>OX438868.1:18597570-20035070 GCA_949315895.1 Anania crocealis | reverse complement strand
ACCTAACCTAACCTAACCTAACCTAACCTAACCTAACCTAACCTAACCTAACCTAACCTAACCTAACCTAACCTAACCTAACCTAACCTAACCTAACCTAACCTAACCTAACCTAACCTAACCTAACCTAACCTAACCTAACCTAACCTAACCTAACCTAACCTAACCTAACCTAACCTAACCTAACCTAACCTAACCTAACCTAACCTAACCTAACCTAACCTAACCTAACCTAACCTAACCTAACCTAACCTAACCTAACCTAACCTAACCTAACCTAACCTAACCTAACCTAACCTAACCTAACCTAACCTAACCTAACCTAACCTAACCTAACCTAACCTAACCTAACCTAACCTAACCTAACCTAACCTAACCTAACCTAACCTAACCTAACCTAACCTAACCTAACCTAACCTAACCTAACCTAACCTAACCTAACCTAACCTAACCTAACCTAACCTAACCTAACCTAACCTAACCTAACCTAACCTAACCTAACCTAACCTAACCTAACCTAACCTAACCTAACCTAACCTAACCTAACCTAACCTAACCTAACCTAACCTAACCTAACCTAACCTAACCTAACCTAACCTAACCTAACCTAACCTAACCTAACCTAACCTAACCTAACCTAACCTAACCTAACCTAACCTAACCTAACCTAACCTAACCTAACCTAACCTAACCTAACCTAACCTAACCTAACCTAACCTAACCTAACCTAACCTAACCTAACCTAACCTAACCTAACCTAACCTAACCTAACCTAACCTAACCTAACCTAACCTAACCTAACCTAACCTAACCTAACCTAACCTAACCTAACCTAACCTAACCTAACCTAACCTAACCTAACCTAACCTAACCTAACCTAACCTAACCTAACCTAACCTAACCTAACCTAACCTAACCTAACCTAACCTAACCTAACCTAACCTAACCTAACCTAACCTAACCTAACCTAACCTAACCTAACCTAACCTAACCTAACCTAACCTAACCTAACCTAACCTAACCTAACCTAACCTAACCTAACCTAACCTAACCTAACCTAACCTAACCTAACCTAACCTAACCTAACCTAACCTAACCTAACCTAACCTAACCTAACCTAACCTAACCTAACCTAACCTAACCTAACCTAACCTAACCTAACCTAACCTAACCTAACCTAACCTAACCTAACCTAACCTAACCTAACCTAACCTAACCTAACCTAACCTAACCTAACCTAACCTAACCTAACCTAACCTAACCTAACCTAACCTAACCTAACCTAACCTAACCTAACCTAACCTAACCTAACCTAACCTAACCTAACCTAACCTAACCTAACCTAACCTAACCTAACCTAACCTAACCTAACCTAACCTAACCTAACCTAACCTAACCTAACCTAACCTAACCTAACCTAACCTAACCTAACCTAACCTAACCTAACCTAACCTAACCTAACCTAACCTAACCTAACCTAACCTAACCTAACCTAACCTAACCTAACCTAACCTAACCTAACCTAACCTAACCTAACCTAACCTAACCTAACCTAACCTAACCTAACCTAACCTAACCTAACCTAACCTAACCTAACCTAACCTAACCTAACCTAACCTAACCTAACCTAACCTAACCTAACCTAACCTAACCTAACCTAACCTAACCTAACCTAACCTAACCTAACCTAACCTAACCTAACCTAACCTAACCTAACCTAACCTAACCTAACCTAACCTAACCTAACCTAACCTAACCTAACCTAACCTAACCTAACCTAACCTAACCTAACCTAACCTAACCTAACCTAACCTAACCTAACCTAACCTAACCTAACCTAACCTAACCTAACCTAACCTAACCTAACCTAACCTAACCTAACCTAACCTAACCTAACCTAACCTAACCTAACCTAACCTAACCTAACCTAACCTAACCTAACCTAACCTAACCTAACCTAACCTAACCTAACCTAACCTAACCTAACCTAACCTAACCTAACCTAACCTAACCTAACCTAACCTAACCTAACCTAACCTAACCTAACCTAACCTAACCTAACCTAACCTAACCTAACCTAACCTAACCTAACCTAACCTAACCTAACCTAACCTAACCTAACCTAACCTAACCTAACCTAACCTAACCTAACCTAACCTAACCTAACCTAACCTAACCTAACCTAACCTAACCTAACCTAACCTAACCTAACCTAACCTAACCTAACCTAACCTAACCTAACCTAACCTAACCTAACCTAACCTAACCTAACCTAACCTAACCTAACCTAACCTAACCTAACCTAACCTAACCTAACCTAACCTAACCTAACCTAACCTAACCTAACCTAACCTAACCTAACCTAACCTAACCTAACCTAACCTAACCTAACCTAACCTAACCTAACCTAACCTAACCTAACCTAACCTAACCTAACCTAACCTAACCTAACCTAACCTAACCTAACCTAACCTAACCTAACCTAACCTAACCTAACCTAACCTAACCTAACCTAACCTAACCTAACCTAACCTAACCTAACCTAACCTAACCTAACCTAACCTAACCTAACCTAACCTAACCTAACCTAACCTAACCTAACCTAACCTAACCTAACCTAACCTAACCTAACCTAACCTAACCTAACCTAACCTAACCTAACCTAACCTAACCTAACCTAACCTAACCTAACCTAACCTAACCTAACCTAACCTAACCTAACCTAACCTAACCTAACCTAACCTAACCTAACCTAACCTAACCTAACCTAACCTAACCTAACCTAACCTAACCTAACCTAACCTAACCTAACCTAACCTAACCTAACCTAACCTAACCTAACCTAACCTAACCTAACCTAACCTAACCTAACCTAACCTAACCTAACCTAACCTAACCTAACCTAACCTAACCTAACCTAACCTAACCTAACCTAACCTAACCTAACCTAACCTAACCTAACCTAACCTAACCTAACCTAACCTAACCTAACCTAACCTAACCTAACCTAACCTAACCTAACCTAACCTAACCTAACCTAACCTAACCTAACCTAACCTAACCTAACCTAACCTAACCTAACCTAACCTAACCTAACCTAACCTAACCTAACCTAACCTAACCTAACCTAACCTAACCTAACCTAACCTAACCTAACCTAACCTAACCTAACCTAACCTAACCTAACCTAACCTAACCTAACCTAACCTAACCTAACCTAACCTAACCTAACCTAACCTAACCTAACCTAACCTAACCTAACCTAACCTAACCTAACCTAACCTAACCTAACCTAACCTAACCTAACCTAACCTAACCTAACCTAACCTAACCTAACCTAACCTAACCTAACCTAACCTAACCTAACCTAACCTAACCTAACCTAACCTAACCTAACCTAACCTAACCTAACCTAACCTAACCTAACCTAACCTAACCTAACCTAACCTAACCTAACCTAACCTAACCTAACCTAACCTAACCTAACCTAACCTAACCTAACCTAACCTAACCTAACCTAACCTAACCTAACCTAACCTAACCTAACCTAACCTAACCTAACCTAACCTAACCTAACCTAACCTAACCTAACCTAACCTAACCTAACCTAACCTAACCTAACCTAACCTAACCTAACCTAACCTAACCTAACCTAACCTAACCTAACCTAACCTAACCTAACCTAACCTAACCTAACCTAACCTAACCTAACCTAACCTAACCTAACCTAACCTAACCTAACCTAACCTAACCTAACCTAACCTAACCTAACCTAACCTAACCTAACCTAACCTAACCCGGGAAGTACAAGATCAGGCTAATGCTGCACTCAGCTATGTTCATCAGTGGGGAGTACAAAATAAGCTACGCTACGCTTCGCCCCGCATAAAACATGCGCTGTTCTCATTACAAGGAAGCTTAAGTACGATACCCCGCGGCTGAGCATGGCTGGGACCAGCGTTGTCTTCTCTAAGGAAATGAAAATCTTGGGGCTAACCATTGACGACCATCTTACCTTTAACACCCACGTTACCAATCAGTGCAAAAAAGCACTGGGGCTCTATAAGCAGCTATCTAGAGCTGCCAAAGTTACTTGGGGCCTTGACCCAGAAATTGTTAGGTCCATTTATAAAGCCGCAGTCGAGCCCGTTATCACTTACGCTGCAGCGGCCTGGGCGTCGGCAACCAACAAGCCAGGGGTTCAGAAGCAACTCAATACGGTGCAGAGAGGGTTCGCTCAAAAACTCTGCAAGTCGTACCGCACGGTCTCCCTCCACGCCGCCCTGCTGCTTTCGGGGATACTGCCTCTCGACCTCAGAGTTCAGGAGGTAGCAGCCCTGTACGAGGCAAGGAGAGGGTCATCTCCGGCGCTGCTGGGCGACAGGGATATAGAGCGTGTGGTGGGATTTGCGGAATCGCCGCATCCGGCATCGCATATGGACCTGGAATTCATAGGTTTGGTAGATCAAAACCTTGTGGACAGGCACAACGTGCAGGAGGTGAGAATTTTCACCGACGGCAGTAAGCTGGAGGGGAAGGTCGGAGCATCACTTTCCATATGGAAAGATGATGCCGAGATCCAGAACCGAAAGCTATGTCTGTCCGCGTACTGCACGGTCTACCAGGCGGAACTTTTGGCCATATGCGAGGCAACGAGCGTAATCCTTAAGAGGGTGGAAAAGAGTTATGGTGTGTACAGTGACTCTAGAGCTGCGCTCGAGACACTCACTAACCATGACTCTCTCCATCCTCTTGCACGTAAAGCCAGGGATAATCTGCAGCGGGCCTTGGGACAGAGCAAAGATGTTTCTTTGTTCTGGATCAAAGCCCATGCAGGACTCCCTGGTAATGAGCGAGCTGATGAACTGGCCAAGGAAGCAGCACTAGCTTCTAAGAGGAAGCCGCACTACGACCGATGCCCGGTATCCTACGCAAAACGCATGCTAAGACAGGACACAATCGCAAAATGGAACCATAGGTACTCCACAGGTGATACGGCATCTCTCACAAAGATATTTTTCCCCAACGTCGTCGGCGCTTACCGCCTCATCCACAGCATCCGGCCGACCGGACAGCTAACCCAGATCCTCACGGGACACGGCGGGTTCTCCCAATACTTGAACCGTTTCAAGCGTCGGGAGAGCCCATCGTGCATCTGTGACATAGATGTTGAGGAGACAGTCCCTCACCTGCTAACGGAGTGCCCAGTTTACGCTAGCTTAAGATACAACCTAGAACAGGAAATAGGAATAAAAGTTACAGTAGATACATTAAAAGATTTGATAATAGATAAGAATGTTAAATTTAAATTCATAGAATATTGCCTTAGAATATGTGACCTAGTTAATAAGAAAAATAAAGATACCTAAACATTGTTTTAAAAATATGTGTTCATATTTAGCCAAAGCAATGGACAAAATAGAACAAAAATGTAATTAGATGTAATTATAAGGTAGATCTAAGATAGCAAATAAGGATAATGTAATAATAGACACTAAACTTAGAAATAAAACATTGTAATACCACCTTAGCAATAAGATAGCTAGCACTGTAGCAATGCTTGGCGATTGTATAGAATGTAAGTAGATACTGTAATTGTATTTAGTTAAGTCTTGCTCTGTGAGCTCTGTTTCATAAATAATAGAATAAGTCCATTGCAATGGAATAGCTTTTAATTTTAGTAGTTTAATAACCAAAAATGTGTTGTAAATCTAGAAATAAGAAAGATGGAAAAATAAATAAAAGATAAAAAATAAAAAGCCCTAGATAGCAAAAGTCCCTGAACAAACATATCAGGGGCCAGAGCTGAGCCTTTACAGGGCGACAAAAAAAAAAAAAAAAAAAAAAAAAAACCTAACCTAACCTAACCTAACCTAACCTAACCTAACCTAACCTAACCTAACCTAACCTAACCTAACCTAACCTAACCTAACCTAACCTAACCTAACCTAACCTAACCTAACCTAACCTAACCTAACCTAACCTAACCTAACCTAACCTAACCTAACCTAACCTAACCTAACCTAACCTAACCTAACCTAACCTAACCTAACCTAACCTAACCTAACCTAACCTAACCTAACCTAACCTAACCTAACCTAACCTAACCTAACCTAACCTAACCTAACCTAACCTAACCTAACCTAACCTAACCTAACCTAACCTAACCTAACCTAACCTAACCTAACCTAACCTAACCTAACCTAACCTAACCTAACCTAACCTAACCTAACCTAACCTAACCTAACCTAACCTAACCTAACCTAACCTAACCTAACCTAACCTAACCTAACCTAACCTAACCTAACCTAACCTAACCTAACCTAACCTAACCTAACCTAACCTAACCTAACCTAACCTAACCTAACCTAACCTAACCTAACCTAACCTAACCTAACCTAACCTAACCTAACCTAACCTAACCTAACCTAACCTAACCTAACCTAACCTAACCTAACCTAACCTAACCTAACCTAACCTAACCTAACCTAACCTAACCTAACCTAACCTAACCTAACCTAACCTAACCTAACCTAACCTAACCTAACCTAACCTAACCTAACCTAACCTAACCTAACCTAACCTAACCTAACCTAACCTAACCTAACCTAACCTAACCTAACCTAACCTAACCTAACCTAACCTAACCTAACCTAACCTAACCTAACCTAACCTAACCTAACCTAACCTAACCTAACCTAACCTAACCTAACCTAACCTAACCTAACCTAACCTAACCTAACCTAACCTAACCTAACCTAACCTAACCTAACCTAACCTAACCTAACCTAACCTAACCTAACCTAACCTAACCTAACCTAACCTAACCTAACCTAACCTAACCTAACCTAACCTAACCTAACCTAACCTAACCTAACCTAACCTAACCTAACCTAACCTAACCTAACCTAACCTAACCTAACCTAACCTAACCTAACCTAACCTAACCTAACCTAACCTAACCTAACCTAACCTAACCTAACCTAACCTAACCTAACCTAACCTAACCTAACCTAACCTAACCTAACCTAACCTAACCTAACCTAACCTAACCTAACCTAACCTAACCTAACCTAACCTAACCTAACCTAACCTAACCTAACCTAACCTAACCTAACCTAACCTAACCTAACCTAACCTAACCTAACCTAACCTAACCTAACCTAACCTAACCTAACCTAACCTAACCTAACCTAACCTAACCTAACCTAACCTAACCTAACCTAACCTAACCTAACCTAACCACAGGAAAAAGGTGGAGGGCCTCATTAGCTCGGACCACAACGGCAAAATTTTAAAATCAAAACTCAACAAGATTGCAGATTTAAATAATAACACAGACTTGACAATAGGAACATTTCATACAAAAAAGGCTGATTTCCAAGGATTTCATGAGAAATTCACCCAAATCACGCCTGATGAAAAACTAACAATAGAGGAATTATATAAAATTAATAGTAAACCAAAATTAGAAAAAGCAGAACAGAAAATCACTAAAGTAAGAGCAGAAAAATATAAACAAATTAACATAAATGCAAAAAAAGTAGAAATACTTACCATACCATCGTGGTCCGTGAATTCCGTTTCCATAGAGATGATAGTTGATGCCGGGAGGGGGATGTTCAGGAATGCAGCTCCAGACAGACGTCAGATGGCGGTTGATATAAACCTAAAAAAGAAGGAAGAACAAGCATTAAAAGACGTAAAAGAAACGACAAAGAAATGGATGAAACTTTGTGGGGAACAGGACGGAAGAGATATGTGGGAGGGGATCGACAGGGTGATAGAAAAGGCTTTGAAAATAACGAGCAAAGTAAAGGACATATTTAAAGAAATTTGCATAAATTTAGCGGTAAAAGATATAGAAAGGAACAAAGCAATAAATAAGTATTGTGTCATATATATTGAATATATAGTAGTATCACATATACATAAATATAAAGGTTAATAATATATAAAAGTCTAAAACAAGGTACAAATATTAATATTCTGTGGATAAGTATTACATGATTGTAATAAGTATCAACAAATAAAAATATAAGATAATTGTGACCCTGAAGTTGAACATGGAAATGAGAACTTGCTGCGATTAAAGTAAAGATAGTGGATATATTTTTGTAAATTATAGTGGAAGCATAAGACGAGTAGAAATTTTAAAAGAAAATGTAAAACAAATTCAAAATAGAGAGACTGGAAGAAAGTTTATCATAGTAGAAGTAACCCTGAAATGCAAATTAAAAGAATAAATTATATTAAGTCATACATACTGCAATACATAGTAAAATAGAAAATAGTAATAGGCTTGACCTTACGTTAAACTAGATAAAATATAAAAATTTTAAATAGAAAAAATAGGCTCCGATCATCACGTTGGAGGTAGTCGTATTAATTAAATAAAAAAAAAAAAAAAAAAAAAAAAAAAAAACCTAACCTAACCTAACCTAACCTAACCTAACCTAACCTAACCTAACCTAACCTAACCTAACCTAACCTAACCTAACCTAACCTAACCTAACCTAACCTAACCTAACCTAACCTAACCTAACCTAACCTAACCTAACCTAACCTAACCTAACCTAACCTAACCTAACCTAACCTAACCTAACCTAACCTAACCTAACCTAACCTAACCTAACCTAACCTAACCTAACCTAACCTAACCCAACTCAAAAACAATAAAAAAGGTCTTCTAGTTGACCGATTTTCAAAATTTTTTCTTTTGAATACGTTTAAATTTGTTGCTGCCATCGTCTGCTATAGTCCTTTTTGGCTTTTCACTTTTCCTTCATTTAAATTTTCACGAAAATCGTAGTTTTTCCTATATTTTCCTAACTTTTTACTCGGACGCCTACTCTTCTTCCACTTCGAGGTTGACTGGTTTGCTGCTCCGCCTGCTCCTGCACCTATCTGGACCACCTGGAAAATAAGTTTTTCATTAAATTCATATATTTTCATTTATTTTCATAGAAAAAATCAGTTTTTTAGCTATAACATCAAAATTTTATACCGGCACCACCTCTTCTCTGCACGCAGAATTGTAGACGGCGCCGAGACCTTTCATCTGACACCCCATCCGCCGCTTTCCGGCAGAGGGAAACCCAAAAATTTTCATATTTAGTAGTTTTTCATACAACCGATAACATACCGAGTTTACCTAAGCGGTGATAATTTTAATAAGAAAATAACTCAAAAACAATAAAAAAGGTCTTCTAGTTGACCGATTTTCAAAATTTTTTCTTTTGAATACGTTTAAATTTGTTGCTGCCATCGTCTGCTATAGTCCTTTTTGGCTTTTCACTTTTCCTTCATTTAAATTTTCACGAAAATCGTAGTTTTTCCTATATTTTCCTAACTTTTTACTCGGACGCCTACTCTTCTTCCACTTCGAGGTTGACTGGTTTGCTGCTCCGCCTGCTCCTGCACCTATCTGGACCACCTGGAAAATAAGTTTTTCATTAAATTCATATATTTTCATTTATTTTCATAGAAAAAATCAGTTTTTTAGCTATAACATCAAAATTTTATACCGGCACCACCTCTTCTCTGCACGCAGAATTGTAGACGGCGCCGAGACCTTTCATCTGACACCCCATCCGCCGCTTTCCGGCAGAGGGAAACCCAAAAATTTTCATATTTAGTAGTTTTTCATACAACCGATAACATACCGAGTTTACCTAAGCGGTGATAATTTTAATAAGAAAATAACTCAAAAACAATAAAAAAGGTCTTCTAGTTGACCGATTTTCAAAATTTTTTCTTTTGAATACGTTTAAATTTGTTGCTGCCATCGTCTGCTATAGTCCTTTTTGGCTTTTCACTTTTCCTTCATTTAAATTTTCACGAAAATCGTAGTTTTTCCTATATTTTCCTAACTTTTTACTCGGACGCCTACTCTTCTTCCACTTCGAGGTTGACTGGTTTGCTGCTCCGCCTGCTCCTGCACCTATCTGGACCACCTGGAAAATAAGTTTTTCATTAAATTCATATATTTTCATTTATTTTCATAGAAAAAATCAGTTTTTTAGCTATAACATCAAAATTTTATACCGGCACCACCTCTTCTCTGCACGCAGAATTGTAGACGGCGCCGAGACCTTTCATCTGACACCCCATCCGCCGCTTTCCGGCAGAGGGAAACCCAAAAATTTTCATATTTAGTAGTTTTTCATACAACCGATAACATACCGAGTTTACCTAAGCGGTGATAATTTTAATAAGAAAATAACTCAAAAACAATAAAAAAGGTCTTCTAGTTGACCGATTTTCAAAATTTTTTCTTTTGAATACGTTTAAATTTGTTGCTGCCATCGTCTGCTATAGTCCTTTTTGGCTTTTCACTTTTCCTTCATTTAAATTTTCACGAAAATCGTAGTTTTTCCTATATTTTCCTAACTTTTTACTCGGACGCCTACTCTTCTTCCACTTCGAGGTTGACTGGTTTGCTGCTCCGCCTGCTCCTGCACCTATCTGGACCACCTGGAAAATAAGTTTTTCATTAAATTCATATATTTTCATTTATTTTCATAGAAAAAATCAGTTTTTTAGCTATAACATCAAAATTTTATACCGGCACCACCTCTTCTCTGCACGCAGAATTGTAGACGGCGCCGAGACCTTTCATCTGACACCCCATCCGCCGCTTTCCGGCAGAGGGAAACCCAAAAATTTTCATATTTAGTAGTTTTTCATACAACCGATAACATACCGAGTTTACCTAAGCGGTGATAATTTTAATAAGAAAATAACTCAAAAACAATAAAAAAGGTCTTCTAGTTGACCGATTTTCAAAATTTTTTCTTTTGAATACGTTTAAATTTGTTGCTGCCATCGTCTGCTATAGTCCTTTTTGGCTTTTCACTTTTCCTTCATTTAAATTTTCACGAAAATCGTAGTTTTTCCTATATTTTCCTAACTTTTTACTCGGACGCCTACTCTTCTTCCACTTCGAGGTTGACTGGTTTGCTGCTCCGCCTGCTCCTGCACCTATCTGGACCACCTGGAAAATAAGTTTTTCATTAAATTCATATATTTTCATTTATTTTCATAGAAAAAATCAGTTTTTTAGCTATAACATCAAAATTTTATACCGGCACCACCTCTTCTCTGCACGCAGAATTGTAGACGGCGCCGAGACCTTTCATCTGACACCCCATCCGCCGCTTTCCGGCAGAGGGAAACCCAAAAATTTTCATATTTAGTAGTTTTTCATACAACCGATAACATACCGAGTTTACCTAAGCGGTGATAATTTTAATAAGAAAATAACTCAAAAACAATAAAAAAGGTCTTCTAGTTGACCGATTTTCAAAATTTTTTCTTTTGAATACGTTTAAATTTGTTGCTGCCATCGTCTGCTATAGTCCTTTTTGGCTTTTCACTTTTCCTTCATTTAAATTTTCACGAAAATCGTAGTTTTTCCTATATTTTCCTAACTTTTTACTCGGACGCCTACTCTTCTTCCACTTCGAGGTTGACTGGTTTGCTGCTCCGCCTGCTCCTGCACCTATCTGGACCACCTGGAAAATAAGTTTTTCATTAAATTCATATATTTTCATTTATTTTCATAGAAAAAATCAGTTTTTTAGCTATAACATCAAAATTTTATACCGGCACCACCTCTTCTCTGCACGCAGAATTGTAGACGGCGCCGAGACCTTTCATCTGACACCCCATCCGCCGCTTTCCGGCAGAGGGAAACCCAAAAATTTTCATATTTAGTAGTTTTTCATACAACCGATAACATACCGAGTTTACCTAAGCGGTGATAATTTTAATAAGAAAATAACTCAAAAACAATAAAAAAGGTCTTCTAGTTGACCGATTTTCAAAATTTTTTCTTTTGAATACGTTTAAATTTGTTGCTGCCATCGTCTGCTATAGTCCTTTTTGGCTTTTCACTTTTCCTTCATTTAAATTTTCACGAAAATCGTAGTTTTTCCTATATTTTCCTAACTTTTTACTCGGACGCCTACTCTTCTTCCACTTCGAGGTTGACTGGTTTGCTGCTCCGCCTGCTCCTGCACCTATCTGGACCACCTGGAAAATAAGTTTTTCATTAAATTCATATATTTTCATTTATTTTCATAGAAAAAATCAGTTTTTTAGCTATAACATCAAAATTTTATACCGGCACCACCTCTTCTCTGCACGCAGAATTGTAGACGGCGCCGAGACCTTTCATCTGACACCCCATCCGCCGCTTTCCGGCAGAGGGAAACCCAAAAATTTTCATATTTAGTAGTTTTTCATACAACCGATAACATACCGAGTTTACCTAAGCGGTGATAATTTTAATAAGAAAATAACTCAAAAACAATAAAAAAGGTCTTCTAGTTGACCGATTTTCAAAATTTTTTCTTTTGAATACGTTTAAATTTGTTGCTGCCATCGTCTGCTATAGTCCTTTTTGGCTTTTCACTTTTCCTTCATTTAAATTTTCACGAAAATCGTAGTTTTTCCTATATTTTCCTAACTTTTTACTCGGACGCCTACTCTTCTTCCACTTCGAGGTTGACTGGTTTGCTGCTCCGCCTGCTCCTGCACCTATCTGGACCACCTGGAAAATAAGTTTTTCATTAAATTCATATATTTTCATTTATTTTCATAGAAAAAATCAGTTTTTTAGCTATAACATCAAAATTTTATACCGGCACCACCTCTTCTCTGCACGCAGAATTGTAGACGGCGCCGAGACCTTTCATCTGACACCCCATCCGCCGCTTTCCGGCAGAGGGAAACCCAAAAATTTGCCCTCCCACCCACCCTTATTCTATTAGCTAGGTGAACGAGCCGACCCGATCGAAATTTAGTTTTTGAGTTTCTTCGTTTCTTGTCATCGTTCGGGTCTAGCCGTCACCTGGGTACACTTCTCGTGCCAGAGATCGCCCTACGCAGCTCCTGTAAATATAAATGAACATTTAATTTTCTTAAAAATAAGGACCTAACGAACTGAGATTCGTGACCTACTCTCTATAGAGTAGACTTAAAATTATTAAATATATTACCTTTAATTTTAAAATTTTATTGACGGTCATAGACACAAGTGCCCAGTTGCAGTAAGCAAACTGCACTTCATTAGCTTTTATCAGGTTGTAAGCCTTGCCCTTTTGGCCGGCATACTTAGTTTAAGACAAATTTACTTCGACGGTGTTTTATTGAACACTAAATAAAATCTTTTACCTATTTAATATTGTTGCTGTGCATCGTATTCGGTGCACGCAGTTGATTTTGTTTGTGACCTCTCCCACGCTGGTCTCCGTTCTCCTCGCTCGCTGTCTAAACCTACCATAGTAAACATGTTCGGATTTAGAACACCCGCAAAAAAGGGAATTGACAGGAGTCCTGAAATATCACCGTCAAACAACAAGGAGAAGGCAGGACCCTCTCCGGTAAAGTCCACGACGCATAGAACAAACGTGAGACGGAGCATAGGAGAACTGGAGTCCAGGATGACTCAAATGCAGTGTGCGTCAACCACGCACTCACACTCTCCAACCAAAGTGGAAACGGCGAAGGCCTCGGGGGTACCGCAGAAGGCGAAACAGAAGGCAGCGGCCCCCTCTGAAGCGAAGGGAGTGACGCGCAGAGCATCTGTAGACGCTGCTGCGGTGTCGCCGAGGCCAGCGACGGACCAACCGAAGTCCTCCGATAGAGTGACCCGGGCCAGGGTTTGGCTCGTGAAAGCGAAGACCCAGATAGGAGAATCCCGCAATCTGAGAGCCGACCTTAAGGCCGGGATCACTCTAGCGGTGGACAATCTCTACCAACTTGTGAAGGAGGCGTCGGGAGCCGCACCTGCAAAAAAGAAAATGACTAGAGGGGACGAGGATCAGAGGGAGAATGACAACGACACTCCAACGTTGAAGGAGCAGGTACCTAGAGAGGGATTAGGAAGAATAGAGGGAGATCTCCTCATCACTAAGATAGAGGAGAACAGCCGACTGCTCGCTGAAAATAATAAACAGCTTTTAGAAATTAAGACCATGATAGATGGCCAAACACAGAACATCGAACAAATGACCTACGCGAGAGTAGCGGCAGCCGAACCGAACACCAGGCAAGTGCCGGAGCGTAGAGCACTCCACTCTGTGGTCATCACCTCCGAAAACGACCAAGATACTGGGGAGGAAGTCTTGGAAAGGGTCAGAAGAGCAGTCGACGCAAAAGAGGGTTGGATAAAGATAGAAAAAGTTAGAAAGGCTAAAGACAGAAAGATTATAATGGGATGCGAAACGAGAGAAGACAGAAGGAAGATCAAGGAAAGAATAGAAAGAGCAGGGAACAACCTCGTAGTCGAGGAAATGAAAAACAGGGACCCGCTTCTGGTTCTTAAGAGCGTTCTCACGATACATAGTGATACTGATGTATTGGAAGCTCTTAGGAACCAGAACCGGGGCCTCTTTCATGGCCTCGAAAACGAGGAGGACAGGGTGGAAGTAAAATTCAGAAAGAAAACCAGAAACCCACATACCTCTCACATCGTCATCACAGTGTCCCCCACAATCTGGAAGCGAGCGACTGACCAGGGAAGAGTCCACATAGACCTCCAACAGATTGTGGTGGAGGACCAATCACCCTTGGTCCAGTGTTCGCGTTGCCTGGGCTATGGGCACAGCCGCAAATATTGCAAGGAGACCGGGGACGTATGCAGTTACTGCGGCGGACTACACCTGTGCCCGAGCTGCCCCGAAAGGCTTGCACAGGAGACACCGAAGTGTATTAACTGCAGCCGAGCCAAATTAGAGAACAGCTCCCATAATGCGTTCAGCCAAGACTGCCCCATTCGTAGAAAATGGGACGCCATAGCGAGGGCGTCAACTGCGTACTGCTAAAGGCGTCCCGGAGGGCATACGAAGAGGCAAAACGCGCAATGGTCGAGCAGACGGCTCAGTACACACTAAAGGTGGCGCGAACCTGGTGGAAAACAGAGCAGTGGTACGGGACCTCATGAGCTTGGACCACAACGGCAAAACACTTAGCTTTAAATTAAATAAATCTACAAGAAAACACATTGACCAGACTCCAAGTGTTCTTGCAGTCAGGTCAATAAAATTTAAATCAAATAAGGGTGATTTCAAAGAATTTCGTGAGAAATTTACCCAAATCACGCCTGAAAAACAAATAATAAAAGAAAAATTAAATAAAACCAACAACACAGAAAAAATCACACAAACAACTTTAAAAATCTGCACAAACATAACTACAAATAAAAACAAAATAGAAATACTTACCATGCCGTTGTGCTCCGAGCCATGGGCAGCATATGACCGGTACCTGGAAGAGAAAGAAGAGCTTGAGTTAAAAGTCCAAGGAAAAATAACAAAGAAGTGGATGGAACCTCGTGGGAAACGGGACGTGGGAGATATGTGGGAGGGGATAAACAGGGTGATAAAGAGGGTTTTAATAAAAATAAGTAAACAAAAAGCTATATATTTAAAATATTGCAAAAATTTTATGATAAATAAATTGAAAAGGAATAAAAGCAAAACAAGAATATTGTGTCATATATATTGAATATATAATGTATCACAAATACATAAATATATAAATGCTAATAATATTATAGCGAATATAATTATTTAAGAATAGATATTGAAAAAGAAAATAAGGATAATAAATAAAGATAGTATATGCCCACTGACCCTGCAGGATAAGACAAAAATAAAGAAAAGAAAGCAATAATGGTAAACATTACAGATTATTAAAATTGCAAATTACAGAAGAAGGCGTAAGAGTGTGAATTAAAAATTAATAGAATACAGAACAATATGAACTAAATTAAAATTAATATATTGGAACAGTGTAACTACAGTAGAAGAAACCCAGACATATAAATTAAATGATAAGATATAAATAGAGTAATTTATTGATGTAATAGAAGACAGAAAAGAAGATTAAAGTATAAGGTTTGACCTTAAGTCGGATAGATCAGATAAAAAATATCAATTGAAAAAACAGGCTCCGATCACACATGTTGGAGGTAGTCGTAAAAATTATAAAAAAAAAAAAAAAAAAAAAAAAAAAAAAAAAAAAACCTAACCTAACCTAACCTAACCTAACCTAACCTAACCTAACCTAACCTAACCTAACCTAACCTAACCTAACCTAACCTAACCTAACCTAACCTAACCTAACCTAACCTAACCTAACCTAACCTAACCTAACCTAACCTAACCTAACCCAACTCAAAAACAATAAAAAAGGTCTTCTAGTTGACCGATTTTCAAAATTTTTTCTTTTGAATACGTTTAAATTTGTTGCTGCCATCGTCTGCTATAGTCCTTTTTGGCTTTTCACTTTTCCTTCATTTAAATTTTCATAAAAATCGTAGTTTTTCCTAAATTTTCCTAACTTTTTACTCGGACGCCTACTCTTCTTTCTCTTCGAGGTTGACTGGTTCGCTGCTCCGCCTGCTCCTGCACCTATCTGGACCACCTGGAAAATAAGCTTTTCATTAAATTCATAGATTTTCATTTATTTTCATAGAAAAAATCAGTTTTTCAGCTATAACATCAAAATTTTATACCGGCACCACCTCTTCTCTGCACGCAGAATTGTAGACGGCGCCGAGACCTTTCATCTGACACCCCATCCGCCGCTTTCCGGCAGAGGGAAACCCAAAAATTTTCATATTTAGTAGTTTTTCATACAACCGATAACATACCGAGTTTACCTAAGCGGTGATAATTTTAATAAGAAAATAACTCAAAAACAATAAAAAAGGTCTTCTAGTTGACCGATTTTCAAAATTTTTTCTTTTGAATACGTTTAAATTTGTTGCTGCCATCGTCTGCTATAGTCCTTTTTGGCTTTTCACTTTTCCTTCATTTAAATTTTCATAAAAATCGTAGTTTTTCCTAAATTTTCCTAACTTTTTACTCGGACGCCTACTCTTCTTTCTCTTCGAGGTTGACTGGTTCGCTGCTCCGCCTGCTCCTGCACCTATCTGGACCACCTGGAAAATAAGCTTTTCATTAAATTCATAGATTTTCATTTATTTTCATAGAAAAAATCAGTTTTTCAGCTATAACATCAAAATTTTATACCGGCACCACCTCTTCTCTGCACGCAGAATTGTAGACGGCGCCGAGACCTTTCATCTGACACCCCATCCGCCGCTTTCCGGCAGAAGGAAACCCAAAAATTTGCCCTCCCACCCACCCTTATTCACTTTACTAGGTGAACGAGCTGACCCGATCGAAATTTTGTTTTTGAGTTTCTTCGTTTCTTTTCATCGTTCGGGTCTGGCCGTCACCTTGGCACGCTTTTCGTGCCCAAAATCGCACTCCGCAGCTTAAGAAAATCCTTATTGACACTGCAGACACCTGCTTACTTACAACCGAAGACCGCACTACCGGGACCTGAAAAGAAAAAGACAATATTATATAAATAATAAGACAAGCATCCGGCTGTTGTAAGCAGAAGGTACCTAACTAGCTTTAGGATTTTTTAATTTTATTTTTATTTAAAAGCTGACTGTAAGCCTCGCCTATTGGCCGGCATACATAGAGTAAAACTATTATTTTAACTAGACAGTGTTCCGTATTGGACACCTAATAAATTTGTAATATTATATTATATTATTTTACTTTTGTGGCGCATCGTATTCGGTGCGCACAGCTGATTAATTTTCACCTCGCCCTTGCTGGTTCCAGTTCCGCACAAACATGTTTGGTTTTAGGACCCCCGCCAAAAAAGGTGTAGATAGGAGTCCCGAGGGCTCACCAACAAACAAGGAGAGGGCTGGCCCCTCTCCGCTAAAATCTACGACGCAACCAAACAACGTTAGACGTAGCATAGGGGAACTGGAGTCCAGACTGACCCAAATGCAGTGTGCGTCAACCACACACACCCACTCACCAACCAAAGCGGAATCGACGATGGCCCCGGGGGCACCGCAGAGGATGAAACACAAGGCAGCGGCCCCCTCAGCATTGAAGGGAGTGACGCGCCGAGCATCTGTGGAGACTTCTGCGGTGTCGCCGAGGTCAGCGACGGATCAACCAAAGTCCACTGATAGAGTGACCCGGGCCAGGGTTTGGCTCGTAAAAGCGAAGACACAGATAGGTGAATCCCGCAATCTGAGAGCCGACCTTAAGGCCGGGATCACTCTAGCGGTGGAAAATCTTTACCAACTGGTGAAAGAAGCTTCGGGAGCCGCACCTGCACAGAAAAGGATAACCAGAAGGGACGAGGAGGTTAGGGAAAACGGTGACGACACTTCAACAGGGCCAAAAGAATCGAAAGAAGATCCACTCATCAATAAAATTGAAGAGAATAACCGACTGCTCGCCGAAAACGGCAAACATTTACAGGAGATAAAGACTATGTTAGAGTCACAGAACCAAACCATGGAGGAAATGACCTACGCGAGGGTAGCGGCAGCCGAACCTAACACCAGGCAAGTGCCGGAGCGTAGGGCACTTCACTCTGTGGTCATCACCTCTGAAAATGATCAAGACACTGGGGAGGAAGTTCTGGAAAGGGTAAGAAGAGCAGTCGATGCAAAGGAAGGGTGGATAAAGATAGAAAAAGTGAGAAAGGCAAAAGACAGGAAAATAATAATGGGATGTGAAACGAAGGAAGACAGAAGGAAGATTAAGGAAAGGATAGAAAGAGCTGGAAACAACCTCGTTGTCGAGGAAATGAAAAACAGGGACCCGCTTCTGGTACTTAAGAGCGTACTCACGATACATAGTGACGCTGATGTATTGGAAGCTCTTAGGAACCAGAACCGGGGCCTCTTTCACGGCCTCGAAAACGAGGAGGATAGAGTAGAGGTGAAATTTAGAAAGAGGACCAGGAACCCACATACATCCCACATCGTCCTGACTGTGTCTCCCACAATCTGGAAGCGGGCAACCGAACAGGGCAAAATACGTATAGACCTACAACAGATTGTGGTAGAAGACCAGTCGCCCCTGGTTCAGTGTTCACGCTGCCTGGGTTACGGCCATAGCCGTAAATATTGTAAAGAGGCCGAGGACGTCTGCAGCCACTGCGGCGGACTGCATTTGTGTGCGGGTTGCCCTGCAAGGCTCGCACAGGAGGCACCGGAATGCACAAATTGTAGTCGAGCCAAAATAGAAGACCGTTGCCACAACGCATTTAGCAAAGACTGCCCCATCCGCAGTAAATGGGACGCCATAGCGAGAGCATCAACTGCGTACTGCTAAAGTGGCAAAGGGCTTCATGAGCTCGGAACATAGCGGCAAAATATTTATTTTAAAATCAGAAAAATATACAGGACACCACATATATCAGATCGTAAGAATATTTAAACCAAAAAAGGTTGATTTCCAAGGATTTCATGAGAAATTCACCCAAATCAAGCTTGATATACAGTTACTAACAAATTTTTTTACCAAAAACAACAACACATCAAAATTGGAAATAAGAGTACAAAAATTAAATACAATAAATAATGAAGCATGCAAACAATTAATCACAAATAATAAGAGAAAAGAAATACTTACCATGCCGTGGTGGTCCGAGCAATCGGCTGCAGTTGTCCTGTACCTGGAAGAGAAGGAAAAGCATGAGTTAACAATCCAAGAAGAAATAACAAAGAAATGGAAGGAACTTCGAGGGAAACAGGACGAAGGGGGTATGAGGGAGGAGATCGACATGGGGACAGAAAGAGTTTTAATGAAATTAAGTAAAGGAAAAGATAAATTATTAAAATCGTGCAAAAATTTAACAGGTAAAGAAATAAAAGGAATAAAAGAAAAATAAGTATTGCATCATATATATTGAATATATAGTGTATCGCAAATACATAAATATAATAGTTTAACAATATAACAATAAATCTAAAACGAGAGAAAATATAAATATATTCAGAATAGGTATTGATTTGAGAAATAAGGAGGTTAAATTTTAATATAGTAAAGTAAAAGCTCACTGACCCAGTAGGATCTGATGGAAAGGAAAAGCAGTTAGTTGCAATAATAGTAAATATGTTACAGATTTATTAATGTTGCAAAATATAGAAGAAGGTATAAGACTATGAGTTGGAAATGAAAGGAATACAGAAAAACATAAATTAAATTGAAATAGATAGATTGAATAGATAAGACTACAGTAGAAAATGCTGGAGTATGAAATTGAAAGATTATATATAGGATATAGAGTAATTGATGTAAAAGAAAACTGTAAAGAAGAACATAGTAAAAGGTTTGACCTTAAGTCATTAGAAAAAGAAATACAATATTAAATAGAAAAAACAGGCTCCGATCACCCATGTTGGAGGAAGTCGTTAAAAAAAAAAAAAAAAAAAAAAAAAACCTAACCTAACCTAACCTAACCTAACCTAACCTAACCTAACCTAACCTAACCTAACCTAACCTAACCTAACCTAACCTAACCTAACCTAACCTAACCTAACCTAACCTAACCTAACCTAACCTAACCTAACCTAACCTAACCTAACCTAACCTAACCTAACCTAACCTAACCTAACCTAACCTAACCTAACCTAACCTAACCTAACCTAACCTAACCTAACCTAACCTAACCTAACCTAACCTAACCTAACCTAACCTAACCTAACCTAACCTAACCTAACCTAACCTAACCTAACCTAACCTAACCTAACCTAACCTAACCTAACCTAACCTAACCTAACCTAACCTAACCTAACCTAACCTAACCTAACCTAACCTAACCTAACCTAACCTAACCTAACCTAACCTAACCTAACCTAACCTAACCTAACCTAACCTAACCTAACCTAACCTAACCTAACCTAACCTAACCTAACCTAACCTAACCTAACCTAACCTAACCTAACCTAACCTAACCTAACCTAACCTAACCTAACCTAACCTAACCTAACCTAACCTAACCTAACCTAACCTAACCTAACCTAACCTAACCTAACCTAACCTAACCTAACCTAACCTAACCTAACCTAACCTAACCTAACCTAACCTAACCTAACCTAACCTAACCTAACCTAACCTAACCTAACCTAACCTAACCTAACCTAACCTAACCTAACCTAACCTAACCTAACCTAACCTAACCTAACCTAACCTAACCTAACCTAACCTAACCTAACCTAACCTAACCTAACCTAACCTAACCTAACCTAACCTAACCTAACCTAACCTAACCTAACCTAACCTAACCTAACCTAACCTAACCTAACCTAACCTAACCTTTTTTTTTTTTTTTTTTTTTTTTTTTTTTTTTTTTTTTTTAGGAGGGGGAATGCGGTTACGCACTGCCTGCGACAGCGGGGGCCGTCGCAGGGGTGTGTGGGACTCGTCCTATTTAACGGACCATACCCACTAAACCTAACCTCCATGTACCTCTCGCGCGTTTCGAAGCACTGGACAAGGCATCCGATTTGGAGTCTTCTTGCCCAGGTTTCACACGCGCAGCCGACAACTCAGCCTTCTCGTAGGCAGCTTGCTACCCTAGCCGCTGGAGTGGCGCGCGGGTACACCGCGCGCGCGCACTCGGGTCTGTTATGAGGAGGTAGACGCCCCCGCGTCTGACCTTCCTGACCCAGGATGGGGAGTTTTCTGCCGGAGGTCAACTCTCGGCAGGTCCGCTATGTCGGACATTTCCCCATCACCCCGGGAGATATCGCGCTCATGTTGGCGAATTATCTTCTCAACCGGGGCTCGTTGTCGCGGATGCAGCTTGGAGGCGGGGCAACCAGGTGTCGACCCGACTCTGTGATTCGCTGGAAGAGCCACCTCTGCGCAGAGTGCACAGCGAATCTGCTGTGTGCAGCCGGCGGCTTTATGGCCAACTTCGGCACAGCGCATGCAGGTGCCGCTGCGGTCAACTACCGCACGGCACATGGCGCGCCCGTGGCCAACGCCAAAGCACCGCGAGCAGCGCATTGGTCTAGGCAGGAGGAGATCGACTCTAGCCCTGACCCAACCCACAACGATTTTCTTACTATTGGCCACCTTTTTTGCAGCCATGACCGGGCAGCGGACGACAGTGCTGCCACCGAGCCCTCCACGGCTGATGCGACCCACGTGAATGTGCTCAGGTTTACACTCACCATGTTTTGCCACCGCCTCGATGACATCTTCGGGGGTGACCGACTCGTCCAGGCCCGTAAGTCGGATGTCCGTGGACTTGACGGGCCGGGTGATCTTGAATGCATCTGGAGGGGCGATTTCGGCAAACAATGAGGCGAGTAAGTCCGCCTTTTCATTCGCCTCGTCCATCGGCTGTCCTGCCAGAGCATCAATTTCTATAATGCGGTTCTCTGTGGTGGCGGAGCACTTAAAACGTATCCGCCCACCCAGGCCGAGCTCCCAGATGTTTATCCTGTCCCTAGCCTCTCCAAGGAGACGGTTGTAGGTCCAGCCCATCGCTAATCCTTCCTGCTGCGCCTCCAGGACTATGGCGGCTGACCGCGGAGCCCGGAGCTTGGAAGGGTTCCCAAATTTCTGAGGCTTCTTGCCGCTGGACGTAGCTGCAGTTTTAGCCTGTGTTGGTCTAGTGGAAGCAGGCGGGGCCTGGGTTGGTGGACCCTGGCTCTGAGCTGCCTTCTTCTTGTTTTTGCTGCCCCTTTTAACAACTTGCGTCCATTCAGACGTAGCTGGGGCGGCAGGTCTCGCCGGAAGTGGCTGGGTCTGGTTTTGTCCCACAGCAGGGACTCTGCCTTTCCCGCGCTTCTTTCTACGCTTCTTCTTGGTGTCGTCTGCTATTGGATCAGGGGCCTGAAGCCTCTGGACATCAGATCTCAACGGCGGACGCACGACTCTCTTCGGTAGAAGGCGATCCTCCAAACCCTCAAATCTAGCGTCAATCATTCGCCCTACCTGAGTCATGACTTCGCGAGCTATGACGTCTGCAAGGTCAGCTGGGGGCGGAAGATTGCCGCGTGAAGCTGGTCGATGAGTATCCTCGGCATGAACCTCTGCAATAGTCTCCATGTCCATTCGACGCTCCTCAGATTCCTGGGCGGCCGCTCCCCACACAGATTCGGCCTCACTCTCGTGAGGTTCGTGATACGGCCTGCCCTTGTGTTCCTCTCTCAATGCCTGTTTAAGCAACTTGACTGCGCTCGCCAACTCGCCACATTGTCCGCGCAGTCGAGTTACCTCCTTACGCAATTCTTCTTCGCGTTTCCGCGTCTCTTCTTCGCGTTTCCGCGATTCAACTTCGCGGCGCTTCGCGGCGGCGACTTCGTCTCGCAGGGAAACGACCTCCTGCTCCAGGTAAAACGACTCCTTAGAGCGGGATCTACCACAGAGACTCCATGCGTCGTCACGAATTGCCGCAGCTGCCTCCTTTAAAATCTTCTGATAGGTACCCTTAAGGTTACCAGAAGTGTTTTTGACCCTTAGAATCAGGTCGCACTGGGTTTTGATGCGGTTGTAAATATCCGCATTAATATCTGGTCGATCGCTGGGTGGTTTGGCGTAAAGACCGTCCGGAACGAGCGTGCCACAGTCCGATGGAGCCGGAGAAACGCAGCGTGGTTTCCGCGCGGGCTTTGGGATGGTCTCGAGATACGAAGCGGCGTCAGGGAGTGGGTTGGACGAGAGGGCCTCAAGTGCATCCTCGGCATCCCGTAACACTCGCTCCGCGTCTATTTCGCGTTCAAGCTGGTCGACTCTAGCTTTCGCTGAGTAGGGGCCAGGTGTGTGAGAGCGTCCTCTGCGGCCGCGTGCCAGCTTCGGCACCTTGGCCTGCGAAGAGTCGCTTCCCATATCGTCCTCATCAGTGTAAAGGTCGTCGGCGAGGTCGAGCTCAAGGTCATCGAGGGTCCGGCGCTTAGCGCCCGCTCGAGAATCTTCTGTAAGGTCGACTACACCTTCGTCCATTGTCTCAGTCCGAGATGCGACCGCAGATCGGGCAGAAGGAACCACGTGGCCAGATGAACTGGCAACGGGGCCCACAGCCGCCTTCATAGGGTCGCAGTCTTTGGCCTTCGGCGGGCCAAACATGCCTCTCAGTCGGCTCTCAAAAGACGACTCGACAGGTTTCCTCGACGCCTGTCCTGCTTTGGGTGCATCACCCAACGAGTGAAAGTTGCCCCCCCCAGATACGTGGGGCGTTCCCGTCGCCGAAGCGGCGGGTCCGGATTGTCCCCGAGATGGGGCTTTACCGGCCTGGAGACTGCTACGTATTTGCTTGTCACTCATTGTAGTCGCTGCTTGCGGGCGCAGCAACCCCTCCACACATCATCGTGGCTGCTAGCGGATGGCCATCTCCCGCCATCCACTCCACCCATAGGGCAGAGCCCTTGCCGACACAGACCAGATCGGCTCGGTCTTGGGGATTTTTTATAGAGGTTGACTCCTCGCGGCCCTGACAGAACAGAGTCCCCGGTCCGCCCTGAAAAGGGCAGATTACGGTTTGCCCCCCAAGCCGCGTCCTTGCACTACTATGCATAACATAGCAGTGCAAGGAGCGACACAAGGGGGACGCTCAATGCGCCCCCCTTCCCCTCTGGGTTTTGGTCCGCGCCGGCCGAAGCCGGTACCCCCCATATCTGGGGGGCGTTCCCCTATCCGCCACCCGGGGACGCGCCCGGTAGGAGACCCAGAACTCCTTCCCTCCTTATAGTGAAGGGCGGGAACCTAACCTAACCTAACCTAACCTAACCTAACCTAACCTAACCTAACCTAACCTAACCTAACCTAACCTAACCTAACCTAACCTAACCTAACCTAACCTAACCTAACCTAACCTAACCTAACCTAACCTAACCTAACCTAACCTAACCTAACCTAACCTAACCTAACCTAACCTAACCTAACCTAACCTAACCTAACCTAACCTAACCTAACCTAACCTAACCTAACCTAACCTAACCTAACCTAACCTAACCTAACCTAACCTAACCTAACCTAACCTAACCTAACCTAACCTAACCTAACCTAACCTAACCTAACCTAACCTAACCTAACCTAACCTAACCTAACCTAACCTAACCTAACCTAACCTTTTTTTTTTTTTTTTTTTTTTTTTTTAGGAGGGGGAATGCGGTTACGCACTGCCTGCGACAGCGGGGGCCGTCGCAGGGGTGTGTGGGACTCGTCCTATTTAACGGACCATACCCACTAAACCTAACCTCCGTGTACCTCTCGCGCATTTCGAGACACTGGACAAGGCATCCGATTTGGAGTCTTCTTGCCCAGGTTTCAGACGCGCAGCTGACAACTCAGCCTTCTCGTAGGCAGCATCTGCCTTAGCCGCTGGAGTGGCGTGCGGGTACACCGCGCGCGCCCACTCGGGTCTTTAAGGGGAGGCAGACACCCCCGCGTCTGACCATCCCGACCCTGCGGGGAGAGTAGGCTGCCGAAGATGAACACTTGGCAGGTCCGAGAAGTCGGACATCTCTCCATCATCCCGGGAGCCCTCGTCGCGTCGTTGCGAGCGTTCGGGAGTCTCAACCGGGGTTCGCAACCGTGGGTGAAGCTTAGAGGCGGGACAAACAGAGGTCGACCCGACTCTGTGATTCGCCGGGAGAGCCGCTTCTGCACAGAGCACGCACCGGATCTGCTTGGTGCAGCCAGCGGCTTTATGGCCAACTTCGGCGCAGCGAATACAGGTGTCGCTGCGGTCTACTACCGCGCGACACACGGCGCGCCCGTGGCCAGCTCCGAAGCACCTCGAACAGCGCATCGGTCTCGGCTTCAGCAGGGTTGCCTTCACCTGGACCCAGCCCACTGCAAACTTGGTGTTCGCCATCTTTTTCGCAGCCATGACGGGACAACGCACAACAACGCTGCCGCCGAACCCGCTACGGCTGATGCGACCCACTTTAATGTGATCTGGTTGACATTCCCCTTGCCTGGACACGGCTGAAGCGATATCCTCAGGGGACACGGACTCATCCAGACCCGTCAGTCGGATGTCCGTGGACTTGACGGGCCGGGATATTTTAAAGGCTCCTTGCGGGGCAACCTGAGCGAGCTTTGAGGCCATCAGATCGGCCTTCTCATTCGCCTCGTCCATGGATTGCCCGGCGAGGGCATCAATCTCAAGGATCCTGCAATTGGTGGTCGGGGAGAGCTTGAAGCTCAATCTCCCGCCGATCCCGAGCTCCCACACATCGATCGAGTCCCTAGCTTCTCGCAGAAAGCGACTGTAGGTCCACCCCATGGTGATTCCATCCTGCAGGATCTCCAGGACAATCGCGGCAGAACGCGGAGCCCGGAGTCTGGAGGGGTTTCCTTGTTTCGGAGGCGGTTTCCTGACGCTGGACGCGGCGGCAGGTCCGCCTTTTGGCACTGTGTTGGAGGGCCCAGGTTCCCCAGCGGCTAGGGGGCGCTGTCTGGTATTCTGCTTCCTCTTCGCTCCTCTTTTCACAACTTCTGTCCAGGTATCGGTGGGGACAGGTTGTCTCTCCTGGGGCTTAGGAGATGGTTCGGGGACAACGACAGGGTTATTCCCTTCCCTCTTCCTTTTCCCTCGCTTCCTCTTCGGCTTTTGTCCAAGCATGGTTGGAGCAGGGGCGCGAGTAGATTCGGACCTCTGGACATCCGCTCTCAATGGAGGACGCAGGTTTTTCTCGGGCAGGAGACGGTCGTTCAGCGCTTCAAACCGAGCATTAATCATCAACCCAACGCTGGACATGACCTCGCGAGCAATCGCGTCAGCAAGGCCGTCAGGGAAGGGCTGAGCGGGGCCCGCCACCGCTGGTTGGGGGCAGGTCTCCTGGTGGATCTCAGCGACGGTCTGGACTTCCATCCTCCTCTCTTGGGCTTCTTGCGAAGCAGATCCCCACACTGACTCAGCCTCACTTTCGTGGGGCTCACTGAAGTTCGGGTTGTCTTTAAAGGCTTCCCGCATTTGCCCTTTAATGAACTTGACCGCGGCGGCGAGTTCGCCACATTGCCCTCGCAGTTTCGCTATTTCTTTGCGCCCTTCGGCTTCCCTCTGGAGCGCAGCTTGTTCGCGAAGTTTCGAGTTAGCGACTTCCTCACGCAGGATTTCGATCTCCCGCTCCAAGTAGAAGGTCTCCTTGGTGCGGGTGCGCCCGCGGAGGCTGTACGCGTCCTCACGAATAGTTGCGGCTGCAATCTTGAGGATCTTCTGATCCGTGCCCTTAAGATGCCCCGAGTGGTTCTTTACCCTGAGTATTTCTTCGCACTGATGCACGATCCGCTTGAATAAGTCAGCGCTAGTATCGGCTCGACTAAGCTCCGATGGCTTGGCGTGTAGTCCCTCAGGAACAAGTGTGCCACATTCTGAGACGGCCGGCGAAGCGGGTCGGGGTTCCAGTGCCGGATCCCTGTGCAACCCGAAGCCGGATTTGGCAATAGAAGGCGAGGCTAAGGAGCTCGCAAGAGTGTCTTGGGCTTCCTGAGCGTCAAGCAGCATCTGTTGCTGGTCCAACTCTCGCTCCATTTGATCGACGCGAGCTCTCGCTATCGAGTATGGGCCGGGGGTATGGGAGCGGCCTCTGCGGCCGCGTGCCAGCTTCGGCACCTTGGCCTGCGAGGAGTCGCTCTCCATGTCGTCATCGTCCGTAATGGAGTCACTCGCAAAGTCGAGTCCGGGGTCTTCGATGGGTCTGCGCTTCGCACCCGCTCGTGACTCGTCCGTCAAATCAACCACTGCGACCTCCGTGTCTCGCCGGTGTGAGTCCGCAGATCGGGCAGAAGGAGCGCCGTCGCCAGAAGTGCTAGCAACGGGACTCGCAGCCGCCGTCATAGGGACTGTTTTCTCCGTTTTTGGTGGGCCAAACATTCCTCTGAGGCGACTCTCAAAAGAGGGCTCAGCAGGGGTTTTCGGCTCCCGACCAATACTGGGTTTATTACCCAGTGAGCGTAAGTTGCCCCCTCCAGATACGAGGGGCATTCCCGCGGCCGAAGCGGCGGGTCCGGATTGTCCCCGAGATGGGGCTTTACCGGCCTGGAGACTTTTTCGTAGTTCCTTATCGCTCATAGTTGTTGCTGCTTACGGGTGCAGCGACCCCTCCACACATCGTCGTGGCTGCTAGCGGATGGCCATATCCCGCCATCCACTCCACCCATAGGGCAGAGCCCTTGCCGACACAGTCCAGATCGGCTCGGTCTTGGGGATTTTTTATAGAGGTTGACTCCTCGCAGCCCTGACAGAACAGAGCCCCCGGTCCGCCCTGAAAAGGGCAGATTACGGTTTGCCCCCCAAGCCGCGTCCTTGCACTACTATGCATAACATAGCAGTGCAAGGAGCGACACAAGGAGGACGCTCAGTGCGCCCCCCTTCCCCTCTGGGTTTTGGTCCGCGCCGGCCGAAGCCGGTACCCCCCATATCTGGGGGGCGTTCCCCTATCCGCCACCCGGGGACGCGCCCGGTAGGAGACCCAGAACTCCTTCCCTCCTTATAGTGAAGGGCGGGAACCTAACCTAACCTAACCTAACCTAACCTAACCTAACCTAACCTAACCTAACCTAACCTAACCTAACCTAACCTAACCTAACCTAACCTAACCTAACCCAAGTTGCGCGCCGTCCTCCGCCCGAGACGCCACGAAAAACACGTGCTCCGTTTTCAAAAAATCAAAAAAAAAAAAAAAAAAAAAAAAAAAAAAAAAAAAAAAAAAAAAAAAAAAAAAAAAAAAAAAAAAAAAAAAAAAAAAAAAAAAAAAAAAAAAAAAAAAAAAAAGTGGTAAATCTTAGCCCGATTTCAACGAGTGAAGTGTCAGGAGACGCGGGATTTTTGCCTCCACCCCGTGAAGTGTCAGTGAGCCCAATCAGTGCAGTGGTTAAAAAGTTTAAGCCGAAAAACCCCTATTTTTAGGGGTTAGGATTTCGAGCTGCACCTACACACGCGCCTGGAGCGCGCAATCCTGCACCGATCTTCAAGCTTCAAACACTCCCGGCAAGGGGCGGTTGGCCCGCATCTTTCTGCATCCTCAGAAATTCGAGAAGAGTTGGCGTTCGGCGGCAATCATCAAAAAAACAAGTCCCACGTGGTGACCCAGATCAAGATCCAGACGCAGCAGGTAGCTGAAAAATTGAACATTTATACACACTATTATTAGAAGACATTTGGCGAAAAAATTAGATTTTTAGGACTTATACTTTTTTATTAAATTGAATTTAAAAATTGAAATTTTGACCCTTAATAACTTTTTAAATAAAATTAAAATTGAAAAAATTCAATTGCTATAAGTTGCGCGCTTCTTAGTTCTATAAGAAACATATTTTTAAAAAAAAAAAAAAAAAAAAAAAAAAAAAATTTTTTGACGTTCGGTTAACCGACGAGAATTAAAAGAGTGAAATTTTCAGTTTTCACTGAATAACTTTTCAAAATTTTAATTTTTATTTAGTTTTTATTTAGATTAATATAGGCTAGTATTTTAGACACCTGAATCTAAAATTTTAGATTTTTTGGACTTACGGATCAGGAGATATTGATTTAATAGTGAATTTTGACCATAACTTCTAAATTAATAGAAAATAAATTATTTTGACAACGTAATTATCTTTAGACAACCCATTCGAGATCGATTAAGCCCAAACTGGGCCGAAAAATTCGTTAAAACAAAAAAAAAAAAAAAAAAATTTTGACAAAATCCGAACTTTTCGGATTTTAGGTATAAGACTTTGGTAATTAATAACTCCTGACTCCGATATCCTATAGAGTTAAGATTTTCAATATATACTAGCCCATAGCCCATTCTTTTGGATTTTTGGGAAAATTTTTAAATCCGACGGATATTGAGCTATAAGCTTCAAACCATTAGAAATTAGTAGATAACATTAAGCTAGGGTGTCCATTTTTTGTCCCGAGCTTCTAGGACAAATAGGACCGGAGAAGCGAGAGTCCCAAAACCCACCTGGTGTCAGTCCCACACTTCGGGTCAAGGTTGGGACAAGAATAACTCCGTAGATAATAGTCGTAGAAAACTGTGGTTTGGTTTCCTAGCCTTCCCTATCCCCCCTCCACCTACCCTCCGAGTGGCGAGAAGATCGGGCGTCGCGAAATTCGAAAGGCCGCTAGACATCGCGCGCGATAGGGAACAGCCTTATACACGTCCTAGTAAAAACCGCGTCTCTCTGCGACATCGGATACCGGTGTTCGCTACTCGAACAAAGGGAGAAATAAAAGCTTGTTTCAAACTATAATTGCTCCTTTTTAATAAGTTTAAAATAATAATTAATTAACAAGGGACAGTGCTAAGGCGACAGCGACCAAATGTGAAGTGGCATATCAAGAGTTACGTTCTAAACTACTATACGAAGGCAATTAACACTTCACTATTTTAGACCTTAGCATGATAAAATTAAGATACAAACACATTATTACTGAGAGTCCCACCTCTGGGCTTCAAGGTTAACAAGTAAAGTGAAGGGAGAGCTATGATTGGCTTAATAAATCGTATGATGTATGAGGTGATTTTACAACATAACTAAAACTATAGATCTCTAGCTAAAGCACCTACTAACAGTTATCTTAAATACAAAATTAAACTTATTCTATTACGTAGCTATGACGTAGCTGTCGGCGCTGTCGCGCGTAGACATCCTCCGGGGCGTTGAAGGCATAGCCTTCAACTCTTCCTCGTCCGTGGTTGGCAAGAGGCAGAGTCGGTTGAGAGCGCGGCGCACAACACCACGGGATGTGGTAACGTCAGCAACGCGAGGCACAGCGTCGGAGCCAGGAAAAATCCCTGTGACCCGGCCAAGACGCCAACAGAGGGGCGGAGCGGCGTCATCCTTTAGCAATACGAGGTCATTCATTTTCAAATCCTTGCATCGGGTTTTCCATTTCGTACGCTGCTGCAGTTCGGAAACGTACTCGCTAGACCAGCGTCTCCAAAAATGCTGGCGCATCTGCTCCAAACGGTGGAAGCGGTCGAGGCGGTTGGTGCTGCATTCCATCAGGGCAGGAGCTGGCAGCGCTGTCAAGGGCCTGCCGATTAAAAAGTGACCCGGGGTTAAAGGTTGTAGGTCTGTGGGTGAAGGGCTGAGAGGACAAAGAGGGCGGCTGTTGAGGATAGCCTCAATTTGTGTAAACAGCGAACACAGCTCTTCAAAGGTTAAGTGCGCTTCCCCCATTACCCTACGCAAATGCTGTTTGGCCGATCGTACCCCAGCTTCAAAGTAACCTCCAAAATGAGGAGCGTATGCAGGCGAGAATTTAAATTCGATGCTCTGCTGAGCTGCAAAGTCCAAAATAAAATCTGTGTTGTCCTTTGACTTAAAAAAATCATTAATTTCGCGTGCAGCGGCAACGAAGTTTGTACCGTTGTCGCAAAATATCTTTTTTGGTAATCCCCTACGGGCTATAAAACGTTTAAGCGACAACATGAAAGCATCCTTGGAAAGCTCACTTACAGCTTCCAAGTGGATGCATTTATAATTCAGGCAAATAAAAATGCACAAATAACACTTGGTTATTTTACAACCCCTGCCTTTACGATCCGTTATTAAAAATGGGCCGGTCATTTTTTCAATATCACCGGAAATGACATATTTATACAAACGAAAACGAGCCAAAATATTAAACAAAGAGTCTTGAATAGTAGGGCCGGTCATCTGGATATCATTGATCGAAAGCCCAGACGTAGTACGAGCCGAAGCATCAAAAACAACTCGAAGTTTGGTAGATTCGCTGTTATTTTTTAGAACTGGATGATGAGGCAAAAAGAATTCTGCTCCAGAAGACCGATGTACATCACCCCAGTCAGACAAATGACCTAAGTCAGCGTATTCACGCATAAAATCAAAATAGAGTTCTTTTAGCAAAGGCTGTCTCCTGAAACGTGACTCCAAATTAAAAAACCGCTTCTTAGCTAGTTGAAACGAGTTTCCCAAAACATCTCTTTCAGCACGGAGTGGAAGCTTAACAATAAACCGACCGTCAGTATCACGAGAAGTATTAGCAAGAAAATGCTGCTCGCACAACGCTTCTTCCTCGGTTAAAACTGACTTGGTACGAGGAACCTTCTCTAACTCCCAAAATTTAGATAAATTATTGTTTAGATCAGCAATAGTCGTATCGTTGTTTCGCAACAGACCACAATGAAGACCTTCACTATTCGAACTATCAGAGACTACTGGAGTAGTGACAAGCCAACCAAGTTTAGAACTGCGCAGAACTAGACAATTGTCACCTAATGAACGCTGCTCCGATCCTAGTAAACTCCAAAATAATTCCGCGCCAAGAAGCAGATCGACGTCTAGCGCCTTGTTAAATTGAGGATCGGCCAACTGAACTCCCGCTAAATTTAAATGGTCCCTGCTAAAGGAGCGCGTCGGTAATTTATCAGAAATAATCGGCAACACAATACAAGATAATAAAGCGCTAAAGGCGCTGCACCTAGACTGAACGCGTACCGCGCATCGCTCAATTTTATTCGCAACACGAATGGCGGCTATACCGACTAAATCCCTATCCAAAATCTGAGAAGTCAGTTGCAAGGCATCTCTCAAGCGAGATGTTATAAGACAAGACTGGCTCCCGCTGTCCAAAACCGCTCGCGCTGTAACCACAACATTAGTAATAGGGTTGATCAAATCCACTTCAGCCGTACAAAGAAGCGCTTCGGAGGACGACAACGCACACATAGTGACAACAGGTTGAGACGCAGAAGGGCCGCTGGTTTTAAAGAAACGATCATGCAGTAACGTATTGTGGCGCTGCTTACATGTTTTACAGCCACCGGACAGCTTGCACCGCTGTGACTTGTGACCCGGCCTTAAACAAACGTGACACAATTTTAATACCTCGACGGCAGACATCCTGTCATCAATGGACTTGACTTTAAAAACAGGACACTCATAAACACGGTGCGAACCCTGGCACACATTGCAAGATTGCATCGACGACAACTGCATAGGTGGGGATGAGCTATCCGCAGAGGTACCTAGCATAGCCCTAGTCTGTGGTTTCTGCCTACCCGTGCTGCCAGACGACAAAGCTTGTTTAGCCGGCTGTGAATTACAATTAACCGTCTCTAAAACATCAGCACGACTTCTCAAAAAGCTAAAGAAATCATCAAGACCCGGTATCTCATTCAACGAATTCCGGTGCTCCTCCCATTTAAAACATGTCCTTGAATCTAATTTTTGCGCAACAATATAAATAATTAACACGTCCCATTTTTCGGTAGGTAAACCTAAAGTGTGAAGAGCGCGTAAATTCTTTGTGATGTGATCAATAATAAACCGTAATGACCTTTCTGTTTCACGCACGGACTCGAGACTAAATAAAGATTTCAAGTGATTATTAATCAGCTGGCGTTTATTATTATACCTATCGCATAAAAGCTTCCACGCCTCTGCATAGTTCTTATCGGTCACCTCTAAGTTACTAATTACTCGCGCCGCCTCCCCTTCGAGATAAGAATTCAAATAGTGGAACTTATGAACCTCCCGAATTTTACGTTCATGAACGAGGGAGACAAACATATCCCGAAACTCCAGCCATTTGAAATAGGTTCCATCGAAAGTAGGTATCTTAATGACAGGCAACTTGAAACCTAGAATTTCGTTATCATCATCATGATGATGACTCGAGCAATGAACGCTAGACCGTCGCGACGAGGAAGACTTAAAATCATCACTACTCGCATTAACAATTTGCTGCGCCTGAGCTAAATAATTATGAAAATCCTGCTCGATTGAGTCTCTCGTGCTTAATTCAACGTCCTGAGTGGAAACATTAATCACTTCTATCTGTTCCTGCACTAAATCAAATTCTGTAAATAATGCGTTGAATTTAGACAATTTACCTTTAAGCTTAAGTAATTCTAGCGACGAAAGGCTATCAGAATTACTCACAGAATCTAAATAGTTTTTAAACCTCGTTACGCGCCCTTTGATTGAGCTACGTTTAGCTAACAAATCTTTAAGACTCATTTCAGACTTTGAAACATCAGTTTCAGGCATTTTTTACAAAAGAACTACGAAATTAAGCACAAAAATTAGGTAAATTGCATACGATACGCTCCTCGTTTTGTTCCGATGCGAAATGCAGATCAGGTGCACGCCACCAGTAAGCGCTGCAGCGATGTAGCCGGCCGGCAGCAATGCGGGCGTGGCGGTAGAAATGCAGCGCTGATGAGCTGGAATGCACGGGGCACAAAGATAAGCAACAATAAACGAAGCAAGATGATGCGTACCTATTGAATAATAAAGGTATTGGAATGCGCCTTGTAGTAAATTATGGCCAGTCCTGATGAGAACAGTTATGAGAAAGCACGTAAGGATGGCAAATATTTGCGGTGATTTAGTGCGATTAAGATAGGCAATATAGTGAATTTCGTGATATAGTGATGGTGAAAGGTAACAAATGGATTGCCTTTATGAACTAGGTAAGTCTTGAGAGCAATTTAATCCTTAAAAACAAAGAGATTAGAAGATTCAATAGGCAATGCGATAGGATTGTAAGCCAATAAAAATACGCAACTCAGCTTAGGTTATGAATGCGGCAGTAGGCTACACCAGAATTAACAGGCACAAATACCTATTGTAAATCTCAAAGGATAATAAATTATTATTATAAAATTAGGCCGATGATGCGTAGGCGTGCTTCAATTAGGCTTGTGTGCAAAGAAAGCGCCACATGAAGGCGTAAAAGGCTACACAAGAAGTAGAAAGCACAAATAGGTATTGCAATAGGTAAATTTTAAAGGCGATACCTAGCACTAAATCGGTACCTTGAAGGCTAGCCCCTGTATACACAAATCAAGGGGGAAATTATTGGAAGGATAGTAAGGAACGGGCTCACTTGACAATCAGACAGGGAAGGTGGCAGCGCAGTCCAGTTGTTCTGCGCCCTGGGAGTCCCTCGCTGCGTCGATGAGACCTTGATTCGCTTTCCCAAACGGTGACTTCACGGTTTTTCTGGAGAATTTCACGTTGAGCACGTAGAACTCGGGGCACGCACACGCAAACGTCAGCGCCCAACGCACAGGATAAGGCCGGATACTCTCCTAGACCCTCGGTGATGCTCGATGTGGCGGATGACGTGGTGATGACCTCTGTCCGTCCTCAATAGAAGATATTAGGCTCTGTAAAAACTCCAAAATCGCTTCAAAACTAAGCACTGTCCTGTCACGGTCGCCAATTTTGTTCGCTACTCGAACAAAGGGAGAAATAAAAGCTTGTTTCAAACTATAATTGCTCCTTTTTAATAAGTTTAAAATAATAATTAATTAACAAGGGACAGTGCTAAGGCGACAGCGACCAAATGTGAAGTGGCATATCAAGAGTTACGTTCTAAACTACTATACGAAGGCAATTAACACTTCACTATTTTAGACCTTAGCATGATAAAATTAAGATACAAACACATTATTACTGAGAGTCCCACCTCTGGGCTTCAAGGTTAACAAGTAAAGTGAAGGGAGAGCTATGATTGGCTTAATAAATCGTATGATGTATGAGGTGATTTTACAACATAACTAAAACTATAGATCTCTAGCTAAAGCACCTACTAACAGTTATCTTAAATACAAAATTAAACTTATTCTATTACGTAGCTATGACGTAGCTGTCGGCGCTGTCGCGCGTAGACACCGGAGATACAGCCGGGAGCGTTTCGTCATTTTCGGGGAGCGGAAAAAGCGGACTTACGCTCTCGTGAATATCTCCCAAACCAATACACTTATAGAGATAGGGACTTCGACACTAGCAAGAGCGGGACAAGATCTACCGAAAAGTTCGGATTTCGTCGATATCCGAACCGTCGATATCCGAAACCCAAAAACCAAAGTCAATCGATAGGCCTCAACGAGCACCACAACTTCGCCAAAGAAACTAGATCGATCCGTAGCCGGACGCCAGAGCTACGCCCCAGATACCTTTTTTCGGGTACATACCTACGAATATCCGAACGCCCATATCTTCGGAACGGCTTAGAATATTTGTACAGAGTTTAGGGTTGCTGAATCGGGCTCGGGGAGACCTATCGATCTAGAGGGTCCACATAGCTCTAGGTAGAGCCATAAAAATTTTTTATAGAGAAAACTGTTTTTTATTTACAACTTCTAGGTTTTTCAACATAGAAGGAAAATTCTTTTAGGACCGGCTTTAATAAAGCTTACTTTAGGACCCTAAGGTAAATCTTACCGTAATTTGTTTTATTTCTCCAAAAATTTTTTGACCTTTTTAAATAAAATTTTTACTTGTTTTATTTTGTTATCTTATTGTATATTTTGTGTTTTTACGCCGTGCGTGAGGTTTTTTGCCCACGCACTTAGGATTAGCTTCTATAACAGTGTTCTATTGAACCACCTTTTTTATTATTTTACTGTGTATTGACGTTGCTCTGTCCCATAATGGCCACTTTACGCACCCCCGCCAAAAAGACTGACGATAATGGTAGCCCTAGGACTTCTCCACCTAAGATCATGAGCAAGGCGGGCCCAAGCTCAAGACCACTATCGCAGGCAGCAAGCAGTGTACGTAGGAGCATTGGAGAATGGGAAGCGGGAATGAGTGACCCCAAGCCATGCCCTGAATCAACGCACCCACACTCACCTAAAACACAAGCAAAGACAGTGGCGGCCCCTCAGCCGTCTAAACAGAAGACTGCGTCCCCACAGGCGGTGACACAGCGGAGACCTTCTGCAGAGGTGGGTGAGGAGGCAATGATGCCAGTGCCCAAAAGGAGAGGGTCTGCCGGCAGGGTGGCCGAAGCCCGGGATTGGCTTCAGTACGCGAAGTTTAACGTGAACAAGTCACGTAACATGAAGACCAATCTCAAGGCGGGGGCCATACTGGCGGTAGATAATTTATACAGGTTAATTAAAGAGACAGCGGAAGAACTTACCAGGAAAACTGCATCACCATCCGCACCTGAAAAAGAAAAAAGAACAATTGCTATTAATACAGATATGGTAGGGGAATGTATAGAAGGAAATGGGAAAAATGAAAAAGGGGAAGGGGAATTAAAATTAGACACAACACAAATCATAGAACTTTTAAAAGTGCAAAATAGTAAAATTGAAGACACGTATCTCGAAATAGAGAAACTAAAATGCAGCATTGAGAGTAACAAAACGTCACCAGCCGCCAACTCATACGCTGAAGCAGCAGCTAGACCATCAAGCGTACAAGTGCAGACAAGGGAGTCACTGCACTCTGTTATTATCTCCTCTAAGAACGACCAAGAGACAGGAGACGAGGTTCTTGGCAGAATCCGCAAAGCGGTTAACGCCAAGGACGGTTGGGTGACGGTGGACCGAGTCCGGAAGGTCAAAGACCGGAAAATAGTAGTGGGTTGCAGAACGGAGGAAGCTCGGCAGAGAGTTAAGGAGAGACTGAAAGGCGCGGCAGACCACCTCAACGTAGAAGAGGTCAAAAACCAAGACCCTATGATACTCCTCAAAGACGTGCTCAACTTCAACACAGACGATGATATTATATTGGCTCTTAAGAACCAAAATGGAGATCTTTTTAAGACTATCGATCTCAAAAAAGCGCGTCTTGAGATTAAGTTCAGGAGGAGAGCGAGAAACCAACAGTGCTCTCACATCGCTCTTAGGGTCTCACCTGCGATTTATAATGCCTTATTAAACCGAGGCTTCGTCCATATAGACTTGCAACGCATCAGGGTGGAGGACCAGTCACCGCTGATACAGTGTTCCACGTGTTTGGGATATGGCCACGGACGCAAGTTCTGCAGGGAGACCATCCCCAGATGCAGCCATTGCGGTGGCCCCCACATGAGGAACAACTGTGCGGACTTCCTCGCGGCAGAGAGCCCTAGATGCTGCAACTGTACGGCAGCGAAGCTCGAAAACGCAGAACATAACGCTTTCAGCCCTGATTGTGCGGTGCGCAGGAGATGGGATGCGCTAGCCAGGGCGAAGATAGCGTATTGCTGAGGTGGTCCCAAGGAACTCTGGGGCAGGCAGCCCCACCAGAAGATACGTAGTCGCCCAAGCAAACTTGCAGCGCAAACAGTTAGCGACGGAAGAACTGATGATAGAGTCCGCTAACTGCAAATTCGCAATGGCACTTGTTCAGGAACCCTACGTGGGAGGGGTTAAAAGGATGAAGGATTACCGTGGGGCGAGAGTCTTCCAGAATGCTGCTGTAGGAGATGGGATCGTAAAGGCGGCGATTGTCGTTTACGACAAGGATATCGACGTCATACCTTGCCCGAAACTCACATGCAACAACATTGTTGTTGTGAGGATCCGAACCAGTGCCTGGGAAATCGCGGCGGTGTCCTTCTACTTTGAACCGGACCAACCATTGGGGCCATACCTGGACCGGCTAACCACCATTTGCGAAGAACTTGGGTCGACCAGAATACTGATTGGCGGAGACTGCAACGCCAAGAGCACCTGGTGGGGCAGCATCGTAGAAGACCACAGGGGCGTTGAAATGTCCGGGACCCTGGAAGAGTCTGGATTACAGGTATTAAACATCGGAGATACGCCAACATTTGAAACCACGAGAGGTAATAGGACGATCTCCAGCCGAGTCGACATAACGGCATGTACCGACGACCTCATGGGACATGTGGAGGACTGGAGGGTAGACCGGTCGATAACCAGCTCAGATCATAACACCATTCTCTTCCAGCTTAACTTGATGCGAAGCAAGGGCTTCACAGTCAAACGTACAACGAGAACCTACAACACCAAGAAGGCAGACTGGACAACATTCTTAGAAAAATTATCCGAATATAAAACAGAAAATAATATCTGCATAGAATCTATTAACGCCATCAATTGTAGAGAGGAATTGGAGAGAATGGTCATCAAGTTCAGAGATTCAGTAACAGAGGCATGTAAGGGTAGCATGCCCATTAAGAAACAATCTGAGCGGATTGCAGTCCCATGGTGGAGCGAAGAACTCGCCCACAAAAAGAAAACTATGGTCACCTTCAGAAGAAGGATCCATAACGCCGCGCCACACAGAAGAACGAAGGTCGTCGAAGAATACCTGATTAAAAAAGAAGACTACGAATGCCATGCCAAGAAAGCCCGAACCGAGAGTTGGAAGGAGTTCTGCGAGAGGCAAACCAGAGAAGGTGTATGGGAAGGAATATACAGGATTATCAATAGGACCGCCAGGAGAGTAGAAGATACGACCCTGAAAACCAATGACGGGAAACATCTCAACCCCAAGGAATCGGCAAACCTACTTGCAACAACGTTCTACCCCGAAGACCTCGAAAGCACGGATAACTCGGAACATCGCCGGGTCAGACAAGCGGCAGAACAAGTAAACGCAGCGGAGTGTGATGATCCACACGACCCGCCGTTTACATTGTTGGAGCTAAAGACCGCAGCGGGGAGTTTTAATCCAAAGAAGGCCCCGGGAGTGGATGGCTTCACAGCAGATATCTGCAGCCGAGCTATACTCCAGGATCCGGACGCTCTCCTTGCCCTGTATAACAAGTGTCTAGAGATAGCACACTTCCCGGACATCTGGAAGGAGGCCACAGTGGTGGTACTTAGAAAACCGGGCAAGGATGATTATACGAACCCCAAGGCTTATAGACCGATAGGTCTCTTGCCGGTTTTGGGGAAGATCCTGGAGAAGATGGCAGTAGCACGGATTAAATGGCATCTTGTACCGAGGATTAGTACTCGCCAGTTCGGATTCATGCCCCAGAGAAGCACTGAGGACGCCCTCTATTGTCTAATGAACCACATTAGAAGCAAGTTGGAGCTGAAGAAGCTAGTCTGCTTAGTCTCATTGGACATAGAGGGGGCCTTCGACAGCGCATGGTGGCCAGCTATCAGAGTCCGGCTGGCTGAGGAAAAGTGTCCGGTCAACTTGAGGAGGCTACTCGATAGCTACCTGAGCTGCAGAAGAGTATCCGTAAGGTTTGCTGGGGAGGAAAGCACGCGCGATACCACGAAAGGTTGCGTGCAGGGGTCGATCGGCGGTCCCCTTCTCTGGAACTTGCTTCTCAACCCACTGCTGACCGGACTTGAAGATAGGGGGGACTACTGTCAGGCCTTCGCTGACGACGTCGTGCTTGTATTCGACGGAGAAACTGCAGGCGAGCTACAGAGACAGGCAAATGCCGCTCTCGACTATGTACAGCAGTGGGGTGTTCGGAACAAACTGCGCTTCGCTCCGCACAAAACCTGTGCGATGTTGCTTACTCGAAGACTCAAGTACGACACCCCGCGGCTGTCCATGGGAGGCACCGGCATCTGCATGTCTAAGGAGATCAAAGTCCTAGGGCTAACCATCGATGACAAACTGACCTTTAACAGTCATGTAACTCTACAATGTCGCAAAGTGCTAGGCATTTATAAACAGATCTCTAGAGCAGCTAAGGTCACATGGGGACTCAACCCCGAGATAGTTAGGACCATATATACTGCAGCGGTAGAACCGGTCATTTTGTATGCTGCCGTGGCATGGGCGCCGGCCGTTAAGAAGTTAGGGATACAAAAGCAGCTGAACACTGTGCAGAGGGGATTCGCCCAGAAGATCTGCAAATCGTATCGCACGGTCTCTCTCCATGCCGCCCAGCTGCTGTCGGGGATACTGCCTCTCGACCTCAGAGTTCAGGAGGTAGCAGCCTTGTACGAGGCCAAGAGAGGGTCATCTCCGGCGCTACTGGGCGACAGGGATATAGAGCGTGTGGTAGGATATGTAGAAACGCCGCATCCGGCATCACATATGGGCCTGGAATTCATGGATCTGGTAGACCAAAACCTTGTGGACAGGTACAATGTGCAGGAGGTGCGAATCTTCACCGACGGCAGCAAGCTCGAGGGGAAAGTCGGAGCATCACTTTCCATATGGAAAGGTGATGCCGAGATTCAGAACCGAAAGCTTTGTCTGTCCGCGTACTGCACAGTCTACCAGGCGGAACTTTTGGCCATATGTGAGGCTACGGGTGTAATCCTCAAGAGGGTGGAAAAGAGTTATGGTCTGTATAGTGACTCTAGAGCTGCGCTCGAGACACTCACAAGCCATGACTCTCTCCATCCTCTTGCATGTAGAGCCAGGGATAATCTGCAGCGCGCCTCGAAACAGAGCAAAGATGTCTCTTTGTTCTGGATCAAAGCGCATGCAGGACTCCCTGGCAACGAGCGGGCTGATGAGCTGGCGAAGGAAGCCGCGTTGGCATCAAAGAGGAGAGCAGATTATGATCGATGCCCAATATCATACGCGAAACGACTTCTCCGCGAGAAATCCATACTGACTTGGAATGGCAGATACCTGAACGGCGATACGGCGGCAATTACAAAATTGTTCTTTCCGAGCGCGACGGAAGCGTACCGGGTAGTTAAAAACATCCGGCCGACCGGACAATTGACCCAGATTCTCACAGGGCATGGTGGGTTCGCCCAATACCTGAACCGGTTCAGGTGTCGGGGGAGCCCAGCGTGCGCCTGCGATCCCGAAGTGTCACAGACAGTTCCCCACCTATTGACCGAGTGCCCGATCCATGCTAGAATAAGATTTAACTTTGAACAATTAACCGGTCTCAAAGTAAATATAGGTAGCTTGCATCAGTTAATTGCAGACAAAAATGTTAATGATAAGTTTATAGAGTTATGTTTAAAAATATGTAAAATAGAAAATAATAGGAATAAAGATAGTTAAATATTACTTTTGAAATATGTGTTCATATTGCTCATAAAGTAATAAAAATGTAGGATAATAATAATATAGTATTAAGAAAAACAAACTCATGTATTAGTAAATAAGATAGAAATAAGAAATGTAGAAACCTAAAATTGTATATAGAAATAAGTAAATAGCATAAGGACACAAAATGTCAAGCTCTCAATGCATAGTCTTAAGAGAGAGAAAACCGATGTACATTATTATTAATATAAGTTTTGCGTTTAAAATCCATTTGCAATGGAATATTTGTATCCTAGTAGTATAGAAAATATAACAGTTGTTTCATTTAGATTTACGTAGGAAATAAAGTAAAAAAGAAAAAGAAAAGCTAAAAAAGAAAACCCCTAGATAAAATCCCTGAAATATAATATCAGGGGACAGAAAGCAGAAAAAAAAAAAAAAAAAAAAAAAAAAAAAAAAAAAAAAAAAAACCTAACCTAACCTAACCTAACCTAACCTAACCTAACCTAACCTAACCTAACCTAACCTAACCTAACCTAACCTAACCTTTTTTTTTTTTTTTTTTTTTTTTTTTTTTTTTTTTTTTTTTTAGGAGGGGGAATGCTGTTACGCACTGCCTGCGACAGGGGGCCGTCGCAGGACTGTGTGGGACTCGTCCTATTTAGCGGACCATACCCACTAAACCTACCTCCGTGTACCACTCGCGTTTGGGGCAATCGTGCAGTCACCCGTTTGGATTGAATCACGCACGACCACCGACGCTGCCATCATGGCTCTCTCGTGGGTTTTAGAACCCAAATCGCTCAGAGCAGCGCACGGGTACACCGCGCGCGCACACTCGGATGTCTAATGAGAAGACAGGCGCCCCCGCATCTGCTCTCCAATCCAAAAACTTACACCGCCCGGGAGCCCGCGCTCGGAAGCGATCCTGGGTCCTCAACCGGGGGTCGTTTATCTGGTTCTTTCGGTGGGGGACAGTTTGGCGTCGACCCCACACGGTGGTTTGCTGGAATTCCGGCCTCCACGCAGAAGATGCAGCAAATCTTCTTTACGCAGCCGGAAGTTCTGTGTCCGGTTTCGGCGCACCTCATACAAATATTGCTGCGGTCAGTGATCGCGTTGCATTTGGCTCGGCCATGTCCGACACCAAAGCAGCGCGAGCAACGTTGGGGCCTCGGCTTCAGCAGAACAGCTTTGGCAGTGACCCAACCCACAACAAGTTTGGTATTCGCGATCTTCTTTGCCGCCATCACGGGGCAACGGACGACTACGCTGCCACCCATACCGCCATGATTAATGCGACCCACTCTGATGTTCGCCGGTTTGCAGCCCCCAGCTTTGGCCACTGCATCAGTGACGTCTTCGGGGGACGTTGACTCGTCCAGACCCGTCAGCCGGATGTCGGTCGACTTGACGGGCCGGGTTATGAAGAGTGCATTCGGCGGGAAGAGTTCTGCGAGCTTGATGGCTAAAAGATCTGCCTTCTCGTTCGCTTCGTCCAGACTCTCCCCTGCTAAGGCTCTTATCTCTAAAATCCGGTTCCCGGTAGTAGTTGACTGTTTATAGCCAAGCCTACCGGTGAGACCGATTACGCTCAGGTCTATTTTACTGCGTGCCTCCTTAATAACTTGGCTGTGTGTCAGCCCCATCGCGGTCCCTTCCTGCCGCAGCTCAAGCACTATTGCGGCTGTCCGCGGAGGCCTGAGTTTGGAAGGGTTTCCAAGGTTAGGCGACTTCTGGCTGTTGGACGGGGCAGCCGTTTTCGCCTAACCTAACCTAACCTAACCTAACCTAACCTAACCTTTTTTTTTTTTTTTTTTTTTTTTTTTTTTCGCGAGGAAAATGCTTTGCGCATCATCACCACTGCCCCGGGGGAGGGCAGGGCGGTATGTGGGACTCCCGGCGCCCTGAAAAGGGCGCTGCTCCTGGGAATGGGACCCAGGGGTATACCCACTAAAAACCTCGCGTCGCCCGCCGCGCTGACTGACGGCAGGGTCTGTGGTTACTCGACAGTCCACGGACCCCGCCAGCGGCCACCTCCGCCCTGAAAAGGGCAGACCTCCTCAGAGGGGGTGCTGTGACGGCACCCCACTCCTACCTCTGGACGACGCGCTGGGCGAACAGCGCGCCGTCCTGGTCCCATGTGCTAGGCAGCTGGTGCCCCCGCACCTGCCGCCCGGGACCCTGGCGGGGCCTACCGCCCCGCCTTCGCCGGCGGAGGCGGAGAGAGTGCGGATCCCGCTCTCTCTCCCTCTCGGCGACCTCCTTCTGCGACATGACGTCGTCGCAGAAGGCGGCCACCGCCTCCCAAGCCTGCTCGCTGCGGACCATCTCCGACATGATGGTCGGCAGCGAGAGGACTCCTCCTCCCAGGGCCGCGGTTAGCACTGACCGCAGCCCCCTCCACGCGGGGCACTCCACCAGCGTGTGGTGCGCGGTGTCTTCCGCGCAACCACAGTGGTGGCATCCCTGGGTCGGCTCCTTCGCGGCGACCAGACACAGATATCTCCCGAAGCATCCATGCCCCGAGAGAATCTGCGTCATCCGGAAGGAGAGCGACCCATGCCGCCTCTCGATCCACCCGCTGAGGATGGGGTGGATCGCCTCGAGGATGCGGCGTCGGGAGCCAGCTAGTGAAGTGCCCAGCCGCTCCTCGATGGACCGCGTCCACCGGTCCAGGGCGACCGCGTGGGCCTCCCTCCGCCACCGCACCAACAAGTCGTGCGGGGGCCGGTTTCCCTGGTTTCGGGCATCCGCTGCCCGCCAGTACACCGACCCCTGTACCTCCGCCTCCAGGTCCCATGGAAGGGACCCGGCGAGTGCGCACGCCACCTCGTGCGAGATGGTGCGGTAGCCCCTCACCACTCGAACCGCCATGACCCTCTGTGCACTGTGCAGGAGGGCCCTATGGCGGTTCTTAAGGGACGCCGCCCATATCGGCGCCCCATAGAGGGCCATGGACCTCACCACCATCATGTAAAGACGGCGGCAAGAGTCCCCAGCACCCTCTAGGTTGGGCAGCAGGCGGCTCAGTGCGCCCGCTGTCCGCACCAATTTGGGGACCAACGCTGCGAAGTGGTCCCCAAAGTCCCATCTGCTGTCAAGAATGACGCCGAGGTATTTCAGCGTCCTCTTGACAGGGATGGGAGTGCCGCCCACCACTATGTTGGCGCCGGCAGGTGGTCCACGCCGAGGCCCGTGGAAACAGATCGCCTCGGACTTGTGGAGAGCCACCTCCAGCCCCAACCGCCGGAACCTAACCTAACCTAACCTAACCTAACCTAACCTAACCTAACCTAACCTAACCTAACCTAACCTAACCTAACCTAACCTAACCTAACCTAACCTTTTTTTTTTTTTTTTTTTTTTTTAGGAGGGGGAATGCGGTTACGCACTGCCTGCGTCAGCGGGGGCCGTCGCAGGGGTGTGTGGGACTCGTCCTATTTAACGGACCATACCCACTAAACCTAACCTCCGTGTACCTCTCGCGCGTTTCGAGACACTGGACAAGGCATCCGATTTGGAGTCTTCTTGCCCAGGTTTCACACGCGCAGCCGACAACTCGGCCTACTCATAGGCAGCTAACTGCCCTAGCCACTGGAGTGGCGCGTGGGTACACCGCGCGCGCACACTCGGGTCTGTTAAGGGGAGGCAGACGCCCCCGCGTCTGGCCGTCCCGACCCTAGATGAGGAGTTGGCCGCCGGACATTGACTGTCGGCAGGTCCGCAAGATCGGACATCTCTTCATCGCCCCGGGAGACATCGCGCTCATGTTGGCGCAGAATCTTCTCGACCGGAGTTCTGTATCTTGGGTGTAGTTTTACAGAGGGACAACCGGTGGTCGACCCGACTCGATGGTTGGCTGGTAGAGCTACCTCTGCGCAGAGTGCGCATCGGATTTCTCTGTCGCAGCCAGCAGCCTTATGGCCTACTTCGGCGCATCGCATACATGTGTTGCTGCGGTCAGCGACTGCGCGACACACGGCGCGTCCGTGGCCAGCTCCAAAGCAGCGCGAACAGCGCATGGATCTTGGTTTAAGGAGGACCGCCTTAACTCTGACCCAGCCCACAACAAATTTGGAGTTCGCCAGCTTCTTCGCAGCTAAAACAGGGCAGCGAACAACGACGCTGCCTCCAGTTCCACCGCGACTGATGCGACCCACTCGTACAAGTCCAAGTTGGCACTCTCCATGTTTGGACACCGCCTCAGCGATGTCTTCAGGGGCCACCGATTCATCCAAACCTGTCAGACGGATGTCCGTCGACTTAACGGGTCTGGAGATTTTGAAACATCCCGGCGGGGCAAGCAAAGCAAGTTTAGAAGCCATGATGTCTGCCTTTTCATTCGCTTCGTCCATAGGTTGGCCCGCCAGGGCATCTATCTCGAGGATTCTATTTTCGGTGGTCGGGGAGCACTTAATTCTTAGCCTTCCTCCGATCCCGAGGTCCCACACATTGATGGTTTCCCTGGCGGCCTTAAGAAGCCGGCTGTAGGTCCATCCTTGGTCAGTTCCCTCTTGTTGCATCTCCAGGACTATCGCAGCGGAGCGCGGAGCCCGGAGCTTTGCAGGATTGCCGAATTTCGATGCCGGATTCTTGCTGCTGGACGTCGCAGCAGGTTTCTGCATTTTCGCTGGATTGGGTTGGGACTGATCAGCGATTGGCTTCCGTCTACCCTTGTTGCCTCTCCTGACAACCTCAGTCCAAAGGGTGCCAGGCGAAGGTACACTCTCCGTAGGTCTTGGGGCCAGTTCTGGGCCTGTAGGAACATCGGCCTCCTTTCGACCTTTCCTCCTTTTCCCTCTCTTCCTTTTCTTCTTTACTGTATCCGCCACTGGAGCGGGGGCTCGAGGGGTAGCTTCGAGCCTCTGGACATCTGCTTTCAGTGGGGGACGGAGGATCCGTTTAGGTGGAAGGCGATCTTCAAGATCCGCAAACCTCGCGTCAATTAGCCGTCCCACTCTGACCATAACTTCGCGTGCAACTACCTCCGCTAAATCGGTCCGAGGCAGGTGGCCGTCGCTCTTCGGTGGTGCTGTTTGAGGACTTGCTTCAACATGCACATCCGCTACGGTTTGGATTTCCATCCTCTCTTGAGCTTCCTGGGAAGCGGAGTTCCAAATTGACTCGGCCTCACTTACGCAGGGCTCATGGTAGTTCGGATTGTCCTTATAAGCCTCGCGCATCTGTGTCTTGAATAACCTCACAGCGGCGGCAAGCTCGCCGCATTGTTCGCGCAGTTTGGCTATTTCCTTCCGTCCCTCCATCTCGCGTTGTTGGGCTGCGTGCTCGCGTAGTTTCGCGTCAGCAATCTCTTCACGCAGAGTGGCTACTTCATGCTCTAAGTAGTAGGTCTCCTTAGTGCGGGAGCGTCCCCGAAGACTAAACGCGCTTTCGCGTATTACTGCCGCAGCTTCCTTAAGGACCTTTTGGTCAGTGCCTTTGAGGTGTCCTGAGTGGTTTTTCACTCTAAGGATTTCCTCGCACTGAAAGGCAATCCGCTGGAAAAGGTCAGCGCCGGTTTCAGCCCGGCTCATGTCCGATGGTATGGCGTAATTCCCTCCTGGGACGACCGTACACTCAGAAGGTGCAGGTGAAACGCTCCGGGAATCAAGCGCCGGCAATTGGACGTATCTGGAAACGGAGATCGCGGGTGATGGCGGTGTGTTCTCCACTGCATCTTCGGCGTCTCGACGCATGCGTTCCAGATCTATCTCGTGCTCCAGTTGGTCGACGCGAGCTTTCGTCGAGTATGGGCCGGGTGTATGGGAACGGCCTCTGCGGCCTCGTGCCAGCTTCGGCACCTTGGCCTGCGAAGAGTCGCTCTCCATGGATTCTTCGTCGGTGTAGAGGTCTTCTACGGGATCAGGTTCAGTTTCCTCGAGGGGCCTGCGCTTGCTGCCCGCGCGAGTTTCTCCGGTGAGGTCAACGATGTTGTCGACCTCGGTGTCAGTCCGGTGTGGGTCCGCAGATCGGGCAGAAGGAATACCGCTGCCAGAACTGGCAGCGGCACTCGCAGCCGCCGTCATAGGGACCTTCGTGTCAGATTTGGGTGGGCCAAACATGCCCCTGAGACGACTCTCAAAGGTCAGTTTTAGGCCTTCGCCACTACTTTTCCCCCCCTTTTTCCCCGAGCTAGAAAGCTCAGCCTGAGATGGCCCCCCCCCCGCATACGATATGGGGGACCTTCCCGCCGCCGGAGCGACGGTGTGGCAAGACTTAGAAGCCTCACCATCACGGGGAGTCTTACTCGTTTTATCAACAGGCATATTTGGTGCTACTTGCGGGCGCAGCTACCCCACGTCACATCGTCTGGCTGCTAGCGGATGGCCATATCCCGCCATCCACTCCACCCATAGGGCAGAGCCCTTGCCGACACAGACCAGATCGGCTCGGTCTTGGGGATTTTTTATAGAGGTTAACTCCTCGTGGCCCTGACAGAACAGAGCCCCCGGTCCGCCCTGAGAAGGGCAGATTACGGTTTGCCCCCCAAGCCGCGTCCTTGCACTACTATGCGGAACATAGCAGTGCAAGGAGCGACATAAGGAGGACGCTCAGTGCGCCCCCCTTCCCCGCTGGGTTTTGGTCCGCGCCGGCCGAAGCCGGTACCCCCCATATCTGGGGGGCGTTCCCCTATCCGCCACCTGGGGACGCGCCCGGTAGGAGACCCAAAACTCCTTCCCTCCTTATAGTGAAGGGCGGGAACCTAACCTAACCTAACCTAACCTAACCTAACCTAACCTAACCTAACCTAACCTAACCAACTCAAAAACAATAAAAAAGGTCTTCTAGTTGACCGATTTTCAAAATTTTTTGTTTTGAATACGTTTAAATTTGTTGCTACCATCGTCTGCTATAGTCCTTTTTGGCTTTTCACTTTTCCTTCATTTAAATTTTCATCAAAATCGTAGTTTTTCCGACATTTTCCACACTTTTTACTCGGACGCCTACTCTTCTTCCTCTTCGAGGTTGACTGGTTCGCTGCTCCGCCTGCTCCTGCACCTATCTGGACCACCTGGAAAATAAGCTTTTCATTAAATTCATAGATTTTCATTTATTTTCATAGAAAAAATCAGTTTTTCAGCTATAACATCAAAATTTTATACAGGCACCACCTCTTCTCTGCACGCAGAATTGTAGACGGCGCCGAGACCTTTCATCTGACACCCCATCCGCCGCTTTCCGGCAGAGGGAAACCCAAAAATTTTCATACTTAGTAGTTTTTCATACAACCGATAACATACCGAGTTTACCTAAGCGGTGATAATATTAATAAGAAAATAACTCAAAAACAATAAAAAAGGTCTTCTAGTTGACCGATTTTCAAAATTTTTTGTTTTGAATACGTTTAAATTTGTTGCTACCATCGTCTGCTATAGTCCTTTTTGGCTTTTCACTTTTCCTTCATTTAAATTTTCATCAAAATCGTAGTTTTTCCGACATTTTCCACACTTTTTACTCGGACGCCTACTCTTCTTCCTCTTCGAGGTTGACTGGTTCGCTGCTCCGCCTGCTCCTGCACCTATCTGGACCACCTGGAAAATAAGCTTTTCATTAAATTCATAGATTTTCATTTATTTTCATAGAAAAAATCAGTTTTTCAGCTATAACATCAAAATTTTATACAGGCACCACCTCTTCTCTGCACGCAGAATTGTAGACGGCGCCGAGACCTTTCATCTGACACCCCATCCGCCGCTTTCCGGCAGAGGGAAACCCAAAAATTTTCATACTTAGTAGTTTTTCATACAACCGATAACATACCGAGTTTACCTAAGCGGTGATAATATTAATAAGAAAATAACTCAAAAACAATAAAAAAGGTCTTCTAGTTGACCGATTTTCAAAATTTTTTGTTTTGAATACGTTTAAATTTGTTGCTACCATCGTCTGCTATAGTCCTTTTTGGCTTTTCACTTTTCCTTCATTTAAATTTTCATCAAAATCGTAGTTTTTCCGACATTTTCCACACTTTTTACTCGGACGCCTACTCTTCTTCCTCTTCGAGGTTGACTGGTTCGCTGCTCCGCCTGCTCCTGCACCTATCTGGACCACCTGGAAAATAAGCTTTTCATTAAATTCATAGATTTTCATTTATTTTCATAGAAAAAATCAGTTTTTCAGCTATAACATCAAAATTTTATACAGGCACCACCTCTTCTCTGCACGCAGAATTGTAGACGGCGCCGAGACCTTTCATCTGACACCCCATCCGCCGCTTTCCGGCAGAGGGAAACCCAAAAATTTTCATACTTAGTAGTTTTTCATACAACCGATAACATACCGAGTTTACCTAAGCGGTGATAATATTAATAAGAAAATAACTCAAAAACAATAAAAAAGGTCTTCTAGTTGACCGATTTTCAAAATTTTTTGTTTTGAATACGTTTAAATTTGTTGCTACCATCGTCTGCTATAGTCCTTTTTGGCTTTTCACTTTTCCTTCATTTAAATTTTCATCAAAATCGTAGTTTTTCCGACATTTTCCACACTTTTTACTCGGACGCCTACTCTTCTTCCTCTTCGAGGTTGACTGGTTCGCTGCTCCGCCTGCTCCTGCACCTATCTGGACCACCTGGAAAATAAGCTTTTCATTAAATTCATAGATTTTCATTTATTTTCATAGAAAAAATCAGTTTTTCAGCTATAACATCAAAATTTTATACAGGCACCACCTCTTCTCTGCACGCAGAATTGTAGACGGCGCCGAGACCTTTCATCTGACACCCCATCCGCCGCTTTCCGGCAGAGGGAAACCCAAAAATTTTCATACTTAGTAGTTTTTCATACAACCGATAACATACCGAGTTTACCTAAGCGGTGATAATATTAATAAGAAAATAACTCAAAAACAATAAAAAAGGTCTTCTAGTTGACCGATTTTCAAAATTTTTTGTTTTGAATACGTTTAAATTTGTTGCTACCATCGTCTGCTATAGTCCTTTTTGGCTTTTCACTTTTCCTTCATTTAAATTTTCATCAAAATCGTAGTTTTTCCGACATTTTCCACACTTTTTACTCGGACGCCTACTCTTCTTCCTCTTCGAGGTTGACTGGTTCGCTGCTCCGCCTGCTCCTGCACCTATCTGGACCACCTGGAAAATAAGCTTTTCATTAAATTCATAGATTTTCATTTATTTTCATAGAAAAAATCAGTTTTTCAGCTATAACATCAAAATTTTATACAGGCACCACCTCTTCTCTGCACGCAGAATTGTAGACGGCGCCGAGACCTTTCATCTGACACCCCATCCGCCGCTTTCCGGCAGAGGGAAACCCAAAAATTTTCATACTTAGTAGTTTTTCATACAACCGATAACATACCGAGTTTACCTAAGCGGTGATAATATTAATAAGAAAATAACTCAAAAACAATAAAAAAGGTCTTCTAGTTGACCGATTTTCAAAATTTTTTGTTTTGAATACGTTTAAATTTGTTGCTACCATCGTCTGCTATAGTCCTTTTTGGCTTTTCACTTTTCCTTCATTTAAATTTTCATCAAAATCGTAGTTTTTCCGACATTTTCCACACTTTTTACTCGGACGCCTACTCTTCTTCCTCTTCGAGGTTGACTGGTTCGCTGCTCCGCCTGCTCCTGCACCTATCTGGACCACCTGGAAAATAAGCTTTTCATTAAATTCATAGATTTTCATTTATTTTCATAGAAAAAATCAGTTTTTCAGCTATAACATCAAAATTTTATACAGGCACCACCTCTTCTCTGCACGCAGAATTGTAGACGGCGCCGAGACCTTTCATCTGACACCCCATCCGCCGCTTTCCGGCAGAGGGAAACCCAAAAATTTTCATACTTAGTAGTTTTTCATACAACCGATAACATACCGAGTTTACCTAAGCGGTGATAATATTAATAAGAAAATAACTCAAAAACAATAAAAAAGGTCTTCTAGTTGACCGATTTTCAAAATTTTTTGTTTTGAATACGTTTAAATTTGTTGCTACCATCGTCTGCTATAGTCCTTTTTGGCTTTTCACTTTTCCTTCATTTAAATTTTCATCAAAATCGTAGTTTTTCCGACATTTTCCACACTTTTTACTCGGACGCCTACTCTTCTTCCTCTTCGAGGTTGACTGGTTCGCTGCTCCGCCTGCTCCTGCACCTATCTGGACCACCTGGAAAATAAGCTTTTCATTAAATTCATAGATTTTCATTTATTTTCATAGAAAAAATCAGTTTTTCAGCTATAACATCAAAATTTTATACAGGCACCACCTCTTCTCTGCACGCAGAATTGTAGACGGCGCCGAGACCTTTCATCTGACACCCCATCCGCCGCTTTCCGGCAGAGGGAAACCCAAAAATTTTCATACTTAGTAGTTTTTCATACAACCGATAACATACCGAGTTTACCTAAGCGGTGATAATATTAATAAGAAAATAACTCAAAAACAATAAAAAAGGTCTTCTAGTTGACCGATTTTCAAAATTTTTTGTTTTGAATACGTTTAAATTTGTTGCTACCATCGTCTGCTATAGTCCTTTTTGGCTTTTCACTTTTCCTTCATTTAAATTTTCATCAAAATCGTAGTTTTTCCGACATTTTCCACACTTTTTACTCGGACGCCTACTCTTCTTCCTCTTCGAGGTTGACTGGTTCGCTGCTCCGCCTGCTCCTGCACCTATCTGGACCACCTGGAAAATAAGCTTTTCATTAAATTCATAGATTTTCATTTATTTTCATAGAAAAAATCAGTTTTTCAGCTATAACATCAAAATTTTATACAGGCACCACCTCTTCTCTGCACGCAGAATTGTAGACGGCGCCGAGACCTTTCATCTGACACCCCATCCGCCGCTTTCCGGCAGAGGGAAACCCAAAAATTTTCATACTTAGTAGTTTTTCATACAACCGATAACATACCGAGTTTACCTAAGCGGTGATAATATTAATAAGAAAATAACTCAAAAACAATAAAAAAGGTCTTCTAGTTGACCGATTTTCAAAATTTTTTGTTTTGAATACGTTTAAATTTGTTGCTACCATCGTCTGCTATAGTCCTTTTTGGCTTTTCACTTTTCCTTCATTTAAATTTTCATCAAAATCGTAGTTTTTCCGACATTTTCCACACTTTTTACTCGGACGCCTACTCTTCTTCCTCTTCGAGGTTGACTGGTTCGCTGCTCCGCCTGCTCCTGCACCTATCTGGACCACCTGGAAAATAAGCTTTTCATTAAATTCATAGATTTTCATTTATTTTCATAGAAAAAATCAGTTTTTCAGCTATAACATCAAAATTTTATACAGGCACCACCTCTTCTCTGCACGCAGAATTGTAGACGGCGCCGAGACCTTTCATCTGACACCCCATCCGCCGCTTTCCGGCAGAGGGAAACCCAAAAATTTTCATACTTAGTAGTTTTTCATACAACCGATAACATACCGAGTTTACCTAAGCGGTGATAATATTAATAAGAAAATAACTCAAAAACAATAAAAAAGGTCTTCTAGTTGACCGATTTTCAAAATTTTTTGTTTTGAATACGTTTAAATTTGTTGCTACCATCGTCTGCTATAGTCCTTTTTGGCTTTTCACTTTTCCTTCATTTAAATTTTCATCAAAATCGTAGTTTTTCCGACATTTTCCACACTTTTTACTCGGACGCCTACTCTTCTTCCTCTTCGAGGTTGACTGGTTCGCTGCTCCGCCTGCTCCTGCACCTATCTGGACCACCTGGAAAATAAGCTTTTCATTAAATTCATAGATTTTCATTTATTTTCATAGAAAAAATCAGTTTTTCAGCTATAACATCAAAATTTTATACAGGCACCACCTCTTCTCTGCACGCAGAATTGTAGACGGCGCCGAGACCTTTCATCTGACACCCCATCCGCCGCTTTCCGGCAGAGGGAAACCCAAAAATTTTCATACTTAGTAGTTTTTCATACAACCGATAACATACCGAGTTTACCTAAGCGGTGATAATATTAATAAGAAAATAACTCAAAAACAATAAAAAAGGTCTTCTAGTTGACCGATTTTCAAAATTTTTTGTTTTGAATACGTTTAAATTTGTTGCTACCATCGTCTGCTATAGTCCTTTTTGGCTTTTCACTTTTCCTTCATTTAAATTTTCATCAAAATCGTAGTTTTTCCGACATTTTCCACACTTTTTACTCGGACGCCTACTCTTCTTCCTCTTCGAGGTTGACTGGTTCGCTGCTCCGCCTGCTCCTGCACCTATCTGGACCACCTGGAAAATAAGCTTTTCATTAAATTCATAGATTTTCATTTATTTTCATAGAAAAAATCAGTTTTTCAGCTATAACATCAAAATTTTATACAGGCACCACCTCTTCTCTGCACGCAGAATTGTAGACGGCGCCGAGACCTTTCATCTGACACCCCATCCGCCGCTTTCCGGCAGAGGGAAACCCAAAAATTTTCATACTTAGTAGTTTTTCATACAACCGATAACATACCGAGTTTACCTAAGCGGTGATAATATTAATAAGAAAATAACTCAAAAACAATAAAAAAGGTCTTCTAGTTGACCGATTTTCAAAATTTTTTGTTTTGAATACGTTTAAATTTGTTGCTACCATCGTCTGCTATAGTCCTTTTTGGCTTTTCACTTTTCCTTCATTTAAATTTTCATCAAAATCGTAGTTTTTCCGACATTTTCCACACTTTTTACTCGGACGCCTACTCTTCTTCCTCTTCGAGGTTGACTGGTTCGCTGCTCCGCCTGCTCCTGCACCTATCTGGACCACCTGGAAAATAAGCTTTTCATTAAATTCATAGATTTTCATTTATTTTCATAGAAAAAATCAGTTTTTCAGCTATAACATCAAAATTTTATACAGGCACCACCTCTTCTCTGCACGCAGAATTGTAGACGGCGCCGAGACCTTTCATCTGACACCCCATCCGCCGCTTTCCGGCAGAGGGAAACCCAAAAATTTTCATACTTAGTAGTTTTTCATACAACCGATAACATACCGAGTTTACCTAAGCGGTGATAATATTAATAAGAAAATAACTCAAAAACAATAAAAAAGGTCTTCTAGTTGACCGATTTTCAAAATTTTTTGTTTTGAATACGTTTAAATTTGTTGCTACCATCGTCTGCTATAGTCCTTTTTGGCTTTTCACTTTTCCTTCATTTAAATTTTCATCAAAATCGTAGTTTTTCCGACATTTTCCACACTTTTTACTCGGACGCCTACTCTTCTTCCTCTTCGAGGTTGACTGGTTCGCTGCTCCGCCTGCTCCTGCACCTATCTGGACCACCTGGAAAATAAGCTTTTCATTAAATTCATAGATTTTCATTTATTTTCATAGAAAAAATCAGTTTTTCAGCTATAACATCAAAATTTTATACAGGCACCACCTCTTCTCTGCACGCAGAATTGTAGACGGCGCCGAGACCTTTCATCTGACACCCCATCCGCCGCTTTCCGGCAGAGGGAAACCCAAAAATTTTCATACTTAGTAGTTTTTCATACAACCGATAACATACCGAGTTTACCTAAGCGGTGATAATATTAATAAGAAAATAACTCAAAAACAATAAAAAAGGTCTTCTAGTTGACCGATTTTCAAAATTTTTTGTTTTGAATACGTTTAAATTTGTTGCTACCATCGTCTGCTATAGTCCTTTTTGGCTTTTCACTTTTCCTTCATTTAAATTTTCATCAAAATCGTAGTTTTTCCGACATTTTCCACACTTTTTACTCGGACGCCTACTCTTCTTCCTCTTCGAGGTTGACTGGTTCGCTGCTCCGCCTGCTCCTGCACCTATCTGGACCACCTGGAAAATAAGCTTTTCATTAAATTCATAGATTTTCATTTATTTTCATAGAAAAAATCAGTTTTTCAGCTATAACATCAAAATTTTATACAGGCACCACCTCTTCTCTGCACGCAGAATTGTAGACGGCGCCGAGACCTTTCATCTGACACCCCATCCGCCGCTTTCCGGCAGAGGGAAACCCAAAAATTTTCATACTTAGTAGTTTTTCATACAACCGATAACATACCGAGTTTACCTAAGCGGTGATAATATTAATAAGAAAATAACTCAAAAACAATAAAAAAGGTCTTCTAGTTGACCGATTTTCAAAATTTTTTGTTTTGAATACGTTTAAATTTGTTGCTACCATCGTCTGCTATAGTCCTTTTTGGCTTTTCACTTTTCCTTCATTTAAATTTTCATCAAAATCGTAGTTTTTCCGACATTTTCCACACTTTTTACTCGGACGCCTACTCTTCTTCCTCTTCGAGGTTGACTGGTTCGCTGCTCCGCCTGCTCCTGCACCTATCTGGACCACCTGGAAAATAAGCTTTTCATTAAATTCATAGATTTTCATTTATTTTCATAGAAAAAATCAGTTTTTCAGCTATAACATCAAAATTTTATACAGGCACCACCTCTTCTCTGCACGCAGAATTGTAGACGGCGCCGAGACCTTTCATCTGACACCCCATCCGCCGCTTTCCGGCAGAGGGAAACCCAAAAATTTTCATACTTAGTAGTTTTTCATACAACCGATAACATACCGAGTTTACCTAAGCGGTGATAATATTAATAAGAAAATAACTCAAAAACAATAAAAAAGGTCTTCTAGTTGACCGATTTTCAAAATTTTTTGTTTTGAATACGTTTAAATTTGTTGCTACCATCGTCTGCTATAGTCCTTTTTGGCTTTTCACTTTTCCTTCATTTAAATTTTCATCAAAATCGTAGTTTTTCCGACATTTTCCACACTTTTTACTCGGACGCCTACTCTTCTTCCTCTTCGAGGTTGACTGGTTCGCTGCTCCGCCTGCTCCTGCACCTATCTGGACCACCTGGAAAATAAGCTTTTCATTAAATTCATAGATTTTCATTTATTTTCATAGAAAAAATCAGTTTTTCAGCTATAACATCAAAATTTTATACAGGCACCACCTCTTCTCTGCACGCAGAATTGTAGACGGCGCCGAGACCTTTCATCTGACACCCCATCCGCCGCTTTCCGGCAGAGGGAAACCCAAAAATTTTCATACTTAGTAGTTTTTCATACAACCGATAACATACCGAGTTTACCTAAGCGGTGATAATATTAATAAGAAAATAACTCAAAAACAATAAAAAAGGTCTTCTAGTTGACCGATTTTCAAAATTTTTTGTTTTGAATACGTTTAAATTTGTTGCTACCATCGTCTGCTATAGTCCTTTTTGGCTTTTCACTTTTCCTTCATTTAAATTTTCATCAAAATCGTAGTTTTTCCGACATTTTCCACACTTTTTACTCGGACGCCTACTCTTCTTCCTCTTCGAGGTTGACTGGTTCGCTGCTCCGCCTGCTCCTGCACCTATCTGGACCACCTGGAAAATAAGCTTTTCATTAAATTCATAGATTTTCATTTATTTTCATAGAAAAAATCAGTTTTTCAGCTATAACATCAAAATTTTATACAGGCACCACCTCTTCTCTGCACGCAGAATTGTAGACGGCGCCGAGACCTTTCATCTGACACCCCATCCGCCGCTTTCCGGCAGAGGGAAACCCAAAAATTTTCATACTTAGTAGTTTTTCATACAACCGATAACATACCGAGTTTACCTAAGCGGTGATAATATTAATAAGAAAATAACTCAAAAACAATAAAAAAGGTCTTCTAGTTGACCGATTTTCAAAATTTTTTGTTTTGAATACGTTTAAATTTGTTGCTACCATCGTCTGCTATAGTCCTTTTTGGCTTTTCACTTTTCCTTCATTTAAATTTTCATCAAAATCGTAGTTTTTCCGACATTTTCCACACTTTTTACTCGGACGCCTACTCTTCTTCCTCTTCGAGGTTGACTGGTTCGCTGCTCCGCCTGCTCCTGCACCTATCTGGACCACCTGGAAAATAAGCTTTTCATTAAATTCATAGATTTTCATTTATTTTCATAGAAAAAATCAGTTTTTCAGCTATAACATCAAAATTTTATACAGGCACCACCTCTTCTCTGCACGCAGAATTGTAGACGGCGCCGAGACCTTTCATCTGACACCCCATCCGCCGCTTTCCGGCAGAGGGAAACCCAAAAATTTTCATACTTAGTAGTTTTTCATACAACCGATAACATACCGAGTTTACCTAAGCGGTGATAATATTAATAAGAAAATAACTCAAAAACAATAAAAAAGGTCTTCTAGTTGACCGATTTTCAAAATTTTTTGTTTTGAATACGTTTAAATTTGTTGCTACCATCGTCTGCTATAGTCCTTTTTGGCTTTTCACTTTTCCTTCATTTAAATTTTCATCAAAATCGTAGTTTTTCCGACATTTTCCACACTTTTTACTCGGACGCCTACTCTTCTTCCTCTTCGAGGTTGACTGGTTCGCTGCTCCGCCTGCTCCTGCACCTATCTGGACCACCTGGAAAATAAGCTTTTCATTAAATTCATAGATTTTCATTTATTTTCATAGAAAAAATCAGTTTTTCAGCTATAACATCAAAATTTTATACAGGCACCACCTCTTCTCTGCACGCAGAATTGTAGACGGCGCCGAGACCTTTCATCTGACACCCCATCCGCCGCTTTCCGGCAGAGGGAAACCCAAAAATTTTCATACTTAGTAGTTTTTCATACAACCGATAACATACCGAGTTTACCTAAGCGGTGATAATATTAATAAGAAAATAACTCAAAAACAATAAAAAAGGTCTTCTAGTTGACCGATTTTCAAAATTTTTTGTTTTGAATACGTTTAAATTTGTTGCTACCATCGTCTGCTATAGTCCTTTTTGGCTTTTCACTTTTCCTTCATTTAAATTTTCATCAAAATCGTAGTTTTTCCGACATTTTCCACACTTTTTACTCGGACGCCTACTCTTCTTCCTCTTCGAGGTTGACTGGTTCGCTGCTCCGCCTGCTCCTGCACCTATCTGGACCACCTGGAAAATAAGCTTTTCATTAAATTCATAGATTTTCATTTATTTTCATAGAAAAAATCAGTTTTTCAGCTATAACATCAAAATTTTATACAGGCACCACCTCTTCTCTGCACGCAGAATTGTAGACGGCGCCGAGACCTTTCATCTGACACCCCATCCGCCGCTTTCCGGCAGAGGGAAACCCAAAAATTTTCATACTTAGTAGTTTTTCATACAACCGATAACATACCGAGTTTACCTAAGCGGTGATAATATTAATAAGAAAATAACTCAAAAACAATAAAAAAGGTCTTCTAGTTGACCGATTTTCAAAATTTTTTGTTTTGAATACGTTTAAATTTGTTGCTACCATCGTCTGCTATAGTCCTTTTTGGCTTTTCACTTTTCCTTCATTTAAATTTTCATCAAAATCGTAGTTTTTCCGACATTTTCCACACTTTTTACTCGGACGCCTACTCTTCTTCCTCTTCGAGGTTGACTGGTTCGCTGCTCCGCCTGCTCCTGCACCTATCTGGACCACCTGGAAAATAAGCTTTTCATTAAATTCATAGATTTTCATTTATTTTCATAGAAAAAATCAGTTTTTCAGCTATAACATCAAAATTTTATACAGGCACCACCTCTTCTCTGCACGCAGAATTGTAGACGGCGCCGAGACCTTTCATCTGACACCCCATCCGCCGCTTTCCGGCAGAGGGAAACCCAAAAATTTTCATACTTAGTAGTTTTTCATACAACCGATAACATACCGAGTTTACCTAAGCGGTGATAATATTAATAAGAAAATAACTCAAAAACAATAAAAAAGGTCTTCTAGTTGACCGATTTTCAAAATTTTTTGTTTTGAATACGTTTAAATTTGTTGCTACCATCGTCTGCTATAGTCCTTTTTGGCTTTTCACTTTTCCTTCATTTAAATTTTCATCAAAATCGTAGTTTTTCCGACATTTTCCACACTTTTTACTCGGACGCCTACTCTTCTTCCTCTTCGAGGTTGACTGGTTCGCTGCTCCGCCTGCTCCTGCACCTATCTGGACCACCTGGAAAATAAGCTTTTCATTAAATTCATAGATTTTCATTTATTTTCATAGAAAAAATCAGTTTTTCAGCTATAACATCAAAATTTTATACAGGCACCACCTCTTCTCTGCACGCAGAATTGTAGACGGCGCCGAGACCTTTCATCTGACACCCCATCCGCCGCTTTCCGGCAGAGGGAAACCCAAAAATTTTCATACTTAGTAGTTTTTCATACAACCGATAACATACCGAGTTTACCTAAGCGGTGATAATATTAATAAGAAAATAACTCAAAAACAATAAAAAAGGTCTTCTAGTTGACCGATTTTCAAAATTTTTTGTTTTGAATACGTTTAAATTTGTTGCTACCATCGTCTGCTATAGTCCTTTTTGGCTTTTCACTTTTCCTTCATTTAAATTTTCATCAAAATCGTAGTTTTTCCGACATTTTCCACACTTTTTACTCGGACGCCTACTCTTCTTCCTCTTCGAGGTTGACTGGTTCGCTGCTCCGCCTGCTCCTGCACCTATCTGGACCACCTGGAAAATAAGCTTTTCATTAAATTCATAGATTTTCATTTATTTTCATAGAAAAAATCAGTTTTTCAGCTATAACATCAAAATTTTATACAGGCACCACCTCTTCTCTGCACGCAGAATTGTAGACGGCGCCGAGACCTTTCATCTGACACCCCATCCGCCGCTTTCCGGCAGAGGGAAACCCAAAAATTTTCATACTTAGTAGTTTTTCATACAACCGATAACATACCGAGTTTACCTAAGCGGTGATAATATTAATAAGAAAATAACTCAAAAACAATAAAAAAGGTCTTCTAGTTGACCGATTTTCAAAATTTTTTGTTTTGAATACGTTTAAATTTGTTGCTACCATCGTCTGCTATAGTCCTTTTTGGCTTTTCACTTTTCCTTCATTTAAATTTTCATCAAAATCGTAGTTTTTCCGACATTTTCCACACTTTTTACTCGGACGCCTACTCTTCTTCCTCTTCGAGGTTGACTGGTTCGCTGCTCCGCCTGCTCCTGCACCTATCTGGACCACCTGGAAAATAAGCTTTTCATTAAATTCATAGATTTTCATTTATTTTCATAGAAAAAATCAGTTTTTCAGCTATAACATCAAAATTTTATACAGGCACCACCTCTTCTCTGCACGCAGAATTGTAGACGGCGCCGAGACCTTTCATCTGACACCCCATCCGCCGCTTTCCGGCAGAGGGAAACCCAAAAATTTTCATACTTAGTAGTTTTTCATACAACCGATAACATACCGAGTTTACCTAAGCGGTGATAATATTAATAAGAAAATAACTCAAAAACAATAAAAAAGGTCTTCTAGTTGACCGATTTTCAAAATTTTTTGTTTTGAATACGTTTAAATTTGTTGCTACCATCGTCTGCTATAGTCCTTTTTGGCTTTTCACTTTTCCTTCATTTAAATTTTCATCAAAATCGTAGTTTTTCCGACATTTTCCACACTTTTTACTCGGACGCCTACTCTTCTTCCTCTTCGAGGTTGACTGGTTCGCTGCTCCGCCTGCTCCTGCACCTATCTGGACCACCTGGAAAATAAGCTTTTCATTAAATTCATAGATTTTCATTTATTTTCATAGAAAAAATCAGTTTTTCAGCTATAACATCAAAATTTTATACAGGCACCACCTCTTCTCTGCACGCAGAATTGTAGACGGCGCCGAGACCTTTCATCTGACACCCCATCCGCCGCTTTCCGGCAGAGGGAAACCCAAAAATTTTCATACTTAGTAGTTTTTCATACAACCGATAACATACCGAGTTTACCTAAGCGGTGATAATATTAATAAGAAAATAACTCAAAAACAATAAAAAAGGTCTTCTAGTTGACCGATTTTCAAAATTTTTTGTTTTGAATACGTTTAAATTTGTTGCTACCATCGTCTGCTATAGTCCTTTTTGGCTTTTCACTTTTCCTTCATTTAAATTTTCATCAAAATCGTAGTTTTTCCGACATTTTCCACACTTTTTACTCGGACGCCTACTCTTCTTCCTCTTCGAGGTTGACTGGTTCGCTGCTCCGCCTGCTCCTGCACCTATCTGGACCACCTGGAAAATAAGCTTTTCATTAAATTCATAGATTTTCATTTATTTTCATAGAAAAAATCAGTTTTTCAGCTATAACATCAAAATTTTATACAGGCACCACCTCTTCTCTGCACGCAGAATTGTAGACGGCGCCGAGACCTTTCATCTGACACCCCATCCGCCGCTTTCCGGCAGAGGGAAACCCAAAAATTTTCATACTTAGTAGTTTTTCATACAACCGATAACATACCGAGTTTACCTAAGCGGTGATAATATTAATAAGAAAATAACTCAAAAACAATAAAAAAGGTCTTCTAGTTGACCGATTTTCAAAATTTTTTGTTTTGAATACGTTTAAATTTGTTGCTACCATCGTCTGCTATAGTCCTTTTTGGCTTTTCACTTTTCCTTCATTTAAATTTTCATCAAAATCGTAGTTTTTCCGACATTTTCCACACTTTTTACTCGGACGCCTACTCTTCTTCCTCTTCGAGGTTGACTGGTTCGCTGCTCCGCCTGCTCCTGCACCTATCTGGACCACCTGGAAAATAAGCTTTTCATTAAATTCATAGATTTTCATTTATTTTCATAGAAAAAATCAGTTTTTCAGCTATAACATCAAAATTTTATACAGGCACCACCTCTTCTCTGCACGCAGAATTGTAGACGGCGCCGAGACCTTTCATCTGACACCCCATCCGCCGCTTTCCGGCAGAGGGAAACCCAAAAATTTTCATACTTAGTAGTTTTTCATACAACCGATAACATACCGAGTTTACCTAAGCGGTGATAATATTAATAAGAAAATAACTCAAAAACAATAAAAAAGGTCTTCTAGTTGACCGATTTTCAAAATTTTTTGTTTTGAATACGTTTAAATTTGTTGCTACCATCGTCTGCTATAGTCCTTTTTGGCTTTTCACTTTTCCTTCATTTAAATTTTCATCAAAATCGTAGTTTTTCCGACATTTTCCACACTTTTTACTCGGACGCCTACTCTTCTTCCTCTTCGAGGTTGACTGGTTCGCTGCTCCGCCTGCTCCTGCACCTATCTGGACCACCTGGAAAATAAGCTTTTCATTAAATTCATAGATTTTCATTTATTTTCATAGAAAAAATCAGTTTTTCAGCTATAACATCAAAATTTTATACAGGCACCACCTCTTCTCTGCACGCAGAATTGTAGACGGCGCCGAGACCTTTCATCTGACACCCCATCCGCCGCTTTCCGGCAGAGGGAAACCCAAAAATTTTCATACTTAGTAGTTTTTCATACAACCGATAACATACCGAGTTTACCTAAGCGGTGATAATATTAATAAGAAAATAACTCAAAAACAATAAAAAAGGTCTTCTAGTTGACCGATTTTCAAAATTTTTTGTTTTGAATACGTTTAAATTTGTTGCTACCATCGTCTGCTATAGTCCTTTTTGGCTTTTCACTTTTCCTTCATTTAAATTTTCATCAAAATCGTAGTTTTTCCGACATTTTCCACACTTTTTACTCGGACGCCTACTCTTCTTCCTCTTCGAGGTTGACTGGTTCGCTGCTCCGCCTGCTCCTGCACCTATCTGGACCACCTGGAAAATAAGCTTTTCATTAAATTCATAGATTTTCATTTATTTTCATAGAAAAAATCAGTTTTTCAGCTATAACATCAAAATTTTATACAGGCACCACCTCTTCTCTGCACGCAGAATTGTAGACGGCGCCGAGACCTTTCATCTGACACCCCATCCGCCGCTTTCCGGCAGAGGGAAACCCAAAAATTTTCATACTTAGTAGTTTTTCATACAACCGATAACATACCGAGTTTACCTAAGCGGTGATAATATTAATAAGAAAATAACTCAAAAACAATAAAAAAGGTCTTCTAGTTGACCGATTTTCAAAATTTTTTGTTTTGAATACGTTTAAATTTGTTGCTACCATCGTCTGCTATAGTCCTTTTTGGCTTTTCACTTTTCCTTCATTTAAATTTTCATCAAAATCGTAGTTTTTCCGACATTTTCCACACTTTTTACTCGGACGCCTACTCTTCTTCCTCTTCGAGGTTGACTGGTTCGCTGCTCCGCCTGCTCCTGCACCTATCTGGACCACCTGGAAAATAAGCTTTTCATTAAATTCATAGATTTTCATTTATTTTCATAGAAAAAATCAGTTTTTCAGCTATAACATCAAAATTTTATACAGGCACCACCTCTTCTCTGCACGCAGAATTGTAGACGGCGCCGAGACCTTTCATCTGACACCCCATCCGCCGCTTTCCGGCAGAGGGAAACCCAAAAATTTTCATACTTAGTAGTTTTTCATACAACCGATAACATACCGAGTTTACCTAAGCGGTGATAATATTAATAAGAAAATAACTCAAAAACAATAAAAAAGGTCTTCTAGTTGACCGATTTTCAAAATTTTTTGTTTTGAATACGTTTAAATTTGTTGCTACCATCGTCTGCTATAGTCCTTTTTGGCTTTTCACTTTTCCTTCATTTAAATTTTCATCAAAATCGTAGTTTTTCCGACATTTTCCACACTTTTTACTCGGACGCCTACTCTTCTTCCTCTTCGAGGTTGACTGGTTCGCTGCTCCGCCTGCTCCTGCACCTATCTGGACCACCTGGAAAATAAGCTTTTCATTAAATTCATAGATTTTCATTTATTTTCATAGAAAAAATCAGTTTTTCAGCTATAACATCAAAATTTTATACAGGCACCACCTCTTCTCTGCACGCAGAATTGTAGACGGCGCCGAGACCTTTCATCTGACACCCCATCCGCCGCTTTCCGGCAGAGGGAAACCCAAAAATTTTCATACTTAGTAGTTTTTCATACAACCGATAACATACCGAGTTTACCTAAGCGGTGATAATATTAATAAGAAAATAACTCAAAAACAATAAAAAAGGTCTTCTAGTTGACCGATTTTCAAAATTTTTTGTTTTGAATACGTTTAAATTTGTTGCTACCATCGTCTGCTATAGTCCTTTTTGGCTTTTCACTTTTCCTTCATTTAAATTTTCATCAAAATCGTAGTTTTTCCGACATTTTCCACACTTTTTACTCGGACGCCTACTCTTCTTCCTCTTCGAGGTTGACTGGTTCGCTGCTCCGCCTGCTCCTGCACCTATCTGGACCACCTGGAAAATAAGCTTTTCATTAAATTCATAGATTTTCATTTATTTTCATAGAAAAAATCAGTTTTTCAGCTATAACATCAAAATTTTATACAGGCACCACCTCTTCTCTGCACGCAGAATTGTAGACGGCGCCGAGACCTTTCATCTGACACCCCATCCGCCGCTTTCCGGCAGAGGGAAACCCAAAAATTTTCATACTTAGTAGTTTTTCATACAACCGATAACATACCGAGTTTACCTAAGCGGTGATAATATTAATAAGAAAATAACTCAAAAACAATAAAAAAGGTCTTCTAGTTGACCGATTTTCAAAATTTTTTGTTTTGAATACGTTTAAATTTGTTGCTACCATCGTCTGCTATAGTCCTTTTTGGCTTTTCACTTTTCCTTCATTTAAATTTTCATCAAAATCGTAGTTTTTCCGACATTTTCCACACTTTTTACTCGGACGCCTACTCTTCTTCCTCTTCGAGGTTGACTGGTTCGCTGCTCCGCCTGCTCCTGCACCTATCTGGACCACCTGGAAAATAAGCTTTTCATTAAATTCATAGATTTTCATTTATTTTCATAGAAAAAATCAGTTTTTCAGCTATAACATCAAAATTTTATACAGGCACCACCTCTTCTCTGCACGCAGAATTGTAGACGGCGCCGAGACCTTTCATCTGACACCCCATCCGCCGCTTTCCGGCAGAGGGAAACCCAAAAATTTTCATACTTAGTAGTTTTTCATACAACCGATAACATACCGAGTTTACCTAAGCGGTGATAATATTAATAAGAAAATAACTCAAAAACAATAAAAAAGGTCTTCTAGTTGACCGATTTTCAAAATTTTTTGTTTTGAATACGTTTAAATTTGTTGCTACCATCGTCTGCTATAGTCCTTTTTGGCTTTTCACTTTTCCTTCATTTAAATTTTCATCAAAATCGTAGTTTTTCCGACATTTTCCACACTTTTTACTCGGACGCCTACTCTTCTTCCTCTTCGAGGTTGACTGGTTCGCTGCTCCGCCTGCTCCTGCACCTATCTGGACCACCTGGAAAATAAGCTTTTCATTAAATTCATAGATTTTCATTTATTTTCATAGAAAAAATCAGTTTTTCAGCTATAACATCAAAATTTTATACAGGCACCACCTCTTCTCTGCACGCAGAATTGTAGACGGCGCCGAGACCTTTCATCTGACACCCCATCCGCCGCTTTCCGGCAGAGGGAAACCCAAAAATTTTCATACTTAGTAGTTTTTCATACAACCGATAACATACCGAGTTTACCTAAGCGGTGATAATATTAATAAGAAAATAACTCAAAAACAATAAAAAAGGTCTTCTAGTTGACCGATTTTCAAAATTTTTTGTTTTGAATACGTTTAAATTTGTTGCTACCATCGTCTGCTATAGTCCTTTTTGGCTTTTCACTTTTCCTTCATTTAAATTTTCATCAAAATCGTAGTTTTTCCGACATTTTCCACACTTTTTACTCGGACGCCTACTCTTCTTCCTCTTCGAGGTTGACTGGTTCGCTGCTCCGCCTGCTCCTGCACCTATCTGGACCACCTGGAAAATAAGCTTTTCATTAAATTCATAGATTTTCATTTATTTTCATAGAAAAAATCAGTTTTTCAGCTATAACATCAAAATTTTATACAGGCACCACCTCTTCTCTGCACGCAGAATTGTAGACGGCGCCGAGACCTTTCATCTGACACCCCATCCGCCGCTTTCCGGCAGAGGGAAACCCAAAAATTTTCATACTTAGTAGTTTTTCATACAACCGATAACATACCGAGTTTACCTAAGCGGTGATAATATTAATAAGAAAATAACTCAAAAACAATAAAAAAGGTCTTCTAGTTGACCGATTTTCAAAATTTTTTGTTTTGAATACGTTTAAATTTGTTGCTACCATCGTCTGCTATAGTCCTTTTTGGCTTTTCACTTTTCCTTCATTTAAATTTTCATCAAAATCGTAGTTTTTCCGACATTTTCCACACTTTTTACTCGGACGCCTACTCTTCTTCCTCTTCGAGGTTGACTGGTTCGCTGCTCCGCCTGCTCCTGCACCTATCTGGACCACCTGGAAAATAAGCTTTTCATTAAATTCATAGATTTTCATTTATTTTCATAGAAAAAATCAGTTTTTCAGCTATAACATCAAAATTTTATACAGGCACCACCTCTTCTCTGCACGCAGAATTGTAGACGGCGCCGAGACCTTTCATCTGACACCCCATCCGCCGCTTTCCGGCAGAGGGAAACCCAAAAATTTTCATACTTAGTAGTTTTTCATACAACCGATAACATACCGAGTTTACCTAAGCGGTGATAATATTAATAAGAAAATAACTCAAAAACAATAAAAAAGGTCTTCTAGTTGACCGATTTTCAAAATTTTTTGTTTTGAATACGTTTAAATTTGTTGCTACCATCGTCTGCTATAGTCCTTTTTGGCTTTTCACTTTTCCTTCATTTAAATTTTCATCAAAATCGTAGTTTTTCCGACATTTTCCACACTTTTTACTCGGACGCCTACTCTTCTTCCTCTTCGAGGTTGACTGGTTCGCTGCTCCGCCTGCTCCTGCACCTATCTGGACCACCTGGAAAATAAGCTTTTCATTAAATTCATAGATTTTCATTTATTTTCATAGAAAAAATCAGTTTTTCAGCTATAACATCAAAATTTTATACAGGCACCACCTCTTCTCTGCACGCAGAATTGTAGACGGCGCCGAGACCTTTCATCTGACACCCCATCCGCCGCTTTCCGGCAGAGGGAAACCCAAAAATTTTCATACTTAGTAGTTTTTCATACAACCGATAACATACCGAGTTTACCTAAGCGGTGATAATATTAATAAGAAAATAACTCAAAAACAATAAAAAAGGTCTTCTAGTTGACCGATTTTCAAAATTTTTTGTTTTGAATACGTTTAAATTTGTTGCTACCATCGTCTGCTATAGTCCTTTTTGGCTTTTCACTTTTCCTTCATTTAAATTTTCATCAAAATCGTAGTTTTTCCGACATTTTCCACACTTTTTACTCGGACGCCTACTCTTCTTCCTCTTCGAGGTTGACTGGTTCGCTGCTCCGCCTGCTCCTGCACCTATCTGGACCACCTGGAAAATAAGCTTTTCATTAAATTCATAGATTTTCATTTATTTTCATAGAAAAAATCAGTTTTTCAGCTATAACATCAAAATTTTATACAGGCACCACCTCTTCTCTGCACGCAGAATTGTAGACGGCGCCGAGACCTTTCATCTGACACCCCATCCGCCGCTTTCCGGCAGAGGGAAACCCAAAAATTTTCATACTTAGTAGTTTTTCATACAACCGATAACATACCGAGTTTACCTAAGCGGTGATAATATTAATAAGAAAATAACTCAAAAACAATAAAAAAGGTCTTCTAGTTGACCGATTTTCAAAATTTTTTGTTTTGAATACGTTTAAATTTGTTGCTACCATCGTCTGCTATAGTCCTTTTTGGCTTTTCACTTTTCCTTCATTTAAATTTTCATCAAAATCGTAGTTTTTCCGACATTTTCCACACTTTTTACTCGGACGCCTACTCTTCTTCCTCTTCGAGGTTGACTGGTTCGCTGCTCCGCCTGCTCCTGCACCTATCTGGACCACCTGGAAAATAAGCTTTTCATTAAATTCATAGATTTTCATTTATTTTCATAGAAAAAATCAGTTTTTCAGCTATAACATCAAAATTTTATACAGGCACCACCTCTTCTCTGCACGCAGAATTGTAGACGGCGCCGAGACCTTTCATCTGACACCCCATCCGCCGCTTTCCGGCAGAGGGAAACCCAAAAATTTTCATACTTAGTAGTTTTTCATACAACCGATAACATACCGAGTTTACCTAAGCGGTGATAATATTAATAAGAAAATAACTCAAAAACAATAAAAAAGGTCTTCTAGTTGACCGATTTTCAAAATTTTTTGTTTTGAATACGTTTAAATTTGTTGCTACCATCGTCTGCTATAGTCCTTTTTGGCTTTTCACTTTTCCTTCATTTAAATTTTCATCAAAATCGTAGTTTTTCCGACATTTTCCACACTTTTTACTCGGACGCCTACTCTTCTTCCTCTTCGAGGTTGACTGGTTCGCTGCTCCGCCTGCTCCTGCACCTATCTGGACCACCTGGAAAATAAGCTTTTCATTAAATTCATAGATTTTCATTTATTTTCATAGAAAAAATCAGTTTTTCAGCTATAACATCAAAATTTTATACAGGCACCACCTCTTCTCTGCACGCAGAATTGTAGACGGCGCCGAGACCTTTCATCTGACACCCCATCCGCCGCTTTCCGGCAGAGGGAAACCCAAAAATTTTCATACTTAGTAGTTTTTCATACAACCGATAACATACCGAGTTTACCTAAGCGGTGATAATATTAATAAGAAAATAACTCAAAAACAATAAAAAAGGTCTTCTAGTTGACCGATTTTCAAAATTTTTTGTTTTGAATACGTTTAAATTTGTTGCTACCATCGTCTGCTATAGTCCTTTTTGGCTTTTCACTTTTCCTTCATTTAAATTTTCATCAAAATCGTAGTTTTTCCGACATTTTCCACACTTTTTACTCGGACGCCTACTCTTCTTCCTCTTCGAGGTTGACTGGTTCGCTGCTCCGCCTGCTCCTGCACCTATCTGGACCACCTGGAAAATAAGCTTTTCATTAAATTCATAGATTTTCATTTATTTTCATAGAAAAAATCAGTTTTTCAGCTATAACATCAAAATTTTATACAGGCACCACCTCTTCTCTGCACGCAGAATTGTAGACGGCGCCGAGACCTTTCATCTGACACCCCATCCGCCGCTTTCCGGCAGAGGGAAACCCAAAAATTTGCCCTCCCACCCACCCTTAGTCTCTTAACTAGGTGAACGAGCCGACCCGATCGAAATTTAGTTTTTGAGTTTCTTCGTTTCTTGTCATCGTTCGGGTCTAGCCGTCACCTGGGCACACTTCTCGTGCCCAAACTCGCCCTCCGCAGCTCCTGTAAATATAAAGGGACATTAAATTTTCTTGAAAATAAGGACCTAACGAACTGATAATCGTGACCTACTCCCTATAGAGTAGACTTAAAATTATTAAATAAACTTACACTTAATTCTAAAATTTTATTGACGGTCATAGACACAAGTGCCCAGTTGCAGTGAGCAAACTGCACTTCATTAGCTCTAATCAGGTTGTAAGCCTGGCCTATTGGCCGGCATACTTAGTTTAAGACAAAATTTACTTCGACGGTGTTTTCTTGAACACCGAATAAAATCTTTTACCTATTTTATATTGTTGTTGTGCATCGTATTCGGTGCACGCAGTTGATTTTGTTTTTGACCTCTCCCACGCTGGTCTCCGTTCTCCTCGCTCGCTGTCTAAACCTACAGTAAACATGTTCGGATTTAGAACACCCGCAAAAAAGGGAATTGAAAGGAGCCCTGAAATATCACCGTCAAACAACAAGGAGAAGGCAGGACCCTCTCCGGTAAAGCCCACGACGCATCGAACAAACGTGAGACGAAGCATAGGAGAACTGGAGTCCAGGATGACTCAAATGCAGTGTGCGTCAACCACGCACTCACACTCTCCAACCAAAGTGGAAACGGCGAAGGCCTCGGGGGCACCGCAGAAGGCGAAACAGAAGGCAGCGGCCCCCTCTGAAATGAAGGGAGTGACGCGCAGAGCATCTGTAGACGCTGCTGCGGTGTCGCCGAGGCCAGCGACGGACCAATCGAAGTCCTCTGATAGAGTGACCCGGGCCAGGGTTTGGCTCGTGAAAGCGAAGACCCAGATAGGAGAATCCCGCAATCTGAGAGCCGACCTTAAGGCCGGGATCACTCTAGCGGTGGAAAATCTTTACCAACTTGTGAAGGAGGCGTCGGGAGCCGCACCTGCAAAAAATAAAATGACTAGAGGGGACGAGAATCAGAGAGAGAATGACAGTGACACTCCAACGTCAAAGGAGCCTAGAGAGAGATTTAAAATAAAAGAGGGAGATCTTCTCGTTACCAAGATAGAGGAGAACAGCCGACTGCTTGCTGAAAACAATAAAAAACTAACGGAAATTAAGGACATGATAGAGGGCCAAGCACTTAGCATGGAACAAATGACCTACGCGAGAGTAGCGGCAGCGGAAATAAACACCAAGCAGATGCCGGAGCGTAGAGCACTTCACTCCGTGGTCATAACCTCCGAGAATGACCAGGATACTGGGGAGGAAGTCCTAGAAAAAGTAAGAAGAGCGGTCGAGGCAAAAGAGGGATGGATAAGGATAGAAAAAGTGAGAAAGGCCAAAGACAGGAAAATAATAATGGGTTGTGAAACGAAGGAAGACAGAAGGAAAATCAAGGAAAGGATAGAAAGAGCAGGAAAAAACCTCGTTGTCGAGGAAATGAAAAACAGGGACCCGCTTCTGGTACTTAAGAGCGTTCTCACGATACATAGTGATACTGATGTATTGGAAGCTCTTAGGAACCAGAACCGGGGCCTCTTTCATGGCCTCGAAAACGAGGAGGATAGAGTAGAGGTGAAATTTAGGAAGAGGACCAGGAACCCACATACATCCCACATCGTCCTGACTGTGTCTCCCACAATCTGGAAGCGGGCAACCGAACAGGGCAAAATACGTATAGACCTACAACAGATTGTGGTAGAAGACCAGTCGCCCCTGGTTCAGTGTTCACGCTGCCTGGGTTACGGCCATAGCCGTAAATATTGTAAGGAGGCCGAGGACGTCTGCAGCCACTGCGGCGGACTGCATTTGTGCGCGGGTTGCCCTGCAAGGCTCGCACAGGAGGCACCGGAATGCACAAATTGCAGTCGAGCCAAAATAGAAGACCGTTGCCACAACGCATTTAGCAAAGACTGCCCCATCCGCAGTAAATGGGACGCCATAGCGAGAGCATCAACGGCGTACTGCTAAAGTGGCAAAGGGCTTCATGAGCTCGGAACATAGCGGCAAAATATTTATTTTAAAATCAGAAAAATATACAGGACACCACATATATCAGATCGCAAGAATATTTAAACCAAAAAAGGCTGATTTCAAAGGATTTCATGAGAAATTCACCCAAATCAAGCTTGATATACAGTTACTAACAAAAATTTTTACCAAGAACAACAACACATCAAAATTGGAAATAACAGTACAAAAATTAAATACAATAAATAATGAAGCATGCAAACAATTAATCACAAATAATAAGAGAAAAGAAATACTTACCATGCCGTGGTGGTCCGAGCAATCAGCTGCAGTTGTCCTGTACCTGGAAGAGAAGGAAAAGCATGAGTTAACAATCCAAGAAGGAATAACAAGGAAATTGAAGGAACTTCGTGGGAAACAGGACGAAAGGGATATGAGGGAGGAGATCGACATGGGGACAGAAAGAGTTTCAATTAAATTTAGTAAAGAAAAATATATATTTTTAAAATCCTGCAAAAATTCAATTGTTAAAGAAATAAAAGAAATAAAATAAAAATAAGTATTGTGTCATATATATTGAATATATAATGTATTGCATATACTTAAATATAAAAATGTTAACAATATTATCATAAGTCGAATAAAAGAGAAAATATAATTATATTACAATAGATATAGGTTTAAGAAAATAGGAAAGATAAATATGGAAAAGTATAAGCTCACTGACCCAGTAGGATCTGACGGAAATAAAGAAAAGTCAGTTGCAACAGTAGTAAATATGTTACAGATTTATTAATGTTGCAAATTATAGAAGAAGGCTTAAGATCATGAGTTGGAATGGAAAGGAATATGGAACAAAAAATAAAATTGAAATAGATAGATTAGAATATGGAATAGAGTGGAATAAAGTATAAGAAACCCTAGATTGTGTAGATTGAAAGATTATATATAAAATTAACAGAATAATTAATGCAATAAAACACAGTAAAAAAGACCATAGTAGAAGGTTTGACCTTAAGTCAGATAGAAATGATATCAAATATAAACCGGAAAAAACAGGCTCCGATCACACATGTTGGAGGTAGTCGTTATAAACTATAAAAAAAAAAAAAAAAAAAAAAAACCTAACCTAACCTAACCTAACCTAACCTAAACCTAACCACGGGAGGTTAGGTTACTATAAACCTAACCACGGGAGGTTAGGTTACTATAAACCTAACCACGGGAGGTTAGGTTACTATAAACCTAACCACGGGAGGTTAGGTTACTATAAACCTAACCACGGGAGGTTAGGTTACTATAAACCTAACCACGGGAGGTTAGGTTACTATAAACCTAACCACGGGAGGTTAGGTTACTATAAACCTAACCACGGGAGGTTAGGTTACTATAAACCTAACCACGGGAGGTTAGGTTACTATAAACCTAACCACGGGAGGTTAGGTTACTATAAACCTAACCACGGGAGGTTAGGTTACTATAAACCTAACCACGGGAGGTTAGGTTACTATAAACCTAACCACGGGAGGTTAGGTTACTATAAACCTAACCACGGGAGGTTAGGTTACTATAAACCTAACCACGGGAGGTTAGGTTACTATAAACCTAACCACGGGAGGTTAGGTTACTATAAACCTAACCACGGGAGGTTAGGTTACTATAAACCTAACTTCGGGAGGTTAGGTTACTATAAACCTAACCACGGGAGGTTAGGTTACTATAAACCTAACCTCGGGAGGTTAGGTTACTATAAACCTAACCACGGGAGGTTAGGTTACTATAAACCTAACCACGGGAGGTTAGGTTACTATAAACCTAACCACGGGAGGTTAGGTTACTATAAACCTAACCACGGGAGGTTAGGTTACTATAAACCTAACCACGGGAGGTTAGGTTACTATAAACCTAACTTCGGGAGGTTAGGTTACTATAAACCTAACCACGGGAGGTTAGGTTACTATAAACCTAACCTCGGGAGGTTAGGTTACTATAAACCTAACCACGGGAGGTTAGGTTACTATAAACCTAACCACGGGAGGTTAGGTTACTATAAACCTAACCACGGGAGGTTAGGTTACTATAAACCTAACCACGGGAGGTTAGGTTACTATAAACCTAACCACGGGAGGTTAGGTTACTATAAACCTAACCACGGGAGGTTAGGTTACTATAAACCTAACCACGGGAGGTTAGGTTACTATAAACCTAACCACGGGAGGTTAGGTTACTATAAACCTAACCACGGGAGGTTAGGTTACTATAAACCTAACCACGGGAGGTTAGGTTACTATAAACCTAACCACGGGAGGTTAGGTTACTATAAACCTAACCACGGGAGGTTAGGTTACTATAAACCTAACCACGGGAGGTTAGGTTACTATAAACCTAACTTCGGGAGGTTAGGTTACTATAAACCTAACCACGGGAGGTTAGGTTACTATAAACCTAACCTCGGGAGGTTAGGTTACTATAAACCTAACCACGGGAGGTTAGGTTACTATAAACCTAACCACGGGAGGTTAGGTTACTATAAACCTAACCACGGGAGGTTAGGTTACTATAAACCTAACTACGGGGGAGTGTCCGGGGGGAGGTGCGAGTGCGCGCTTTTGAAATATGGTTCCGAGTTGTTGGCCACACACTGCGTGAGGGCTCTCGCTGGCGCGCTGCGGCTGCTATCGGCTCGGATTTATTTTTTACTGTACACAGGTACTATCAAATACTTTTATGCAGTTTTAATAATTTTCAGCTGGTTTAGATATTTTTTAGAAGTGTGTTTATGTTTTCTATTTTTTTGCCGTATAGTTAATTAGAAATTGAATATGATTCGTTATTATATTGTACAGAGTCGTTTATCGGTTAAAGTAAAATATTACCTTTTCCGATGTCAAATAAAGTTTTTTAAAAGAAAGAGTTGCACCTTATTCAGAGAAATCTAATTTATCGCTTTTACTGTTTTGCATAAACACATTCGTTTGATAGTGTGATACAAAAAGATTAATACATCTCGCAAATATAAAATTCGTGAATGAGTTGTACGTTATAATGTGTTCATGCGAAACAATACGTGGTAAATTCCTTATTTAAGAGTATTAGAGTAAGAGAACTCAAAGTTTTAATACTAACAGCAATATTTTTTACCGTTATCGTTATCAGAGCTGCCGGCCGCGCCGCCGCACTTGCTCCTCCTCGGCGCCGTTACTCGTCGTCCGCAACATAGAATTATAAAATTTGTGTTAGAATCTATAGTAATTTTATAAAAACTTGAAAAAATTTTGTCTCAGGCGGGACTCGAACCCGCATCTCCTCGCATGCCGGGCGGGCGCCATACCATTAGGCCACCGAGACACTGCGACACGGCGCGAATTTTTCAAGCATATTCTTACGCTGTGAGCCAGCGTTGCTTCATCAAATGTTAGGAGCTTGCACCCCCAACACCCGAAAGAAACATCTTTGCAGATGTTTGACAGTCAGTTAAGATGAAACAGCCATTTATATACTTTATTTGATATTTTAGCAACTTGATTGCACTTATAATATCAGTATATATATACTGATATTATAAGTGCAATTAAGTTGCTAAAATATCAAATAAAGTATAATTTTATAATATTAAAAGAGTTAGTGTTTGTTACGGCTTAACACCTAAACCGCTGTACTTATATTAACAAGTTGCGAACGTTTTTTTAAAGAAAACCCTCTCATATTCATCCATTTAGAAAATACTCTTTGCTAGATTATTCATATATACAAAAAAATAGTTACACCGGTTGCGTACAAAGCTGCTGAATCAATTGATTGCTAGTCATCAATGCTCAATGAATACGTCTTTCGATTTTTAAATAATTATGATAAAAGCATATTTTTATAATCATCCATCACTTGTTTCGTATAAGTGATTGATTATATTAAAATTAGTTGGTATCACATTTAAGTACACCTTAGCATTTTATGCAACTCTAATTGCACAACATTGCACACATGTGAACTACGTCCTGAATACTGATAGTGACGGGAAAGATTTATTTTTAATTTAACCTTTGCTGTAAATTACCTATGAGATACTTTATTTGATATTTTAGCAACTTAATTGCACTTATAATATCAGTATATAAACTTGAAAATTTTTGTCTCAGGCGGGACTCGAACCCGCATCTCCTCGCATGCCGGGCGGGCGCCATACCATTAGGCCACCGAGACACTGCGACACGGCGCGAATTTTTCAAGCATATTCTTACGCTGTGAGCCAGCGTTGCTTCATCAAATGTTAGGAGTTTGCACCCTTAATACCCGAAAGAAACATCTTTGCAGATGTTTGACAGTCAGTTAAGATGAAACAGCTATTTATATACTTTATTTGATAAAGTATATAAATAGCCCGGCATGCGAGGAGATGCGGGTTCGAGTCCCGCCTGAGACAAAATTTTTCAAGTTTATATACTGATATTACCTATGAGATTTAGATTTTCAGTTATTTGTACCTATAAAGCATCAAATTGTTATCAGCTTTATATACGCAAAGGTTATATGGCCTTTCATTAAACTCGACTTGAAATATTTTTACATTTAACATAGGTTACTTCAGAGATTTATTTCAAACAAATACCTACTTAGCTCATTGATCTGCTGTAGTCACCGGCGCTGATGCATTTATACGAGTACTTAATAAGTAATTGTATCTCTTCTTGCGCGACCGATGGCTGCTCATCAGTTATTTCGCACTGAAACATATTTCAATAAATAATAAGAACTTGAATAACAATAAAGGTATTTGCTTTTTTGTAATGCATGGATAAATTTAGTTCGTAAATATTTGAAATAATTGTATTAATAAATTATCACATCTAGCAAGTTGATAAAATAAGCTAAAAAAATTGTAACCTAGTATGTTTAATATCTTTGAATCTACCGAGTCTCATTTCATTTAGAAAAACTTTATCCATATTTTTTGTATGTAACCCATTGGAGTACCTAATAAATATTATTGCGTAGGATGAAAAACATAAGTTCATAATATGATGTTTAAAATATTCAGCTAACGCTCTATAATACACAAAGAGAAGAGAATATAGAGATAACGTTAGATTAGATCTTGTCAAATTATAGAAATAAAATGTATAAAACCACTTTTATTCAGTCTGCGTTTGTTCATATCTGGCAATATTGTTTCGCATCAACATTTTTATGCTGCAGCGCCACCTACGAGTTACCATCATAGCAACTATCTAAGAACATGCACCAATCACGAACCCGTTACTGAAAACCGCATCAAAATCGGATTATTCGTTTTTAAGATAGGTGGAAACATTAATTTGCACAAAAAAACATCTCTAACTCTAAACTCATATACCATCTCCATTCCGTTGTGCGTCGGTAATTAACTATTTAATTTTTATGTACATTTTGATTTAAATAAATATTTACTTAACATTACTTTGCATTAATCATCTTTACAATCACATTCGTCATCTTGTCCGAGCGCTATTCGTACTCAAGGGAAACAACTGTCATGATGACGAGTTAGTTATTAGGTGTTAGTGTTTTAACGCCTCGTTGGTCTAGCGGTTTAAATACCGGGCCAAGATCGCGGGGTCCCAGGTTCGAATCCCGAGTCGGGCAACAAAAAGTTTCGAATTTTCGAACATTGCTCAGATTTGTGATCACCAACCCGCATTTGGCAAGCGTGGTGATTATGCCAGTACACCCATCATTGCTGTGGTAACTTGAATTCAATGATGGAGGCCTTTTCCCTGCAGTGGGATGATTATAGGCTGTTACTTTACTTTACTTTAGTGTTTTACTTAATACACGCACGGTGCATTTTCAACCACCAGTAAAACGAAGCTAACGCTATGTAACCATTATGAGTCACATCATTGCGTATCATTTAATATATTGAGAAAAATATTTCTGGAAAATATTTAATCTTAACTCAGACTTAATTTGTAACACGCTGTGACGCGCACAGACGTATTTTTTTTCTGCGACGGGGTCTCGGATGAATGAACCCTACACAGCTATATCCTTGAACATTACAGTCTGTTTCAAAATAAAGAGAGAAACCAATATTTTACATAAAAAAAAATGATAAAAATCGGCCAAGTGCGAGTCAGACTCGCTCACGAAGGGTTCCGTACCATTGACTAGGTAAACAACAGTAGGTACCTACATTTATTTAGTTAATGTGTGCCTACCTGTTAACATTTATTGATATCGAGCAAAAATAGGCAAAAAATTGCGTTTTCTGTATGGGAGCCCCCCTTAAATATTTATTTAATTTTAATTTGATTATTTGTTATAAGGGTTGAAATACAACTGAGTGTTTTTTGAATATTTCAAGTGCCTACCTGTTGCCATTATTGACATCGAGCAAAAAAGGGCAAAAAAAACACGTTTGTTGTATTGGAGCCCCCCTTAAATATTAATTTTATTTTGTTTTTAGTATTTGTTGTTATTGCGGTAACCGAAATACATAATTTGTGAAAATTTCAACTGTCTAGCTATCGCGGCTCTTGAGATACAGCCTGGTGACAGAGCGACGCGACGGACAGACGGACAGACAGCGAAGTCTTAGTAAAAGGGTCCCGTTTTTACTGTTTGGGTACGGAACCTTAAAAAATTAAAATAAGACTGCCAAGATGTTATACATAATGGTTATATGTATAATATGGGCTTCGTTTATAGGTGGTTGAAAAAGCACCGTGTATTGTAACTTAAGATAGTTTTAATGAAGAATATGCACCTGCGCTGTCTCACTTTAAGGAATAAAATAAACAATTTTAAAATAAAACGTGTCGGTCTTCAAACACAAACACAAATATTCAACTTACAATGGTAAGCGGGATGATAAATGAACTTGATGATTAAACGGTCTAAGTTCTTTTACACCTTCTGAAGGACTCCAAACATCAGTCAGTAGCGCGCAGCGGCAACAGGTTCCGCTGATCGCTGAAATAGATCAGAAGTAATAATAAGAATCTGATTAATCCGACTCGACGGTCTGTGCATTAGGTACTCATATTTATACACATATTACATGAATAATAAATCTAGCTGCAAAACAACGAAGGTACCACAAACACCGATCACCACAACCAGACCCGGTGAAAATATAGGAAAACACTTTTATTCTACAATGAATTGTGCGTGAATCGAACCGGGATCTCGGAGCAGGCGACAACTTGAAAATTGGCGTGTAAGCCACTCCGCCACCATGGAGGTCGTCAAATATGTTATCAGCAACTTTATTAATATAAATCGTTGTAAATCACTATGCCTCAAAGATATAATAGATAATGTCAAATACATACGTTATGCAAAAAGTGCAGCCCTCGCGCCGCCGCGCGCCGTCTCCCGCGCCGCGGCGCAGAATCTAGAATCTGTAAAGTACACAAATCAATCAGAAAATGAAAAAAAAAATTGTTTGAAATAGGCTACCTTAGAAAAATAAATGATAAGGCGCCATAAACCGAGTGTTACTGAAAATTCGATAAATTACTATCTTTATTTCAACATTTCGTGTCTATAAAAATATCTTTCTATCCTAAGACAACTAGTAAATGCTTTATTTGATATTTTAGCAATTAAATTGCAATTATAATATCAGTATATAAACTTGAAAAATTATGTCTCAGGCGGGACTCGAACCCGCATCTCCTCGCATGCCGGGCAGGTGCTATACCGAACTGACTGTCAAACATCTGCTAAGATGTTTCTTTCGGGTGTTAAGGGTGCAAACTATTAACATTTGATGAAGCAACGCTGGCTTACAGCGTTAAGAATATGCTTGAAAAATTCGCGTTGAGTCGCAGTGTCTCGGTGGCTTAATGGTATAGCGCCCGCCCGGCATGCGAGGAGATGCAGGTTCCAGTCCCGCCTGAGACATAATTTTTCTAGTTTATATAACTAGTAAATTGAGGATGGCAATGATAGAATTGATAGGGGATACGCACTCACCTCCAGACGGGTGGCTCCCTCCTCCGACGTATCCATTTCAGGCTTCATCTTCACATCTTCGTCCGGAATCTGGCGAAGGTTATTTTAGTTTATAGTTTGAAAGTAGGCCACGTTTTTAATGGGAAAAAATGACCCTCTGCGGTGGGAGGCTTCGTAAGAGGCCGCCTGGATGCTACCACCCTCCTGCCGGAGTCCAGCGCCAAACAGTCTGTGTTCCGCTGGTGTGTGGGAGAACCAGTACCTCTTGGCAAGCTCGCTCCATCTTAGGCTTCTTCTTAACCGTATAGTTAAGTATGTAGTCAAGAGCAAGACCATTTATTATTAAAAAAATTGTAGCTAAACCCATAAAATTACTCTTTATCCTAACTTAAGTGATGCCTATTTAAGTTACTAAAAATAGACATTATGAAAAATCTGAAGTGATTAATTGAGAGGAGAAAGGAGAATACATCGATGGCCATTATCAATCACATAGATTTGACAACTGCACTATCATCATCATCATCAACTCTGCTGGACACACGCCTCTCTGTGGACTTTGCTATAATGTAAGCAATACTCTGCTGCCCGTCTCCTTGTCGTCTTTCGACACCCACATGAAGAAAGTACAGTATTTTAAAATACTAAAGTCAATATAGAGCATGTATGAAATCCTAAACTTGGTGAAGTTTAGGGCGACTGAGATGGTGATCTCGGTCGCCCGGTCGCGCTGTCGGAAGAATAGAAATTCCTATCAAAACAGAACAGTTGCGGTCACCTTTTTAACATTTATTCATGGATTAGCGACTAATATTTATAGATCAATGACAAACAACAAGTATTTGCTATTTTATGACGTTTAAAGTACTACGAAGTAAGCGACTTGTTTTACTATACAGAAGTTCGGAACAACGTTGAACATACGAAAATGGGGGGCAAGGTGGGGTGGCCTTTTAACTAACTAGCCCAAAAGATTCTACCTAGGTTATAAGTTTTTTTTTAATATCTGGAATTCCTGGAAGCGAAAAATTCAAGAAATTAAAAACCTGTACATTTTTAACCACCTAACAAAGCCAACGTTATGTAACCATTTGCCAGATTAGTTTTATTTTTTTAATAATAAAAATTGTCTTAAAAAATTGTAAAAAAAAAAAGAATATTCATTAGGAATGATGCTGTGACGAGCAGGGACGTATCTTTGTAAGGTTCATTCATCCCAGGAAAAGATTTTTTTTTATATAAAAAAGGTCCAACTTTATACAATACATAATGGTAACATAACGTGGGCTTCCTTTGTCAGAAGGTTCAAAATGGTGTGTAGAGGAGGAGTCACGTACCGGAGGCTGCAGCAGTTCTTGCTTCGTCACAAAATTGGTCGTGGATAATAATAATAATAATAATAAATCATTTATTGTTATAACTGTGGTACACAATGATGGAATTAAAACATACGTTTCTCACAATTAGTCTTTAAAAAGGCATACAATAGTCAACTTTATGGCATGGTACTTAACAGAAATAATAATTCATCTTCTACTTTTATCTAAAAAATCATTAATACTATAAAAATTATTTTCCTTTAACCAATTATACAATTTAATTTTGAACCTATTGTTATTAAGTGCTTGAATATTTTCCGGAATTTTATTATAAATTCTTATACACATGGACAAGCAGCTTTTCCCATACTTGCTGGACCGTGAGATTTCTCTGTTCACTAGTCTGTTCGGGTTTCTTTTTAATCTTTGGTTTACATCACATGCTCGTGTAAAAAGATTTTTGTGTTTCTGGACAAAACTACAAATTTCCAAAATGTAAAGTGATGGCAACGGCAGCAGACCAAGACTCCTGAATAAAGGTTCACAAGATACATCAGGAGGAATACCGCCTATCGCCCGTATGCATTTCTTCTGTGCAATAAATGCCCTATGTTTGTCGGTACTATTGCCCCATATTATTAATCCGTAGCGTAAGATGGATTCTATGTAAGCTCGATAAGTCATCACCGCAGTGCCTATGTTCGTAACGTTTCTAATTTGCTTCAAAGCGTACACAAATTTATGTATTCGTTTGCATAAGTTTTCGACATGATTTTTCCAATTTAGGTCTTGATCAATAATCAGACCAAGAAACTTAGTTTGCGATGTTTCTTTAATTTTGTCAATCTGAAGCTTGATGTTGTACTTTTCTTGTTTTGTCTTATTAAATTGAATATAATTACATTTGTCTAGGTTAATTTTAAGATTATTACAATTTAGCCATTCTATAATTTTGTCGATTGTGTTATTAATGTCAATTTCATGGTCATTTATTGAACTAGTTTTCTTGTTAGAAGTCACGATTATTGAAATGTCATCCGCAAACAAAATACATCTATGGTTGGTAATTTGGTTAATGTCATTAATATATAATAGAAAAAGAATAGGCCCTAGCACGCTTCCTTGGGGGACTCCGCATTTGTTTTCCTGGAACTCCGAGGAATAGTGTAATAGCTCATTACCTGTAATTTTTTTTATTATGACACATTGCCGTCTATTGGTCAAGTATGACTCTATCCATTGTTGCGGTAGCCCACGGATTCCCATTTTTTCTAATTTTTCTAAAAGGATATTATGAGACACAAAGTCAAATGCCTTCGATAAATCAAAGAACAAACCTGTAGTAATTTGTTTTTCATTAAGGTTTGTCAGTACGTGGCGTAACAGAGTAAACATGGCTAAGGTTGTAGATCTGTTCCTTTGAAATCCATATTGATCACTGTTTATCAGATTAAATTTATTGCAAAAATCTATTAGTCTATTATACATGCACCTTTCAAATACCTTTGAAAGGATTGGTACTAGTGTGATAGGACGATAGTTTTCCGCGTATTCTTTTTCTCCTTTTTTAAATAATGGTTTAATTATTGACTTTTTTAGACATTCTGGAAATGTTCCGGAGCAAAAGGATAGGTTTATTAAGTGCGTTAATACCACACTCAATTCAGAAATACTGCTTTTTATATTTTTGTACTAATGCCATCGTATCCTTCAGCGTTTGTTGTGTTAAGATTCATAACTTCTTTCGTTACTTCTTCTTTAGTCATTGGTCTAAGATACATAGTATTATTAATAGATTTTATTCTTGAGTTTGATGTCATTTTTTCTGTATTATTTGATGTCAAGTTAGTAGTCAGTTCGATAAAGTATGAATTAAAAGCCGTAGCTATGTCTATAGGATTGGTTAAAGTTTGATCACGCATTTTCAACGTTTCGATTTTATCACTAGTGTTACTGCCAGATATTTCGTTTTTTATAATAGACCAAGACGCTTTACATTTATTTTTGCTGTTTTTTATAATGTTCATATTAGATCTAGCCTTCGATATAATTACGGATTTTTTTAAAATATTAGAATAATTGACATACTTAGATTTATTTAATGACGTTTTATTTTTGTAATAATTATAGCGTAAGTACCTTTTAGTTTTACAGCTACGTTTCAGTCCTTTGCTTAACCATTTTCGTTTATTTTGGTCATCATTATTTATTTTGATTTTATTTTTTGGGAAGCAAAGGTCATAGAACAACAACAACTCAGCATGAAATTTATTGAATGCTGTATTAAGGTCAGATTCTCTCAGTATTTCGGTCCAACGAAGGCCTTTTAAACAGTCCTTGAACTTTCTTACATTATCAGGGCAGTAATCTTTGTTATATATGAAGTACGGTTTTGTTTGAGCATGTTTTTTATCTACACTAAAACTTAATAATTGTGCTGTTTCGTGGTCAGACAAGTGAAGTGGCAAAACTAAGGCTGAAGCGCTCTTAATATTACTTAATATGTGGTCAATGCATGATTCTCTCCGAGTAGGTACGTTAATGTGTATTTTTAAGTCATAATTAAAGCATATCTCTTGCAAATATATAGTATTTTTATCCTGTTTCAAGGTGTTAATATTGAAGTCACCTAGTATAACCAATTTTTTACCCGTATTTATTTTAGATAAAGCATGTAAAATTTGATTTAACCTATTTAGAAAAAATGTGGCATCACTTGATGGGATTTTATAAATGCAAATAACAAGTAATTTATACAGCGGTATTTCAATGCCACACACTTCAAATAATTTCTGCACTGCATAGTGCTTTAGGATAGTCAATTCCTTGTATTCTATGTCATTTACAACTAAAACACAAGTACCACCTCTTTGCTTTTCTCTACAAAAGGCAGAGGCTAGTTTATAACCATGAATCCTTAGGTAGTTTTCATGACCGGTCTGAAGAAAGGTTTCTGTCAAACAAATGATATCAGGAATCTTATTTGACTGGCGTAATTCCTCTAAAGTGATAGCTAATAAATCTTGTTTTGCCAAAACACTAGCTATATTTTGATGCATTATTGTAACGTATGATTTTTGATTGCGATCAGTCACGAAAAAAAATATTTTTGTTCTTAGTGGGAAAATAATCAGTAATTTTATTTTTATTTGTTTGTAATATCGCTACATTAGAAGCTTTTGGGCTGGGTTTTAATTGTTGCCTGGAGAAGTAATATGGGATAGTACCTTTCGTCAGTTTTTTTACTTGATCAGTATGTTTGGTCAATGATCTACTGCGCATTATCATCAGTGTTTTTAAATTCTTAACATTCAAATATTTATTATTATAATCAATACAGTCGACTAAGTAATTAATTTTGTTACACATGTGATAGAAATTAGTTCCTTTACAATTAGCAAAATGACAGTTTTTATACTCGTTACAAATTAATTCAATTTTTTTATTAATGTCCAATAGATTTAAATACTTATTTCTAAAAATTTTCATTACAATAATGTCACACTCTACAAATCTATTCAAAAATTTCCGCAGTTGCGCGGCTAAAATATCCATGTCATAATCGTTTTCGCCTATACAGAGTACAAGTTTGTCTTTACATGTCAGGTTCATATTTTCACAGTTTCTTAATACGTCCGTTGTCAATGCATTCGGCTTTACTTGAGATATGATAGAATAGTTCTCGTAAGCAGTATTCTCTCTTGATCGAGACAGAGCTGAAGCCAGGCCGACGCATTGTTGAGTTCCGTAGATAAATATACCATTCTTACGGTCACCTGCTAAAGACTTTGGAGCATTTGTGGATGTAGTACTGATATTATTATTTAATAAAATTTGCTTTTGTTCTAAAGTAGAAATTCGCTCAGTGAGGTTTCTGATCTCTTTTTCGGCTTCTTCAAGTTGTTTCAACAATTCTGATATTCTTCTCTGAAGTGAAACGAAAGTTGTATTTGACTGAGGTTCAGTTTTTTGTGTTGGAGAAGATCTTAATGGCGTAGATGTGGACCGAGTTAAGTGAGGAGAGTATCCAGTTCTCTTTTTAGCGCTATTACTGATTTGATCATTAGACAATGGTGACTGGCAAAGGGCTTTCAGAGTAGCATTTTCTTTGGTGAGCTTAGTAATTTGTCTATGAAGAGCGTTATTTTCTATTATTTTGTTCTCCAGCTCATTTTGTATGCTAGAAACGTCTGTTTGGAGCTGATTTATAGTATCAGTCATTTCCTGAACAGTCACTAAGTGAGATGTAGTACAATCCATACTCCTAGATAGTAGTATATCAGAAATTGCGAGTGGCTCATCCGTAGTATTGCTCAAAGTAAGAACATGCGAGTCTTGCGTGGGTAGGCTAGTTTCCATAGAAGGGGAGGATTGATGTGTTCCTGAGGAGTGTTTAGTCGGTGAAGATATGTTATTTTTAATACTACTTAGCGTTTCATTATTATGTTGCTCCAGTTTATCAGTTAGTCCCCTTGGTTTCTGGTTACATATCTTGCATGTCCACTTCTTTTTAGTTTGTGCATCTTTTAAATTAAATAATTTCTCCGAGCAGCCAATGCAGTCGAATTCGTAATGATTCTTACACATCAAACATTGTATTGTCAGTTGGGCATTTACTTTATTTTTACATTTAAAACACAACACTTGAGTAGGTTTTTTCATGTTACTGCTGTTTATGGTTGATTTATTTTTATTACTGGTTTTTCTCACAGTAATATTATTATTATCCATCATGAAAAAATACTTTCCAGAATTAATAGTAACGAGCAATAGATACACTTGGATTCGATCTTGGGTCCTTAGTGAAATCGTATTGCGAGTTTGTTACGCACTCCAATACTCCAACAACGTAATTGAAACAGGTCGCGAAATTAATATTCCCATTCGGTTCGCAACTAGTGGTGTGCTATTAGGGTGCTTATAGTTTGTAAGTAATTCAATAGATGGTGCACGTGCGAATTGTAGTTGCGGTATATTATAGTAGCGACATCTATTGATGGTCTGCCAATCTTTTATAATCTTGCTTTTCGTTGTAGAATGAATCAGTTAATTGTGTTTATAAGTTAAATTTGAACTGAGTAACGTCACTTTCAAAATAAATATTTACTTTTTCTTAATATGCACTGTTCTATTAGAGTAAATGATTATTAAATGTTGCTTTTAATTGGTTCTTAAGTTCTTTACAGTCCACCGTTTACATTAAAACTTAGTTTATCTGAAGAAATTACTCACTGTTTGTTGAGTTCATTTACACATAAATGTTTCCGTAGTCTGTTGATATTAAACACTACCAACACTATCACTAGTCAGTTCGATATAGTTCTTCTATTAGCACACACTTTTACTAGATAGTTTTGATTAAATATATTTTTAGACAAAAATTTGCACGGATCCGATGTTTATAGTGGATAATACAGTGTAAACTCTTTATAACGAAACTCAAGAGACTGAGTATTTTTTGACGTTATAGAGAGTTATCGTTATATGGAGTGAACAAAAAACTTCCGAGAAAACAGACCTAGCTAGACCGACCTCGGATGTTTCGGAGCTTCAAAGTCTTTTGTTACCTATAACATAACATAAAAAATAATACCGATACTAAATATTTACTGTCTACAAATATGAACACATTTCTTCGTAATAGAGAATGGCGTATCGCTACAAAGAGTGTTTCAATATGTGGGTTTTAGCGCAAACCAACCAAGTTGGGCTCACTTCAACGTTACAGGGAGTTCATTGTTATGTTATAAAGGATAACGTTATAAAGAGTTTACACTGTATTATAGAATCAATGTAGTATGCAACGTAGTGTGCCTAACGATTAACTATAGAAGCTTTTTGTTAATAGGATGTTTTTTAATCAATAATTCAATGAAATGTGACTGTGATTGAAACAAAATGAATAAAATTAGTTGACTACGAAACCCAAAAATTGTACTTACATTTTAAGAGTTCATTCCGTCTGCTCTCTGCTGGCCACATCGGCACTGCGCCACGGTTTCAATTGGTTTCAATCACCTGCAAGTATTTGTAGTTTTAGATAATCTATTTGATTTAGGCTAAATATTTTCCTAATAATATTAAACGTCAAAGTTTGTGAGTAAGTATGAATGTATGTATGGATGTATCTTTCATGCTAAAACGACTTGGCGGTTCTGAATCTACCGTGTTAGTTTATTGGCTGGAATAATAAAAACATGTGGAAAAAGCACTCGTTTTATAGAAATCAGACACAACGAAGGTTTGACCATTGACCCGTCCGGGAACCGATCCCGGACCTCGGAGCAGGCGACACCTTGAATACCGGGGTGTACGTAACTCCGCCATGGAGGTCGTCATCTGAAGTCGCGGGCAACAGCTAGTGTATTTATATAAGCTATACTGCCGTATACAGTTTAGAGAAGGTGAGGAGCATCAGATCCTGGTATTAAAATGATAATAATTATTGAAAAGAATTTTGCGATAAACAACCACTAAATGAGGAATCTTATTTATGTCGGACGGAAACAAAATTTTTAACAACATATCAACAATAAAGTACTCACTAATCGAAATACCGAATCTTTTTTGTTAATAGGAAAACCTTTTTGACGTGACAACGTCTTAAATTAGGTTGCGGCTGGGAGTCACTTATGAAAAAGTGTAACGCTCGGTAACGTTACGATGAGTCACCGAACGAGAGAGAGGCCCGCCGAATGCCTTGCGTCTCTCTCCCACTCAACTATGATCGGTCTGCCGCGCGCGCAGCACTAGAGAATTAGGCGCATTGAATCGGCGCATGCTTGTGTCTCTGTCTTTGTCTTTCTCGAACGTTCTTGGCGTTTGAAAAAGACTTGACTTTCGCCAGACACATTACAGCAGAAACACTTCCTTTCATTTCATATTTCTCCTATCATCGTCCTATCCTCAACAAAATCACTCAAATAGGAATTAGTTAAGTTTAAGTTTACATGTACAATGTTTTAGTAAACAAAATATATTTCTATAGTTAAAATTTGTGCAATTCTTATTTTCATTCAATTCCTTGTTCCTATTGTGCAATTTAATTATATTCATATCAATAAATATTCTACCGAGAAAAAGACGTTGTCACGTAAAATCTTCGCCCGTAAAACCGACTTTACAGGCAACCATTTTTTTTCTTTAATGTAACTTAGTATCAGGGAAGATTATGACGTCATAGTACAACACTAACTATCTAATATTAAAAATTAGAGGACTTTGATCTTATCATCGTAAATTCTGGTCGTATGATAAATCTGATTTCATATTTCGTTTTGTTTTATTGAGGTCACTGTAACTACATTTTTATCTAAATTTCTTAACATTCCTCATTGCAGTTAGAACAAAAATTAACTTTCCGTAGATTCTATTTAAAAAGTCCAACTTTGATTTTAACTATTAAAATCGGTTCAGCTTCAACAGCCTTTCAATGTAGTATGAAGTTAATAGGTAGTAATTAATATTAAATTATTATGTATGTACCTACCATAGGGGAACTTTCCCTATGGTACCTACAAAGAATTATTTTCAAGCTACTTACTTCCAAGTGCTCAACTTGAATATAAACAAGACCCATTGAAAAAATAATGGGATAATCACTAAAAGTTTACAAACTACTACACACTTATTCTAAGACTACACATATCAATACATTTACTGTAACGTTTCATAAAATAAATGTACTATGATAACCACGGTGATAACGGTTCCGGATAATTTAATATGAATCGATTTTAATTCGTTATCTAAATATATAAAAGTGAAAACTGATTTAATGACTGACTGACTGACTGACAGACATATCAACGTACAGCCCAAACTACTGGGATTTAAAATCTGAAAATTTTCACCGTGCTTCCTTTTATAGTGTAGGTGAGCACTAAGAAAGGAATTTTGGAAATTCCGCCTCTAAGGGGGTAAAAAGGGCCCCACAAGTTTGTATGAAACTCCGTCAGTTTTGAAGCTAAATCGATGAAAATTGGTATCCAGCTACCTGATTAGAAATTATGAATGACGTCTTTCAGGATTTTTGAGAATTTAGTCTTTAAAGAGATAAAAAATGGAGGCAAAGTTTGTTCGAATCCGTTTCATATCCATACTCTTTACATATTTGTACTCTCTGATGTCACTTAGTTTGTTATGACATTCAATGTGTCAATCCGAAAATAAATATCATTGCTTGCAAATAGAAGGGTATTATTTTAGAATTTAATAAGAATTGGTGCCGAAATGGATGAATTAACTAAGTTAAAACGTACACGAACTTCAATTAAAGGCTGCATTAAACAATTCGGTGGCCAGATACAAACCCTAAGAGAAATTTCTGATTATGAATTAAAATTAGTAAGTGACCAGCTGCTGGTGACCAGTCACAAATGTACAAGATTACCAAGGATAATTGGGAAGAGATACGACTACAAATAACGGTATTACTAATGAAATGACCCACACTTGGAAAATTTGAAGAAAAAAAACCTTCAGGGAACTACAACACGGCTTTATTTAAAACTGCAGAATTTGAATTCAATAGCACGAAACAATTCCATGTATGCAGAAGGGACCGAGGAGCAAAGGTCGGTTACAACACAAACAAACCTTAGCACATCTAAATTGAGCTCAAGTACTATTAGACAAGGACGAAACATTCAAAAACATCATTAAATGGTTGGATACTTACTTAAAACTGAATAAATGTGATGATATCTATACAAGGAAATACACGTTTCTAACATCTTTGAGCCCAGAATTACACCAGAAAACGTATTATAATATATTTATGTGCTCCACGGGATCCTTCTGAGTCAGAATTTGAGGAGTTAGTTAAAATTCAGTTAGTAAATTATCAACAACTCAAAATTGAACAGATTACTAGAAGATTTATCAATAGTGTTTGACGAAACTCTTGTTTGCATATCAAACTAAAAAGGTCAATAAGAGCTTCAAGAAAATGTGACATCTAGCCGCGACGTATTCCATACGCCATGAACGACAAAATAGGAGGCTATGTAACGAAAACTTTTGATAAAACTTGAAAATTCCTATTGGCTGTCTTATCTATATTTAGGTCCATATTTAGAAAATAAATATCAGTACTTACAAATAGAATGGTATTATTTAGAACTAACTCATTTCTAGGGTTCCGTACCCAAACGGTAAAAACGGAACCCTATTACTAAGACTTTGCTGTGTCCGTCTGTCCGTCAGCCTGTCACCAGGCCATCTCAAGAACCGCGATAGCTAGACAACTGAAATTTTCACAAATTATGTATTTTTGTTACCGCAATAACAAAAAAAATAAAAAAAAAAAAATATTAAAGGGGGCTCCCATACATCAAACGCGATTTTTGTCCTTTTTTGCTCCATGTTAAAAGACTATGCTGTGTCCGCCTGTCCGTCATCCTGTCACCAGGCTGTATCTCAAGAACCGCGATAGCTAGACAGCTGAAATTTTCACAAATTATGTATATTTGTTAGCGCAATAACAAAAAATACCAAAAACAAAATAAAATGAATATTAAAGGGGGCTCCCATACATCAAATGCGATTTTTTGTCCTTTTTTTGCTCGATATTAATAATGCCAACAGGTAGGAACTTGAAATATTCTCAAAACACTCAGTTATATTTCTTACTTTAACAACATGCGAGAACAGAATGAAAATAAAATGAATATTTGATCCCATACAAAAAAATGCCATTATTTTGCCTATTTTTGCTCGATATTAATAAATGGTAACAGGTAAGCACTATATTAACTAAATAAATGTAGGTACCAACTGTTGTTTACGTAATCAATGGTACGGAAACCTTCGTGTGCGAGTCCGACTTGCACTTGGCCGATTTTTGTATACGGTAGAGAAAAATGTTGGGAAATCGAATAAAATTGGTGAGTGAATTATTTATTTGTACAACCAAGACTACATATACGCCTAATTCCATTACATGCAATATGCATGCAAAACTTAAGGTAGGTTAAAATGGAATAAGTAGGTAAATGAAATATCGAATCTTATAAACTACACTTACAACAGTGTACCTTATGACATTATTAACTATATTAAGCAGTACAAAAATACTTCCTAAACTGGGCATAGACCCGTATCTCAGGCAGAATGAGGTAACAGGTGTGTTGCAACAACACGAAGCAGCTGACTGGTGAATTAAATCAATATAGACTGGTAAACCCTTTGACAAGCTTCCATTTAGTAGGTAATTTGATAAACTTCTATTTAGATTTTTTTTCTAGGACGCACCGCATTTTAGGGCCTGGCAAAGTTTGTTTAGTGAAACTGCCTATCTAACGCATCCAAATTATCTTTTTATTAAATTTTCTCCATATTTTAAAAAATACACTTTTAAAACATGACAATAAAACGAAACTTTGTCTATCAATCATGAAGGGAGAATGACATAGGACTGTCTTTTATAGAGCTCTACACCGATGCTGGTACTACACCGTCTAGGTCCGTCGTCCACCGTCCAATCTAGGTCTTTTATTCAAACGTAGTATGCAAGCAAATTGTCTTTGTGAAATCGCATTTACAACGCTTATGGATCGAGAAATGGATTTACCTACTTATTTGGAAATTAAGAATGGGTTTTTTCACACAGGACCACTTCTTCCAGGGCTCTAGGCAGTGTTGATCATATTCGAATAAAGCCTTGCAAGCTGCTTTGAATGGTTTTGTTGTAATACAGCATTGACAGTTTTAAATCTTCAAATTATATTAGACTTCAAATTTCATGTAAATGCTAACAGATGTGGTGCGAGCTCGCTTGGACCACGGTACGCTGAAAGAACCAACACCGGATCCCTTCAAACAATAGCATAATTCAGCCCCTTTCATCCAACTATTGTATCAGCGTTACGAACTCCGGTGTGCCGACAACGACGTACCGACTCCCACTAAGTACCCAACATCACCTCGCCCGTGATGGGCACCCCCGGCACTGTAGGCAAAGAAAGTGGAGGAAATGGGTTTTAGTCATGACGAAAACTTTGTAACAGATCAAATTCCACGCGCGCGAAGCCGCGGGTATCAGCTAGTTGGTTTTAAACATTGGTTTTGTACTTATTAATTGTTATTTAAATTTTATATTATTTTATAATAATTTAATTTAACCAACCACCAATACATTATTTGCCGCCAAAAATCAATTCACTTATTTGTTCCTTTCGGAACCGGCTAAGGTCTGGGACCATGCTGCCATGTTATTAGTGCGAATTCATTCTTAACCGTAAATATTTACTTACACATAATAACTTAACCTATACTAATATTGAAATGTATTGGTGGTTTACACATTTCAAAGATCTCAGAAGTATTACGCGATCTAACCTTTTTTTACATCTTACTTAGATCGATTTTATTTAATTGTTTCTACTTACTGATGCTATTATGATAATGCCACCACTTTATCACCATAAATGCCACGTATGACAATTTCACAAAACTAAAAAACAAGTCCATCTTTCTCTTTAGATTTATATTTTATCAACTTAATTGCAATTATAAATGTCAATACTGGAAAAAATACTGATATCCATCTTTCTGATTTCGTTTCCCGCGCAAAACGGCCAATCCAGCAGTTCAGCAGTCAGTCAACAGAAAATTTCATGCATTTCGCTTTTCGATTATTTTTGTATTTGTCCCAAATGTTTATCTACATAACAAAATTCATATTATTCACATTCTTAGCATTAATGAGAATTTTCTTTATAAATTGCTAGTTGATAAAAGTAAAAAGCAACTCGCTACAAATAAAGGATTTCTGCGCTAATAATTTTATTTAATAATAAAACCCTCCCAGGACTTTTTGACTCGATTGCGTGATTCTTGCAGCGTCAACTTGTAAAGATGCAACCGAGAAGTTTAAAATTCTTTAGTCATAATTTCATAAAAACTTTTGCATTCTAATTGAGAGGTGACACATCGCAGGATGTGCACTCTCCCAAAAGTCTAAGACCGCATCATCTGATCTGATAAAAGCCGCTAAGCTGATTGTAGATATAAATAAAAAGGAAAAAAAAGACGTGTGGCACTCGGAGACTGCCGCGTTAAAGCTATTGCATAGCATTTTTTATCAATGCAATTATAAAACTAAAAAGTATCACCGCTGTGCCGGTCGGAGTGGGGGGTGTTAGGTTATTTTCGTTACGGAATTTCTGGATTCGGTCTCCACGCTCAAGGCCCGCGATAGAAGCTATGCAATAGCTTAAAAAAATCTAATTGGTAACTGTTCAGTAAAACATAATATTGAAGTACTTTTCTTAGTCAATAGCATTTCAATTAAACTTGGCTGTATAGAAACGTTCGGAGTCGGAACACTATAAAACTTAAAAAGAAAGCTAGCGTTGTGACTTGTGTGTCACACACAACTGTCAATGTCAGAGGTTGCAAGCGAGCGAAGTTGTTAACCTCAAAATTTGAGATTATTATTTTTGGGTATTTATTTTGTATTTTTCGGATTTTTTCGTCGCCTCATTTGAGGGGTCGACAGTTCGAGAGCTGACCTACTTACAAGCGTAACGTCGTTCTCATTCTAGCGGCTCGGGAGCGTCGAATGAGTCGATATTTCTACTTGGAAGTAGACTTGTAAGTGTCGCCGGTGCAGTCAGCAGTTACGTCATACTCGGACCTAGCGTTAAGTGCGGGTGCTGTGTGCAGGGGAGCCGAGGAGAGCGAGGTGGCGACGCGGCGGCTGGTGGAGGCGGCGGTGCGGGCGCTGTTCGGCGAGCGCGGGGCGGCGGCGGCGGCGGCGGACGTGCTGCGCGCGGGCGGCGGCCGGGCGCTGCTGCGGGTGCCGGCGTGGGAGCTGGTGCGGGTGCGCGCGGCGCTTTCGCTGGGCGCGCGGCGGTTGCGCGTGCGGCAGGCGGCGTCCCTGCAGGCGCTTCTCTAGATATCAGACAGAGACCTGACACACTTTGTAAGTATCCCTCAGTCTGGTTTCATACTCCGAGAGATTGTGTGACCTTCATGATTGTTCTCGTCATGATGACCATAATTACATTGTATGCAGGGTTCTGATGATACATGTACTGTGAATTTGAAAACAATTCAAAGTAAGTTAGTTGCCGAGTGACCTATCCATGCCTTCAACTGATTCTAATGGTACTGAAGCTCATAAACTTCCTAACTACTATTAAACTTAAAGCAATTGTAAAATATTGCAAGTTTATACTTTTATTAGAGAAAATTGCATTTGAAACCTTTGTTTGCTAAGGGATCAACCTAAGTATATTCTTTGATATGACAAAAGATTGGCGTTGATTTCTATTATGTTTAAAACCTACATAAAAGCAAAAAGTTGCTAAAAGCAGTAAAAAAACCATCTTCCTGTTTTCATACAATTAAAAGTGAATTTGAATAAAAAGGATTACCTTTTTTGATGTTAAAAAACCAAGGTTGTGTAGAAGCCATCTGTTTATGTAAAAATGGTTATGTTGTTTAGGATTTTAAACTTTCTTGTTGCATTTTTACACTTAACACTTAACATTAGCAACGGGATCTAAATATCAGGAAAGTAAATTACTATTTAACTTTACCAAAAGTAGTTTGTTGCATTAAACCCCGTAAATGTTAAGTGTTAAGGTTATGTTGTTGTTCAGATTAAATCATATTTTGTGGAATGGGCTTATTCCAAAAAGACAATAAATTTCAAAAGAATAGAAAATAAATAAGGAAGCACAGTATAAGACCAGACACTGCATATAATCAGAGAAGATATAACTTATCATTCTTATAAAATCAAAATCATCATTGGTATACAATTTCATAAATCATACACATACACAGAATCGTGAACACTTTTGAAAAGGCATTTAGTGATATTGATATTTTTTTCTTGAAACGAACCCATTTCATCTCATATGTATTGGAAAAACTACCTCAGATTCGTGAGCCACCCCAGTAAACAGAGCATCCCACACTCAACTCACATTCACACTTACATTCACTCACACACATCACTCACACTTACCGGTCATATTCTCGCGCATTTCATTCTTTTGCTACTAAGTAGTAGATATTTTCTTCGTGTAGCCTGCACTGTTAGCACATGAGTAAACTGTTAGATCGTCCTTTATATAAATTTTAATGTGACAAACTTTTTAATTGGCTATTTAAGAATTTTATTTTTAGTATTTTATGTAAAATAATAGAAGCTGTAAAGTTTGCAATTAAACAAATAAAATAATAATAATTATAACATTTAAAAAAAAATCATCAACTAGTCTTATCTTAATTATTCATCACATTGTTGTTTCTTTATTTATGTTAATAGTATTGTTGATGAAATTCCAGGAAAATGGCAACCCGTTCTGTGTTATCGTCCGGGCCAGGAGGCAAGGACCTCGTTATAGTGGCCTCGCGTGAAGAGCTCGCTACTCCTAGTAAGGTGACATTACCTGAACCAGAGCCAGCACCAGGACTCATACTGCCTGATGGGTCCATCAACTGGGGCTGCCCATGCCTCGGTGGTATGGCTACAGGGCCCTGCGGCCCTCAGTTTAGAGAAGCATTCTCTTGCTTCCATTACAGGTATTGTCTTGACTATTAATTATTCATGTTATCACAGACTGTCAAATCATATTATTGTGTGCATAGTTGAGATTCCAATACCAAGAATATGGAGTAAAAGAATGTGCATACTCTAAATAACACAAAAGTATTTTTTTTGCTTAATTAATGAATTTCTTAAAAACAGTTGAAAAAAAAACAGCAATAGCATCTATTGACAGTTGTAAATTAAGTATTATAGTTTATTACTTTTAATTTCAAGATAAAATCTTAAGCTAAGAGAATAATAACTAGTCATGTAAATAATAGGTTCATTCTTATAATAGTGTGGTGACAGTAAATAATAAGAACATCAGTCCCCTGCTCTGGGTCTGTTCGAATGGACGATATTGCCATAATGACAATGTTCAGCACGCAAAATGGAGATTGTACTTTAATTCAATTTAACACGTTCTGGGACAGAAAATCGAGGGACGGTACTCCAAAACCTACTCAAATTGACCCAAAATTTTCCATACAATTTCACCCTCGCCTGACGACGTTGCGGTATACCTTGTACTTATTTATATTGCGGGATACGACAGTTCGTTTCTCGGCGTGACCGCCTTGAACATAATGTCATATCACGCATCCTATGTAGGGTGCCACAGTTCCAACTGAAGTGGGGGGATGCGTGCGTACTCGCCCGGCCTCGGCCGTTGTGTCACAAATTCACAATACGAGACGACTTTGCATGTGTGCGTGTAGTTTACTTGTGTGCTCATAAAACTTTACGATGTGACACCAGCCAGCTTGTACTCTTGAAATACGACACTAATACGTCACTCTACAATATTTTCTATTGCTGACATCCGTTCTTCGACGGGCTGTCGTATTTCGAAGCTCAAAGTCAGCCGTCGATGAACGTTGTGTCGTAATCTATTGAAATTTAAGGACCGTCCTTCGACGTACTATCCCGGAACGTGTTAAAAAAATTATTGCATTCCATAATGTCACAAAGGTGTTACAAGTAATTAAATATAGTTTATTATAGACCCTATTCCGGCACAGCAATATAAATTTTAGTAGACAGAGAGGATTACGCCATAAAACTTGTTATTATACGTGTAAATTTAAAATTTAAGTATAGAATAGAATAGAATAGAATAGGTTTTTATTGCAGTAAATGTGGTGCAAAGAGATGAAACAAAATACATGGCTGCTCACATTAATTATTAAATTAATAACAATTAATTCATTCACTCACATTTTACAATTGATAAATTCATTCACACTATAAAAACATTTCTTACTTAATAGCTGATACAAAGAATATTTGAATTTTTTTATAGGTAAGATTTTCATGTCATCTGACAACTTATTAAATAATTTTATTGCTTGGGTTTGTGATGATCACCAACCCCGAACCCGCATATATGTCAAGTGTGGTGTTTTTGCCTGTACACATCATTACTATGGTAACTTGAATCCAATGATGGAGGTCTTTGGTCTGCAGTGGAAAGTGTATGAGCTGTTACTCTAGTTTTATTTACTTTATTTGATATACATATAAGCAATTTAATTGCAATTCTAATATCAGTATTTAACAACGCTGGCTTACAGCGATAAGAATATGCTTGAAAAATTGACTCCTATCACCTAGTGTTTCGGTGGCTAAATGGTAAAGAGCCGCGCCCGGCATGCGTGTAGATGCGGGCTCGAGTCCCGCCTTAGACATAATTTTTCAAGTTTAAATAATGTTATTACTTTTACTTTTTTATACCAGATAAAATGTATCAAACTATATTATGCTGATATCGGCTCACTCGTACTCAGTGGTAATGAACATGTTTCCAGCGACGCGGACCCGAAGGGCAGCGACTGCTACGAGAAGTTCAGCGTGATGCAGGAGTGCATGGCGGAGTACCCCGAGCTGTACGGGCGCGACGACGACGAGCTCGCCGCCGCGCTCGACGAGGCCGGCGACGCCTCCGCCTCCGCCTCCGCCTCCGCTACCGCCTCCGCCACCGCTACCGCTTCCGCCGCCGCCTCCGCCCCAGAGGCCGGAGACGCGCCCGCCTCCGACAAGCAACACTAATACACAGTGCTATGAAGTTTCAACTGACTACCGATGTTATACTAAAAGTGCAGTGACAAATACCAGTTTACTTTAGAACTAAAACGGGAGTGTTTCACCACAAAACAGATCGGTACATAAGTCAATCTCATTTGTTTATGTACCTTAGTTGTCATACCTATACTCGGCGGTTACGCTAGGGTCGGCGAATTTGCATTATGTTCTAGTTTAGTCTTGTGATTTATTTTTTCGAGTGAAACAAGAGAAGCGGAAATATAAACCAATAATAACTAAACATGCTCTTTTATGCACAAAAAAGTTCATAAAGGGTCTTAAACGTATGGCACTTACGATCGCAATGGTCTGAACTGGTCCGATATACCGCGTCTGTGAGCGGTGTCTATTTGTGCGTTGCTCAATCGCACTTTGTGTGTAGATTGACTTATGTAGCTATCTGTTGTGCAGTAGCGACTTTTACCACAGAGCCATTAATTACAGTCATTCTATCCCAACATCTATGGCACCAAAATATGTGGAACAGCCGTTACTCAGGTTACATTTTGTGATAGTACTAAGTACTGTTTTAAAAGTATATATCTTTTGATAAAAAATACTATCACACCGAAACATTACTGTCTGACATTTGACCAATATAGGTGGAGCAATTTTGGAAGGCTTATGGGGAACCAATTGCAGGTATGAGAAGTCAGTTAATGTATAATTTATGTCCAGCACTAAAGATGCCAATGTTAGGAGGGGTTTGGCAATCTTGCATTTTGAAATTTTGAACCATAAGGCAGCAAGGAGTAATAAAAATATGGCCTCTGTCGCAAACTGTGAAGTCTGCATTAAGTCTTAATCTGGTTTACGACCCACTCGCTCAACTTTCTTGTACCTAGATTAGGTCTTGTTCTCGTATCTAACAATATTATTCTATTACTTTGTTAAGTAAGGCACTGTCACTCAGAACAATGAATACTGGTTCAATTTAACTGACATTCTCTTTCACAATTTGTATAGAGCTGTTTTTTTTTTCATTTCTTTTTTAGATGTTAAGCTGGCCTCTTGGTAATGTATATCTAGACTTGGGCTTCTAGATTTGGAGTGGTGGGCACTTGGAGCTAAATATAGCAATATTAGTGGGTGTGTTTGTGAAAACTTATTAGGTTTGGTTCTATGAAATGGTTCATCAAACCTTGAAACGATAAAATGATCCAGTCAAAAATAATGTACAAAATTAATATACCTCTATTTTCAAATTTTCTCTTGCTGAATAATTGTTTAAAATGTAATTAATTTATTTGTCTTCATTTTATAATTAGCCACAGGAAAAAAAATGCTGCATAACTAAATGTCAAGTCAAATACAATATGTTAACTGATTTTAGTGAGTGATTATGATGTGTATTTTATTTGTCAGGTGAATGTTTAAGTTAGGCAGTGCGACTCCAGTGTCTGCATTTAGGTCGGTCTCCATATTATGAGAGTTGGTCGGAGACACTGATCAACTTTGTTGTAGTTGATTTTATGTGATCGTAGTCGTAGTTAATAAAGATGTTATAAAAAATATCTTAGTTTGATTTCTCTAGCAATTTTAGGCTGTTTCTATAATCATAATGATTAAGAGGAAATACAAGGGCCGTTTTTCCATACAAACGTAGTCCCCTGTTTCCTCCCTGGATAAAGCCAGTAGAGCAATATTTTTTATTACAAAACTCTATGGCCACTATTAGCATGTAGGTATCTATGTTTTCTGTTTTTTTCATAAATTAATTAATAAAAAAGATATGAGCCCTCAAAAATCGAAAAAATTCGCCAGATTCTCCGCTGTGTTCAAACATCTAGAAAACAAATTTGGCTAAATTTTAGAAAAAAAAGGAAAATATACGAAAGCCTTTCTTTAATTTTTAATGAAAAAAGTATTAAATCGGTCTAGTTTTTGAAAAGTAATCGGGGGACTACGAAACGTTGATTTGGTGTGTTTTAGTAGATATTTTCGGTCCAAGAAGCAGTTGTCTCTATCACACTCTGCGGTGAAGGCGTTTGGCACTGCGCGACAGCAATAGATTTTACAAATACCTATTTTTAAATTCTCTCGCCCGTAGTGTTTCCTCTTAACTGCAAAAATTATAATATGCTCAACTATTGGGTAACGCCCCGTTTGTCTAGTGGTTTAAGAACTCAAGAACCGGGTTCCATCCCCGGGTCGGCAACAAAAACATGGCCCGGTAATTTTCACACTGTCCCTTTGAGACCCACTTAACCCTTTTGAACCTAAGCTGTTTCCATCAGGTAAAATAACACATTTATTAATAGTGAAAATGTTTTAATATTAGTACCTACATATTTTGACGACCTCCGTAGCAGAGTGGCGTACACACCGGTTTTCAAGGTGCCGCCTGCTCCTATGTCCCGGGTTCGATTCCCGGACGGGTCAATAAGGTGTTTTTCAACATTTTCTCGAGTCTGGGTGGTACCTTCGTTGTTTCTGGTTTCCAAAATACGAATGCTTTAAATAGTTATTCAAATTGGGATCAAAATAATGTTTTAGTTAGTCACTTTTTAGTGCGACATATGGAGATGACGCTTATTTTTTACCAAAGCATCCAAGTTTAAGAAGAATATTTACGATAGTAGGCATTATTTTTAAAACAAGGCGGAAATGTTGCAAGCCGTTTATTTTATTTTGATGACACGGGGACTGGGAACCGCTGGTCTAGGCAGCGATGTATATGGGCACTCGGTTGGAGACGAGCGTGTAGGACTCGCGGTAGTCGTCGGGGTCGGGCGCGGTGGCGCGGCAGTACAGCGCCGAGCCGCGGTCGGCCGCCGACACCGCCACGCGCACCTCCCGCCGCGGCTGCAGCCCCGAGTGCAGCTGCATCTCGTAGTTGCCTGCACAAAACATAAGAACATGGGTCTAAGCTGGGTCTTACTCAATACCAGGGATGTCGAGGATACCGATTTTTTCACGTCCGCCGATGCGAATCCGGATGCGGAGTTAGGGCTCTTTTATTGTCACGCGGCATTCCGGGTGGCACGCATTTCAGCTACATTGCGGGCTGTATTTGATAGATGATACTGGGCACGAGTGATCTATCAAATAAAGTTAGCAATGTACTCGAAATGCGCGCCACCCGCATGCGTACCCGCGTAGCAATAATAGAGCCCTTATGAAGGTTCACTCACATCCGCAGATGCGGATGTTTAAGATATTATTCATATTCATATTCATTTATTCACAACATAAAGTAACAGCAGTCTAATAGGTAGGCATACAGAGGTGTTTAATAGCTACTTTATAACCTACAAGAGGTATTTGTGACTTTTAGTAATATTCAATAACATTTAACAATTCCTAAAATTATACATAATTACAATGTCAAATGTATGAGTAAACGTCAACTAATTCACAATACAGGTTTCATTAAAAGGATAATCTAAATATATAAAAGTGAAAACTGATTTAATGACTGACTGACTGACTGACAGACATATCAACGTACAGCCCAAACTACTGGGATTTAAAATCTGAAAATTTTCACCGTGCTTCCTTTTATAGTGTAGGTGAGCACTAAGAAAGGAATTTTGGAAATTCCGCCTCTAAGGGGGTAAAAAGGGCCCCACAAGTTTGTATGAAACTCCGTCAGTTTTGAAGCTAAATCGATGAAAATTGGTATCCAGCTACCTGATTAGAAATTATGAATGACGTCTTTCAGGATTTTTGAGAATTTAGTCTTTAAAGAGATAAAAAATGGAGGCAAAGTTTGTTCGAATCCGTTTCATATCCATACTCTTTACATATTTGTACTCTCTGATGTCACTTAGTTTGTTATGACATTCAATGTGTCAATCCGAAAATAAATATCATTGCTTGCAAATAGAAGGGTATTATTTTAGAATTTAATAAGAATTGGTGCCGAAATGGATGAATTAACTAAGTTAAAACGTACACGAACTTCAATTAAAGGCTGCATTAAACAATTCGGTGGCCAGATACAAACCCTAAGAGAAATTTCTGATTATGAATTAAAATTAGTAAGTGACCAGCTGCTGGTGACCAGTCACAAATGTACAAGATTACCAAGGATAATTGGGAAGAGATACGACTACAAATAACGGTATTACTAATGAAATGACCCACACTTGGAAAATTTGAAGAAAAAAAACCTTCAGGGAACTACAACACGGCTTTATTTAAAACTGCAGAATTTGAATTCAATAGCACGAAACAATTCCATGTATGCAGAAGGGACCGAGGAGCAAAGGTCGGTTACAACACAAACAAACCTTAGCACATCTAAATTGAGCTCAAGTACTATTAGACAAGGACGAAACATTCAAAAACATCATTAAATGGTTGGATACTTACTTAAAACTGAATAAATGTGATGATATCTATACAAGGAAATACACGTTTCTAACATCTTTGAGCCCAGAATTACACCAGAAAACGTATTATAATATATTTATGTGCTCCACGGGATCCTTCTGAGTCAGAATTTGAGGAGTTAGTTAAAATTCAGTTAGTAAATTATCAACAACTCAAAATTGAACAGATTACTAGAAGATTTATCAATAGTGTTTGACGAAACTCTTGTTTGCATATCAAACTAAAAAGGTCAATAAGAGCTTCAAGAAAATGTGACATCTAGCCGCGACGTATTCCATACGCCATGAACGACAAAATAGGAGGCTATGTAACGAAAACTTTTGATAAAACTTGAAAATTCCTATTGGCTGTCTTATCTATATTTAGGTCCATATTTAGAAAATAAATATCAGTACTTACAAATAGAATGGTATTATTTAGAACTAACTCATTTCTAGGGTTCCGTACCCAAACGGTAAAAACGGAACCCTATTACTAAGACTTTGCTGTGTCCGTCTGTCCGTCAGCCTGTCACCAGGCCATCTCAAGAACCGCGATAGCTAGACAACTGAAATTTTCACAAATTATGTATTTTTGTTACCGCAATAACAAAAAAAATAAAAAAAAAATAATATTAAAGGGGGCTCCCATACATCAAACGCGATTTTTGTCCTTTTTTGCTCCATGTTAAAAGACTATGCTGTGTCCGCCTGTCCGTCATCCTGTCACCAGGCTGTATCTCAAGAACCGCGATAGCTAGACAGCTGAAATTTTCACAAATTATGTATATTTGTTAGCGCAATAACAAAAAATACCAAAAACAAAATAAAATGAATATTAAAGGGGGCTCCCATACATCAAATGCGATTTTTTGTCCTTTTTTTGCTCGATATTAATAATGCCAACAGGTAGGAACTTGAAATATTCTCAAAACACTCAGTTATATTTCTTACTTTAACAACATGCGAGAACAGAATGAAAATAAAATGAATATTTGATCCCATACAAAAAAATGCCATTATTTTGCCTATTTTTGCTCGATATTAATAAATGGTAACAGGTAAGCACTATATTAACTAAATAAATGTAGGTACCAACTGTTGTTTACGTAATCAATGGTACGGAAACCTTCGTGTGCGAGTCCGACTTGCACTTGGCCGATTTTTGTATACGGTAGAGAAAAATGTTGGGAAATCGAATAAAATTGGTGAGTGAATTATTTATTTGTACAACCAAGACTACATATACGCCTAATTCCATTACATGCAATATGCATGCAAAACTTAAGGTAGGTTAAAATGGAATAAGTAGGTAAATGAAATATCGAATCTTATAAACTACACTTACAACAGTGTACCTTATGACATTATTAACTATATTAAGCAGTACAAAAATACTTCCTAAACTGGGCATAGACCCGTATCTCAGGCAGAATGAGGTAACAGGTGTGTTGCAACAACACGAAGCAGCTGACTGGTGAATTAAATCAATATAGACTGGTAAACCCTTTGACAAGCTTCCATTTAGTAGGTAATTTGATAAACTTCTATTTAGATTTTTTTTCTAGGACGCACCGCATTTTAGGGCCTGGCAAAGTTTGTTTAGTGAAACTGCCTATCTAACGCATCCAAATTATCTTTTTATTAAATTTTCTCCATATTTTAAAAAATACACTTTTAAAACATGACAATAAAACGAAACTTTGTCTATCAATCATGAAGGGAGAATGACATAGGACTGTCTTTTATAGAGCTCTACACCGATGCTGGTACTACACCGTCTAGGTCCGTCGTCCACCGTCCAATCTAGGTCTTTTATTCAAACGTAGTATGCAAGCAAATTGTCTTTGTGAAATCGCATTTACAACGCTTATGGATCGAGAAATGGATTTACCTACTTATTTGGAAATTAAGAATGGGTTTTTTCACACAGGACCACTTCTTCCAGGGCTCTAGGCAGTGTTGATCATATTCGAATAAAGCCTTGCAAGCTGCTTTGAATGGTTTTGTTGTAATACAGCATTGACAGTTTTAAATCTTCAAATTATATTAGACTTCAAATTTCATGTAAATGCTAACAGATGTGGTGCGAGCTCGCTTGGACCACGGTACGCTGAAAGAACCAACACCGGATCCCTTCAAACAATAGCATAATTCAGCCCCTTTCATCCAACTATTGTATCAGCGTTACGAACTCCGGTGTGCCGACAACGACGTACCGACTCCCACTAAGTACCCAACATCACCTCGCCCGTGATGGGCACCCCCGGCACTGTAGGCAAAGAAAGTGGAGGAAATGGGTTTTAGTCATGACGAAAACTTTGTAACAGATCAAATTCCACGCGCGCGAAGCCGCGGGTATCAGCTAGTATAATATAATAGGATTAATAATAACTAAAATAAATTAATAGTAATTCACAAATGTCAAATAATTACACATTAGTGAAGGAAAACATAAATTAAAATAGAAATTATAAATAGATCGTCAGCAACTACAATAACATGTCAAAAATAAAATTATAAATTACAGGATGTCCATGGGAATATTTCCTTTGTCGTTAAAATATTCATTTAGATTATAGTAAGCCCTTGCAATCAACAACTGTTTTAGGATTTTTTCGAATTTATTGCCTTGGAGGGCTTTGATGGAGTTGGGTAAATGATTGAAAATTTTTACAGCCATGTAAAATGGACCATTTCTATAAAGCGTAAGTCGCGCGGAGGGTAGTACGTAATCATTCGCGCGGCGCGAACTATAGCGGCTTGAGAGCTCAGTATTACGCTGAAAGTGATTTCCGTGGTTTCTAATAAAGCGACACATTTCTAAGATATAGACGCAGGTAACCGTAAGTATCCTGTATTGTACAAATAACATTCTACACGAGTCTCTTTGCGCAGTAAAGGTAATAATTCTAAGGCATCGTTTTTGCAATACAGATATCGCGGACACATCCGTCGAGTTTCCCCAGAATATTATCCCGTATCGTATCCAAGCGGCAGCATGGCTGTGGTACGCCGTGAGTGCACACTCTTCATTAGTAGGTACTCTTTCGAAGTTCCCGTAGTGCATAAGAGAAACTGCTAAGCCTACTCACCACGACTTCTACGTGTGGTTTCCACGTTAGTGTCGAGTCAATCGTGATTCCTAGAAGCGAAAATGTGTTAACTTGCTCAACATTTTGTCCCTGATAAGATATTGAAAGCATTAGCTCTGCTCTTTGGTATGGTCTAAAATGCATAATTTTTGTTTTACCAAAATTCAGTTCAAGACCTATTCCTTTTAGTTCCATTACAATTTGGTGCAGGCATTCGTGTATTACGTCTTGTAAAGTATTTATTTCATCCTGTTCACAAGTTACTATGAGTGTAGCATCGTCCGCAAATAAAATAACTTTTTGTGTAATAATTATATAAATAGCCCTTACGAGAGTAGCTTTTATTGCATATTTTACAATTAGTTTTATTATGGTCCTCTATATTTGGTTCAAAATAATTTTATTATTACTTTGTGTCGGTAGTGACATTGTTAATATTGCGGATTCGAAGCTGAATATTCGCAACATCTCTGCTCAATACATCGTAGGCAGCAGATTCTATTTCAAGCAGGCATGCATAACGGCGACACGGACATGGTTGATGGTAGGTACGGTACACGACATCTTTAGTTTTCACATTTTCTACGAACTTACAGCGATATATTAGCGTTTTCACAATATATAGTCAATAGGAATCAGAGACGCCGATTTATAAAAGCTGTGACTGTACCTAGAAACGTCTTTAATTACTTTTGAAAAAGGAAAAAAGAGTAATAGATTGTTTGACGCCTGATCGAAAATAGTTCGCGTAATGCGCCGATAGTCCAATTTGCGTGTTACAAAACAGTAGGCGCAATGATTAGAATCCTAATTTCTTTCATTTCTCAAAACATTAAACTAAATTTTATGTGTAAAAATGACAAACTTCAGTTGTAATGACTAAGTAGAGCATAGTATAGAATCTCAAAATAAGGTAACCCGATAAAAAAAAATGTTAACATTGCTCTAAGACCTGCCGAACTGAAGTGGGAGGTAGGTAGGCGGGAGTCGGGACTTATATAAAGAAGAGTGATTGTTGCGGCCGGTGCATTGGTATTCCTTATTCGGGAATAATCAAATATAAGTCTGACTAACCTTTAGCCTGGACGACGTCGACGACGGCGTAGGGCATATCATGCACGGTGCATATGAAGGAAACGAGGTCGCCCACGCGGTGGGTAGTGCCCGCCGGCGCCTCCATCTCGATGTGGCCCGGCCCTGCGGTCCACATTAGTTTAGTCCCACACTTTAGTATTAAATTAAGTATGCCTATCTGTCTCCCAAGGCCATCCAGCCTTGATTTTGTTGGCGAAGCTACAACTAAGGCTGCGTTCCCACGATTTGTCATTCGTAACGATTTTTACATCAATATAATTTGTTTCTACCGATAACATTTGCCAAATTGTAGCAGGATGATGATCACAAACCCAATCAATGGCCGGTAATTGACTCAGAATCCTGAGATCTTAGTCCGTTATTTAACCACTAGACCAACAGGGCGTTAATCAAACGTATAGCGGCACACCAAATTCAATGATGTTGAAAGTTTATGAATTTAAATATCATTGGGGCATACTAACTGTAGGGCGGCTGCGGCTGCGGCGCGCCCACCAGCGTCAGCGTCGCCGGCTCCGACAGCACGGAGTACGTGAAGTAGCGCCCTTCCACCTGGACACAGAGTATTACTGAATACATAACAGGTACCTACTGATAATAACACACAATACTTAACAAAAATTTACAAAGTTATACAATAAAATTTTGAGGTCTATTCTTACTAAATTGACATATTAAAAAAGTGATATTGCAAAAACAAGTATTAACTTAGTCTATTATTGAAATTTTGTGTCTAATTTCGATATCATTTAATCACTGTATTTTGAATTATTTTATCTGAAAAATGGACAAAGCATCTGCATAGGAATGCGGGTTTCATTCCCGCCTGATATAATTTTTTTCAGGTTAAAATACTAATTATAGGAATGTAACTGAAGATTTAGTTAAAGGCGATTATCCCCTTCTGCACCGCGGTCCACCGGTCCATTGTCGCGCGCCAACGCGTTGTGAGCACAGAACATAAAAAATCTGTGGTTGTGAGCACAGAACATGGAATGTTCTGTGGTTGTGAGTGTGGTAGGTAACACGAGTGTTTTCTATACAAACTAAAGTACTTGCATATTGATTAAATCTGTTATCCCACATGTGGCAGAGCGCGGTGCAGTGGCATAATCGCCTAAAATGGTAGAATATAGTGATGCACGTACGGCTTCCGTGAAAGGCGCGGAGCAGAAGAACTTTGCGTTATGTAGAGCTGGCTCTGCGCGCAGCGGCAGCGGCAGCGGGCTCGAGCCGCGCGCCCACGAGCTCAGCTGAACGTTGCCTGAAACACACGTTAAATGGGGCTCTGCTTCTGAACAACATAGCAATACTATCGACAACCCTGGTGTAGATACAGCGAGAACTATAGGAACCTCTTTATGTAGTAAACAATGCTTTTAAGCCATGGGTTGCTGGTTCGATCCATGTTTGTGTGCATGAATATATCTTTTTGTACTGGTCTGGGTGGTTAACAAGTATCTAAGTACAAATATCTAAGTAAGTGTATAGTTTAAGCTTAGTAGTAGCTTAAGTTGGGATTAAATGTCTTTGTGTGGTTCAGTTTAGTATGTTTTGAAAATAGTATATCTTCTTTTTTGAGGCATTAACGCATGATCTGCGACCAACGACCACCGAGCCCAACATAACCTTGCATTGCCTTGCAAACCACCGCAAGGTTATGTTGGACTCGGCTGAAGATAGCTGTCTTTACTCACATAACCCTACATGTTCTCCGGTAGAACTTAGATTTTTGAATGGTATAGTAAGATTTATTCCCAAATACAATATTTTTCGTGTATATGTGGTCAGATTTGCACAGCGGCTGGAAAGTCAGCAGTGGACCGAAGGAGGCTGGCTACTACGATGAGGCAGGGTCACGGTCTCGCGGCTACCTTGATGGCTGGTCCACCGCAGCGTGGTGTATGCCTGCAGGCCGCACACCAGCTTCAAAGTTCAGCTGTGGCCTAACGGGGCTGGCTACTACGATGAGGCAGGGTCACGGTCTCGCGGCTACCTTGCTGGCTGGTCCATAGCGTGGTGTAGGATGGCTGGCCGCTGGCGTTGCACACCAGCTCTAGAGTCAGCAGTGGACCGAAGGGGGCGGGCTACTATCAGGCAGGGTCACGGCCTCGCGGCTACCTTGCTGGCTGGTCCACCGCAGCGTGGTGTACGGCTGCAGGCCGCTGGCGTTGCACAGCAGCTCGAGCGGAGCGCCCGCCGCCAGCGCGCCCGGAGGCACGCCCGACACCGACAGCGAACGAGGCTCTGCACACAGGGTAACAACACACACACTGCTAGTATTCATTGACAACAACGAACATTGAATATGCTATTCTTTGAATAGAAACATTGATGCAACGGCAATGGCTTACAGTGCTGTGTGGTGACTGGTATACAGGATGAAATTTTAACCACTTTCCAAAATTTTTATAGGCGTTCAGTATCGTAATTTATAGCCTATCTAAGAAGTAAAAAATGAAAATCAAGTTGTCACCTGAAAATATTTTTCGCGAAATAGTTTTCAATTTTTACGGTGTTAGACCTGTTAAGGTATAAAGAGAAAATCAAAAACTTATGAATAGTGTTGTAATGAATGAATGAGATGCGCAACGCGTAAAAAAAGTGTTGCTAGGAGGCCGTATCAAAAATTTTAGATTTTTGGCGGACATTTTCTAAGTTCTTTGTCTTGACATTTTTGTACTGGGCTATAACCAAAAGAAAAAATACGTCATTTGCTTTTTGTCTCGTAGATTGTTATATTAAAATTTTGATGGGTGTAAAATTTCATCCTGTATAATAGAAAAGTAGCAACATCCGTTCTCTTCCTACGGATGTCACAAGGGTCTTCTCTTCACATTGGTCAAACTGCGATCGCAAATCCACCTGCCAAGTTTGGGGATTATGATTTATAACAAACTCCTCATCCTCGTCCTTTTGAAGAGGTCTGTGTCCAGCCGTAGAATGACGTTTTTTTATATATAAACAATGGGCTTACTTTTGACTACATACTTAACTATTCGATTAAGAAGAATTCTAAGATGGAGCGAGCTTACCCGGAGGTACTGGTTCTCCCACACACCAGTGGAACATAGATAAACTGTTTGGCGCTGGACTCTTCCGGCAGGAGGGTAGCATCCAGGCAGCCTTTTACGAAGCCTACCATCGCAGAGGGATCTGTTAGCCGTCATCATTGGTTAGAAAACCAAAGATGCCCAGGGTGGACCACTAGGAAGTAGATCCCACCACCCCACTAGGAGGTAGATCCCACCACCCCTGAAACCCGATGTAGGCCGATGATGACGATAAGCACATCTGTCTTCACCAATTCTCCGAAGCTTGAATTTGCAATATCTTTTATTATACTAGAATTAAAATTATTATGTAGTTTATGTAAGCCTAAATGCCCGATGTCGAAGTAATGAATAATACCAGAGGTATTATAACGATTATAACCAAACAATGATGGAATCACTCACAGAACTGATAACTGTGGTATCACTCACCAACTACGTCCCGCCATCCGCAAGAGATACCGTCTATAAGAGCTGTTGTGAAAATCGCGAATAAAATTGACCTCATAGCTGTAGCTGACGTGACGAAATAAACTCACTGATATCTGTTACAACTACAGCTGTAATCAGGTCAATCGAGTGAAGCTCAGTTACAAGATAACTTTGGGTTAAACTTCGAACTGCGATCTACAATCGAAGGGACTCGAACAGACTAATTACTTAAACAGGCAAATCCAATTCGGTACTTTTATATTGATCATGATATCATAACAGATTAGGTATACTACTGATAAATTGTTTTATCGCCCAGATCACAAAAGATAAGTTCAAAGTCATTACTAATGATTTCACATTTATAATTATGTATTTAATTAAATAACTTAAATGTTGTCAGATGAATAACAAAACGTAATTCCGTTCCCTTGTCGTGTTCTGTATCTACGGTTTTGAACACTTATAGTCAGGTACTGTACAATTTTATTTCATCTGTAAACCAATTTATTCTCCCTATTGCTCTACCATTCAAAGCGCTGCTAACGACGCGCATACTTTTTATTCCAACAAAACAGAAATGTGGCTTGACGCGGGCAGTTACATTGTGCAAGTTGGTGCTGGCCCGGGCGAATTCTAGCACCCGCTCGCCAAATATTTCACAGCGAACCGTTTCAGAAATATGCAGTTCCAGTCACTGAAAAAATAACAATAAATTACAGCCATGCAGAGTATTAGACTGGAATTCGATTATCGAGTTTGTTTTCCTGCGTAAGTGCTTAGATAAGCAGTTTTATTTCTGCAAATAAGCCCCAGGAGGCGCTTTTACACGTCCCAGTATTTAAACCTACCACTGCTTCGGGACGAGTCTGGGCTAGTGCCGAGATGAAGCAGCGCAAGAAACTCCGTCATTATGAATGATGAATATGTTTACAAAAGATATCTGCCAGTGCGAGCAAGGACAATTTTATTTGAAGCCATGAGTTCCTTTATTTTAGAAAAACATTAATAGTCTAATACTCTAATAGATAGCCCCTCTTCATTAAAATTAATTTGACATACGATGTAAGGTCCATTCTTCGTAGTCTGAACCTGGAACGAGAAAGATAGAGATAAATATTCGACTAATTCATGCTTCCTTTTCTTCTTGCGCACTTTTACAATGGGGTAATGATAAAGCGCTGAGGCTGACTATCGGCGCTGTCCCTCAGAGGCCGGAGTGCGCCGAGGGCGGGTCGAGGACCACTGCAAGATGAAAGGCGTCCCCAGCCGCTACTTTGTGAAAAGTGACCTATTTTTAACGCTCTTTGAAATGCAGTTCTCTCGTCTATGCCTAAACTGGCATAGACATTTATGCAGACACGTAGTTTTAATACAAAACTATCGTATTAAAAGAAAAAATAATAAAGCACTCTACGATACTTATACAGCTACGACGAGAAGATATAGAATAGAATATAGAATAGAATAGAATAGAATAGAATAGAATATTTTTATTGCCGAATCATAACTTAATCTATTACAATTTAATAATTTTAATTTAATTAAATAATATAATTTCCATATTCTACTCGTAGTCTCTGTTTCTTACCTACTATAATAGAATTAAGTGCTGCCCCCAATTGATTTCATTTTATTACTTCTAAAAAAAACCATTTCTTAAAAAACTAGAACAGTATCATTTTAGCAAATTACGTCTAGTATGTTGTACGTCTGTCAATTGTAGAATTTGTTATATGTAGAATCTGCCAAGAGTAGAATTTGTCATATGTAGAATCTGTCATAAGTAGAATCTGTCAAATCGAGACTAAACGAACTCGCGTTTATTGGGGTTTTAAGATATGTTTTCGTTTCGAATACTTTACAGCGCGTGGTTCGTGGGTAGACCCGCGGTTTACAAATTTTTATTTCATTCCAATTTATATTTTATGTCCGCTCGCATAAATTCAAGAAACCAAGAAATAGTATTACTTCTCTATATCAATCTAGATAGATAGATAGATAGATAACACTTTATTGCTCACATTAAAAATTGGTACAAACAGTTGACTTAAAACTAAATTTATAACTAATGTGAGCAAGGGCGGCCTTATCGCTGCAAGCGATCTCTTCCAGGCAACCCTGTAGGAGAGGAGAGGTAACATAAATAAATAGCAGGTAACAAGAAAAGTCAAGAATAAATACATAAGAGCAAGAACAGTTTATAGTAAAGATATAATTAGTGGACATAAGCCAAGACTTTCATTTGATACTTATTAAAGTAAATGCCTATAATCATCAACAATCACTGCAGAGGAACGGCCTCCATCATTGAATTCAAGTTACCACAGCAATGATGGGTACAGACAGGTACAGGCATAATCACCACGCTTGCTAAATGCGGTTTGGTGATCACAAACCCGAGCAATGTTCGAAAATTCGAAACTCTTGTCCCGACCCGGACTTGAACCCAGGACCCCGAGACTAATAATTAGACCACTCTGAAGACTGATAATTAAACCACTCGATCAATGGGTCGTAACGCGAGTATTTCCCTCTACGTAAAGATCATCGTGGTAAATGTCACATAGGTATGCTCTTTAAATGTTGCAACAATGTAATGGCTGTTTAACACTTTCTCTGTGCATATGTGCTAATTTTCGAGTACATAGGGCCGGTCTTATTTTTACATAGTTCTAAGTATATTTTTGCAATAAAATAAATAAAAATAAAATAAACAAACATTAACCAGCAGGCCGTGGGTGTCACCGGCCGCCCCCAAAATATTTTTTCATTTTAAGTGACGGCCTAGCGCAGCGGAATCGTTGGGACCCGCGGTCGGACTCCATGGCTTGCTAAATTGGAAACATGCTATACATACGAGTATATTGCTGGCAGTGATAGTGTTAATTCTGGCGCTACGTGCGACGACAACAGACTCGCTCTTGACAAATAAAACAACACCGCGCGTTATTAATTGCGTTAGTTCGCGCAAGGGACGCGCGGCGCGGGGGCGCTGGCGTAAATAAAATCCTGCTTGCTTATGAATAAGATAATCCACGTAGCGCCCGCTGTTTGAACAAGGAACTTCACAGGAGGCCGCGCCGCTCGGGGCCAAATAATAAGTCTCCGAGCCGTTCCTGCCTTCCCTAGCCCTTTCCCCCTTGAGACGCCTGTGAAATGCTGTCTGAGTTTAACAATAACTTTGTATTAGATCACTATATTTGTGAAAACTATTTATATTACGACTATGATGTATTTCTTCGTCTGCTATTGCCTTGTCCTGTTCCTATAGATAATGTTGTCTAGCCACTGAGCACAATATTAAACCATGCTTACACACACCCAGTGCCATACAAAAGGGCAGGTTTCCTTAAGATGTTTTCACTTGCCACAATACAAGTAGCTAATGTATATAAAAAAATTACCCGTGAGTGCCCGTGACCACGAAACCTAAGCGGTATAGGCACAGAACATTTTTTATTTTCTGTGGGTATAGGTACCTAAATTAAGTATAAATCAAAATAAACGTAAATTTTTAATGAAATTTTAATGAATGAACATGATAAGAAACTATATTAAAAAAAATGGTAGTAAAGGTCCTAATGCAACCCGATACCCGAATACAAATTTAACCCGAAATCTGTCTCCTTCACATACTTTAAGATAAGTGAGACGAACAAATAGAGTCATTGCGGATCGTGTTGCGGAGTAAGGCCTCTGCTGTTAAGCTCAAGAGACCTACTATTTTCGGGTATGGAGTCCCAACTCCCGAGACACCGACCGCCGAACTGCCACCTTCCACGCTATGACCATTCACCATTTGTAGTACATATTTATGTAAGTTTGAGAGTCAAAACACAAAACTGTAAGAGACCACTCTTATTGAAGAGATCTAAATGGCCGGGTCACTAAAAAAAGTTTAAAAAGGTAATACCTACTAAAATTAAAAAGGTATAACCAGAGCTGCGTGCATAACGCAGTGTAGTATTTAGGCGTAGCGTTACTTCTATTAAACGGTATTACAACCAAAATAAATACGTTTTAATATAGGTATGTACCACCATATCGAAATCAACAAGATATTTATAAATAAAATGTTTTCCAAAGAGTTAAGTAGGCGCAATTACAATTTATCAACGTTGTTGCCAAGTGTTGTGCGAGAGCACTAACAGATGGAGCTACAAGTTTGAATTTTTGAAACGAGCGAAGTTGAACTTTTTGATACAGCCTTTGCATAAAATATTTTTATGTTATTTTTATACTGATTGATGATGACGATGCGGACTGATGATTTATGGTTTTATTCATATTGTTATTGAGTTATCTGATACTAGTAGCATACAACTAATCACCGCTTTGAGCAAGAATTCCATTTAAATTATTAATTAGCGACACAAATGACTCAATTATATGCGCCCATTCCGAAGCCACGTGTCTAGTTTCTAAACATCTTAATTGATATGTGTATTAGCTTTTAACCGACAAAATAATGAAAAAGCTCTCAATGAGACTTTTAATGCATTATGTAATTACCTACCATTGACCACGCATTTTAAGAACTTGACTGATTTTGATGATTTTTGTTTGGCCGCTAGGGTTTCAAGTAATTTAAGGATAAGTATACTCATTTCAATATAAATAAACAAAAACACCTCTTTTGATGGAAAAGTAGGATAGGATTAACAGCCTTCGATATTCGATGCTTAAGCACCGACTCAAAAATTAATGAACAGTAAAAGAAAAACAACAAAAATGGCAGCTGCTAACAGATTTGATGAACTCTATTAAAAACTACTGTTTACTTTGAATGCCCTATATTTTTCTATGGTATCTAATTATTTTTCAGTCGTAATATCGTTTTTAACAAATCGGAATCTACTTGTAGCTATTGCCTATAATAACGGACAGATTCTAAAGTGTGTGTATTGTGTGCCCTTACGGTCGCGGCCTAGAATTAACTAGACTATGTCGCGTTTGAAGGGTATTTTTGGCCTTTACATATCTGGAGTAGGGTCAGGTTACGTCCTCGACGCTTTTAACTCGCCAAATGTAGCCTAGGAATAAACGGGACAGGCGGCCCGACTAGGAATTCCTTTCCAAAGAACGTGGCACGTTGCAACCGATAGCGTCCAGCCTTTGCGAGTACTTGAGATCACGCTGAAATGTGCGGCCACGGAAAATAATTAAATTGTTTATTTTTTGGAAAACTTTAGTAGGAAATCAGGGAAGTTCAAGACTGTGCGCTGCGTCCACGTGCAAACAGCCACGTTTTTTGCTGTATTGGCAGTTTAAAACAACAACTAAGAAGTCGAGATTGTTCCCGAACTCTGGACATTCAGTTTCGCAGCTTCTGGCTGGTACACTGCAGGTTGACAACAAGTACTATGTTACAGGGTTACTTACTACCCCACGACATCACCTAAAGTATTATACTGGATGCCGAAATATGCAGGTACCTATGCAAGTTTCTAGTAGAAACTTTTGTGACCACGGGTAGACTAAGGTGTTATACATCTTATAGAAGGTAATTTTGCCTCTAGTTTTTATCATCAGTTACGTTCCTATTCAGGCAATATGAGCTGCCTGTGTCCGGAACTCCAGAGTCAATGAGTGATAATTACAAACTCTGTCTGTCCGAGTGACAAAAGATTTCGAACTCTATCAGCTGTTAGCCTAAAAGCCGCTGATTTTTTTTGTGTTTTGATAATAAACAACCGCATTCTGCCTTCCAAATGCCTCGATCGGATAAGACAACAATCTCGACGGTCTGTAGAATGCGTGGAACCCGATCCCGGGATGGAGGTTCGATTCCTGTTTCGGAGAAGGCTCTTAGCGGCGCATCACTCGGTCGTCGTTCTGGGTACTCAATTAAAATAAAACATTCTCCCCGATATTTTACGTCATGCTCCTCAGCAACCCCTATGACTGTTATAACATTTTTTTTCAACCAACGCAATTGTGCACAAACTGTTCTCAATTAGTACACCTTTAAAAAAAAAGTACCTTTGTAGATTACAATATACAGTTATTTATATTTTGGGCCGCTGTAGAGCATCTCCCCAGCAACCCCATATTGAAATTTCAGGTAATTCAGCGCAAATACTAAGGATTCAGTAAGTAGTAGGTTATTTATGAAATGTACTGTTGCTCAAAAGGAGTAAAACTATTCTAGTCACTTAGTTTCATTTAAAAAAATGTATTTAATTGTATTAACTACAACGCCTTATAAAAAAATATTTTGTTTAAGGCTTAAAATTAAATTGCTATTTTTTTTGCTTAGGCGCTACGGTAAGTACAGTTAAATACAGTTTTTTAAATGAAACTAAGTGACCAGAATAGTTTTACTCCTTTTGAGCAACAGTACATTTCATAAATAACCTACTACTTACTGAATCCTTAGTATTTGCGCTGAATTACCTGAAATTTCAATATGGGGTTGCTGGGGAGATGCTCTACAGCGGCCCAAAATAGAAATAGCTGTACATTGTAATCTACTAAGGTACTTTTTTTTTAAAGGTGTACTAATTGAGAACAGTTTGTGCACAATTGTGTTGGTTGAAAAAAAATGTTATAACAGTCATAGGGGTTGCTTAGGAGCATGACGTGATATTTTAGCACATTAAATACTTACTAGAGTAAAGTTATCGAGATGTAAAATTATCTTGTTGGTATTTTAAATATTTTTGAAAACGTCAATAGCCTTCGTCGCGCGTCAGCGTGCTGGCTCAGAACTGCATCTGAAATTGGAACTGAATGGCAAAGCATATTTTTATTTTATTGCAAAAACTAAACCATTATCACGTTATAACTAGAAACCGAGTTATGTATGCTTTAAAATTATAACTAGTTGTCTAGAGTTGAGTTATCGAATTAATTCTCTTTGTCTGTTATTTTATCAGAAATCTTCAACTTTACAATTTCTTTGGTTAGACGGGTTAATCTCACTATAAACTAGCTCGAATAGATTTTTTAGTGAAGTCCAAAAAATATTATTTATGAGATCTTTTATTGCGCGTGATAAGCAAACGGTTTATTTTACGTAATAATCTTAAATGACGAAATTGTTTTAGAGGACGAGCGGGTAAGGAAAAGTCAAAAAAAATTGATAAACAGTCATATTTGGCTTCGAATAGTTCTTTTTCGATTGATTCGATGCAGTCGCTCAGCTCCATTCAGCTCACGTATCCATACAAACGTCCCTTCTTATTATATGCGATGCGGGCCTTTATCTCGGTCAATGCACGTGCAGAGTGTAGACTTTAGGTACCCTGTAGAGCCGCCGGCTCGCCCGTGGCTCGTGCCTCGCTGGGCGCTACATATTGAGGATTGCTTACACAAAACGACGACCTCCGTGGCGGAGTGGCGTACACACCGGTTTTCAAGGTGTCGTCTGCTCCGAGGTCCCGGGTTTGATTCCCGGACGGGTCAATGTAGAAAAAAAGTGTTTTTCTACATTTTCTCGAGTCTGGGTGTTTGTGGTACCTTCGTTGTTTCTGGTTTCCAAAATACGAATGCTTTGAATAGTTATTCAAATTGGGATTAGAAGAATGTATGTGATGTTGTCCACTAAAAAAAAAAAAAATATACTTAGAAGTTTTGTGTTTATATCTACCATGTAAATCTGACTATTATCGCACCCATGAAAACCATTTATATAAAACCCAGTGGCGTAAACACCATACATGCCAATAAGCACTGCCTACCATGCCATTTTCGTCTACTAAATACAAATCTGATCCTGGAATTACTCCTATAGCTAAGTTCTTTCAAATTTAGATACTACATACCCTACCCAGAATGATATTATATTTTACGTACTTTGAGAGTCAAGAATTTTAATATTTTAATAACTGTCGTTTATGCTAGTTAATGGCTGGTGTGTAAATTAAAACGATTCTGTAAATATAAATTTTGACAATGAAAATTTTGATTTAAGGATTTAAGGATTGTATTTTACCGTGATCTGTCTATTCATTTCCATCCATCTCAGCCGGCAGCAGTAGAACGCGGCGCGGCGTGACGGAGCCTCGTGACGCACGCAGCGACGCATGCCGGAGATTAATCGCTCGCTCCGTCATAATCCGTCACACACACACGAGCGAAGCGGAGAGTAAGTAGAGTAAATTGCGAGCGCGCGCGAAGGGCGGACACACGATATAAATTATGCTTTACAACAATCCAGTGGTGTGGTCTAGTTATTCAAAAATATCCACAAATGAACGCCCCGTTTGTCTAGTGGTTTAAATACCGGGCCAAGATCTCGGGGTCCCAGGTTCGAATATCGGGTCGGGCAACAAAAAAAAGTTTCGAATTTTCAATTGTTGCTCGGGTTTGTGATCACCAACCCGCATTTGGCAAGCGTGGTGATTATGCCAGTAGACCCATCACTGCTGTGGTAACTTGAATTCAATGATGGAGGCCTTTTCCCTGCAGTGGGATGATTATAGGCTGTTACTTTACTTTTTTTTATTTTATCCACAAATATACATTAGGTATATAATTTGTAGTTACATTTTTAGAAATTCTTGTCAGACTAACATGCACTGAGATAAGAGGAAATAACGAGTGCTCTTAGCCAAATATGCATGGAACTTTAAAAAATCTTATTTATACTTACTCATAAACTTCAAGTAATTTTTAATAGGTAATCAAGGTACTGAGTTCTAAAAATATCCCACAACATCTGAAGACAAAAGTGTTTAACCAGTGCATCCTCCCAGTGTTGACATATGGCATGGAAACCACAACCCTGACCGAAAAATCAGCCGAAAAACTACGAGTTGCGCAAAGAGCGATGGAAAGAGCGATGCTGGTGGGCATTACGTTGCTAGATCGAAAGCGCAACGAGTTGATCAGGCAGAAAACTAAAGTTGTGGATGTGGTCGCGACCATTGAACGCCCAAAATGGAGATGGGCTGGGCACATAGCCCTAATGGATTTCGAACGTTGGGCTAGAAGAACACTATAGTGGAAGCCCAGAGAAACCACACGAGGCAGAGGTCGCCCACCGGAAAGATGGGTCAACGACATTCGGAGACATGCAGGTCTGAAGAGGATGCAAGTGGCGTGGGACAGAGTGTCGTGGAAGGCTTTGGAGGAGGCCTATTTCCGAAGACGAACTATATGAGGGCTGTGATGATGATGATGATGATGAACCAAGCTACGAAAAATGTACTGATTTGTAAAAAAGTAAATTTTTTCAATCAACTTAACTCATTGAGCGCCATGGGGGTCACCGGTGACCTCCAAACAATAAAATTTTAATTGTGTCTAGTACTTCGGCAGTTAAAGGCTTAAACAAATAATTTATATTGTTGTTTCTTTAGTTTACAATTGCTTACAATTTGGTTTACGTCATTCTTATGAATCATGATTGAATGAAGATCATTTGAAGTGATACATTGCAAAATAAAAATACTTTAAGTTAACAAAATTGCATCGCTGCGTCGTTTCTGGTCGCGTCGGCGAGCGCCTTCGTTCGGAAACTTATAGCGATCTATTGCTGTTTACAGCTACAGAAATCAATAAAGTCTTTTTATTGCGTAAGTTTTCACAATAAAGAATAGAGTTGTTATTGCGATGACCGTCGAAGTAAAGATGAGCGGCGAGTGACCGCGCAATGTTTGTTTGCGTCGTTCGCCGCCATTAGAAAACTCATAACATGGATTCTTGTTATTGATAACGTTCCGCGACGCGTCACACGGAACCGAAACGTCTGATCTATTGCCAGCAGCAAGCCGCATAGCTCGGCAGTCTCCGCCTTAGCGACACGGAATAAGATGTCGGATGCGATAGTCGCCGTGGATCGGTACAAAGTACGGCTTCGGTGTCGGCAATAAATTGCATTCCTTGGCAGACACATGGGAAAACTATCGCAACTTGTCAACCGATAGCGCGGTGCGTACGTGCGACTCGGCGGGACGGCTCGATCACAACTTTTTGCGACGATGAATTTGAAGAAACGCCTTCCAGCACAAAGCAGATATATGGGTGCAGAAGTCAATCTCATGTATTAACTTCACTTCTCATACCTACACTCGACAATCGCGCTAGCGAGGGTCATTGACTTAGGCTTATGAAAAAACTGGTTAAAACAGTTGTTGGATATATTGTTGATTGAGACTGAAACAGGAAAAACATAAATATAAATAAAGCAATAATAACTAAAGTTGCTTCATTTTTTCACAAAAACTTTAGAAACTCGTGTGCAACCAAGAGATGTATGGCATTATTGTCCTAGCTCGTACTTGCTTAAACCTTTTGTAAATATTTATTTTAAAAGAGGCTGACAATAGTGACAGAGTTTCTTGCGCTGCTTCTTCTCGGCACTAGCCCAGACTTGTCCCGAAGCAGTGGTAGGTTTAAATATTGGGATTCTGATATCGCGTCTGTGAGCGCGTTGCGCGATCGCATTTTGTATGAAGATTGACTTCTGTACTTATCTGTCCTTTGTGGTCGCAGTCTATAAATCATTCTTTACCGTGAATTTGTGGCCCCTATTAAAAAAATATTCAATTACGTTTCGCAGCCAGACTCGAAAACAAGATTTATTTTTGTAATGTTTCGGTAATGAGTTTAGGGGAGTGGAGTAGACAGGGCGTGCACAGAAATTTCAAGTTGTCGACATGTTAGTGAAAAAAAACGAAGGAATAGGTATCGGAATTTAATTTATCTATGCGTACAGAGTAAATGCATGCTTATTTGCATGTATAATGTGCACGCCATTGGGAGTAGGAACAAAAAATTGCTATCGAACACTCATGTTGACGGGCGGTGTAGTGAACTGTAGTGGTTACGAAACACTAACACTGAGTCTTGAATGTTGAGTTTATTCGTGTGCCTAATTAATTAACTCTGCTGAGCTAAAACGACATCTCCTCCGACCTGCTCCGAGGTCGCAGGTTCGATTCCGAACGGGTCAATGTAGATAAACATGTATTTTCCTGTATTTTCTTGGTTTGTGATACCTTCCTTGTTCCTAAATTCCACAAACCAAGTAATACTTGCTTTCTTTGGTGTCCAACCAATACACATAATATGTGATGCTGTCCGATTAATAATTTATTTTATTTTGATAGTAGTTGTGTTCGCTGAAATAGTAGTCGTATTGTTAATATTTCCACTGAACAGCCGACAGTAGCTATGTAAAAGGGAAGCGTTCTCGGAAACGAATGAAATGGAAAGTTCCTACCGAGAAATACCGCTCTATTAGTTTCCACGACGAGCAGTTACTACCTAATTCTGACTGAGCCACACTTTTCTAAAGCGGTAGCCAATAATGTTTAAACGAATTTTAGCTGTCGACTCAAGACAAAACCCTAGTATTGTGTTATTTTTCTCATATTTAAACCAGAAGGGGCCGGGGTTATAATAATCGTTCTTCGAAGGCAAGTCAAGCCGTCAGCCGCGGCTTTTGTCCCAAGATGAAAAGCGTAAAAAATCTTCGCGTCAGAGGTCTATCAGACTAGCCTTGAAGGATAGTAATTCCAAAGAACATGTAAAAAGGTTAGAAAGGTTGTCACGCGCCATTTGTATGAGAATCGATGTCGCCGCCTGCCCCCCACTACTACCTACTCGTACTTGTGCACATAATAAACACAAGCTTTCGCACACGTAAACGAGTCCAAACAACGCCAATCAAGCGACTTATATCGCGCGACGTCAAATGAAACCAATCACACCGCTTACTCTTATTCATGTTTGGGCAGAGATCATTTGCTCATAACCTCCGAGGTGCGCCTGCCCCGCCTACAAGCCATTTCTAACCTTTTTTCCGTGTACTGTAGTTCGATAAGAAGTCGAAGAAGTGTGCTCCTCGTTTTATAAATATTTTACAGACATGCCACACTGGGCCACACAGAGTCATCTAGTCCTAAACTAAGCTACTATTAAGAAGCTCGTCGTATTGGCTACTAGACAACCGATAAACTTACTTATATATTTTTTTTGTAAATATATACTTATCATACAAAGAAAAACACCCAGACCAGTACAAACAGACATGTTCATCATGCACACAAATATTTGTACTGTGCGGGGATCGAACCCGCGACCCATGGCTCAGAAGCAGTGTTTACTACCAGTTACCACTGATCCAAATGGTCGTCAGAATATGTCTACTAAGTATGCCTGTCCGTCAGTCGCGCGGGCGGCCGGCGCGCGTAATGAAGTATTGAAAGCATTCAATGGCGGTGCTCGTGGGCTCAATACGGGATTCAATTGAAATAAGTACATAGAGCTCGATCAACATATTTATGAATCCCGACAGTTGTTTGTCTGCCCCCTATTCCATTATACGTACCAGCCCAAGTGAATTGGTTATTGAATAATTCGTGGAATATAAATTGTTATTGACGACGCAGTCGCGAGGCTGCGACGCTGGCGTTCGGAGAGTTTATTCAACGTAAAGAGTTTCTATATGTATCTACGTATGTATTTTAATATTTAATTCTGTCATTTTATGCTAGAACTATTCATAGGAACAAGCAAGTATACATTTTAGGAATAGCATTGCGACAAAGATTATGACTTTTTTTAAACAAGTTTCTAAAATGTACCGCTAAATGTCAAACAAAATGAAAATATGTGTCCAGCAGTGGACTGGCGTTGGCTAAGTATAACTATAATGATATTATGTCTAGTTTTCATGACATTACAAATTAGTGTTTACAGGACATACTGGGCCACACTGAGCCATTTAGCCCCAAACTAAGCTATTACTACTAAGCTTATAAATAAGTACGGTAGTACTAGACAGCTTATGTAGATAATCTTTTACTTTATATAATTTTTTTTGTACTTACATGTGTACTTATTATTTATAAAAAAACCCCTAGACACAATAGAAACAGATATACTGTGTATGATTGAACCCGCGACCCCTGGCTCAGATGCAGCGTTTACTACCACTGAACTAAACTGCTCTTCATGTTTCACACATACAAATTGGTCTCTCGGTTTCTCTGAGGACATAAACTTTAGTTAGTCACGTCACAGATAACATAGAGGTCAGAGAACAGAAAGAAGCGAAAAGTTAAGCATGATCGGAAGAGCACTTAACCTCCGCGCTGACTGGTTTAATCGCGAATCTTTATAGAGAACCCGTGTTCGGAACTTTAGCCGTCTCGCAATAGTATTTCTGTAATGACTGAACGTTGAATCGGCCGCAGTTTTTACGAGCGCAGTTAAGTAAAGTTTGCTGTTCTCGAGCTTACTTTGTAGGGTCGATTTTTTTAAACCTAACTTATGTTTTGTTTAAGTACTTTGCTTCGTCTGTTTGGTCCGTGTATGTACGAGGCATCATAAAACTGTCATAATAAGACGGACCGCTGATACACGATCTGGGGGCACGGCAGTGACCCCGCCAAGTCGAGCAAAAAAAGCGGCACGGCCGTACCATCTTTTCTCGAAGCATTTCAGGCCATTTTCGACCGCCTATAACATCGTTGGGAATGAAACTAGAAGCCTGAATTTTCAGTGACCAAGCAAGCATTGCATCAGTATGCTATATTCCAAATTTCATTTAATTTGAGCAAGTAGTTTGAGAATAATAACTAGTCAAAGTTCTCAATTTTGTCACTCACTGACTGACTGACTAAATGGTAATCAAAATGTTAAGGCACTTCTAGCAGACATAGAAGCTTTGAATTTAGAACACAAGTAGTGTTTAACGTACAAACCAAGGAAAAACTATAATATTTTCCAATTTCAGTCTAGTTTTTTAGATTCAATAACTGCACAAATAACTTTGTAATCACATATAAACATATGAGGTTACAAAGTTACATTTGCAGTTTTTTAGTACGTGTACCTGTTTATATTTATAATATAATGGAATGATACATATCTAGATATAATTATGTTAAAGGTCACTCGTTACATAGTTAAAAGAATAAAAAAAACCCTCGTACCAGAAAACTAACCACGCCTGTCGCGATCACGAGACCAGCAAGCTTGCCTATCTTAATAGATCTCGCACCAGCTGTGCGAGATCTTTCAACGAAACAAAGTGAGTACCGGATAGTAGAACCCAAAATAGTTTAAGCTATAGCTTATAGACTTTTTATGGACTAGCTCAAAACATCATCCTCTTAACACTAAAACTAAGAAATTGCCCATCAACAATAAAAAATGTGTTTATAAATCTGATCATAAAGAACAATAATGAGTTGAGTAAAAACATTATTTAAAAAAAACTTTGTACCAGCCTATAAATAATCATGCCACTGCAGGGAAAAGGCCTTCATCATTGAATTCAACTTACCTACCACAGCAATGATGGGTACAGCTGGCATAATCACCACGCTTGCCAAATGCAGGTTGGTGATCACAAACCCGAGCAATATTAAAAAAATCGAAACTTTATGGTTGCGGACTTTGGTTGATTATGGACCCGGGAATCGAACCCGGGACCCCAAGATCTTGGCCTGTTATTTGAACCACTAGACCAACGGGGCGTTTAAAAAACTTATAAAACTTTGAGTTCGGCAGTAAGTGCTATATATTAAAATGACATAAACGCATGCTTTGGGAAAGGTACAAGACGAATTAATTACATCTCTCCCTAAAGACAACAGTGCTAAAGAACTTAAATCTAGACTTCAACTCCACAAGCAATTTATAGCAGGTGCACAAGTGAATAGGGCTAGGTTATGTACGAGAAAGAAGAAGGAAGACCGAGACATAGTAAAATACTTTCTACGACAGGATGAAAATGACAGTAACAAAGGGCACGCTAAGAATTTTGAAATGCAAAACGAGTGGTTATCTATTGGTGAGTTTTGTATCCCATTAGCTATGAAGTGGCGCACCTTGCTGCATTATATTGGTCTCCTGTCTTATTAAAACTTAATTTAAATGCCTTTCAAATTACTCTCCTTGACCAGTGTAACTTTGTAAGGTGGGGAAAAGCCTCTGAAAAATGTTGTGGAGAGACGATATGTACAGCAAGACACCTAATGGTGGGATGCAAGGTGCTCTTGAATAGGGGTCACTACTCACATCGTCATGACAGAATACTTCAAATCATACGTTAAGCTTTTCAGTGGATATGGCCCAAAAAGGATTAACGGCAAACAAAAGACTTTATTTTATTAAAGAAGGCTCCACTACAAGTTCTAATAATAATAAGCCATACTCAATCCTGGGTAAATCATCTGACTGGACTATTTAAATGGACACGTATGAAAAGCACTATGAAATCTCAGAGGGCGTTCATTAACGAGACCGGCAATTTTTAATTTTTTTAGAGCTACAATACTTATACTTGTAAAGCTTACCCTTGCCGAATAAACCTAATATATCTAAAGACCACACGATGAAACAAAACAAATACCATGATCTGCTAAATTAATTAACAATAAACGGTTATGTACTAAGTCTTTATACTGTAAAAGTAGGAGCGACAGGAATACCAGCAAAAGTTCTCTATAACCTGTTGAAAGACCTTGGCTTGTCCACTGCAAGCTGCACTAGCAGGTCCATACCAGATTTGGCTGGGCAGGAGAAAAACACAAGTAGTGAAGGCGAGTGTTAGTTTATTTTTATGCCACAAGATGGACCCGGCACCCGCACGGTGAATCCTTAGAACAGTAAGATGTTTATCTCTCTTAAGTGAAACCTCTTATTTTCTGTTACCTACATTGATGTAAATACTGATAAAATTAGGAAAAAAGTAGTAGTTTCCAGTTGTGGATAGCTACAAAAAGGAATGAGATGCCATTAACAACATAACTTGTAAAAAACCCAAGTCGAGCAACTAAGATTTCCTACCCTAAAAAGTTGTGCGATCTATGTAATGCCAAGTCGGTCCATTAGCCAGTGCCTACATATGGGACCTTTGTCTTAAGTTATAATGTAATTAGCTAACCTATTAACACTTTTAGAAATCATATCAATACTAAAAAATCTTACGGTTTGAATAAATAGATTGACTTGGCAATCGCACTAAACAATCAAATTTAGTATAATTTTGTATTTCTTTGGAGGCACTTTGTGTTTTCATGCGAGTCGAGACGAGATTAACATACGCTAAGTTATTGTTTTATGTTAGAGCAGTTATTTTATCAGTGCCTGCCCAGATTGGGCACAGAGTAACATTGTAACTTGCTGATTATTGATAGGTACATATGCCGTCTTATCTTAATTAATTATTGATTGTAGATACGGTCATCAGATACCTTTTAGTCTAGTGGTTTAGACACCAGGCCGAGATCTCGGGGTGCCGGGTTCGATCCCCGGGTCGGGCAACAAAAATAATCAAATTTTCGAACATTACTCGTAGTGATTGTTCCAGGTTCCAGTAAACATCATTGCTGTGGTAACTTGAATTTTATGATGGAGACCTTTTCTTTGCAGTGGGATGATTATAGGCAGTTATTTTTACTTTACTTTTACGTGATATATGTATACGATAGATGGCACTGCCGCTGACGAAGTCGCTTTTTTATGTACATACTCTGGACCATTAAAGATTGCAAACAAAGAAGCCGTACTAATGAGCGGCTTTGGGAAGAATCTATTTATTCGCTATCGTTTGACCATCTTTGTCTGAGATAAAACGTACCTGGACATCATTTATAGGTCTTCTTGGATACCAGAACTTCTCAGAAAACATGATTAACAGATTCTCGCTTAACTTAACTTCATCTGCACAAATACATATACTTATGTTGTCATTCAAGTGAGTGATAATACTGTTCTATTCACATATGTGCGGACTGCGGACTGCTCCCTCTGGGCAAAGAAAATAAAGATAAACAAGAATGCTGATGTCTAAGAAACGCTCATGTCATTACCATAAATTACGTTAGATGGCGTTACAAGTTTCGCATTTAGCTCGCATGTAAAAAAATGTTTGAAATATGCAAAATATCGCATTATTATATTTTAGTTTGTCATGCTTACTAATATTTTAGTTCAAAATAGAACTACCTGTGATTATAAGAAGTCTAAAATACAATTTCGATTTTAGCTCGTTTTATTTAAAGATGGTTTGAACATCTCGATAAATAGCACGTTTGAACATCAGTTTTAATTGCAAACATTTATACTAACATACGCTAGATGGCGCAAACTTGTTATTTTGAAAGGACGCAGTGTTATGACGTTTTCGATAAAATTATGCTCGTTCGTTGCCCAGAGTTCAATAAACTTTCGGGTCAGGGTTTTTTTGGACATTTTTATTTAGGTTTCAGAATTATATTTTCTGAAAACTTAAAATAGGTTTTCAATTTGTTTTAAGTTTTAAGAAATTAAAAATAATAAATGAAACGATTCTAATTATAAAACGCAGACGTTTTAAAATACTGTAAGCATTATTTTTAAAAACCAATCATTGCATTACCATAAGCCATACACAGATTTAATAAATTGACGGAATGATTTGGGCACAAACAAACATATTGAATTAACCTGTAGATATAAAAGATAATAAATAAATAAATGTGGACAACATCACATACTTACATTGGTCTGATCCCAATTTGAATAACTATTTAAAGCATTCGTGTTTTGGAAACCAGGACCAACGAAGGAACCATTAACACCCAGACACGTGAAAATGTAGAAAAACACATTTTTTCTACATTGACCCATCCGGGAATCGAACCCGGGACCTCGGAGCAGGCGACACCTTGAAAACCGGTGTGTACGCCACTCCGCCACAGAGGTCGTCAGAAGATATAAAGAACTAAATCAGTAGGTACTTACCAACTTTTACCTAGTTTAAGATTTCAAAAACATGTTTTATTTAGGTACTTTAACAGGTACCTACATTGTTATGTTGCATTATTAAAGTGACTCGTCATTTAGGTATCAAGGAGAAAGATTTATACCAGGAATACTATTAGTATTGAGGTTGGGAACAGTTAGTATTAAAAAGTTAAAATACTAAATTAAAACAATGTTGCGGCTTATGACTTTAGTGCTGCGCGATTTTAGACTTAATAACTATTGACACGACGACGGATTCAGATGAAATTATACAATGTGACGTTGCCAATTCGGCAAAGTTACAATGCGCATTGCGTTCTCCTACTGGTGCCATTATACCTATAAGTACTTTAATTATACAACGTGTAACAGAATAAACGCACACTGAGAAAGTGGTTTGTTCAAAGTCAGTACTAAATCGAATCATATTTTAAATATGTTTTTTTTTCTCAAAAATATCTAAAATTAATTAAAATACAGTCACCTCTTTATGCACATAGAAAAGACAAAGTTAATAAACAAACGAAAATAAAACCTAAGTCAAGGTAATAAGACTTTTTAAAATGTCAATTGAAAATTTGTTAAACAAAAGAAAGTACAGCGACAGTACATCAAGTTAAACAGTTGAACTGCGATAACAACTTGTATTACGTAAGGCATAAAGGCGGTCTCAAGGTCAACATGTTTAGTCTGATGTGCCGCCGTGTGTACATAACGCGTTCTAATAAATCCGTAAATTTATCTTTCATTTCAATGTATGTGTTCGCGTAAACTCAAGAAAACAGTAAAATAAAGTAAGCTTTATTTCAATAGTATTAAGATTGACGAAAACAGCGGCATACACAATCGCACACACAACACAACAATAGGCACGTGCCAGAATACAATCATAGTTCCTTCATCCTTACGCTATCTCTTTTTCGCATACTCAGAACGGTGAGAAAGAGCGAGATAAAACTAGCGTGTCATCCGATCTCGGCAGTGCCCGGACATGGTCAACAAGGGGGTTATTAAGTGAATTCGAATCGACTTTGACCTCGGTCGGCGCCGTCTATCTCTTTCAGTTCACCGCTTACATCGAAGACAGAAACTAAGATTGTCGAATGTTAGACAAAGTGAAAACTATTTGCGTAGTAGTACCCCTAAGCGCTTGCGGCGTAAACAAACTATCTCTCGTCATGCGCCGGTTGTAACTTGGGCATTTTTAATTTCAGTTGCTTGAACGAAAATATGACTTTGAACAACTACAGTATAAAAAATTGAATCATTAGCTTAAATTATCTGATATAAAATTATGATTTATTTAATTCTCTAATACAAGGGGCGGCAAACCACAGCACGCGGATGTCTTACTTGCGGACTATATTTTTTTTACAAATGAGTTCTAAATTCCAAAATAATTGCATGAACGAACCATGATGAGAACTTGAGTGCCATTCTTCTAATTGCAACTACAAATATGACAGCTAAAATACAAAAACTAGCCTGCATTTCGCGCGGGATCTCAGACATAACATTGTTTCAGTATATAAACTTGAAAATTTTTGTCTCAGGCGGGACTCGAACCCGCATCTCCTCGCATGCCGGGCGGGCGCCATACCATTAGGCAACCGAGACACTGTGACACGGCGCGAATTTTTCAAGCATATTCTTACGCTGTGAGCCAGCGTTGTTTCATCAAATGTTAGGAGTTTGCACCCCCAACAACCGAAAGAAACATCTTTGCAGATGTTTGACAGTCAGTTAAGATGAAACAGCTATTTATATACTTTGCCTAATGGTATGGCGCCCGCCCGGCATGCGAGGAGATGCGGGTTCGAGTCCCGCCTGAGACAAAATTTTTCAAGTTTATATACTGATATTATAAGTGCAATTAAGTTGCTAAAATATCAAATAAAGTATATAACATTATTTATTACTAGCGGTCCCGATAGACGTTGTCCTGTCTTAACTATGAATAAATAAAAATAAATAATTAAATATTGATTTCGAATCGGTATAGTTAATAATTTAAAAAAAAACAGATACTTAGTTTACAACTTTATTTTATCGACATGCAAATGCTAACGGCATGGAAATTGTAACCGTTTGCAGCACGCTTCCTGTCAATGTTGTGTCAAACGCCATAATGATACATTTAAAAAGTTTAAATTGTCAAAAGCTAAGGTTACATTAAAAATAATTTAATATGGTGGTTACGTATTCTTAAATTTTCTAATTATCTGCGCAATTTTCTTATTTTTTTCTTTTATAAGAACATTCTCCTTACAATAACAAACAAACAAAAAAGAGTTAGCGAAATCGGTCCAGCCGTTCCTTTATTTTAGCGGTTAAATTGGCAGCACTATTTGAAAGTGAATATGCTTAAAAATTAATTTTATATCAAGAATCTACATAAAACATGCTATAAAATAGAATAAACAACATAAAAACACTGTCCCACGAATTTGCATGTAGTGGAATTCCACTATAACGTGACGGGCTAATTTTTCAACTTCCTCTACGAATTTTACAAAATAATGTTATTTTTTTGATAACGGCTACATTCCCAAATCCACTAAAGCTAGTGTGAACGTCATCAGTGTAAAAAAATACGAAGTGTGAAGCGGTTGAGTTACGCTGGCACCAAAACCATCATTCCGCATACGTGACACAAATTTTTCAAGTAAATAGTAAGTACTTTTTTATTACTAAAATATTTTTTTCTAATACTGTAATATCTATAGAATGCGAAAAGGTTTGGACTGATCATCTAATTGCATTTCTTAACGATGAAAAGTATTTCTAAAATTTTTATGCATTCATTCGTCACATCCATATCGTCACGTTACGTATATGCGGATCGCAAAAAGTGACGTTTGGAATTGTTACACGCATAATTCACACCTACGGTTTTTAAGTTAAAATTATGACAATGGCAGCACAGGCTAGTAAATGAATTTTAAGAACAAATTTCCAGGATGTATTATTGAATTAAACTAAAATAAATAACTTGTGTTTTAGATGTGTAAAAACGTAAGTTATTTATTTTAGTTTATGTACCGAATTATTTTAAAAATATGGAGTTCCGAATCTTTAACAGAGCATAACAGATCCGCGAAAAATCATCGAAAAAAAAATGAACCTCCCACACATTCCACAGATCAGCTGACAGAGTTTATATGGGAGGTTTAATATTTTTTCTTAGATTTTTGCTTTTTAACTGTGTGGAATTGTAATTCTGATTTCCATTATAAGAGGTTATTGGTGATTTTGATATAACCCTCTTGTATCTTTAGGTATCAAACAAAACTGTCAAAAACATATAGCATGAATATAATTTGGTTTGCTTTGTGCTTTCGTGTGAATATGAATATTATAATGTTTGTTTCATAGATGTGCTTATTGCTTGAGCTTGAATGCACATGAATAAATAACATTTTTTTGCAGAAAACTATGGTTTAAAGCAGTAGAACGCGCTTAACGATACAGAGACAAGGTGAAACAAAAGCCGAAAAAATATAAAGCGCAGAAATAGACGATAATATGGTATATATCCCGCGATAAATGTAGCGTTATGTTATAAATGATTACTCTCTAAATTTTTATTCAAAATAAAATTAAAATGAATACGTGAGAGTATTTCATAATATTTATCTGCTATGTACAACCTACTTTACTTTACTTATTCTCTCTATCTATAGTCTCAATATTTTGTGAGACAATATTCTACGTATATAATATAACTTATTTCTGCTATAAATTTGTCATATTTAAAAATTATATAATATGACTTAAGGAATGCCGCATATTAAAATGAAAAATAAGGAATGGTTTGTACCGAAAAGTGACGAATTGGATCAATTTAACAAAATATCGTTGTAGTTTAAATGGTGTTATTTTATGTGATAGTGATTTTAGAATGATAACTTTAGTTTTCACTTGTTTATTCAAATCTTACGATCACCTTTATAATTTAACAGCCCAAAACATTTCGTGACGTTGCGGCACTTTGAATGATACACATAACACAACAATAGCAATTTATTTAATTTTATTAAATATTTCCTATAACATGCATATATTTATGTATTCTACGTTTATCTCTTCTCACATCTAAGTTAATTGTAGACTAAATTAACATTATTGTATTTCGTCACTTCCGCTGCGTAACACAGCAACTGAAATTAAAAATGCCCAACTATCAGTGTGTAAAATAATTAGTTCGCGATGGCTTTTCGGTATTCAAATCTACTGCAGATTGACAAACACAGACACCGAAATGGTGAGAACATTGGCAGTATGTGATGACAATGTGGCTCTTGCGTGCAGAAATCCTTTCAGCAAGTTATATAAAAGAAAGAAAGGAAAATAAAAGTGTGAGACAGATAAATGATATAGATGACGATAGCATGAACACTTTAGCAAAAAAGGTTTTAATTTCTTTATTCAATAAATTACCTCTGTTAATAACCATCTAATTCTATGTTGATTTAGACTAACATCACATAAAATATTAAAAAATAATTCGACAAATACGAAACCGACCAAAACTCAAACGCATTCACTCTACTTTGAACGCGCTAAACATCATTGAATTCGCCGAGTAATTCACCTGCGCAGTGGAAACTTAATCCCTCGATCGTGAGTTATTCCAGACACAATTAAAATCAATTGTTAACGCGACAACCGGTTGTCGCTTGGGGTTTGAATTTATCTATTCTTTAGTCACGTGTCTTGCCTTTTAACATCCCGACCCGCGCCCCACAGCCGGCCCTTCGGACTTCTACCTTAGGAATTAGGATCGCTTTTTGCATATTCAGTCACACGAGGGGCGGGCGACGCAGCTCGGCCGCGCGTCTCCCGCGCCGCATCCCGCTACCGTTTTACTACACTTACTAAGAATAATACGCATGCGCACTAATGTTTTCAAAATTTATGATTTTTAATGGAAATTCCAAAATTTAAAAAATCGGGTGTATTTCACTAATACACACAGTTATAGCAATTGTTTTAGGTACAAAATACACAGTAAATTTTTCCACTCGGTAAAAAAAGTCACCCAGTATATGATTAAATATGTATAAGTACTGTTTGTGTATATATCCTTTATATTCAGTACCAAACACAAAATAACCTAAATGAAATCAAGTTGACAATTAATTGTTAAAATAACTTCTGTTACTTTCTTTCTTCCTTTCCATAGTCGGAATGCTATTTCAATATACTCCCTGACTAGTTTTTTCGTTAGCTTGGCTTAAATATTTAAAAATCTCAAAATACATGGTATTAATTTTAAGAATTCAATTATTTCCCAAAATAATTTGTTTCACATAAAAAACATCTCTAAGTAGGTATATCTTGTCAAAATAATTCTACAAACTAATTTAAAATAAATAGTTTGTTTGATAAATTGTAAACGTACCTTCAACATTTTGGAAAAATATAAAACCAAAAATTATGTTATTATTATTATTATGTTCGTCATTTTCCAATCACGGGACTATGGAGTCCCGGACCTTTGGAAGGCATACGGGCGGTCGAAAAGAAAGACGCGGAACCCGGAATAAAATATGCGCGCGTCTCGCGTTGACTCGAGTCCGCCCGCGGCGGGGCCTCTTGTTTGGTGCGCTTGCGTCTTGGCCGTGGGGCCTGGATCTGCGGAGTCCAGACGCGGGGCTAGCTTTTGCTTCTCATCGAGAGAAGGCACCCGATAAAACCTAAAGACGCACGGAGTGTCACTAGTATGTACTCATAAAAGGTCGCGCTATTCTAGAATGCAATCAGCGTGGAACTGAGTTCTGTAAGTAGTTATTTTTCAGAGGACTACTAGCGAAGGGGTGCTTAAGCCCTCCTTTTTCTGGCTCGCGGTGTATCAATTTTTAAAGTATTAATGTCGTTGTATCATCATCATAATAACTAAACTACAATAAAAAAAAGACACTCGTTTAGGAGCTTCGCTATCACATACTGGTAATGTAAACATATACCCGTCAAGCTAATAAACTGAAAAAAGTGTAAAATAAATAAATTAGGCACATTAAAACGTAATGTGTATATTAATTTGCATTGTTTAAATCCGATTTGAATACACATATTTACCAGGAATTTAGGACGTTCGAACCATTAGGCCAAAGGGGCTCTTACAATGTCGACGAATTTTAGTGTCTATTGGTACTTGTGACACAATTAATTTGGATGTCATTTCATGAAAATTCGTCCTAATGCTGTTCAACGCCATCTCGTGACTCGCATTTCATATTATCTTGTTAGGTGTTGGAGCTGTATCAACTTTTCGTTAGATGGCACCGGATATTTCACACTTCAGCGTGAACACAAACTCCATCTATTATATTAAGTCGAACCTGGAGGTACGAGCGAAGATAATAAGTTTTACGCGAGTTTTTTCATTTGTATGACATTAGCATTCTTGTTTATCTTTATTTTCTTTGCTCTGGGTCAGTGTACCGGCGCGACGGGTTGCGGCTCCCACTAAGACAATTAGGTTCAGTTCTCGCTAAAGACATTACTTCGCGTTCAGTGACGTAAGTAGGCTCAGAGGCAATAAGTGTGCCACTGCCTACTATCTTCATAACTGTGTTAGTGATGTTGCTTTGTGATAAAAATACTTCAACTTTGACGCGTTTTCTTTTGATGTGTTTAGATCAGAAATCTTATAACAAATCATTGAAAATCTTCCATATTATCTAAGGGAATAATGACATGAAATCGTATGTCAAAGAAATTCTAATGAAAAAAAGGTATGATACTATAAACGTATGGCTTTAAATTGTCCTAGCCCGAACTGGCATATATCTTTTGAAAACATATTTATTTTAAAAGAGGCTGACAATAGTGACCGCGTTTCTTGGGCTGGCCACACACACTTGTCCCAAAGCAGTGGTAGATTTAAATATTGGGACGTGTAAAAGCGCCTCCTGGGGCCTATTTGCAGAAATAAAACTGATTTGAATTGATTTCTTTATCTAAGTCTGTACTGATTATTTTAATGAGAGTCTAAGGTACTTTTTCATTAAGGTCGAGATATTAGCCGTTAGCAATGGAACAAGAAGGAACAAAACATAACCATTCTAGCGTCCGGCGAAGTTGCGGGGCGAATAATCAATCAAAAGCTGTACGTTAGTTGCCGTCTTTCCTAGGCCGACCCAGCGCTATTTGTGCATGGCTTTAAGTTTAGGCTAGGTACATAGGTTGCGAACTTTAGCTAGGGAAGAATACATTTCATCAAACTATCCAAAATTGTGCAAGCCTAAACAAAGTTTGAATACCTACTGCGTAACAACATGTGTGGCTTGCATGCGGGATATCCTTCAACCCACATCGTAAAGTGTAAGTCTCCTTCAAGCCCTCAAGGAAGTGAGGCATAATGCCGCAGACGGGTCGGGTGCAATGCTCGGCAGCGTTACGAGGAACAATGTTCGTTGACGCGAAGTAGTGGCCCCCCACCCTGCACCCCACACCCTGGACCACGTCGAACACATACGACATAATTACTAGATCGGTTCGCAACGCAATCTCTAGGTGACTTTCGTTTGACAAAATGCAAAATGCAGTAAAACCATGATAAAATAGTAGCTTACAGTAATAAGAATATGCTTGAAAAATTGACGCTGTGGCGTAGTGTACTCAGTGGCTTAATTAGTAAAGAAATCGCCGCGCCCGGTATGCGGGTTCCAGCCCCGCCTGCGACATAATTTCTCATGTTTAAATACTGATTGTAACGCTCATGTCTTGTTAATCCCGCTGCAGGGCAAAGGCCACCATCATTGAATTCAAGTTACCACAGCAATGATGGGTACCGGCATAATCATCACAAATTCACAATACATTCGAAATTCTTGTTGCCTAACGGGGAACGAACCCAAGGGACGTTAAAACAGGTATGCTTAAAAAGAAACCTCCTTTTTAAAATCGGATATAAAGAAACAAATACGATTTCCTAGAGACCGTGTGTCCAAGTTAAGTTTGGATATAAAAAGTGTGATATTCAATGGACCGGAAAAAGGACATTTGAGTCCTTTTATTGTATGTGAGTTCAACTCTCATCTGAAGCACTCGTTTTTTTAGAAGTAACTAGTTATAGCAATTTTGATTTTATAACTGCCATTATTCTTTATTATCGTCGTTTTTCATTCGTCTTGTAATCTGATAGCTATTTCTGTTATTTTTAAGTGACAATGATACGATGAATTGGGTGGTACGACGCAAAAAAGACACTACCCCTTCTCTTCCTATGGGTATCGTTAAAAAGAGACGGGAAGCAGCCTCTCCATTAGCCAAACGATTGCAAAGTGTGACGAATATAGCATTTGTTGTTTTGTTTATGAATTTTGGGGTGGTGAGATCTACCTCCTAGTCGTCCACCCTGGGCAACGGCAGCTTTAGTTTTCTAACCAATGATGGCGGCTAACAGATCCCTCTGTGGTGGTAGGCTTCGTAAGAGGCCGCCTGGATGCTACCACCCTCCTGCCGGAGTCCAGCGCAGCGCCAAACAGTGTTTCTGTGTTCCGCTGGTGTGTGGGAGAACCAGGACCTCTGTAAGCTCGCTCCATCTTAGGCTTCTTCTTAACCGTATAGGATTTATAAAAATAAAAAAATGTCTAGCTGTGAACTGATAATATGCTGTTGAAGATAATAAGTAAACTTGACGTACTGATTTAGTGTCTTGTTCTATGAAGCTGCTGTCAAAACGAGTAGGTACATGAACTCTATTAAACTTTATTCCCACCCAGCGCTTAAACCTACGCCTTAAAAGTACATCGTATAGTCGGCTCGAATAATTCCATCTGAAATGACATCAATCCGGCTTGCTAAAGGCTTTTATCGTGGTTTTATTGAGTTTTGTATTATTTGTGGAGGAGAGGCCGCTGCAAGTCATCGTCCTCAGTCCCTCTGACCGGCAACGCTCAGGATTATCTGGCATAATATGGTCTGACTGACGGACTACATACCTACATTTAGATAATCTATATTTATCTGTAGGGAGTTGGGTAGACGGTATTACAAGCCATAATTTACGCATCTAAATACTATGCATATCAAAATTTTGATATCAGCATTTTGAAAATAAACAATTTTATACAAAATTCGGTGTTGCGTCAACCATGCAAGGGCCCTGGTTGGGCCAATGAATGATACGATCTTTGCTAAATTGGCTTGGTGTGGACAACTTTCATCACATACATTGTTCTGACTCCAAATAGGTAAGCAAGCAAAGGTTTTTTGTAAATTAGAGACCACGAAGGTACTTTCGTACCATTAAAACTCAGACCCGAGAAAATAAAGAAAGATACCTTTTCTCTGCACTGACCTGCCCGGGAATGAAGCCCGGGAACTCGGTTCAGGCGACAGCACGACAATTAGTGTGTAGACAAACTGTTGAGAATTCAGTAGTAAACTTTTTAGACATCTTGTCACATTTGGCGACACTACTCGCCTAAAAGATAAGGTCTAGTGAAAAGTTCTCTCTCGTTGTAAATTTATTGATTGAGTCCATTAAAATACATTACTCGCTATCGGCAGCGGGAGGAACGAAGAGTCTGACCATTGCACTCATCGATCTCATGCGCGTGAAATTAAGGCACTCGCAAAACTACTCCATTAAGCGTCCACGATCTGTATGATGGCAGTCTAGGGATGTGCGATATGGTTCATTGATCCGATTTACAAATCGAATCGGATCGTTATGTATTGATATTCAGGAAATCGATAAGGTTGTAATTATGTGAGATTTTTATATTGATTTCTCACCAGAAGTTGACACAGATGCTTTGAAGAAGCTCATCCAATGCGTTGTTCTCTTCTTATCGTCAAGGATGATCTGATGTCAGTTTTAGAAGCCGCCTATAACAACAGGCCTTTCACGTGATTATTTTTACGGCTTTAATTTTGCTACAGAAGACGGTACCAATAGCTTAGTGTATCTTCTTAAGAGCGACAAAAACCCTAAACTACATAGAGGGGGGGGGGGGGGGGGCTCTATCCCTTTAGTCCCATGCCAATAAAAAAAACCGGTAATCGAACCCGGAGCCCTTGCGTAGTAGATGAAACACCGAATCACTGAATCAACCGAGTCATTGTAGGTGTTTACCTTATAACTGCATTATTAAAACACAGACAGAATTTATCATGTCATGCATCACATTATGATTCCATTAAACCTATTCATTAGCCGATGTATTTATTTATGACTGTTATAAAAAAAAAATTGTACAATATTTATGCTCTCCGATCTTTTAAGTTTTGTATCGATCCGAAAATCGCTGGATTATTCGCAGAATCAGTCCGGTACGTCAAGTCCTCATAGTATGTAATTATAATATATACAAGTCCTGGGCATGGCAGTCGAGCGTCATCCCGAGCGGCGCGTGAGTCGATTACCGCGAAGCGCACTCGCGATGTTTTGCACAATTTGCGCACGCGCGTCCTCTCCCGCACGACAGACATTACATTCATTTGACAAGCCTGCCAAGGGCGAGTCCGAATAGAACACAAGAATTCTGCAACATCGTACCAAAGTAGCGTCGCTTTTGCTTTGAGTATCTTCCGAAGAATAAAGCTTCTGCTGACTCCAGCGTATTATAGGCAAAATGGCGATCGCCAAACCTATTGATTATAGCGAAATACTCATTTTGAATAGGATGAGTTCAGAAGTGTACTTATGTTGTCGGATGATGATGTACCATGGTACAAGTAGTAGTAGTAACAGCCTATAATCATCCCACTGCAGGGAAAAGTCCTCCATCATTGAATTCAAGTTACAACTGCAATGATGGGAACTGGCATAATCACGACGCTTGCCAAATGCGGGTTAGTGATCACAAACCCGAGCAACGTTCGAAAATTCGAAACTATTTGTTGCCCGACCCGGGGATAGAACCTGGGACCCCGAGATCTTGGCCCGGTATTTAAACCACTAGACCAACGGGGCATGGTACAAGCGATTTACGTAATTTCACGCTACTTTATTATGTTTTTTAAGAACTTGCAACTTAAACTTTAAGTTTAAGTTCGTACATAAAACACGATTCTTTAAGTTTTAATGAATGAAAATCGCCCTCCGTGGTCTGACGCGGGATCCCGGGTTGCGGATTGGAAAACCACTTTTACGTTGTGTAAGGTGATCTGGTCGGGATGTTATACATGTGATACCTTCATTGTTTCTGATTTTCTCTTAATCACTTGATAGCTACTCTCATGGTTCAATCGATTGACAATTTGGAACAATGTTCTGATGTTAATTATTAATTACAATCGAAAAACACATCTTGTGTAAATGTTTAATGGATACTTATTACGGTTCATAATAGGCATCCGGTTTATTTTATATAGACGGACGTCGCGTCGGCCAGCGGGGGACTTAGTATAAAGGGTCCCGTCGAAACCTTTTAGGTACGGAACCCTAAAAATAAGGTTCAAGAGATTGTCTAACCGCAGCCGCGCCGCTGCGTGCCGTCACGCCGCCGCCGGCTCGACTAACTCGCCATTACTGAACGCGGATTCTTTAGGACGTGCTGTTCTAATTCAAATCCTTAAAAATAGGTAACTAAATGAATGAACACTTGAAAATTAAAATGAGAACCAATTTTTAAACGGTTTTATTTAGCTCACCCCGTTTGTTTTATTTATTCTTGGGTCAAATTTAGTAATTCAAATTTCACCCTCTTCCTGTCAACCGATTAATCTGAAATTTTGTATACACTTTGGATTTTGGTGACAATACAATTATGTTTATTCATTATCATTATAAATTCAAGATGGCCGCCGCTACAAAATGGCGGATAATTTATGTTTTATTAATCCCATCAATATGGGTATCAAATGAAAGGGCTCAACAAGCAGAATACAATATACTATAAAAAATTGAAATCCAAGATGGCGGCCGCTACAAAATGGCGGATAACGTAGGTTTTATCAATCCCATCAATATGGGTATTAAATGAAAGGGCTCAACAAGCAGAATACAATATACTATAAAAAATTGTTATACAAGATGGCTGCCGCTACAAAATGGCGGATAACGTAGGTTTTATCGATCCCATCAATATGGGTATCAAATGAAAGTGCTCAACAAACTAACGGGCAAGAAACCTTGCAATAATGAAGCACTAAATGAATTAAACAGAATGCGAAATAAAAACTAAAAACTAGAAAATAAAAATAGGTAAAAAAACTTTTTAAGTTAAACGGTTTTATGTTAAACATACATTGCAATGTTTAAGATAAATGTACTAAAAACCAAAAAATAATAAAATAGATACAGTCGTGGGAATTATAAACATATGCATAGACTATACTGATTTAAACTTCCATGGTCACTATTACTAGAGTTGATTGATACGGGGTTTATACCATGTACCTTAGTTTTTATGAGTTCCCGATATTTCGGCACTGTTGCAAGCGCCATGATCACGGGAGAACTGATGTCTATGCGGGTGGGTAGTTGTTAAGAGCAGACAAATCGGTCTACCCTCCGTCGTAGTCTTTTATTACACACGATACCGGTACCACTGTTTGAAAACTCACTATTACTACACTTCTGTTCTCGACACACAACACTTACAGTATCCAATCGAGATATAGCATTTTTTGAATTACTTCTGTTTCCGCAAATTTGAACCACTGGATTCCATACACTAGATAATTTAAAGCCATCTTCGCGATTGAAATTTTTGTGTTTGGTAATTTCAATCGCTTCTCTGACCATCCTTGGTATATAGTGGTGTTCTGTAGAAATTATCCAGATATATATCTCTGACCATCCTTGGTATATAGTGGTGTTCTGTAGAAATTATCCAGATATATACAATAGTCTAATACTAAAATAAAAAGTCGATAATTTGTAGACAATTGACGTGCCCCACGGTTTTATTTTAGTCTAGTCTATGCATATGTTTATAATTCCCACGACTGTATCTATTTTATTATTTTTTGGTTTTTAGTACATTTATCTTAAACATTGCAATGTATGTTTAACATAAAACCGTTTAACTTAAAAAGTTTTTTTACCTATTTTTATCTAATTGAAACATACCAGTGAAACACAAAATAATGTCTCCAGTCAAGTCAAAGATGTTCTCTAATACTTATATTCGGATTATTCCGAATGTAACTCAATAGTTTGACTTTAGTATTACCATATCTGCAGTACCTAGTCAATTTTTAAAAAATATTGCTAATGAATAATGAGATAATATCTATTCTGTTTGGGATAATTTACTTCAAATGAAAAAACACATACCAAATCGTGGAATTAGTAAAAGAGTGGAAGCGATTTTGCTTATTAGTAAAGTGAGGCGTGCTTAACAATCCGGATTTGACGTAGTGTGACGTGATGGATGATCACATGATGGCGGCCGGTGGGCGGGCTTGGAGTACGCTTTCGGCAAGCGTGGTGACTGGTGATTATGCTTGTATCCATCATTGCTGTGGTAACTTCATTCTTATGGCCTTTGCTCGTCAATGCGATAATTTTACTTACTTTTTTATATCTTAAGTACCTACGTCCACATGCTCATAATTTTACTCCAAGCCCGCCCACCGGTGAAAGCAAGTACCCGAGCAATGTTCGAAAATTCAAAATTATCAGTGCCCGACTCGAGAATCGAACCGAGGACCCGGAGATCTTGGCCCGGTAAATGAACCACAAGACCTGTCACCTGCTCCAGGGCGTTTATTATTTGTTAGCACAATCTGTGATAGCACGCATGAGTCACGCAGTTTACAGACTCGGCGATATACATATCGAGATCGGCTATATTCGCCTTAATATACTGATAGTAGATACACTTTATAGGATCATGTGTATCACATGTATCACCTTTCATAAGATATGACATCGCTCTTATTTTTTATTTTTTCGTGACCCATATATTGACCTGCATAATACGATACGTGCTACGACGTCTCTCAATTCCTTTGTACCTTGCCATTTTGCCACGCCTGTGTTCTATGTCTGGAGACTCTAAAGAGAATCAATTAGATCAGGGCGTCCATAATCCCTAGATCGTGAGTTATTCCAGACACAATTGAAATCAATTGTTATCGTGGCACCCGAGTGCCTCCTGGGGGTTGAGGGATTAAAGAGATTAACACTTTTATTATGCTTACTTAGCAGGTCATTGAAATCTATTTGAATAGAAATAGGAATAATTAATGAGATATTATGATAATGAGCGCCGTCGTCCGCCGGGGCCCTAGTGCTTTCGGCTTTAATTAAAACGAGAATGAAGAATCGCTCCCACTTATAGTTTCAAATAGTCTCAGCACTTTTGTGCTTAGTCTCCTAGGCTTTCCACTCGACATAGTTTCGTGATCCTTCTTTGTGTCTTCGTATCCATTGCAGCACCTGGTTCAAATTGGATTTTTCCAGTGCATGAAAAAGAGAGATGTGTGCGAAGTAGATGGGATGGTTAGTTTAGCTCGGAGCACCGGGGTAAGGGTCCGTACGTGTTCGAGAGTGCGGGTGCGCAAATAACTAGCAATTTATTGTCGGCCGCTTTTTCCCGCGTTTTTGGCAGGAACGGCCTGTTATCGGCCCCGTGCCAACGTCGACAATATTGCACATTCCGGATCGCTGAACGTGTTTGGGCTGACGTTTACGACATAAACGTATAGGAATTCGGTCCGATATGATGCCAATATTACGTCGTTTGGCCATCGACTGCTGTGGGCATATTCTAATCACGTTACGTAGCAGTGGCGTCGTAACTGCCTATCTTGATTTTGATCTATGAAATTAGTGCCGAGTCTGATCTAGGCTAAGCGTACCTAAGCACAAAACATACAAGCTGTAGGCAAACTAATCACGCTATAGCTTATGGGGGCGTACAGTGACTTAAATTATATATAATGGAGATATCTCTGTTCGTAAGAGCGAATCCTCACCTGTTTCCACGATTGTCGGACAAAGTAGTTCGTAACCGTCGTGATGGGACCAAATTGTGCTCGCAACCAGCAAAAACCGCTTTATTGAAGAAGAGTGTAGTATGCATGGCTCCCAAAATATATAATAAAATTCCTCAAAGTTATAAGTTGATGTCTAACAGCCTATTTAAAATTTATTTGAAAAAGAAACTAATTGACAAATGCTATTACAGTATAAATGACTTTCTTAACGATACATTTTGACATTACTATCTCTAACATATGTTTAATATTTTTTTTTGTTTTTGAGAAAAAATTATTACATAATTAAGTATAAGTTGACATTGTTAATATTTATTGAAATAAGAGAAGCTTTTGTAAAAATTTGCATGCCGAATATCGGCCAGACATGTTGATGCTAACACCAACAAAACATCAAAAAATCTCACACATGTTTCTGTAAATAAATATATCTTTATCTTTATCTTTATCTAAACATCAGAGTAATATATTTGTTCCCAATCGCACCTTTGTCAATTACATAAGACGCCCTAGTGTTTAGCTAGCTAGTAGCTAATAGACGTGTCGTCGTCTGTACTTACCTACCTACCTATGTACATATGTACTTACTTATAAAATAATAATTTCTTAGATCACAACTTTTTTCTTAGTCCACGAGTTTTATTCATCTAAATGCAATACTTAGGTACCTATCTATAATGACGATTTTGGTAGCTCTCTAAGAAGTCTCTAAGTCTCTAGGCAGTCGATCATTGGGGCGACTTATACAGCCATCTGTATCCTGTATTAACTATGTAAATTTTGAGTGATGCTATATGTTTTATCAAATACCTACTTCAGACACCATAAACTATAGGTGAAAAAAGTAGTACTTACTTACTTACTTATGTAGTAATTTTTGATTAAAACTATCATAGCCATTATTACTAGCATTGATTGCTACGGTGTTTATACCAGTTTATACCATGTATGTACCTTAGTTTTTATAAGTTTCCGATATTTCGGCACTGTTGCAAGCGCCATCCATGATCACAAAATAAACTGAGTTCTTCAAAATATCTGATACTCATAATTATATTATATTATTAAGGTTAACGCTAAGTAGTAGTAGTATAAAAATACTTTACAGCTTATCAGTCATCATCACTCTCTCAAAATCGTTTGTTAATTAACGTTATCTACATCTAACGAAAGTAACGCTGGGAAAAGATACTAGAACAGCCAGCCGCACGCAGGGGCGACACAGAAGGGGAAGGTTTACATTCTAATTGCATTGTTAGTTGTAACGAGGCAGGTTATCGCGAGGGATTAGGTCGCGATAACGTAACGCTTAGCCCCATCCTCACCCCGCGCGCCCCTCTGGCGCAGCTGTCGCGGTCAATCGTTTATTTTTGGGGTTCCGCACCCGAACGATAAAATGACCCTATTATTAAGAATCCTACTATCCCAGGTTCGATCCCCGGGTCCGGCAACAAATAGTTTCGAATTTTCGAACGTTGCTCGGGTTTGTGATCACCAACCCGCATTTGGCAAACGTGGTGATTATGCCAGCACCCATCATTGCAGTGGTAACTTGAATTCATTGATGGAGGCCTTTTCCTTGCAGTGGGATAATTATAGGCTGTTACTTTATTATTAAGAAACCGTTATCCGTCTGCCATTATCATGAGATCATCATCTCAGCCAAACTAAGCTCACAGACATAGGTCCCTCCTAGGCTAGTTCTAGAGTGACACTAACGGTCGGTCGGCACGGATTAGTTCGTACCAAACAAATCCGCGCTGGCGGTCGTCCGCACGGACCCGACAGCTTCACTCTAAAGCGCTCCTTACATTAAATACATATTGGTTGGTACGGAGCGATCCGTACTGACGGTCCGCGTGTCACTTAAACCAGCCTAAAATCAGCGCTAAGGATGTTCACAACGATCGGTCCAGTGCCACCCTCATCCATCCTGCAGCTTCCTGTGACCTAAGCCGGCTCCGGTTCGTCTGTCACCCGGCTGTATCTCGTAAACTGTGATAGTAAAGTTGAAATATTTACTTACAGATGATGTAGTACTGTTGACTCTATAACAAAAAATACAAAAAAATAGAATAATACGAACAGGTACATAAGGAAGCTCTCAATCTCATACAACAAACGTGATATTTTTGCTCGAAAATGATAACGGTAACATAAGAAGACGCTTGAAATATTCACATAATATTCATTTAAATACTTACTCAGTTTAAACATGTGTAATTACGAGTAAATTAAAATTAATTATTATCTAAGAGGGATTATGATAGTAGCACACAATTCACAAACCCTTACACGGAACTCTTAGAGCGCGAATCCGACTCGCACTTATCCGGTTTTTACTTTAACGCGAATATATTGCGCTATCCGACTCTATTGTTATCTACGCTTCGTTTAATTTAGCTCTTTTTGTTGACTCCCGGGATTTCGGGCAAAAAGCGAAATAAATTTTTGTGCCGAAACAAAAAACAGGCGCGTCCGTCGAGTGGCGCGCTCGATCGTTTCGTAATGTTTATTTTTGCGATGGCTCCTATAGAAAGCTCGTTAATGGTCGTGGATTGTTTCCTAACAATAGAGCGGCGCAAGTGCTAAATACAAGTCGCCGCATACGCGCTGTATGAGGGCGCAAGCCATTGTGTTATCTTATGGGCCAACTGGCAATTCCACTGTGACATCGCTCCCAATGAAATCGCACTTCGTGCAAGCTATAATCTAAAACATCTCCCTCGCAAATGTCACCTAAGCCAGTTCAGCGGTTTAGGCGTGAAAAGCTACGACTGCAGAACACAGAGTTGCTTTTTTATTTATGACTAGCTGTTGCCCGCGACTTCGTCCGCGTCAATTTCTGTTATTTTTCACTGATGCTTCCCTCCTAGTGGTCGCAGCGTGATGATATACAATCTAAATAAAGCCTTCCTCGATAAATGGACTGTCCAACACAAAAATAATTTTTCAATTAGAACCAGTACTTTCTGAGATTATAGCGTTCAAACAAACAAACTCTTCGATTTTATAATAATACTAGCTGTTCCCCGCGACTTCGTACGCGTCAATTTCTGTTTTTATGATCGCGATTACTTTTGCAACATTTTTCACTGATGCTTCGCTCCTATTGGTCGCAGCGTGATGTAATATAGCCTAAAGCCTTCCTCAATACATGGACTATCTAACACAAAAAGAATTTTTCAATTTGAACCAGTACTTCCAGAGATTAGCGCGTTCAAACAAACAAACAAACAAACTCTTCAGCTTTTTTACTGCTTATATTTTCAATACACGTTGTAATATTAGTATAGATTATAAGTATAGATATTAGTATGGATAGTAGAATAGGTTTGTTTTACTTTAATTTAAGTAAATATGGGGCATGTGGTTAGCGCTAGGCGATATGAGCAGCGTTTCATTACGCGCCAGGAATAACACCACACAAGAACGACAGGAGGTGTTATATCTTTGAAACTGTTCATTGCTGCGTTAAAGGATATTTTCAAGCTTCCGGATTGGAAAGGATTTGGTATCAATACAATATTAGGCCAAAGGGCCATTCCAAGCTTTGTATGCACGGTGGCGGCAACTGAGTCTTTATCTAGGCTCCATTAGGGAGATGTTCCCGAAATTTGTATTTTTCACCTGATATCAGGTTGAGTTCACTGAGATCCTTTGATCGATTTATTTTAATCCGGCATCCGAGGGGTTGTTTTCAGTCGATGACTCTAATCCACGCCCGGAGCGCTCACGCATCCTGATCATAACAATTGGAGCGTGACAAAATAAAAATTTCCACCCCACGGACTGTTTTTGGTACGTGATTTTAATGTTGCATGCAATAAAAAGCCGGGCTTAAGTGTAGTGTTACTTTAATGTGCCCATTGTATCCGCACATGCTTCTGTTCGCCGTTGTATTCTTCCCTTCGCCCCTGCCGTTGCAATTACTCAAACTGCTCAAATGAGGAGAAGTACAAACTGTCAAAATTTTAAATTACTTATATATTTTTCATACAATGCAAGCGGTGGTTATGCCTGCACCAATCATTGGTATGGTATTTAAAGGTAAATAGAATTTTACCTTCCCAAAGATTCGGTTGCACGAATCATGGTCGCGGGCAGACTATTTATCTTTAAATAATGTAGATCGTTGCATCAAACCCCGTAAGCGTTAAGTGTATAAATGCAACATATAGTTTAAAATCCTACATTGCTAGGGTATCTTGCAATCAATTATGGCGGCCATTGCTCTTCAGTGAGATGACTATAGACCGTTACTATACCATGCAATTAATGTTTGAAAAAAAATCAAAGAGGGGTTTTCACAATGGTGTTGTATTTCCTGAAATATAAATCTAATGAATTTATTAAAAATGATATAATCGCAATGTATAAAACAGCTGGCTCATTCGCATTGAAACTCTTAATATTCTTCGTCCCTAATGTAAGAAATCTCCTCGGGAGGGAATGGTCCTGCTAATTAATCAGTTCCAGGCTGGATCGCGCCTACCTATTTGCATTGCTCCGGCGATTATCTTTTGAGGAATTCCGGAGGAAGATCTGTCATTTTATACAGATTTCCATTGTGAGACTTGAGTGCTTTATAAATTACTCCGACGTGGTTTCACAGGTGCAATTTACTTTTCAAATCCCTAGTAAAACGTTTTTAGTGCCTAGCCCTAAGGTAATGTTATATACAAAGCCAGAATTAAAATATTGTGAACACACTATAATCCTTTTTCTATGGGTAGATTTTCTTTTCAAATTAGAATAGAACCAACTTTGAACTAGAAGGAATAGACTAAATCATCGAAATATGTCAACCTTGTATTAATTCATCTATGACACGACCTGTCGCATCGCAACGTTAAAGTAACGCAGTAAAAATAACATGATTGTAAGCCACATACAAAAACTTGCCGCTTTTAAAACTGTTTAATCTTAAATACGAAAGATGAATCGCATCAGAGTTTTACAGTTAAGTACGTGTAGTGTAGATGTGATTAGATAATTTACTTTTTTCTATATTTTTTCTGCGTTATTTGTCGAGACTCATTTAGTCTCAGCAATACCTGAGTTGAAGAACTCTTCAACTCAGTAGAAAGTCAGTGGAAACGCAGACTAACTAGTCTGCGTTTCCACTGACGCGGAGAGGAGCGGAGAGGAGAGGAGAAGAGCCGCGAAAAGAGGTGAGTGTTTCCACTGAACCAGAGCGGAGCGGAGTAGAGTAAAGCGGAGAAGGGTGGAGTGGAGCGGAACCGAGCGGAGCGGGGTGGAGCGGAGTAAAAAGAAAACCGGGGCATATCAGTTACAGTTAATTTCTCAGAGAGAAAGCACGCCATGTTGTCTTTAAAAAAGAAGAGGACAATTCTTGTATACCTTTCTCTACTTCAAGATGAAGATAACGAATCAGATGAAGTGGCATTAACTATTTCGACTTTTTTAGATTCAGAGAGAAAACATAGATTTTGGATTCGAGAACATATAAAAAAAAAACCATTCTGAGCATGGGGAATTTTCAACTTATTTTCGAACGTTTGACGATGAAATGTTTTAAAATTCATACAGGGTATCAAGAGAAGTTTTTCATGAATTGCATTATTTACTTAAACCTTTTTTTTCTCTACTCCGCCCCGCACCGCCGGGTTTGAGCGGAGGCCTCAATTCAATCCACTCAGAACCCCGCATGCTCTAAATTTTATATGAAAATCCGCAGATCCGAGATTTTGAGCATCTTGATTGGTCAATTCATGCACCGCTAAGCTCCTCTCCGCGTCAGTGGAAACGCAGCCTTACTCGTGTGTGCCTGCGTCGTATGAAAAACCTGTAATAAATATGTTCGGTAGAAAAATATTATGAACAAAAATGGGTACTAATTTTTAAACCTAAATTGTTTGTTTGGTATCTATAACTTTTTTGCCACTTGAGTGCTTTCCTTCTCCAAAATTTTGGGTGTCTTTGGTTTGATCGAACCGAATGTTTAACAGTGTGTTCATCAGACTGAATGTTCGTTCATTCACCGAGTGACTTGACTCACTGTCTGATTGAAACGAAAAAATGCCTTCGATATCTACATTTCTTAGTCATGAGATTCACAAATACGTATTTAATATCATCCTAAGGGTCATCAGATACTGCCTTGGCATCTTATAGTTCTGTATAAGATAGTAGTACCGAACCGACAAAGGACCCATCGTGCTAGCAGCGCAAGCGCAGGGCTGGGGCCTTACTCCGCATCACTATGTCCGTAAATTCGAGACCATCTGTCTCGCCCACTCATACCAATGTCTTCTAATATCTGAAAGAGACAGACAGATCTGTATATTCGGACTACGTTTTGCGTAGTAGTGCTTCAGGCGTGCGCGGGAGTCGCCGCGGTGCGCTATCGGAACAACTATCGGGATTCGTCGGTGATCGGACCGTTTGAGCGCTTCGTGAGCGAGGCAACTGATTTACCGATATGGTGTCTGACTTTGGTTCCTTTTAAGAATAAGCATTTATACCGACATGACCATTATATAAAAATACATCACGTTTAGAAAAGGAGTTCCTTTTATAAGATAATTTCTTGTTTCAGTCACAACAAGATAGGATACTGATTTTTTTATCATCTAAACTTTATTTTTTTTTCCCTCTGATGGAAGTATCTGAGTAATTAGTGGTTGAATTGATTACAAAGTTGTTGAGATAAATTGGACACTGATTACTATGCCGTAACAAATTTATCCAATTAGAAACTAAGTACCTACCTAATAATAATTATCTGAGGTCAAAATAGGCAGAAAATCATAGGTAATTCGGAACTCAACGGTAGTAGACTAGTAGGTGAACAGCTTTGCGAACTATTCCATATCCTTTGCATCGTATATTTTCATTTACCTAAAAAAACAAAAAACCCACCGAACCGAAATTTAATGTTTATTTAAATTATCTCAACAGCATAGGACGCTCATGTTATGAGGGTAACCCAATTAATTTTATTCGCGGCATTAGTTATGTCCTAAAAGTGTTATTCCAATTAGTCAGTCGGGGAGGGGTCGTTTGTTATCTCCCCCGGGGCTGTATCAGACTATTCAGACTGCATGACTAATTGATTCGACAACTTTCATAAATCCGTGACGCTCGCTTTGAACGGAGGGCGCGGGGTTAGCCCGGCCGACCGGCCAAAGAAGACAGATAGGTACAGAAGTCAATCTCGTGTATGTATTTCACTTTTCATACCTACAATCGGGCGGTCGCGCAAGGTTTGTTATGTTTGGATAACGCACAAAAACTACCGCGATAGTGGCACTCGTATCTGGTTATTCGATTTACTGTCTAGAATGAAACAGTAATATATTAAAAATGGTAATACTTACTACTTATACATATAAAAAATCTATGGTTAAAACGAACTATCGAATTCTAAGCAATTACCTACTGGTAGAACTGAAATAACCACAATTCACCTTTTATGGTGAAATTACACAACCGTCTACTGAACAGTTAAAACACCTTTTTTGCTCTATTTTTGCACCATAAAGTTCACCAACGCGTATATTAAACAGATGAATGTAATAAGACCTATAATTGACACTTGACACACGCTCGTAATGGTCCGAACTGGTTCGAGATATGATGTCCGTAAGCGGTGTCTATGTGTGCGTTGCTTATGTGCACTTTGTGTTAGATTGGCTTCTGTACTATTTGTCTTTAGTTCGTGGACCGGCCGAGTCCGTGCGCGTCAATCACATCGGTCCGCACTCGCAAACATCGATGCTATTACAAAAAAAACAACATTTTCAATCAACGGTTTTGATGGACGCGTTTCCTCTTACTGTTGTAAATTGCTAACAATTTTATTTTGAATAAACAAAAAAAACTTGAAATGTTTCTCGAATTCCACTTTAAGTTAGAAAGTGTTACTAAATGCTACGAACAAAATTTTTTATTTACATTAACACAAGCTTTTCTCCTGTGGCTCTGCCCGAGTGAACTACGTGAACGCTATTAGTATACAAAATAGCCTACAACCTTTCTCAAGGACTCATCTATCTTTGTAACGAATTTCATCAAAATCGGTTCAGAAGTTTAGGTGGACAGCGTTTATAATATTATTTGTTGTAATTGGATTTATTTCAGATTTGAAATTAAGCTATTTATGAGAGAAACGACATGTGTGTTTCATGAAATAAAAATATTAACCAACTCTTGTCAAGTATCGTCTGTCTGTTATGAGGTGTGCCCGCGGGAGATACACAGAATCTTAGTATTAATTACTTATAGCCTTTAAATGTTATTCTAATATCTAAACTAGTTTATTGGAAAGTTTCTACAAAATCCTTTCTTTAGTTTCAACGTAAACAAGTAACGAACATCCATACATCCATTGGTACAATCTTTCGCGTTGATAATATTAGTAATGAATTATCTTATCTGTGGTAAGGATTACCTTGATGTCATCTATGACATCTAGGTAACGCCCCGTTGGTCTAGTGGGGTGATTATAGGTCGTTACTATGTATAAAAATGTAGTTTATGAGTACTGTTTGTTACATTACTAGTAATAGGGTTGATTTGTTTGATAATTAATATACCCATTGTACTCCTACCCTCATATTTAAAGTAAAAACACCTCACATATACAGGGTGAAATTTTAACCACTTTCAAAAATTTTTGTAGGCGTTTAGTATCGTATTTAGAGCCCATTTTATGAAGTTAAAAATGAAAATCAAGTTGTCACCCGAAAATATTTTTCGCAATATAGTTTTAAATTTTTACAGTTTTTTAGGTATAAAGGGAAAATCAAAAACTTATGATTAGTATCGTAATGAATGAATGTGATGTGCATTGCGTTAAAAAGTGTTGCTACGCAGCCGTATCAAAAATTTTTGATTTCTGGCGGACATTTTCTAAGTGCTTTATCTTGACATTTTTGTACTGGGCTATACCAAAAGAAAAAATACGTCATTTGTTTTTTGACTCGTAGATAAGATATATTAAAATTTGGAAGGTGCTTAAAATTTCACCCTTTATAAAAATAAATGAATATCAGCACCACCATCAGCATCAGCTAATATTTATGTCAATAAGTCATCATCAGCAACAACCCCACAAACTTTCGCGTTTACAATATTAGTAAGTTGGTATCACCAGTATTACCTTGTTTAAATGTTATAGATCTACTAGTTCTGAACCATTTAAGTTTTAGTCTTTTATTTTATCGCACTTCGGTAGTAATACCTTAATAACTACTCCTCTTAATCTATTCAAGTGTCAGGGTCTGAGTTTTGAAGTACACTGCATATACGTATATCCTATTCATGCGAGACTGCTCCAAACGATTATACCTTTCCGTCGAATTCACATATTGTCGACTGAGACGTTCTCATTTCATATAATAGCTGACTTCGCTACACGAATGCCATGGTATGTTTCGCGATGCGGGCGAAACGTGTTCTTCGCATATAATTCCATGCAATATTGCCGTATTCATGTATTACATAAGGGGAACTGCTCCACCGTGCAACGGGTACTGCACACAATGTGGGCTTTCAAGCTTTAATCTAAGCTCAAAAACCGAGCTTGAAAAGCGAGATAAACCACACGGGCCGCTCGCTCGACAAAACATTTTTTCCTAAGGTAGAACTGAAGTGTGATGTAAGTACCTCACCACATTACGTAGCATACGCAGGATAAAATTTTAACAAAAAACAGATGACATGTTTTATCTTTTGGTATAGCCCAGTACAAAAATGTCAATTATCTAGAAAAGGTCCGCCAAATATCAAAAATTTTGGATACAGCCTCCTCGCAACACACTTTTTACGCGATGCGCTTCTCATTCATTCATTACGATACTATTCATAAGTGTTGTAACTTTATATCTTCACTGGCTTAGGACCGTAAAAATGAGAACTATGTTGCGAAAAATATTTTCGGGTGAAGACTTGACCTACGATACTATTAGGGGTTAGAGTATGAAATTGCCGTTTTGTATGGACGAAATCGAGAAAAGTCATTTTTCCATACTAACAATTTTTTAGTTTTTTTAAAAACGCCTGAACCGTTTTCGATGCAATTAAAGGTAAAAGTTAGATGGTTATAAAGCTACGCATTATAGTATTTAAATTTCTGAAAATCAAAGTACATAATACAAATATACTTAATTGAAGCAAGAAGGTCAGCTGACACATTGTAAGGGGTCTTTTCAACGACTTCCTTTGAAGTAATAGGCACTAGTATTGCTTTTTTTTTTTAGTCAATAGATACTTTATTTAGTTTTTGATACAGTACAAAAAGAATTACGCAATAATACGACTATACATAAGAGCTATAATAAAAATAAAAAGTGGTAAAATAATCGGCAATTTCATACTTTAACCCCTATTATTAACGAGACGATACTTAACGCCTAGAAACATTTTTTACGGCGACTAAAAAGTCATCTGTATAGGTCTAGCTAGTACATAAAATGGACTTAGGGTTAATTAGGACGATTGCTATGTGCTACATCGTGCCATCGCGATCGGTCGAACGAACATTTCTTATTTGAACTCCATGTATCCATTACATACATACATACATACATACATATTATCACGCCTCCTTCCCAACGGGGTAGGCAGAGACCAAGGCCTTCCACTTACTACGATCCTGGCATACATCTTTCGCTTCTTCCACATTTATCAATCTTTTCATGCATGCTCGTCGGTTTAGAGTACTCTTGACCTGACCTTTCTTCAGAACATCCCCGATTTGATCGTGATAGGTTCGTCTAGGCCTTCCTCTTCCAACGTTCCCTTTCACACTCGTCTTGTAGATCTGTCTAGTCATTCTCCTCTCATTCATCCTCTCTACATGTCCAAACCATCTTGTGACAATATCTTCTTTCACACCACAACGTTCTCTTATCACACTATTTCTTATCCTGTCACTCAATTTCACTCCTAACATACTTCTTAGCGCTCTCATTTCTACTGCATTTATTCTACTTTCATGCTTTTTCTGCCATACCCAACTTTCACTTCCGTACATGAGTGTTGGAACCAACACCCCTCTATGCACAGCCAGACGAGCTTTCATAGAAATCTTCTGGCTATTTACAAAGGCGTGCAGCGCACCATTCACTCTGTTACCAGCATTTACTCTCCTTTCAATATCACTTTCATACTTTCCGTCCCTAGTAAACACCGACCCCAAGTATACAAACTCATTCACTTGCTCCAGTTCATTACCACCAATCCGAATACATACTTCAGTCATGCTCTCTTCCTTTTCAAACACCATAAACTTTTGTCTTTTTTGTGTTCACTTTCATTCCCTTTCTTTCCAAAGCTTCATTCATAATAGTCACCATCGCTTGCAAATCCTTAGCCGTCGATGCAAGTAATACTTGATCATCGGCGTAAAGAAGACATTTGACGCGTAACTCATTCATTCTTAGGCCAAAATCACTCTCTTTCAGATCTGTCAGACAATTATCCATGAAACGGTTGAACAGCCACGGAGACGCTACACATCCCTGTCTAACACCCTTTTGGATATTAAACCAATCAGTGTACGCTCCGTTTATCCTGACACAAGCACTAGAATCCTTATAGAGGGAATTCAATGCCCGTATCAGCTTACTGCTCACCCCATGCACAGCTAATGCCGACCACAACTCATTCCTCACCACTTTATCATAGGCCTTTTCCAAATCTACGAATGCACAAAAGTCTTTTTGGTTTGTTGCCAAATATCTTTCCGTAATGCATCGTAGGGAAAAGACCTGATCCGTACATCCCATATTCTGTCATCTGTTTCTAACATTACTCTTTCAATCATCACTTTAGCATACAGTTTGCCGACAACACTGAGGAGGCTTATTCCACGGTTACACGGTCTTGTTGTGACCCTTTTCCCTTGTACAACGGCACGATCACAGCCTTGCACCAGTCTCCCGGTACCCGACCGTTCCTCCAGCACAAGTTGAAAAGGCAGTACAACTGACTTGCTACTACTCCCTGTCCAGCCTTCAGCATTTCGACGGAAACCCTGTCATATCCCGCAGCTTTACCTGATTTCATACTTTTCAACGCTTTCATGCTCACTCTCATTCACTTCAAGAGGAGGTGCTTGCATTTGTGCTAGGCCCTCTTCTCTTTCAAAAAGACTTTCAAAATATTCCTTCCATCTTCTCAGCACACATTCTTCTCCTTTTATAATATTCCCATCCTTACTTCTGATTTTAGATAGCTCCGAGTTTGATGTTTTCCCTCGAGCTAATCTAATCGATTTCCAAAACAATTTAATATTGTCTTGGAAACTATCAGAGAGTCTTCTATCAAACTCATCCTTTTGCTCTTCTTTCTTCGTACTGATCACATTTTTCACTAGCCCTTTCATATTTTTATAAACCTTTCTTGCCTTATCCACATCCTCTAATGTCGCCTTTTGTACTCTTTGGTTAGCCTTAGTTGCTAACCAATCCAGCCATGCTTTCTTCTCATTACGTACAACCTTTTGCACTTCCTTATCCACCCACTCTTTCTTCTGCATTCTTCCTTTTCTTCTCTTACAGACACCACATACGTCAATTGCAACATTCACTACACCTTCCTTAAAAGTCTTCCAAAAACTTTCTATCTCACATTCCTTATCCAAATTAACAAATCGTTCTTTCAACCTTTTAACGTATTCTTCTTTCACTCTCTCCTCTTGCAAATTTTCTACTTTCACGCGTTCTAGATTAGTTCTGGGTTCCGCTGTCCTATGTCGCCATCGTTTGAAAAGACCACTTATCCTGGACATCACCAGGAAGTGGTCTGTATCAATACCGACACCGCGGTACGCCCTTGTATCCAGAACATGCCCTTTCAGTCTTTCGTCTACGATCACAAAATCAATCATACTTCTTATGCCACATTCATCCCTTGTATACATATGGATTCTTTTATGAGCAAACATTGTGTTCGCTACTAAAAGATTCCATTCCAAACATACCTCAAGCAAACTTTTACCATTTTCATTTATTCTCTCATCACCAAACGTGCCTAAAACCCTTTCATACCCATCACGCTTCACACCTACCCTCCTCCTTACACTTCTTTAAAACTTCTCTCATGCTATCCCAGAACTCCTCTCTTTCCTTTTTGGCTATCGTAGACCCGCTTACACCCAAATCCGTAGGTGCATACACACCTAGGACAAAAATTCGGGTAAGCCCTACTTTTAACCTAATCCAGAGGAGTCTAGGGGTCACACATTCATACTCAATCATACAATCATTCATTCGCGCAGACAAAATGACACCGACACCCTGGCAGCCTCTTTTGGCGCTGGGTACACCAGACCAATACGCCGTGTAGGGTCCATGCTTTGTGGTGTCACATTCCTTTCGCTTCGTCTCATTCACGCACAGAACATCAATTCTCCTGTCATCCATCATCTGACATACTTCATCTATTTTAACATTCAATCCTCCTCTAACATTCAAAGTAGCAAAGCGGCTTTCCTCAGCCCGCTTTCCGCCCCCGTTGGAAACGAGACGTGATGGGTTGCGAACCGCACCGCCGCCTATTTGGGTATCAAAATTCGTCGAGTCCATTGCGTTCCCACGAGAAGCTAGGGAAATATACTCGAGCCTGGCAGAGCCCCGCGTACCAGACAAGGGTAAGCCTTATTCTGGGGTCACCAGGCCCCAGGGCACCTTGGCACGCTATTGACTAGGCTCGCCCCTAGCCACGCATCCATCGGCACGGCAGACCTTGGATTGGCGGAGAGGATAGGAAAGGGAAACCCTGAAAGGAATGGGGACATAAGATAGGAAATGTATGATCATTGACAGGAAGAAGGTGTAAAGGATACTACTGTCTCGGAGGGCTAGGGATAATTCAGTAGTAGCTCGGGGGGCCGGGGTCGCGTACCCGTATACCATAACAGAATTTCCGGAAAGGAAAATCAGTATGTATACCCCTGACCAATCCATTACAGAACATCATAAGCAGCCTATATCAATCGTCAGTCAAAGACCACTCTAAGATGAAGGTTTTACATAATCGCCACGCTTGGCGGGCAGGTTGGCAATGGCATTGCCAATTGGCCAATGGTGGAGAAAAGTCACTGCTGGCCGTTTATGGAAGGCGAAGGATATCTATGAAGAGAATGGGCGATGTTTTTTTAAACTGTTTTTTAAGCATATAAATTGGAGGTGGGCCTCGATCCCACAACCTCCCGCTTACGGGGCGACTACTTTAACCATTGACCTGCCCAGAGATTTGGTGTGTCGACGAATTTATTCAAGGCTTTACGATGTGAACTTGCGGAGTTTGAACCACAAAACACGGAAAAAAAGGCTTTTAGCGAATGCCCATACTTCTGCCCAAACATGAGTCAGTCATGAGCAACTACAACACAGCAGCCTAGTGTTGGCTGCTAATATAAATAAATAAATAAATATTTTAAGACATGCCTCACTGGGCCACACAGAGCCAGCTAGTCCCAAATTAAGGTAGTATTAAGTACCCTGTCGTATGGGGGTACTAGACAACCGATAATCTTACTTATATACTTTTTTTTTTTTTTGTAAATACATACTTATAATACATAGAAAACACCCAGACCAGTACAAACAGACATGTTCATGCACACAAATATTTGTACTGTGCGGGGATCGAACCCGCGACCCATGGCTCAGAAGCAGCGTTAACTACCGCTGATCCAAATGGTCGTCGAATGTGTATTTGATAGACAGGACGTTATGAAATGAAAGATTCTTTTAATCTCTTTTAAGAATTTTTTATTTGATGAATTTTCGATTATTTTCAGAAGGGGAGTAATTCTTTTAAAGTGGCCGTACGATACGTGGGATCCAATTATACGAAATGAATTTTGCCCGGTCGATGCTGTCAGTTGCATATAAAAGCAATTTGGCTGCGACCGCGGCTGAGCGCGGCCTCGTTGTCTGCGGTCGCCGGTTCGAGTCCTGCCCGGTCAGCCGCAGACAACGAACGATTGCAAATTTGACCAAATTAATTATTAACGCCCCGTTGGTCTAGTGGTTTAAATACCGGGCCAAGATCTCGGGGTCCCAGGTTCGAATCCCGGGTCAGGCAACAAAAAAGTTTCGAATTTTCGAACGTTGCTCGTTTGTATACTTTATTTGATATTTTAGCAACTTAATTGCACTTATAATATCAGTATATAAACTTGAAAAATTTTGTCTCAGGCGGGACTCGATCCCGCATCTCCTCGCATGCCGGGCGGGCGCCATACCATTAGGCCACCGAGATAAATAATATCAAATAAAGTATATAAATAGCTGTTTCATCTTAACTGACTGTCAAACATCTGCAAAGATGTTTCTTTCGGGTGTTAAGGGTGCAAACTCCTAACATTTGATGAAACAACGCTGGCTCACAGCGTAAGAATATGCTTGAAAAATTCGCGCCATGTCGCAGTGTCTCGGTGGCCTAATGGTATGGCGCCCGCCCGGCATGCGAGGAGATGCGGGTTCGAGTCCCGCCTGAGACAAAATTTTTCAAGTTTATATGTTGCTCGTTTGTGATAACCAACCCGCATTTGATTGCCGTGATTATGCCAGTACACCCATCATTGCTGTGGTAACTTGAATTCAATGATGGAGGCCTTTTCCCTGCAGTGGGATGATTATAGGCTGTTACTTACTAATTATTATTTTGCTGGTTAATATGTCGCTATAGAAAGCATGTTCTTCGTTAAAGATATTTGATCTGCAAAAAGGCAAGTATTTAATTAATATTGGCTACGAGCTGTCCCTGTTGGTCTAGAGCAAGTGGTTTAAATACCGGGCCAAGATCTCGGGATCGTGGGTTCGATCGCCGATTCGGGCAACAAGTTCGAATTTTCGAACATTGCTCGGGTTTGTGATTGTCAACCCGCATATGGCAAAAGCGTGGTGATTATGCCTTAAGTACCCATTATTGCAGTGGTAGCTTGAATGATGGAGGCCTTTACCCTGCTTTACTAATGTTATTACTAAATAGTTTACATAGGTATTACAAATTTTGCATGTAAATATGTAACATGTAACGTTATGCAAATCGTTGCAGCTATGCTATAGTTATGCGCGTACATACATAGATGGAAAGAAGACTAACAAAAACAATACCTACTGGAATGCAAACCTGATATTTTAAACGGCCGGTCCTTATAACCTATCTATCTTCAGTTGTGGCATATCGGAGATAGAAAACAACTTCTGTCTTTGTTTCTCTGGACGGAAAACCAGAGATAGAAACTGTTTCCTATCTTCGAAATGTCAAAACTGGCGATAGATAGATTATTGGGACCGGCCGTAGGTAGATAGATACCTACAGTTGAGCTGCCGCGGAAAGTTTGTTATTGTGTGAAGTCTCGTGATGCATTCGATAGATGGCGCTACCGGTTTGTTGCCACATAAATTCATGCAAAGTTGAATTTTGTTTCTCTCTGAGTCTGAACCCAATAGAAGTCCACGCAGGTAAAAGCAAGCTGCAGTATATTTTATCAAGACTTGATATTTTTTTAGGTTAACTGGATTTGAGGTTTACTGGCATCGATTTAATAAAAACTAATCTACAGTTCGGTACAAAAATGACACCTCATTTGAATGATTGCCATTGATTTTAAAATGTCAGTGTCAACTGTATACCTAACCCGGCCAAATTCTGTCGGCATGCATTAGTATGGATATTTATGTCATGTTGTTACTATTCAATTGATAGTCAAAGTGTAGGTACCCTATGTAAAATTGGTGCATTTTTAGTTGAGGCACTTTTTTGACATTTGTGTTTTACTAGGTTTTTACGTTACATAAATGTTGACTGGTGATCTTTATCTATACTAGTATTACAAAGCTGAAGAGTTTGTTTACTTGTTTGTTTGAACGCGCTAATCTCAGAAAGTCCTGGTTCGAATTGAACAATTCTTTCTGTGTTGGATAGTCCATTTATAGAGGCAGGCTTTAGACTATATAATAAATAAATAAATAAATAATTGACGCGTACGAAGTCGCGGGCAACAGCTAGTCAATCACACAATAGCAATGATTCCAGGTCAATGACGGACTGGTAGTCGTTATATGCAGGTGAAACGCGATCCCGTATAGCCTGTTAGTTTGGATTTAGCCGTAAGCCAATTAAGATGCCACCTTCTCATGGCGGAGTTGTGCCAATTTGTTTTCCCTTCGCGGGAATGGGTCTGCGATTGCCTTTCAAGGCGAAAGGGTGAAATTGTGCAAGTTTGAAACCAATCATTGTTAGGTGGATACATTACAGGTAGTTTTATTTACAAACAATTTATATAATTTATATCAATTTATTATGATTTAAATTATTATTATTTTTATAAATAATGGGCTTCGAGCAACGCGGCCTTCCGTCCCGTAAGGGAGTAGCGTTTTCCCTCTGTCAAAAGTATAAGCCCAATTGGGCATTAGCGTTTATAAAAATTTGCGCTCAGATTTCTTCCTAGACCGAGTCCAGTCGCGCAAGTGAACGCCGCCGTATTAAAAATGCCGAATTGCTCAGTTTTCTGTTGTAAAAAGAGGTCTGCAACATCAAGTTTACAAAATGATGGTGTTACATTTCACATGTAAGTAAATTTGTATCGTATTATTGCCATTTAATTACATTTAAACACTAAATTCGCATATTTTATTCTTGAATAGTTGTTGGATTTGTTCAACAACATCAGGTCTGCTCGCCCGTGCAAATTTCAGATCGGTCGCGCGATAAATCCGATTTCTTGTCGCTGGGCAACATAGTGATGTTATTACTTTGGCATGACATAATGTTTGTCGATAAAGGGTGGTGGTTATCGACAAGGTATACGAGGTAGGTTTTATGTGAGATGTAAAATCTCTTTTCTGTTATTAAGTTTGAAACTATTTAACTCTTTAATAGTAATAACATAATATTAATAATTTATTTTTATTTGATTTAATCATTCTAGTTAGTAGTTTTTAGGGTTCCGTACCCAAAGGGTAAAAACGGGACCCTATTACTAAGACTTCGCTGTCTGTCCGTCTGTCCGTCGCTCTGTCACCAGGCTGTATCTCAAGAGACGCGATAGCTAGACAGTTGAAATTTTCACAAATTATGTATTTCTGTTACTGCAATAACAACAAATACTAAAAACAAAATAAAATAAATATTTAAGGGGGCCTCCCATACAACAAACCCGTTTTATTGGCCTTTTTGGTACGGAACCCTTCGTGCGCGAGTCCTACTCGCACTTGGCCGGTTTTTATTATGTATTGTGTGCAACTTGTTTCTTTTCCTTCGTCATTGAAATATAGAAATGTTTTTAATGTAATCATTTAAACTCGTTTTTTTTTATTAATTTTTTTTTAATTAAATTTACATGCAAGATCTATCATGGAAAAATATATTGACACCAGAATTTATTTTTTAATGAAAAAAATTGCATCTGCCAAATTTAATATACACAATATTAATTCATTTTTGAAACAATGAACTTCTTATCACTAATTTTCACGCAGATACGTAATTTACTATTCTCAAATTCATTATTAATCCATAATTAGCGGATCCGGCAGAGTTCGTCCCTCCCACCCCTCAACCCATACCTCAAATCCTTCCAGTCCTTTGCATCCCTCTAATATTTTTAAATGTCGTGTCACGGTTTATATGGTGTCACTCCATTAAACAGCTCATTTGTAGCGATAGCGGTATAAAATTTAGTCTTCGTCCTAGTTTCGTACCCATCAAATCTAACACAAAAAATCAACATCAAAATCGATCGTTATTTGAATACCAAAATTTGTTGTTAAGATCCTACTAATAAATAAATATTATAGAAATTAAGTTATAATTGTTTTTAATTATAATTCATAATTTGTTCTGTAAATATAGATAATATTTAATACATAAAATGTTTCACTTTGTTACTTTTATTCCGTCTTCAGAAAAAAATTATCGATATTGCTACATGAACAGTTAAGTCCAACTCTATTTAGGTCGAAAACGGGGCAATGTGTGAGTTGTAACTCATCCGTACACGAATTGTTGCTGAATTGCTTAATTTTTTGTGTGTGAGTGTCGTCACTACAGTGTTGTTTTTGTATGTGAGTATGCGAACCTGCGCTTGTGTGCCCATTTACCCCCGCAAAAAATGCCAGAACTTTTTGTATAAAATAGAATCGCTATGCCTACTCCCTTCCGGGACGGAAGGCCGCGTTGCTCGAAGATAATGGGTTTGCTCTCGACTACATACTTATATACTATACGGTTAAGAAGAAGCCTAAGATGGAGAGAGCTTATCCAGAGGTACCTACTGGTTCTCCCACACACCAGCGGAACACAGAAAAACTGCTTGGCGCTGGACTCCGGCAGGAGGGTGGTAGCATCCAGGCGGCCTCTTACGAAGCCTACCACCGCAGAGGGATCTGTTAGGTAGCCATCAGCATTGGTTAGAAAACCGAAGATGCCGTTGCCCAGGGTGGACCACTAGGAGGTAGATCCCACCACCCCATTTGCCTATGTCCAGCGTTGGGCGTCGTTGAACTGAGATGATGATCATGATTAGTTGAGTTTGAACAACGTATACTACCTATATGATATGTACACACAACTGAGAGTGCTTCGATAAAATAAAAAATTGAAATAATAATGTGGACAACATCACATAGGTACACATTGTTCAGACCCCAAATAGTAGTATTATATTATCTGTGCCCCAAAGTAAGTAACTGTTCAAAGCACTTGTTCTTTGTTCTACATTGATTCCTTCGGGAACCGAACATGGGTTCTCGGAGCAGGCAACACCTTGAAGCCGTTACGTTATAGGTACGCCACTTACGGCCGGTTCCAACAATAACATAGGAAACAGTTTCTATCTCTGTTTTTGCCGTTCAGAGAAACAAAGACAAAAGTTGTTTTCTATCTCCGATATGCCAAAACTGAAGAAAGATAGGTTATTGGAAATGACCGTGTGGAGTGGCGTACCTATCGGAGGCGGATAAGGTCAAATCGGGTTTCCGTAAATGGTTTTTACTACTAACCAAGATCTCAAACAGTAATATCACTGGCAATTTTGTTAATAAATTCGTATGCGTTTCTTATTCTTGGATGATACTGGTAAATTCATAAATTAGTCGAATCTTCGAGCAACGCGGCCTTCCGTCGGCCGCGTTGCTCGAAGCTTACAATAATAACATCTCGAAGCCGCGTCTGAACCAAAACGTAAGCGTAAACGCGTGCCATTTAATTATCCTTGTGTGCGTAAGCTGAATAAATCTACGCTCTTCTAACGCACACAAATATGGCTTCAGTGTTACATCATCGGGCGTTTACCCACAAAAATGGGAAAACGTGTTGTTTTGTTATACGACGATTTGCCTTGTGTTTAGTATGATTTTTAAATACATAAGAAAATATGAATACATTCATAAGTATATTACATATTTATTAATCTAATGACGAATGCCACCGTTCAATGTGTTTAAATTTAAATGCCTGTATGATTGTATAAATTCACGTTAAGGAATTATTTTCTTAGAATTAATAACGCCAACATTTAGTCTAAACAGTATTAAATAGCTGTTATGGCAAATTCAATATTTTTCTCAATATTAAAAACCAACTAAACAAACAGTGTGCAATTTTTTTTCCCAAACTAGCAATACTGATGTTGATAGGTTTTGTGTTTCAAATTATTTGTCTTTAATTCGATTTACGTACAGAAAATGTATAAAATGTAAGTACTTACCTGTGAAATGAAACTTTATCACTTTCTTTTTGTTTCTCTGATATGCTAGAACACTTCTTCATAGTGCAAACAGTCATTTTAAATTATTTTTCGCGAGCTGTGTTTGACTTAGCGTGACGTTGAGCACTGACAGCTCGCGGAACAAACTAAGCCAGATATGGCTAAGTTTTAGTTGTGCGTTTTTCGTGCTTACATTCAGTTTCTAGGCGTTATTATTCTAAGGCCCAGCGCGAAATCGGCACATCGTAGGTACGAGTATTTTTAGAAGTAATAAAGATCGAAACTGTCTTTTAATGTGTTTCTCAAAATAGAGGGCCTCGTAAAAATCTCAATTGAAGTCAGGCGTTGACCCCGGGAGTGAACAAGGGCACGCGGGAAAGGCCACGCGTGGGATGAATGACGACATCTATTGAGTGCAATTACAGCTCATCGACTTAGACTTTTTTCTCTAGCTAGAAATAGGCGTTATTTAGCAGTTATTTTAAAACGTTTTTCTAATTTTAACGAACTTTCATCTTTTCGTTAACTGCAAAACCAGTTAAATATTTTAATAACTTTTTCATTAGTTTTCATTCGTCGCGCGGATAAGCTTAACGCTTCTTTTCTTTATCGCTAATTCAGTCGAATTTATTTAACTGTTTTTCTCAACGACTTACAAACGGAACACGAGTTTCGGATTTAGGGTTCCATACCCAAAGGGTAAAAATGGGACCCTATTACTAAGACTTCGCTGTCTGTCCGTCTGTCCGTCGCTCTGTCACCAGGCTGTATCTCAAGAGCCGCAATAGCTAGACAGTTGAAATTTTCACAAATTGTGTATTTCTGTTGCCGCAATAACAACAAATACTAAAAACAAATTAAAATAAATATTTAAGGGGGGCTCCCATATAACAAACCCGTTTTTTTGCCTTTTTGGTACGGAACCCTTCGTGTGCGAGTCCGACTCGCACTTGGCCGGTTATTTAATATTAGCAAACAGTTCCATCTAACATCAAAACATAAATCTGTTGACAATAATGCAAACCAGTTAATAACGTTGACTGCTTTTTAAAACAGGTTATCATTTGGTAATTAACAGTTTCGTTTCGTGAATGTATGCGCATCGCGTAAAAAAGTGTTGCTACGCGGCCGTACCAAAAATTTTAGATTTTTGGCGGACGTTTTCTAAGTGCTTTATCTTGACATTTTTGTACTGGGCTATACCAAAAGAAAAAATACGTCAGTTGTTTTGTGTCTCGTAGATTGCTTTATTAAAATTTGGAAGGTGGTTAAAATTTCACTATACTATCTGTTGTACTTTATTTGATATTTTAGCAACTTAATTGCACTTATAAAATCAGTATATAAACTTGCTGGCCCCGCCCGGCATGCGAGGAGATGCGGGTTCGAGTCCCGCCTGAGACAAAATATTTCAAGTTTATATACTGATACTATCTGTTGGTTCATCGCAGTTATTGTTAAATGATCTGTTTCACTTAACGCGACAGCTGTGATCAACGAGGACGGTGAATGCCACATTCGCGCAGTTTTATAGTTTCCTTTCGACGACAGTATCGACGTGTCTTAGTACCGTGCGCTGGCTATTGGCACTGGTTCAAATGAGTCCACTTGAATGAAGTAGTACTTACCACATTTATTGTAGAACTTCTTAGTAAATAACTGAGTCAGTATAATAAACCGCCAGTGATAATTAGGACATAATCAATGATATTTTAAAGGATAGTTAAGTTACCTTCATAGTAATTCGCGTATTTATCTGTTCCGAGCAATCCAAAACTGCACACATTGACAAGTTTCACTGATAAGCACAACAAAAGATGCAAACTAGCACGTAAAAGAGGTAGAAGTTACATTTTTTTACGCTCGTGACCGATTGCAGTGGTGCTGATTGATCGACGTGGATGTAAAAATCGGCCTAACTAGAGCATATTTGAGTCTTCACAACGCGCGCTTTTACTTATTTATTATGTCCTTCGTTTTAATTTATATGTATACTAGCTGACCCGGCAAACGTTGTTTTGCCATAAAAATGATTAAATTACTAAAATGGCTAACAAAAAATAGGGGTTGGTGGTAAAAGGGTAAAAATTTAGGGTTGTATATATTTTATAAAATTTTAATATTTTACTACCCTACCCCTACCCTACCCCTACCCTACCCCTACCCTACCCCTACCCGACACCTGCCCTACCCCTACCCTACCCTCACCCTACCCCTACCCTACCCTACCCCTACCCTACCCCTACCCTACCCCTACCCTACCCCTACCCTACCCCTACCCTACCCCTAACCTACTCTACCCTACACATACCCTACCCCCACCCCTACCCTAAACCCTTCCCTACCCCTACCCTACCCTTACAAAAAAGACGATAATTGATCAGTTATCGAGCGGGATGAAAAATGATTAAATTAATAAAATGGCTATTAAAAAATAGGGGTTGGTGATAAAAGGGTAAAAATTTAGGATTGTATGTATTTTTGTATGTTGTATCATAAAAAAATAGAAATTAAAAATTTTGTCTAAAAAATAAAAAAATTAATTTAGGGTTGGACTACACCTAACATTATCCCCGACAAAATTGTGAATCTAAACCATTCCCAGATCCCCTTGAACACACACAAAAAATTTCATCAAAATCGGTCTAGTCGTTTGAGAGAAGTTCAGTGACATACACACTCACAGAAGAATTATATATATAAAGATGTCGCAGGGAAATGAGAATATCAGGGATTTCACGAAATCCCGGTAGATGTCGAATATTCCTATTTGTTACGTCTTCTAACTAAAAGTATCTAGAGATAGGTGACAAATTACTACATTTCGTCGCTCAAGTAAATTATGTAATCTGTTGATGTGTTGTTCAATAAAAAGGGGGTGGCGTACAGTTACTGGCGTCATTCTATTTGTCTGCCAGCACAATACGACTCAGTAGGTACTTCTAGAAAGAAGTTAAGTATATGTAGGTGGTCTCGTAAACTTCGTGGTTCAAGGATTTAATTATTTTTCACTGAGACGGCGCGGTGCACTACTAAGCAACTGTAACATTTAAAACTTACTATGTATTTTAAAGGGCCCGTTTAGTGATTCGTCCCACAACACGTTCGTTCGTCCCAATGGGACGAAACACTGAATTCAAAAATATATTACTTATTAAATAAATAAATGTGGACAACATCACATACATTGTTCTAATCCCAATTTGAATAACTATTTAAAGCACTCGTATTTTGGAAACCAGAAACAACGAAGGTACCACAAACACCCAGACTCGAGAGAATGTAGAAAAACACTTTTTTTCTACATTGACCCGTCCGGGAATCGAACCCGGGACCTCGGAGCAGGCGATAACTTGAAAACCGGTATGTACGCCACGCCGCCACGGAGGTCGTCAACTTATTGTTCTGCGAATTCTGCGATTCGTCCCATTGAATTTATTCTTATAACATAATGAGATTTAGTACCGTCAGCAAGTCAATGAAATAGAAGACAAAACATAAGTTTGTTATCCATGTCTGTATTTAAAAGGAAATCAACAATATACATGTTTTTATAGTTAAATCATAATAAAAGTAAATACTTTAAGATTAACAAAAATAAAGGGTTTATTGTAAAAAAGAAACACTTAAGTTTTAATCACGCAGTCGTATCGTATTCTTTGCAAATATTAATTATACTATATCTATGACAGTATAAAACAATTTAAAAAATATGGTATAAAACCGGCCAAGTGCGAGTCGGACTCGCGCACTGAGGATTCCGTACCGAGTTTAACAAAAATACCACAATATTTTGATGACTGCAAAAATAACTTTGTTTTTTATAGTGTTTGTATGGAGGACAAAGTTATGTTTGCTGTTGTTGAAAATGTGCTAGATTTTCAAAACTACCAGTTCGATCTCGTTCGAACCAATTTTCGTTGAAAGTATTTGTTAAGATCTACATTATGTATTTTTTCCAAAATTTTCACTTGCTTATTTTAAAAGTTAGAGGGGGGGTGGACATTCATTTTACCACTTTGGAAGCGTCTATCTTCCAAATGTTAGACTTTTGGAAAAAAATATTTTAGGAACCTATATGTCATTTTAGAAGACCTAATTATAGATACCCCATATGTATAGGTTTAAGTAAAAAAAATAAAATTTGTTTTAGTTCTATGTATGGGAAGCCCCCCTTAATCCCTCCACCCCCAGGAGGCACTCGGGTGCCACGATAACAATTGATTTCAATTGTGTCTGGAATAACTCATGATCGAGGGATTATATGCAATGTTATATTATAGTGAAATAAATGAATATGAATATGAATATGAATATTTATCATTATTTTTTATTTTTTCTATGAGAATCGTTAAGCGGTTAACACGATACACCTACTTACCAAGTTTTAACTGTGTCATGTTAATACTTTCAGAATAAAGTGGCTGTGACATACGGACGGACAGACAGACAGACTTGACGAATCTATAAGGGTTCCGTTTTTTGCCATTTGTCAACGGAACCCTAAACATCGTAAAGGTACTCATAGAAAAACTTAACCGCTTATATTTAAAACATCACTATTTAGTATCATGTATCACAGAATCAAATATTTAGAATAATTTTAAATCAGTCATCTCAAGATGTGTGTATACAGGGAATTTGGTAAATACCCTAAGGAGTCGAAAAGTGTCCATACAGCTTGTCCATACAAATGTTATGTCATTATCAAAAAATGGAAATTGCGAACTTTTCATACTAATCGATCAGCTGATCGGACATTAACAACGTTAGTTAGTAATATAATATTATTTATTAAACATATTTGCTGATATTACTTTGCAAAACTTTTGCTTAGAAATGCGTAAAAAAACCCAATAGGACGAATCCAGAACGAAAAAAAAATTTTTTTTTTTAATTCAGTGTTTTGTCCCACTGGGACGAACGTGTTGTCTGTGGGACGAATCGCTGAACGAGCCTTTTAAAGGAGTTGAAGCTTCTTTTCAATTTTATGCCAGATGTATGATCGGATCGGATCGGCTATTATGAAAATACTTTTTTTTACTACCCACCTACTACCTATGTTAGGCAGAATGTATTTTTTTCTGTCATTCTGTTTTATCATTGTTCAGATCTTCTCAAGGTGGAGGATTATTTTGTGAGTACATACCTACATAGGTATTTAGTTTGTCCCTTTATTATTAATTTTTGATATTACATTACCCACGTAACTTTGAGCCGTTTTCTGTTTTACCCCTATCCTAGGGGATTTAATAATGTTTTTATGATGACCTTGGTTCAATCCCAATCTATTATGTAGATACCTACTCATATTTTTTGCATTATAAATAAATGCGAATGTTTATCAGTACCTAAATGTAGATAACCCAGAGATAACCTATAATTTTGTAACCATTTTACCTATATAGGTACCTACGCTGGTTTACACTTTACAGCTACAGTGCAAATGAAGTTGAGTGTTTTACTTTTTTGTAGATTCAAGACTCTGCAATTTCGCCGGGTTATAAAACTCACGAGTTACAAATAACCTATGAAAAGGTTATTAGATAAATTACCTATCATAATTTGTTATTCGGTCGTAGGTACATCCCAACAAAATCGTGTCTTCGTAAAAACTATTAAGTAAACTCTTTTACTGTTGATAAATTACTGTCATTTTCTGTCAATCTGAATAACATAATAATGTTACTAAAAATCTATCATATTAAATTGGCGAAAAGTCGTTGACCTTGCGTCTGTGTTGATAATACAAAATACTTGTTATGCGGTCTGCGAGTGTGATCGCTCGGCCCGCTCGCTCCCCCCTCATATTGCTGTCTCGTTCGTTTCGTTTAAGTTTGCTTGGTTGTACAAAATATTCCGTCTCATCTTTAGTGCACTAACCGCTTTTGTGGGTGACGCGTGTTTCGGCTGCGGCGCATTAGGTCAGTATAATACAACGCAATCTGTTTTTGTGTTATTATTTATTATTATGTTTGCAACTTGATGATAGCGATATTCATAATTTCATAACCGTTACTGTTTAACTTAATGTCTTGCAGAGTCCATGCCTGGTACGAGTTACGTTTTGATTAATGTGGGTAGGTTAGGTGTACTTACCTACCTTGTTGCAGGCTGGTTATTAATATATTTATAATAGCATGTTTTAATAACACGGCTTAAACAACGCTATTCAACGAAACACCTAGTGTTAATAGTTAATTTAAAATGCATTAAAACATTATCGACTGACTGACTCACGTGGACGCCCGCGCCATTTTGACAGCTCTATGGATATTTTTTTGATTATTGCACTTTTAAAAGATAGCTATAGTAAAAGAGGGGTCCAAAAAGAAAAACATGTCAGTCATTTCTACACAAGGTGTGTGAATTTTGAAAACAATGCCAATTAAAAGAAGAAATATTTTGCTTTGGAATAAAAGGCAAAGATAATAAATTTTATGGTTCATAGCGGCTGCTGATTTTAGATTTATCTTTTGAATGTTTTACTAGTAATACCGAAATAACCATAACTTTATTATTTTATTAAGTACCTATAATTATGATAAATCTCAATTTGCAAAAGAACACGGTACTTACCTACTTATTAACAGATCTTATTTAATAATAAAATGTGTAGGTAAGTAGGTAATTATTAGCAGAGTACCTACTTAATTAGTTAGTTATCATTTCAAACAATATGTCATGGTAGAATAATTAAAAAGAATAATCTTATAGGTAACTGGCTAAAACATTCAAATGTTTAACAGTCCCCGTAAAGTAGGTAGGTACCTACCTACCTACCTACCTACCTACCTTCATTTCTCTGCCACCGCGAAACTAGTTTCGTCTTTTCATCTATTTCTTTCTACATGGTACCAACAACAACATGGTATTTGTTAAATTATCGTAATTAATTTTCTATTCTGAACGAAAACAAAAATTCAGTAACGTATTGTGGGAGTCGTTAATGTACTCGTTTGAAAAAAATATTAATTAGGAATATTAACAAATACCTACCTACTATATTCATATTCATATTCATATTCATTTATTCACATAATAAAGTAACAGCAGTCTATAAATTGTCGTACAAAGATGTTTAATAGCTACTTTATGATCTGCATAGGGTATTTGTGAGTTATGTTCTTAAATTTATTAAACAATTCTTTAAACAAATTCAAATTAATTACTATGTCAAGTCGCAAATATTAATAAATATTAAACTAAAAATACGAAATCAACACATCAACTAAATAATAAATAATATTGACATTGCTAATAATCATGCAAAATAAAATTTAATAATAGTGAGTATGTCATGTTAAATTACATAATAAAATAATAGAATAGTCAATCAAAATGTCAATATAAAATTAAAAACTACAATATGTCAATGGAAATAATAATTTGTCATTAAAATATTCATTTAAATTATAATAAGCTTTTGCTACTAACAACTATTTCATTTTTTTTCAAATATTTGCCTTGGAGGGCTTTAATTGAATTAGGTAAATGATTATGAGTTTATACAGCCATGTAGCATGGACCGCTATAGAATACAAAAGAACAGATGTGCCTTCTTAAACTAAAATACTGCTAAATGACATTTGGCCATTTATCACTTTTTGATGCCATATATTACTTAGAAAAAAAAATATCTATCGATTCGATGTTTTTTTTTAACATGTTAAACAACATAGGAACGGTTATTCTATTTTTCATAGTTTTTAAGATGTATTTTTTTAAATCAGCTAAATATGTATAAAAAATAAATACTTTACATTGCATAAAGGTTCCTAAACTACTAGATTAGATGGCAGCTAAGCTTTAAAATGTTTCCTATTAAAGCTTCGCTAAAAATCAGTCATCAGTTTGCAATTAACTTAAAGGCAGCAAAAGAGTTAGTGGCTTTTTATTTTAGTGACGTTTGAGTAATAATACCATTCATAAAACATAACTAAAAGGCGGTTATGCGCTCTTACCTAACTAAAAAGCAGTTAGCAGTCATTTACGAAGACATAACGAATATTAAAATACCATGGGTATTACAAAGGAATAGATGGCAACCAGCAGCTGATATTTTTTGACCATTGAAACGTAAAAAACATCAACATAGCATATAAATACATTACATTGTTATAAAAAACTTAACAAATATGTACTTTGTAATGACTCCTAAGAACGATTTGTGTGCGTTCGCTTATTGAAATACTATATTATACCGATGTGTGTATGTGTAATAATAACGAAACCCAGCGAAATATATAATTATTTTATTTTTTATATAATTGTATTGTCTTACATATTACCTACCTGGGTGCGTTAGGAGAAGCTCCTGGCATGGTATTTTTAAGTTTTATCTTAAGCTTATATGTATATTTACCATGAGGATTTACTTATAAGTGTGCAACAAATTATTTGATATTTATTTCTCAGATATTGGACGGAGTTCCAACACTAACGAGCCGAGCAGTAATCGAAGCCATCAGTTACCCTAACACCATGTCTAGTGAACAAATGAACAGTGTACCGGAACCTTCGTACCCTGCGTTTTGGCTTGATCACGTGGTTTATTACGACACCAGCGGATCTGAAGCTGACGACGCGAGGCAGTGTCTCGTGTCAGACAGCTACATCGACTCCGACAGCAGCTACTTAGAAAGCGATGATGACGAATCAGACCCCGCCGATGTTACAAGCTCAGAAAGCAACAACATTGACTACTATTATGGACGCAATAAATACAAATGGTTCAAAACAGCGCCAAGCCGAGCTGCCCAAACACGGCAGCCCATAGAACCTTCCACCAATATTACGGATAACGATGGAGATATCATGGCCATTTGGAAAAAACTCCTTGACGATGACATATTAAAAGACATTCTTCGATGGACTAATGTAAAGTTGAGAAAATCTAGAGCGGAAACTACAGAACCGACAGAAGACTTAGACGATTTAGATATGTGTGAATTTTTAAGTTTTATCGGTATTCTTGTATACTCGGCGGTATTCAGATCAAACAGTGAAGATGCTGACTTCTTATTTGCCAATGATGGAACCGGCAGAGATATATTCAAATGCGTCATGTCAAAAGAAAGATCTATTAATTTGCTTAAAAATATCCGATTTAATGATTCGGGTGAGAAGGAAGCAAAAAAAACACATAGCATTTTGGCGGCGATGTCAAATATTCTTCAGATATTCGTGAATAACTGTCAGAGCTTGTATAACGTTGGCCTACATGTCACCGTGAATGAGGCATTAATTCCATTCAACGAACCTCCATGTTTAACTCACCACAGGAAAAGATGTGAAAAACTTAGCCTACAGATAATGTGCTTATGTGATGCCAAAACTGGCTACTTTTATAATGGTTTCATAAGCAAAGGAGAAGTTTCAGAAACTGAAGGAATGACTGAAGATGAATTGTTGTATTCGGTTCCCACGAGATCAGTGTTGCGTCTTTCTAGACCATTGTATGGCACTGATAGAAATGTTACTAGTATTAAAACTTTTACCTCTATCGAGCTCATCGACGCGCTTAAAACTCACGGGTTGTCCTATGTCGGCGATGTGTCAAAGAATATGAAAGAAGTACCTGCAAGCTTCTTGCCTTCCAGAGCAAGAGAACGGGGCTCGACATTATACGCGTTCACAAATCAGATCACGCTGGCTTCCTATGTCCATCACAAACGGAAAGCACTCATAGTTGCTTCCTCGATGCATCACGACGATGATAAATCGAAGATAATATCTAATTACATGTATACGAATGGAGGTGTCGCTAAACTCGATATGAAGCGCCAGCTGTATTCATGCAGTCGTCATACGCATCGAGCGTCGTTAGCGATATTTTATTGGATTTTGGACATGAGCCTCATAAACACACATATCGCGTACAACATCTACCATGGCACAAAAGTCAAACGGTTTGACGTTTTATTAAGTTTGGCTCGCTGTTTGGTGCTGGAGCAGCTTCAGCGAAGGGCGTACGACACGCAGCTGCCTCTGGGGCTGCGGATGACCATAATGCGGACGCTGGGTCCTGACAAGCTGAGCGCGCCCGGCGCCGAAGCGACTCCGACGACCGAGTCCGACCAGACGTGTTACAGTTGTTCGCCCAAACTGAAGCGCAAGGCTACCAATCAGTGCCACACATGTAAAAGACACATTTGCTCGGATTGCACTAGACATCTGTGTCATGATTGCGCGGAATAATTGTTCTTTTTATTATTATTTTTAAGATAATTGTTTGTTTCTTTTGCACTCGTGTGTAGAATGTTAAACCGATGTTTGGATATACGTTGCTTCAAGTTCGCTACCATTCTTTTAATTATATTTTTTTTATCTTTAATTATATTATAATACCTGCCGTCGTGATGTTGCAACAATGTTTCTGGCAATGCCAATGTTACTGTTATGATGATCACATTTAAAAAGTTGTTAGACATTAAGTTTAATTTAGAATAAAACATTGAGTTTGGAATATATCAGCCTATTATTTAAGTGAAGTTTGAGTTAGCACTATTTTGTTGTCAGTTGACCTTCAGCAACAGACACGTGTCACTCACTAGCTGTTGCCCGCGACTTCGTCCGCGTAAAGGAGAATCCCATTTTTGGGCCCGACGTTACAACAATGAAAATTATGCCAAAAAATCCCTTTTATTTTAATTGCCTATTTCTCCAAAAAATAGATTAATTGGCAATGGACAAGTGGAGAAAATGGATAAAATACATATTGTTTCTCTAATACTTAAACAGTCTCTGTAAAACCGTTTTACACACATTTAATTAAAACGTGACTATCTCCGTAAACGCTCTGTCACTTCATAGAGCTTTCATAGGGGCTTATAACGTTTTAATCGATTTGAAATAAATCGATTTATAGTAATACTTCTTTACAATTAAATTTTTTAAGGAATAAGCATAATTCGTTTTAAAAGCCTGATATAAGTATAAAAACTTTTAGAATGTAATTAACATTATTTCCACGAGCTTTGCAGTTCAGTAAAATATAATCATTGATAAAACAATTAAACATTTTGAATAGTTCAATTCCTGATGTAACAGGCTGCACTATTATTAAGAATATCAGCTGACAATGGCAGTTAATTGTCATTCACTCCAATTCACTTACATTTCGTTTCGTACATAGAGTACATTTTAGCATGTTTCGTACTCGTGCGCAAGTTAATGTGGTTTGTATTTTTCTCACTGCTCTGCTGAAGTGCTCTGTTTACAACCTATATTGCAAAGAAAAGGAACCTAGATCTTATCCAGGTAAAGTACCTCCAAAATAGTATTTATTTGTAAAACAATACATGATATAGGTTACTAGCTGATGCCCGCGGCTACGCACGCGTGGGTTTTGATCTGTTACAAAGTTTTCGTCACGACTCACCCCCCTCTCCTCCACTCTTGTCCTCCACTTCCTTTGCCTACGGTGCCGAAGGTGCCCATCTCGGGCGAGGCGATGGTGGGCACTTAGTAGGAGCCGATACGTCGTTGCCGACTTACCGGGGCCCGTTGATATAATAGTTGGATGAAAGGGGCTGATTTAAACTATTTAGGGATCCGGTGTTAGTTCTCCTAGCGAACCGTGGTCCAAGCGAGCTCGCACCACATCTGTTTGCATTTACATGAAATCTAAAGTACAATATCATTTGAAACTTTCAAAACTGTCAACGCTGTAGTACAACAACCATTCAAAGCAGCTTGCAAGGCTTTATTCGAATATGATCAACACTGGCGTAGAGCCCTGGAAGAAGTGGCCCTGTGTAAAAAACCTCATTTTTAATTTCCAACCAAGTAGGTTACCATTTTTCTCGATCCATAAGCGTTAAAAAGGCGATTTTACAAAGACAATTTGCTTGCATACTACGTTTGGATAGAAGACCGGTGTAGTACCAGCATCGGTGTAGAGCTCTGAAAAAGCCAGTCTTATGTCATTCTCCCTTCATGATCGATAAACAAAGTTTCAAGTACCTCAATATGATGTTAAACACAAATAATTACCCACAAAATTTTCAACCGTTTTTCACCCAGTCAAAAATTTAATTATAAAAAAATCCTTATAAACAACATAACAAAATTTATACAAAAAAGCTGACGTAGTTTCACAAAACTTTCATGTGGGATGTGGATTCGAGGCATGAATGGTAGAGGTGATCAGTAAGATAAAAAGTGTTCAGAAACTTGACAGGATAGAGAACTGATTCGACTGTACTGACCACTGTGTCTATAAATTTTTATATTTCTTCAGCTTCAAATGATGTCAGCAAAACATCATTAATTACTGCTGCTTGGTCATTAGTGGGTGTGTGGTGGTAGCTATTTCTAAGTTAAACAACACGGAATTATGAAGCGAGGTGATTTTTTTTTCAACGTTTTATTTTCATGTTTTAAAAGTGTATTTTTTTGAATATGGAGGATATTAAATAAAAAGATAATTTGGATGCGTTAGAAAGGCAGTTTCACTAAACAAACTTTGCCAGGCCCCCAAAAGCGGTGCTTCCTAGAAAAAATAAATCGTTACTAAATGGAAGTTTTTCAAATTATCTTCTAAATGGAAGCTTTGCAACGTTTAGGGGTTGGAGGGTGTGTAGGGTTGATGTGGATGGACAGAATGAGGTGGTAAATAAAGAGACGAGCATGAATTGACAAAATATATTTATTTGCTCCGGCTAAGCTTACCACCTCTTAAAAGCTACACAGAAATCTCAGGCGTGAGTCCTTTGTAAGGCTCTGAATTACCCCTACTTCTGAGCGAGTTGTACCACCAAACTTATCATGTAAATTATACTAAACTGAATAGTCTGAATTTAATTAGGAACGGAATACTAAAAAACGGCAACCGGAATTGTAGACTGCTAACTGGATTAAGAAGATGTTTCCACTTACTTCAACAAAGATAGGGTAGGGTGACCTTATGCATCCACGTGGCGTGGTACCAACCCGAATCTCATCGAGACAAGCTTCTTGCGTCTTTCATTTGATCAGCGGAAAGTCAGCGTAAAACGGTAAGGTAATGTGCTAAGCCTGGTAGCCAAACCAAGCGGCCATCAAAAGATCTGAAAGAAACCACTTATGTTATAGAACTGCAATAAGCGACTCAATGAACAAAATCCTGCCAAATCAGCAAATATACTTACGGCACTTAGACCGGAACAAAATTTAAAATATTATATACGGCGACTATAAGCCGGTATCAAAAAGGCGAGGTAACGGCCACCGTCTTCTCCTTCGGCTTCCTGGCCGACCTCTTCAACAGCAAGCAAGCAAGTCCCTTCCTCGACATCCTTGCAAATAAAAGTCGAAACTCGAATCCAATGAAATCGAATTTGCAAATCATTGTCAAGAAGGAATTTCCGAGTGCTCAGTTCACTAACTCAAATCTCCCCAAAACAATCGAAACAACACAAAGAACTATTTCTTTGTAAAACAGATATTAAACTAACAAGAAAACATTTAAACTTTTTAGGTTATTAATTTACATTATTTTAATATTCTAACTATAATTATAAACTACAGACTGGTCGTTGAATTAATTTGTTTTCTTTACCAGCCAGTCCGTAAGACAAATATTTTTCCCAAATAAATTCCCAATGTTTGTAAACCTGCAACACTACTATTTTATTAACTTTTTTAAACATCTGTCTAAGGTCAAAACGTCATTCTGCCAGGCTCATGAAAATTACTTCGGCTGCGTGAAGTTTCATTAAATAAGTTATGACTTTAACATACAAATCGTAAAAATATAGAAAACAAATATTATTATATTTATTGAAATAAATCATTCTCGACCTTTGTAAAATGAGTATGTGTTCCGTGCGTTTGCTAAACGTAGACAAACGAACGTAACGTTATTTTAGTCATTCGGAGCATACGGACAGTCGCATGCGCATCTGACAGCTCCTTGTCATTGACAGATCAATAACCAAAACAACGAAACTCGATTATTATTGAAGTGAAATTAAATGAGTTTTAATAATGAAACAATGAATGTATTAACTAAACGTGAGTATTTATAGATTAGTGCGCAGCTCAGAAATCACAACGTGACAGCTTGTCTATATTGATTTAACCCACCAGTCAGCTGCTTAGTGTTGTTGCAACACACCTGTTACCTTTTTCTGCCTGAGATACGGGTCTATGCCCAGTTTAGGAATTATTTTTGTACTGCATAATATAGTTGATAATGTCATAAGGTACAACAGTGTAATTCTATACACTTTTTTCGATTTCCCAACATTCGTCTCTACCGTATAAACAAAAATCGGCCAAGTGCAAGTCGGACTCGCTCACGAAGGGTTCCGTACCATTGACTATGAAAACTACAGTAGGTACCTACATTAATTTAGGTAATGTAGTGCCTACCTGTTGCCATTTATTGATATCAAGCAAAAATAAGCAAAAAATTGTTGTTTTTGTGTGGGAACCTCCCTTAAATATTAATTTAATTATTGATTATTAAATTTAGAAATATAACTGAGTGTTTTGTGAATATTTCAAGTGCCTACCTGTTGCCATTATTAATATCAAACAAAAAAGGACAAAAATCGATTTTTTTGTCCCTTCAATATTTGTTTTATTTTGTTTTTAGTATTTGTTGTTATTGCGGTAGCAAAAATACATAATTTGTGAAAGTTTCAACTGTCTAGCTATCGCGGCTCTTGAGATACAGCCTGGTGACAGGCAGACGGACAGACGGACAGACAGCGAAGTCTTAGTAATAGGGTTCCGTTTTTACCCTTTGGGTACGGAACCCTAAAAATGATTAAGTTCTAAATAATACCATTCTTATGGTAAGTACCGATATTTATTTTCTGAATATGTACCAATATACATATAGATAAGACATCCAATAGGAATATTCAAGTTTTGTCTTTTCGTTACATAGCCTCCTTATTTCTTCGTCAACTTTGTCCTTCAGGGCATATGAAATACGTCGCGGCTAGATGAAAATTGGTGTCACATTTTCTTGAAGCACTAATTGAGCTTTGTAGTTTGATATTCAAACAAGAGTTCCGTCAAACACCATTGTTAAATCTTCTAGTAATCTGTCCAATTTTGAGTTGTTGATAATTTACTAACTGAATTTTATCCAACTCTTCAAATTCTAACTCACAAGGATCCCGTGGAGCACAAAAATATAATATAATACGTTTTCTGATGTAATTCTGGGCTCAAAGAAGTATGATTGACGTGTATTTCCTTGTATCGATATCATCACATCTGTTCAGTTTTAAGTACGTATCCAACCGTTTAATGATGTTTTTGAATGTTTCGTCCTTGTCTAATGGTACTGAGTTCAATTTAGATGTCCTAAGATTTGTTTGTGACCGACCTTTGCTCCTCAGTACCATCTGCATTCATGGAATTGTTTCGTGCTATCGAATTCAAACTCTGCAGTTTTAGTTTAAGCTGTGTTGTAATACCCTGAAGGTTATTTTTTTCTTCAATCTCAGTTTCCAACTGTGGGTCATCAGTAATATTATTTGTAGTCGTATCTCTTCCAAATTATTCTTGGTAAATTTGTTCATTTGTCACTTCACCAGCTGATCACTCACTAATTTTAAATCATAATCAGAAATTTCTCATAGGTTTTGTATCTGGCTGCCGAATTTTGTAATGCAGCCTTTAATTAAAGTTCTACACGTTTTAATTCAGTTAATTCATCCATTTCGGCGCCAATTATTTAATTCTAAAATAATGCCATTCTGTTTGTAAGAAATTACCTATTTATTTTCTGATTGACACATTGAATGTCATAACAAACTAAGTAAAGTCAGAGAGTACAAATATGTAAAGAGTATGGATATGACGAGGAACCGAACAAACTTTGCCCCCATTTTTTATCCCCTTAAAGATTAAATTTTCAAAAATCCTGAAAGACGTCATTCTTAATTTTTAATCAGGTAGCTGGATACCAATTTTCATCGACTTAGCTTCAAAACTGACGGAGTTTCATACAAACTTATGGGGCCCTTTTTACCCCCTTGGAGGCGGAATTTCTAAAATTCCTTTCTTAGTGCTCACCTACACTATAAAAGGAAGCACGGGGAAAAATTACAGATTTTAAATCCCAGTAGTTTGGGCTGTGCGTTGATATGTCAGTCAGTCAGTCAGTCAGTCAGTCAGTCAGTCATTAAATCAGTTTTCATTTTTATATATTTAGATAAAATAAGTTCATTGGTTGATTTAAGTAACTTTCCCATTGCAGAAAGTTGTGAAAATAGAGCTTATAAATCTTTTTAATATGCTTTAATTTATGGCCAATTCCCAGCCTTGTAACGTCAGGCCCAAGATTGTATGGGAAAGGGTTTGTCCTTTCTGTTATTATGATCGCGATTAATATCAATATTTTACCTGTTTTTGCAACATTTTTCACTGATGCTTCGCTCCAATTGGTCGCAGTTAAATAGCCTAAATAAAGCCTTCCTCGATAAATGGACTATCTAACACAAAAATATTTTTTCAATTCGAACCAGTTGCAGTACTTCCGGAGATTAGCGCGTTCAAACAAACAAACAAACAAACTCTTTAGCTGTATAATATTAAAATAATAAGTACTATAATAGATAAATAACGATGTCTTACAAGTATCGGAAAGAGACCGATATGTCCGTAAATACGTGCTTCGTGTTGCAAAGTACCCCGCTCCCACACATAAACACGATACGACGTTCGCGTCGTGCATCGTGACACGTTGCGACGTCGTTTTGTGGTTTTTTACTATGTAGATTTCCATGAAACGGCGCGGTCGCAACGCGTTTATGTGCGGGAGCCCTAAGACATCAGGTGTCTTGTAAACAGAATCTATAGGGGTCTTGCCAAAAAAAAAACAAGCAGCAGCGTATTCTCTCGCCTGCCAAGCGTGGCCATTATGGCTAAGTCCTTTTGTAGAGCTTTCGTCCAACAGTGGGTTGATATAGACTGGCAATAGTAATATTTTAATTAATTTAATACTATATTTTTGAGTAATTAATTGCAGTCATAATATCTGTATTTTTAAACTGGTAAAAATTACTCTCAGGCGAACCCGCATCTCCATGCATACCGGACGCGGAGCTGTGTGCATTTAAGCTACCGTGCTTAAAATAACAAGTTTAAATACTGATAGGTGTAAAGTTTCTCAAAATGAAAACTTAGTTTGAGAATTTTTCACAACACACAAAATGTGTCTTTCGCCATTTTCAACGCTATTTATTTACAACGTATGCTCAAGCCTTTCTATGGCCTGCTACTACGTGTTATTTAGGTCAATGCCCCGCGGTCGGGGCGCGGGGGGCCCGGCCGGCGGGGGGCCCGGCCGGCGGGGCGGCCCCGTCGGCGCGGCGGCAGTCAGTCAGTCTGTTGCCTCTCGCCCGTGGCTTCGTACGCTCTGTGCTTACCTGAAGCTTACACTACAAAACAATATCGGTATATTTGTGTTCATCTGTTTCTTTCACTAATACCTATGTTTTAAAGTATCTGAAAGAGATAGATGTATCGGTATATGCAGAGTTCGCGTTGCGTAGTGAGGCCTCTGTTCTCTACTGTGACGTCATCGCCCCATTGTGAACTGTAACAATGAAAACCGACAAACCACAAAGGAACAAGCGATACTGCATTGCCTACGCCTGCTTGAATACGGACAAGAAGAATCCGGAGTTATCATTCTTTTCTTTACCGACGGACCCGGAAAGGTATAAATATTTTAATGCATACTTAAGTACTAAAGTATTCTGTGTTAACTGTAGTGCCGCATACGACCGCACCATGCCTTTATTTACAAATAAATAGTTTAGACCAGGAGCTATGATCAATATTTTTAGGTTTGTTAAAACGATTACAATGTTTAGACATGCCCTGAGTATTTTATGATACGAGTATTTACCACATACCTACTTCAAACTGTTCAGTTGGTAGTAGTTACGTAAAATAATATTTTAAATAGATATATAGGTTTCTAAATAAAAACTTTATTTCTTTCGTTTTAGTGAGTTCCTTAATTTTTTTAAGTATGTTCTTATTTTTTGTTTACTAATGAAAGAGCATTCTAATACTAAAACAGGATTTATTGTAAATTAAAAGAATGAGATCCATACCTTATTACGTAGATGAGACTTATGTTATGTTATTCAGAATAAAATATGTCATATCTTACCATCAACGTTGAGCAACCATGGTCGACTGGAATATACATTTTGACTAATGTCAATAGACCTGCCATTTGTAGTTTAGTTTAATGCAAAACAAGTTGCCTTTAAATAGTATCTAAGTAACTGATTTGATTATTTCCTTCTTTCAGACGCCTGAAATGGTTACAATTGATTGAAAGAGAGGAATTGGCACAGATAAAAGATATAAAATGTAAAAGTTATGTAGTTTGTTCTTTACATTTTGAGGATTCTCAATTCAAGGTAATAAGACATCTAAAAAACGATGCTCTTCCCAATCAGGTTACCCTGTGTGAGCCTATACAAACAGGAGCTCAGTATACTAGTACTAACGAAGAATCAGAAAAAGCTACTACTTCAGAAAGTTCAAGACAAACGCCACACAATAACACAACGAAAATATCTTTACCAGACTTTACTGAAGAGAATGAAGATGACATCGTGAGCAAATTTCACGAGTTGATCAAGTGGAAAAATAATTTAGAAAAAAATAAAAGAGACGAAGCTGAGTTTAAAATGTTTTCACTTAAACTACACATATATAGTCAACAGGCATACCAATGCCTTAAAACTGTGTTAAGATTACCAAGTGAAAAACATCTCATGAGTTATAAACTGAACATTCCACCCAAACTGGATGATAAAATATTTCACTGTATAGAAATAAAATTTAAATCGCTCCCTAATATTTTAGCTAAATACTGCAATATGTGCATCGATTCATTTCCACTACAATCAAAACTCTACTATGATACGAGAGCAGATGAAATAACAGGTTTCCATGGTGTAAATGGCAAAAAAAAGACTGAAATTTCAAATAAAGCTTTTGTAATAACTATAACAGGAATATACTTTAAATGGCAGCAACCAGTTGTGTACGCTTTATTTGGCGAAGGCCAGTATTACGACGAGCTCGACACATTGTTAAACAATATTATTTGCAAACTGGCTAAAATCGGAGTTCAGGTTAAAGCAATTACTTCGAATGATAGTCCATATTTCGTTAAGTTTACTGAATTAAAACATGTTACAGAAGATAATCCTTACATCATGTACAATAAAAAACCAACGTTTTATATTTTTGACCTGTCACACTTGATGATAAGTATCCGTAATGACTTACTAACAGGTGACTTACTTTACGGTAGTAACCGAATATCTTGGAAATATATTAAGTTGCTCTACGAAAACAAAAACCAACGAAGACTTTTACCTGAGCTATCACGTTCTCATGTGGCACCAAATGAAAAGGAAAGAATGAATGTACAGCTTGTCTTGGAAACATTAAGTCCAGCAGTGTCTGCAGCGCTTCATATGTTTATTGATTTAGGACACATATCTGAAGAAGGCCGGAAGACTGCACGATTCATTGAAATTCTAAGTAACGCTTATGATATACTCAATACAAGCAAACTAAATAGTAAAAACGGAATGCAAAGTTCTTTGAAAATGACTGAACATCAGATAAAATGCATTAAAGAAGCAGAAAATTTTTTTGAAGTCATTAAATCGTCAAAACAAAAAGAAACCACACAAATATCTGCAATAAATAACTTCCAGATATCTTTACGAGCTATGACTATGCTGTATGAAGACCTTAAAATGAATGATGAGTTAACATACTTAAGCACGAGGCAACTTAATAAAGATTGTCTCAAATCATTTTATGATGCTCTTGTTCCTCAGCCGATGTGTAAGCTGACACCGATTCAATTTCGAAGGATATTTTCCCACTTGTTCCTTAAGTACTTAATGAAAACGTCTTCAGTTTATTGTACTCGTGGACTAGACTTTCACGATGTGCTGTCGAAGGTTGAGGATGTGAAAAAGTTTGCAAACATTACTGAGCCGTCACCGACGTCAATGGTAGCTTTGGGTCCTACAACTGATTACCGAATGGATTTGCCCGATGAAAATACATTGGTGTATGTTTCCAGCTACCTGCTATTTAAGTGTACCAAGAAACATAAATGCGTGAGCAGCGGTCGACTTTGGGATTCATGTCGAAACCTAAGTGAATCGGAATTATTTGATAAAGATTTAAATAAATCGTCTGGATTCCACGGCAGTTTAAGAATTCCACCAATGGGATTCATCCAATATATTCAGGATATGGAAACGACCATCACTCAAAACATGTACAAAATTATTCAGAAGAACCCTGGAGCTCAACTTTTTAAATGTTTGAAGGTAGTGCCTGCAAGCATTCCTTGTGCATGCTTTCCTTTGAGCTACCTGTTAAAATTATTCGTTAGATTACGTATATACGAAACTTTGAAGTTTAATAACAGCGACAAGAGTAGTGATAAACAGTTTCTAAAAATAAAACATCTTTAAGTTATTTACTGTTTATGTGAAACTGATAATATGTGCGATTTATTACAGTTTGTTATACTTGTTGTGGTTATACATTATATTGTTGTATTTTATTTAGAAATTCACATTAAAAAAATATATTATTTCGACGTAAAAAGAGCAAGGACTTTCCTTCCCCCCACGTATACAAGCTATAACCAGCCTTACGTAAGGTCAACACGTATTTTTAAATCTAGCTTAGAGTCGATCAATTTTTTGCAATTATCTAAGGACACATTTGCTATTCAAGTTTAAGTAGTACATTTTACCGTATTCGAATAAATAAGACTAACTTATCTATGTTGAAACCATGGGTTAGAACGCGTCGCGCGTTGGTATACTCGTAATTTAGAATTTCATTAACTGATTTATAAATCTCGTATTACTGTGTTTGTTATCGAACTGCTCCGATTCTTATGAAAATTCATTACCTATAGTAAAAACTTCGACAGTTTTGGGGTGGTGGGATCTACCTCCTAGTGGTCCACCCTGGGCAACGGCATCTTTGGTTTTCTAACCAATGATGACGGCTAACAGATCCCTCGCAGCGGTAGGCTTCGTAAGAAGCCGCCAGGATGCTACCACCCTCCTGCCGGAGTCCAGCGCAAAACGGTTTTTTTGTGTTCCGCTGGTGTGCGGGAGAACCAGTTCCTCTGGGTAAGCTCGCTCCATTTTAGGCTTCTTCTTAACCGTATAGTTAAGTATGTAGTCAGTGTAAGCAAGCCCATTATTTAAAAAAAAAGTTGGGACTTGGACTGACAACCTTCCGCTCACTGGACGACTGTTCTAACCAATTTAACTACTAAGACATTGTTTGTGTCGACGAATTGACTAGAGCAGTCTGTACATACGGAATATATAAAATTAAATTCCTTGAATAAGGATTCCGTATAGGTAGACTATTTCCTAAATAAATGTTCGGTTTCCGTAACATAGTTTTAAATTCAGTTCTAAAATAAGCTCAGCCCGCGTGAACTACACATTATATCGCGCGTGCGGAAAGTTGTGCCCAACCGTGGGATATCAAATAATAGCCTATGACACGTTGTGGTGTGAAAGAAGATATTGTCACACGGATTGAGAAAGGGATGCTTAGATGGTTTGGGCATGTAGAGAGGATGAATGAGAGAAGAATGACTAGACAGATCTATAAGACGAGTGTGAAAGGGAACGTTGGAAGAGGAAGGCCTAGACGAACTTACCACGATCAAATCGGGGATGTTCTGAAGAAAGGTCAGGTCAAGAGTACTCTAAACCGACGAGCATGCATGAAAAGATTGATGAATGTGGAAGAAGTGAAAGATGTATGCCAGGATCGTAGTAAGTGGAAGGCCTTGGTCTCTGCCTACCCCGTTGGGAAGGAGGCGTGATAATATGTATGTATGTATGACACTTCGAATACCTGTAAGAATTGGTGTACAAAGATTAATGATGATCAGTTAAGTAGTTTTCGAGTGAAGCCGTTACAAAGAAACTTATATTCACATTTGTGATATTATTAAGAATGTACTTGTAGTTACAACCTGCTGAATAATATAAAGTGCTAATGTTCTTCCATAAACTCGATCTATAGTCATTTATCAGCTATGAAGTGAACAGGTTTGATAGCTTGGGCTAAAATAACGTATTTGTCGAAGCCACCGCGCAGACTAGCCCCAGGCGTAAGTTTATCGCGGACGCTCGTTGTACTGTCCGTGTGCCACTCACAGTGCCCACTCACTTTTTACGGTTTCGTCTTTGATCAAGAATCAAGAATAAACTTTATTTGATTGCACTTAGCAACTTAATTGCACTTATAATATCAGTATATAAACTTGAAAAATTTTGTCTCAGGCGGGACTCGAACCCGCATCTCTGCAAGGAGATGCGGGTTCGAGTCCCGCCTGAGACAAAATTTTTGATACTATCAAGAATGATATACTGATATTATCAAGAATAAAACTAGATAACGCCTCGCGAACTAATACAGCACTCAAATAGATACGGCACCGTCTACAAAAACACTAAATAGTATGTAGCAAAAATAGCAACAAAAATATCTATTTAAGATGCCTTTAATTTAAGGCGGTATATCCATTCCTTACCTCTATCTATGAACTACAGTTGAAATAAAACGCTCTTACTTCTTTAATGATTAAAACTTATATTTATACCAATTTGGACGACCTCCGTGGCGGAGTGGCATACACACCGGTTTTCAAGTTGTCGCCTGCTCCGAGGTCCCGGGTTCGATTCCCGGACGGGTCAATGTAGAAAAAATGTGTTTTTCTACATTTTCTCGGGTCTGGGTGTTTGTGGTACCTTCGTTGTTTCTGGTTTCCAAAATACGAATGCTTTAAATAGTTATTCAAATTGGGGTCAGGCAGAACAATGTATGTGATGCTGTCCACATTTATTTATTTATTTATTAATTAATTTGAATTCATTGTTTCCTTTCAGAAATTCAATAAAAAAATATTAGTTTTGAAACATACATTTACAACAGACTTTACTTCTACCTATACTTGACTATGCAGATGTTTGTTTGATCGATCTTAATGAGGGCTATCTTAATAAATTAGAAAGATTACAAAATGTTTGCATCAGATTCGTGTATGGGCTGCGCAAGTTCGACCATGTCTCTGTGTATCGGCAGAGGCTTGGGTGGCTGCCCATCAGGCTCCGTCGGGATGAGCATGCTCTTATTCTGCTTTATAATGTGTTATTTGACCCTCGCTCTCCACCCTATCTGAAGGAGTGTTTTCATTTTCGGAGTGCCGATCTAGGTCGTGTACTACGCTCTGGGTATGGCAATATACTTCATGTGCCACACACTAAGTCTGGTTATCTTAGAGGTTCTTTCGCTGTGAAGGCTACGCACTTGTGGAATGATCTGCCGCGTGACATTCGAGAGTCAAAGTCACTAGAAATTTTTAAATCTAAGCTGCATAGCCATCTTCTGAACAAGGTCGCATGTTAAATCGGCTATTTTCCTTAATTTTATTGGATATTTACCTCCTTATTTATGTAAGTCTATGTCAACTACACCTTTGCATTTAAGTATTTCTTTGTATGTATTGCTTCTATTTGCTTCTATTATTAATCTAATCTAAGTATAATCAAATGAAAGTCTTGGCATATGTCCACTAATTATATCTTTACTATAAACTGTTCTTGCTCTTATGTATTTATTCTTGAGTTTTCTTGTTACCTGCTATTTATTTATGTTACCTCTCCTCTCCTACAGGGTTGCCTGGAAGAGATCGCTTGCAGCGATAAGGCCGCCCTCGCTCACATTAGTTATGAATTTAGTTTTAAGTCAACTGTTTGTACCAATTTTTAATGTGAGCAATAAAGTGTTATCTATCTATCTATCTATCTATACATAATTTTACTTATTTGTAGGTTATGAATTATGATGTATGCCGGGATCCGATAGCAAAAGTATTATAATCAATTTCTTGTGTGTGGATACCGGGATCAGTGGGTTAAAACATTATTTATTTTTTGATGGAAACGGATCCCGGTATCGGTGGAGACAAACCCGTTTGGCGCAGTATCCGCAAAAAAGAATCAACTGGACTTTTAATATGAACAAAACAGATAATTAAGCCTTATTAGCCAGAATAAAAGACTGGCAGCTTAGACAATTAGTGTGACGTTAGCCTTTTTGAATAAAAAAATGAAAAGATGACAATTAATTTGTTTTTTAGGGTTCCGTACCCAAAGGGTAAAAACGGGACTCTATTACCATAGGGACAAAATAAAGACTTCGCTGTCTGTCCGTCTGTCCGTCGCTCTGTCACCAGGCTGTATCTCAAGAGCCGCGATAGCTAGACACGTGAAATTTTCACAAATTATGTATTTCTGTTACCGCAATAACAACAAATAAGTACTAAAAACAAAATAAAATAAATATTTAAGGGGGGCTCCCATACAACAAACCCGTTTTTTTGGCCTTTTTGGTACGGAACTTTTCGTGCGCGAGTCCGACTCGCACTTGGCCGGTTTTATCTTTACTACAATTTTCTTTGTGCAAAGGCAGATCTAACATAAAAAGAATTAGTGTAAAGCTTTGAATAAATCATTATTCGTTGACACTAAACTGTGTAGCTCAATGGGTTAGAGCAGTCGCCCGGAAAGCGGAGCTTGTGGGTTTGAGTCCCAACCCTGGCAGGAAAAAAAAATTTTTTTCAAGCTATTTTGAATAATGATAGCTTAAGAACAAGACAAAATGTTTTTTCTCTTTTTAACCCCCGACGGAAAAACGACGGGTTGTTATAAGTTTGACGTGTCTGTGTATGTGTGTCTGTCATGTGGCATCGTAGCTCCCGAACGGATGAAGCAATTTTGATTTAAATTTTTTTGTTTTTTTGTCATGATCTTAAGACGCGAAGAATGGAGATGTTAAGTCGTCACACGTGCACACAGAACAGAACCAAGGCTCTGTGAGGTTTTCGCAGTAACATTCGTGAATAGCGCAGCGTCCTGTCTAGTCCCGCCATATTGCTTCGATTCACACACGCGGCACGTCCTCACACGGAATGGAAGACCCCAAGGCATGCTGACTCAATTCCACCGGGCCTGACATATACCAGCCACCAAGACAATGCATTTTCAACTTTAACGACCTTACTAATAGGTTCAAAATACCTCAGCCAGTAATCTCCTAGTTATTCGATCAAGGCAAAAGAAGCCTTACTACTAACGCGATTAGACCGCAGTTAATGTCATCGGAGCATCCGAAGTGATTCGCAATTATGAAGTCCGAAAGGACCGCTTAGATCTTACCTCCCCACACAGGACTCGAGACTCGTAATGCGATTCCGAACTCCCGCATTCAATAGTAGGGGAGACCGGGTATGTTTGATTACTGAGGCCTTAACTGAGGCAGATTGGCTTTGTCGTATTTATTTTATTTAGATTGGATTATTCATATTTTACTTGACATATTTGTGTGTGTGAAATTCGGATTGAAATCATATTCATTTTGACGACCTCCGTGGCGGAGTGGCGTACACGCCGGTTTTCAAGGTTTCGCCTGGTCTAAGGTCCCGGGTTCGATTCCCGGACGGTTAAGTGTAGAAAAAGTGTTTTTCTGTCTGTAGATTAAGCGGGTGGAAAAAAATATTTTCCCAACCAAAAAGTCGTTACGAACGAACGAAAGCGAAGTCGTCGGGAAGGTAAGTAAGTACAATTTACCTTTAAATAATTGCATTGATTCCCTTGTAGTGTCATTGCATTATGATGATGTCCAAATTTACTTACTCATCTTTTTAGTGCGTACCTACTCACTTTAAGAAAATGTTGTGATGAGCTATAATCGATTAACAAATTCAATATAGTTGTGAATTGTCGTGTATTTAATTCTTAGACGTAAGATGTTATTTGTATTTTGTTACTGTACTTTAAACAAATAAAATAAAAGTAAAATTAACCCAGTTTACTACATGCAAATGTCCACCTGCGTCTACAGCCAACTATCCCCGGGCCACCCTAAGACAGTGGACCCCGCAAACTTGTGCGACGGTGCTGCCACCCAAGGCGAGCATAAACAACGGTTGCCCGAACTAAACCCGGAAACGGATGTGCCAGTAAATTAATACAAGCCAATTCGGGCGGCGAGATAAACCGGCGGCGGTATTTCAAGTCGCTTCCCGCGGGCGACGGCGATTTATGACTCGAAACAAGATTTACTTTAATAATCTCCGGTCATATACCATATTTTAAATAAAACGTATGATATATTTGACGACCATTTGGATCAGCGGTAGTTAACGCTGCTTCTGAGCCATGGGTCGCGGGTTCGATCCCCGCACAGTACAAATATTTGTGTGCATGAACATGTCTGTTTGTACTGGTCTGGGTGTTTTCTATGTATTATAAGTATATATTTACAAAAAAAAAAAGTATATAAGTAAGTTTATCGGTTGTCTAGTACCCCATACGACAGGGTACTTAATAGTACCTTAATTTGGGACTAGATGGCTCTGTGTGGCCCAGTGAGGCATGTCTTAAATATTTATTAGCTGTACCCGTGACTCCGTTCGCGAGGCGATGGCATACAGTTGATAAGTTTGTATAGACAACAGGAACAGCACGTCAACCTACCACAAAACGTCAAATTTTCTCAATTGATATTTGTCGGAATTAAAGTTGAAAATCAATTCAATGACCTTGAACTTTTTGGGTAGGTTGACCTGCCGCGGCCGTTGTTTTACAATATCTTGTCGATTCGAACTGGGATGGGTAGCAGAAGTTAGAACTCTTTGCGTCCAAATCACCAGGATGTCAAACGAAAATATTTTTATAAAGTTTTTTATTTCTCCCTCAAACAAATTAGTACAGGTTCAACAGGTTCTCAAAGTACAGACAGGTATTGAACTACCAAAAGTTACTTATCAGCATTGTGAGAACTGGCGCCTATGATAGATTTTTAAGAAAAAAATCTGCTAATCTTTGACCAGTCACTGTTGACAATTAAAATCAAACTGAAACGTGGTTGATCAATTCATATGGTGATGACTACAGAACAATACAAATGCTGACATATAACTTTACATCGGATTTTAAGGTTTTGCTAATTTGGAGGTCCTGGGTTCGATTCCCGGACAGGGCAATGATATATTTTGTCGGGTGTGGGTGTTTGTGGTATTTTAGTGGTTTCTGATGTCCACTCAAATAAGTGGTTTCATTGTTTATTTACTTTGGGGTGACAAAAATTTATCTACATCTATTCAATAATAACATAACTAAGTAAATTACAAAAATAAAATAGCATCACCTCCTCTTTACATGAATCTTGGCGATTCTGGCGAATTAGGCGATTGCCTCGTCAGGTTGGGTTAGTCTTACCCGGTTAATTATATCAGTTATTTAAAAATCTGAAGATAAAACCAGAGTTCCTTCAGGAGATTTCTTGATCAATAGGATAGACTTCTAAGTACGCCCATTTAAGTTTGCAAGGATAAATCTACAGAAAAAAAAGAAATGTTGACGAAATATAAAAGAAAACGAGCAACAAACGACAAGTGGTAACCCATCATTGCTGAGGTGTGGCAGAATTCAATGATGGAGGTTTAAAACTAAGAAGAAAATACTAAGTACTGTAACAGATAAGCGATTGCTTTATTAAATAACGTTACTCCCTCATCAGAAACAGTCCATTGCAGTGGGTTGATTAAAGGCCGTTATTTTACTTCACTTATACAGGGTGATAGGTAAATAGTATTAACAAGTCGAAACCAGCCTATATAACATAAATAGTATAGTGAAGTCAGGATATCATTTTTTTTTTATTTCATACCAATCAAAATGTTTTTTTTTTTCGAATGTTACGATGTTGTGGTAGAAGGCCGTTACAGCTTCACCGGGCGGGTTTAAGGCGAGTGCGGAATTCACCGTACTAGTAGCGGCGCGATCGGACCGGATGGAAATGTTTAGATTCATCGGAATATTTTGATGATACAAATCGTTGTATCATCAAAATATTAAAAAAAAGGTGATATCAAATTTTTGTCTTCACATTATTTATATGCATATGGTAACATAAATGATAAAGGCTTGTTATACCCTTTACCTAACTCCCTGTATAGCAAATAGTTTGAAATAGTTCTCGGTACGTATAATGCCTGAAGGGGCACAAGGATGCCGCGTCGTGCGGCTTCGGGCTGTATGAGTAATGCTGTTACGGGATTACAGTAAACAGATCGGTGTTGCACCCACCACGGAGACCGCCTACGCACATTGACAAATATAGCTACTAGAGGAGTGTTTTCTAAATTGTTTGCAATCACGGATCCGCTAACAATTTGAACAATTCCACGGACTCATGTGCGGTGCGTAATTAATAAAATTCAGTTTGGTCAGCCCTATGCGGACCATCAATCACCTCGAGTGTAAGGCCGGCTTAGCGCGACGTAGCTGCGCGGGTTCAAAGTGTAGCGCTAGATGTGGCGGCGGCTTGACCCGAACGCGGACTATACGGCATGCGCATAGCAAAACTACAACGACATGCAAGTGATTTTATTGCTGATGTCACTTTTCGCATTTACATATTAATACTCGTAGCACGATTATGTTTAAGTCAGTTTTTGTATGCTTATTCATGTGCACTAATCGAAGTTCGATCGTTGCCTCCGCGGTATTCACCTATTATTTTAAAAAGGTTGATCGGATGTAGATGCAGTATAATATGTTTACAAACATCATTCTACGAAATAATCTACATTTCTGCATGGTTTCGTAAACAAAAAGTATTGGAATTTATTTGGTAGAATTGTAATGGCAACATTAAGTATTATAGTTGACAAATCGCTGGGTTGCTATCATATCGCGTAATCGTTCTATCGAAATGACACGTGAATACAGATTTAATGACTGTTTTTCAATAGGACGACTTCTAAACAGCGACATTTGGTCTGTTATAAAATGCGTGAATTAGGGCTCTGTGCGCTCATAGATAGACGGAACAGAGTTTAATTGTGACAATAAGATTGTCAACTGACTGTGCGAGCCAAAAACCGGCTTTTTCCAGTTTCGCCGCGTACTCGACTAGCGGCCAGTGGTCAAGCACTCATTCCCTGATTCGAGCGGTTGTATAAAGCTTACACTCTATTTCGTTTATCGCGTGTTGTGCGTTATTAATAAAATTCAGTTTAGTCAGCCCTACGCAGACGCGTTACGAGTGACCGTCAGTCAATCACCTCGAGTATAAGCCCGGCTCAGCGCGACGCCCAGCCCTGCGTACCTAGTGTAGCGCTAGATGTGGAGGTGGCTTGACCCGACCGCGGGCGCGGACTATGCGGCCTGTGCGTGATGCGGGGTAAATTACTGTTACGAGTATTTGTTATTATACACGCAATACCCCACTGGTTTAGTGGTTTGAGTACCGGGCCAAGATCTCGGGGTCCTAGGTTCGATCCCCGGGTCGGGCAACGAGAGTTTCGAATTTTCGAACATTGCTTTGTGATCAACCGCATTTGGCACCCATCATTGCTGTGATAACTTGATTTCAATGATAGAGGCCTTTGCCCTGCAGTGGGATGATTATTTAAACTGTTACCTTAGTTATAAATGCGATATTTGGATGGATGGATATTACTTACTCAATCACGCCAGAATGGATTTGGATGAAATGTGGTACAAAGACAAAGATACTATATTGAAAAATAACTTCGCTAAAGATAACTTTACAGTCAGAAATAATTTAAATGTTATTATATCAGTATATATATATTTTTTTTATTGTTTTTCTATTATTATTACTGAAATTGCCATTTTTAAAAATAATTATTATAATGCATGTAATCGTATTGTTACCTTAACACTTCGAGCAACGCGGCCTAGTAGGGAGTAGGCATAGCGATTCTATTCTATACAAAAAGTTCTGGCATTTCTTGCGGGGGGAAATGAGCACACAAGCGCAGGTTCGCATACTCACATACAAAAACAACACTGTAGTGACGACACTCACACACAAAAAATTAAACAATTCAGCAACAATTCGTGTACGGATAAGTTACAACTCACACATTGCCCCGTTTTCAACGTAAATAGAGTTGGTCTTAACTGTTCATGTAGCAATATCGATATTTTTTTCTGAAGACGGAATAAAAGTAACAAAGTGAAACATTTATTTATTAGTAGGATCTTAACATCAACTTTTGATATTCAAATAACGATCGATTTTGATGTTGATTTTTTGTGTAAGATTTGATGGGTACGAAACTAGGACGAAGACTAAATTTTATACCGCTAAGAGCTGATGATTTTATACCGCTATCGCTACAAATGAGCTGTTTAGAGGAGTGACACCATATAAACCGTGACACGACATTTAAAAATATTAGAGGGATGGGAAGGACTGGAGGGATTGGAGGTATGGGTTTAGGGGTGGGAGGGACGAACTCTGCCGGATCCGCTAATTATGGATTAATAATGAATTTGAGAATAGTAAATTACGTACCTGCGTGAAAATTTTGGTTCTTAAAATGAATTAATTTTGTGTAAATTAAATTTGGCGGATACAATTTTTTTCAATAAAAAAGAAATTCTGGTGTCAACATATTTTTCCATGATTGATCTTGCAAGTAAATTTAATTAAAAAAAAAAAAAACCGAGTTTAAATGATTACATTAAAATATTTTCTATATATTTCAATGACAAAGGAAAAGAAACAAGTTGCACACAATACATAATAAAAACCGGCCAAGTGCGAGTCGGACTCGCGCACGAAGGGTTCCGTACCAAAAAGGCCCAAAAAACGGGCCCCCAATTCCGCTAATTTACAAATGGCTCAATAGCATTGCAACTGTATATTTTGACACATTTAACATGAAAGTAATGTCACGATTGCGATGCTATTGAGCCATTTATAAATTAGCAAAATTGGGCCCCTGGTGTGTTGTATGGGAGGCCCCCTTAAATATTTATTTTATTTTGTTTTTAGTATTTATTGTTATTGCGGTAACAGAAATACATAATTTGTGAAAATTTCAACTGTCTAGCTATCGCGGCTCTTGAGATACAGCCTGGTGACAGAGCGACGGACAGACGGATAGACGGACAGACGGACAGACAGCGAAGTCTTAGTAATAGGGTCCCGTTTTTACCATTTGGGTACGGAACCCTAAAAACTACTCACTAGAATGATTAAATCAAATAAAAATAAATTATTACTATTATGTTATTACTATTAAAGAGTTTCAAACTTAATAACAGAAAAGAGAATTTACATCACACATAAAACCATATCAACAATTATTTGTCTAATGTGATTAAATATATTATATAACGTCGTCGTCGATAACCACCACCCTTTATCGACAAACATTATGTCATGTGAAAGTAATAACATCACTATGTTGCCCAGCGGCAAGAAATCGGATTTATCGCGCGACCGATCTGAAATTTGCACGGGCGAGCGGACCTGATGTTGTCGAACAAATCCAACAACTATTCAAGAATAAAATATGCGAATTCAGTGTTTAAATGTAATTAAATGGCAATAATACGATACAAATTTACTTATATGTGAAATGTAACACCATCATTATGTAAACTTGATGTTGCAGACCTCTTTTTACAACAGAAAACTGAGCAATTCGGCATTTTTAATACGGCAGCGTTCACTTGCGCGACTGGACTCGGTCTAGGAAGAAATCTGAGCGCAACTAGTTTTTATAAACGCTAATGCCCAATTGGGCTTATACTTTTGACAGAGGGGAAACGCTTCGTATGGCTACTCCCTTACGGGACAGAAGGCCGCGTTGCTCGAAGCCTTAACAATACGATACGATCAATAACGTTCTGTTCACGCTTTTCACTGAGGAAGACGTGATTAATCTCAAACTCAAGTCCCCAAAAGACAGGAATACCTAGTTTGGGGACTACCAGTAATTCTACATTTATTATTCCTATGTCTTTACCATATATACTATAATGATGAATTGTTAAAATTTTATATTATTATGTACATATAAACTTGAAAAATTTTGTCTCATACGGGACTCGAACCAGAATCTCCTCGCATGCCGGGCGGGCGCTATACCAAAGCCACCGAGATTCATTAAATGTTATTTCTGCCTGTAAAGTTATCTTTAGTAAGATATTCGTCGGATTTTTTTATGGTCATTATCATTAAAAACATTATTAACCTGTTCATTGCACAGCCGCGAACATGAGCCTGACGGTTTTGTGGGTGTCAAGAACCTCGTAGCTTTGTCTCTGCCAGTCGGCGGCCGACAGGCGTCTCTGTCGGCCGACAACTGTCGCTTAGGTTAATGGACGCAGCTGTGCGGCGTTAAGTGGATCAGCCTCGGCTACTTCAAAGCACTAGGTTCCAACTCCGGTGGATTATGGCGGCTACTCGTAAAGTAGACTGTGGGTAGGGTTACGTTGTTGTGATGCTTTATGAGATAATATTAGAGGATTGAGATGATCTAGAATCAAATGCCTACTTCTTTTATCACGTGAATTAATATTAAATTTAAAAAAGACATCAAATAGGTGGCAACCATTAAAGTATCTGATATCTATGGTGGCTACGTTTGAGTTGGCGCGTGGCAATTTTCGTTAAGTTGGAACTTTTGGCCGACTCAAAATAGGTAGCTTAATTCATTATTATGATCAGTCCATGACACAATGTATGTATATTGATAAGCTGTGTATGAAGCCGTCGTAAGTGTACCTATGCTAAGGATGCGTCCCATACATAATTAAATTTCGTTTGTCTCTGGATATGGCATATAGGAGAGGTTAAGAGGAAACACTACGGGCGGGAGAATTAAAAAATAGGTATTTGTAAAATCTATTGCTGTCGCGCAGTGCCAAACGCCTTCACCGCAGAGTGTGATAGGGACAACTGCTTCTTGGACCGAAAATACCTATTAAAAGCACACCAAATCAACGTTTCGTAGTCCCCCGATCACTTTTCCAAAACTAGACCGATTTAAATACTTTTTTCATTAAAAATTTAAGAAAGGCTTTGGCCGTGTCCGTATGTTTTCTTTTTTTTCTAAAATTTAGCCAAATTTGATTTCTGGATGTTTGAACACAGTGGAAAATCTGGCGAATTTTTATTTTATTTTTGAGGGCTCATATCTTTTTTATTAATTAATTTATGAAAAAACAGAAAACATAGAAAAATGCTAATAGTGGCCATAGATTTTTATAATAAAAGTTATTGCTCTACTGGCTTTACCCAGGGAGGAAACAGGGGACTACGTTTGTATGGAAACACGGCCCTTGTGTTTCCTCTTAATCTACAGATGGACATAAGATTGTACCTACCAATAATTAATTATTTTGAATGATCGCCACGCTTGGCAGGCGGGTTGGCGTTCGTAGTGTGGCCAAATGCTGAGGAGACGCTGCTGCACGTCTTGTTTCCTGAGTCGCCTCTTACGACACCCTTAAGGAGAGAAGGTTATCATTGAACTAGGTGTAATAGTTGAAAATACAATTCATTGAAATATTATTGAATGTTTTTTCCGAATTCCTTCGGTGGGACTCGAACACACAACCTTCACTTATCGCGATTGATCTAACTATTGAGCTACCAAGACTTTGTTTGTGTCGATTAATTAATTCAAGGCTTTACGCTGTAAGCCTTTTATCGGATCTCCAACATCCGACAGAAATATTTTTATAAGCAGTCAGTAATCGGTTATATGATGAAACAGCTTTTTACTGTCTTTAAAATTATTGTTTAGGTATGTAACCAGATAAATTATGTCGGCCATGTTTATTCCTATTTGCACAGTGAGGACGTTCCGTTTTCCGGAGAGCGAGCGAGTGTATACGCGGGCGCGGAGATAAATGTGTCATCATTCGAGTACGAAGAGCGAGCCAGATATACGGCGAGTGTTCCGGACAAATGTAGACAGATGACACACATACTCGTAGCTAGCATGTTGTCTCTTTCTGGTACCAGAGCCCCAATTCCGCTAATTTACAAATGGCTCAACAGAATCGCAATTGCATCTCAATTGTATAATTTGACACATTTGTGGTAGTAATGTCGAAATATACGATTGCGATTCTATTGAGCCATATGTAAATTAGCGGAATTGGGGCCCAGATGCTTTAAGGTCGTGGCACACTACACCGGCTTCGCAACAGCACGGCTGCAGCACGACGCGGCGCGGCGTCGCGGCGTCACCTCGCCTCGAATTTAGGCTACGGCTAGCCGCGAGCGCGCTAGCTACGTGTCGGTCGTCCGCAAGGTACAAGCTCACAGCCCACGCGCCGCGAAGTGGAACCCCGCAGTCTGCGCGTGACGTTACGTTGTTGTTTTGCTGGCGACTCGGAGTTGGCGCGTAGTAAGCACGCAGCCGCGTAGCCGGCTCGCTGTAAGCACACCGTTATCGCGCTGTAAGGACGCGGTCATAGCGCTGTAAGGACGCGAGCTGCCAGTTGAGTTGTATAGTAGCGGCGAGCGCGCTGACTGCTCGCCGTTAGCTTTTTCATATTAATATTACAAAAGATATTGTACGACTCACAACTTAATGCTCTAATTTGAATGGCAAGTTAATTGCTGGGTTGAGGCGGTGCCGGTGCGGTGCCGGTATAGTGTGACATGACCTTTACTCTGCAACACGAAGCTTGTATTTTCGAATTCGGATATATATCTGTCTCTTTCAGATACTTTAAGACATCGGTATGAGTGATAGGGACAAATGGATCCGAATATACGGACATTGTGTCATATTGTGATACGGAGTAAGGCCTCAGTTGTGAATGTCAAGCTTCTGAATTAGGGATAGGCGTTTAATCAATAAATAGGTTGAGGTTCATTTAACTTAGCAGTAACGGCCCATTATCATCCCACTGCTGGGCAAAAGTCTCCATCATTAAATACAAGTTACCACAGCAATGATGGGTACAGGCCTTAGAATATTATTCTAAAACTTTTTGCTGCCCGGCCCCGGAATCAAACCCGGGACCCCGAGATCTTGGCCTGGTATTTAAAGCAGTAGTTGAGTAGACTAAACGTGGCGTAAATTAACTTTAGTAAGAATGAAGGAAAGATTTAGTAATGTAATGGCTAGACAGACAGTTAATACTTTTGTTGCACAAAACATAGGCACCTAACATGAATTACAATTTGACAAATCTGTACATAAAGGCGGTGTTATTGCTATAGCAATATCTACCTAATAATTAATGAAAGAATAAAAGCGAAAATTAATTAAAAAATTAAAAAAATAACAGTAAATAAAATAATTAATGAAGTAAATAAGAATGGATGAATGAATCAAATAGATGGATGAAGAAAATTAAATCTTTGGACTAATAGAGCTAAGCGCTGCCCCCAATTGATTTAATTTTATTACTTCTAAACTAAATCAATCCTCAAATAGAACAGTATTTATTGAATAACTGTTAACTGCTTTTCATTCTGGCATTCTTTCGTATTGTACATTAATTATTGCTAGAAGCGGCCGCTTTTGGCGTTAACGACAAATTCTAGACTTTATAAACAGCTAAATAAAAACTTTATTGTGTTTCAATAAATATTTTTGGTATACACACTCAAACACACTCTCACAAATATCAACACACATGAAAATAACACTACCAAGATCTTATACATATTAGTTACATAATACACACACATACACACGCAATCACACGCACACACACACCCACACACACACACACACACACACACACACACGCACACACACACACTCACAGACACACACACGCACACACACACACACACGCACACGCGCGCACACACACACACACACACACGCACACGCACGCACACACACACACACACACACGCGCACACGCACACACACACACACACGCACACACACAATCTCACACTCACACTTGTACTCTGTATCTGTGTTCGGTAATGTATAACCTTTACTTACCTTACAATTTCATTTGATTAAGTTCACCTACAGTGTTGTAAATCTAACTTGAAGTATACTTACTAGGAAGAGCGAGGCTTTCCCAACACAAGTATCGTTCGATTACATTCTGGGAAGCCCCGGCAATATATTTGTAAAAGATTTACTGAAATAAATACATTTTAATTTTATTATTTATTTAAATAAAAGAGGTAATTTGCTAAAATGATACTGTTCTAGTTTTTTGAGTATTGATTTTGTTAAGAAGTATTAAAATTAAATCATTTGGGTTGGGACATCACATAGCTCTAGTGGTCCCCTTGATTTGATGCGAATAATACGAGAAATGTATCTTTCAATTACTAGAATTATTTTTCCTGGAATTCCATTTAAAGCATTTGTCATGTCACTTTTGCAGGTCGCAAAAAATAATTTATTTATTTAAAACTTTATTGCACAAAAAAAAATATAAATGTACAATTGGTGGACTTAATGCCATGTGGCATTCTCTCCCAGTCGACCATTGGGCTAAGCAGAAAAGTTGTGTAGGCAGTGCGACAGACAAAACTAAATGAAACTAATGTAACAATAATTTATAAGTTAAAAAAAAGGGCAATAAACTACACATAGTACCTTTTATATAAACTAATTCATATATAAAATAATGACAAACATCCCGCTAGCGCCCAGCGCACTGTAGTTCCTCGAGGAATCTCATTTAGTCGCGCATGCGCAATGCAAGAAAATGTTTAGGATTTAGTATCCGAGTGATTTATTATCAAACTTTTTTGTGCCAAAATATTTTGTTTTTATCTCTGAAAGCAGGTAGCTGAAAACACCTCACTTTGATCGTAAGATTTTAACTTTTGCGAATTTAAAGCTGTTTAACTCATAAAAATATTGTCGATTATGTGAGATTCGCCATTGCAGACAACCACGAAAGTGATTTGCGAAGCACAAACTTTTATAGCAAGTGTAAAAATAATAAATAAATAAATAAAAAACAATAAAAAAAATATGTGTCGATTCCAATATTTTTTTTCCATTTTGCGTTTAAAGCCGGAAACAACGACTTAACATGCCTTCAGACTTGTCTTAAATTGACCCGACCGAGAATCAAACTTGGGACCCCATACCACCGAACCACTGCTCTAACCTAGTCATCTTCAGCTGATAAATTATTGATACTTGATCTCATTCCGGCTTTCGCCTTACCTTTGCTCCACTCTTCCCGTTTTGATGAAATAAGTTTTAGCAATAACCAAATACTTTGCTAATATCTTCTATCGCAACTTACGAGATTTATGAAGCGTCGTCAGCAATAATAAGCCATTTCAAAGATTAATTAACGAGATAAGAGTCCGACAATAGCCGTAAGTCATACGAGATATAGCAGCCGGTAACAATAGGCCTCAGCAGCAGTTTCCACTTTGTTAGGAACTAACTAATTATTATCAGTTTGTAATACTATCAAAGTGATGATGTCTGACACGTCCACACGTCCACAGTATCGTGTTGTGACAGTATATTCAATTCAATTCAATTCATATATTTTATTGCGTTCTAAAGGTTACAAGAATGTTATAGAAAATTATACAAACAGTTCATTATAGACCCTGTTCGGGCACAACAATACAATTAGTAGCAGACAGAGAGGATGACGCCATAATTGCATAATACTTTCTAAAATTGACTTTATATTCAATTTATATAGTAAATTATCGATTAATTTTGTGATAGTTATTAATTTATATCAAAATAACAGCTAATCTCATATTTTTATTAGATTATGTTATTAAACATTTTTATAAATTTGAATTTGAATAATAAAATAAATTGTAGTATTTGTTGTCATTGTATTAATTAATTTGATTATACATTTTTAATTATATTAGATTTTCGTCATTTAGGTATTCATTTATTGTATTTATTGTGTAACACTAAATACAATAAATGAAAACCTAAATGAATACCTTATATTTTTTGCATTTATTTTGTTTCAACAGCTCGTGCGCAGCTAAGGATTTTTACTGATAACGCCATCTATCCGGCTGATGGAACACTATAGGTGCAACTTTGTGTCTGTCATCCCACAATTCCTTTCTTTATCTAATAATTTTAATGTTATTTTTTTTATATTATTACATTAATAGGCAAATGTCTATTTGTGTTGATTTTTTTTTAGGTACGAGTAGTTTTCTACTTTTTCAGGGCTGAGCAGTTTTCTGCGTTGTTTGGCTTTATGTGTCAGTCAAGTTAAGTGGTTTCAAGTCGTGAATGCAAAGAATTAAAAAAAAAACCTTGCTTGTCATAGAGGGGAGAGGTTGGATTGGCGATATAAGCGGACGCCATTTATAGCCAGCCAGCTCTTTTCCACATTCTTGATTTTTGTTTTATCAAGAATATCTTTATTCTTGATGGCTGATCTTTGTTCATAGGGTGCCAATATAAAAATGCCGGTGGGCATATAGTAAGCCAAAGGGCTTTATTTGTTAATTTTCTCTTCTTCTTATAGTAAGCATCTATAAATGTCTTTTCCAAGACTTTGTTCTCTTTTCTAAGAGATTGTGAACCTTTGATTGTGTGTTGTTTCATCTTTCAGGACTAACATTTTTATATTGTCCCTTGATGGATAAATTTACATGATGCATCGCCTCATCTTGGTGATTGTTGCTGCATTTTTATGGGTAAGCATGTTTGATTCTTTTCACCACGTGTATCTGCCTATGCCCACGTGTGGACAACGTGCTAGCGAATGTCTTCATCTCACCCTGCTGTAAATGCACCTGCGGTCATGTCTAAAGTGCTGTGCTAGTGCACGTTTTCCTTTCACATACCATCTGCTCATGCCCACGTGCGTTCCCTAAGAGCATGTGGCTTTATCACCGCTGTACTCATGCTTGTGTGTAACTTCCAGGCTTGAAATATCGCCCTTCTCGCTCCTAGCTACTAGGACATACTCCTGCATCCTGCGCGCATGTGAGAATCTCTGCTCCAGGGACGGAGGGATATTTGTGGTTCTCCACGGTGACGTTATAATTTATTATCGGTGACATGATCTAATATCATGCTACTAGGTATTTATAAACATTTATTCTTTTGATAGTTTTCATCCATTGATGATACTCCTCAGCTCATAGGTTAGGCCAACCTTAGTTTTAGTCAGACGTGAGTGAAGGAATTCCTGCTTCTCAGCTTTCCTTCACTAAATCTGAGAATTTAAGCTTATAGTTAAGCACACAACTTTTGTTTAATTGCATAGTGGTAATTAGTTCTTAACCCTAATGTAAGTGTATTGTATGTAGCTCATGTATGTGCATCAATCTATAATCTTCTATATTAAATATATAAAATAAACAAGGGGAGACAAATTGAAAATAACTTGTTTTCTTTTCTATCTTTAATTAACTCTTTCTTGCTTCTGAGTTAAAGCAAGTGGCGCCCTCCACAGTTTCTTAGACAGTTCTCCGAGCGCTGAAGAAGAACCCACGAGCTCATTAGTCCGAAAAACACACCTAACATCCTAGCTTGTTTCAATTGTGTTGTATTTTTTGTATAATAGAAATAGCACCCGTTCTCTTCCTCTGGGTGTCGAAAGAGCGTACTAAAGAAGTACAGACAAAGGTCAACCTACCCAAAAAGTTAAAGGTCATTGAATTGATTTTCAACTATGTCCAACCAGTAAAGAGAGATCAATATCAATTGAGAAAATTTGACGTTTTGTGGTAGGTTGACGTGCTGTTGTCTGTTCTACGTCGGACGGTACTTAATATGTGCGGTGGGATCTACCCTTTAGCGGTCCACCCTGGGCAACGGCATCTTTGGTTTTCTAACCAATGATGACGGCTAACAGATCCCTCTGCGGTGGTAGGCATCGAAAGAGGCTGCCTGGATGCTACCACCCTCCTGCCGGAGTCCAGGAAACAGTTTTTCTGTGTTCCGCTGGTGTGTGGGAGAACCAGTACCTCTGGGTAAGCTCGCTCCATTTTAGGCTTCTTCTTAACCGTATAGTTAAGTATGTAGTCAAGAGCAAGCCCATTACTTTATAAAAAAAATACTCTTACTATTGGAACTGATAACCAGCCTGCCAGTATTTCGGCATAGCCGGCAATTAGTGATGGGCCGACCATAGTATTTGCCGACTAACCTTCGACAAACTTTCAAATTGCCGACTAATCGGTAATGCCGATCATTCAAATACCTACTTGTCACAGGTGTCATTCTTGTCATGAAATCCGGCGGGAAGCGAAATACAAAAACAACAAAGTTTACAAAAAAGTTTAACGGTCCAGTGGCATACTTATTCTGTGCCAGTGGTCTCTTCAGTACTCCCGATCAAGAGATATAAGTAAAGTTACAAGTTACAACCCATTTTCGCTCACTGTTAAACATGGGTCTCTCTCCTTTTTAAGGAGAGCGGTTAAGGCCTTAGTTCCACCACGCTGGCCTAGTGCGGGTTGGTGGACGGCGAGGGCAACGCTGTGGCAACATCACCCCGCCGTTGGATGTTTCTCAAGCCGCCCGAAGGCCTCCAACAGGGCTTAACGACTGTTATCTCATGATAACAGCGGGGCCGACGGCTTAACGTGCCCTCCGAAGCACGGAAGCGCTTAAGGTATTATGCCCCAAACGGTCACCCATCCTATTAGCGACCGCTCCCATCATTGCTTAACATTCGTAACAGAAACTGATCACGAAGAAGCATTGGGCTATGAGCGCTATGAGCTATGAGCGAGATATAAGTATTGCAATATTAAAGATGATTGCGTTAGATAACCAACCTTTACTTTTCTTTATCTTTAGTTCAAAACACATAGCTTTATCAATTCTATAAAGAAGTCCAAACCAAAATACGTTTTACCTAGTAGGAAATATTCGAAAGAAAATAAAACCCCCATCATTTGCGACGAAGATAAAGCTCAGATACGAAAAGGATACTCAATGCTTTGTTTTCTGTAACTGTAAAAAGAAACAAACGACATGATTGTTATGCGCCCGATTATAATCGGCATAACTAGTCACCGACTACAAACGATGCCAGAGAGATGGCTCATCTCTAGTGACAATATATGGCATAATATCTTTGGAGGCTATTATGCCATATATTACGGCTGTGGACTGATATAGTCTAGGTAAATTAGTCGCCTAGTCAAGCGTGGGTATTGTGCCATAGGAGGACTTAGCCACAATTTCCAAGCTTTTACGAGTTAGCAATCGCAATAGCCTAGTGATGGAGAAAAGATGTCGCCGTCTTCTCCAGGCAGTAATCGTTAAGTCGCTCTTACGACACCTTTAGGAAGAAAAAGGGGAGGTGCTCATCTTTAAAATTCCGACAACACACGACACAGACACGTATCTGTCTGAGTTATACATAAGAGTTACAAAGTATTATTTCATAATCTTTGAGTACTTTTTATAATTAACATCAGTATTCAAACTTGAAAAACTATGTCTCTGCCGGGGCTCGAACCCGCACTCCATGCAATTTAGCCAACGAAACACAATGTCACAGGCGTACATTTTCCAAGCATATTCTTATCGCTGTTAGTCGCGTAGTTTTATAAAATGTTAGGAGTTTTGCACTCCCAACAATTTAAAAGTTTGATTAGGTTTTGAGTAGTTTAGTCTCGGATCTGAGCCATGTGGCAATTAATTTATATTATGTTACCCACATACAAGAGGTTAATTCCATGGGTATACTTATACCTAACTATCTACTCGGCAGGCCTCTTCTCTAAATATTTCAGTGCAGTCTAGAGCCCCATCAATAAACTCCGACGTAATTGTATTAAAACCAGCGCCGCTCTCAAAGCGTAACGATATAATTAATGCGTCCTCAAGCGAATAACACAATAGCGGCGCAGACAGCACGCATAAACAGCGTTAAGTGGTATAGCGTTATAAAAACGCTGTCAACGAATTCACACCTTATCCCTTGGGCATAAAGGCGATGTGTGCCGATGATCGAGAGGGTGTAGAGGGTGGTAGATGAGATATAATGACGATCAACTACAAACAATAACCAACGCAGCGCAAATTAAGGGCTGCGCACGCCGGGGGCGCGCCAGGGTTCCCGCCCCACACTGTCTGGCTGAGGAGATTTTTTTCTAGGATAGATAGTCTATATGAAAACTCGGTCCATTGTGGTAATGTGATGATGTAGATGGATGTGGATTTTATACAATAATTAAACTTTTTTTTTCTTTATATTTTCTAATAAAATAAAGTAGTACCTAACTATTTAATGCACTGTATTGAGGAAATCAGAAATATCGAAGGTACCACAAACACCCCGACCCTAGAAAATGTAGAAAAACACTTTTTCCTACATTGACCTGTTCAGAAATCGAACACAGGACCTCCGAGCAGGCGACACCTTGAAAACCGGTGTGTACGCCACTCCGCCACGGAGGTCGTAAATGTATAAAATGTCACTCCCATTGTTACAATCATAACACTTAGTCTACAGCCTTTACATATTATCATAGGGAAAGAAATATTTCCCTATGATATTATATAATTTATACCTACAATGTAAAAGAATTGTGTTCATTTTAGTTAGTTTTGTTGGTAGTTTCTTTTTTCATAAATAATAATAAACTAGCATTGTTGACCACTACTAGCTTTGTCCGCATGAAATGTCATCGCTATGCCCAACAGTGGGATACAAAGTAGTCTATCCTATCTCAACTTCTAATCTACAATTGTATAATAAATTTTATCAAAGTTGGTTCAATAGTTTAGTCGTTAAAGCTTATCAAACAGACATAAATACTTTCGCATTCATCAAATTAATTAGGATGTTTGTTTTTTTTTTATATAAGTAGCTCCCATTTTCACGGATGCAATGGCGAGCCTAAAACTGTCTTGACAATTAAAAAGAAGTAATTAACAGAAAGGATATTATCAAAAGGTTAGGGGTCGACGACGGGGAAAGTCGACAGAATACCTCAGCCCTTAAGCCTTTTTCGCTAAGCAATATTTTTCGCGTTGTATATTTTTAATTACTTTAGTATTATTCTAATCGTGAAATGTTGATCAAAATGCTTTGCTGTTCTATATTTTAAACTAGCTGCTGCGTCCTGGCTCTGCTCGGGTGTTCCAATGAAGATACTGCAAGCAAACGATATCTTTTGGCCATGTTTATCCTATTCCATGTGAATATTTTCAAAGCAGTCCTTATTGTACATTATTACCGAAAAATATATTCCATACAAACTTTCTCCTGACCATCAACAATTCTGCAGTTATCATACATTTCGGTAATTGATTTTTAATTACATATAGTTTCAGTAAAAGTGCAAAATCATTGAAACATAAGTTATTGCGTACCTTAGAGTATATAGGTAGGTCGAGAATAAAGTGTTTTCGTACTTTTTATATGTAAAGTTAGCCTTCGCACTATGAGGTTATACTTTTTTGTCTGTTTAGATTTGATACCATTAAAAATTTACTGTTTCTGACACTTTTCTAACATTATTTTGACTGTAGCAAAACAATAATGCTTTGCATTACTCATAAAGAAAGAATTAGATTAATATTAGGGCTGTTCCCTAAGGGTTTAGGTAGAAGTTGTTTAATAAAACCTTTGAAGTGTTTGCTTCGGTAAAGTTGCGAGACTCCTAATCAGAATCAGAATCAGAAATCAGAATTTTTATTTCGCTTAAATGTGGTACAGAGATGTTACAATTTAAATACAATTTAAGATCACACATTTTACCATAAAATGGCATGCAAAAATATACAATTAATTTAAAAATTTAATGTCACATCATAAAGTCTTAATTTAAAATTACGTGGGTTACAACATCCGGGCTATAAAAGTCTCAAAAAATTCGTTCATTGAATAAAAACAACTTTCAACTAACCACCTTTTGAGAGAAAATTTAAATCTGTTGAGGGGTAGCACTTTCATGTCGTCATTTAATTGGTTAAAATTTTTTATGGCCATGCAATACGTGCTCCTACTGTAAAGAGCTGTAGTTTTCACAGGTAAAACAAGTTTGTTGGGATACCTTGTATTAAATTTACAGAACTCCTTTTTTGTGATGAACAAATTTGAATTTGTTTTAACGAATACACATATTTCAAATATATATATGCAAGGAACAGTTAGTAATCCAAGCTTCTTAAATAGAGATCTACAAGATGTCATACTGTCGACATTACAGATAGCTCGTATGCATTGTTTCTGGGCTATGAATACTCTGTTGATGTGATAAGAGTTTCCCCAGAGAATAATACCATACCTTAGCAAGGAACATACATATCCGTGGTATGCCTGAATTGCAGCACTCATCTCACTGACTCGTGTAAGTCGCCAAAGAGCATACGCAAAAGTATTTAACTTATTACAGAGTCTATTTATATGTTCCACCCATGAGAGGCTGTCGTCAATTACGATACCTAAGAATAATGCGTTCACAGATTCTTTGATCGGATTTTCTCCAGAAAAAACCCGTAGGGAGTGTTTGTTCCCATTTTTGTTACAGAATTGTATAAATGTCGTTTTACTTAAATTTACCTTAAGATTATTCCTGTGCGACCAATTTATTATTTTACGTATAGTCTCATTGATGTTGTCATTATAAGTTTTTTTGTCGTTGCATGGAATAACAACTGATACATCATCAGCAAAAAGTACACAATCATGTTGGGTTACGTCTGGGAGATCATTGATGTAGAGTAGAAATAGCAAGGGTCCCAATATGCTACCCTGTGGTACACCAACGTTATTTGCTTTCGTACATGATTTATACTTAATTAATTCCATATTATTGTTTATGTTAGATATTTCTACATACTGTCTTCTGTTTTGCAGGTAACTTTTAAGCCATTCGTTTGCGATGCCTCTTATTCCTAGTAGGTTGCATTTATTTAGCAAGATGCTGTGTGATACAAAATCGAAGGCCTTGGTCATATCAAAAAAGACCACTGTAACCGATTTACGCTTGTCCAAGTAAGAGGCTACTTTACTAACTAGCGCATAAGCAGCTAATGATGTGGATTTGGCTTTTTGAAATCCATATTGTTCATGTTTGATAAAGTTAAACTTACTCAAAAAATGTGTTATACGGAAGTGCATAGCCCTCTCAAATATTTTCGAGATTGTTGATATGAGCGATATGGGTCGATAATTATCTAGTTCTGTTTTACTTCCCTTTTTATAAAGTGGTTTCACGATTGAAATCTTAAGGATTTCAGGAAAAACACCCGTTGAAAAAGATAAATTTAACAGGTAACTTAAAACATTTGAAATTTCCGCTGCGCATAACTTTAAAATACTTGTCTGTATTTCATCGAAACCAGTAGATTTGGTGGGGTTTAAGGACATAATTATTTTTTGCACCTCCTTGTCATCAATTGGGTATAAAAAAAAGCTTTCACGATTATTTTGTAATTGTAGTTTTTCAGGTATGTCATTTTCATTGTTAGTCATTTTAGTCAAATTAATATAATAATCATTAAAAGCATTTGCAATATCGAGAGGGTTTTCTAGAATTGTATTGTTTATAATTAATTGGTCCAGGTTTTTAATTTTAGGTGCATTATGTGTTTTACCTTTGATTACATCCCACGTTGCTTTACATAGGTTTTTTGATTTATTTATATATTTAGAACTAGTAATTTTTTGAGCCTGGTTTATGCATCGTTTAAGATGTTTTGAATAAGTATTGTAAATTGCTTTAGAGTTTTGGTTTGGATTTTTATAATATGAAAATCGTAGCTTTCTCTTCGTAATGGTTGACCTTTTTAGGCCTTTTGTGAACCAATTTGAAGTCTTGGCTTGACAATTTACTAAGATCCTAGTAATTGGAAAGCACAAGTCATAAAACAGTTTTATAGTGTGGAAAAACTTGTCAAATGCCGTTTGCATGTCAGATTCTTTAAAAATATCAGACCATGAAAGGCTGCTAAGGCATTCACGGAATTTGGATATATTATCCGAATCATAGTCTCTCCTCTTGTAGTGCCAACGCTTAGGTGGTTTCGATTTATGCAGTAGTTGAAATTTAATGAATTGTGCTGTATCATGATCAGACAGATAGAGGCTAAGGGTTCCACTGTAATTTTCCGGGATATTGCTTATTATGTGATCCAAGCATGCATTTTTACGTGTTGGAGTTGTTATGTTTAAGGAGAAATTATGATTTACTACAATCCTTCGGAATTCATCAGATTCATTATTATTTTTTAAAATGTCAATATTTAGATCCCCGGTTATTATTATTTTATGTTTCGTCTTATATTTAATTTTCGCAAATAGCGTCGTCAGTTTTTGAAAGAACAATGTCAAGTCTGACGTAGGCGTTCGATATATACATATCACTATACATTTAATATCAGGGATTTCAATACCACAACATTCGAAGATATAGTCTTGTGCGATGTCCTTGAGGTATGGCAGATCGTTAGCCTGGATATCTTTGGAGCCCAAAATACAAACCCCTCCCCTTTTTTGATGAGATCTCGAATATGATGTTAAAAGTTGATATCCTGTGATATTGATATTCCTCTCACTGCCAGCTTTCACAAAAGTTTCACTAAAACAAACTACATCAAACTCTTTACCATCCCTCGATAGTTCTTCAAAAGTAAGTTCTATTATTTCTTTTTTGGAAAATATTCCTGCAATGTTTTGATGAAAAACCGAAAAGGAGTCATTTTTTACGAAAAAAGTTTTCTTCGCGTAGTTTCAATGATAAATTGGAATTATTAATTTCATGTTTTGAAAAATATTCAGTAATAGTTTTTTGCACCATTTTAGTTTTGCGGTTAGTTACTTTCATTGATTGATACTTTTTGGATTCCTGTTTAAAATAATATGGTATAGTTCCTATTTTGTGTGTTTTAGATTTAATGTGCGGATGCTGCGGTGAATTTCTTGTCTTCAACACACGTTTGTTGTAACCCAAAAATTTGTTGTCATAATACATTGAATCAATAATAATATTCAACTTATTACACATTTTGAACTTAAATTTTTTGTCGAAAGGGTTTATGTCACTTATATCTACAAATTTACAATTATCAAAAATATTACAATATACTTTCAGCGCTGCATTCAATGAAATTTCATTTAGATGTATATTATTTTTGTTAGAATTCCAAGAATATTCGATAAAAAATATCTCCTCTACCAAACACGACGGCTATTTAGATATTCGTAGAACACCCCGGCCGTAGCCGGCGAGAGGCTGTCCATTAGGCACTCGTTCCACTGCCAACGATGAACGAGAAGCGAGTGTGCTAGAAACTAAAAACGAATTGTCGAGCCTCGGAAAGCGTGTGTGCCGTACATAATATTTTCAGACAAGCCACACTGGGCCACACAGAGCCATCTAGTCCCAAACTAAGCAACTACTACGAAGCTTGTCGTATTGGCTACTAGACAACCGATAAACATACATATACTATATGTATATGTACAGTAGAATCCGGTTGTAACGACGGCCAAGGGACCGGTGATATGACGTCGTACTAACCGGAAGTCGTACTAAACGAACTGACAATCTATACTAATATTATAATTTTATAAATTTTATAAATAAAATTATAATTTGAAAAAATCTTTTTGTGTTAGACAGTCCATTTATCGAGGAAGGCTTTAGGCTATATAACATCATGCTGCGACCAATAGGAGCGAAGCATGAGTAAAAAATATTGCAAAAATAATCGCGATCATAATAACGGAAATAGACGCGGATGTAGTCGCGGGGAACAGCTAGTTTTTTATATTTTTTTATTAAAAAAAGCAGCATAGGCCCATTTACGGGTATTCCTGGATTAGCTGCATCTTAAACCATTGTAAAAGTGACAAATCAACTTGATAACCTCACGCGTTTAGGTTTTTAAACATTCGCATTGAACAAAGGTTCTATCTGGTATTTATTTTTCTTAATTGTTGATAATGTCGAATGATTTACACCGAATTCCTTCGCAATCGTTGCATTAGACTCGCCAGCTTCTAAACGTTGTATTATAACACTTTTTTCTTCAATGGACTCTCTCATCACTCACAAATTACTGCCGTAAATAAACAGTTGCATCCAAATCAGCGACTTGCAGGCACGCACCCCCCTTGTGCGCGGGGTGAAGATAGTTTGTTACTTACAATTTTATTTGTAAATACGTCAAAGCTTGTCGTCGTTGTAACCGGACAATTTTATGTGAAATTCCGTCGCTAAAAGCGGTCGGTCGCTGTAAGCGGAGTTGTAATAAACGGATGTACCGTCATAGTGGTTCATATGAAAACCAAACATGTGCCTATACTTACGTCGCTAAAAACGGTTGGTTGTTATATGCGAAGTCGTACTAAACGGACTACATTATATATTTTTGTAAATATATACTCAGGTATAATACATAGAAAAACACCCAGACCAGTACAAACAGACATGTTCATGCACACAAATATTTGTACTGTGCGGGGATCGAACCCACGACCCATGGCTCAGAAGCAGCGTTTACTACCACTGATTCAAATGGACGTCAAACTAAAAAAAAATAGCTACCCAATCAGCATTAAATAAGAGTCCCAACTAAAAGTAAACCAATTTGACATAAGGACACTTTCAGTCAAATCTATGACAGTCGAACAACATGGCATAAATATCCATACTATTGCATACCGACATAATTTAGGACACTGACAAAAAATCAATGTCAATCATTCAATCGAGGGCAGTTTTAGAATAGTAGTAACAGCCTATAATCATCCCACGGCAGGGAAAAGGCCTCCATCATTGAATTCAAGTTACCACTGCAATGATGGGTGTACTGGCATAATCACCACGCTTGCCAAAAGCGGGTTGGTGATCACAAACCCGAGCAACGTTTGATAATTTGAAACTTTTTTGTTGGCGACCCGGGATTCGAACCTGGGACCCCGAGATCTTGGCCCGGTATTTAAACCACTAGACCAACGGGGCGTTTAGAATAGAATAGAATAGAATAGAATAGAATAGAATAGTATAGAATAGAATAGAATGGTTTAAGGTGTCATTTTTGTTTTGGACTGTACACACGGTGCATTTTCAACCACCTGTAAAACGAAACCCACGTCATGTTACCATTATGTATACCATCTTGGCAGTGTTTTCTTTATTCCCATATTTTTTTTTTGTAAAATTTATTAAAGATAAAAATATTTGGAACAGGCTGTGACGCGCACAGATGTAGCTGCGTAAGGTCCATTCAACCGAGATCCTGCTGCAGCAAAATAATACGTGTGTGCACGTCACAGCTTGCTACAAAATTAAAAGTTCGAATCAAAATTTAATATTTAAAAAAAGTATTTTTACTCAAAAAATTAATAACACTGCCATGATGTTACACATAATGGTTCAATAACGTGGGCTTCATTTTCCAGGTGGTTCAAAAAGCACGGATATATACAGGGTGAAATTTTAACCACTTTCCAAAATTTTTATAGGCATTCGGTATCGTATTTAGAGCCCATTTATGAAGTAAAAAATGTAAATCAAGCTTTCACCCGAAAATATTTTTCGCAATATAATTTTCAATTTTTACGGTCCTAGGCCTGATAAGGTATAAAAGGAAAATAAAAAACGTATGAATAGTATCGTAATGAATGAATGAAATGTGAATCGCGTAAAAAACGTGTTGCTAGGCGGCCGTATCAACAAATTTAGATTTTTTGCCGACATTTTCTAAGTGCTTTATCTTGTCATTTTTGTACTGGGCTATACCAAAAGAAAAAATACGTCAATTGTTTTTTGTCTCGAAGATTGATATATTAAAATTTGGAGGTGGTTAAAATTTCACCTGTATCTAGCTCCTATTATACTAGATGGTGCCGGATAAAAAACTAATGGAGCGAGTCCTCGTCGGCAGTGTGAACAGTCATCGATTAACTGTAAGTATATCAATCAACATTGACCGTGGCCCATATTTTGTTTTGACGTATTATTATGCATCTTTTTTGATTACATGCAATGTAATCTATACGTACGTTTCTTAAGCGAAAAAATTGCCGATAGTTAGTCGATTACTCGCCGGCGGTGGGACAGCGGCCTTATTCACCAACACAGCTAGCAGCATCTCTTTGACACGCTGTTATCGTCATGAGATATCTGACTGCTCCGAAAATAAGCACGATAAAAAAACAGAGCGTGTACACGCATTAAGAAGGGTTCCGTGCATTCATTAAGCAGTGTGCGCGTATTATTCCATGCACTACTTTCTGTGTGTGACGGTGGGGTGCTGTGGGCAGCAGTGCCTTCGCTTTCGAGATTTTTTTACTACAGCACCGTCTGGGAATCGAACCCGGGACCTCGGAGCAGGCGACCGTCACCTTGAAAACCGGTGTGTACGCCACTCCGCCACAGAGGTTTAGTCATTTATGCACAAAAATTCGTCGAGGTCGTCAAACAAATCAGTAGGTGAGTACACAGCTGGTCACAGATATCCGATTATCGCCACACTTAGCGCGGGTTGGCGATCGCAGTTGAGCCAATGGTGGAGGTTCGTATATTTGTCATTATATTAAACCGCTTTGAGGACACCGGTTGGATGGTTTCGAAGTCTATAATGGACGTCGGTAAAAAAACATTTTGTGTTCCAGATTTTAAGATTTGTGGGTATTGCGCATAGGTGAACCACAGGCGCTAGCGTCTCCGGTCCGGCGCGGGGGTCGCATGTTCGACTCCCATAACTTGTCACTACGTTGCGTCGTGGGCCCACACTTTAATAGCTAATTTGGACTTAATCCTAATGTAATAGGTCTCAAATCAGCGTACACAAGTTGAAGTAGGACTTGTATGGATAGATTTTTAATGCGTGACGCACGCTCCGTGAAATCCGATGACGATTGAATAACGTTTTGTGTCCTTTTCTTCCGAATCAAAAAAGAGAAGTTTCTCAGCTTGATGCGTATCTTTTTTCATTTACGGTTTTTTATGGGATTTGCCGATTCCAATTGTACAGTTTTAAGTAGGTAGGTAAAAAATATAAGGCACCGGTAAAAGGTATTGCTGTAAAAAAGAATTCATACAGTGCTGCGAGGGCTCGGGTTAGTGATAACCTCAAATCATATAAAGAAATATGATTTGAGGTGATAACCGTATATGGAAAGCGTGGTGATTATGTGGTAATTACTTAACTTAAATTTAATGAGATCATTGTCCTGTATTGGGATGATTATTAATAGGCCGCTACTTGAAACATAAAATGAATACATTACATTATCAAAATCGTTGGTTCCATGAAATCCTCTTCATTTTAACTGCGGTTGAAAACCAAGTTTTCTTCAGTTATACCTAAGTAGTATTTCTTTGGAAAGTACATCGCAAACTGGTCGAATGTGAATGCCCTCACCGCAACCGCAAGCCCGCACCGGGCAGAGTATTGACGCGAGATGTCGCGCTGAATACGCGCGGCTGTCGTGCGTCGGCCGCCCGACGAGGTGAACGCGACTATCATGATCGGGAATAGGGTTGAACCTTTACGGATAATATTTAGTAGCAAAGGCGGTCGGTAACTTTATCCGAAATTACCTAATAATTTTACCAATCCTGTCTTTATACCAAGTTTAGAAATTATTGATTAATTTGATCAATAGATAGATTACCACCCGCTTATATCAGACCACAGCACGCTGGCCTGTCGTCAGGCGGGTTTGTGATCGCAATTTTCTAATTCAAATACAAATTAAATCATTTATTTCAGAAACACACGACTCCATATGGTATAACTAAATAAGTTAAAAGAAAAGTGAGGTATTACAGTTGCGTCACTCACAAATTGCAGAAGAAATTCTTCCCACGCGAACACGGCTCAACATCGAGGCGGCTCTTTTCCGGAGGATGGCTGGAAGCCATCTGTATGAGCCTCTGCAAACATGCTTACTAATGCTGGAGCAAAGAAGCTGCTGCCCGTCTCCTTCTGGCACTTTTTTAGTCTCTTCTAACGACACCCACAGGAAAAGAAGAGGTCATAAGAGGTGGTACTGTTCTTTTATTGTGGCAGCAACACATGTATCATGATACATGTATAGTTATTCTTTATTGAACACCATAAAAATATTTGTAAGTAACACAAAAAAAATTAGAGCGATATCTTCCAGATAATCTTCAAACGAATTCAAACATCCACCCCTCTTTTCACCCCTTTCATGGAAACTTATTGGGATGAAAAAACTATAATTTTCCTTCCGTGGTGCTCAAACTATCTCCTTGAGAAATTTCAACTGAATCGGTTAATGCGTACAGGATACAGACCGTATGTAATTCAGCTTTGATATTAATTTCTTATTACTTAGTGTTATGTATTGTCAAATAGTTTAAATTAAACTCTTCACAAAGCCGGTCCCAGCAACCCTATCTATTTAGCGCGCCGAGGGAGCGTATCTTACAAATGACAGATCAGCAGCCGCTTCTGTGGGGAGATACGGACGGAGCCGTTTGTGAAGGAGTGACGGTCCTCAGCAACTGAGATTGTGAGATAAACTTGTCAAATGTTTCCAGTAAGTGCCGACCCAGCGCTCGACTATTGTCGTTCCTTTGTCTTCATTTGTAAACACTAGCGCAAATGCGCATCGTTAGGCCACTGCTATCGCACGTATTTTAGGTCGCTTTAAATTCTGCAAGTTTTTGTTAAGAAATAAAATGTTTGTTGTGCTCATTGTAAATTTTTGTTGCGAAATTGCACCTATTTGTACAACATAAGGTTCTCAGTGTTCATCTTGATGTGATGCCGGCTGTATACATGCATTAATTTATTCAAATACAAACAACATTTACTAACTTTATTTGATATTTTAGCAACTTAATTGCACTTATAATATTGGCTCACAGCGTAAGAATATGCTTGAAAAATTCGCGCCATGTCGCAGTGTCTCGGTGGCCTAATGGTATGGCGCCCGCCCGGCATGCGAGGAGATGCGGGTTCGAGTCCCGCCTGAGACAAAATTTTTCAAGTTTATATACTAACATTTACTAAATCAGAATGACTTTAGAAAACTTAATTTAAATTATGTGCGGCCTAAAACAACATCATTTTTAAATACGTACTTATTCAAATTAAAAGTTTCCGAAGTTTCTTATCAAAAAAATTAACGCGTTAGAAAGACTTCTTGTTCATGATGCCCGGACCATTTGTGACTGGTCCACGCTGTTTTTAAATTTCAATGGCCATAAAAAGTAAAGTAAAAAAATGTTAATGTGCAATTCTATTATTGTAATATAAAAACTAAAGTGGAGAGTAGGTATTTCGATACATATGAATAAAATGGTGAGCTTACTGAGGCGTTTTGGGTGGTTGTTTTAACACGGTTGGTAGGCTTCGTAAGAGGCCGCCTGGATGCTACCACCCTCCTGCTGGAGTCCAGCGCCAAACTACTTTTCTGTGTTCCGCTGGTGTGTGGGAGAACCAGTGCCTCTGGGTAAGCTCGCTCCATCTTAGGCTTCTTCTTAACCGTATAGTTATATATGTAGTTAAGAGCATGCCCATTATTTATTTTAAAAAAACCCCAGATCACCCCTGTCTGCCACAGATCTGTCAAGTGATACGGCGACGATTAAGATAGGACCATGCATTGTGGACTCGTAGTTTAAGCCGTTACCTTTACTATTTGATGTTTGGGTTGCGAAAGAGATTTATCTATTTATCTATTTTGCAAAAATAGTAACATTGTCGTTTAACAATTACACAAAAACAGATATTTATATCAAAACTGTGTTCTATGTGTGTAATAATAAAAGGGGCGGAACCTGTATAATGTTGATAAAAGGTATAGAATACAAACGTGTAACCATCTTTGACGAGGCTTCAGTCAACTTTCATTTTGAATGCTGCTCTATAAAAATACCTTATCACAACGTAATAATAGTCTGCATATACCGCTCATCAACCGCTACACAAAAAAGGCATTTTGAATACTTTTTTAGTAAATTAGAGATTATACTTAACAAATATTTGCACAAGCACTGAAAGTCTAAAATAGTGATTGTGGGAGACATCAATATAAATACTTTAATAAAAAATAATGTGACTAATGACCTTACAGACATCCTCCTAAATTATAATCTTACTCAGCATATCACGGAACCTACTAGGGGTAAATCCTGTATTGACCACATATACAGTAATATCAAAGGTGCGACTGGTATCATACTCCCTCTCTGTTTGTCAGATCATGATACTGCACAGGTTCTTAGTTTTAGTAGCAAATCAAAGAAAACTCTCCCACAAACAACATATACATATAGGAGATGCTACTCTATCGAAAATATAGTGAAGTTTAAAGAACATTTGTCGAGCCTTTCTTTTTCGGATGTCTATAGCCAAACGGATCCCAATGCTGCGTTTAACAAATTTCATGACTGGTTATGACTTCTCTACAAACTATGTTTCCCATTTAATAAAGTCAAATTAAATACAAATTCATACTTGCAGTGGATATCAAAAGGAATTAGAAAAAGCTGCGCTGCAAATAGAGTTCTAAGGCTAAATTACTACAGAAAGAGAACTTATCAAAACAAATATAAATTTAAAGTTTACTACAAACTATTAAAAAAATGCATACTATGTGCCAAAAAAAATACTTATAACAAATTCGTGATAAAAAGCAAAAATACGTGCAAAGCTACATGGAAGGTCATTCAGGACGAAATAGATATTAAACCGCAATATGATAATTACATTGATTCTATTGAATGTGACGAAAATATCATTTATAGTCCAAAACAAATCGCTAATACTTTCAATAATTATTTCATTGATTTGACAAATAAAGAAAATAAATTAAATATTACCATAGGGAAATACTAACTATGACCAGGCCAATCTAATTCTATATAATTCTATTATCTTAACCCTATTGACGACTACGATATAAATAAAATAATAATAGCTTAAACAATAGTAACTCCGAGGGATATCACGACATTTGTACCAAAGTTATTAAAGCATGTAGTAAAGTATTAAGCAAGGTCTTGGCATTTTTAATAAATTTATTAATGGTTTCAGGTATTTTCCCTGAGAGACTAAAATATTCCTCGATTAAGCCATTGTTCAAAAATGACAAAAAAACAATTTTAGACAACTACCGTCCAATACTAGTCGTCGCGCTAGTGCCGATTTTGTCTAAGGTTTATTATTATTATTATATATTTATTGCGGGCAACATAGGTCCATGGGTTAGTACTAATTCAGAAACTTAAAAGTAGGTGTTAGTATATACATATTTTAATTTAATCTTACTTTAATAAGTCATGTACCTGGGAGGCATCTCCCGCGGACACCAACCAGCAAAGCTATCACTAGCTAACTCGGTCATTGTCCGCAAGAAATGCCTCAAAATAGGTGCATGCGGATCCTCTGCCACCGTTTTCAGGATGCTGTTATTACTCCCCCGCACCCTGCCCATCAGTGATGCCACTTTCTTCCGAACCACGGCATGGAAGCCGTCAGTTCGGGTCAGTGCAAACATATTGGAAGCACTGCAGAAGCGGGGGAGTCCCAACACCATCCTGAACACGTTATTATACTGGACTCGTAGGGTGTTGAGCGATTTCTTGGCATACCGAACCCATAGACTTCACGTGTACAGGCCCTGGCAGTACGCTTTAAACAACGTTATTTTGACCCGTTCCGAACAGCGAGCAAATCTACGGGCCAGCATATTGCCTCGAACCGTCTTTGAGATCGTCGGTAAGAATATGCCCTAGGTATTTAAACTGGGTCACTTGCTTTAATTCCGATCCATTTAAAATAATTGGAGGGATAGATGACAGGCACTACCGACGACCTTAAAGACCATGCACTCACTTTTTTTGATGTTGTATGTGAGGCCATGGTATGCAGCATATGTCTCACAGACCTTCAACATTTCCCCGACTGCTTTCGCAGTGGGACCCAGCAGCACCATGTCGTCCGCATAGCTGATGCTATTAACACTAACACCACCTACGCGCGTGCTGCTGAGTTCCACTAAGAGATCGTTAACATACAGGTTGAAGAGCTTCGGAGACGATAACCCTCCCTGTCTCACTCCGCACTCCAACCTGTATGACTCGGAGAAACTGTTTGACCATTTAACATGGTTGGTTTGATTGGCATACCAGTATCGAAAGATATCAAGTATCTCCGCCGGAATACCCCTGTCCTCCATCTTCCTCCAAAGCACATCATATGAAACGAGATCGAAGGCCTTGGAGAGGTCCAGAAAACAGGCGTAAACAGGCGTCTTCCGGTCTGTGTAATATTGGACAGTATGCTTGAGGCTCAGAATTGCGCTTTCAGTAGATAGTCCGGGCCGGAACCCGAACTGCGCATCATGTAAGTTTAAATAATTCTGTAAACAAGAGTCAAGCAGACTATCCAATATCTTTGCTATCGTAGTAGCAAGGGAGATTGGGCGATAGTTTCCCTTATCCGAGATATCTCCTGTCCCGTTCTTCACTATGGGCACAACAGTAGTTTTCATTAGATCAGCTGGTAAATACGAGTGGCTGATGCACATATTGAAAAACAAGGATAGGACCCTCGGCAAATGTACCCCCGCATATCTCAGATGCTCAACACTAAGCCCGTCGTGCCCGGGGGATTTTCCTCTGGTTATCCCTTTTATTATAGCCTTTACTTGGCTGGTAGTAAATATTAGCAATGGTCCTCCCCCGCGCACGCCGAGCCCAGACGCAGGCTTTGTACCAAGGGGAGATCGCATCTTAAAATGTTCCATGAACAAGTTTGCAATCTCCTCTGGTTCACTTTTGCCCTCTACACTCGCCGGGAGGCCAGGCCTAACATCCAGTTTCCCTGTAGATTTCCAGAATCTACCAAAATTCTTTTCAGATCTTAATTTAGCTATTCGATCCATTTTTATTTGCTCTTGGTTGTTTAAGCACCATTTAAGTTTGCCTTTAAAAGTCTTGCGAGACATATACATCATCTCATATACTAAGCCCGAAGACGGTCTACCATGCAAAACCCAAACCCGGAACCGAAGTCTGGCCTCCCGGTGAGCTTCCCTAACATGCTTGTTCCACCCACTTAAGACTTTGTTCCTTCGCGGTTTATCCCTAATCTGTGTCTTAGTCTGAACAGCTGCGCCCTGCAAAATATCCACATCTTGTTTATAAAAACCATCCAAAACAAGCTTATGGTCTTCCAAGCTGCATGATCCACGACTGCAATCTACATACTCAGGAGGAAAGTCAATATCTCGTAGGCTGTTATGACATAAGTTGCGGTAACTATTTATCTGAGATTCATCTCTCTCCCCCCAAATCACTGCACTACGTTGCACATCATGTATCAACAGCTTAGGTTTTACAGTAGTTAAGTAGTTTATGAAAAGGTAATGCATGCTAAACTCATCTCTTTCTTTGACAAGTATCTAGGTTTTACAGTAGTTAAGTAGTTTATGAAAAGGTAATGCATGCTAAACTCATCTCTTTCTTTGACAAGTATCATGTCCTGACGAGCAACCAGTATGGTTTTCAAAGAGGTAAATCTACTACGCACGCTGTATTTGATATGATAACTGAGACTCTAACATGCCTTAATGCCAATAATTACACAACTGCACTGTTCTTTGACGTCAAAAGCCTTTGATTTTGTATCACATAATTCTCTTCTGGAAAAGCTAGAAAAGTATGGCATTAGAGGAACTGCTTTAAGTTGGATTAAAAGCTACTTGCAAAATAGAAAGCAATCTGTAGAAATTAGCAAACCTGACTGTAATAATGTCATTCTCAAATATTAATCTGACTTCAGGGAAAACAGATACGGAGTTCCACAGGGTAGCGTGTTAGGCCCACTGTTATTTTTGCTCTATATCAATAATAATTATCTTCCAAATTTGACTAAACACAGATCTATTTTATTTGCTGATGATATATCTGAGATAGTTAAGACGGATAAAAAATTGACATTACAAAACCACATTGATGACATTAACAATACAGAGAAAATAATAATTGAATGCCTTAAAAATAATAATCTTCTTATAAATCTTGACAAAACCTATTTTATGAATTTTAATGACATATTATATCAGACAATGAATATTAATTTCGAACAACAAAAACTCAAAAGTACAAACAACACAAAATTCTTAAGCATCTGGATAGATCATAAACTAAATTGGAAAAACCAAGTCGAAAATGTTTGCAATAGAATTAATCGATTTTCGTATGCACTTTATAAATTAAGTAAAGTAGCCACAAAAACAACAGCACTTACTGCATACTTTGCATATGTGGAATCCGTTCTTAGATACGGACTCATTATGTGGGGTTATAGTACGGACGCGAACAGGGCGTTCATTGCGCAAAAAAAATGTATACGGGCAATTTGTGGTACTGCACCTGAGGAGCCCTGTAGGCCACTATTTAAATCTTTGAAAATACTTCCCCTTCCATGCCTATATATCTTTGAAATTGCAAAGTTTGTAAAATTAAATATGTTTTATTTTAAGCAAGCTAATGAGGTATACATGCGTAATACCAGAAATGGTCATAGACTTGTTTCTGAAATAATACCAAAAAGTGCTCGATTCAGAAAAAACTGTTACTGGATGTGTATGCTCATATTCAATAAAATACCTCAGGATATTAAAGACATGCCATTTAATAGGTTTAAAGGTGCCTTAAGTGGGTGGCTAAATCAACATTGTTTTTACACTGTAAATGAATATCTGAATATCTGTAGTGACCAGTATTGAAAAAGGAATGCTTAAATGGTTTGGACATGTTGAGAGGATGAATGAAAGCAGGTTGACTAAAAATATATATATGGCGAGTATGAATGGAAATGTTGGAAGGGGAAGGCCTCGACGAACTTATCTTGATCAAATCGGGGAAGTTCTAAAGAAAGGTCAGGTCAAGAGTACCCTAAACCGGCGAGCGTGTATGAAAAGATTAATGAATGTGGATGAAGCGAAAGTAGTCTGTAAGGATCGTAGCAAGTGGAAAGATGTGGTCTCTGCCTACCCCTCCGGGAAAAAGGCGTGAGTGTATGTATGTATGTATGTAATGAATATCTAAATCTGAAATAATTATCTAATTATGTGTTTCGTTTCTCTATGTACTACTTGACATTTTGACAATTTATTTTAATTATGCTACATTATTGTGTTTGATGTTATTGATTTTATTGTTTTATACGATTTGAACTTTGACATTCCAAGAAATAATTAATTTTAATCGCTTTCATAATGTAATAATACTTGTATTTGCATGCTATTCATAGATGGCTGAAAAAGCTGAACTTCTCATGTATAACCACCTAAATGTACCCTTTTTCAAGAGCAAATAAATGATTATCTAATCTTATCTTATCTAGTATTTTTCCATAAAACTCATAGACATTGATACTAAAAATCGAATGTGTTAAAAGAATGTTTATGGATTTAAATTAGATTTTTTAGTTTATCCCGACTCTTCGAACACCATTACGCCGTTTTGTGGTCACGGCTCTTGTAATAGGGTGTTTTTTAGATTGATATTTTAGGAAGTTAAACACAAATATTTAGTGCTGTATAATTTGACGGAAAGGAGGGACCAGTGCTTATAGAAATCACTGGATCACTGCCTTAATAAACACAAATGCAAAAGAATGTATAGTGTAATAAATTAAGTATAATTATCATTTGTCACTAGCATTAGACATTAGACGTAAGAAACCTTTTTAAATTTAGATGTTGAATGACCGCGATCTCTTTTAGACAATTTAAATAAAAGGTTTGTAGAATTAGAGTGAAAGGGAAGATGGCGAAAAGTTTTAATAAGCAAGACAAAATAAAATCGTTGACGTGAAACCACTAAGTCGCTTGTCGCTTTATTTCTGTGTAATCCTGTTGATAATATAATAATCCTGTTAATAATGTGATGCAAATAAATGTTTGAATTGAATTGAATTGAATAATACAATTTCTTGAATAACATTTTGTTTGTCGACGAATTTATTCAAGGCTATACTATTAGTGGAGTATCATCAGTGTTTTTACTTATAGTAAGTACCTCTAACAATCGAGAGGAATATTTTTACAAATATTTAACAACAAGATGAAAAAGCTTATTATAACGTTTCTTAAGCAAATAAATTGTTGGTTTAAATTTAAATATAGTTAATTCCTTCAAAAAAAGGTAAGCCTGTTGTTTAAGTGCAACCACTATATTTATCTGAAAATAATGCTTACTAATATGGATTGGTTACTTTCTTTCACATAATCAGGCTTAAAATACTTGGTGTAGGATAAAATAATGTTCGCAAAACAAGATAAAAAGCCGTCCTGTAATACAACACCCACACGCGGAGATCGTTCTCGTCAGAATCCGCTGGTAATCCGCCTGTTTACGTAAACAAACGTAAGCTGACGCTGGCAACGATCCACTAAATAGGTACGAATACAGATGTCAATCCACATACAAAGTGCCCTTGAACAACGCACGCACAGGCACCGCTCACGGACCAGCTTCGTCCCAACTCTACCCGATCCCATCTCTACCCGATTTTAAATTACCTAACAAAAAATCCCATCTACCTGATTTCATTTTTGCTAATAGAAAAAGTATGGGTACAGTTAAAACGTAAAATATAAAAATTTTAGGTATGTAAAAATGTTTCAATCATGATATTATTATGATTGGGATATTGTTGTTGTTACGGGTTTTGTTTAAAAATATTATTTTCATTATAATACATAGGGGTTAAAGTATGAAATTGCCGATTATTTTCCCACTTTTTATTTGTATTATAGCTCTTAAGTATAGTCCTATTATTGCGTAATTCTTTTTGTATTGTATCAAAAACTAACTAAAGTAACTTTTGACTAAAAAAAAAAAATGCATTACTAGTGCCTATTACTTCAAAGGAAGTCGTTGAAAAGACCCCTTACAATGTGTCAGCTGACCTTCTTGCTTCAATTAAGTATATTTGTATTATATACTTTGATTTTCAGAAATTTAAATACTATAATGCGTAGCTTTATAACCATCTAACTTTCACCTTTAATTGCATCGAAAACGGTTCAGGCGTTTTTAAAAAACTAAAAAATTGTTAGTATGGAAAAATTACTTTTCTCGATTTCGTCCATACAAAACGGCAATTTCATACTTTAAGCCCTAATATCATTTTAAATGTCGATTGTTTCAATTGATTATAAAATGTTGATGATAAAAAAAATATCGTTCAAAGGTTTTTCATTTTAATTGTACTTTTTATCATATCGGGTAAAGTTGGGATTTTTTGTCAGGTAATTTTAAATCGGGTAGAGATGGGACGAAGCCCACGGACCCGATATCTCGGACCAGTTGGGAACTTGGGACTAGTGCGAGCGCGAGTGCCATCCGATTAAAACATGCCTCTGTGAATTTTTGTGCATAAATGACTGACGACTTCCGTGGCGTAGTGGCGTACATACCGGTTTCCAAGGTGTCACCTGCTCCGAGGTCCCGGGTTCGATTACCGGACGGTTCGATCGAAAGTATATTTCTACATTATCTCGGGTCCGGGTGTTTGTGGTGCCTTTGTTGTTTTTGATTTCTACAATACGAGTGCTTTAAATGGTTCCTCACTCTGGGATCAGAACAATGTATGTGATGTAGTCCACGTTTATGAAATGGTGTAAGTTTTGCTGTTATTGTTTTGTATTTCCGTTCTTCTGGTTTCAATCTCGACAGTAAATCTAACAACTCGTACCTAACGAGTGCTAGTTTTTTGTGCATAAGCAAAGGTTGACGGCGGAACGCGATCCCCTTATGTAGGTAGGTACAGAATAAAGCTCATTCATGCGATTGACTTCTGTACCTATCTATTCCGTGCCAGATCCCAGCACCCCCCTATCCCCCTCTCAAACACGGCACTGGTGATTGGCATGTGTTTTGTTTCATGCGAAAATGAAAATAACGTAAGTGTGATGTTACGAAAATAATTCAAAAAAAAAATTCTTTTTGAAAATGATAAATGTTTGTTGGTTTTTCATTGCCATTATTGCAACATTAGCTGAAACCCATGCATTTTCTTATCGTACCTATCTTATAGTAGTAATGTAAAGTTCAAACCTCTAATAAACTAATTTAATAATTTATGTAATCGTATTACACACGTTTGCTTTCAGTTGGGGATTATCTATAATATAAAAAATGAATCGCTGAATGTGTTGCTAAGCGCAAATCTCGAGAACAGCTGAACCGATTTCGCTAATTCCTTTTTTATAATATTCCTCGAAGTACGAGGATGGTTCTTACACAGAATTTTTTTTTGAAAATTGCCTGAAAAAGTAAAAAAGCAACACTTTTCTATACTCCCGTACAAACATAAGATTTTCCGACGCCGCCATATTTTTGATGACAATGACATTTAACTCATTTAAGACTTCAAAATCTTATATCTGAGGAGATACGAAGTTCGCGGGGTCCGCTAGTGATTGTAATAAAGTTATAGGCTTTCTGAGGCTATAACTTAAAATAATATCTCAACAGTAGGTACAAAAAAGTGTCTCTTACGTGTAAGATCATTCGGTATTCGGAGCATATCTAAACAAACTACGTTTGTATAATGAATTGAGCATGCGTGTCTGTTGGTGTTTGCAGAAACGCACGGCGACCGCGCGGGTGTCGCGCGTCGTTGAACTAACAAAATTAACGTCGACGTGACCTCCCTCGGGACTGAAGCGTTCTGCTTACCTCGACTTAGTTTGAGAGCATATCCCAAGATAGACAGCCAGCACTAACCCCCGTATTTATAAACAAGTAAAAGTAATTACTTGACTAAAAGTAATTACTTGAGAGACAATTTGTATGCCTTAATCAAGAAATTACTAGAAGTTATAACTACCAAAAGTTAACATTTTTAGCCAAATAATATGAGTGATGGTGACCAATCTCTTTCACTTAAGCACTAGGTATGAACATTTTAAGTTATGACTTTCTTAAGCAATAAGTAATTACTTCTTTATAAATACGGGGGTAACTGGTTGTTTGATATTTCTTAATCTTACTAGTGGCTTAGTGTACATTTTGTTAGTAATCGTCAACAGCCCATAAAGAATTTAATAGAAAAGAAATGTATATTTTATAAAAAACAATCGTCAGCCTTCTAAACAAGAGCTGCTTCAAAAAGAGTATTTTGCCACCATATAAGTACATATGTGGTAGTTACACCAAATACAATTAAAAATTAAAAATAAACATATGTAATACCAGTAATAGAAGTTCACACAATATTCAAATAACAAACATGAAATTCTGTACATAAATACAAAATATAAACGAAAATGAAAAAGCAAAGTAAAGGAAAGACAAAAAACACGTACTAACGCGCAATTTCCCTCAGCTTTTGCGTAAATTTAGACAATCTATCATCAAAAATGTGTCGCACGACATCACCTATATACATATATGAGAAGACGGAGAGGTGCTAGTTTTTTTTAGACCGGACTACATGTAGCTTTATTTAGCACGACGCGACGGTTCAGCTACAAATGACTCCCCGATTTGAACCAATTGCTATAGAGCTGTCCATTACATCTTTGAGGCCCAAAGGGAATAGGGGAAGGGGAGTTTCCGGGAAAAATTACCAAATACCACAATGAGGAGGATTTTATTTAGATATCACGTGCATTTATTTTCGACAAACACTTTAATTTTTTTAAGTATCCCTACTTAGTATGTGCAATAAAAAAAACTTATGATCATAGATTACAAAACCTCTTCACGTGTCACCAGAAGGAAAGGGGTGATCTAAAAAATTGCTTAAACATCACGTAATTAATTCACCCTTATTTGGATATCACATCAAAAAATCATGGTCCAAACCAGTGGCTCTTCTATGTGTGCTGTGCCTCGCTCGCCGAAGCTCTAGCTCTAAATATTTAACGAACAAGTCCGCTTAATATGGAATTTAATGCCTATTAATCTTATTTCGGAGCGACTTTCAGCGTGTACCGAGATCGAGCGATGAATATTAACGCCGCGCTATCGTATCGCCCTAACGCGCCGTTATTAGCGCCCTACGCAGACAACGGAGCGATTTAGCTTGTTATTTACTACTGCCACAAAACAAATAGGTACAGAAGTCAATCTCATGTATGTACTTCACATTTCATGCCTACACTCGGCGGTCGCGCTATGGTCGTCGGCTTAGGCTTATGCACAAAAAACTGTTATGACAGTGGCATAATAAAACAAGAAAAACAGAAGTCTAAACCAATAATAATTAAACTTGCTTCATTTTTGCGCAAAAACTTCACATACACTTGTGTCAAGCGGATGGCACTCACTCTCGTAATGGTCCGGAATGGTCCGAGATATAACGTCTGTGAGCTGTGTCTATGTGTGCGTGGCTTGAGCGCACTTTGCATGTAGATTGACTTCTGCTGTACATGTCTTTTTTGATACTAAAAAGTACTAGATTATGGCCGCGAGTACGTACGTGTGGAATTTTGTATTTGAAGCTATCTTATATGATGCGATCCTATATGCTATTTAACGCTCTGCTTGGTCCAGTGGTTTAGGTACCGGACCAAGTCTCGGGGTCTTAGGTTCGATCCTCGGGTCGGGCAACAAGAGTTTTAAATTGTCGAAAATTGCTAGGTTTGTGATTAGTGATCACTAAATCGCTAATGGCAAGCGTGGTAGTTATGCTTGTACCCATCGTTGATGTGGTAACTTGACTTGAGTCATATGGTCTGCTGTGGGATAATATTGGCCGTAGCTTTAGGTACGTTGATTGTATTTTAAATTAACACTTCTTTATTACTTTCCAATTTATTTACAAGTTACCAAACAGTCTCAAAATATAAGTGTTGATATTATAAAGATAAATTTAAAGTTTTGTCATTTTGTAACGTCATGAGCCCATTATTTTGACAAAAGAAATAATTCCTAAAAGGAACCGGGCCAGTATCGAATCCTAACCGTTTCGGTCATGCATGACAGAATACCGTTCCCTAGGAACGTGTCATTAAGGAAAAGAGCAAAACTTTTCGTTGCGTGATTTATTTCTTTGGACTTCTAAAGCTCGTATCATTTTAGTTGCTTCGGCATTCGCACATAAGACGGGTTCCTCGGAAACGTATGTGTTGGAGATAAAAAGTAATATTTATAATCCAAAGCTTGGGATGTTTGAAAAAGTTCTTTTTGCACAGTATTTCTTAATGTAGACTAGACAGTGTGACATACATTATTTTTATTATAATCCCAAAGTAGCTAAACACCTATTTTGTGTTAACCCGAGCAAATACATACAAATATTTTTTACAATGACTCGTCCGGGAATTGGGCCGGGACCCCGGCGGCAGGCGGCACTTGAAAACTGGCGTATCCGCCGCTCCAATACGGAAGTCGTGAAAAGAAGTTTTTTTACGGAATCGAGCTTGTACACTCCACAATTAGCCAAACTGCGATCCCCCCTCCCCACCTGGCAAGCGTACTTACTAAAGTATCGAATTTATTACTAAATTTGTTTAACCAAATTGCGAGAATATCTTTCACCCTAACAGCACACATGCAAAAAGAACTTCGGGAATGCACGAGACCATTATATTTACAGCAATATTTTATCTAGATCGCAAAAATATTGTTCATAATGAAAACCGCACATGTTCCCGGCATGTGCGCGACATAAGGCGACCCCCACTACCCCCCCACAGCCCCACTACCCCTCCCGGAGGACTCGGGAGCGGAAGACAGAATGTCGCCGGCAGAAATGTGATATAGTTCCCCTGGTCGGCCGTGACAGGGGCCCTACTACGAAAAGCAAAGCTCGTAATACGGATCTATCTGTCTCTTTCAGACATTGGTATAAGTAAGAGAGATAGACGAACTTGAATATATGGATATTGAGTTGCAGAGTAAGGCCTCAGGCGTAAATTCCTTACTTAGTTACGACAAACAATATTTATTTATTTAGTAACGTGGGTTTAGAGTTGTATTTACAATTAAAGGACGACATGAGGTATTCGGATACGGAATTGTTTCTCTAACATCAGGTTGGTTACTTTAGCTTTCGTGTGTTTATTCTGATATAAATATTGTAGTTATTGCAAACGGAATATTCTATCTAAGTATTTTTAGTTTGAAGAGTCCTTGTTCCTTATTTTGTGGTATTGTAGAAAAATTTTAAGAATACAATTTTACTACAGAATCGATTCTTAATTTGAAGCTCAAATTTTTTTTTATCGCGATACTCATTATACTCAGGATAGGGCGCAGGGATATACTCATTTCTGAGTATATGCCTGCGCGATATACTCAGAAATGAGGAACTGCTGAGCTGAAGTTGCAGTGGGCTGGACTCGTCGTATGAAGAACCGATGGCTGTTGCGGCGGAAAGGTTCAGGAATTGCTACCACGCAACAGAAGACGATCTGGTGAAAATTAAAAATCTGTGGATCTGGATGGCATGGGACTCGGCGTAGAGATCTTTATTCCAACTTTGGACGTGGTTTGGCAAAGACAATGATACAAAAACATGAAAGCCCCGTCCTACTGGGAGATTAAACCAAACAAAAGTTATGGCGTGTCTATCTATCGAAAACACATAACGTTATTCCATTCCGGAACCATCGTCGCAGTGCTCATGAAGCGAATGAAATGGCGTCGTCAAATATATCCGGCGCGCCAACTCGCCGGAACAGCCGAGTGACTGTGCCATACACGCATAAAGCCTGGTATCCACTACGCGAACTAACGGTGCTCAGCGCATCTGTAACCGCTCTGCGGTGCGGTTTTCTAGTGCAAATATCATAACTGCTTTGGTAACAACTGCTGTCACAGCAATTAACGCATGATTGGTATTCTCTTAACGCTGATCGACACTATCGCCGCATGGCTACCTAACAGAAAGCCGTGACAACAGCGGTCGATGTCATGGCCAAGACATCCGTGATCACAGCCACAAGTATAGCTACGACGCAAGGGCTGATGGAGACGTTACACGGCACATCTGTAACCGCCCTGATGGAGGTACGCGCATCTCCGTATAAAACTCTCCACAGTCCCCTTGCAAGAGCTCCCCATTTGTGTTCACTGATCGTAGCACTGGCACCGCTGCTGCTCCGTATGGAATGCGGACGTATCCACTCGTGGAGCACTAAAGTTAATTGATTCAGGATTTATACCATATACTTTTTTTATGAGATTCCGATATTTCGGCATTGCTGCAAGTTCTTCCGGAATCATGGCGTTTGCAACAGTGCCAAAATATCGGAAACTCATAGAAAACAAGAGACACGGTATAAACCCTGAATGGTTAACTCTTGTTATAGTGGCTATGAAAGTTTTAAACATGTGTAGTAGTTCCAGAAACGAGAAGCGCAAGAGATTCGCGCCCATAGTGGACACCCGGCTTTATATACGCTAAGCGCTCCGGAGCTGAACGATCTTACGATTTGGATGCGGAAAATCTGTTAACACGCTTCGAAAGACGAAAGAAATACTTTTGAACTGCATAATATCTGAAAAGAAATTTTTAGTGGAGGGGAAATGGTTTTGTTATGAAACCATGAGTCTTCTAAGAGTCTTTGACTGACTCTAAATTTATTATGAGATGCTGCTAAATGCATGCTGATTGTCGGTGACTTATTGTTTAATTCCGACTCAAAATCATTGAAATTTCATTATTTATGTCGATTATTCCTACTGAAAAAAATTGTAACCTTTATAAAAAAATAAATAAAAAAAAATGGGTTTGTGCTTATTTGCCAAATACAAAATTTACCTAACAGCTGGTTTTTGGGTCCGGGTATCGCAAAGGGGGTGCACTAACCTAAACCTAACCTAACCTAACCTATTTCCAGCGCAATCGTTTTGTCACTAAATGTATCATAGTCAGCTGATTGGCATTTAAACGAATAGTAACTCTAATTTTTTTATACACTAGTGTTTCTGTTTACGCGCGAAGGCAAGCGAGGCGTCCCAATTTTTAGGTTAGAAATCATTAATCGTTTTTTTTTTGTATTTTTGAGGCGCTCAGCGTTCGCTACGTTCGCTACGCTCTCTCGCCTTCACGCCTTTGTATGTTCACTGTTCTAGCCTAACCTAACCTACACTTTTCCTAACCTACTGGTCTTTGTAAACAATTTAAATATCATTAAATGTTTCTTTTTCGATAATAGTGTAACAAAAATGTATGGTGCTTAACCATACATAAAACGCGTTTCATTTGACATATATGTGAAATAAAAATTGCAAATCTTTTGTCAAAAAGCTGACCATGATACATTTAGTGACTGAAACGATTGCGCTAAAAATAGGTTAGGTTAGGTTTAGGTTAGTGCACCCCCTTTGCGACACCCCAACCGGTTTTTGTATTTAATCTAAATGCAATATTAATGCAATAATGAATTAACATTTGAATGTTACATAAAGATACGTCATGCAAACCGGGAGTTAGTAAAATAAATATTCATTTGTTATTTTTATTTAACCCCAGCCCTTGACATGTCTCGTTATTTCCCCAAGCACCTTTGTTGGACGCGCCATGTTATTGTGAGGCTTAAATAAATATAATAACCACTCGCCCCATGAAGGCATACAGGGTGTGCTAGGTATTGGACAGGGCGACCGCAGACGGGACGCTGAGTGATTATGCACAAATGGTGTTTCTTGTTCGCCATTCCCACGGTCGGCCTCGTTATACGGATGACTAGGAAGTAACCTTTATGTTTATTTATGATATATTATTTATGATTATGTAGTGAACGATGTATACAGGAAAACTAAAGAAAAAGAAGTGTTACCATACTCATATTTTAATTATTTGTAAATGTGGTTACATTGATTTTTAGAATCACTTAGCCAATGGAATAAATCACAGTTATTAGTTAATTCGATGTGTATCCTTTTTATGTATGATCAATATGATAGGCGATAAGTAAGATAAAGATATACAGTTCCATATAATAGTGGCACTTTTGACTCTCCACGATTATTAGTAGTTATTTTTTGTACTTACTCTAATGAAAATTCAACCTACGTGACATAAGAGATAAGGGAAACCTGTTATTGGCCATATTTACTATCAATCAATGTATGTTAACATTGTATATATAGGTACGCTGTTGGTTTTCTCAATAAAGTGGACAACATCACATACATTGTTCTGATCCCAATTTGAATAACTATTTAAAGCACTCGTATTTTGGAAACCAGAAACAACGAAGGTACCACAAACACCCAGACCCGAGAAAGTAAAATAAAAATAAAATAAAGTTGAATGCTACAAAGTTGAATGAGCACCCAAATAACAGTAAGTGCTATTCAACAACTGTAGATTTTTTATTTTATCTCAGTATATTTTTTATGACGCATTAAATTTTGACCAGCCTAGATAATTTATTATTGATTGAAAGAATTTCATATCTTCATGATATAAATTTCATAATATTCAGAATTTCATAATATAATTTCACCGCAACTAGGTTACAAAAATATGCAACAAACACTTTTTATCCCCAAAATGATAAAAATTGCCTAATTTAGAGTTACAAAAATTACAAAAGCAATATTGTATTTTTATGACTTAATACATTGACTGCCTATTGTTAAGAAAAAAAAGTCGTTAAAATTTATAGTAAAAGATTTTACTAAAACCAGCTTAAACAAAATAGTCCTGTAGTTAAATAAAAGTCAACATTTCCAGCAAAAGCAACTGCGCTGCGCGTTCCAGAAAGTATACATTTACAAACTCGACCCGTACATTACTACAACAAACAAATGCAACTCGCCCGCCATCTTCTGGAGATTGGAAAAATAAACTGTATGCGCATAATAGAGTCGGCTGTTCACAGTTTGCTTTATTTATTATTTCGTAGAAAAAACTGTTGTTTGCGCGACCCGCGAATGTAAACACACCCTATATAATTAACATAAGGGTCTTAAAGCTGATGGCAATAAAGCTACACTCAAAAATGCAACGGCTCTGTGCATTAACAGCCAATAAACTATGGCGGCGATAAAAATGCGTATATAACAATGATTGCAATATATTTTTAACACAGTAACAATTCGTCTTGAATAGAAATCAGAACTGCAAAGTAACTGCATGCAACACTAAGCAAGCAAATAAAAATAATAACTTATAACTTTTAGAAGTCTGTAAAAGTATTAAAAAACTTATTGTTTTACTTCATTCTTCATCAAGAATCATTGAAATGAAAGATTAATTTACGTCTATCTGTGACCACGAAAGCGGTAAAGTGTTCCAAATGTTGGGATATATCAAAATATAACGTAAAACGCAAATAAATGCGAGTTAAATGCGTCAATTTATTTTTCATATAAGTATTAAACAAGTCCTTTTCTAACTTCATAAATATTTGACATTGTATTTGTTTCACACTTCCAAGTTCTTTACAATTCCGTATCCAAAGGGTAAAACCCTATTACTAAGACTCCACTGACTGTTCACCTGTTTGTTTGTCTGTTAAATATGTCAGCAGGCTGTATCTCAGGAATCACGATAGCTAGACAGTCGCAATTTTCACAGAAGATGTATTTCTGTTGCCTATAATATAAAAAACTTTAAAAAATAAATACATTTGGGGGTCTCTCATACAAGAAACTTGCTTTTTGACCGTTCTTAAGGCTTGATGCTGTTAATATCGAGCAAGCGCCTACGCTTGCAATGTTTACAGAATATCAATCGATATACATACATATAATAAGATCGATGCGACGTTCCGTGGGCAGGCCCCCTACAAGGTGGACCGACGATCTGGTCAACGTCGCGGGAAGCCGCTGGATGCGGACAGCACAGGACCGATCGTTGTGGAAATCCTTGGGGGAGGCCTATGCCCAGCGGTGGGCGTCCGGCGTCGTTCGGCTGATATGATGATTATGATGATGATATAATAAGAACTAGACACACAATTCGATACAAAATTGATATCAGTGACAAGACAACTTTATAACCCAGCCAAATCATGTCGTCATGCAAAATAGTATGGATATTTAAATCATGCTGTAGCTTTTTGATTGATATAGGTTTTACTGAAAGTGCACCTTTACACTTTATACGCTGATTGTATATTAATTTTTTTAAACTACATCATAGTAACAGCCTATAATCATCCCACTGCAGGGAAAAGGCCTCCATCATTGAATTCAAGTTACCACAGCACTGATGAGTGTACTGGCATAATCACCACGCTTGCCAAATGCGGGTTGGTGATCACAAACCCGAGCAACGTTCGAAAATTCTAAACATTTTTTTTGCCCGACCCGGGATTTGAACCTGGGACCCCGAGATCTTGGCCCGGTATTTAAACCACTAGACCAACGGGACGTTAACTACATCATAGTGAATATAATTTTTTTTGTCCCTTCAAAAAAATAACTACATTAAACTGAAGGACGGAACCCTTCGTGCGCGAGGCTTGCACTTGACCAGTTTTTATTTGCAGACGAGTTTCCTAAATTTTGTAATATATGCGAATAATATAACATGTGGTGTGTTGTGCTGAACATTTAGAACGATGTCACGAGATAGGGTCGCTAATGGGCCGCGGCAAACAGAACCATATTCGCCTGACTCTATTCATTATTGTCAGACCTGAATTGCGACGTTTCGAAATACATATTATGTACTTTATTTGATATTTTTTGCACTTATAATATCAGTATACGAACTTGAAAAATTAAAGGTGCAAATTCCTAACATTTGATGAAACAACGCTGGCTTACAGAGTAAGAATATGCTTGAAAAATTCGCGCCGTGTCGCATTGTCTCGGTGGCCTAATGGTATGGCGCCCGCCCGGCATGCGAGGAGATGCGGGTTCGAGTCCTGCCTGAGACAAAATTTTTCAAGTTCATATACATATTATATGAACGTGCCGTGTAGTGCCGGCACATAAAAAGAATAGCACTACCCCCTCTCTTCCCGTGGGTGTCGTAAGAGCCGACAGAGAGAAAACTGCCATCAGGAGATGGGCAGCAGCGTCTCCTAGAAGCAGCAGGCCATACTGCGATCGCCAACCCGCCTGCCAATCGTGGCGATTATGGCAAACCCCCCCCCAAATATGAATACACCGCAAAAAATTCGGCCCCCAGTCCCTGGCGGCCCCGCTAGTCCTAGCTATGGCAGCGGCTATGGTAACGGCGGGGCAGGGGGTGCTAAGAATTCCCGGGTAAGATCCGGCTGCCAACAACGACGACTCGACCTGGCAACATATAACACGCGCACACTGAGGCTTGACGCGAAGCTCGTAGAGTTGGAAGAAGCAATTGGTAAGTTACATTGGGATATCATTTGGGCTATCTGAAGTCCGAAGAGAGGGAGAGGACTCGATAACCCTGCAATCCGGTAACTTACTATACTACCGGGAGGGCGACCAACAGTCCCTAGGTGGTGTCGGGTTCATCGTCCACAAGTCCCTTGTCAACAACGTGATTACTATCGGAAGTGTTTCGAGCAGGGTAGCGTACCTGATACTCAGAATATCGAAACGATATTCGCTGAATGTCATTCAGGTTTACGCTCCGACCTCGAAACACGACGATGTCGAAGTGGAGGCTATGTATGAGGAGATCTCTAAAGCCATGCATAGCTTTAAAACCCACTACACGGTTGTGATGGGGGATTTCAATGCGAAGTTGGGGCAACGTTGCGGTAATGAGTTGAGAATGGGGAAATTTGGATTTGGGCAACGGAACAAAAGGGGTCAGATGCTGGCAGACTTCATGGAGAGGGAGAACCTCTTTATGATGAACTCCTTCTTCAAGAAGCCCGTAAGCCGCAAATGGACCTGGATCAGCCCGGACGGTAAAGTCAAAAATGAGATCGATTTTATCATGTCAACGAAGAAGCACATATTCGATGATGTCGCTGTGATCAACGCTGTTAAGACAGGAAGCGATCACCGCATGGTCAGAGGCACATTGAATATCGACGTAATGCTTAAAAGAGCGCGACTGATAAAATCCACGCTCCGACCAATACCGGCTCAAATTCAAAACCCCGAGTGTTTTCAGCTCGAGCATCAAAACCGTTTCGAAGCCCTTGAGAACAGCATCGATGTGGACGATCTATACAACATGGTGGTGGATACTGTCCGTACGGTAGGGTCTAAGTACTTTAAAACCCGCCGTCCCAAATCAAAGAAACTCTCCAGTCAGACTCTCCTACTCATGGATCAGAGAAACGAAATGAGGCTACAGAACTCAGCGGATGCCCATCGCTATCGGCAACTCAATAGACAGATATCGAAGTCTTTGAAGAGCGACCTTCGTCAATTTAATACCCGACGTATTAAAGAGGCCATTGAGCGGAACAAAGGCTCCAAAGTGTTCGCCAGAGATCTGTCTATTGGGCAAAGCCAATTGACGAGGCTGAAAACTGAGACAGGTAGCATCATTACGTCAACACCTGAAATCCTGAGGGAGATTGAGAGTTTCTATGGACAGTTATACTCCACGAAAACACCTGTTGAAAGCAAGGCTAAAGACCCTAGAGCCAAGCTTACCCGACACTATTCTGAAGATATCCCGGACGTCAGCCTGTGCGAGATTAGAATGGCTCTCAAGCAGCTTAAAAACAACAAGGCGGCGGGTGATGACGAAATCACAACAGAGCTCCTTAGAGCGGGCGGTAAGCCGGTACTTAAGGTCCTCCAGAAGCTCTTTAATTCTGTCATACTCGAGGGCAAAACGCCAAAGGCATGGGGCAGAGGCGATGTGATGCTGTTCTTCAAGAAGGGTGACAAAACTCTTGAAGAACTACAGACCCATCTCGCTTCTGAGCCATATCTATAAGTTGTTTTCGAGAGTCGTTACGAATCGTCTCACTCGCAGGTTCGACGACTTCTAACCTCCCGAACAAGCCGGGTTCCGAAAAGGCTATAGTACCATAGACCACATTCATACGCTGCGGCAAGTTATACAGAAGACCGAAGAGTATAACTTGCCACTTTGCTTAGCGTTCGTGGACTATGAGAAAGCCTTTGATTCGATTGAGACCTGGGCAGTGCTGCAGTCTCTCCAAAGGTGCCAAATAGACTACAGGTACATCGAGGTACTAAAGTACTTATACTAAAACGCCACCATGTCGGTCCGATTACAGAACCAGAGCTCTAATCCGATCCAACTACAGCGAGGTGTGAGACAGGGAGACGTTATTTCTCCGAAACTGTTCACAGCTGCGTTGGAGGATATTTTCAAGCTTCTGGACTGGAAAGGACGCAGCATCAACATTAATGGCGAATACCTAACACACCTGCGATTTGCCGATGATGTAGTTCTTATGGCTGAGACCTTGGAAGACCTGAACATTATGCTCGAAGATCTCGGTAATGCTTCTCAAAGAGTGGGTCTTAGGATGAACATGGACAAGACGAAAATCATGTTAAATGCCCATGTTGCACCCGCTCCAGTTAACGTTGGGAACATTGCACTCGAAGTTGTTGACCACTATGTTTACCTGGGACAGATAGTCCAGTTAGGTAAGTCCAACTTCGAGAAAGAGATCTCTCGTCGAATCCAGCTCGGATGGGCAGCGTTCGGGAAGCTCCGGCATATATTCGCGTCCGAAATACCTCAGTGTCTCAAGACGAAAGTCTTTGACCAGTGTGTGTTGCCAGTAATGACCTATGGGAGTGAGACGTGGTCGTTTACTATGGGTCTCATAAGAAGGCTCAAGATCACCCAGCGAGCAATGGAGAGAGCGATGCTTGGTATTTCCCTACTCGATCGAATCAGAAATGATGAGATCCGCAGGAGAACTAAAACAACCGACATCGCTCGAAGGATTGCATCGTTGAAGTGGCAGTGGGCGGGACACATAGCGCGGAGAACCGATGGCCGTTGGAGCGGAAAGGTTCTCGAATGGCGACCGCGTACCGGACGACGTTCCGTGGGCAGGCCCCCTACAAGGTGGACCGACGATCTGATCAAGGTCGCGGGAAGCCGCTGGATGCGGACAGCACAGGACCGATCGTTGTGGAGATCCTTGGGGGAGGCCTATGCCCAGCAGTGGGCGTCGTTCGGCTGATATGATGATGATGATGATACATATTATGTGTACGTAAATGTTTTGTGGTGGCATGTAACCGTACGAAGGTAGGTCTGGGGCTTTCTGTACTTAGTAATGATTTTACTTTATCAGTATTTAAACTTGAAAAATTATGTCTCAGGCGGGACTCGAACCCGCATCTCCTTCTCATGCCGGGCGCGGCGCTTTAACCATTTAACCACCGAGGCACTACGTCATAGGCGTCAATTTTTCAAGCATATTCTTATCGCTGTAAGCCAGCGTTGTTTCATCAAATGTTAGGAATTTGCACCCTTAACACCCGAAAGAAACATCTTTGCAGATGTTTGACAGTCAGTTAAGATGAAACAGCTATTTATATACTTTATTTGATATTTTAGCAATTAAATTGCAATTATAATATCATTATTTAAACTTGAAAAATTATGTCTCAGGCGGGACTCGAACCCGCATCTCCGCGCCCGGCATGCGAGGTGCAAATACTGATATTATAATTGCAATTTAATTGCTTAAAATATCATATCAAATTTTACTTTAGTTTGTATCAATTCAGCCCCCTTGGTCTAGTGGTTCAATCAAAATGGAAAATTATTAATAAAAACTCCTACCCAAGCTCCAATTTACTAAACTTATTAAAGTTCACAACTTCACGAGAAAACGTAAATGCCCCGTTGATCGGCTTAAGTACCGGACCGAGCTCTAAGCTTCCTTTGCTCGACACCCTGGACGGGCAACAAGACTTTCGAATTTTCGGATATTGTGCGGGTCGTGATCATCGACCCGCTTTTTGCAAGCATTGTGAGGCAGGCTGCAGTCTGCACCAATGGGGACTACCGTTTCTTTGCTCACCAGTTGGCGCCACTGTAGACTGAGGTCCGGAGGTATAGCTGTCAAAGGCGATTGGCGCCGAAACAAAGTGTTATATCTTGAATCTAATTAAGGTTATATTGTTTATAAATAACTATCTTGATATCAACAAACTAACTTCTGAAATAGTTGCTCTTGAGGCCGCCTATCTTTGCGCTATTTCTTAATTCCGCTTTTAAAGCGTTCACATTAATCGCCAAATAATCCATATTTGCGATATTTTACGAAGGAGATCACTTTCCAGCAGGTAAATTAAAGAAATTATAATTTATGCAACAAATTCCGCTAAAACCAGTACAAAGTGAATGATATTGGACCACACGCGACACTAGCGCCTCTAGTGGCAAATTCACTAGCGATAGCCCCCATTGCTGTAGTAACTTGAATTCAATGATGGTGGCCTTTGCTCTGCAGTGGGATGATTATAGCTGTTACTATTAAATAAATCTATGTTTACCCGTCTGAAAATCGATCCCTCGGAGCTGGCAACATCTTAAGATCCAGTATCTCCACCTCTGATATTGTCGATTTTCATAGCTGACAAAGCTCTATATCATGTTTCGACGACGCACCCCGTCTCAGTTCCGTTTCCGGGTGGGTGACGCCTGACGCCTGACGGGTTCTTATCTAACTACAGTGTCTATGAAATACATAGGATTCTCCTCGAACATACTACTTTTATCAAGTATCATCATTGTAAGTAAAGCAAAGACCTACATAATCAATTTTTTTTATAAAGTTTCATATGTTTTATAGGATAATATTTTAAACCGGTTCAGCTGCTTAACGAAGAATATTACTAATCTTTCTAATATAAATGTGACAGTTTGAATATAAGTTTTATTAATCACGCTAAAACGGCTGAACGGATTGTGAGGGCGTTGGGTACTATTACAATACGTAAAAAGAAAGGCTAGTGTGACTATTTTCAAGGAAGTAGTTGTTTTTCGTTAATATCTCGTCCCTTATGTATGTACGTGATACAATTTGTTCACAAAATATCACAGGATCAATATGATACTTGGCAAGGGCAACTAATTTATCCCGAAAAAAGTTTTTTTTTCTGGAATATTTTCAAATACGGATTACCACGCGCACAATGCCGCATGCTTCAGCTAGTTATACAAAAAAATTTGTAATTGCTTAGACTATTTAGCATTTTATGCATATAGCCACGCGGCTGGGGACCTCCATGTTTCGTGCCATAAATAAAGCTTATAAGCGCCTACAAATAGCTAAAGTTCCTGCCTGATCGAGCACATTTGAATACGATAACAAATGGACTGCGCTCCGTACTCAGCACGCACGTACACCCACCCAAAAACATGATACACTCGTGTCCTTAAATCGAAGGTAATAAGTGTCAGAATATGGACCAACTTTTAGGCCGTGCCGGTACAAACTAAAGTCGTGTTTGCATAAAGTATTTGTACAACGAGCAAATGTAAGATGGAAATGTAGGAATTCACAAAAATGGGGCCGCCATCGTTTCGTATGCCGCCAGGATACCGGTACGAGTTTGTTTAGAATATTTTAGGAGCTCACGAAAAAACAAAGTTCACACAAACATGTTTTAGGAGTCCGCAGGGTAAGGTGCAGAATCATCATCCATCTATTGGGTCTTTAAAGGTTTGGCAGATGCCAAATTATGTCAGGAGTTTGTTGTTTGTTTGCCATTCAATCCATGAAACAGTGATACAAACTAAAAATTGTTTTTTTTTTGGCTTGATTAGACTCCATGAGTCTTATATACTTTATTTGATATTTTAGCAACTTAATTGCACGTTTAATATTTAAATTTTGTCTCAGGCGGGATTCGAACCCGCATCTCCTCGTGAGTCTTTTTCTATGGGGGTCCTAAGAGGCGATTGAAGGCGGGCAGCAGCGTCTCCACTATTGGCCAAACTGCAATGGCCAACCCGCTTGCCAAGCATGGCGATTATGACAAAAGGCCCTCCTTTTGGAAAGGCACGTGTCCAGCAGTGGACCGTGATGATGATGATGAACACACAAAGTATAAAAACACTGCTGCTTGAAATTAGTTTCAAGTTGTATCCAATCTATATGGTTCAAATCACGGAACACTCGAAGCGATATTTTGGCTCGCACTTAGCCAGTTTTTGTTAGCACCGAGTCCATAAAGCTAAATCTAAATAAATGGGTTTTAGAATTTTGTATTCATTTATTCAAAATAGGAGCTTGCATCGAAATTTGTTGAAACGTGACACAAAAAATTATTGATTTGTAGCGCTATGTAAAAGTTTGACAAAAACAAACTTTTATGTGTGGGTCTATTCATGGGAATACGAAATTTTTTGCCATCAAACCGACAGTAAAATAGTGAGTCAACAAAAACTGTTTGAATGTACAAGTTTTCAAGTGAATTTATATTTATTACATTCTTTATGCGATAAGAAAAATCTAGTTGATCTTCATTGTTGTTCCAGTGGTTCTGATGATGATCACGATACTGACTTACTGTTAAATCTTAATACATATATCTAATTTTCGTTTTATTGTATTCGCCATCAAGTCGAGTAAGTTACAGCACTAGTCTCCACAGTTTGACAGGTGTCATTCTAATCAAGCAAGCTATAATGTAAGGACTGTTGCGATAATCATGGCAACCCTAGCTTCAAACATGGAATTTCAAGTAAACTGATATCGAAGCAGGCGGAGGACGCCGTCGAAATTGATTTGAAGTCGCGCGACGTCGGCGGATCCGATGCCATTTGCTATTTTGGTGTACACGACCGCGACACCACATCAGGTCAAACAAGCATCTTATTTAGTTGAAATAAGTGCGAATTTCGAACAAAAGTTTGAAGTTTGATGGACCACTGTATAAGTGTATAAATATAAATAAATATTTTTTTAGACATGCCTCACTGGGCCACACAGAGCCATCTAGTCCCAAATTAAGCTACTATTAAGTACCCTGTCGTATGGGGTACTAGACAACCGATAAACTTACTTATATACTTTTTTTTTTTTTGTAAATACATACTTATAATACATAGAAAACACCCAGACCAGTACAAACAGACATGTTCATGCACACAAATATTTGTACTGTGCGGGGATCGAACCCGCGACCCATGGCTCAGAAGCAGCGTTAACTACCGCTGATCTAAATGGTCGTATAAAGATAATAATAAAGCCGGCCAAGTGCGAGTCGGACTCGCGCACGAAGTGTTCCGTACCAAAAAGGCCAAAAAAACGGATTTGTTGAATGGAAGTATAAATAAAAAAATATTTATTGTATTTTGTTTTTAGTATTTTGTGAAAATTTCAACTGTCTAGCTATCGCGGCTCTTGAGATACAGCCCGGTGACAGAGCGACGGACAGACGCACAGACGGACAGACAGCTAAGTCTCAGTAATAGGGTCCCGTTTTTACCCTTTGGGTACGGAACCCTAGAAACTACGACGGTTGCCTAAATTTTTTCGTCTATAGCTAAGCTAACTGGCGATCCTTGTTATACCATAATTTTCGTAAAAATGCGTGACAAGGGGGGAAATCGTGTGACGTAACTTATGGATGACCCCTAAGATAACTTGGTTGTATGAAACATTTAACGAAGAACTATTCAGTATTCAAAGAAGTTAGCAATATAGGTAGTCTTACAAAACAAGACTTACTTTATTTCTATTTTTTTCATATGTGTTTCATAAAATATAAGGTCAGTCCTGCTGTGTCAGAGTTTTATGAGATACATATTACAGGCGTCTAACGGGGTGGGTTAACGGCTACTATTACGTGCTTTCTGAAACAAGACTATGCCTTGCACCTTACAGACCACTAAAAGGTTGGGAGAAAAACGTTTGCTAATTTTACTCGATTTAGAACCCGATACACTTATAAAATAGACAGGACACTGCTCCACTACTACACCAACCGGATTTTCAGCTTTTGCGAATACCATATTCGATTTTAATTGGAACTAATTTCATGTACTTACGTGTTGCCTGTGTCAACTAGTGGTTGACACTTTTCTCACTGAGGCCGTGGTATTTTTCCGTCTTACGAGATATATGCCTGGTACTCTCGATTCTCTGTTAAATTTGCTAACTGTAAGACGGTAAAATACCATAGCCTCAGTGAGAAAATAAAGAGAAAAAAAAGTTACAAGTTACAGTTTGTTAGGCGCGGCGAGTCGCAAAAACAGTGCTTGGGCATTTTGTAATACAAAGTTAGTTGTGTGTGTATTTTGGTGGATTTTTCTTAATTTAACGAGGCAAGTAAACAATAAAAAGATTTCACCATAGAACACAACATTTAGGTGTTTTCGGTGACCGAAATGAACCTATGTGTTCACAGTACCTACATGTTTTATTTATTTATATCTGTAGTCTTAGGACCCTTACAATTACTATATTAAAATTATGATAAAAACAACATTTTACACAGTTTTGTAGGTAATAAATATCTTAAGATATGTCTGAGTTCACCACACAGGATTTATTATCCTGTACCTCATACCATCGTTATTTTCAGGGCACAAAACTAAATTTCACGTATAAATAATTTAGTTTGCAAACGAATGCCATTCAAATTGATTCGACAAAAAGCAATAGCAAAAACTTTAGTAAATTCCAGTTTTGACGAGCTATTCGGCCGGAGTGGAGTTAGTCCGGTGGGAAGGGCTCATAAAGTGAGAGGAGGACCCTTATAACGCACTCCATGATTGTAATATCTGCAATACGTGACAGGTTTTTATAATATTGGTTTTAGGGGAAACAGTAACCATAGAGCCCGGCTCTAGTTTGGTTGGTAAAAGTTTACAAACTTTTTTTTTCAAATGATGTCTCGGATGATTTTATCACGACTATGTTTTGTGTCATGTGGTGCCGGCACATAGAAATAATAGCAACTTCCAGTCTCTTCCTGGTGTCTAATCGACTAAAGGAGTACTATCTAAATAAGGAATTTGATATTATTTTGCTAATGATTTCCGTTCGTTAACACCGGCCTAGGTACCTTCACCACACTACCCGCACTAACACTGATTGAGCAAGCATTATTTTATGCAGGAAAACCGCCCGCCCTCCCTACAAAAATGCATGCAGCGCAGAAAATGCACTTGGCTGCGACAACATCTCCTAAGGATATTACGTGAAGTGGCGAAACGCGTCAAGGTTTTTTTATGTCGGTGTTGGGTACTAATAATTGCATTATCTGTACAGCATGCATTTTTGACGGGAGGGTGGGTTTTTCCTGCATAAAATAGTGCTTGCTCATTCAGTGTTAATGCGGGTAGTGTGGTGAAGGTACCTCCTAGGCCGGTGTTAACGAGCGGAAATCATAAGCAAAATAATTTTCGAAATGCATATTTAGTTATGGGTTTCCGCAAAGTAACGCCTGAGTCTATTAATACTTCTTCTCCCCACCATAGGTCAAACTAAACTCTCGCGCCACACGTGGCGAATACAATAAAATTCTTATTTTGAAGAGGTCCATGTCCAACAGTGTATTGCAATCACCAGCATGGTGATGATTTTTGATAATTAATAAATAAATAAATAAATGTGGACAACATGACATACATTGTTCTGATCCCAATTTGAATAACTATTAAAAGCATTCGTATTTTGGAAACCAGAAACAACGAAGGTACCACAAACACCCAGACCCGAGAAAATGTAGAAAAACACTTTTTTTTTCTACATTGACTCGTCCGGGAATCGAACCCGGGACCTCGGAGCAGGCGACACCTTGAAAACCGGTGTATGCGCCACTCCGCCACGGAGGTCGTCATATAAAGAACACATTTCTTAGCGTTAAAATTAGATAGTCGAGTTTAAAATTTTAACATCATGGCGTCAGCGCAACATTTTTTACATTGAATATTTAAATATCGCATTTTTACGTAACACATTTCACTGTTTATTTTCTAACACGACAATGTTATGTCTTTTAATATTTTTGCATGCTATTGAGAATTAATGAGACATAATGAACACATATTTTTTTATGTAAAACTTTCAAAATCTTTTCTTGACAAAAATCTTACATGAGCAATACATGATGTTTTATGTCACATAAAAATATTATAAATAATAATTATTATTTATACTTATGAGCCCCGACCTTATCATCTTTCTCTTAAATGTACTTTACAAAATATTTGCTAACCAGAAGTTCTTCTATAAAAATATTTCTGTAAAAATCAAACACATGAAAAGACGCCTCGAAACACTTCTTTTTAGTAGTGAGGTGGTCCGCATACTACCTAAGGGGGACCCTTGGGTCTGATTCCCAGACGGACAGTTAGAAAACTATCTGTTCTAAATTGTTTTGGATCTAATTTATACGGTCGAGCTTCAGAATGAACGAAGTAGTTGGTTCAGGCTTCTATTACAAGGTTCGAAGTAGTAAAAATAAGTCACGCCAGACGCCTGTGATAGGCTAGAAAAACTGTCTTTTATACGATAATCCTTGAAGGATGGTCACAATTATCACATTTTTGGGGTGGTGGAATCTACCTCCTAGTGGTCCACCCTAGGGCAACGGCATCTTTAGTTTTCTAACCAATGATGACGGCTAACAGATCCCTCTGCGGTGGTAGGCTTCGTAAGAGGCCGCCTGGATGCTACCACCCTCCTGCCGGAGTCCAGCGCCAAACAGTTTTTCTGTGTTCCGCTGGTGTGTGGGATAACCATTGCCTCTGGGTTAGCTCGCTCCATCTTAGGCTTCTTCTTAACCGTAGAGTTAAGTATGTAGACAAGAGTAAGCCCATCAATTTAAAAAATAACATTTTGTTGTGACGTGCGGTGGCAGCACATAAATCGAATAGCACCACCCTGCCCTCCTGTAGGCGTTGTAAAAAGTGGCTACAGGAGTACTGCTGGACGAAGACAGGCAGCAGCGTCTTTTCTCCAATAAGATCGACAACGCCTGTCAAGCCTGATCATGAACCACTTATTTGGAGAGGCCTGCGTCTAGCAGTGCACTTGTATCTGCCGATAAGCAGAAAAAACCTTTTTTAAAATTCTTCGATCAAGCTTTACCAAGGGTCGAGCCTAGAGCACTCTAGCCTAGAGTTTCTAGAGAAGGAACTATTTCCGAATTTATTTTATCAGCGCAAGCGCGTCAATAGTTAAGGTGCAATCACCCATTTTGAGAGGCCTGCGTCCAGCTTTACCAAGGATCTAGCCTAGAGGTTCTAGAGCAAGAACTATTTCCGAATTAATTTATAACAACGCAAGCGCACGCTGCAGCTGAGCTGAAATATTCCCGCTCGGCCCGCGCTGTCTCATATTCATATAAATGCCTCCACTCGGAGCGCAGGAGCTCGCAATCATAGTCCAGATTCCTTCCACGTTCCGAGGGGCGATTGAGGCATCGCTCGAAATGGAAATAAAGTTTTATTTGTGTAGATTCTGAATAGTGTTTGAAATAAGTATGCACAAGCTGTGGCCGTATAAGAGACTACATATTTATATCTAATTAAATTAATTCTTCTTAACGTGTTATCATCACTGGCAAATAAACGCTCAATATTACATTTAATCTGTAATTATAACTAATTTAAGTGATTTAAGTGATTTAATTAATTTGATTGCAAATATAAGAGCAAGTGTGTAACAAAAGCTTAAAAACAAACACAGTGCTTTCGTTACACTTACTTAAGAAAAAATAAGGACAAATTTACAATAAATTACATACTTTTTCATGCTTAGGTATGATGAATATAACTCAATAATTGAGTAATTATTCTAGAAATTTCTTAAAATGACTAGAAAAATATTATCACAAAGTACTTCAACAATATTACATTATTGTAATGCCGTTTCACGATTGTAAAACAAAGAATTAGAACTGTATCCCTGATACATGAAGTGACATAAATGTAATAAAAACAACGTTCGAGCGAGCGATTCGCGAATTGCTGACCAGCCCATACGAGCTATTAGCCACAAAGGGGTGGAATAAAGCGCTTTATGGTGACGTTAGAGCCGCCATTACGGGCCGCTTTGCGACGCTCGCATTACGCTACAGTCGCGAGCGACTCCGGTATTGGAGCGCGAGTTATGTCGCTTTTATTTGTGGCGTTATGATTTAATCACTGTCTAAGAGCTTTTAGTAATAAATGGCGTTGGGAAACAAGGTAATGTTCGGAACGTGTTCTTTAATCATTCTCTGAAATAGATTGCCTGCTGGTTGTTGCTTTGCGCTTCGGACTACACAGCCGGTCGTGGGTTCGAATCTGGCATGTGATGCAAGCATCCATTCCACATCAGTCTACTGCTATAAGCATATCCAAAATGAAGATTTTGATATAATCGCTGCGCCTTTCCTTATAGAATTAATATCTTTTAGGGTTCGGATGTCAAGACAAAAAAAAAAGATAAACGATAGTTTCAAGGAATTGTTTTTATGCCATGTCTGACTGTTTGTCTCAACATCCGAGGATATTCGCAGGGATTATTGATAGTAGAAAGCTGTTATTATGCGTCGGTCTTTGTAACAATCACACCAAAAAAGTCGTAAATCACAGTTATTTTGACGCTAACGGGAAACGATCACACCTCATGATTTTTTTGGTCACTGGTCGACGACTGTCAGCCAGTGCCCGCGGTCTGTGTAACCCGATCGGAACTTCAAGCAATGTAATAAGCTATGATCAAACTAATTCCCATTAACATTTAAAAAAATGTAAAGTTGAGTTGATTGTTTTTTCTTATCCATCACATAGTGACGAGTGTTGTAACAACAACACCTATCTAGGTATATCTTTCAAAAACATATTATTGGTCTGTGAATTTCTTTTTCGATAGAGGTATTCCACGTGAGACGCATTTAAAGTGCTTACTGCTTACTTTTGTTAAATACCGTGTGCACTAAGGCACACGGTATTAAAATTTGAACAATTTTAAAGAAATGAAGAGACAATCATTAGCCAGAAAACTGTTGTCTAAGCAAATAGCAATTTACCTTAACGACAAACTTAAGAAGCATCATATCTTATGGCAACGGACTATTACCTTTAAGCAGCAACTATGTCTTATTTTTTTTATGGTTAGATAGATAGAGAGATACACTTGATTATGAGTTTTATGTTTAAGATAAGACGTTAAACAATACTGTTTACCGTTTTTTTGCGACTTTTGTGCTGGTGCCACAAAGGTTTATGTACTTAGAGCTCAAAATTTGAGGAACCCTGAGTTTAATAACATAATTTGAATTATAAAAGCTGTATACCAGTTTGAATCTCTCTTGCCCTGAGGATTACAAGCATAACGGCCGCTCAGGGCGCAACACCGAACCCACGGACCGCGCGATCAGATAGCGAGCATCTGGCCGGATGCAGGCCCCGAGGGATCTGATGCCAATTATTACGTAACGGCATCACAGAGATGAAGAGAACACATTCTTATGTTTTAATGTTACGACCTTCGTGGCGGAGTGCCGTACACACCGGTTTACAAAGTGTCACCTGATTCGAGGTTCCCGGTTTCGATTCCCGGACGGGTCAATGTAGAAAAAGTGTTTTTTTCATTATTTCGGATTTGGGTGTTTGTGGTAATATCTTCGTTTATTATTTCCACAATACGGGTGCTTTCAATACGAGTAGTAACTCACTTTGGGATCAGAGCAAAGCAGTTATGTGATGTTGTCTACATTTATTTTAATTTTATTTGATTAATGCTAATATAAGCGACAGAGGAAACATATTTAAACTGCGTTATAATAATCTTAATATGTTTAACAGCTTTGTACAGAGTTGTGTTAGTAATTTAAGTAGTTAATACAAAAAGACTGACAAGATACAGATAGAAAAAGGAAGAAGTAAATTAACATAAACATTAGATAATAAATTACTTACTTATATGCATAAAGTTTGTCGATTGTTTTCATATTCCCAGTAGTTATTTCTACCAATATTTTGGCCGTGGTACCAGGTATGTGGTACAACGTTCTGTAGTATCAGGCTCCCATCAGTAGCTCGCGTTGCTTGCACGTGTAGTTCTGTAGGAAATGAATTATTTATTGTCACGAGACGCAAAAAGGAGCATCGCGATTTACTTACGTAGGCCGCGCTCTCGTGCCTAGATCACATGAGCCGAGCGCTACGTCGCTGGCAGTGTGCGGAAATCGGAAATTTTGTAACCTCCTAAGACTTCAAGAAAAAAGTAAATATATTTAATCTAACCCCCGTATTTATAAAGAAGTAATTACTTATTGCTTAAGAAAGTAACAACTTAGAAGTGTTCATACCTAGTGCTTAAGTGAAAGAGATTGGTCACCATTAATAGTCATATTATTTGGCTGATAATGCAAACTTTTGGTAGTTATAACTTCTAGTAATTTCTTGATTAAGGCATACAAATTGTCTCTCAAGTAATTACTTGTAGTCAAGTAATTACATTTACTTGTTTATAAATACGGGGGTAAAACTCTCTTCAAACATTGCTTTCTAATTATCCTATTAATATTATAAACGCGAAAGTGTGTAAGAATGTAAATTAAGGAGAGGGCTTAAGGCCTTAGTACCACCACGCTGGCCTAGTGCGGGTTGATGGACGGCGAGGGCGACGCTGTGGCAACATCACCCGTTGGACGTTTCTCAAGCCGCTCGAAGGCGTCCAACAGGGCTTAACGACTGTTATCTCATGATAACAGCCGAGACCGACGGCTTAACGTGCCCTCCGAAGCACGGAAGCGCTCAAGGTATGATGCCACAAACGGTCACCCATCCACTTAGTGACTGCTCCCATCGTTGCTTAACATTCGTGACAGAAACTGATCACGAAGAAGCATTGGGCTATGAGCGCTTCTATTTTTAATTATTTTATTTATAATACCAAATTACTAGACTAAAGTACATTTACAAGACAGATGCCTCAGAAACACCCAAGGAGATAACATACTTAAATTAACGGATGACTTTACAGATTGTCAAACAAACTTCAATTCTAAAAGTGTCAGATTTCAAGTTCAAACTACGACACCACAAAAAGCTAACGGGCTTTAAAAATTGTAGGCACGCAACCGCTGTCATATCGGATGGCCATTTACGAGAAATACCCATTAAAATTGTATCAAATTTCATTAGTTCGGAAAAAAGGCCGCTCTCAACTGCTGTTGCCTTCTTACATTACAAAGCAGCTTCTAAAGCTATTTTGGACTTTACCTTCAAGTTAATAAGGGTGATCGCGTGTGTTGTAAAGGTAGGGTTGTCAGTGGGACGTCAAGAATGTACTAATGGAGATAATGGACGAGGCGCGACGAGGCCGCTTCGTGCCGAAAACGTTCGGCGTGCGTGACAACCCGCCCCCCCCCCCCCCCTCCACCCCTCCGCACATAGCCCCGCATGCCCCTGTGGCAGGGTTGGCAACTAGTAATAATATCAATCAACTAAAGTAACTGAAAAAAAAAAACTAAAAAATCTAGTTACTGAAACTTTTATTTTACGCGTATCTTTTGCGGATAAAGTTCTATTATTGAACTAAACATTTTGTAGAAATTAATGATACGGAGGTTATTGTGCGGATCGTCCAAGCAAAGTCCTGGGTTTTATTTTCGGTCAGTGTAAGCACAGATAAGATAACGTTTAACTTAAAAAAATAATGTTTTGTAAATGTGCCTTTTATTAAGCCTGGGTTAGCTAAGAATCGCGGCCGATAAAATTCTAGTTCCTTGGTGCCTCAGAAAGAACACAATCATGTTGATACCTTACTACAAAGCTGATAATCAATTAAGTACTAACCCTAGTGGGATCCAAACCTGGGACTCTGTGCAGTGGCAGCCCTGGCCGCCGCAGACACGCAATGAGGCGAGGTGTTAATCTCCTGAGAATATAAACGAGCGGACGTAACTCCACGTATCTTGAAAGCAGACACCTGACGTAGGAACCAAATTGCTAAACACCACAGGACGCAGACGCAAGATAGGTAAAGAAATATTACTAGTAAAATCAGTTTAATTTCTGCAAATGGGCCCCTGGAGACGCTTTTACAAGTCCCAATATTTAACCTGATAAGAATAACCCATTGAATGTGTATCGAATTTTGATGAATTGTCGAATGATATTAAACAAAAATTAGAAACAAAATGTATACCATCCTATCCACAATAGACTAATAATCAAATAATCTTAACATAATAACATAAAATAAAAACAATAATAATACACAATGACATCGCATTAAAACACAATTTCGTATGAAAAATTTAAGAACTTCAGACATTAATCATGCATAATTTCCTTAATTATAATGAACGAATAAATCTGATTTCGTTGTTTTATTGAGGGCACCATCACGTCTTTATGTTTGTCTGAAATTATTAACATATCCCACAAACAGTTACGTAAGTAGAGCTTAAAAAATATTTTAATTAAGATGTCTTATTCGAAAACAATAAATTGGATCAGAAGCGAGACGAAACAATTTGACTTAATTTTCCTACGCATTGCGACCAACTGCAAACATCATGAAATTACATTCATGGTCTGCAGACCATTAATTTTAGCATCACAAGCTCGGTAAGTTTAGATTTAACATAAATTCTGAATCACATTGTGAAATAGACGAGCATTCAAATCAAACATCCTGAAATAGACGAGCTATCAAAATCAAAACAAATAAGAGATAGAAAAGCAGAACATCGCTCAAATTGGTCTAAGAATCGTGATAGGTACCTATTCGTAGACACAAATATGGGACAAGACACCATTTTACGGTTAACAAAATAATTGAGAGAGCCTTTTATCAAATTCAGCAAATCAGATGTTGAGATAGAATGCCACACCTTTGAAGAACAGTAATTTAGTTAACATTAATTTATGAGTTTTAACTGCGTAAAAGTTAACAATATTTTTCTGACGTAAGCCCACTATCTCGGTAAGCTGTTAGCCCACTTAATCAAACCAATATTTACATGCCCGGTGAACGAGGTACACCCGCGCCCGACGCGATGACCGGACAGCAGTAGGTCAGTAGGCTTACTCTGCACGAAGTAACTGTGCTAGGCGACATAAATAAAGAAAGAAAATATTTAACATTTAATAGAACAACACAAAAAAAAATAGAAAGGAAAAAAGTTTTAATAAAAAGGTCCGCTCAGCACTAGTCGTGACAGATAGATGCATGATGCCTATTGCATTATATAGATTTCCGAGAAAATATCCTATGTAAACAAGAACAAAATTATCACCTAAGGAACAGTCCCAACCTATTGTAGGAATCATTAAAACTGATTAAATTTCAAGTTGAAGCAACCCATCCCTTCAGAAGTTTAACACATACGTAAGTGAGTTCTAGAAAGAAACCCACTGTCTCCCCCTACACTGTGCTACCTCAAATTGAGTGGCCCGTACAAAAACTAGAATGTCCGAATCATCCAAATGAATGATCGCTACTCGCAGACAATGGGATTCTCGAAAGAGCATGTTATTGCAACAATTTCTATGAATAGAAATGAAATTATGGGACCCGACATCCCACAGACGATTATTATCAACGATTTTAAACGAACTCAAACGTTTTAAAAGAACTGAGAGTTGGAATGCGAAGACGCAACAAATATTGTTGACAGTAAAAATATCTTTGCCGCAGACAGTCGTGTTCCAAATGCTTGGAATATATGTGTATCGTGAGCGAAAATGGAGGTCAGTAAATATTAAATCAAAACGAAATGGCTATTAATTTCAACTTTATATTTGTTGCGGACTAAATTATTCAATTCAATTCACTAATTGCATTCTGTAACGTTACAAAGGTGTTACATGGATCTTTATGTTCAGTTATAGATACTGTTCGGCATTATGAAAGCGTAGGCGAAGAAGATGACGCCATAATCATTGTTATTTCAGTGAAAAAATCATAATATCATATTCTTCCTTCGAAAATTAATCATCATGAGTCATTGTGATCAGTCCAAATCAGTCCAAATCAGTCTACAGAAGGATATAGGTCTCTCCGAAAGAGCGACTTTGCTATACCCGTAATCTCCACGTTTGGAGAATATTTTTGATCGCAGTTGGCTGCTGGAGACTGTTGTACTACTTTTGTCGCCTTTCATTACACCAATAGGACGAGAAGCAGTGCTTTTCGTTTTAGAAGATTCATTTTTAGTCCAGCAAAAAAAGAATATCGATAACTTTGTCCCATTTGTAACTATATCTGTAGTATATTTAGCATGTTTGGTGGAAGAATTCGTGTCACCCGTCGAGCGCAGTTGACAGTACATGTCAAGTCGAGTTAGAACGCGAGCGAGTTGCTCGCTAAAAGCATTTTTCTCTTGTTTGCATGGCGCGGCCAGGGCTGGCCAGCAAATACAAATACTGGCATACGATAAAGCAAGGCAAACACTAACCTGTTTAAGGAATTTTATTATTCTTTTGTATAACCGCTCCTTCGGGTTTTAAAATTATTTAATTTCGGTTTCAATTTCCTAACACTTTTTACACTTTTATATCCTTACTAGGTAATAATATAATTGCGAAGGTTAGTATGAATGGATGTTGGTTACGTTTCACGCAAAAACTACTGAACGGATTTTGATGAAACTTTCCAGTAATGTAACATAAATATTATAATAACATAAAATGATCTTTTATGTTATTATAATATTTTAAAAAGATACAATTCACCCCAAAATTCCACGTAGTTACCGCGAGAGCATATTTTATATACTTAAATTTGTATTTTGTGTGAAGTTACATGACACATTCGGTAGATGGCGCTGCCAGTTGGTTACCAGATCATTTTTTTTCATTTAACATTTGTTCCTCTGTGAACCTAATACCGAAGTCCATGAGACAAGTCGTGGGCAAAAGCTTTTTAATATAGTTGGAATTATAAACAACACACTCATAAAATAATAAAACACGCACAAACTTGTCTTATTTCGCGGTGATTGTAATAGTTAGAGTTGGTTTGAAAACTATTGCAGATTTTATTTCTAAATTACTTATAGAAAATACGAGTAACACCGTGTTTTAATATTTATGGCATCATTATTTATGATTTTCATGTCCCTTGATCTTTAACTTTGATTAATTTTATGAAGATAATCAAATAATATCTTCATTAAATCATGTCAAGTGCACTTCAGATCATTTTAACAAACATATCTATAAACTAAGTGGTCTGAGAGTAAAATAAAGATAATTTTGCTCCAAATTGTTGAAAAGTTTCAGCCCTGCTGTAGTTAGTGCTCACTGCGCCTGCGCTCTTAGCGAGGATGCCCCAACCGCGCTAACTCTGTGCGCACACGCACCGAGACATGCAAACCAACTGCGCCTGAACGCGTTTACTAGCTCCTAGTTTCTTCATTCCTAGCCTATTTCAGTCCACTGCTGGTCACAGGCCTCTACAAAAGGAGGTTGCCGTAATCGCCACGCTTGGCAGGCGGGTTGGCGATCGCAGTTGGGCCAATGGTAGAGGAAAGACGTTACGGCCCGTCTTCTTCTCGCTGTACTCCTTTGGTCGCCTATAACCACACCCATAGGAAGAGCAGGGGTGATGATATCACAAACACTAAGGGCCTGTTTCACAATCGCTGTGTAAAGTTCTGGGTACTTCGACTCTATCTGCTCAGTAAACTATTTTTTACGTTTCATAATCCCTGAGTAGGGTTAATGACCACTTTACCTGCTCGTCAATGATATTACAAAGAATATCATTGCTGCTCTTTAAGTTAATAAACGGATGCACTGCCAAGTAGCCTTTTACTTGACAAGTAAATTTAAGAAAAGATAACTTCAAATAGGTACGTCATTTCCAAATTTTCATCAACAACAAATTATTTTATTATTTAAATGGACATTTTTGCAGTCATTGTAAAATAACACAATGTTCGTAATGATAAATTCAATGCAAAATCACCACACAAAAAGTACCAAACGCCGGCAAATTTGACATTTGTCATTTACTGACTAACTGACGTTGACTCGACATAGACATTTGGTTGAAACCTCGATGCGTTCCATTCTTAGAGAAACATTGATTTTAGAAAAGGTGAAATGACTCAATTACATTACAGTGTAAACATTTTTTGTTCGAATTTATTGTTTTTGTTACTTATATTCATAACAAAAAATATTTTTAATGATAATTCTGTGATTACTATACTTTATAGAAACACATAAATTATTCTTACATTGAAACGAAACGTAACTTGTAAGTAAGTATTAATTATATAATCTTCACTTTAATTTACTGATTGAATAGTACCACTGGAGAGATAGTAGTAATGTAATCTATAATAATCATCTCACTGTAGGGAAAAGGTCTCTATCATTGAATTCAAGTCGCCACAGTAAGAAGCGAAGATCATCACAAACCCGAAAAAAGGTTCAAAAATTCGAAACCCGGGGATCGAACCCGGGACCCTGGATCTTGGCTCGATACTAAAACCGCTAGACCAACGGGGACAGGAGTTAATACATAACAATTGAATCTTCTTCACCAGCACTTTTGTTTTCTTACTGTGTCATCACTACCTTTGTCAAAGTCAGTTTTGTGGTACATATTGAGATGATTGAGATGCGAACAATCAGTCCACATCAGTACACAGCTGGACGTAAAAAATCTGTTACTAACTCAATTAAGGATCGAGGATTTATCTGATGAGATAAATAAATACTTAATTTAATTCTCTGCATAAAATAGACTACTGTGCAATAGAAAAAAAACGATATTGTGTTTCCGATTAAGAATAAGTGAATCGAAGGCGTTCCCTGTAAGATATCATTTATCTTAAATGTTTAATCACGAAGGTTGTTGGTAGAAATGATTGAACCTTTTTTATTGTACCGATATTATTCATAGAAATGATTGCACCTTTTATCTTCTCCTGTATCTTCGTTATCTCTAAATTCTTAACAGGTCATGTTTTATTAAGCGCTACAACTCTTAAATTTCCATCCAACGCCGATATTTTACTTGGTACACCGTCGCTGTGACTAGTCGCAGCCTCCGGCGCGCTCCTTATCTCGCGATATACGACGCGCGTTCGCACGCAGCCCACGCCCCACGCGTGGTCGCCGCCTCCGTAGTGAATCGGGTGACCAGAGGTTTCTAATGTCTCGGGAATTTTGTATGAGAGGAGAAGTAAGGTAACATAGTCATCCCACTGCAGGGAAAAGGCCTCCATCATTAAATTCAAGTTACCACATACTGGCATTACTGGAGTTTGTGATCACAAACTCGAGTAATGATCTAAAATACCAATGATGAAAACACGGCAAGATGTTTTAGGATTATGATTAGGATTATGATGGAGTTTTGCAGCCAAAAAGAAAGGGTGCTTAGTTTGCTTACCTTCAAAGAAGTGCAATGTCTTGAGTTCTATCTATGAAACTCACAGTAGAGTTGGTTCTCCTATTTCCAAGTCAACGGATTTACACTCGTGTTAGCATACTCATCTTCGGCTCCGAGTTCAGAGATGCTATCGCGACAGCGTACGGTTCCTACTCCCACATTTCCTAAAGTCACTAATTTTTAACAGATAAACGTATAAAAAAATTAAAACAAATAAAATACAGAAGATTTTGTAAAGTTCCAATAAATAAAATAACTAACCAAAATCAATAATGATTACTCCTGATATTAATTCATTCCAGAACACAAAGATTCACAAAGAAATGTTATTATACTAAAGTTGACAGGCGTCGTGTAGTGTACACACTGGTTTATAAATGGTTCTGGGTTCGATTCCCAGGTGGATGGGTTCATGTAGAGAAAAAAATCTTTTTCTATCTTCGTTGTTTCCGATTTCCACAAAACAAGTGCATTTAATAGGTATAAATTTAAAACGCTTGCTTGTATCTGGGATCAGGATAACGTCTGTGAATCTGTGATGTAAGATTTATTCATTGTGATGACGATGCTGTTGTTTTTAGCATTCGATGCACTAAAAGGACGTAGCATTATTTAACTATTTATATTTTTGTAATTAAACTCTGGTTACAGAAGTAAATTCAGGTAATGGGAAACTTCGACGAAAACAGTAGTAATAAAAACAAAAATTATTTAACGAAAACAATGTCAAACTCAATTCCTTTCCATTTTCATTCTGAGGTCTTGCAAACTGATGCTTTATTCAAAGGTTTGTTTCTTAAGATAGTAGAATTAATGAGGTAATAGCTAGAGGCTACAGTGGATACAGATCCTAACAAATATATAATTATACAAAATAGGTACCTAGTACGTTTCAACAGATGTTTAAATCAAAAACACGTCCGCTTTTCGATAAGCAGCAGTGCTGTGTTTCATAGTTCGCAGAAGGTTTTTATTCATACATATTAGCATCACCCAACGGACGTTAATCTAAAATGCATAATTTAAAGCGGAGCTGAATTATATTATTATCGTATTACAAAGTGAAATCACGAATTAATTACAATAAAACATGCCGAGCGCTGAGCGGGAACGTGTTATAAGCCGCGGGCACATTGGCGGTTCGTATTATTTATTTAATAAATCACTTCAAACATTGATATGAAAACATATGTAAGAACATTATTATAAAAAAAATGTTTTAACAATAGAAGTTTTGGCAAGACATTAAAATCTTGATTAAGCAACTTATCAAATTAAGTAGTTAATGCTCTATGACCAAAAGTATGAAGTAAAGTTTAAGTTCATAAGATTTAAAGTTCAAAAATATATTTTTTTTAATAAATATTTTCTACCTAATTTAATTAAGCGCTAACGCTTCATGGTACGAACGAATATATTATTATAAAATGGTTCGGCAAGTAATTACGAATTTTTCCTATCTAACTATCCAGTAACTAGTTAATACACTTTCTAGTAGCATAGTAGTACAAGTAGCGTTTTAGTAGGGTTGGTACAAAATCAGTAAAAATCTGTTTCATTCCTGTGCGCGCTTTTAAACTTCCTAATATTTTAATTTACCACAGCTTCGGGACAAGTGTGGGCTAGTGCTGAGAAGAAGCAGCGCGGCGCAGAAACTCAGCCACTATTTTCAGCTGGTAATTATTGTTTGCCGGATACATGCGTCTAAGTATACGTATCTAGTGTGCCCTGATACATGGTCTTGTCCACTATACCGTAGCATGTATAAGACTGTCGTATAATTATGTTCATTATGATACGATGTAGACAGTGTGTACCCAGCTTTACCTCGCGGCTATCCGATTAGTTCGACACGCGGAAAATATCAATGTATTCATTAACCACCAGTGACGGCCGATGGCAGATAACGAATTATTGACGAGGCATTACGACCGATTACAATGCAGCCACTAGTCAAATGGACCACAGACTAAATAGTTGACGTGATTATAACTTGAATGAGCCAATGCGATATAAGTAGGCATATTAGTTTTTCTTTTATGTAAGTATCTGGCATTAACATTCTGTAAACAGATGTTAGATGATAAAATGTAATAGGTAAGTGATTTATTAAAATGTTGTTTGGAGGAGGCACGTTAAAAAGATAACACCACCCGGATACTGACACAAACACACGGACAGCAGTTTTTTCTCTATGCCTAAAGTGTAATAAATGTGGACAAGATCACACATTGTTCAGATTCCACAAAGTAAGAAACTATGAAAGGACTTGATACTGTGGAAATCAGAAACAACGAAAGTACTGTAACACTTTGGTTCTTGAGGTAGGTACCTACCTTCGTTGTTCTTGATTTCTGAGAATATACTATAAAAAAATAGATTTTTCGAAATCGATCCGTCCGTAAAACTCTAACTGGAAACTGGACGTATCGAAGCTAATTGTGACACTTTAAAATAATAATGTCAAAAAAGTTGAACTGAAAAGAATAGCGCCGCGCCTGATATACAGGGAATCCTAGTTCAGGCATAAGTGTATTTTGCATGTTTGTAAGTATATTAAGAATTTTATTGTTATATTGTCAAGTAAGTTTTTCAATAAAGATTTATTTATTTATTTATTTATTCTCTTCTTGTACGGTGTCGCTTGGCCGGTCCCAATAATCTATCTATCTCCAGTTTTGGCATATCGGAGATAGAAAACATCTTCTGTCTCTGATTTTTCCGTCCAGAGAAACAAAGACAAAAGTAGTTTTCTTTCTACGATATGCCAAAACTGAAGATAGATAGGTTATTGGGACCGGCCGTTAACTGCTACTGTCACGATCATGGCAAAATAGTCCTTTTAGAAAGTCCATCAGTTGACTCACAGAATATGGAAAAAGGTTAGAAAGGCGATGTGGGCGGGGCAGGGGCGCCATAGAGGTTATGAGCAAATGCTTGTAAGTGAGCGCTGTGATTGGTTTCTTTTGACATCGCGCGACCAATAGGGTCAAAAGAATTCAATTGATTGGCGTTCTTTGAACCCGTTTATGTGTATTAAGGCGCAAGCGGCGACATCATTTCTCATACAAATGGCGCATGACAGCCTTTCTGACCTTTTTCCATGTACAGTGAGTTGACTTATACAAAAGCTGGTGACAATGATGGTTCAGAACTTCAGAACTACATCTATAGTAAAATAACGTTGCTAAATAAGCGGACGTCGCCACACTTAAGTCGTGGCACAAAGGCCCTCGTTGGCTCCTTTGAAAGCACTGAATGGGCGTCCTGGGCATTGCTCCGTTTAGACGCATTGTCCCTCACCGCGGAATGGGGTCAGGGACTCTACTACGCGAAGTATTTACTGTATATGTCTCTCTTTTAGATACTTTTAGAGTGAGAGAGACCGATGCAATCGAATGTACATTGCCAAACGAAGTAAGGCCTTAGACGTGAGCGAGTTCTATACAAGGTGACTTTAGAAATATGTATAACCTTTTTATTCAGCCATACCTATGATGTGACAAAGTTAAGGGGACTACTAGAGCTATGTGTGTGTATTTTAGCAATAATGTACAATACGAAAGGGTGCCAGAATGAACAGCAGCTAAGAGGAAACACTACGGGCGAGAGAATTGAAAAATATGTATTTGTAAAATCTATTGCTGTCGCGCAATGCCAAACGCCTTCACCGCAGAGTGTGATAGAGACAACTGCTTCTTGGACCGAAAATACCTACTAACATCAAATCAACGTTTCGTAGTCCCCCGATTACTTTTCCAAAACTAGACCGATTTAAATACTTTTTCATTAAAAATTAAAGAAAGGATTTGGCCGTCTTCGTATGTTTTCTTTTTTTTCTAAAATTTAGCCAAATTTGTTTTCTGGATGTTTGAACACAGCGAAAAATCTGGCTAATTTTTTAGATTTTTGATGGCTCATATCTTTTTTTAAAATTAATTTATGAAAAAACAGAAAACATAAAAACATGCTAATAGAAGCCATAAATTTTGGTAAAATAAATTATTGCTCTACTGGCTTTATCCAGGGAGGAAACAGGAAACTACGTTTGTATGGAAAAACGGCCCTTGTATTTTCTCTTATCAGTGATTTAATAAATACCAGAAGTAATTTGCTGAGGTAAGTAGTCCCGTTTGACAGTCAGTTAAGATGAAACAGCTATTTATATACTTTATTTGATATTTTAGCAACTTAATTGCACTTATAATATCAGTATATAAACTTGAATTTTTTTTTTGCATGTGAGGAGATGCGGGTTCGAGTCCCGCCTGAGACAAAATTTTTCAAGTTTAAATACTGATAAGTGGAAATGAAAGATAGGTTTATGGATTTGAATTCGCGTATATTCTTACATTTTAATTTAGTTTATCCCGATGTTTCGAACACTTTACAGAGTGCGTAGTAACGGGTACTTAGGTGTTATTCGTCTTAATGAATAAGGTGACTTTGAGGAAAATTACACATAGATGATTATAAAAAACGCCTTTAAATTAAAATATTCAAATGAAAATAAGACCAAAGTTTTACGCCAAGACAACAAAGATTAGTATTTTACCAGCCTGATCGATCTGAAAACATTGACTGACGAAAAAAGATGATTAAATTGCGCGGAAATAATATCATTCCAGAATTTTTTTCTCAACGCACTTAAAGTAACGGCCGTCGGCCCATAATCATCCCACGGCAGGGCAAAGGCCTTCTCATCATTGAATTCAAGTTACCACAGCAATGATGGGTGCTGGCATAATCACCACGCTTGCTAAATGGCAGGTTGATCATGTGTGATCAACCTGCCATTTAGCAAGCGTGGTGATCAGAAACCCGAGCAATGTTCGTTGGCCCTTGCCTTTGGCCTGGTACATGAACCACTAGACCAGCGCATTTAAAAATATATTAAAGTTATCAAAATTTTGGATTATCATCCCATCTTTCCATATGCTGACCGTGTTTGGATTTTTGTGGCTATAACTGATCGTATACCATCCTAATCATAAAACTAATCAACCATTCATAAGATTCCCTCAAACGCCAAACGTTTGCAGCTGAATAAATATGATAATGCGCCAGGATTGCGTGCGCAGCTAGCCGCTATTAGGCTGCAGCAATTTATCGACATAAATGGCCATTAGACATTCTATTGGAACACCTGGATTAAGGCTTCAGTTATTGGAAACGTTTTGCGTTTTTACCGCAACCAAGCTATAGTTATGTCGGATCGAGTAAATATTAACTGTGCCTTCCAAGAGAATAGCAGTAACCATTCATAGAACTACAGTTAAGTTGAACTGATTACTGACCTGTGCCTTGCTGAAGTATACGGTTGTCATTAGACGACTAAAGAAGTTCTTCCCAATTGCAAAATAAATACTTTGACTTTGCCTTAGCGATCATCAAATCGCCTATCAATTTATCCTCCTTTTGGAGAGAGTCATCTTTAGCAGTGGACTGAATAGTCTGATGATGACAGTTACTAAAACAGGTTTCTTTCTAATGACAAGACTAATTACTTAAATCATCATCTTCTCAGCCAAATGACAAAAGGCCTACCCTAAAGATCTCCACAACGATCGGTTGATTAGTTTTTTCATTTTTTCTGTCGCATTTTCTACAAAAATGTTCTGCCTAGCCCAACTGCCTAGTCGACTGGTAGAGAATGCCACATGACATTAAGTCCACATCTTGTACATTTTTTATTTGTGCAAAAAATCTTAAACACCTTCGTGGCGGAGTGGAGTACGAACCGGTTTTTAAGGTGTCACCTTCTCCGAGGTCTTGGGTTCGATTCCCGGACAAATGTTTCTACATTTTCTCGGGTTAGATGTTTGTGATACTTACGCGACGTTGTTTTGTGATTTCTACAATACGAGAGCTTGTAATAGTTACTCACTTTGAAATCAGAACAATTTATGTGATGTTTTCCACATTTATTTATTTATTTTTATATCAATAAGCCCTAAAAACCACAAAGACTTTACCCAGCGATTTAAGTCGTGCCATAAAAAATAAACAGTATCTAGACTGACAACTAAAGAGGATTTAAGGGGGCAAGTCCACCGCACCGTCCGAAATTGAATGTTTAATCTCGTCTTGTAAATGACGATCAGACACCGCCTCATGGACATGTGGCCTAATGTAAATAATTAGTTCGTAAGCTGTCGGATCGGCCTTAAGCCTGTGATGCCTTCGAGCGAGTAAGCTGATCAACATTCACTGGTTCACCGATCGATCTTGATGCGACAGCATAATCTGTGGGCCCGGGGCAGGCCAATGTCTAATAACTTTATTATAAATATGCTAAGTGACTTTTTATCGACACGATATTGCCCTAGTCTCTACTTTAAATATGAAATTAATAAAACATTCCAACAATGTCTTGAATAAGAGGATTGTACTTACTATTATTTGATCTTTAAGGTTATAATAGCAGTTATTATTATATTAAAGGAGTACCATGGGTAATTAACACTCAAAATTATATTCTGTTTGGCTCAAAAGATCAGAGATAAAGTAAGCTTATTTAAATTTAGACGTAGTTATTTTGCAGCAAATGCAATATTTTTCTGATACCATGTTTACAACATCTAAAATTCTAAATCATAAAATACGTCATGGTCAGACATAATTATCACCAGCCGCGTAGCCGGTGCAATTAAAAGATAAGTCTTCTTCGCATCTGTAACGGCCGGTCCCAATAACCAATCTATCTTCAGTTTTGGCATATCGGAGATAGTAGGAAACAGTTTCTATCTCTGTTTTTGCCGTCAAGAGAAACAAAGAAGAAGAAAAAAGTTGTTTTCTATCTCCGATTTGCCAAAACTGAAGATAGAAAGGTTATTAGGACCGGCCGTAAGTGACATCAGACTGAAAGGAGTCAAATCACGTAAGCCCGATGCATAATGTCAACTCTGATCTCTGTCACTTTATTTAGATAGCGACTGTACAAAAAGGTTCGTTATCAACAAACGAGTCAGTAACCCTCGCTATCATATCTGTGGACAGGGCTTTTGTTAAAAATCATAACAACACTACCTGCCTGCACATGAGGCTTACCAACCAGCCTTAATGTAAAAGTACGAAATCACGGAAATAAACCGCGTCGATTACAATAACTTACGATTATCAAGAGGAAAGTATTTTGTGACATAACCGACAGAAGAGGTTAGATTGTGACGACACTTTGAACATCATTGACCTGACAAGCGGTGTAAACCATAGTTAACCTACATTTAGAGAATAGATACGGAAAATTATAGTGTAAAAGGAGAGCCAAGTTGAAGCTTGATGCTCATTTACAGCCATTATTACATATGGCGTAGCGCGTTGTCAAAAATTTTACTTGTTAAAAAATCTTTTCTTTGTTGATTTGCTTTCCCAGACATAGCATTATTGAAATGAAGTTGCTACTATAAACTGGTATTAAAAATAAGCATAAACACTCAAAATTATTAAGGACCGTATTAGTGCCAACGAAAAACCAACAAATAGACTTACAGTACTTGCAGAGAATGAATGAATGACTGAAACTTTACGAGTCTCAATAATTTGGAAATGGCCTCTCCAAAAGAATTATTGAGACTGAATCGCCACATTTAGCAGATTGCTGATTGCGGCTTGGCCAAAAAAGAAAAAAAAAACGATGGACAGAAAATCCTGCCTACTTAAATAATTAAGGTTAATGGTAAATTTTGATTCAAAGTCTGATAAAATAAAGCAGTTAATTATGGTAACTTGGCTTGCCCCACTGCCGTGCGGCGCCGCACTGAAATGTAATTTATTCCACCACAAATCGCGGTTATCGTGCATTCAGGGCTGCGCCAAATCTGTCACATTAATATGCGTTTACGCTTAAAAATGTCAAAGCGAATTATTAATATGTGAACCATACCACTGTGGCTAGAATAGTGGCAGCAGACATAATTAGACTTTGTAAAATGCATCCAACATTACAGTTCGAATGTTTCACTGGCAAGTTACGTGAGGTACAGATTTTGAATTCAGTATAAAAAGTATTTTTTTCTATAATAATGAATAAAGTCTTCATAGAACTGTGATTTATAAAGCTGATCGGTCATATTTAGGTACTTCAGTCTTAGAATTTGCTAAATCCAAGAAGCAATTTGCTGGTCCCGGCATGGTGAACATGATGAACGGTTTTGATACATAAAAATAAAACGCACATGTGATGTTGGAGCTAGGTAGGTCAAATGATGGACACAACCATTCTAGTAGAAAGTCGTTTATTATCTAACTCAATTACATTAAAGGTATAAAATAGCTAATACAGCAAAATGCATAAAGCTAGTTTCATACTAGACACACTTCACCTCCCGGGGGTGAAAGAAAAAAAAAAAGTTAACAACCATTTTTTTTTTTTACCAATTATATTTAAAGAGTTCTGTATTATAATCTTAAACTTTTTTTTTTACAATTTAAGTTCTTAACTTATATTTATTCATAAAATGGGCAAGTCCTATTTTTATGAACTATATCTACTTTATTATTTTTGCTTATCTTAACATTACATCCTAAATCTTCTATTACAACATATGGACCATTATACAGTACATCTAATTTCCGATTGGCTTCATTTCTTACAAGTATTAAATCATCTTTATTATATTTAATCGAATGAACAGTATTATCATAAATTTCTTTCCTTTTATGTTTACTAGATAACAAATTTTTCTTTGCCTCTGCATGAGCTAATTGTAATCGATATTTAAGTTGCAAAGGATAATCATCATTATTGTATAAAGGTTCTACTTTATCATAGATTTTAGAAGGTATGTGACAAAGTTTACCGAAAACTAGTTCATATGGCGTGTAATTTGTTTCAGAATGTACTATATTATTAAAACTAAAACACCAAAAAGGTAACCAATAACTCCATGTATCTGAATAATTTTCACATTGAATTTTCAAAAATGTACCTAAAGATTTATGAGCATTTTCCAGAGCACCTATTGACTGGTGATGGTAAGCTGTTGATGATAATTTTTCGATATTTAAAATTTTACATACCTGTTCCATGACCGTAGAAATGAACTCTGTCCCTCTATCAGTTGCTATAGTTTCAGGAATGCCAAATCTTAAAATGAAATGTCGTACAAATGCATCAGCAACAGACACGGTTTCTTTATTTTTCAAAGGAATTGCTTGAATAAATTTAGTTAATTCGCACTGTATGGTCAATATGTAAATATTATTATCTACATCTCTATCTAAAGGTCCTACTAAATCTAAATAAACTTTTTCGAATGCCGACGATGCTGTCGTAGTTATTTCCATCGGTTCTTTAATATAACGAAAGTATTTAGTCTTCTGACATTTAGCACACTTTTTTACAAAGTCTTGGACGTCTCTTTCCATATTTGGCCAATAATATCGTCTTTTAATAGTATTTACCATTCTACGCACTCCAGCATGTCCACTGGACGGCAGTAAATGAAAGTCATTCATAACAATTTTCTTTTTATTATTATCCATAATTCTTTTTACTCCTCGTAAAATACATAAGCGTGGTCCGGACCATTTTTCTAACGACTTTATTTCTTCACAAACATGTTTAATAAAATCAATATTACTAGTATCTTTTATTATGCAAACTTCATCTGTATTATTGTCTTTACAAAATAAACTTAATTTCTGCACAAATTCGGCTCGCGAGAAATGCGCCTTAAAATTAAGATTTATGCATAACAACATTTTATCTGAAATCAATGCAAAACATTCATATTCTTCAGTCACTTGATTGTTACATCTCATTTTACTTATTTGTTTCTCTTCCATAAAAATCATTTCAAACGAACTACACGGTTTTCTTAATATATCTACAATTCTTGGTTGATCAGGCCAATCATCAGTAGATTTACTAAGATCCGTATTATCACAGTCATTCACTCTCTCATTCTGGTCAATCCTTTTTCTCTGAGCCCTCGTCAATACATTCACAACTTGTCCATACATATTTTTTAATTCGTCCGATGTTATAGTTATCCTTGATAAAGCATCTGCTACTGTATTGTCCTTTCCTTTAACATATACAATTTTGAAATTATATTCTTCCAATGTTAACCTAAATTTAAGCAGTCTACTAGATGGGTCTTTCATGCCAAAAAGATATATTAATGGTTTATGGTCAGTCATTATTGTAAAGTTTCTACAAAAAACGTATGGCCTAAAATATTTTACAGACCAGACTATTGCGAGAAGTTCTTTTTGTATTGTTGGATAATTCCTCTCAGCTTTATTTAAGGGCCTACTTGCGTAAGCCACTGGTCGCATATCTTTATTGCATAACACAGCACCAATAGCGGTTCCAGATGCATCTGTTTGAATTACAAATTCGTTATCCTCTGAAAAATCCGGGTATTGCAATACAGGGGGTGATATTAAAGCATTTTTCAAGAAAGTAAAGCTTTTTTGACATTCATCCGACCAAATAAATGGTTCTTTTTTTCTAGTTAATCTATTCAACGGTAAAGTTATATCTGCAAATGATTTAATGAATTTACGATAATAATTGCAAAATGCTACAAATCGTTTGACTTCGATAGCGTTTTTCGGGATGGGATATTCTTTTAAAATATTAGTTTTTTCAGGGTCGGGTGAAACTCCTTTTTCTGAAACTACGTGACCAAGATATAAAATTTCCTTTTTTAAAAATTCGCATTTTTGCATGTTTAATTTTAGATTTACCTTTCGCAGCCTTTCCATTACATTTATTAAATTTTGATTATGAATTTGTAGACGTCTTCCAAATACAATTAAGTCATCTAAATAGATAAAACATTTTTCAAAAGAGAGACCAGACATTGCAACTGACATCATACGACTAAATGCACTTGGACTTATTTTGAGACCCATCGGTAAACGCTTCATTTGGTATTGTCCTGTATTAGTAGTAAAAGCTGTAAATTTACGACTGTCAGGAATTAAGGTCACTTGAAAATAGCCTTGTTGAAGGTCAAGGTGACTAAAATAAATTGCGCCAGAGAGCGAATCAAGAATTTCGTTAATATTGGGTAAAGGGAACTTATCATCGCATACTACTTCGTTTAACTTTCTGTAGTCTACTACAAGCCGCCATTTCTTTTCCTTACTTTCTGTATTTTTCTTTGGTACTAACAGTATTGGACTTGACCATTCACTATTGCATTCCTCTATAATATCGTTTTCTAACATATTATTTATTTGCTCAGCTATTTCCGGTTTTAATGCTTGGGGTAATCTATATGGCTTTACATAAATAGGGGTAGAATTAGATTTGATAGTAATTGATTGCTCGTAAATATTTGTGGTTGTCAGTTTATCTCCAGAAGTATAAAATACGTCTGCATACTTAGCACAAATTGATTCAATTGAATCTTGTTCTTCTTTATTTAGATGGCTTAAATTTAATTCAGATAATATCTTTTGAACTCGATTAACGTCAATATTACAATCATTAAATTCACATATATCGTACTCTTCTAAAAAATTTAAATCTGGAGTGAAAACTGGCAGACATAATTCTTTTTCACTTACATTCAATATTTTAATGGGTACTCTATTATTTTTAACGTTCACTAAGGTATTTGCTAGAAAAACATCTTTGGCTAATTCTTTCCCACATACAACAAAATCTCCATTTTTACAACTATCTAAGTAAATATAATGTATTGACTCAGATCGTGCCGGAATTGTTAATATTTCGTTAGTCCTATCATGCTCACTTACTAAACCTAAGAAATAATCATACCCATTGTTATTTAATGTCAAAGTATTTGTATTTAAGTTAATGTTTGCTTTATATTTATTTTAAAAATCCAAACCTAAAATTCCATCAGCTTTTAAAGGCAATGAATCAAAAATAAAAAAATTATATTCGAATTTTACATTACTTTTATGATTAAGTGATAATTTCACAGAGCCTCGAGAACGAGTTTGTCCTCCGATGCCATTTATCAAAGTATCATCTTTATGTACTAAAGTGTTACTAGGCAATACTGCACTTTTTACTATAGAAAGTGTCGCACCGGTATCAATGAGCCAATAATATTTGATTTTATTGATATAAAATGTAACATACTTTGCATTACCATTACATGTAAGAACAAAATGTTTAAGATCGAAAAAACTGCACATTTGAATTATGAGTATTGGTTGAATTATGAGTTTCTTCGTTTTTATCAGAGTCGTGTTTGGTGAGAGGTTCCGCAGCATAAACATTTCGGTTAGCGTTACGATTATTAAAATTTACACCTCTACTGCCTCTACCACGCTGTCCTCTATAATAACTCGTGGACTGCTGAAATTGTCTCCTAAAATCATTAAAATTTCCGCGCTTCGATGTTTGCCCTACCTGTCCATGATAATAATTGTTTCCATATTGACCATAATTATTTTGACAGTGACCGCGTTGGTATTGATTACCACGTGCGCGTCTTGCAACATAATAACCTCGTCCTTGCTTAGATGCATGCATGACGTTACCTGACTGAGGAAGGGATGTGATCTCTTCATCCTTAGCTGCCTGAATAGCGTCCTTCAAGCTGCTGTAGTCACGAGCGGCGATGACTGTAGCCAGCCTGGAGCTGCGCAGGCCGTCTGAAAACCGTTTAATGGCAAATTTTTCATTCAAAGGCTTTAGGACCGAAAATGCCTCAGTATTTCCATCGGCTTGTGAAATAGTTAATTCAGTAAATAAATTTTCAATAGCAGTTCCATACTCATCGATGGTCTTTGAGTCTTGTTTGATATTTTGTAACTGCGTTTGTATGGCCATAAACGATTTCTTAATCAAACAATGTTTTTTTAAATCTGTGATTAAATCTTGGATTGATTTATACGTAGCTGATAAACGCATTTTGTCATTTTCAGACAGTCTACTTTTGGTGACAAATGTTATTAATAATAGTTTACCTTTATCATCGATCATATCTGCATACATCTCCACCGCGTCTATTAGCCTTTTTGTGGTTGCTTCCGTACCGTCCATTACTGGAATCAAACTACACGCCTCCTTTAAATCAAACTCCATTTTGTCACACTTTGTTACAGGATTAATACATAAAATATTTATTTCCTCACATAACCTTCTAATTCTTTCAAAAATATCAGTAGCTGACGAGACAAGTTTAGGATCCTTCTTTGTTTCTAAATTAGAAAATATTTGCTCACACTTACTGTAAATTGAATTTGCTTCTTTCAACTTTAATTCAGTAGTCCTACATGTATATCTACTTTTCCCTTTCTTAACTAAGTATTTACGTATCTCTAACAAACTATTACAATATTCAATTAAACTCTCAATCATACCTCACAATATTACATAAATTTAAAACTTACAATTAACATAATGCCAATCTAATATTAGCTTCACTTAAAACACAGTGCTAAAGTACAACAATGTGCAACGCAAACAATTTACGCCCGGGATATCATATTCGCAGTGTATTCGTGCACTCTTTTAGCTACTTTTAAATTACTGTGTTATAAAATGTATTGACCTTCATAAATTTATCGTATTAATGTACATTATTTTACGAGTCACACTCTCTTAATTAGTTTTAAAAAATACTCAGGTTTCACCAATAGACACTAATTGCACGTAACAATGGAAATAAAGATTTTTTCTACGTACATACTTCGTGAGCAGCTTACTTAAGCAGCTGGTTGCTCTTCATGCGCACGTCCTCTCAATGATGCTCGAATTCGCCGTACCGTCTGAAGTCCAATTTCTTCTCGAATCCATTGCTGGTGACATTTCTTGTAGAGTCGGGACGCGAAGTATAGCGCGAACAACATGATGATGGCCAGTACTACCCAGGTCACGACACTAAGGCGGTCCACGTGGCCTCCAATGTCCTTTACAATTGCGTCATTATTGCCACCCGCTGCGTTTTGGTTTAGGAAAACCTCTTCTTTTTCAACCGTAGACCGACACATTTTTCAATTTGTTACCGCAAAGTTATTTAAGCTACTCTCCTGGAGCCCCTTGGCAAAGCCCTATGGCAGGGTCGCCATGTGATGTTGGAGCTAGGTAGGTCAAATGATGGACACAACCATTCTAGTAGAAAGTCGTTTATTATCTAACTCAATTACATTAAAGGTATAAAATAGCTAATACAGCAAAATGCATAAAGCTAGTTTCATACTAGACACACTTCACATTTTAAAATGACATGTTTTGGCTGTATAGTACTAAAGGCAAAGATAATGTAAAAATAGTTTCCTAAGGTACATACAACGGCAGGTCAACCTACCTAAAAAGTTACAGGTTATTGAATTGATTTTTAACCTTAATACCGACAGATAGAGATCAATATATAAACTTGAAAAATTATGTCTCAGGCGGGACTCGAACCCGCACCCGCGAGGAGATGCGGGTTCGAGTCCCGCCTGACTGTTATTATAATTGCAATTAAGTTGCTAAAATATCAAATAAAGTAGGTAGAGATCAATATAAATTGAGACTCAAGGACGATACAAAGAATTTAACATTAAATCCATTTAAAAGAAAATTGAAGGATTGGCTTATAAGCAGTAGTTTCTACTCTATTGAAGAATATCTTGACACTTCTTAACTCTAATCTAGGCTTGCATTTTTTATGACATTTCTAATTTTAATGAACATAATATTATGTATTAATTGATTGATTGTGGCTATTATTATAATTTGGGTGACATACAGGGTGAAATTTTAACCACCTTCCAAATTTTAATATATCAATCTACGAGACAAAAAACAAATGACGTATATTTTCTTTTGGTATAGCCCAGTAAAAAAAGGTCAAGATAAATTACTTAGAAAATGTCCGCAAAAAATCTAAAATTTTTGATACGGCCGCCTAACAACACTTTTTTTACGCGATTCGCATCTCATTTATTTATTACGATACTATTCATACGTTTTTGATTGTCCCTTTATACCTTATCAGGCCTAGGACCGTAAACATTGAAAACTATATTGCAAAAAGTATTTTTGGGTGAAAGCTTGATTTACATTTATTACTTCATAAATGGGCTCTAAATACAAGACCGAACGCCTATAAAAATTTTGGAAAGTGGTTAAAATTTCAGCCTGTATTTACTTTAGTTTGATATGAATATCCGTTTTAAAAAAGTGAGAAACCGCTTCTAATTCAACATCTGTATGTGTACCACTTTTTATGCGAAATAAAGGAATTTGAATTTGAATTTGAATTTGAGAAAATTTGACGTTTTGTGGTTGACGTGCTGTTGTCTGTACTATTGGCTACCATAGTTCACTATGAATCGGGATGTATAAATCTCCACTCACCAGCCATTCGTCCTTGTCCCCACTCTAAAAATCAGTTTAGATCAGTTATATTTCTGCAAATAGGCCCCAGGAGCCGCTTTTACATGTCCCAATATTTAAACCTACCATTGCTTCGGAACAATGGGGACTACCGTTTCTTTGCTCACCAGTTGGCGCCACTGTAGACTGAGGTCCGGAGGTATAGCTGTCAAAGGCGATTGGCGCCGAAACAAAGTGTTATATCTTGAATCTAATTAAGGTTATATTGTTTATAAATAACTATCTTGATATCAACAAACTAACTTCTGAAATAGTTGCTCTTGAGGCCGCCTATTTTTGCGCTTTTTCTTAATTCCGCTTTTAAAGCGTTCACATTAATCGCCAAATAATCCATTTTTGCGATATTTTACGAAGGAGATCACTTTCCAGCAGGTAAATTAAAGAAATTATAATTTATGCAACAAATTCCGCTAAAACCAGTGAAAAGTGAATGATATTGGACCTCACGCGACACAAGCAAATTATATGGCAAATTCACTAGCGATAGCCCCCATTCTGCGCTAGTGCCGAGAAGAAGCAGCCCAAGAAACTCGGTCACTATTGTCAGCCTCCACTAAGAAAGTGTGGTGTTAATATTTAATATGTCTACCAACTTATGAAGTAAAATTTCTATTACGATGTTAGTAGCTGAAATATCACTGTATCTGTACAGTGGCCTGCACATCACGTAATACATTTTCGTTGCAAAATGGCACCTATCACAACTCCACAAGATACCCTAGTATTTAGCTTGTGCTGTCGTCTGTACATTGGCTTGTTCTCATAATTTAAGTTCACCTCACCCAGTTCACGGGAGCAACGCTCGGGCCGGGCGGGTTCGAGTGCCGACCCCAACCCGACGTGATACAATTAACACTCTAACCTATTGGTTTCTTGAATTTAAAGAGTAATATACCTACACTGAAAATGAAAAATATGTTTTTTTACTCGCATTAATCGCTATCATCTAATATGAAGATCGCTGAAATGCTATACTTTAGTGCAATGGTTCGAAGTGCAAGAGTTGTAATTTTCCAAAAAACTATAATTAGTCAGTCTATTATTCTTTAGTAATTTTTCGATTAGGTTTTAACTGTATGTATTTAATGTTATTTTATTGCTACTAGCGGACCCGACACACGTTGTCCTGTCTTAACAATGAATATTGATTTAAAATTATACCAATTTTTATTTAATTAATTTAAAAAATATATCAAATTTATTTAATGATAGTGTAAATGCTAACCGTATGCATTCTGTCAATGTTAATATGTCAAACACCATATTGTTACATTAAAATAGTTTGAATTGTCAAAAGCGCTAAGGTTACATTACAAATAATTTAGTATGGTGATTAAGTTTTCTGAAATTTTATAATTTTCCACGCAATTTCCTTAATTTTGTCTTTCATAAGAACATTCTCCTGACAATAACAAACAAAACAAAAAAATAATTACGAAATCGGTCCAGCCGTTCACGCGTGATGCGATGACCAAGGGAAATAGGGATTCATTTTTATATATATAGATTAACGTCTAGTGGTTTACGTACCGGATCAAGATCTCGGGTCCCGGGTTCGATCGCCGGGTCGAGAAACAAAAGATTCGAATTTTTTGAACGAACACCAAGCCGCATTGAATTATGCCTATACCCATCATTGGTGTTATAGATACCCATTATTCGATGGTAGAGGCCTTTTTTCTGCAGTTCGATGATTTATAGGCCATTACCTTACTTACTTCCACTGAATATCAGCGTCGCAACATGCCTTAAGCGGTTGGGTCTAATGCTGAGTGCCTTTTTGGCACATTATTATTATCTTATTTTTGTTTATGTTATTAATTTTTGAAGTGCCATATAAAAAAATACTATTCTATTTCACTTTACTATACAATTAATGACAATTGAATGTCAAAAATTCAATCTATAGTGCCTGGAATGTGGGAAAGAATTTTATTCCTTGACTGGACCTATACCAATGTAAACATTGTTGGAAAGCTATTGCACAAATACCGCGATCTACATGTGCACAGCGACATCTGTTATTGCACTATGTAACTAATCTTTCTTACAACACGAACTAAATAATATTACTTGTAATATTAGAATAGTAGTAGTAGTACGGTCGTACTTTGTAAACACAAGTATAAATAAACCTAACATCTTTTTATCTTAATATCAAAAAACGCAAGCCCAAAAACTGTGCCAAGTCTACATCTTAAACTTAGAACATTGGACGTCATTAGTTTTCTTAAAGCGTTCGCTGAAAAACAATTTATAAAATGTTCGCCTGAAAGAGAAAATGGGAAGCTAAATTTTGATCAAAATTCTGATTTATGAAATACTCAACCAAAAAGAAATGGGAGAGAAAATCTTTAACTTAATTCTTTGTAGTTAGAAACAAAACACAATATTAATTCGTTCATGTTAAAATACAGGGTGAAATTTTAACCAACTTCCAAAATTTAATATAACAATCTACGAGACAAAAAACAAATGACGTATTTTTTCTTTTGGTATAGCCCAGTACAAAAATGTCAAGATAAAGCACTTAGAAAATGTCCGCCATAAATCAAAAACTTTTGATACGGCCGCCTAGCAACACTTTTTTTACGCAATGCACGCCACATTCATTCATCACGATACTAATCATAAGGTTTTGATTTTCCCTTTATATCTTAACAGGCCTAAAACTGTAAAAAATTAAAACTATATTGCGAAAAATATTATCGGGTGAAAACTTGATTTTAATTTTTTACTTCATAAATGGGCTCCAAATACGATACTAAACGCCTACAAAAATTTTGGAAAGTAGTTAAATTTTCATCCTGTATGTATAAATTTTAAAGCATTATGGCATGCTTCATGCTTGGTCATCTAGTTCCAAATCAACTATTACCTAGCCTGTACAAACAGATATTTATATTTACACAAATATTAATACTGTGCGGGACCGAACCCGCGATCCATGGCTCAGAACAAGCCTTCACTACCACTGAACCAAACTAGTCGTCAATCTTAAATGTCAAACTTATTCATGCCACGTTTTAAGAGGCTTCAGGCTTGAAGCTTATTAAAATGTCCGTAAAAGAAAGCATTGATCAAATTACCGGCTGATCGACTGCCGGGGCAACGCTCGGTCGCGGGTTCGAGTGCCGACCCCGGGCGACCTCGCGCGCAACTGAAATTCGTTCCGAAGCGAAGTTATTATACTTTCAAACGATGTTTCCGTCGATATTTCTTGTTATGAAACTACGAATGTGAACTTTAACAGATGTTATAGTCTGACATGACGAAATGTGCTCACAGTATTCAAGTTTTGAGTACAACCGAAGCGTGGTGTAGTGCGGACCGAAAATAGATACACACTCTTCTCGTCTTGTTGGTGTCGTGAGAGTGAACTAAAGGAGTACTGGCAGTATTTCAACTTGAAAATTATGTCTCAGGCTTGACTCGATACCGCATCTTCTCGCATGCCGGGCGCAATTTGATGAAACAACGCTAGCTTACAGCGATAAGAATATGCTTGAAAATTCGTGCTGTGACGCAGTGTCTCGGTGTCCTAATGGTATAGCGCCGCGCCCGGCATGCGAGGAGATGCGGGTTTGAGTCCCGCCTAAGACATATTTAAATACTGATATTATAATTGCAATTAAATGGCTTAAATATCATATAAAGTATGAGTACTGGTAGGATAAGAAGGAAGTAGCTTTTTTGAAATAAAAGATATATTAATGACTTTGACTCCGATTTATTATGATTTTAGATTGCGTAAACGTAATTTTAACGTTTAAAATATATTTTAAATATTCAAATTTACTCCTACACGTTTCGAACAAATTACACCGTATCTTTCATTCGAAGTAGAAAAATTGCGTTAATTCAAAAAACCGATAATCACCGTCTCTTCTGAATTGTTGGTTAAAATTATGATCGTCAATCCGCACGCAAAACGTTATACAAAATACTAGTTGAAGAGGCCTATGATACTGTCATTTTTGAACCATCTGATAAACGAAGCCCACGACTTATGAAGCAGTGTTATTTATCTACATCTCCACTAATATTATACAGGGGAAAGATTTGTGTTTTTGTGTGTGTGTGTATGTTTGTAATGAATAAACCAAATAACTACTGTGCTGATTCCAAAAATTCTTTCACCATTAAAAAGCTACATTCACTTTGAGCGACATAGGCTATATTTATTGCTAGAAAAGATTAGGGATCCTTACTAAAACTTAACGGGTCCATCCGTACGAAGCCGGAACGGGCCGCTAGTTTTATCAATAAGATTTATTTTAGTAAAATATTATATATTGATTCAGAATTTTAATCTTGAAACACGCTGTGGTGCACACAGACGCATTATTTAGGTGCAGCGGGGTCCCGGGAGAATGAACCTTACACAGCTACGTCCGTGAGTGCCACAGGGTGTTTCAGAAGGAATAGCTGAATCAATATGTCATATTTTTATTGTTATATTTTATTGATAGTTAAAATAACAGGTAACAGTAACAATAAATGCCGAAATATTATACTAATGTTTATATAAAGTGGGTTTCGTTTTTTAGGTCGAAAAGTCACGGTGTATGTAAAGCTTATGATGACGATGCTGATAATATTCATGTGGACTCCCTACTTCCTTACACGGAATGTTTATCTTATCACGTGATTTGCTTTTTAATTCATATTTCCCTTATTAATCGGTATCCTACATAACAATTTTATGTAAATAAAGAGGAAATCGTAAACAAATACTTATCGCACGCAAATCAATAATCTGAAAGTTGCATGTTTTATTAGTCGTTGATTACAAGTCCGACAGTAATCAGTTTCCTTGATAGTTTGATGGACGCAATAAACACCTACTTTGAAGGAACCTGGGCTCTTACAAACTCAACCGCACACACATATTATAAAAGACTTATGAATTTAAGAGAGTTCTTTGAGCCTTCCTGAACCACCGATCCAATTTTGACAAAGGTCTTGTAATAAAGAGAACCACGCAAGCGAAGCCCTGGGCATTAACGAACATAATAAGTGAACCAAAGTCACACAGGTTAAGTAAGTTGACGTGGCACTGAGCTAGCCTTATTTGTCGAAGAACCAAAGGCTGTTGAGGCAAAGGAATTCTTGAGTAGAAACCGAAACTCAGCAAAACACAGCGTAGGACGGCCCCATCTAGATAGAGTTTTGCGAAAAGACGTAGGCAGAAGATGGATGCGATGCATAAGCTACATAATAAAATATGGTGCAATGTCGCGTGATAGTGAGGCCAGTGTTTAGCGGTTGACTGCAAAGGCTCTGCTCCCTGTTTCACAGACCATAAGGAGTTCAACTATGAGAATATAATTACTCGAATAGTTTCTTTTCTCTCAATTAGTTAAGATGAACTAGTTTTATAAATATTTGTAAGAAAAAAAATCTCGGATAATGGAGGTACCTGCATAACCAAAAACATGATGTGTATTGATGAAATACCGCAGCCTCACAGCGTAAAAGCCTTGAATAAATTCGTCGACACACACAATGTCTTGGTATTTCAACTCAATTGGCTAGAGCAGTCGGCGGGTAAGCGAAGGCTGTGGTTATGAGTCCCACCTAAGACAGTCGAGATAATATATTTTGGCGGAGTAGCGAACACACCGGGTTTTCAAGGTTTCGCCTGCTCCAAGGTCCCGGGTTCGATTCCCAGACGGGTCAATGTAGAAAAAAGGGTTTTTCTACATTTTCTCGGGTCTGGGTCTGGTTTTGGTACCTTCGTCGTTTCTGATTTACACAATGCGAGGACTTTAAATAGTTGCTCGCTTCGGGATCAGAACATGTGATATTGTCCACATTTATTTATTTATTTATAAGTAATCAAGGAAATATATTTTTAAGTTACATCAGCAATATATTTGCTTAAAAAACAGTCTTGATTGAGTACGACTATTTTTCTTATAAAGCCATACAGGCTTAGACCGTAGATTTTTTGCATGGGTTGTGGTGACACTTTTTTTATCTGATCTCCGAAACGTTTGAGGGACCCTATCGTCATCAATCCGTAAACCCGAACCTGTCCTGAAGGATATCACTCCATTTGACGAACTACGAGCATATTTCATGCTTTGGAAATGTCCGCTTTACATACAAATTGGGTACATTGATCGTGTTCAAACAATATTGCTCGACTGCAAAAATACAGACGGTGTTTTATCATTTTCTTGCATAACACTGGCAACTTAGAATTCAAAATGGCGGATAGTTTTGTATTCCTTTGGGTATTCCAGGTTTGAAATTTCAAAGTACTTATTTTAAATTGTTTTTCAATACGTTAATAAAATTGATATTATTTTATTGCGTTGTGATGGTGTCGTTCAGCAACAAGACTCATTATAATAGGGGTTAAAGTATGACATTGCCGATTGTTTTCCCACTTTTTATTTTTATTATAGCTCTTAAGTATAGTCGTATTATTGCGTAATTCTTTTTGTATTGTATCAAGAACTAAATAAAGTAACTTTTGACTAAAAAAAATGCAATACTAGTGCCTATTACTTCAAAGGAAGTCGTTGAAAAGACCCCTTACAATGTGTCAGCTGACCTTCTTGCTTCAATTAAGTATATTTGTATTATATACTTTGATTTTCAGAAATTTAAATACTATAATGCGTAGCTTTATAACCATCTAACTTTCACCTTTAATTGCTTCGAAAACGGTTCAGGCGTTTTCAAAAAAACTAAAAAATTGTTAGTATGGAAAAATGACTTTTCTCGATTTCGTCCATACAAAACGGCAATTTCATACTTTAACCTCTAATATTAAGGTCTTACATTTACGAAATTAAATAAACATGCGTGTGTCCATCAATGGCCACTATATTAAGACCCGTAAATACTTAGAAAATACATAAAAAACTTAAATTAAAACAAAACAAAATCAGCGTAGGTCCGTATACTTCTAATGGATGCGTGGAATTAGTTCCATTCCAACACGCATATTAAGTTAAACATTAAATTGTGCTCGTAAGTCGCTCGTCGCCGCCGGCGGTTCCGCCATAACTGCTAGCCGATAATTGCTATGGGAATTAATTAGGTTTCGTACCTACCGGCATTAGGCACGTCAGTCTTGAATAGAGTCAATTAATATCTGAATAAGAAACTGTAATAGTCGATCAATTAAGAATTTTTTTTTCTAAAATATTACGACGACAAATGTAATAAGCCATCAATTTTGAATCGATGCTTGATAGCTGTTAGTAATTTCTTGTTTTTTGTATTAAGAAAATATTTTTCTACCATTTGGGTTTTTTTTAAGATTAAAAGGGATTTAAGCTATACTCAGTCAAATAATAAAAAAAAACCTGGTCCACTGAACAGTCTACTATACGCGCCGAATTGAAAACCTTTTCCTTTTTGTCGTAGGTTAAAAATATCAACTGCCTTTGATAAGACTCAAAACTACAACTGATGAATTTTATTGAAAATGACAAAAATAAAATTTGGATTTTCATACAAATTGACTCGGTCAGCAGATCAGTTTGTATGAAAATTCAAATATTTTTTTGGGGTTTCGTGAAAGTTATAGATCAAAAGTTGTTCAGTTTCATGAGCTGAGCAACCACCTGAAAGGTTTTGCGTTATTTCATTAACACGTAGTATTATTGACCGGTACATATAGCACTAATGACTCGGAAACATTCTAAGAAACGATTCGCGTGTTCGATTCCCGTCTCTATTAAAGTGTTGTTGTTTAAAAATTATTTTTAGTTTCCTTGTAGGGATAATACGAGTATTATTTCGAGCACATTTTATATAGGGTTTAATATAACTGAGCAATGGGGACTACCGTTTCTTTGCTCACCAGTTGGCGCCACTGTAGACTGAGGTCCGGAGGTATAGCTGTCAAAGGCGATTGGCGCCGAAACAAAGTGTTATATCTTGAATCTAATTAAGGTTATATTGTTTATAAATAACTATCTTGATATCAACAAACTAACTTCTGAAATAGTTGCTCTTGAGGCCGCCTATTTTTGCGCTTTTTCTTAATTCCGCTTTTAAAGCGATCACATTAATCGCCAAATAATCCATATTTGCGATATTTTACGAAGGAGATCACTTTCCAGCAGGTAAATTAAAGAAATTATAATTTATGCAACAAATTCCGCTAAAACCAGTACAAAGTGAATGATATTGGACCTCACGCGACACTAGCGCCTCTAGTGGCAAATTTACTAGCGATAGCCCCCATTAGAATCATCTGTTTTTATATGTATTATTTATAATCACGTAGACCACCACACGTACCACTTAGGTTGAATGCAATGCCGTGGTGTGATTGGCCAGCTGTGGTATCTATTGCCTGATTAGAACTGTTTGTATGCAACAGTATTTTTAATTGTTTCCCGTGTACTTTCCCGTTTGCTGACACTTTTAGTCATTCTGTGGTACTGTCTCTAAATATCGTCATGTGAGTGTCGAAGTAGGCAAAGTAGTGATACTGGCGAAACAGTGCAATCAACACAAGTTCATCGCCATTAAATAAGAAGAAGAAAAAGTGCTGACAGGAGTTGGGAAGCAGCGTCTCCTGTTTTTGGTAAAGCCTGAGTCAAGCAGTGGCACACAATATCTCTCATGACCGTAATATACCTAATAAATAATGTGATAATATGTGATATATGACATATTATATCCTAGCCAACTTCGAAATAAAGATAGTGAATTTAAAAATTAATAGATTCAGGCGTTACTTTGCCGAAATCCATAACTATGTATGAATTTTAAAAATCGTTCAGTGCTTGCTCACTCGGTGTTTATGCGGGTAGTGTGGTGCCTAGGCCAGTGTTAACGGGAGGAAATTACGAGTATTAAAAAGCAAAAATTTTACAGGTAATCCTTTGCAAAATTTTAGTATTTCTAATGAGCCCGATATAACAGAGAGATGGGTATAACCATAATCAACCCGGACGAAGTCGCGGAGCGTAAGCTGGCTCATTGATAAATGCTAGTCTAGTAAGATAATGTTTGTTCGTTGCACTTTAGTTTAAACAACACGTGAAGGCAGGCAGTATTACATCGTGCGTCAGTGACTGTGGGCGTCCATCCCGAGCGCTGTCTGGGCGGTATCCGCTTTATGCGAGTAGGGACTCCATTTGTGTTGGAATATCAGGAATCCTCTTAAATAATGTAACAAGTGCTTAACCAAATCAAGGAGGGGGGGGGGTTAATTATAGCTGTGGTAACTTATAGGCCGTACCTACTTTACATTGAAATGAATATTTTTTACGGACTTAATTCGCGTTTATCACGATTTCATGTTGCATCTTTATTAGCGTCCCTGCATAACTATTGGTACGTTATTAATCTTATTTGTGCTATTGGTGCAACTGAAATCGCAGACCCATCTGTTTATAAATATTTAGATCTGGTAGAGGCGTGTTTTGAACTAATATTTTTTTTATATTCAATTCAATTCAATTTATTGCGATAAAACTGTGTACAAATTTTGCAGGTTACATTGCAGTTAAAAATGTTACAACGGTATACCCATAACGAGCATGCAATATTTATCTTAAAAACTAGACCACGGAGAAGACGTACCTACTAAGCAATACAGTAGTTTTTTTTATTATTTATATGCATAGTACTCATCTAAATTGTAAAATACATTATAATAATAATAGAAAACCCTCAGTGGGTCTAGCTAAAATCAGTTAAAATCTGTTAAAATCAGTTTTATTTCTGCAAATAGGCCCCAGGAGGCGCTTTTACACGTCCCAATTTAAACCTACCACTGCTTCGGGACAAGTCTGGGCTAGTGCCGAAAAGAAGCAGCGCAAGAAACTCGGTCACTATTGTCAGCCTCTTTTTAAATAAATTTTTACAAGGTAAGGTGATTTTTACAAGGTTTAAGCAAGTACGAGCTGGGACAATTTAATTAATGCCATACATTTCTATCATTTAAATAATCATTGATAGTGTAATAGCCCTTTTTCATCAAAATTGCTTTGACATACGATTTAAGTTTATGTACAGAGAGTTCAGCAATACCCTGTGGTAATTTGTTGAAAATACGAATACAATTTCCCATAAACGATTTTCCTACTTTTCGCAGTCTGAAGCCTGGACACAAAAAACTATCGACTTCGAATCGTTTGCGTATCGAAAGCAAACGACACAAAGTTCGTGCTTTGTTTTGTAGTTCTCGTTTAGACCTCGCGAGCGCTGTTTAAGTTTTCATACTAAATATTTCGATGGCGATACGAACACGCAAACGATTCGAATTCGATAGTGTTTCGTGCTAGACCCACTGTTCTGTTCATAAAGTACTGTAACGCTGGTGTGTAAGCATTTTGAATGAATTATCGTCACTTTCATTTCATCTTATTTTAAATGTTAAATTTAATATTCCTAACAATATTACACCATTTGGTAACCCTACCGACGAATCGTAATCAAACCCGGGACCGAATAGCGCGATAGCGATCTCCGCTTTTTGCTAATGCCAACGTTGAGTGCCCCGCGGCGGGACGCCACACGACTCCGCGTTCGATTCCGAGCGTGCCATCTTTATTGTACCCATAATAACACATGGCACGAGTCGTTTATCAATGATAATTATGTATTATATTCATGAGTCGTGTAACAGAATATGAAAATGGAGATGTACTCGAATCTGTTGATTGAGTAGACTGCATCTAGTTTGGTAATGTTTTACCATCTTATTCTGCTCCGTTGGTCTAGTGGTTTAAATGCCGGGCCAAGATCTCAGGGTCCTAGGTTCAATCCCCGGGTCGGGCAACAAAAAGTTTCAAATTTTCGAACAATGCTGGGTTTGTGATCACCAACCTACATTTGGCAAGCGTGGTGATTATGCCTTTACCCATAATTGCTACAATAACTTAAATTCAATGGGCCCTTTGGGATGGTTAAAGGCCATCTTCAGGTTCTGTATAAAATAGATGCACCACCTCATCTCTTCCTATCGGTGTCATGAGAGATGACTAGATTATCGCCAAAGGAAGACGAACAACAACGTGTTTTCCACCATTGGTCCAAACTGCGTCTGCCAAATATGGCGAATCGAATCTTCTTGAAGATACGAGTCTAGTGGAGGGAGAGTGATGATGGCGAAGTGGCTATGAGGAACTTTTGGCTGAATGGCCATCAGCGTAACATTTTCTTGGTAAAAAAAATGTAGATAACATTACACACATTGTTCTGATCCCAAGTCAAGCAAGTAAAGTAATCGATATCTATAAATTGAATATGAAGTCAATTTTAGAAAGAATGTATACACTTATTATTTGTTCTTTTGTACTGAAATATTATGTAATTAAGGCGTCATCCTCTCTGTCTACTACTAATTGTATTGTTGTGCCCGAACAGGGTCTATAATGAACTTTTTATTTCATACTTTTTAACATCCTTGTAACATTATAGAACGCAATAAAATATCTATTTGCATTGAATTGAATTGAATAATCACCTTGTTTTGTAGAAACAGTGAAGGTACCAAAAAAACCTAGACCCTAGATAGTTTACATTTCGTTCTATCTTCCAGAAACCGATCCTGGGACATCGAACTCAGTAAAGTGTTGTTTCAGCCACTTCACCACGGAGGTCGTCAGCTTTAGTGTCTACAGACTTTTGCCAAATAAATAGAAATACAATTCTAGGTATATATTATTTGACTGGATTTTAATTTAGATACTATACTTAAAGCATTTACTGCGTTAAGAATACTGTAATTTGCTAAGCCAAATCTTATACAATATCTACAGAGGTCGAGACAGACTCATTCTAAACAAAAGCAGTATACATTCCATTCAATTACACTTACATACAAACCGGCTCTCATGCGTCGGGTTCTCGGATTCTCGTCGGATACATTCTGTCGGAATGGGTGCACTAACAGTTATTACAAGCTATTAAAAAGAAGCACTTTCCATCGGGGCAGGGGTACAAAGCAGAAAGCATCGGTAGCGTATGTTTTTAAAATTTTGTTAAATTACTTTTGGTGGGTAACCATTTTATCGCTCATCATCTGATCACTGCTGTGCATAATAAGTTAGAAGTAAATAACGGCCTTTAATCTACCCCTGCAGGGCAAAGGCCGCCATCACTGAATTCAAGTTAGCAGTGATGGGTTCAGGTATAATCACAACGCCTACGCTGCTGTGCATGGGCCTCTTTAAAAATATTTTTTCATACTAGCTGCCTATTAAGGTTGGTTAGCGATCGCAGATTCTCCAATAGTGCAGAAAAGAAGACGTGGCTGCTGACTGCTTCTAGTAATACTTCTCAGTCATCTCTTACGGTGCTCATTGGATGAGAAGAAGTGGTGAGAAGGCACCGAGAAGGTTTTACTGGCAATCTTTACACGCGAAAGACCTGTGATGAGTTAAAGTATTAATTTGCTTAGCGAGAAAATTATGTAAGGAAACCTACACTCAGGAATCAAAAGATTATTTTCCATAATGCCATTTCAATAGTTATGGTCTTAACAGTCTAGTTTTCTCAACCAATGATTGCCGAGATCAGGTGCTAGTTAATTAAAATGTAATAACCCACCCGCAAATACTTTAGTTCATCTGTGATCATGGCGCTTGCAAGCACTTGCTACAGAACCGAAATAACTATCGGAAATTCATAAAATACAAGGTAAATACATAGTATAACCCCAAATCAATTAACTACCAGAACTATTATTGCCAGATTATGATCGAACCTGCCTCGACAAGGATCTATTCGATTAAAAAAAAAGAATTTGATAACAAAGCTATACTGCTTCTAAGTACACTGTGGCCAAGGTCCGAAACAAAAGCGTGCCATAAAGTTTAATGTGGCAAAAATCTGGTGATTTGGCAGAGCCGGCGATCGCTTGGCATCGGCCAGCTGTGTGGCCGTCCCGCCACGCAATGAGATTTTGGCATTCGTTGTAATACGCCCTGAAGAGAGCCAATATGCAGTTATAGACCCTGGGGTGCCAGGGCCCTTTTTCAATCGAAGAAAAAAACGGAGTTTCTCAAATTCATGGGTATTTTAGAGTATGATGATTTTTTATTCGATTAGGTGTCATCTTGGAAGTTGATCTTATTATAGTTGTAAAAAAAAAGGTAGAAACATTAGGCTTCTGTCAACCCGAAATTAATAAAAAATCCGATAAAAACCATGAAACAGCTAATAATTTTGTGCTAAACAACCTATCAGTATTACAATTATCACAAACAAACTTTTTTGGTTCAAATCATACTTTTCGTAGGTTAAATTATTTTAAAATAAGATAACTGTCATCACTTTACTAATTACTTACCTACCTAATGTGTTTCTGTGCGTGACTAGTAATATTTTCGAATGAACCTATTTACGAGGGTGATAATTCAACTTTTACCTAATTAAGTGTCATTACATAATTACAGGTTTTCTTTTAAAGTTGATTAAAAAACGGTTTAAAAACGATTTTATTATTTATTTAAAATTTAATAATAAAACCCAATGATATTTAAAAAATATAGATAGGTTATGCCCTTACAAAACTATCGAAATATCTGTGCCGCTTGCGAACAACTGCACACATGCGTAATTCTTATTTTGTCCTTGTCATACTCGTGAAAAGAACAATTACTTTCTCTTTCGTCTTGGCATCTATATTGTATGAAGAATTTTAAAAGACGTCACAATTGTAACGTTTTAGGGACGCATATTGAGAGCGCATGTAACATAATTTATCTAGGTATTACTTTTTAAATATCATTGATAAAACCTTTACCCCAAACCACAGATTACTCAACAGTTACTTCGAACGGAAACTAATATTACGTTACAAGGGAACGGAAATGTAGTTTTTTTATTTATACAAACAGCAAATCATAAAAGTATTCATACTGGTTTATAGAATCAGGTACAAAAGTTAAAGTACCTGCGCATTGTTAGCGGGACCTTTAAGATGCGGAAACTGCGAAGTGTGATTTGGTTTCATCCTCCGAAGGTTTGTAAGTCTACCTTTTTTTTTCATTCGATAATGACTACTATTTTAAAAACTTTATTACAAACATATAGACATCACAAACATCAAGCGAGAATGAGGCACGAGCGAATTATTGTAATATTGGATCTAAATTTTGTAGGTCATCACTAGTGATAATTGGACAGGTTTAATGTATAAACTTAATAGGATAAGCCCGACATATTTTTGTAAATGTAAAATGTGGTTACCAATAAATATTAATTTGTATTTGTATAATAAAGAAGAAATATCACATATCACATCACATCACATCACATATATATTATATAAAATATTATAAAGCTGAATAGTTTGTTTGTTTGTTTGTTTGAACGCGCTAATCTCCGGAAGTAGGTACTGGTTCGATTTGAAAAATTCTTTTTGTGTTAGATAGTCCATTTATCGAATATATAACATCACGCTGCGACCAATAGGAGCGAAGCATCGGTGAAAAATGTTGCAAAAATAATCGCGTTCATAATAACAGAAATTGACGCGGACGAAGTCGCGGGCAACAGCTAGTATCACATAAATTACTCTGATCCCAAAGTAAGTACATAACTTTTGATAGCACATAGAGGAAATCAGAAACAACTAAGTTACCACAAACACCCAGACCAAGATAAAAACACAACATTTTTTTATAATTGATTCGTTCGGGAATAGAACTCGAAAATTTTGACTAAGAGGACAACCGTAGAGGTCGTCAATGTCATTGTAGGTACTAGGTACTTTTTATTTAATTTGCTTTAGTTTTCTCCTTATTCTGTCACATTTGATTTTTTACAATTTGCTTTGCAATTATAGTTGTTGACCAGGAGCAAACATAGCCTCCATACTAACTCCATAGGCTAGCGATAAATGTTTCGTCTTAAAATTTGAGTTATACATAAGTTAAGGCTCCCGTTTTATCCACTGGATACTACTCTAAAAAGAGACACGACATTGAGGCCCAACCACTAATCGCAGGAGGGTTTAATGGTACCCTTCCAAGCAATCTGAGTTAAGTAAAGCCGCATGATTCAATGTGCCTTTAAACATTCTTAAATAGCCCATGAAAATACACTTATTACACACATCAAAGCGTGTCACAGACGACTTCGCCATTACGTGTGTCTAATTCGGTGTGAAATTGTACTTGGCTTTATAATAGTCTAATTGAGTAATGTAGAAACTATTGAATGCAATGAGGCCTGTGATGGCTGCGGCAATTAAGTCGCAGTCGGAAAATTGTTTAGAAAAAATCATACGAAATGAAAGCATAAATTGGATAAAAGTATGTTGAGGATATTGTTAAACATTACGCAGGAACTAGCACAATGTTTAAATACTGTATTATATTTAGAACTGCGATGTCAAATACCTACTAAGCTAAGATAATATACTTAGGTCACCCTATCTCTCCCAATGGGTACTCTGGGCACATGCGCAGGGCCTCGGGATTGATAGCTATTGGAATTTTATTTGCAATGCGAAATATTTATTCATTAACGTTGACAGTACGTCCTGAACTCTCTTTAAAGACAAGTCCGTTAACATGAATAAATATTATTTACTCATGTGTTAATACTATACATATGCCTATCAACTCTTTCATAACATTCGATTTTGATTGCCTCGATATCATGGAGTGATATTCATTATAATTTTTCAACATTTTTCAAAATAACAGTATTCCTTAAGCATAATTCTACGAGCTTAATCTGTGAAAACCTTATATTAGGGGTTAAAGTATGAAATTGCCGTTTTGTATGGACGAAATCGAGAAAAGTCATTTTTCCATACTAACAATTTTTTAGTTTTTTTAAAAACGCCTGAACCGTTTTCGATGCAATTAAAGGTGAAAGTTAGATGGTTATATAGCTACGCATTATAGTATTTAAATTACTGAAATCAAAGTATATAATACAAATATACTTGATTGAAGCAAGAAGGTCAGCTGACACATTGTAAGGGGTCTTTTCAACGACTTTCTTTGAAGTAATAGGCACTAGTATTGCATTTTTTTTTTAGTCAAAAGTTACTTTATTTAGTTTTTGATACAATACAAAAAAAAATTACGCAATAATATGACTATACCTAAGAGCTATAAACAAAATAAAAAGTGGGAAAATAATCGGCAATTTCATACTTTAACCCCTATTATTATCATCGCTGAGTATTTAAAAAGCCAACACGCGCATACGAGGGTAAAAAATCAAAATTTATTTTAAACGTAACGACTGCCAGATAAAGAGATAATCGTTGTCCCCATGCCTTATCAACATATTCCGCACATAAATTGGATATTTATATTTGCGACTTTTTATTTCCAAAACCAGTCGCCATGTTTCTCGGCTTAATCAAATGGCTGACATTTTTAATATGGAAATTGTTATCGGTGGTTTGCGTGCCGCCAAGTCGACTCATCTGCATAATTTTATGGCTCATGTACGAGTAAATCGGTGGTTTAAATTCGGGGCGGATTCTACAAGTTTAGGATTTGTTAACTAGATTAATGACGTTTCGTGTCACTTATGAGTTGTAAAACCCCGATCTAAGAACACTGTGATAAGACTGCAGAAAATAACACTTTTGATCTTTGAATTTGCTGAAGACAACATGCAAAAAGCTTAATTGAAGCATTAGAATTTTAGATTATTATAAATACGAAATGCTGCACTGTTTATTGCACATCGCTAAAAGTAATGCAGAAACTTCTTTTACTAGTAAAACACCTAATGAGACTTTACACTAGATCACTAATACAGTCATGTTGATAAAGCTGTTCTGGAAAAGTCAAAGGTACTTGTAAGTACAACGTAATTTAAATTGTCCTTCAGAAAGCCTTACCAGAAAACATTAGCATACATTTTATAGCTCTTATTTTTGAAGGAAATCAACTTAAAGTATTTGAACCTACGGCTGTACGGCAGCTTCATGGAAGTGTCATAAACTCGTACTTTATTAATTTGTTCACATTAATTTATCAGTGATTACTATCCATTTTGAATGGAGAATCGCTTTTTATAACGTAGTGATTACTTGCTCAGTGTTTTTATGTTGAAGGTTGACACTATATTGGTCCCATAGATAATGTCGTTGTTTTTAAACACTTCGAAAAAGTTTTCTTACTTACTTATGAATTATTTCACATGGCAGTGGCTATCGAGAAAGGTGGCGTACATTTGCATCGTCCGTGGGTCCCAGGGGCGTCGATAAATATGTATTGGGCATTGTCCCGCGACGCGAGCGGCCACCAAATTTAGAGAGCCCCGGTGGAGGCACTGCCTGCGTTGAATTTTTACAAGCGACGGTGTGAGGGGATAGCTCGCAAGTGAGAGGACTGCTAATCGAGTTGCATTGGCCTTATCGAATTTAGAGGCATGGTGTAGGAGACAAGCTAGCAAGTACGCAATACTAATGCAGAAACTTTTTGTAGATAATTTAATAGTATATCCAATAAGTTAGTGTTTGGATCTGGCCTCAAATAGAAAGTATAGTTTTTGGCCTATGTTCATCAAAAAACAAATGACAAAATCGATGGTTGAATAACATTTCTAAGAAATTATAATTGAATGTTTCAGTAAATGACTTTATAGTTCGTTATGCATTATTTATCCAATGAAAATATTTTTATAATTATGACACTGCCTAACGGGTACGGGGTACGGCTAATGACCTCATATAATGTGTACCCATTATAACATCTGTATAGATTATAAAATGCAATAACAATTTCGAATTTGAGAACCAGAAGTAACAATAGAGGAAGGAACAATTGGCACAAAGTATCGCCAAACATTTTGAGGAAACGAAATTTGAATGAAGTTCAAATCGGAGTCAAATGACGGAAAATTAACAATGGCCACTCGCGTATTGTCACTGACAATCGACAAAAGATTATTGGCAAAACAATGGATGTTGTTTGTGGGAAGACAAAGATGAATGGGAACAAAAGAGTACCGAAATCTCTCAGTCTGGTATCGTTTGGGTCAAAGTACCACGTCACTACGTATACGGGGTGATTTTGAAAACACCGAAGGACATTACGACTAGGATTGAAAAGACAATTCCTAGAATAAATAAAATACTTGATTGCCTTACTTGAGACTTGAATTTATGGAACCTTACGTGGAAGGTTGTGGGTTCAATTCCCCATTTAAGACAGTTGAAATTTTAATTGAAAGAATAGCATTTTCCATTTACATCAGCAATCCAATTGTTTGAGAAACAGCTTCATGTTAAGAGTAGTTTCTATTATTGACAAACAGTGCCAGATTAACCCAACCCAAAAAATTAAGCAATTACTTAGGACATCACATGTATGTGATGTTGTCCACATTTGTTTATTTACTTTATTTGATATTTTAGCAACTTAATTGCACTTATAATATCAGTATATAAACTTGAAAAATTTTGTCTCAGGCGGGACGTATATTTGGAAAGACGAAAGAGTGGGAAAGTTTCATGAACGCTAAGGCATATTTTATTTAAGGGGACTATTATATTTAAGACATGCCTCACTGGGCCACACAGAGCCATCTAGTCCCAAATTAAGGTAGTATTAAGTACCCTGTCGTATGGGGTACTAGACAACCGATAAACTTACCTATATACTTTTTTTTTTGTAAATATATACTTATAATATATAGAAAACACCCAGACCAGTACAAACAGACATGTTCATGCACACAAATATTTGTACTGTGCGGGGATCGAACCCGCGACCCATGGCTCAGAAGCAGTGTTTACTACCGCTGATCCAAATGGTCGTCAAAATTGAGTTTCAGTTGCTAAGCAACGTTTCTCGTAAAGAACTGCAGTAAGGTTCGATAGTACAATAACTTTTGACTCTGTAATTCAATATTGATATTATAAATTAATAAATAAATATGGGCAACATAACATACACATACATTGTTCTGATCTCAGAGTGAGTGATTATTAAAAGCACTCGTATTGTGGTAATCAGAAACAACAGTGCTTTGTAACGTTAGTAACCAATACTATGACTATAAAATCATTATAGCCGGTGATTTCAATATTGATACATTAAAGTGCACACCAGCTTCTGAATTCTATAGAGACATCCTCCTTAATAATAACCTTACTCTTCACATACGGGAACCTACGAGGCAAAAAACTTGTATAGATCACATAATAAGCAATGATCCAGAAGCCATTGGAGAAACACATGAATTGGGGTTATCCGACCATAACACGGGTCAAACTTTGAAGATAAAATTTGCAAATAAAAATAAAAATCACATTAAAGACTACTGTATACTCAGGCGAGACTATCACGCTGACAATATAATCAAATTTAGAGATATAGTGGCACAATTGACATTTAATGATATATATGATGAACCGGACTTTGACATAGCTTTTAGCAAATTTCATGACACAGTTAAATTATATTATGACTTATGTTTTCCAATAATTAAAATCAAACAACAGGTGACAGTTTCTGCCCCTAAATGGATTACCACTGGGCTTAAAAAGTCTTGTAAAACAAAGAGAAAATTGAGGTACAATTACTATACGTCTAGACCCAATGAAAAAGAAACAAACAAGTCAAAATATCTCCTTTATACTAAAATTTTGAAAAAGGCTTTAATTAAATCCCAAAAGATTATAAATCACAAGTACGTACTAAATAGTAAAAATAAATGTAAGGCCGCGTGGGATATTATCCAAAACAAAACGCAAGTTAATGCCGTGCCGTAATGCATTAAAGAATTAAACATTAAAAATGAAATTATCCGTGACAAAATAATAATGGCGGAAAACTTTAATGACCATTTTATACATTCTCCAAACGAACTGACCCAAACTGACAAAACATTAACCAAAAATAATACGACAAGTATTTTTTTGCAACCTACCAATAAATTTGAAATAAAACGGATTATTATGCTATTAAAAAACACACTGTCAGTTGGCTACGATGATATATCGACTAAAATTATCAAAATCTGTGCTGATGAGCTATCCTCTGTATTATCACATCTTGTTAACCTGTCGTTTATACAAGGATCCTTTCCAACGGCTCTCAAGCTTTCAATAGTGAAACCGTTACATAAAAAGGGTGATAAAAATGATTTAAATAATTATCGACCAATTACGCTGGTACCCATACTGTCCAAGATCTTTGAAAAAATTATGTATTCTAGAATGTATGAATATTTAACCAAATTCCATATTCTTAAGCTTGAACAAAATGGGTTTCAAAGAAATAAGTCCCCTACATTGGCAGCATACTCACTAGTTACTGAAATAATAAATTGTGTTGACAAAGGCCATTTGGTATCTGCAGTATTTTTCGACATGAGTAAAGCTTTTGACGTTGTGTGTCATAAAATATTAATTGATAAGCTGTACTGTTATGGCATTCGCGGCCCAGCATTGCAATGGATAAAATCGTACCTAAGCAATAGGAAACAATGTGTTGACTTAAGTGATATTGACGAAAATCATGTCATGACATCATACAGGTCAAATTACAAAGAAAACTGTAGTGGTGTCCCACAAGGGAGTGTCCTAGGCCCACTTCTCTTTTTGTTATACGTTAATGACCTACCTGATTTCATTAAATGCAAGTCTGTACTTTTTGCGGATGATATTTCAATTATAATAAGTAGTGACACTAAATTCGACTATAATGATAAAATTATGAATTCTGTCTTAAGTGTATCTGAATGGCTTACCAGGAATAGACTTAAAGTAAATATAAACAAGACCAAAATAATACAATTTAATCTAATGAAACAAAAAGAAACTCTTGACATACAATTAAATGGACAAAAACTAGAAGAGGTACAAAATACAAAATTTTTGGGAATATATATCGAAGGCAGTTGTAATTGGAATATACATATTAAAGATGTTTGTTCAAAAATCAATAAATTCATTTACCCATTACGCAGATTGACAAGGAAATCATCTCAGAAATCAGCTCTACTCGCCTATCATGGCTATGTAGCTTCCGTTTTAAGATACGGTGTAATACTTTGGGGAAACGGATCTACAGTTAACAAGGCATTTATAGCACAAAAAAAATGTGTAAGGGCAATCTGCGGGGTTGGCCCATTGTATTCTTGTAGAGAACTGTTTCCAAAACTAAAAATTTTAACATTGCCAAGCATTTATATATTTGAGTTGTGTATGTTTGTCAAGAAGCATTCAAATTTCTTTACTAAAAATAGCGATGTTGTAAATTTTAGTACAAGATATCGAGACAAATTAGTTCTTCCATTACGAAAAAAGGCAACCTCTAATAAGGGCTGCTATTCAATGGCTATAAAGGTTTTCAACAAACTGCCTAAGGACATAAAATCATTGCCGCTTTATAAATTTAAATGTAAACTTTTTATGTGGTTGGTAAATAAGGCTTATTATACTGTCCGGGAGTTTTTTAATGACAAATATTTTTTTTTCTTTTTTTTTTTGATTGACATGTTTATTATTATTGTTATTGTTGTTTTGATAAAATTAAGATAAATGTTAAAAATTGTATGACTAGTAATAGGAATTTCAATATTTGCATGCTATCGCATATGGCTGAATAGGTCAAAGCTCTATTTATTATATTTTCATGACTATGTACTGTACCCTATTTATACGCAAATAAATATTTTGAATTGAATTTTTTGAATTTTTGAATTGAATTTGAACGAAGGTACCAAAAACACCCACTTCCCGCGAAAAGGTCCGCCAGATGGTGTCAAATTTTAAATCTTGGTTCCTTTTAATCATCCTCTTGAATACAGACTGATTTCAAACTCACCCTATATTAGTATTTTACATTACAATCACATTGTAATATGGTTTGTCTTTCGTGAGGTCATTGATTCGAGAATAAATTGAATGTGTGTGGTTTGTGATTAATTTATTGTATTGTGTTCGTTGATTGCATTTTTAATTCTGCTTAGTTGTTAAACTTTTTTATAAATGACCATTATGAATTTTATCAGTGAATACAAAATTATTTTTATTAATATTCCAATATATCGGAAACTCATAAAAAACAAGGTACATGGCAGAAATCTCGAAACAACTAACTCTTACGATAGAGACCATAAAAGTATAAATCAGTAAAATTATTTTTGTCATAAAAAAAAACTGTAAAATGAAAGCGGGAGCGAGAGTAGAGTAAAAATTAATTTGCTGTTACTCACTGTAAGTAGTTTCTCTCAGGAAGTTTATTGCTTTTCGAATACTCGTAACATTGTATACCCATGTTTTAATGTACAGTGAAGAGAGGGGTCTCTTCTAATAAAAACTACCTGTAGTTATGAATAAAGATTTTGATTTTGTATTTTTTGACCCATGTAAGCTTTTTTTTAAAATGAAATTAAGAATTGTTTTTTAATTTAATTCTAAATTAAAATTCTTTCTAGGTAATAAATCTCGCTAATCTTAATAATATTATAAATGCGAAATAATGTAATATTAACTTTATTTGATATTTTAGCAATTAAATTGCAATTATAATATCAGTATACAAACTTGAAAAATTATGTCTCAGGCGGGACTCGAACCCGCAGTTCCTCCTGCGGGTTCGAGTCCCGCCTGAGACATAATTTTTCAAGTTTGTATACTGATATGTAATATTTCTTACTCATTCACGCTAAAACCAACCACGGATCTGGATGAAATTTGACACAGATATAGACAAAGAGGCCTTTTGTCTTGGAAAAATTACAGTTCTCGATTAATTCACATTACAAATCTTTCGTTTACCAAGTCTTTGAATAGCTACGAATATAATTTATGTTATGAATTCTTGCTCCGCGACCCTGACAAGACAATAATATTGTCTTGTCAGGGTCGCGGAGCAAGAATTCACATATTATGTCGCCAAATTATTCTAACAGCGATCTCTAAAGTGCGGCATGACAGATATTTAGGGAGGAGGAACAGCGTGAGGTTACAGATTAAAACGCACCCGACGTTCACGGCTATTGTCTTAGAACAAGGAGCTTCTTGAATGCTGATGAGTATGTGTTCTATGTGTAGTATTAACTACAAACTGTTCTAAATGTTTCTTGTTTCTGTCGTGTGTGTGGTTTTACACTTGTGTAATCATCTAATGTGAGGGTTAGTTATTCATTGTATGGTTGTCAATAACACTGATCGGAAGTAAGCTCGTTTGTTTTTTTAGTCATTTTGTTGGTCCATCTTGTTCTAGTTTCATAATTAATATTAAGATTACCACTCTTGTAATATTCCTTTGCATTTTCGTTTTGTAAAAGAGTAGTAAGATTTATTCAGTTTATTGTATAAGTACCCTCCAAGAAAGCAGTAAAATTTTTGTGTAATTTGGAATTTGAAGCTTTTACTAGGACAATTGTCATTTTTCCAGTGCAGTTTAGGTTTAGACAAGAGCAATCAATATCGGCAATCCTAACCTTTTTCCATGTTCTGTGGCCAAACCCCTTGCAAGATTGGCGGTTTTGGAGTTTATAGGTCAGTGGACTGATAGTCTGGTTATAATGATGATGATGCTGAGATATGATGGTTTTGCCTTGTAATTCACCTAGCAGCATGTACAGACAAGCTGTTACTTACTATGCAAGATGCGATTGTAATGTCAATACTCTTTAGTTTATTGGCGATCCAAACTTAGGCGTTATCCATGTTGAATGTGAAGTGTGGCGAGTTTTATGGTTTCCTCTTTTGGTTCGAGATTACAGTTAAAAACTGGGGTCTTTCCCAGTTATTTATCAACGTAGGTAGGGTCTCAAATCAACGCGTATACCTTTCGTTATTGTTCACAAAATTATCTGATTTGGAAATAGTAGAAGTATCCATCCATAACATTTGAAAAGACATTTTACGAGAAATATATTTTTCTGATCCCAGGAAAAGCAACTAATGAAGCACTTGTTTCGTGGAAATTAGAAACAACAAAGGTACCTATGATCCAGATCCGAGAAAATACCGGAAAATGTTATATAACTAGATACGAGTATGTCTGTCCCCGAAGAAGTAGTATGTTTGTCTTTCGTGAGGTCATTGATTCGAGAATAAATTGAATGTATGTGGTTTGTGATTAATTTATTGTATTGTGTTCGTCGAAGATAGTCTTCAAATGGTTTATAATTTAAAGCAAAAGTACAACACAAAAATTTAATATCGAATTACATAATAAAGTAAATTGAAAAAATTGGTTTTTGATATTATATATTACGCACACACAGTTATTATTTGTAATTACACTATAACAAGATTTTTTCAAGTGTATCGTTAGTTCGTTACTGTCTAGAGAACAAACCATGTCGCAGCCATCACCTATTGTTCTCATAATTAGTTTATTACGTTTTAACTATAGCATTGTCACTGGGGTTTAATAACTTAATTAGAGCAGCCTTTAAGAATTATCGCATAACCACTGGATGGTTGTTTAGCTCTTATACATATAAAAAGTGTCCAAGTAAGTAACCAAAAGAAAAAAAGAAAATATTGTCTCTCTCCTCCTATGGATAGATACCCAAAGGAGTACTGCCAGAAGAAGACATTAGCAGCGTCTCCTTTCCGACTTTGGTCAAAACTAAGGTCGCTAACCGACAGGCGTGGCGGTTAAGGGGACTACTAGAGCAATTTGCTGGATATACTAGAGAGGTAATTTCCTAATTATACTGATCTAGTTTTTTGAGAACTGATTTTGTTTAGAAGTAATAAAATAAATCAATTGGGGGCAGCACAAAGCTCTAGTTTTTTTATTTTATTTTTATTTTTTTATTTTATTTTTTTATTGGCATACACAACAGGTAACAATCTTAACTTGTCTAATGACAAACATGGATGATCTTAGAACTAGATTGCAACCTGAGAACGTGTATACACAGCGAGACCAACATGCGTTAACACTATAGGTACTATATGTATAACAATACAACAGGAACAATATTACCAAACAAATTTATGGAAAGCTCAGTGGAGGATACGTCTAACGTTACTACGAAATGTAACGTGGTTAGGTACAAATATATCGAGGTTGTCGCTCTGTGACAATTGATTACATAAACGGCACATTCTCATCACGGAATTATAGAAAGTAGTCTTGTTCATAAAAGTTTGCAACACAAAAGTTTTCATTCGGTTACGGGAAATTATTCTGGCTTCAAAGTTAAGAAGTCCCCTGAAGGCATAATCTTCTATTGGAGAGGCTCTATGTCCAGCTGTTGACTGATTTAAGTAAACACTTATGAATCAATGGTTGCTGGAAATGGCGAGGATAGAATTAAACATATTCGAACATAGGGATTTAATAGTTAACAACAAAAAACAATAAGTTGTTTTGCTAATAATAAACTAAATTAAATTAACTTGATCTTGTTTCATCGTATGAAAATTGAATCCAATCAAACCAAACAACCTTTTTCCAAGCAATATGGCTTCTGCGCCAGATAAGCCAATATGGGTTTGCATGAGTCTGTAATCTGTATTACCTTTTCTGTTCGGCCGAGCCAGAGCTATTATTACGCAAAATGGAGTTTTGTGCCTTTTTCATCACAAACAAAAGCCCCCAGTTGAATGGCTCACCTACAGAGCAAGCCTTTACAGCGCTGCCTAGAGATCACTAACCTCGGTTGCCGACTCACATAAATTTAGACCACATAATACGAGAGTAATCAGTAAAATCAGATTTATTTCTGCAAATAGGCCCCAGGGGGCGCTTTTACACGTTCCGATATTTTAACCTATCACTGCTTGGGGACAAGTCTGTGATAGAGCCGAGAAGCGCAAGTCCCTTTTGTCAGCCTTTTTTAAATAATTAATACAATTATGTTTTCAAATTAATAATTATGTTTTCCAGTGCGATCTAGGACAATTTAATGTCATTTCCATCATTTATAAAATCTAAAAAAGTTAAGTAGCCTTTCAATTAAAATTACTTTCCCGTGAACTAATTTCCCCTTTTTCGCATTCTGAAATCTCAAACTTTATGTCTAGTATTGGAATCGTGTACGTTACGTTTCTTAAAAATAAATGTAAATATTACTGTAGTAAATTGAATGTATGGGAAACAGTTGTGAGTAATAAAGCATAGATTTCTTTGAACAGTTCCCCTAACCAGTCAGGGGAACTACGGCCGTAAATAACCATACTGCCATAAATGGGTGAAGGCTCAGATCATATAAAGAAGGAGATATGAAACTATATAAGTCTCTTATTAGAAGTCAGCTAGAATATGCCGTACCAATTTGGAACCCCTTTTATAAAATATATAGTGATGCAATTGAAAATGTACAAAAGAAATTCCTGCGGTGTGTTGGTTACAGATGCTATCATAGTTACTTATCATATGACTTACTATTGGAAAAGTTTAAATTTTTAAAACTTACGGATAGACGGACACTATTAGATATGATTGTACTGTATGACTTGTGTCAAAATAGATTTGATGACAATGGATTAACAAGTAAACTGAGATATTCTGTTCCTAGTAAACCTTCTATTCGTTCCTGTCGGCAAATAAAAACATTTGCACTTACAAAATGCCGTACAAATGCGGGTAGACGGTCACCTTTTAATAGATTGTTTAAGGTATATAGATATAACTGTAGATTTAATGATGTAGACTTATTTAATACGAAACCACTTAAATTTAAAAGTAAAATTCTGTTAAAACTTAAAGAAAATTGATATAAAAAGAATATTTTAAAATATTTTACTTCCCTTCCTAAGATTTACTGATTTTTTTACTGTATTGGTGTGTATATTTGTGCATGTAGTTGTTTTTCTGTTCATATTTAATTTCTTTGTATTTACTTAAATTGTTTAGTTATGTTGTCGGTAGATATTATATATAATTTACAACTTGTCTCATAGTAATCTTGTTAATATTGTAAACATCTTTCAGTCTTGCTCATTTCTTCTCTCAGCAGAGAATATTCTTATATTTACATTACGTGGACAGTGTTGTTGGTCTTAGAATTAGTAACATTTATTAAGTATGACTCTAAATTAAGAATCATTGTAAGACTGTTTGCTGTCCTAAATAAATGAAAAAAAAAAAAAAAACTACTACTACTCGTCAATCCTTAACGAACCCGTGTCTCCGAATTATTAATGTGTGCAACGCACCTACAATAACACTGTTGTAAGCATCACACTAAATCAATTTACAACGCTCATTGGTGCGCACACACACATGGACCCAATTACAGCGGCTACCACTTACTCGCTTACACAATGCGTCATTTGGTGTGTGCAAATTAGTGTGTCGCTACAAAGTGTGGTCGCGACTCGCGACGCACACGTCGGGCAGTGAACGCTTTGATTAAACCTCGATACATTGCGCAGTCGCATAGTGCTCACAACACAGCTAATTAGTATTAAGCCTTCAATGTATATTGTGCCGATACAATTATCGTTACATGGATGTTTTCATTAAATAATTCGCTGCGGTGTGCAATAGTTCTGTTTGCCCATATTGGATTCGCACGCGCTACGCCCCCATTTCATATCTATTTCTTTATATGATCTGAGGGTGAAGGCCTTACTGGCTATGAATGCATGCCAAATGTGCCATAACTAGCAATATCCATCTAACAAATATAAAGGAAGTTATTAAAACAATAATTTCAGTACAATGAAATACGTTTTACCTTCAATAGAAATTGCCTTCTTAAAATAATAAACCTTATGCAGATTCTTCATACCTGTGTTCTGTTAACAATACGAAGTACTAAAGTTCCTTAGTTCAATGTTAGAGTCTAAAAATAGCAATTACTTATCTTCTTGTAGTAGGGGTAAAGCTCGCCTTCAAAACACTCAAATGAGGCTGTTTAGTTACCAGTTGAGTTCGAGGTAACAATTAAGCATTAAATCTTACTTGTCTCCGAACCAAATGTGATTCTAGACTTTATCGAACAACGACTGCATACATTGCTCCTTAGAACTAAACGTATTTTCACTGGTTCAGTGCCAACATCACAATGGACGTGACAGAGCTGGAAAAAGTCGAAAGGAAGATGGGGAAAAGTAGCCTACGGTACAGGCAATATACATTGTGATGGTGTTCAAACTCTTTTTAACAACGACCATGTGTAACCACTTTCGTGGAATGGTTTCATTGTAAAGAATTAATGGGTGGAACATACTTTTTTCTTGAAGTGGTTTAAACAACCCGACGGACACGCTAGAAGCTCCAATATTTGTCATTTATTTTGGAAATAGCACAGTTGTGACTGTGGTCGGTGTGCATTGAAGCTGTTTTAACATTCATGTTTTAGAACTTTTCTAGTTTCGCAATAACAATATGGTACGTCTCAACACTCTATCATAACGGTGGTGTATTAAATAAATAAATAATATAATCTTATTTCAGGTGATAAAACCCATATTCTGATAATTATACATTCAAATTTGATTTGATTGTTTGATCAAGTCTTAAAATGCTAGTATAATTGTATTTGATTGTAATTGTACAACTTCCTATCTTATGTCAAGAATATTTGTTGTCAATGTAATACATATTTTAAGTTACGATTGGACTGACATGTCTATGTAACGACCAAAGTCCTTTAAACAATAAAGAGAAAAAAAATGCTGGTAACTATGTATTTACAAAATTAGGACACAACAGCTTAAGTAGGAGCCAATATTTTACTACAAAATACAAATACAAATAGAAATATATTTATTCATAACATAAGTCTTATTTACAGAGTAAGGTGTGGATCACATCTATTTAAGTTTTTATCTTTTATCTTTAATACTAACTAGTGTAACTAATTGTCAATTTTTAAGGCAAACGCAGTGTGTGACTCCTGGGGCCTATTTGCAGAAATAAAACTGATTTTAGTAAAGTACGCGTTGTCAAATAACAAACGCTAATACCACCCGTCGTCATTTAAATAATTTGCATTGATGAAGTTTCTGTTCAGGGCAGTACACGTAGTCTATCACATGGGCCGTGCCTTAACTACCTTATACTTATGGTGACAGCTGTAGACTGTGTGGAACTTACCCACTTAATGACTGAAGTATTCAAATTACTTAATTATACAGTGCTAGTAGTTAATGCAGTATCTAATGACCCTATTAAAATGAAACACGTAAGTGACGGTAACAATGTGTATTTAAGTATTGTGATGAAGATATATAGTTTGGACTACTATTAAGTAAGTATTTCAGCAAACATTTGCCTCGAAGCAATGGTCGGTTAAAATATTGGCACATGGAAAAGCACCTCTATCAGTCTATTTGCAGAAATAAAAGGATATTCAATTTTCTATGAAAAAAGGAAGATATTATCCAAATTCTAACTTCTGAAAAACACAGCATACTAATCTAATCAATACATCAATTGCCAAAGCTGAACTTAAAATGCATTTATTTTAGTAATAATTAATTATGTAGATTGTACACTACTTACTGAGTAACATTTAGCCCCGCTCACCCTTCGCCTGTATTGTTAGGGTCCTGCATTATGTATGGCAGTGTTCCTCGTCGCCATGCGTTGTTTGGCATTAAAATAAATTACAATCATGTGCCCTCCGCCCATTGTGTAAACTAGCGGAGGCCCATCGGAGTGTTTTAGAATATTTATCAAATTGATAACGCTACAGGTACAAGTATCGTTATAATAGTAACGCAATATAATAATGACGTTAAATACATCGGTAATAATGAAGGACATTAACGATATTTTGTACAACTTTACCGCTTTTTTTAAGATCTGTCAAAACCAAATAAATATGTGACATTTCGAGCTTATCGAAGACAGCCTAAAGTTTTCAAGTGTAAAAATAAATGTTTTGAGTATAATTAAAGGGACAAGTATAATATGTTATTATACCGCTCACTAGGAAGACATTGAAAGGAGTGTTCGACCAAGCATCGATGTTCGGAAACCGAACGTCCGCTCGGTATTGTTCGCCGCCTTTCGCCGATTGTAGATTCGTTTTAGCCGTCATAATCACTACGCCTGCCTAATGTGGGTTAGTTAGTGATCACAAACCCGAGCAATGTCCCATAATTCGAAACTCCCGGGAATTGGACCTCAAGACCTTGGTTAGCTACTTTAATCACTCCAACGTGGCGTTTTACTTAGTTTATTTAAATGTAAATATAACTTAGCTCTTCTGTACACATAGGTACTTACAGTAAGCCTGCATATCAGACAATATATTTTTGTTGCAATCTCGCACTTATGTACACTACGATAAGATACTGTGCTATCGTATATACATACATGCAGTACCTCTACATTAACTGTCTGTTTATCTTCAATAAATAAACGCAAGTCTGAAAGCCCCCTGCGTCCGTATGTCTGCGGATGTGTGGCATTAGGAGCCGCTCCCGTGTTATTGAGCTGCGGCAAACTTTTACAGCACGAAACAAACGATTTGCAACCTTATTATACAGGCTTAAGATGGTAGGTGAGGTCACACAGTGCGTGGTTCCAGTGCGGTTAGAGTCGGCTGCGGTTTGATGTTGAATATGCTTTTAAAATTATACAGATGCCACACTCTAAACACGATGTCTGTCCATGCCCCTGATTCGCGTAACCAAATCGTATCACAATCGTAATTGAATAGCAGGTTTTTGACAGTTCTAGTATGGGCTAAATGTCAAAATCGTCCAATTCAATCACGATCGAACTGCGATTGAAATAGCTGAATATGGCCCCAGTACATTCGAAACTATCGTCTCTTTTACTCGTGCCATGAATTTTTAAGTGTTTAATAAAAAGTATAGTAACCGCCTTACTCATTGCTGGGCAAAGGCCTCCATCATTCACGCCAAATGCAGGCTGGTGATCATAAATCCGTGGATCTCCATGGATCGATCGAACGCGGGACCCCAAAATCTTGACCCAGTACTTATACCAGACTAACGGGGCGCTTACCAAATAATATTTTTCAAATAATTTATGTCAAAATATTACAGCTCAGTGTACAACGAGCGTACAGTGGAACAGTCCAAACTAGCGCAGGCACTTTGAAATTGCTGCGCCACGCAAATAGCGTCATATTTCAATTCTTTGTCCAATTTTTAAAAAGTTTCGAAGCGCAATATATCTTTGGGAGTGCTATATTTGTGTACGTAAATGTATCGTAGGAAATATCGCTTTGGATGTGCTCACAAAAAGCTGGTGAAGTGCGAGCCGGAATCAAACACCGGGTCCAATTAGTGAACTCTTTCGTTCGTCGGTTATGTTTCTAAGGACGACCTCCGTAGAGTGGCGTACTCACCCGTTTTTAATGTGTCGCCAGCTTCAAAATGCCGGGTTCGATTCCAGTTTTTTTACTCGTGCTCCAAATTGTCACAGGTGTTGCTTAGAACAATTCCTGGATGCAATTGTCTTAGGTCTGAGCGTCTTAGTCTTAGGTACCTTCGTTGTTACTTACTTTGGTATCAGAACTTTGGAATGTATAGGATGATGTCCATATTTAATTTTATTCCTTAATTTTTTTTTATTAAGCTATTATAAATAAATAAATAAATAAATAAATTATTGCATAGCTTCTATCGCGGGCCTTGAGCGTGGAGACCGAATCCAGAAATTCCGTAACGTAAAGAATCCTAACACCCACACCCACACACTCGGCGCAAGGCACGATCGAACAATTTCGAATTTCCGAAATTTAAAAGAATTTAGAAGATAATAAGGATTTTGACAATATGGTTGCCTATGGTAACCATATCTGCCAAAATAACAGAAAAATTTAATTACAAAAGTCAAAATTAGAAAATACATAAAATTATAAAATTAAGCTATTGCATAGCTTCTATCGCGGGCCTTGAGCGTGGAGACCGAATCCAGAAATTCCGTAACGAAAATAACCTAACCCACTCCGACCGGCACAGCGGTGATACTTTTTAGTTTTATAATTGCATAAGTTGATAAAAAATGCTATGCAATAGCTTTACCGCGGCAGTCTCCGAGTGCCACACGTCTTTTATTTTTCTTTCTTTGTCATCTGCAGTCCCCTCCCTCGGTGTAACCACGGGAAACGAGTGTCAAAACCTTTTTCGAAGTAGGTAAACTGTTTTCGAAGTTTTTTTTGTGCTGTCTATCAAAGTTGCCGAAGCGTAGGGCACTCAAAGTTTGCTCAACCATAACGGTCTAATGGGTGACGGGAAACTAACATAGTAACTATTTTATACCACTCTGTATATTTTGTAAATTATTTAACAAGCCAAAACCAGTCTATCATAGACTAACATTATGCAAATAAATACTATGGTGAAGTCAGAAATATAATAATAAATATTATCAAGAATATGGTGTATCATTCATCAATAATCATATTTGAAAAAAAAATTTTCATAGAAATCGGATCTTAAAATTTTAATTTGTATAAAAATAAGAAAATAAAATTTTTTTTTGTGAAAAACAATTTTCGGTATCCCTATTTAGTTATAGTTTTCCGCAAAGTAACGCCTGAGTCGTTTAATTAAAAAAAAAAATGAAATCGAAATATTCTTTACCCAGTATGACAGGCGATTCTTGCATCATTTAACAACGAATACAATAACAAAATCGAATAAAACGCTAGAAATCTTGGGATTCTTCCGCATTGTTAAAACCAATTGATTTGAGCACGACGATGATGGTGGGTGATTCTCACGACAATCACTTTCAAATCGACTTAGAAACGAGTATCAGAGCCGTATTAAGTGATTTATTGTCGTCTTCGCAAAGAACGAAAAATAGAAGTTGCACCTTTTTTGCTTTGTTTGACGATGTGTGTAGTGAAGTGGGTAGATTTCTGATTCAAATTAATATCCAGCCGAGTGGAAAAAGGGACAAATATCTGAGGCGCGTTACATGAATACGACTTTCTCTTTAACTGCCTCAATTTGACGTTCTGTTGGTCTAGCTAGTGGTTTGAATATCGGGCTTAGATCTCTGGGTCCTCGATATCCAGGTCGGGCAAAAAAAGTTTAGAATTTTCGAACATTCCTCAGGTTTGTGTCACCATCCAAAGAATGTTTGAAAATGACCAATTTGGCAAGCGTGGTTATTATGGATCATTCCTGTGGTAACTTCAATTCGATGATGGAAGCCTTTTCCATGCAGTGGGATGGCTATAGGCCGTTACTAAGTATATTTTGGAGTTTTGTCTGTTTTAATCTAGGTGTGGCTTTTTCAGGTTAATGCTTTGAACCCCACGAGGCACCCGGGTGCCACGATAACAATTGATTTCAATTGTGTCTGGAATAACTCACGATCGAGGGATTAAAAACAAGTTACTCCAGCACATAACAACACATCGGCTTTCAGCTGCGGGTGCAACATTGCTGTGTATTACTCGTATGAATAGCATGTGGGTCATGCGACCGCAGATCGATTTGTCTGCAGCGACCACTTCGATGACAATGACTGCCATTGCGTTTGATGTGCCTTTGATTATTACCATAGCCGTTCCACCATTTGCTCTCGACGAATTTAATTCGCAATACATACTGGTCCAGATATCATATTAGAACTTTACGAGGTCTGCAAAGTTATGGATACAGAACTTAACCCATAAGTAAATGTAGACAACATCACATACTTACATTGTTCTGATTCCAAAGTGAGTAACAATTTGAAGCACTCGTATCGTACCTACTTAATCAAAAACAATCCACAAATACCCAGACCCAAGAAATTGTAGAAAAACACTTTTTTCTACTTTGATCCGGGAATCGAACATATTAATAAGACCTTGGAGCAAGCGATACCTTGGTACGCTACTCCGCCAAGGAGGTCGTCAAAGTAATTCAAGTTAAAATTCTTGTCTTGTTCCTTTTTTCTAACTAGTGGAAATATCGCAATACATAGCCTCCTTGTACAAAACTTTATTTAAACTTTTGCGTTGCATGACTATTTCAAAATGAATAACAGTATTTGAACACGAAAATACAATAATAATAAAGACCGTGTTGGTCTCAAGTTAGATCTAGATCAAAAATCGGCCACTCTTTTGAGTTGTCTTACCACACCTACTTACAAGCTCTTTAGAGAAGCATACAAATGTCCATTCCACATGACGATATTAAGAGAGTAAAAGTCATAATTAAAATATGAATAGGTATACTCAATTGAACTTCATCAGGTCTTCAAGTTAAATCATTTCATAATCAAGTAATGAAAAAATCCACTAACCTTTATAAAGATGACCTTCATGTGAACGCAGATTGGGCAGAACATTCTTTCATGGCTTGATTGCAACTTCGAAACGGCACATAAACTAATATACATTTCAGTTTCTCGCACATACGTATAAAATAGCATAGAACAACTTTTAATTATATATATTCTTATTTTCATAAATTTAAAGATTTTATGGATGGAAATAGTTCCATCATCCATATTATTCATTATATTTTTACAATGCGAAGACAAAAATAAAGAACGATCGAAAACCACTTCTGTCATTTACAACAAAAAAGGTTGTATGTCAAATATACCTACATAATTATAAACTTCTTTGGTATATAATTTTAGTCCTGTTTGTTACTTACAAAATTGTATTTAAAATATATGACTATAAACAAGCACTAAATAAGGTTTTATTTAAATTTATTTATCCTGATGTTTCGATGACCTCACAGCGATCGTGGTCACGGAGTGAGAACACCTTAGTCGATTAAGGTTTTGTTAGTCATAAAAGCAGTTGTTTTAAAGAGTTTTAAATTAGCTTATAATTTTAAAATGTTTAAATTACCGCCTTTATTTGTTACCGTTGAATGAACTGTCATGATTCTTGCAGTGTTGCCATGGTTGGTGATCTTCATGGATGATACGACGGGATCTCAGCTGGTAGCGGCCATCTATCTTCTCTATCCTCTGAAACGGATTTTTGCGCGTCAAGAGATAATATGTTTTGTTTTACATTTTGATCTTTTGTTTTTTTTTATCATTGTAGTTTTTATATAGGTAAATTATAAAAGTGATTTACCTACTTATGTGCCGTTTGATGCTTATGTGCCTTCTATCTAGTCCTACAGACGTCGTAAGGTGTGACTCGAAAAAGACGTCAAACCGCGAATGGGCAATATTAATAAAAATATAGCAAACTCCTTATTTAATGTGTAGTGGACTTGTATATGTCTATGACAATGTTAATCACTTTACGGAACAGAACACGTCTATTGATGTGATAGGAATAAAACTTCTGCCATGGCATTGCGTCTCGTAACGTTTTTTATTATCCCCTAAAGAAACAATAATCATTATTATCCAGAATACCAGCGCTTCAACGGCCCTTGGTTCATTGCAGCACATGCTGAAGTGGGACCTAATTGGCCATATTACTTGCCAATTTTTTTTGTTTGTTTTATGTCTTTTGTTTATACACCTGTAATTTCGTCTGTCTGTAGTAATGTGCTTGTGCCCAATTAAATGTTTCTTTCTTTCTTTAATCCTAATAGGTCTTTATTCTTCGTTGTCTCAACATTCACAGCAATTTGCAATAACATTATGAGTACCGTGCCGTACCGTATCAAACTCATATCACTTTTTGTTGTGTTTTCACGCGTTCGTCCAAAAGCTATAATTACGAGTCGTAAATTATACATCTAATAACGGTACGTATCTAATAGATTGCGTGCTTGTCTGTCCGCAACTCTTATCGCAACCAATATTTAAATACCGACGTTGATCGCAACTCATTGTAACATAACGGAAATAAATTAGCGCTGATTAATGATGGACGGAGATCTAAATGTGGCTCGCTGTCAGACTCAGGCTGTTTTGATAGAGGCAATTACTATACCTACCTTAGTTAGACAATGAATGGAATATCACTACTCCTGAATAGTCAATTGATTCGATATTTATAGTATGTTGTTTTTTTATGAGTTTCCGATTTTTTGGGACTGTTGCAACCGCCATGATCACGGAAAAACTGTACCTACAACAAGAAATGGTATATGCCTTAAATAAATTGACTCTTGTGTGGCCATGGAAGTTTTAATCAGTATAGCACCATTTCTTCACGATCTCTGTATAAATTAACTTTCAAAGATAGTCTACTGACAGAGTTGCAAGTCTATTTTAGGCCTCTAACGCGACTTGTTTTGCCACGACTGCCATCTTAAGTTAGAGGCCGGACGACTTAAAGTTCAGAAGCACGGCTATAATAATAGCCCCCCGTTAGTTTGGTATGATTTCGTATTTTCTGACGCAAAAGATTAGCGTCGTGATATTATGTTATGTATGCTCGATCACTTGTAATTTCTTACCAGGATTTTGTTTGTTTCATAAAGTAAACCCTATTTAAATTTTGAAAAACAAACGTAGGTTCGACTGCCAGTCTTTCACAAAGCCGATACCTAAAACACTTTTTAAGTATAATTATAATTGAACCACGAAAAGAGCTAAAAGCCAATTGTGAATTAGTGCCAAAAATAAATTACTGCTGTTCATCGTTAACATTTTGGTATTTTTTTAACTTTGACGACAAAATGAAAGGATTTTTTATTTGAAAGTCATCAAATGAACGGTATTTTTCGACGGGCGACGGGCTTATTTTCGTTCACTGGCGTTATCATCGCTAGAGCATTAGCAGTGATTGGCACCTGACGGCAGCGTGGGACCCACACACGTGAGTAACGCGTCAAATTGCCGACAAACGCCCACTCAACTTAAACAGCTTTAGAACATTTGCACGCGAGGAGCCATCGAAAGTTTTTGAACGTCCAACCGTATAATTGAATTACCCAATGCGACGTGTGTTTGAGAAATTCGGACATCCCGTAATTTAGGTGATAGCTATAAGTATAGTATGAGTAGGCTGCCAAAAAATTCGAGTCGTCTCAGTAAGAAGTAAGCTGAACTGCTAAGGCAGCAATAAAGTTCAATATCGCTTAGCATAGGTACTTCATATTATAGGTTTGGTCCAGAATAAAAAGGCGTATGTCACAAAACTGCTTTTTTCAAATAACTTAGATAATATTATAGTGTAATAAAGATTCCTGTATGCGTAACTATAGGTATAACTCATTTATTTATTATATAATATTGAAACACAAAATCATAAAGAGGGTGTAAATCAATAAGATTGGATATTCGTTCAAAAATGTTTTAATAAATTATATCAACATTTAGTAACAATTTTTTTTCCAATTCACGAATAAAATTTGCCGACACAAAAATAAGTGATACAAACAAAATTTCGAGATTAAATCTTATTTATATAAGGTAAGTAGTCATATTTTTTATTTTAGCAGCCCTTATTCATATTAGGTCTGTCTCTCTGTTACTCTTTTAAGGCTAAACTACATAACTGATTTTAATAAAATTTGGTACAAAGATAGATTAGACCTGGAGAAAAGACATAATAGGTTATTATGTATCCCACTGCTGGGTATAGGTTACTATCACCCGCGCGATATAAAGTGAAAAAAGCTAGAAAAATTATATTTTCATAATATACATTCATTTACCACAGCAACGATGGGTATATAATCACCACGCCTGCCAAATGCGGGTTGGTGATCACAAACCCGAGCAATGATCGAAAATTCGAAACTTTTGGTTGCCCGAACCGGGGATCGAACCCGGTACCCCGGATCTTGGCCCGGTATTTAAACAACAATACCAACGGGGCGTTCATCTTGAACTCAATGAGGAGGTGTTTCCCTGCAGTGGGAGGATTATAGGCTGTTACTTTACTTTTACATTCGATTTACAAACGTATGCATAATTATAAATGCCAAATTCAAAGAAACATACAACCTCCCAGATTACATAGTAAACCCTGGGCCCGCATTCAAACAGAAGCAAACTAATTCGATTGATCAGACAATCGCTCCTCTGTACAAAGCGGATAGTTGCCTATCCCAAGTTTCAGTTAACTCGCTCCCAACTCCTAAGTAGACTTACAACAAGAACTTAATAGTTACCTAGTTGTAAATAAGTTTTGTTTAACTTCAAGTAGCTGTTAGTATTATAAGTTATCAAGATACTAGCGCTTCGACAATACTTCGTTTGCGTAGTATTCTGTTATCTTGCGCTCCTGGTTACATTGCTTTCCTGTTATACTTGGTGATTTAAAATGTTCCAAATTAAAATGTAGGTGCTCCATTTGTACAATTTGGGCACAAAAGACTGGTTCGGGGTACAATGGAGCACAAATATTTTAATTAGATACATTTTAAATTGGGTTTTTGATCCTGCCATATTGATGCTTACTATATCTCGCTCATTAGATATACTGTATATTTTTGTTCTAGCCTTAGTTTAGACTTGCGCAGAATTATTTCTTAGTTTAATAATGTCTCTTAATCATTGATTCTACACTCTTAAACCCTTAGACTTTTGTAATCCAGCAGTGTCGCAAAATCTGTTTGAAAGAACAAAGACACAAAGAAAATAATTTATTTGGCATACGTATTAATATTTTCTTGGGTTTAGTTCGGTCAATTTTTATAAATATTTTATTCATCTGCCTCTGTTTTTTTTATTTGTGTCACATTTAGTATTTGAGAATTTTCCCCCTTTTGTCGACTAATTAATATAACGTTTCACCATCACTTGTGACAATGTTCGTTAAACACATTTTTTCTTTATCAAAAAGCAATAACAGTTAAGCTAACGTCTTACACAACATCTCATAAACTTATGAATTGACTACTAACAATTCAACAGTTTGTCATTTTGGAGAAATTTTCCTTATTCTATCCTGATTCCACGAAACAATATTAAGTTTTATCTCCCTTTATCGACTATTTATTAACATTCCTTTTCATTTCCTTAATAATTTCTTTTAACGCTAAATTTTTTGCTTTCAACCTTTTCGTTTGTCGCTGCAAGTTTTTTATTTTGAACAACCTCTTTCTAAGCAGTTCCGTCTTCTTTGTCAGTTTCTTTTGTAGTTCTCGTTCCGTGGGGGTAGATTCATCAGGTTTAGTTACAGCTGAGTGGGGGGTACTTAAGGGTGTGCTACATGGAGGTACCACGGCTGGGGGCTGGTAACTTCCTTGGTTCACCAACATCACTGTCGGAGTGTTATAATTATAATTACAGATGGGGCTTGCGATCTGAAAGAAATGAGCATATTGAATTGACTTATTTGGAAAATCATTTTGTGTGTCGTAATAGGCGACTTAAATTGTACTGCTGGAAGAAAGGCATCAGCGTCTGATCAGACTATTGTCCATCTGGTGGTATCTTCGTTTTTTCTGATTTCCACAATACAAGTGCTTTAAATATTAGGGGTTAAAGTATAAATTGCCGTTTTGTATGGACAAAATCGAGAAAAGTCATTTTTCCATACTAACAATTTTTCAGTTTTTTTAAAACGCCTGAACCGTTTTCGATGCAATTAAAGGTGAAAGTTAGATGGTTATAAAGCTACGCATTATAGTATTTAAATTTCTGATAATCAAAGTATATAATACAAATATACTTAATTGAAGTATCAAGGTCAGCTGACACATTGTAAGGGTCTTTTCAACGACTTCCTTTGAAGTAATAGGCACTGGTATTGCATTTTTTTTTAGTCAAAAGTTACTTTATTAAGTTTTTGATACAATACAAAAAGAATTACGCAATAATACGACTATACTTAAGAGCTATAAACAAAATAAAAAGTGGGAAAATAATCGGCAATTTCATACTTTAACCCCTATTTGTTACTCATATTGGGATTAGAACAATGTACGAGTATGTGATGTTGTCCACATTTTTTACTATTATCATTTACCAGTTGACCCCGTTGACGTCGCATTGCGCCTGAATAGTATTTGATTTTGACGTGTGACCCTAATAACCAGACCCGAGATAATGTAAAAAAACCCTTTTCTTCTACATTGACCCGCCTGGGAATCGAACCTGGGACCTCGAAGTACCTTGAAAACCGGTGTGTACCTACGCCATTCCGCCACAGAAGTCGTATATTATTTAAAAAAAATTAGATAGACACGCTTGTCAAGCGTAACGATTTTGGCAAATAACTAATTTTGGCTCGTGTTCAACAATGAACTGATGTAGGTAGGGTTTGTTGGTGATTACTATTTCAGGTACGACAACGGCAGGTCAACCTACACAAAAAGTTAAGGGTCGTTGAATTGATTTTCAACTTTAAGTCCAACAAGTAGAGATCAATATCAATTGAGAAATTTGGACGTTTTGTGGTAGGTTAACGTGCTGTTACGTGCGTGTGTACGTTCTGCTACTATTTTTACTAGCAATGTCAAGTTAATACTAAAATTATCTTTATAGATAGATAACTGACAAGTAGGCACTCACCAAATAAACTGGGTGGTTTTCTTCCACAGTTTTAGGAGTAGGCTTTTCTAAGTAATGTTTTAGTATACTTTCGTGCGTATTGCTGTTGGAACGTTCAGGGTTCGTATCTTCGGTCACTACAATGGTATATTCCTCCTGAGGAATTTCGCCTTTGGTTAATAGATGCAGTCGAATAGACAAATTATTTTGAATGCTTCGATCATCTACACTAATATTATACAGAGGAAAGATTTGTATTTTTGTGTAAGTGTATGTTTGTAATGAATAAACTCAAAAACTACTGAACCGATTTCAAAAATTATTTCACCATTAGAAAGATACTTTAACCTTGAGTGATATATTAGGGGTTAAAGTATGAAATTGCCGTTCTGTATGGACGAAATCGAGAAAAGTCATTTTTCCATACTAAAAATTTTTTAGTTTTTTTGAAAACGCCTGAACCGTGTTCGAAGCAATGAAAGGTGAAAGTTAGATGGTTATAAAGCTATGCATTATAGTATTTAAATTTCTGAAAATCAAAGTATATAATACAAATACTTATACTTAATTGAAGCAAGAAGGTCAGCTGACACATTGTAAGGGGTCTTTTCAACGACTTCCTTTGAAGTAATAGGCACTAGTATTGCGTTTTTTTTTAGTCAATAGTTACTTTATTTAGTTTTTGATACAATACAAAAAGAATTACGCAATAATATGACTATACTTAAGAGCTATAAACAAAATAAAAAGTGGGAAAATAATCGGCAATTTCATACTTTAACCTCTATTAGTTTATATTTATTGCTAGAAAAGATTAGGAAACCTTATAAAAAAAAAAATATGTCCACCCGTGCGAAGCCGGGACGGGTCGCTTAGTATAAAAAAATATTATGTACACTTAGTTATTAGTACCAGTCAGATATCTACTAACAAATTTTCAATTGAGATAAATAAATAAATAAAAACAAATGTCACGTCACCGTACATCATGCGTGCCAGTGAGTGGCAAAAAACAAGCGCCGTATATCATCAATAAAATTAAACAAATAATTATTATAACACACTAATTTTATTGTTTTCTTGAGTTTACGCTAACACTATACATTGAAATGAAATTTAACACTAATTTCACCAAAAAAAACTGTCTGTATTAAAATTTATATTGTATATTAAAAACACTGTAATTAAATCGTAGGCAGGTATTTGAACCTAATATAAGTGTAATTAATTATAATTAATGAGAGTATGGTAAAAAATTACGTCATTCTTAAACAAAAACAATGTTTGTGTTTTTAAAAGGAAATGGAATAGTTATTCGTTATACAGGAGTGTAAAGCTTTTTAACCGCGTGTTTTATTTTGATGACCGAGCAAGCGAAGGATCCTTAAAACGATTCAACAATTGGAATGCTGGGCTTTGGTGATATATCTTGTATCTTTCAACATGTAAGTTTCCATCCCACTGTGCGAGAAAGTATTGCCGAAACGGGCAGTGAGGTAATAACGAAAAATAAGGACGAGCTTAGAAAGCTTACATTAATAATATACGGCGACTTCAGTGGCCATTTTCCCTTCCAAGGCGACATGTAGCCAGCAGGCAATGTGTTAAAGACATAAGCGCCTTACTATTAATATTAATAGATAAACTTGGGCCTTATATATTCAGCTATTTCAATCGCAGTTCGATCGTGATTGAATTGGGCGCTTTTGACATTTAGCCCATACTAGAACTGTCAAAACCCTGCTATTGAATTACGATTCTGATACGATTTGGTTAGCTGAATTAGGGGCCTTACCTTTTCACTTTTTATTTCCGTTGTACCACTGCAACTAGGTTCGATTGAATGTTCCTTTATGTAAATTTCATTATTTATCTCATGTGGAGGTATTAAAGATTCTTCCTGAAAGAGATAAAATATAATAATAAACAAAGGTCCAATCAAGCCCCGTAAGTCTAGGGTCCTGGGTTTGATTCCCGGGTCGGGCAAAGAGAGTTTCGAATTTTCAAACATTGCTCGGGTTTTTTTTTATAAATAATGGGCTTGCCCTTGACTACCTACTTAACTATACGGTTAAGAAGAAGCCTAAGATGGAGCGAGCTTACCCAGATGTACTGGACTGGTTCTCCCACACACCAGCGGAACACTGAAAAACTGTATGGCGCTGGGCAGGAGGCAGGTGGTAGCATCCAGGCGGCTTCTTACGCAGCCTACCACTGCAGAGGGATCTGTTAACCGTCATCATTGGTTGGAAAACCAAAGATGCCGTTGCCCAGGGTGGACTACTAGGAGGTAGATCCCACCACCCCAAAGCCAACCCGCGTTAGGCTAGCGTTGTAACTTTGCTTGTCCATCATTTCTGTGGCAACTTGACTTTAGTAGGATGATTACAGGCCATTATTTAAGCTTCTAGTGTGAAAATCATGGATGCAATGAATATAAACATAAACATGAATATAAACATGAATATAGCTGTTAATTTGACTACTAGGTTACGGGATTTAGGTTAGAGAGATACGGAAAACACACCATCTTGATGGACAGATTTTATTCGATTGTTTTACAAAACAAAAGTCTAGTACTATTCGAAATTAGCTTTTTAAATCCAGCGCCATTTAGAAACTACGTTTGAAAGGAGGTTAGAAGTGTTTTATGATGACCAGTAATTTGGTCTAAGAGTCAACTCAAACGATGAGATAGATGTCACTACCAATTAGTAAATATAAAAAGGTCTAGATGGCGCTGCTGTGTTAACAATAGCTATGAATAAGAATACAAATATGAATACCAATGTAAAAAACCTTACCGCTTCACATAGTACTTTGGTCCCACTACTGTGATTAGGTTTAGAAGTATTTTCCTCTCTGCAAACTTCACTTTTTATCTCATGTGGTGCTATTAAAGGCACTTCCTGTCAGACAATAATAATAACAAACATAGTTAGAGATTTAACAATAGAAATGTTAGTTAGTTACACATAGTTCTCAGAAACAAAAAATAGAAAGCCAAGATTCAGAGTTATTTATTAATAAATTTTCTGTATTATATATATAGTATATACAATATATTTAAGACATATATATATATATATATATATATATTTAAGACATGCCTCACCGGGCCACACTGAGCCATCTAGTCCCAAATTAAGGTACTATTAAGTACCCTGTCGTATGGGGTACTAGACAACCGATAAACTTACTTATATACTTTTTTTTGTAAATACATACTTATAATACATAGAAAACACCCAGACCAGTACAAACAAACATGTTCATGCACACAAATATTTGTACTGTGCGGGGATCGAACCCGCGACCCATGGATCATAGATTTAAAATAATACAATTTCTGGATATAACTCAAATTCGGAGTGTTTATTTCAGGTAAAATGTTTAGTGCTCTCGGAAATGTATGTGTACGCTCGACGGATCTATATGCAATTTGACATTATAGTAAAATAAGGGGTTGGGATAGCATAGAATAGAATAATTTTTATTTAAATTGGGGCTTTCAAACATACCCGATACAGTTGTATTAGTTTCTCACAGAGCAACGACTTTACATGAATTACAGAGTTACCTTGCCAGACGTACATTTTAATAGATGGTCCCTCCAAAATGCTTTACCGAAGAAAATTTTCATATTTGAGATAGAAAGTAACCAAGATCCATGACCATCCTAAAATACCACTAATCAAAAATGGCGAACGTATGCTCTGTGTAAAACTAACTCGTCCTTTTAGGAATCGTCCTTTTTTGGAATAAAATATAGCCGAAAACGTCCTTTGCCACTACAATGACTACTGAGTGAAAAATAGAAGGAGGAACTTACCATTTCACATTGTATTTCCATAAGACTATTGCAACTAGGTTCAAGCGTATTCTCCTCTATGTCAACTTCACTTTTTATCTCATGTGGAGGTATTAAAGGCTCTTCCTGCAAGATACACAGTTTAATAACTAGCATACTTGAAAAAAAAAGAAACAAAGTTTACTTAAAGGAAAAAAAAAATTGGTTGTTTGTAAAGTAGGTTTACGATCGAGATGTTTACGTGATAACGAGACAATCTCCATTCGTTTGTATGCCGCTAGAGTGAGAGAGACGGAAGATCGGTCCACTCACTCGAACGCTATGCCAGCCTCCGCTCGTGAGGATTCCGCGTGACAAGTTTCACGGAATGACTGGCAGCGCTCGAGATGAGACGGGAGATCGGTCCGTCTCTCTCTCGTTATACCTGCGATCGCGCTCGTGAGGTTTTGGTGTGACACAAGTTTCTGAACATGTCTCCCGACTAAAACGATTTTAAAGACGTTATCACGTCAAAAGAAATCCAAGATTCAGAGTAATTTATTAATTAATTTTCTGTATTGCGATGCTTATTTCACTAGCTTGAGGTTTTGTAGTAGGTACATGGACTTCCATGTACCTACTACTTTTTTTTTTCCTTTAAGTAAACTTTGCAGGTAATGAACTTTCATTACCTGCATTTCAGTATCGTTTGCGTTGAATGATTCTCCTGACTGATCATCACAAGCGTCATCTACCTGACAAGCTATACCAACCATCTGCCAATAAATAAAATAAAATAAATGTTACCGAGACTCAATACCGCGACATACTATTAGTGAAGGCTGATGCATTTCTACGTTCAGAGACCAATAATTGCTTGTTAATATCGTATACGATCGTCAAGTAGCTAACAAATATTATGAAAATTACATTGTATTCGATTCAATTCATTTTATTGCGTTTATTATTATTTATTATTGTATTTTTCGTGTGTATACGATGTAAGAAACTCGTCTAAGACCCGAGTCCACCAATATTTAAATAGCCGGTAAACATAGATTGACGATTAATTTGACACAATTCCCATACAAAATATGTCAAATAATATTTTAAACGCTGTTTAAATTTTAACCGTCTGTTGGTGAATTTGGGCCTAAGGCATGCGTCGCCTTGCGATCGCCTGCAATGCGAACGTCTTAGCGCAAATGACATAAAAGCTTTGGTTACATACAGCCGCTGTGACAGCAATGAACGCACGATTGGTATTCTGTTTTAACGCTGACCGACACTAGCGCCGCATGAATACCAAACAAAAGCTGTCAATAAGGTGGCAACAGGGATCGATGTGACGGCTGAGACATCCGTGATCACAGCCAGAAGCGCAGCGACGAATCTTGGAGATGCCAGCCCCTGAGAGTTTGCGGACGAAGCCAGTTTCTCAATCCAGATTGCGTACATACTAAGGACCGACCCATCTTCCACGGGACCAAAGTATATTAAACGAATTTAGAAAGAAAGAACAATATACAGAGTGAAATTTTAACTACTTTCCAAAATTTTTATAGGCGTTCAGTATTGTATTTAGAGGCTATTTAAGAAGTAAAAAAATTAAATCAAGTTGTCACCCGAAAATATTTTTCGCGATATAGTTTTAAATGTTTACGGTCCTAGACCTGTTAAGGTATAAAGGGAAAACCAAAAACTTATGAATAGTATCGTAATGAATAAATGAGGTGTACAAAATACACGTAAAAAAGTGTTGCTAGCTTGACATTTTTGTACTGGGCTATACCAAAAGAAAAAATACGTCATTTGTTTTTTGTCTCGTAGATTAATATATTAAAATTTGGAAAGTGGTTAAAATATCATCCTGTATAAGAAATCCGAACATAAAACTCACAGTGCAGATAGGCAAAGCCAGTTTTTTCAATCGAATACGACTTCCGTTTTTAAGCTTATACAAGGCTTCGCTTTGGAAGTGCATGCTGCATATTTTGCTGTACTTGCACGACGTCCAGTCTGGTTCATTCCTCTCCAAACGCACCGCGGCTGTCCATTTCTCTTTCAGAATTTCATTTGTTGGAAATCTGTGACAGAGATAAAAAGCGTTAAATCATCCTTCAAACCAAAAAAATTAAGTAACAGCCTATAATCAATTCACTGCATGGCAAAAAGTCTACATCATTGGATGATGGGTGCTGGCACTAATCACCACGCTTGCCAAATGAAGGTTGGTGAACACAAACCCGAGCAATATTCGAAAATACGAAACATTTTTTATTTAAAAAACAAATTTCAATACTGATATTATAATTGCAATTAAGTTGCTAAAATATCATTTAAAGTATCGATACTTTTTGTTGCCGGATCGAACCCCAGAATTTCTAGATCTTGGCCCGGTAGTTAAACCACTAAACCAACTGGGCGTTTAATATAAAACAACCATTTTTTTACCTGCGTAGGTATTGCTTGTGATGACCTTGGAACTGAAACGTGGTCTCGCTTAACGGCCATTTCTAATAACCTATCTATCTTCAGTTTTGGCATATCGGAGATAGGAAACAGTTTCTATCTCTGTTTTTGCCGTCCAGAGAAACAAAGACAGAAGTTGTTTTCTATCTCCGATATGCCAAAACTGAAGATAGATAGGTTATTGGAAATGGCCGTAAGGGGACTACTAGAGCTATGTGCTATCCCCAATGGGAACTACCGTTTCTTTGCTCACCAGTTGGCGCCACTGTAGACTGAGGTCCGGAGGTATACTGTCAAAGGCGATCGGCGCCGAAACAAAGTGTAAATCTTGAATCTAATTAAGGTTTATTATTTATAAATAACTATCTTGATATCAACAAACTAACTTCTGAAATAGTTGCTCTTTGAGGCCGCCTATTTTTGCGCTTTTTCTTAATTCCGCTTTCAAAGCGTTCACATTAATCGCCAAATAATCCATATTTGCGATATTTTACGAAGGAGATCACTTTCCAGCAGGTAAATTAAAGAAATTATAATTTACGTAACGAAACCCGCTAAAACCAGTGAAAAGTTGATGTTATTGGACCTCACGCGACACCAGCGCCTCTAGTGGCAAATTCACTAGCGATAGCCCCCATTGATTTAAATTATTTTACTTCAAAACAAAATCAATGACGTGTCCCCTTAATGACGTTAAATGCCGTAAATCAAAATTCAACTTTACGCAATCACTTAATAAAGGTGAATACAGTTTAGGTAAGACAGCACCCTAATGTTCAGTGGGAGCTCAGTCGGTAAAATGTTTTCCTGCCACATTTGCGTACCTATCTATTTTTTTACTAATTAATTAATGTTTACTGTAATCTAGCTAGTAAAAAAACCAGCCAAGTTCCTGTCGGATTCACAATCGAACGTTTCCGTACGAATCTCCCTTTAAATAATTATTTTAATCTGTTTTTTTTAGTAGATTATTCTCGTATGATGGTTTATGTATAGTTAATGAACTAAGGCCTCCTCATAAAAAAGGAGGGAAACCCGTGCTCAGCAGTAGGCGAAATGGATTGTATATAATATTGTATATTAACTTTTGTATAGTTAGTTCTGTTAATCAGTTTTGTAGTAGGTACCTATATAGCAACAAAAAATTAAAACTGTCTCACTATCACAGTTTATGAATAATATAGCCTGGTGGCAGACAGACATACAGATACAGACGGACAGACAGCGGAGTCTTAGTAATAAAGTCCCGTATATAAACTTGAAAAGTTTTGTCTCAGGCGGGACTCGAACCCGCATCTCCTCGCATGCCGGGCGGGCGCTATAACATTAGGCCACCGAGACACTGCGACACGGCGCGAATTTTTCAAGCATATTCTTACGCTGTAAGCCAGCGTTGCTTTATCAAATGTTAGGAGTTTGCACCCTTAATACCCGAAAGAAACATCTTTGCAGATGTTTGACAGTCAGTTAAGATGAAACAGCTATTTATATACTTTATTTGATATTTTAGCAACTTAATTGCACTTATAATATCAGTATATAAACTTGAAAAATTTTGTGTCCCGCCTGAGACAAAATTTTTCAAGTTTATATACTGATATTATAAGTGCAATTAAGTTGCTAAAATATCAAATAAAGTAAATAGAGTCCCGTTTTACCCTTAGGGTACGCAACCCTAAAAAGTGCCGTGAATGAAAACCAAATATCTTCAAAAACACTAATAATAATTCGATAAACACAAAATCAGGTAATCCGAATAATAATTGAAACATTGTAATTGCTACGTGGAAAACAAATTAGGCCAATGTGAACTTTAATTCGTCGCTCGACATTAATTATCAATTTACGGCAGAAAGGTGGGAGAGGTGAATCACGCGATGGAAGACTAGTGCGCGTATACTATCGCTTGCCTGCTCTAACAGCGATGACAGTTAATAACTGTATGTTATCAATGAGATGTTTATTGTTTATAAATAATGCTATTTTCTTACTTATGGAAGGTGATTTTTGTGTTTTTCATGTCCGTATGGCTTCTGCACCATTTCACAACACAAGACGGCATATTGGCAAGATCACGTCGCGAAAACAAGAACACAAAACAGGAGTTCCTGCAATACGACCGCGCGACTCGAGCGCCGCGGCAGACTGACGGGCGGCGCTGTCCCTATTTCGTCCCCGCTCCCCTGGTACCTATTATTACTTTTGTTTCGTAGCTCCGTTTTTTAGGTTTTTTATTTAGTTTTGTAGTTTATTATGTGTAGCGTAGATCTGTACTGACTTTTATGTGGCTATTTATCAGTCTGCTGGAATATAAACATTTGGCGGAGTGGCGTACACACCGGTTTTCAAGGTGTCGCCTGTGCCGAGGCCCCGGGTTCGATTCCCGGACGAGTCAATGTAGAAAAAAAGATTTTTTAATAGAAAAAGTGTGTCTGTGGTACCTTCGTTGTCTCTGGTTTCCAAAATACGAATGCTTTAAATAGTTATTCAAATTGGGATCAGAACAATGTTCCTGATGTTGTCCACATTTATTTATTATTTATTTATTTATTTATTATGTATTGTAAACGGAATTTAACCGACTATATTTTGATTACTTTATGTGATATTTTAGCAACTTAATTGCAAATATAATATCGGTTTAAATTTAAAAAAATATGTCTCAGACGGGAATCGTACCCACATCTCCATGCATACCGGGGCGATGCTTTTTCGATTAAGCTACCAAGACACTACGTCACAGCGTCAATTTTCAGGCATATTCTTATCGCTTGCCAGCGTAGTTTCATGTAATATTAGGAGTTTTGCACTCTTAACGGTCGAAAGAAACAAACTGACACTGTAAACCTTTCTTTAGAAAATTAAAATTGTTAACTTTACCATGCATCTACATATTTGAAGGTGGTTAAAATTTCATCCTGTATAGGCTGGATATAATGATCATATTATGATAAATTGTTTAGAAATAACTAACCCAAAAGCCCCGTTGGGCTAGTGGTTTAAATACCAGACCAAGACCGTGATGTCCCGGGTTCGATCCCCGGGTCGGACAACAAAAAGTTTCAAATTTTCGAACATTGCTCGGGTTTGTGATCACTAACCCGCATTTGGCAAGCGTGGTGATTATGCCTGTACCCATCATTGCTGTGGTAATTTGAATTCAATGATGGAGGCCGTTTCTCTGCAGTGGGATGATTATGGCTTTTACTTTAACTAACCCAAACTGTACTTTATTTGATATTTTAGCAATTAAATTGCAATTATAATATCAGTATATGAACTTGAAAAATTTTGTCTCAGGCGGGACTCGAACCCGCATAAAATATACTTGAAAAATTCGCGCTGAGCCGCAGTGTCTCGGTGGCTTAATGGTATAGCGCCCGCCCGGCATGCGAGGAAATGCGGGTTTCGAGTCCCGCCTGAAACAAAATTTTTCAAGTTCATATACTGATATTATAACCCAAACTGTGCTTTATAAAGACCCGCTTAATAAACTTAAGGCAGAATCTACGACCCTAGGTTTCTGATTTCAAAGTTTGCCATCCCCTCTCAGACTTGAGTAAACTGCATACAATACAGTCAACTGCGCGATTCGCTAATCCGACACGAATAAGCAACAGAATGTATTATCTCTCGTCGATAAGTCTGATGCCTTACTCTGCAACACGAAGCTCGTACTTACGAATATATCTGTCTCTTTCAGATACTGGAAGACAATGGTATGAGTGAAAGGGACAGATGGATTCGAATATAAGGACATTGTGTTGCGGAGTAAGACCTCAACACAATATCAAAAAAGACAGATAAGTACAGAAGTCAATCTACATACAAGGAGAGCTCGAGCAACGCATACATAGACACCGCTCATCATCATCATCATCATTTCAGCCAATTGACGCCTACTGATGGACATAGGCCAGCCCCAAGGATCTCCACAACGATCGGTCCCGCACCACTCGCGTCCAACGGCTCCCTGCGACCTTCGTCAGATCGTCGGTCCACCTGGTGCGGGGCCTACCTGCAGATCGTCATCCGGTGCGCGGTCGCCATTCCAGAACCTTTCCGCCGCTCTTACTATGTTTCCCGCCCACTGCCACTTCAGCTCGGCAATTCTTCGAGCGATGTCGGTTATCTTAGTTCTCCTACGGATTTCATAATTTCCGATTCTATCACACAAGGAATAATTACCAAGCATTGCTCTCTCCATGCCCTTGCCCGATCATCACAGACACTAACACCCGTATTTATAGACAAGTAAAAGTAATTACTTCAGTGACAATATTATGTATTCCTTAATTAAGTTAATATTTGAAGTAAGAACTATCAAAAGTTAACATTCTCAGCCAAATAATATGACTATTAATGGTGACCCATTTCCTTCACTTAAGCACTAGGTATGAACACTTAAATATGTTTATGACTTTTATAAGCAATAAGTAATTACTTCTTTATAAATACGTAAATCTAATCTCGTAAATAGGACCAGTAAATCTCGGACCAGTTTGGACCATTACGAGCGTGAGTGCCACCCGCTTTAGACACATGTTTGTGAAGTTTTTTGGGACAAAAGGGAGCAAGTTTAGTTATTCTGGGTTTATAATGAGTTGTTTCATTTTCAACAATAAAATCCAACAAATAGATAAACGTGAAATTACAACGATAGTATTCTGTGCATAAGCCCAAGTCGATGACCCTAGCACAACCATCGAGTATAGGTATGAGATTGACTTCTATACCTTTCTGTTCTGTGGTATTATCTCAGTCGATAAGTCGGGCACAATATCGTTATTTACTTCAAAAGTGTAACAAGAGAATTGCGGTGGAGCGAATGCGCGACGCGGGTGGCACAAAACTGTAGTTCGATAATGCACTTTATGTACATAGCTATAACATCAAACTACGATTGTATTGCTGATGATATAAGCATGTACAATGTACACAGGATGCGGGCGCAAGCAGTAATGTGCATGCCGTTTGTAATATCGACGAATGGCTTAAATGGAGGGCATTATAAGACTTCATTGAAATAAATGTGGCTAGTACAACTAGAGTACTTCTTGTCACTCGTTTTATCGTAAACGTAAAACCATAAACAAAACACAAAAGACTAATTTATTTCTATTGTTTTTGATTGTGATTTCCATTGCAATGAGAACTTTATGAAAAAAAAAAACTAAATACTTGAACTTGCTTTTAATGACATTCAATTGTTTTTACAACACTCACTTGTTTATTTTCATAACCATTTTTTTATATTAGGAGTTTATTGTATTTTGTCGATAATTTCAGTGTCAACCACTGTCCCCACTATCAACCACTGGGTATTAGAATGTAATATATATTTATTTGCGCTAAAAATGGTGACATAAAATGGTTTAATATTTTTTATTTTATTTAAAGCTATCTTGAAGACCCTAAAATCAATCATAATTCATAACAAACATATCGAATGCGAATAAGAAGGCAAAACATCAATACAAGTGTTAAAAAACACGATTAATTTAAAAGATTAATTTAAATAACAAGGAATTATAAAATACATCTTGTGAGATCACTCAAGCTACCCCAGAACACGTCAGGTACATTTTAGTGCTTCAAATTTAGTGTCTTCAAACATGCCATATCGTGATACCCCGAGGAACTCACTAGGAGCATTTCCTGCAATAAAAATGTCTAAGCACTTCGTGCTAGACGTCACGTGGTCAATCTCAGAACTTAGTTGGTGCTTCGGCCTTATTCGATTTGAATAAACTTACGATTTGCATGAACATCCAATGCAGATACTATTGCTTCCGGCGTGGATGTTGTAACCTCTTGCAATGTAAGAAGGGAAGTAAAAGAGCTTTTTTGATATTGCGTCTGTTTTGCCTCAAACGGCTGATCTCAAACATCCTCATTTAAGTTTTTTCGTTAATCTGAATTAATCAATTTAACAACTAAAACTAATTATCAATGATTTTAAATTTCTTTATACTTTTGGATGGGTTTTCTGTTGGCTGAAATTAGGCTTAATTTCTTTTCACACTTCAAATACGTATGTTAATACATTTTGATTATCGCTATCATAGATATATATATATGTATTTCTATGGTCGCTATCACATTGTGGCATACCTTGTTAAAAACTATATTGCAAAAAAAAATTATGCCTTCTACTAAGCTATTTTTTTGTTTTGGGCACAATCGCCACAAGGTAGCTTAGCGATTGCGAAATGCTATGCTGAGTCTTTTTTTATTATAAACAGTGATATTTTATCGCCTCGTAGGACACCCATAGGACGAGTGGAGGTGGTGCAACATTTTCATTTTATGTTGAGACTTTTATAGATTTTTAACCTGCTTGCGACTTCGTTAGAGTGTAGAGTTTTGAATAAGAAACTTTTACAATGGAACTCCACATATTATTTTCAGGACACAAACACGTATCATAAAACCAACAGTTTTTATTTAGTAAAGATGGCGTGAACCGTTGATATTATTGTCCCACATTACACGAGAGGATGTGGCGAGCACAAGGAGATCACGTCCCGAGATAAATCTAAACACAACACTCTGACACTTTCCAATGCGCGTGAGATAAGTCCCCCGTTATCAAGTTATGGACCCGTATTAATAAACTGACATCTACTGTTACTTAAGCATAGGTATAACGCTCTCTCAAACAACTGGTAGATAAACATTTGTCATTTGATTTGATAATATCCTACTTATTATAGTTAAGTGCTAACGCCCCGTCGGTCTAGTGACTAGTGGTTAAGGTACCGGGCGAAGATCTGGAAGTCCTGGATAATCACTGACTTGCATTTGGCAAGCGGAAGCGTGATAATTATGCTTGTACCCATAATTGCTATGGTGACTTGAATCCAACGATGCTGGAGGCCTTTGCCCTGAAGTGGGATAATTAATTACGCGAAAGTTTCAAAGTAGTTACTGTAGACATTTTTTGTATATTTGCTGATTTGTTGCACATCTAAATTATCGAATTTTCAATGATGTGATTGTTTATTAGCTTGGTTATGCATGTAACGTGACCAATTTCAATATCGATTTCCGAGAAAATTTGTTTCATTATATCAAGACATGACCTTGACTGTGCATTTTTGATGAAACATATTTTTGACGTGACAACGTCTTATAAATTGGTTTGCCGGGTGACACTTCAAGAAACTGCGTTACGCTCCGCTCACGTTATGCGCTCACAATGAGAGCGAGTGAGAGGCACGCGTCCCTTCCACTCGGGCATGGTTAGCCCGCCTAAGAGCGAGAGAGACAGACATAAAAAGTGAAAGGCACGCGTCCCTTCCACTCGAGCACAGTTAGCCCGCCTAAGAGCGAGAGAGACAGAGCGAGAGAGAGAGAGTGAGAGAGATAGGCATACACACCGGTTCATGTCTTGCGCTTCTATAAAATCCAGTTCAATAAAATTTTGTTAATATGAAATTCAGTGCGAGATTCTTTGTATAAATTAATGTATTAAATATAATTCTTTGTATAAATAAATGTTTTAAATTGTTACTATTATTTCATCCTTCTTTCTACTATACGAACGAATATTCACATTAAAATTATTTTACCACTCAAAGTCGTTGTCACGTAAAACTTTCGCCCGTATACCGACTTTACAGGCAACCAATTTTTTTTACAGTAATTGTTACCGTACTGTAACTTTTTATCTGAAATTCTTAAATCGATTTACTTCAGGTAAAATATCAGGTAACATTCAGTGATACGGGCCCTTAGTTCGCTTTACATAGAGAAGAGATAATCGCAGTTAATAAACAACATAACAATTGCAGTTTCGTTGCGCAGAAATTATTTTATCGCCGTTGTCGATGTTATCGGCGGCATTGTGCGCGCGCGCATGTGGGCCGGGAACATACGAGCCCTGTTGCATACGCGCCCGCTGTTTGTCATCATTACCGAGTACTATTGTAGATTAGCAGATCTGTGTGTTATTAGAAGTCTTTTTGCGACAAAAATGTCGTTTCATTAGGGGTTGGCATATAAATGCAATGTTTTCTCTCCATCATTGGCTAATCTTTGATAACCTACAGGCCTGCCAAGGATGGCGACTGTATAGTCCTCATGGGCAGGTGAAAATGATGATGATGAGTAACTATATTCGACTATTTTCATAGAAAAAAAAGCACCCTAAAGTGTGATTAACCTTACCCAGCTTTATGAACTGAACTTTTGTGTAGTGTATGCATGCAATTATAGACATTAAGCTAGTATGGAACAATGTTCAACATCAAAACTTCATGAAACAAACGTGGCAGTCGCGCATACAAAATCGTCCCGTATGTTTCATCGGGAGCAGTCTGCCGACCGATACGATCTGACGCGCCGAGCCACATCGCGCGGCGTCGCCCGCGCACTTAATATAAATAAATACCTTGACAAACCACACGAACTCCGAACCATATTTATAGAGTCCATACAGCCTGTTGTTTCCAGAAATAGGTAGTTTTACTGTTATAAGTTTATAAAGGACTTCTTTGAGATTTTTATTGATAAAATAGGCTCCGAAACTTCTAGACCGACTTGAAAAATTTTAATTCACCATCATTATAAGACAACATTATCCCTGATAAACAGGCTTCTTTTTACCGCGGGACCCGGTAGGTGACGCTGCTGTCGGTATGTCAACTACTAAACGGCTTGACCGATTGCGTTGAATTATTGTATGTTTATTTCCATAGTTTCACAGACACGAATGTATTAAGCCTACCTCATCTATCTTTCTATATGCCACCGCTACGCACAGGTATCCGCCCGCGCAATATGACCTGGTGTTCACGCGGGCAGAGCCGCGGGCGAAGAACTAGTACCTATTATAAATGCGATAGTAGACCTCGGAATGGGACAAAGGCCACTTCGCATCCCACCGCTCAGGCATAGGTTTCCGCTTGCGCGATAAGTGTAGTTCGCGCTGGCAGAGCCGCGAGCGGAGAGCTAGTGTGGAATAAATTATTGTATATGGACTAATTGTAATGTTTAAGGCCCGCGCAGACGAGGGACAATCCACGGCGTACTTTTTTGTCCTTCAAAATAGATCCCTTACAACTGTATTGATTAACGCACACTACGGATTAAAAGTACCGCGTACAATAAGTCTCCTCTGCGGACAAAAGTCCCTCGTCTGCGCAGGCCCTTAACATAACTTTATTTAAGGCACAACATCTGAGTTTTATGTAAATTCTTCCATTCTCAATCAACTATTATGATTTGTGGGTAAGCTCGCTCATTAGGCTTCTTCTTAACCGTATAGTTAAGTATGAAGTCAAGAGCAATCCCAATGTAAATAAAAATAAAAAACAGCGATCAGCGATCAACCACCCGTCTGCCAAGTGTACGGAACATTCTTCCTAGATGCCTATGCCCAGCTATATGGACTGTTGTGATAATGGAAATGATGAAAATGATGGTGTCAAGCTGTATACCGCGACTTCGTGCGCATGAAATTTTGAATAGAAAACTATACAGGTACTAATATTATTCCACGGGTACCGTGCCTTTTCCCGGGATAAAAAGCCTATATGTTATTCCAGCCAATAAAATAACACCGTGCCGAAATTACATTCAGATACGTTTTGTCGTTCTATCGTGAAAGAGTGACAAACATTCATACGTCCTCACAAACTTTTGCGTTTATAGTATCTAGTTGGATTTAGGTATAGCTTATCCGTGTGCATGTTAAGCTCACAAACATACATTAAAATAATACTGCCTGTTTGTATACCTAATCCTCTTGCAGATAGCGCCGAGCTTTGTCGCCTCGAGTAAGCGGAGGAATAATCCGCATTATCGATATTATTAGCGGAGGTATATCTCTCGACAATGGAACGTGTTAATATGTTCTGTTTATGGAGTTTCTTGGCATACAATATGTTGTACTTAATTGTGGGGAATGTTGATGCCTTTGTTACGTTTCGCTTGAGGCAAACCAAGAATGCTGTTCCGGTGGCTTTAAAATGGCTTGCCCCCAAACTGTTCAGGCTAAAAAGGGACCATCTCTCTAAAATAATAGGTACTCTTACCGTTCATTGTCCCCTAAACAAGCAACTATTTACCCTAAGTGTCACAAACAGCCCCCTATGCAGAGGAATGAGGATGCATGGAGGCAGACGAAACGCCACAACATGTACTCACTGAGTGTAACAGTGTGGCCGCGGAACGGGCACGCTTCCTCCAATCACCAACATCGGAAACCTGGGGAAGATTCTGGCTTTCTGGAGTCACCTGGGATGGTTGGAGTAGAAGGCGGGAAACACGTACAATGGCCCAATAAAGAGGCTAAGTGCGGAAAGTCCAGACTCAACAAACAAACGTTTCGCTTCCTGGAACTTTGAGATTTCTATATAAATCTGTTTGATGTTATTGTTTTAAGCTTTGATATCGGTACACAACATTATAATAAACTGTTTCCTTGCTATTTTCTGTGGTATCACCAGTGTTGTGTGGTGCACCACCGGATCACTTCCTATGCATGGGCCTGCACGGCAATTCTGGGTATGCAAATGCAATGCCTAAGTTTTAAAACACTACTATAGGAGTAGTGCTGGGATCGGTATTTTATTAAGTAAAACGTATTTGGCAGAGTAAACTAGGCAGTGCTTGAAAAATTATGTCTCAGGCGGGACTCAAACCCGCATCTCCTCGCATACCGGGCGCGGCGCTTTACCATTAACGCCTATGACGTATGCGAGGAGATGCGGATTCGAGTCCCACCTGAGGCATAATTTTTCAAGTTTATAATAATATACTGATATTATAATTGCAATAAAATCGCTAAAATATCATATAAAGTATAGGCAGTTCTTATTGGCATGTATGGTGTGCACGCCACTCTTCCTATGGGTGTCGTAAGAGGCAACAAAGGCAGTCGACATTTCTATTGTCAGACAAAAGGACTGATGAATTAGAATCGATGATCATGGCGCTTACAACAGAACCATAATGTCTAAAACTCATAATGGCACACTCAAGAGGAAATACAAGGGCCGTTTTTCCATACAAACGTATTCCCCTGTTTCCTCCCTGGATAAAGCCAGTAGAGCAATATTTTTTATTGTAAAAATCTATCGCCACTATTAGCATGTTTCTGTGTTTTCTGTTTTTTCATAATTTAATGAATAAAAAAAAATATGAGCAATCAAAAATCTAAAAAATTCGCTAGATTTTCCGCTGTGTTCCATCCAGAAAACAAATTTGGCTAAATTTTAGAAAAAAAGGAGATTATACGAACACGGCCAAAGCCTTTCTTTAATTTTTAATGAAAAAAGTATTTAAATCGGTCTAGTTTTGGAAAAGAAATCGGGGGACTACGAAACGTTGATTTGGTGTGCTTTTAGTAGGTATTTTCGGTCCAAGAAGCAGTTGTCTCTATCACACTCTGCGGTGAAGGCGTTTGGCACTGCGCGACAGCAATAGATTTTACAAATACCTATTTTTCAATTCTCTCGCCCGTAGTGTTTCCTCTTAAACCCTAATCAATAAATTCTTATTTTGGAAATATATCATGAATTGATCTCTTATTTTAGTTTAAATACCGGGCCAAGATCGCGAGGTCCTAGGTTCGATCCCCAGGTCGGGCAACAAGAGTTTCTAACGGGATTGTGATCATCAACCCGCATTTGGCACCACGCTGGTGATTATGCCTGTACCCATCATCGCTGAGGTTACTCGAATTCAATGGAGACCTTTGTTCTGCAGTGGGATGATACGGGCCTTTTCTTTACCACTTTAATATTTTAGTATTCCTATTTTATGAAATCCGACGCTACTAAAACTGAACCCATTATACCGGAGCTTTTCACACAACAGCTTTATCGTAAGCTAGTGCAAACAGACAAAAAGTTTTTGTATGTTTGCAATTACGTCACGTCCTGACGGCAGCATGTGGCCCGGCCCCGCTTCCTGTAACACGCGGTGTCGGCGACATGCGAATATAGGTTCGTCCAGTTACAGTCGATATATCGATAAAGGTACCTATGAAATAAAAAAATAAGATATATTATGTGTGGATAACGTCATATACAAAAGAAATTAAAGGACTTCCATTGTGGAAATTAGAATAATGAAATTATAGAAAAGACCGAGACAGTATAAAAAAAACTTTATGTTCTGTGCCTATGTATTGTCTGCTGTTGTGTTATGAAGTGATTAAATGAATATGAAATGAATATGAATATGAATATTTGTCTCTTTTCAAGGTCTAACCTAACTTTGTAATAAATAGTCACATGTATTAATTATGTGTCAGTAGTTATGTATATATTACTATGATATTATATTATCTTTGGTATATTATGTAACTAATTATTGTTATTTATGTATTCTTCTATTTTATTGATGCATTGCTTTTTTATTTCTTTTTCTTTGATGCACCGCCTGTGATATTTCTGTTTGGGCCAATGGTTGACTGGTAGAGAATGCTTTTAGCATTAAATACGCCATTTTGTACTTGATTTTACATGTTCAAAAAGTGTAAATAATGTATCTTATTTTAAATGAATGGCGACAACGTCACTATTAAAGTAAGTCAAGTAAGTATTGTGGCAATCAAAATGAAAAAAAAAATTCAGCCACAAACCAGTATATAAAATGTATTTTTCTGCTAGTTTCTTATTCTATGTCTAATTCATCTTCGTAACAAATTTCATAATAATTGGCTCAGTTTAGGTGTGAAAGAGTAACAGACAGACATACAAAGTTACTTTAACATTTATGTTATTAGTAAGGATTGCACAATTAAAGACAACAAGGTACAATTTAATCTTACAACGGATCAGATGCCTTACTCTGCAACACGAAGCTCGTATTTACTGATATATGTCTTTTTCAGATACTTTAAGACATCGGTATGAGTAGGGACAGATGGATTCGAATATACGCACATTGTGTTACGGAGTAAGGTCTCAGAACCAATAAATCTTACTAAAAATATCTTATCAATATTTTCCGTGGAATAAACAAGAATATTCTTATTTTTTTCTTGCGTTGAATAGATAATATGGTAATCCATCATAGTCAACCTACAAAGTAAAATTAGGCTTCTTTTATTCCGAGCAAACAATACCAAAAGTATGCGTAGGATGCGCTATAAATATCTCACATATTTCGTCGATATTATTATAAAAAATTAAAGAATATCTGCAAAAATATTATCTTCGCATATTTTACAAAGAACAGATTTAACGCCCTGTTCTCGATTTAAGATCTCGGGGTCCTGGGTTCCATCCCTGAGTCGGGCAACAAGGGTTTCGAAACATTGCTCGAGTTTGTGATCACTGATCATAAACCTGGATTTGGCAAGCGAGATGATTATGCCTATACCAATCATTGGTGTGGTAACTCATTCCACACTGGGCCACACAGAGCCATCTAGTCCCAAATTAAGCTACTATTAAGTACCCTGTCGTATGGGGTACTAGACAAGTACAACCGATAAACTTACTTAAATACTTTTTTTTTGTAAATACATACTTATAATACATTGAAAACACCTAGACCAGTACAAACAGACATGTTCATGCACACAAATATTTGTACTGTGCGGGGATCGAACTCGCGACCCATGGCTCAGAAGCAGCGTTGACTACCACTGATCCAAATGGTCGTCAACTTGAATTCAATGATGGCTTTTGCAGGGCAAAAGCCTCCATCATTGAAGGGATCTAAAGTGATGTGTTGATTGATCTATTAATCGATAATATTCAGGACATCCCTATGTAGAAACGTTCTCACGCGACTGACTGACGGCAAACAGAGCTAATGTGTTGCCGTACGCTCATATCCCATACAAAAGTCATTCATTCATTATCAACCTTATTTCTAGGGTTAAAAGAATCATGTTACGTAAAGTTTGGTTCCCATCAATGTCAGAGATATCTGGCAATTCCCAATTCGCGCCGCTTGTTAATAATTGAACCTTGTATGTGAATTTATGTATTTTTCTATGTAGGTAGTAGGTACCGATGACAGCACTGGCTATACTTACACTGGAGAATATTAAGTTCTTAAAACAGTTGACATACTAGGTGCGTGTTTGCGACAAAAATGTGTGTTTACTGGTTCCGTGGTCCAGTGACTTAGGCCTTTTTAAGAGGTTTTAGCTCTGAGGTCACGGGTTCAATTTCAGGACAGTCAGAGAAAAAAATCCGGGCTTTAAGCTCTAAATTATTATGAATTCGATTCCCGCACGGTCAATGTAGGAACCCACTTTTCTATTTTTTCTAAAATACGTGCTTTTATAGCTAATATCTTGGGATCAAAAACCATATAGGTATACAATAATGTTGTCCATATTTGTATACTTTGTATTAATCTTAAAATTTAATTTCCTCATTGTTATCTAGCATAACTCGACCTCAACAAATACGGCAGTCGCAACAGAGACCCATTATACCGAACATATCGATTTAACAAATGAATCAAACAAGAGAAATATCGCTATTTTATTTTCGTGCCGCTACAGCACGATGACAAATTGATACATCCTTACAAAAGTACTAATAATTTATAGATACTAATCTAAGGATGAATAATGATACTCATCTGTTTGTCTGTTTTTTACGCTTTTACGCCAAAACTACTTTACAGATTTTTGCAAAATTTTGTAAAAAGTTAGGCTAGCCTCTTGCTCAGAGAAGAGAAACGGCATAGATTACTTTATTTCCACTACTAGGCACACATTTTTCGGCTCATACGATATAACGTGTGCTTACGTGTGCAAAAGTTTTGTAAAAATGCAACAGCAACTGAAAAAATATACAAAGACACTGGACTTATGAATATTAAACAACTATATAATTTCTGTACATGCATCTTAGTATATAAAATTAAAAATAAAATCATACGGACGAATATAAAATTTACTACAATAAGCCAAATTCATAAACGCAGTACCCGAAGACCTAGTCATATAGTGCTACCAAAAACCCGGACCAACTTTGGAAAAAAGACTATTACCACGGAGGGAGCACAGCTCTACAACAAAATTCCATCGGACATTAAGAGTGCTGACACTTTGAGAGTTTTCAAAGCAAAATTATATAAGCTTATTACTTCTGATCATAAACTGCTACTTTGAGCACACCTGAAGTGACGGCATCTCCCACCAGCTTTAAATAAAGATTATTTAAAAATGTATAAATATAGGAAAATTATTTTTTGGAAAACTAATCAATTCCTAATGTACGACTGCAATGTTATTAGTTAAGTTCTCATATAAGTGACATGTATTGTCTTTCTTGAGAATAAATTTCTATAAACTCAAAAATAAGAAATTCAATCATCGTACCCTTAAAAACAAAAAAGTTTATGTTTAATATAATCCAGACCCCCCAAGAAGCAAATTCTCTGACTCAGTAAACCGCATGCCTCTATGTTTAGCTCAAACCCAATATTAGTGCACACTATTTATTTTCGTTCCAAAGTTTGCCGGTCGCGGCCATAAAGCTTAATAAGCTGTGTGAAAAACGCCTTTGTTGAACATAAAGACCTTTTCTCCCCGTTAGCTAGGATGTATGATCTAAGTTCCTTTGCGTGTTCTGTCTAAAAATACCGAGATAAGATGAGAAATAATAGCGCTTTCACATGAGTTGAGATATAGAGTAGATTGTACAAAGATAAGTTACGTTGGGACGGTTTATTTATTAGAGTTTTACAGCATAGTTGGAATAGATGAAGCTTTATTTTTGGCGTTGAGGGTCTAAAAGCTGTACAAACAACTGAGTAAGTGCCTGTGTATCTATTGGACTAGTAAATGCATTAGTTAAGAAAACGAATGACATAACAAAAATAAATCCTTGAGTGAAAATGTCTCCTGCTCTAGGTGGGAGTTGAACCCGCATCTTTTCGTTTACCACCCGGTAAACTCTGCACTCTTATTATCTTTGAGCTACCAAGATATTTTTAAGGCTTTAACGCTGCAAGCAATAGAGTTGTATAAATGTTTTTCGTTATGTACCTCAAACATCCGAAATGTCTAAAAATCGGTTTAGATGAAACAACATTTTAAATGTTTTTAACCACTTTTATTGTGACTTGACGACTTCCGTGGCGGAGTGGCATACACACCGGTTTTCAAGGTGTCGCCTACTCCGAGGTCCCGGGTTCGATTCCCGGACGGGTCAATGAAGAAAAAAATTTTTTTTTTACATTTTCTCGGGTCTGGGTGTTTGTGGTACCTTCGTTGTTTCTGGTTTCCAAAATACGAATGCTTTAATTAAATAGTTATTCAAATTGGGATCAGAACAATGTATGTGATGTTGTCCACATTTATTTATTTTTTATGTTATTGTTTGTATTAATTCCTGTGATAAAAATATCAACCATCTTATGTGGGACCCGCCCGAGATCACCTCATTAAAAAAAAACATTGCTTTACTAACTTTCATGCTCCATGTGTGTGTTCACAAATTTCGAAATAAAAAGTAGGTAACATAATCATCCCACTGCAGGGAAAAGGCCTCCATCATTAAATTCAAGTTACCACAGCAATGATGGGTGTACTGGCATAATCACCACGCTTGCCAAATGCGGGTTGGTGATCACAAACCCGAGCAATGTTCGGAAATTCGAAACTTTATTGTTGCCCGACCCGGGATTCGAACCTGGGACCCCGAGATCATGGCCCGGTATTTAAACCACTAGACCAACGGGGCGCGCCAAATAAAAAGTGACTGGTTTTATTTTTACCAAACTAATATTATTAGTAAAAAGGTAGTACTCGTAAGTTAAACAAAATTTTTTTTATGAGACTTCAATGCTTTGTTTGAACAAAATACATGCTATTTATTAACTTTCAAAATTTTCTAATTGGATTCCAATTCGATCGTAACACCGCTGACTTTTTTTCACAACGCGATGACCAGTCAGGCAACTATTTCCTGATACATTACTCAGTTCTGTACCTATAGTTCTAGTAAGGAATACCTAGCATAAAACCAGCGTCGCAATGCAACGCATAACGATTGATATCGTCGATATATCAGCGGATCAGTTTGTCCGAGGAATCAGTCTTCCCCGAGGAGCTATCCCGCACAGAACACTCATCTCACTCGCTTGTATTATGGGAAACGATTTATCAGCAGTTTGTTTGGGTTCCGTACTAGAAGTGTTATGCGGTTATATTTTTACAGGTTGGGCTTTATATGATCTGCTACTTATTCGTAATAATTATAATGTCACTAGCTATTGCCCGCGACTTCGTCCGCGTCAATTTCTGTTTTTTCACTGATGCTTCGCTCCTATTGGTCGCAGCGTGATGTTATATAGCCTAAAGCCTTCCTCGATAAATGGACTATCAGACACCAAAAGAAATTTTCAATTCGAACCAGTACTTCCAGATATTAGCGCGTTCAAACAAACAAACAAACAAACTCTTCAGCTTTATAATATTAGTATAGATTATTTAAATTATAAAAAATATATCACATGGGACTCGAACCTGCATCTCCGTACATACTGGGTGTGGTGCTTTGACCTTATTGAAATTTGATTGATGAAACTACGCTGGCTTACAGAGGTAAAAACATACATGAAAAATTAACGCTGTGACGCAATGTCCCAGTAGCTTAGGACAAAGCACCGCACATTGGAACATTTATATTATCTGTACGTATTTGTCTAGACAGAAGGTACCAGTCAGTCTAGTGTAATCCGATGTTGCTACAGCAATATGACCTTCCATTTTTTCTCAGCTTTCCACCGAATCTCTGCTCGTAAAAACGTCTAACAAAAAATGTGGGCTTCGAAGGCAATGGGACAAAAAGTTAGGAAACGGCGCGGCCTGGGGCGTTCGTGCGTGATGATGACGCCTTCACCCGGTTCTTACTTAGATAGGCTTACAGGAAATGGTTTCAAACTGAATATGTCTCTACCGTTATACATACAGTACAAGCTATTAGTGAACAAGTAACTAGAACTGTATTTGCTAAACGAAAATTTTATGCACTCTCGGTACGTATCACATACACTAAATTCAAGATTTGATATAAAAATGTTTAATGTATTTAATTGTAAGAAAGAAGTGGCAGAAATTTTGAAAACATATGATTATGAAAACACTGAATTAATAATATCTAGCTAACAAGAGAATGCAATTCAATACACACACACACCCACACACACACACACACATGGTAAACCACACTACGTACACCCAGTTTTCTTAAAACATAAATTTTCATCTTTTATTTTATTATAATTTTTGTCTATCAAACTTGTATTAAGTAAGATCTTGTAGAAGAGCGGAACCTCCTGCTACAGAAGTTATTATTAACTTCTACTAGGATGGCTTCAACTACTAATTGTTAAAATAATGATATAACGAAATAAATTAATTTGAATTTGAATTTGAATACATTTAGATACAAAAGTCAAACACACATTATGTGTAAAACAGAAACAATGAAGGTCGAAGGTGTCGAGAACCACAAACACACAGATCTTAGTGTAACCCACAGAACAAAAAAAAAAGGAAAAAGGTTAGAAACGCTGTCATGCTCCATTTGTATGAGAACAGATGTCTCCGCTTGCGCCCCAAGCGAATTCTTTTGACGCCAAAAGAAACCAATGACAGAGCACACTTACAAGCATTTGCTCATAACTCAGTGGCGCGCCTGCCCCGCCTACATCGCTTTTCTAACCTTTTTCCATGTTCTGTGGTGTAGCCAAACTACCAAAAAAAGTTTTCTTCGTTGATATTTCCGGGAATCGAAACATCACGGAGCTGGCACCACCTCGAGTACCAGTGTGTACACCACCATATAGCTGGTAAGGTAAAAAAAATACTTTATCAGACTATCCTATTAGGATAGTCATGGTGTCAAACTTTTTCTAATCGCCTCTAACGTTACTTATTTTTACGACTTGAGACAGAAAATAACTCAACGTGCCATCTGAAGCACGACCGATTTCAAACTCTTATCCAATTTCGTTCACTAAAGATCTTCTCCTAAATTGTAAGCCATGAATCGTACAGACCTAAGACCTGTTCGTTGTAGGGGGTCACTGTACCACTACAACCGATTCGTTGCAAGATCCACCGCAAAACAACTACTAATAACATTTGCAAGACAAAGGCCTACCCAAAACGCAGCTTGACCAATTATGGAGAGAAGACACTGCTGCTCATTTTACACACAGGTTTTCAAGGTGTCGCCTGCTCCGAGTTTCCGGGTCCCGGGTGTTTGTGGTACCTTCGTTGTTTCTGATTGCCAATATACGAGTGCTTTAAATAGTTACTCAAATTGGGATCTGATGCCTTACTCTGCAAAACGAAGCTCGTAATGACGGATATATCTTTATCTTTTAGATACTTTAAGACATCGGTATGAGTGATGGGGACATTGTGTTGCAGAGTAAGGCCTCAGTACAATAAGCTGTCCACATTTCAATCATTACATTAGTTCCCGCGAGCGAATACTATACATTTAGTCACTTCTATCGACAGCCATAGGGCTAGGACTCTTCTTCTTCATTACACTCTTGGTAAAGAGGTCATAGTCTCATCAGGGGTGGTTGCGTTCACTCAGTTCGTCAGCACTCCTCCTGTAGTACATAAGGTATAATCAGGGTTGGTGCAGTTCTATTCCAGGTTAACACGCCACAGTACATAGGTGTAGTCTTAATACTTTAAATGTTACAGTGTTTGTTTGTCAACGTCTTCTTTACGTTTAAATTGCTCAATTATTTAAATGTGATTTGGTATAGTGATAGTATGAGGCCCAGGAAATAATGTTGAAGTTTTTATTATATAAATTATCATATAAGGAAATAAAAAGGGTATGGAAATTTGTTAGAGGAGTGGATCATAACCCTACCGTTTGAGATAGAATATAAAATATAGACATAATGTATCATGTGGTGTCAGCACATCAAAAGAAGAACAACAACCACTATAATTCTAAATTAATAGCACCACCCATTCCTTTACTATGGACGTCGAAAGAGGTGACTGAAGGAGTACTGCTAATCGCTGTAAGAAAACGGGAAGCAACGTCTTTTTCTTTACCATACTCGTAGGTAGTATTATCTTATCTATGCCAAAGGACAAGATGTGACCCCATATAACCAGACATGATATAACCGAAATTGCAATATAACCGTATTCTACGCACAAAGTCGCGGGCAAAACCCTATGTCGTGAGTCCCCCCATCGCCCATCAGACCGTTAGGCTAAGCATACTCGAGTCCCCGCGCGTCGGCAATTTGGTCCGTCCATTAGGGCCCGTAACATGTGAACTGCTCGATTGACGTGTACTTAACATCCGTATTTCCACGACAGACCTAAGTATAGAATATACTACTGCATTTCTGGATGACATGCCTGTTTATAGTCTCGACGAAACGCAGCACGGTTCAGTTTTAGGAATCTGTATACCTAATTAAATTTTGACTATACATAGTTAGTAATAGCGTCATGTGGCGCTGGTACGTTAAAGGAATAGCACCGCCTCTTCTCTTCCTGTGGGTGTCGTAAGAGGCGATATAATAAGTACTGCTAGAAGAAGAGCAGCAGCATCTTTTCTTCACCATTGTACAAATGCCAACCCCAACCCTGCGAGAAATAGCGATTATTTGGAGTCTGGGTCCAGCAGTAATATTATAAATCTTCCTGTATCTATGTCTGTCTGCTACCTCTTAAGTCTTAAACTGCCAAACGGAGTTAGTAGAAATATAGTCTTGAGGTAGCTAGAGTCGTAGAGAAGAACATGGTAGTTTTTTTTCCAGAAATCATTATTTTAGGAGTGGAAAATTATATTGTGAAATATCATAATTTACAGTAATCAGAAATCACTAAAGCTAATTTACGTATTGCGTGATATGTAAGAGTAAAGTATTTAACTACACTCTTTATGAACGACTTTATAACTCACTTTTCAAAACTGTACAATAGAGGAAATACTCCGACGGGAACTACTATTGACCTACACTGATAACATTTGGTTAGAAGCAAGGTCACATCATTCACAAATAGACATTTAATTATTGTTATCAGAGATCCCTAAAAATACACTTCCACACTTCTAGTATCCTGGGTGTTTTTGGTAATTTACTTAGAGTAAAGTACCACAAACACTCAGCAAATTATTTTGGAGCCGTGGCAAACGTATACTTACACTTTTCCTACTCGAAATTCATTATGTGACGTCACATACTAATCTTATCTTCTATCTTCTTATTATATGTACAAAAAGAAAGTCCTGTTAATTACACCACTTAAGTATAACTCGAGAAAGGCAGATTTTTATGATTTTGGTGTTTTTGGATTTGTCTTCATCGGGATAATAAATAATTATTAAAAACGTTTGAAAGTAAAATATTATCAAAATTTATTTGTACATATTTTTAGGGTTCCGTACCCAAAGGGTAAAAACGGGACCCTATTACTAAAACTTCGCTGTCTGTCCTTCTGTCCGTCTGTCCGTCGCTCTGTCACCAGGCTTTATCTCAAGAGCCGCGATAGCTAGACAATTGAAATTTTCACAAATTATGTATTTCTGTTACCGCAATAACAACAAATACTAAAATCAAAATAAAATAAAAATTTTAGGGAGGCTCCCATACAACAAACTCGTTTTTTGGGCCTTTTTGGTACGGAACCCTTCGTGCGCGAGTCCGACTCGCACTTGGCCGGTTTTATTTCTAATCATGCCATATTTGATTAAAATGACATTTAAGACGACAAAATCAAACACTATTCTGAGGAAATACGAAGTTCGCGAGATCCGCTAGTTTTGAATAAAAGTAGATTTATTCTTTCGAAAATATTGGATACCATACCATACCTTGCATTACAGCGAACCTTGTCATTTAGAAATAAATTGTCCGTACCCTCAAAAGTCGACATAGGAACGCGTTATCTGTAAGTGAACGCACTCTCTGTTTGATCAGTTGAAGTGGCCACAAATATTCGTATCTGGCGAGTTCCGACCGGCTTTGGAAGTCAAATAGTGGCGTCACGCGTTGCAAAGGCCCTACTTTGAAACTCAGAATATTCGATTATGTCTGTCTTTTTCCCACACACCGATATCTTAGAGTATCAGACTGCGAAAAGTAGGTAATTCGTTCATGGGAAATTGTATCCGTATTTTCAACAAATTACCACTGTCAATTGCAGTACATAAATTAAAATCATATATCAAAGTTGTTTTAATGAAAAAGGGCTATTACACTATTGATGATTATATAAATGATAGGAACGTTTGGCTTTAAATTGTATCAGCTCGCACTGGCATATATCTTATGTAAACATGTTTATTTAAAAAGAGGCTGACAATAGTGACCGAGTTTCTTGCGCTGCTTCTTCTCGGCACTAGCCCACATTTGTCCCGAAGCAGTGGTAGGTTAAATATTGGGACGTGTAAAAGCGCCTCCATGGGCCTATTTGCAGAAATAAAACTGATTTTAACTGATTTTATCTGAAAGAGAAGGATCGTTCCATGAAAATTGTAGCGTCACGCGTTCTTGAAGAAGCTCTACACAACACAATCACAGTATATTCGACTCTATTTGCCTTACTCACTCACACCAACATCTTAGCGTATCTGATAGAGACAGATAAATCCATGTTGCATAGTAGCTGCTTCGAAACACTTCACGCCTGTCCGACCAGAGGGGTATTAGCCTTAGTGGCTGGGGTGACTAGGTGATTGGAATATTCCGGCAATAGCCAATCGATTATATGTCGGTAGTATGGATACTTTACAATAAAATGCATTGGAATTACAATTATGTAGTTAAAATTTCAACTTCCTTGTAACTGATTTGGACCTACATACAAGCTGTTGAGTTACTCAATAAAATAAAATAAATTAAATAAATTCAAGCTCTTTCTACTAACGAAAACCGTCTCCAAGAGTAATGTTGATAACTCAATAATTGGAAAGAATTGTCTGGATATTTTATTCAAAATAATGTATTTTTAATATACACTGGAAATTGGATTCCTCACAAACGTTTTACGTTTGAAAATTGAAAGAAAAGAAAAATTCTCGTTAAAGAAATCTCCTTGTACCTCTTTTTCTCTCAATGATAATATTTTTACCAACTATGAACATCAAATTATTATAGCTTCATAGTCGACATTTACACAGGTGGCAAACACATTGTCGTTCGCTATCTAGTCGACCTATTATATCTACGGCAACTTCACTCGTCGACTATTTGTTTCTCTTTTTTGTTCTGTTGTAAAGTGTAATTGAAATATTTGGTTATGTATCATAAACTGCTGAAATACTTACTGAAAGCAATGATAATATAATTGAAAGAAACATTTAATCAGGTCGTGTGGTGCTGGCGCGTTGAAAGAGTGTTATCACCCTTTAGGCTGTCGTAAGAGGCAAATTACTGAGGATTGCCAGAACGAGACAGGTAGCAGCGTCTTTCCTAGTCTAACTGCAATTACCAACATGCCTAACTAGCGTGGTGATGATTGCAAATTCTCCTTTTTTGACTGATATCAGCTGTGATGATGTATCAAACTACATGATAAAGGCAATTTTATTTCAATAGATATAACTTCAAACCAATGAAAGTCGCTCCATAGATATCAGAAATAACAGTTCGCTTAGATGAAAGATCAGTCGCCCTGATAGCGAACAGACGACGCTGTTAATCCTACTAGAAGCAGTTGAAAATATTATGAAAAAATAAACTCACATCTTAAAACATTAGCATTAAACTTAATAATTCATTTTCATACTTATTTATTACGTACAACTGTAGCTATCATTTTTCATTGTAAGCATACATCATGCATGTGTTGCAACGTCATTCATTGAATTACAAAGAGGATTTTCAAGAAATAATAACGTACGGTCTGGCGATTCTAATCGGTGTTCATACCGGGTATAACGCTTCTGTCAATTCCAAAGAATCCTTTAGAGTCACGACTGGTTCTCCACAATAGAAAACTTCGTAGACGCTATTGAAGTGGGTAGTTCGGGACCATTGTCATTTTTCTGCAGACGCTTACAAAAACTTTGCCTTCCATCGTCTATAGTGGGCCCTTTCAGAGGGCGATGGATTATGTAAAGTTTTTGGAGAAACCGATTAAGATCGGAGACTGGCGCTTATAGTTTGTCTTTGAAAGGAAGTGCCTTATCATCACGTCTTGTGATAAAAGGGCTGTTATCAATAGCTTCCGTAGAAAAAAACGGGAAAAGTGCGAGTGGGACTCGCGCACAAAGGGATCCACTATCTTTGTCTATAAAAACGGCGAAATAATAATGTCTGTTATATGGGAGAAACTTTAATATTTATTTTAATCTGTTTCTTGTTGTTAAAGCGGTAACAGAAATACATGAGTTACAGCCCAGTGACAGACGGACAGACAGACAGACAGACAGACGATAGCCGAGTAATAGGGTATTTTACCCTTTGGGTACGGAACCCCTTAAAGTGTTATTACTGTGTTTTGTGATACATCAAGATAATTATCTGGCGGATGAGATCCGGTGCAGGACCGTCGGCAGCATCCTGAGTCCTGACAGGTTCCGTATAAAATAGCTAGAGATCCAACCCTTGACTCCGTCCACTTGGGAATAGTTACTTAGGGGTTAAAGTATGAAATTGCCGTTTTGTATGGACGAAATCGAGAAAAGTCATTTTTCAATACTAACAATTTTTTAGTTTTTTTAAAAACGCCTGAACCGTTTTCGATGCAATTAAAGGTGAAAGTTAGATGGTTATAAAGCTACGCATTATAGTATTTAAATTTCTAAAAATCAAAGTTTATAATACAAATATACTTAATTGAAGCAAGAAGGTCAGCTGACACATTGTAAGGGGTCTTTTCAACGACTTCCTTTGAAGTAATATGCACTAGTATTGCATTTTTTTTTAGTCAAAAGTTACTTTATTTAGTTTTTGATACAATACAAAAAGAATTACGCAATAATATGACTATACTTAAGAGCTATAAACAAAATAAAAAGTGGGAAAGTAATCGGAAATTTCATACTTTAACCCCTATTATTAATGCGAAAGTATAGCTGTCTGTCTGTTTCGCTTACACGCCTATACGAGACCGAATAAAATTTAATTCATGAATAGATTAGACCTTGTAGAAGGACATAGGCTATTTTGTATACAGCCAGTAAATCTATAGCTTTTGCCCGTGGCTCTGCTCATGTGAACTACGTTATAAAGAGTTTGGATCTGGTCGACCGATGTCAATATTTTTTGCAGTTGATAGAGAAGTCTCAAAATATGGTCCCACCCATGTGAATTAAAAAAAAAAACAACCTATCCACAACACAAGTACCTATAGAAAAACATGACAAAAAACACTTTTTTCTCAATTTTGACCGCCAAACAAGAAACCACTAACAATCCTCACGCACCATGCCTGAAAAAGTTTAATTCATTCAAAAATAGTTTCTACAAACTCTGACAAGGAGTAGGCGGCTGTAAACACGGCGATTCGTTGCGCGGGCGCACTCAAACGTCACACCGTCACAGTACGATTTCCATACTTCAAAGACGTTTTAATTTCATGGCGCGTTGGGGCAGGTGCCGTCGCCTTAGGGGAGAGGAAAAAATAGATTGCACGTCACAAACTTGTTTACATTCCCACAAACTTTGTGAAATGAGTTTAGTTGACGGTTTGTGCCGGCACATAATATAATAGCACCCCTTGTCTTCCTATGGTAATGTGGACAACATCACATACATGTTCTGATCCCAAACTATATTTGAAGCACTTGTTGTGTGGTAATTAGAAACAAAATAGGTTACATCAGAAACCACCAGACCCGAGAAAATAGAGAAAAATGCTGAAGAAGGCGACAACTTTTGTAATCAGTGTGTACGCCACTCCACCATGGGGTGATGGGGATCGGCATAAGGGTGTAGTAAAAGGCAACTCAAGAAGTAGACGGGCAGCAACGTCTTCTCGGTGTGGCAATTTATAATAAGACTAGCAGACCCGGCAAACGTTGTTTTGCCATAAAAATGATTAAATTACTAAAATGGCTAACAAAAAATAGGGGTTGGTGGTAAAAGGGTAAAAATTTAGGGTTGTATATATTTTATAAAATTTTAATATTTTACTACCCTACTCCTACCCTACCCCTACCCTACCCCTACCCTACCCCTACCCTACCCCTACCCTACCCCTACCCCTACCCTACCCCTACCCTACCCCTACCCTACCCCTAACCTACCCTACCCTACCCTACTTGTGAATCTAAACCATTCCCAGATCCCCTTGAACACACACAAAAAATTTCATCAAAATTGGTCCAGTCGTTTAGGAGGAGTTCAGTCACATACACACGCACACAAGAAATATATATATTAAGATTAGTCAACATTTAAAAGATCTGATCTTATACAAATGGTAATAATAATTTGTTTCATGACTTTTTATAGTTTTTACCAGCAAGAATGTAGAATCGTTTTTAGATGACATTAAATAGATGATATCCTGGATCTAACGCGTTCGACTTAGTTAAGTAACTGATTTCGAGGTTTTTTTTTTATTTATAGATGTACGAATGTTTGATACTCCTTCACGCAAGAATTTCTAATTGGATTTTGATAAATACTTTCAGTAAAGTAATGGCTCTAGACACTGGAATATGTTAGAGGCAATTATTTATCCCGAATCTCCGTGTAGTTCTTCCGCAAATAAGATTGAATTTTGTATGAAGTCATGTGACACGGAAGAGCGCGTTGTCGATTGCTTACTTAATTTTTATTAAGCACTATTCTCACTTATTCTGAAGTCTACGCAGACAAAGTTAAGAAGCAAAAGCTAGTCCTAAATATACTTATTAGCATACAACGTTAAGCTAGGAGCATCGTTTCTCTGCTCGTCTGGTTGCGGAACTCCACTAACCATGGAGCAGCTATAAAATTGATGGATTGCGCAAATTGGACTCGTGCTAAGTAGAAACATAGGGAAAGAAATATACTAGAGTGACAATCTTCATAGTAAAGATTGTCCTTCGGAAGAAAGCTAAAATCCTGTACTAGGCATAGATGGCATTACTGTTTCGCCAGGTACAAATCGAAAGAGACAGAAAATCTTTCTCTGTTTCGGCTGTTTGTAGACTGTCCTGCTATTTCCGTAGCGCTAGTGTGGCAATGCATGCTTTTGCCCGTTAGTTGTTGTTAAAAATATAAAAGATGGCGCAATACGGAAATGTAGTAATGTAGTATGACAATGATTAGAAAAGAGGAATTCTTAAACGATCGAATAAATAATAACTTAACGACTGATGATGACATACTGTTTTAATAACTTGGACAGTATGTAAGCGAAAAATTAACTAAACTAACGACGAATATTTTCCCTATGCTAATAATCAAACCCAGAACGAGCTTGTAAAAAGTGGGTTGTGATTTATTTATCCATTTCAGATACATATTTAAATTCTATCCGTGAGCCTACATTAGTGAGCAACCCACTACAGTGCCCCGTGCAACTCTAGTTGCACGTATGCACAAGGCCAAAGTGCTCCATGCAACTATAGTTGTAGACATTTTCTTTTTTTTTATTCTCAACTATTTTAACGTTTCTTTGTCACTTTGGACAGTTTTTTGGTAGAAATAACTTGTCAAACGTGTAGAATGATAGTTTAGAATAATGTAGCAACACAAACATAGTTTCATCAAATGAAAAAAAAAAAAAAATTGTATGGGCGGCCGTTGTTAATAAGAACTATGGTAAGAAAATATTCATGCGAGCTTGAAGGATTTACGAATTTCCGATCATTTCGACTTAAATAATGAATTTTTAATAGTCTTGGCTAAACTTCAGTTATATTGTAATGGTGTGACATACAAAATTATGCCCTAACTCCATCACAATAAGAATCACACTATTAATACTTTTAACATGATTAACATTTTCACTATATCGTTTAATGGTTAATTGGCTCAGCGGTTTAGGCTGGCGACATTTGTTATAGATCCGACGGACGCGAGTTCAAATCACGTAGTTCCTCCACAAAGTTCTTATTTTAGTGTTTTTTTCTGAATGATCGAAGAAGTTTATTATAGTCAAACAAACGTAATGAAATCACAGGCATCGTTTAAAATTGAAAGTTTAAAAACATAGCGGTGATTGCGGTTTACGGAGTGTCAACGGTCGAACCTATGCTCGATATCTGGCCATTTTGATGTGCGAATACCGACATTTGAGAATATTAACGTATCGTGAATTGTAAAAAAAAGAACTTTTCCTTTATTTTTCCTTACCAAAAAGTTTAACCACTTTTTATAAACTTCATACTTATGAAGTGACCCTGGCTTAGCATTAAACGAATTTGTCGTTTATTCAGCTCCCTAAAACAATAATTGCTTTCTAATTACTTTACTATGAGAGGTACAAGATTTGATTTCCAAAGCACTGCGCCGCTCTCCGAGCCGCTCGCCGAGCCGTTCCGTGCCGCGGACAACTCTGATGGGAATAATCTTGTTATTAAGGGGCACTAAAATGGGTTTAGATTTTTCCGATTGGATTTATTTACTTACTTATTGAACTGCTGCTATATTAATGACTGGCGGAAGAAATACAGTTTCTTAATTAGGTAGTTATTTCTACGTTAACTTTTCAATATTTTAAATAGTTATTATCCTATTCCCGACGAAGACAAATCCAAAAACACCAAAATCTGAAAATTCTGTCCAGCCGTTCTCGACTTATAAGTTTCTTCAAATAGTTACCTATTTAATAAGAAAATATTCGTACGCAAAGGCAGACTAAGTGTATGCAAAATGCAATCCTAATTCCTATGCTAGAAGTCCGAGTCCGGGACGCGGCCGACGCTCGGGAATTTAGCCACGACATCCACGTGACTGAAAGGGGCCGCTGCCTGGGAGCGGGGGCGCGTGCGATCGCGCGATTTAATAGATAAGAACAAGTGTGCGGTGCGTTACAAAGAAATAGGTAAATTACTAGTTCCCGCCATTAAACTCGGGCAAGTTTAACGCGTTCTGAGTAGAAAGAATATGCGTTTGGGTTTTGGTCGGTTTCGTATTTTTCTTATTATTTTTTAAATGTTATGTTCATCTAAATAAATACATAAATAATAAATAAATGTGGACAACATCACATACATTGTTCTGACCCCAATTTGAGTAACTATTTAAAGCATTCGTATTTTGGAAACCAGAGACAACGAAGGTACCACAAACACCCAGACCCGAGAAAATGTAGAAAAACTCATTTTTTCTACATTGACCCGTCCGGGAATCGAACCCGGGACCTCGGAGCAGGCAACACCTTGAAAACCGGTGTGTACGCCACTCCGCCAAGGAGGTCGTCGAAATCAACTTATAATAAAATGATTATGAGGATAGGTTGTCATTTATAAAAAAAGTAAAACTTTTTTTAAGTGTTCATACCATATATTTTTACCTATCTCACACGTTTATTTTCTTGACGGTAAAAAAGGCATCCAGTAGATTGCAGGTATCGATAGCTAAATGATTTTCCAAGTTGCAAGGCAGGCACCTCATTCCGATGAAGCGGGTTCGATCCTCAGTTTGAGAGCGTAAGGTTTTAGATAAAAGGAATAGGTATATGTTTTAAATAAGGTGGGTGGACCATGGAAGGCCATGCTTCTTGGAAGGCCGACTATAAAAAAATCATATTTATAGTCATGCGATGATGAATTATTTTCATTAACCTTTTAACCGCCGCGTGATTCTTTCAAAGAATATGTCTCTGGCGCCGTGCACATTTTTTCATACTTCACCTATAGTGTTGTGACACATTATTACAACAAATAAATTATAAGGTAGAAATATTACATTCATACCGGAAACTAGTGGCTGTTTTATTTGTTTCCCTCTTACAATTAATGTAATTTAAATTAAAAACTAGATGTTCTTAATTCTAAACATCTATAATTTTTGGAATAAATAGTACTTTAGCCTAGATAAAGTCTAGGTGATATCTATATAAATACCGTTTTTGGAATCCCTAGCGTTGGATATATACAACAACGGCGCTAGCATTATAGAAAAATATTGAAATGTATTCTAAGTAACGTTTCCGGTTATCGGTTCTATTATTCAGGTTATAATACTAGTTATCGGTATTTCTTTTAGTAGCTGTACCTGAAGATTCAGTTCTCTAAAGTAATCGTGATATAAAAACATTATTCTTTAAAGCCCAATACAGATGTGGTGAACAGTGATTGATAGAATGGAACGCATTTTAATTGAAATAATCAGAGGGTAGGTGGTCATTGCAATTACACCAACTGTTAAAAATGGAAAATCGTCCCTCAGGTATGTTTAATGTTATTTGCCTTTATACAACAATTTTCGATTCCCGCTTATCATATAGAATATTTTCCACTCTCCCTATACAAAGTGCAATACTGTGCGTCGCAACGGTGCACCATGAGCAGTTAAAATGTTCAGCAGTGACTACCTACATATCCTAACCTATCTGATCCTACGGTGACGGACGATTTTTGAGCATTCGTTGTTCAATCAATCCCGCACATAATCCGTTGATACTTATACCTTACCTATATGATATTTAAAACCAATACCTAAACTGTGTGATATTTAAAAATTCAACCATACCCGAAACTGTTTTAAATAAATTCAAGTGATATTGATTGGACTTAGCTTACTAGGTATTGTGTTATTGGCCGTATTTATGACTTTGTAAACAAATTTCTAAGTGATCCGCAACTTAATTACCTATTTTCCTTCGTACAATTAGCACATAACTATATCCACATATTGAGATAACTTGTTTTATTTGCACTTTAGTAATTATCTAACAATAAAACAAGGTAATGTTTACAAACTTATCTCATTATCCTCCTCCTCCGTGAATGTGCTACAGTTTTCCATTTAATAATTCTAATATCCGCAAAAACTCATTAGAGTCAAATTCACTGTCACTCATTTTATTACTTTAACCGGGAAAGAAACAGACGTCACTATGACACAATGACCTTGATACGTGTACGCTTACGACGTCACAGATTTACTTGAAATAAAGCATAAACGTAGAATATAATAGACGGACAAAGCGTGCGAGATAGATGAAAACCTCTTATGGAAATCTAGCAAGATAGAAAGAGAAAACGAATCTTTTCGTTTTGTGATCAGTCTTAATTGACAGAGTGACATCCAGTGGCATAAGCGATATAAGCTTCAACATTTTATGGAATTATCTAGTACATCGTAGATTATCTAAAGTAAATACAATTTTATTTAACAATGGTCACATGTTCTGTGAGTGCCTGTGGAGTCAATCACAAAAATAGTCTAGAAAATTGCTCATTTCACAGGTAAATACGTAGAAAGTCGTCATCGTAAAAACGCGTTATTTTTGTTGAATTTGATCTTGTTGTTATGTTGTAAATGTGAAATTACTTCAATCCGTTTGTTCCGTCTAATATTTTGTATAGATAAAGTTCTATGTATTGATTATTTACATTATTTTGGTGGATAATTAATTCATCAAAATATTTTACATGTACGCTAGAGCTTGACTCAAATTTATCGATACTATTGTCGACATTTATCTCGAATGTTTCCGGAGAAATTTGATGTTATTTAACGTTTAGCGTCTCAAATAAATGACAACTTAACAATTTGAAGAAGGAAACTGTAAGGAATCACATACGCAAACTTATTGAATTTTGACGCATAATTTAATACTAATCATTAATTAAACATAGTAATTTAATTAAATGTGGAAAATACCACAAACATTGTTCTGATCCCAATTTGAATAACTATTAAAAGCATTCGTATTTTGGAAACTGTTGGCACGCTATCCAACATCACTATTTTTTATAGACAACACTAGTTGCTGTATACTGTAACTCTCTCTCCACGTTAGGCCACCGTACTATACGGACGTGTTCCAACCTACAAATAAGTACTTAACTAAGCGTCTGCTAAGGTATAATTTAGTGCATAAGACGTGTATTAGAATTATTAAGTACCTACTTGATTCAGTGACAGTTTCTTGTGAGCTCAAAATAAACTCTTGCGAAATACCAACCAGTGTTTATGTCAATTCTCCTCATCTACAGTCCACTACTAACACAAGCCCCAACAGAAACCAGAAACAACGAAGGTACCTCAAACACCCAGACCCGAGAAAATGTAGAAAAACACTATTTTAAGCTTGCATAGCTTCTATCGCGGGCCTTGAGCGTGGAGACCGAATCCAGAAATTCCGTAACGAAAATAACCTAACACTCGATCGAACAAATTTGAATTTCCGAAATTTAAAAGAATTTAGAAGAAAATAAGGATTTTGACAGTATGGAGAGGGATCTGCTAATGAACGCACCGTGCGATTTTGGTTTAAACGCTTTCGTGATGGAAACTTTGACTTGAAGAACGAGCCACGAGGAAGACTCACACAGGTGATTAACGATGAATTAAGAGAGATAGTGGAAGCTGATCCTAGTCAAACTACCCAGGAATTAGCGGCATGGTTTAACGTAACCTTACCCACAATATTGACTCATTTGCGTCAAATCAATAAAATAAAAAAATACGAAAAATGGGTGCCTCATGATTTGACTGATGTGCAGAAAGAAACGCGTGTTGAAACTTGTGTTGCCTTGTTAAATCGGTACAGAATTGAAGGAATATTAAATCGAATTGTGACATGTGATGCAAAGTGGATTCTTTATGTTAACCGTAAAAGAAAAATGCAATGACTGACCCAGGTCAAACGCCACAACAGTGTCCTAAAGTAAAACTTACCAATGAAAAGGTAATGTTAATTGTTTGGTGGTCTCAGCATGGTGTTATTCACTATAGTTTTCTCCGATCTGGTCAATCAATAACGGCAGATGTCTATTGTGCCGAACTCCGAACAATGTTGGCAAAACTAGCAGTAAAACAGCCCCGACTCATGAATCGATCTTCACCATTATTGCTCCATGACAACGCGAGACCTCATACAGCACGAGAAACCGTTTTGACCCTTCAGGAACTGCAACTAGAAACCATTCGACATCCTCCGTATTCGCCAGACCTTGCTCCAACGGACTACCATTTTTTTCGTGTTTTGGACAATTATCTACGTGACAAGAAGTTTTCTTCCCAGGAGGCAGTACAAAATGCTTTCACACAGTTTGTGCAGTCTAGATCCTCAGAGTTCTATCACAAAGGCATAAATGACCTTCCTATTAGATGGCAGCAATGTATAGATAATAATGGTAACAATTTTGATTAAATAAATTTGTTAAAAATTAAAAAATAAACAATTTTGATTTTCAGTACAAATCGGCAATTTTATACTTTAACCCCTATTATAACAATTTATTGATTAATACGTTGTTCACTGACTGAAATTGATTCATAAATCATGAAATGTATGCTCATTTGTATGAACTAAAACAAATTAACGGTAGTGGATTGTAATGAATGCAACTTTCGCGTCACAACACTGGCCAACTTGATATGAAGTAGTTGGCGTGAAGGACATGTCAATATTAGAGGCGTTTTTTATTTTATCCATTTTAAAACACAAAAAAGCCTGTTTTCGCTAGAAATAAATCGGGTTTCAGTAGTGTCCATCTTTAAAATTTACAAAAAAAAGAAATGTTATATGTATCGTAATTGTATTTTATTACATTAAGTACAATGAAGAGCTTCTGTAGAAGTCGTGGCGTGGGGGGCACGAAAATCTCTAACTTCTATAGAAGTCGTTGGCTGTGAAAAGGTTAAGCAAAGTCAGTAGAAAAAGGCGTATGTAATGTAAGATCGTAGGATTGTAGGTAAACACTAAAACAGGAAAAGTAGTGACAGTGAGTAGAGTAGTGGTGAGTGACGGCTTATTCCACTGCGCTCCAAGAAATTATTCCACCGGGCTCCATAATTGATTTTAAGTATAATTATTTTAAATAATAAAATGTTCCACTAAGCTCCATGAAAAACATGAAAGTACAGTCGGCTAGTAAAATACTATTTATTTTAGTTAAATTTACTATTCAATTCAAAACGACTTTTAAGTAAACGTGAAACATGGAAAAACTCAACATCATTATTTATCTAGAATTATAACAATGCATTTGCGAAACAAAAGATTACCGGGAAGGAGCGTTACCGGCCTATAGCCAGACAGAAAACGGTTATACTTATATTTTCTCTCCTAATCGGAAGACAAGTTCTTGATTAATTTATATGATTTTTGTACAAGTAGGTACAAGTAATTTTATGACCATTTCCAATAACCTATCTATGTTCAGTTTTGGCATATCGGAGATAGGAAACTAGGTTTCTATTTCTGTTTTTGCCGTCCACAGAAACAAAGACAGAAGTTGTTTTCTATCTCCGATATGCCAAAACTGAAGATAGATAGGTTATTGGAAATTGCCGTTAGTTTATAACGTTCTACGATTACCAAAATTTATTGTTTTTATATAGGAACATACTTAATTTAGGCACTTACTCAGGGGAGGGCGATCTTGCATTTTAATATTTTGTCTTAGTAAAATATTCTAATCTGGAGCTGTGATTATTGTGCTATTTTATAATAGTTACATACATTTTTAAGTTAATTGTTTTAAGTGAATTGTTGTTTTAAGCGTGGTTATAATTCTGTATTGTGTCTTTTATTTGGTGGAATAAGCCGAGTGACAGCATGACCACATTCCGAATTGAGACAAAACCGATATCAGCATGTCAAACTCGCTCCGATAAGTGGTAACTTAGATTAAAAAATTGACGCCATAACTTATTTCAGCTCAACTCGGAACCAACTTCAACATTGTTAGATAAAATAAAAATAGATTCTGCATTTGATTTTTCTGTCCGTAGGCCGAGAGTTCGAATCTTAGTACGTACTTCTATTTTTTACGTTTTGTAACGATTTGCAAAAAAATAAAAACATATAATGCAATTTTCTTAAGATTTAAAATAAAAAACAGAAATACTAATAAGTAACTTGCTTTGATTTTTTCTTGGTCTTTGCATTAAAAGTTAAATGCTAATAAGCGCCATCTTACGGCACGTGTCATTCATGGTCAAAGCATAGCCACACGTGCTTGCAAATGGTTCTCGTAATTGGCAAAATTTGGATTGTATTTACCTTGGTCTATGATTTTATTCAAATCGAGACTCCTAGCGCAATCTGTCGTAATATTTTGAAAAGAATTCGGAAAGACATTTCTTGACTAGCGATTGGAACTCTAGTATATTTCTTTCCCTATGGTAGAAATCTTGGTTAGCGACGCACTATAGGCACACAGTGTAGTGATATTACGGTAGACTGTATGTATAGTCTGTGTGGACATCTTAAATAAAACTGAGTTCTTCTGTGGTCATGGCGCTTGCTACAGTGCTGAAGCAACAGAAACCCATTAATATCAAGATACACGATATAAGCATACATAAATAAATAAATAATAAATAAATATTTAAGACATGCCTCACCGGGCCACACTGAGCCATCTAGTCCCAAATTAAGGTACTATTAAGTACCCTGTCGTATGGGGTACTAGACAACCGATAAACTTACTTATATACTTTTTTTTTGTAAATACATACTTATAATACATAGAAAACACCCAGACCAGTACAAACAAACATGTTCATGCACACAAATATTTGTACTGTGCGGGGATCGAACCCGCGACCCATGGATCAGAAGCAGCGTTAACTACCGCTGATCCAAATGGTATATGTCAACATACAAGGTACCCATCGTTGTTGTGGTAACTTGAATTCAATGATGGAGGCCTTTGCCCTGCGGTAGGATGATTATAGGCCGTTACTACTACTACACGATATAACCTCAAATCATTATACTTGTGATTAAAAGTGGTTTTACATTATTTTTTACTGGGCGCAACGTTAAAGGTGCTTTGACTGACAAGTTGATTTTTACACAATATGTTTATGTTGTTTTGTTGTTTTATCATTAAATATTGTAAATTAAGTATACTTTATTTGATATTTTAGCAACTTAATTGCACTTATAATATCAGTATATAAACTTGAAAAATGTTTGTCTCAGGCGGGACTCGAACGAGGAGAGGAGATGCGGGTTCGAGTCCCGCCTGAGACAAATTTTTTTTAAGTTTATATACTGATATTGTAAATTAAGTTTTTACCATGGCATTTAAATTTTTAGAATCCTTTAGTCTGGTGGAAGGGGCTAGCGACTGTCATACAGTTTTACCATAAAATTAGTACAGTCGCTAACGTCCAAACTTATCTTAAAATAGCAGTTGCCAAAAACAAATATTGTACTAGTTAAGATACCCATGTTGCAAATAAAAATGTATAAATAAACTTATTATCTTTGTGTAATGTTCTTTTCTATACCTAATTAACTTTCACAAGAGCTTACATCCGGAATGAATAATTTTGGATTTTGATAATGCACGCGAACGGATAATTTTATATCAAACAATATGAGCTCTCAATAAGCGTTTCTTTCTGATTTTAACAGTAACAGCAATACAAATGACACACCATTTTCAATAAATGGTATTATTTTTGTGATGTGGTGGTTAAAATATAATTGTAGAAAATTTTCTAGAACTATGGTTACGATTATACAACGGCTATAATAATGACTAATGACACCAGTATCTTCTTGACACTATTGCTCTAATTGCGATCACCACCAGCCCCCTTACTCTTGAATTTGATTTAAGTTCGATCTCGATTCGACCTAGCCAAAATCTGAACAAACTCAATCTAATCGAAATCAAAATCAAGTCAAGATCGATCTAAAATGGCGATCCGTTAAACATTTTCGGTTGATAACGTAATCACCACCGACTCAAAGGTTTAGGTTCACTTTTCAGAGTACCAAATCACTGATTCTCGACGTCGATTCGATTTTGATCGTAACTCGAACTTGTCAAGAGTAAGCCTGCAGTTGTAGTAGAAATGTCGATACTTTGCTGTGCTGACTTTGACCGTGGCTTATTTGTATTTGCTTGAAATATGGTGATATTGATAAAAAAAGTCAGTGGTTTGGCCAATCGATAAATAGGTCCCTGCTATGAAACTAAGTAGATACACTTGTACTAAATATGTTTTAGTTCTCACCAATCCTGCTACATACAAGTTGACTGTGGCTGCGTCCTACCTACCATGTAATTTGAATAACCGACAATAAATGGCCGATACCTATTACAGTCTTACGACATTTATCACGCAGCTTTAGTTTCTATTTCAAAATACCAGCCCGCATCTTCGTTGGCGGTCGGGAATCGAACCCGGGCCAAGTGTGAAGTGCCATTCAGGTCCCTTTGTACTAGTAAAATGTTTGCGCCCGGCCTTACTCCGCCCTGAGCAAACACTTAGCACAAATAGACTATCTAGAGTACTTCGCTTTGCGATTATTGTACACTTTATTACGAGGAATTAAAGTTGAAATTAGCGCAGCAAGGAGGTGGAAACAAAATAGTTGTCGCGTTAACTCGAATTCGTGTTCAAGTTGTTAGAGACTCGAAACCTGCCTGTATTGAAGATAAAAGCAAGTCCGTTCGTCGCGTGGATTTCCAACTGTTTCATATCCATCGATGATTTTGTTCTCAACTGGAACTTTGGTCCCTTAGAGAATCTTCGATGGGTATTATACATGGTGTGGGGTCGAAGTCTGAGTGGTTAATGTCGGCTGCCTCCCGGGAGGTCGCATGTTCCTCACGATGTTTGTGCAATGACGACGCACGCGGAGGACGCACACGTTAGGAAGTGGTAGACAATTGTCATAATTACATGTTCGATGTTGTAGGCAGTCGATTGCTATGTTAATAGAGAACTTTAGATGTATAAACATATTCCATGGAAAATCCTGTGAACCCGTGTAAGAAGTTGTCGTTCATTATTAATAAATAAATAAAGAACTTACATTACTTTATTTGATATTTTAGCAACTTAATTGCACTTATAATATCAGTATATAAGCTTACATTGTTCTAATCCCACAGAGTAACTATTTAAAGAACTCGTGTTGTGGAAATCAGATACAACGAAGGTACCAAAAACACCCAGAATCAATAAAAGGTAGAAAAATATTTTTTTCTACATTGACTCGTCAGGGAATCGAACCCGGGACATCGAAGCAGGCGACACCTTGAAAACCGGTGCGAACGCCAAATTAAATTATGTCTCAGGCGAGACTCGAACCCGCATCTTATACTGGGCCCGGTACTTTCCTAAGCTACTGAGATACTACGTCACAGCGCCACTTTTTCAAGCGTATATATAGCTATACGCCGTAAGCCAGCGTAGTTTCGTCAAATGTTAGGAGTTCCAGTTCCAAACTGTTGTTGCCCGTCCCGGGAATCAAACCCGGGACTGTAAGAGCTTGACCCGGTACTTAAACTTTTAGACCAATGGGGAGCAAATAATTACAGTAATAAAAGCCAACAACATAATAGTCCAATTTCTCAGTAACCCCGCAACGCATTATTGTGCGCATGTGACGCGCGCACATGCGCACCAGATGGTATTCGAGTAAACAGTGCTTTCTGGTCGTTATTATGAAAACCCTTCAAGTGTGGATTGTATGTACTTACTTGTAATAGGGCTCATACTGTACGTAAATAGGTTCAAAGAATAGTTATTTACCACAAGAATTAACACAAAATTAACTTATGTGAGATACTAACATATTACTTTAACAAACAATTGTATGAGCGTACATTAAAACATTGAATATGGAGGGAGGGGATAATAAAAAATAAATAACTGTGGACAACATCACATACATTGTTCTGATCCCAATTTGAGTTACTATTTAAAGCCCTCGTATTTTGGAAATCGGAAACAACGGAGGTACCACAAACACCCAGACCCGAGAAAATGTTGAAAAACACATCTTTTTCTACATTGGACTGGGAATCGAACCTGGGACCTCGACACCGCCACGGAGGTCAACATCAACTTTATATGCATAATAAAATATTGGTTTATTGAAATGAAAGATAAAATTACGAGTTTTGGTAGCGTTTAGAAGGGATTTATATTTGAGTTCATTACTTAACTAAAGACGTTATCTTTCATTTCAATACATATTGTTCGCGTCTTGAGAAACCAGTAACAAAACAATATTGCTGTTAAAATGTTACTGTAAAAAATTAAGTAAAAGTAACGGTCTATAATCATGCCACTGCAAGACAAAAGCCTCCATCATAATATTAAAGTTACCATAGCAAGAAAATTGATGTGAAAAATTACGTGTAGTACCGTGTGGCAAGCGTGGCGATTATTCACCATGCTTTCCTAATGCTGGTTGGTTACCAAAACTGAGCAATGTTCGTAAATTCGAAACTTTTGGCTGCCTGACCCGGGGTTAGATCTAGGAACGCGAGGTAGGAGATTAAACCACTGGAGCAATGAGGCGTTTATGTCTATAATCGTCCCACTGCAGGGAAAAGGCCTCCATCATTGAATTCTAGTTACCACAACAATGACGGGTACTCGCATAATCACCACGCTTGCCAAATGCGGGTTGGTGATCACAAACCCGAGCAATGTTCGTAAATTCGAATCTTTTGGTTGCCCGACCCAGGGATCGAACCCGGCACCCCGAGATCTTGGCCCGGTATTTAAACAACTAGACCAACGGGGCGTTTATGTCTTGAAACATTGAATATTAACTTGTGACACATTATATCGTAATATTACATCTGGACACAAAAAAAACTAAATTATATGCCAATATCAGCACAAAGTTGAATAAATAAGTGTTCAGCGCTCATAATAAACTCAGTTGCAAACTGTTAGGTATGTAAAAACTGATTAATTCCACTTCGACTTGGAATTATTGATGGTAAACTGTTTTAAATTACACTGTAACGGCTTGCCTCATTTGAAAGGCCAGCGGTGGAATATTAATCGGTAGTATGATTGAATAATGCAATAGTAATGATAAGTAAATAATTAACTTATGGCCCATGCGTTTGTATGTATGGAAAATACTTCGTTTAACATACAATGTAGGAATATTCGTACGGAAACTTGAACTAATACATTTTAATTAATGATTAATACGCAAGAGTTAAAATTATGCATCTTTACTTGTTAATGGCAAATTCTACCGGAAACTAATAATGCGGACATGTACAACTCATTGGTTTTACAAACTTACAGGCCCCTTTTTCACTACTTTAAGGTATGAAGTCCAATGTAAAAATATTTGTTGTTCTTTCCTGAAGCTCAAACTCTATTATCTATACAAAATACCTCCAAACACATTAATCGATTAAGAAATTATTGCTTACTAATACCACAGATAATATAATACTAGTTAGTACATACTTCCACGCCCCTTTTCAACCCTTTTAAATATAATTTATGGGATGAAAACTGCCCTTTTGCGGGTCTTATACCACAGTCTATATAGACTGTGCTTATTCTATGTATATCAAGATTAAATTGCGTGTACTTTTTAATCGTTGTAACCACAGAACATGGAAAAATGTTAGAAAGGCGATTTGGGCGGGGCAGGCGCGCCACAGAGGTTAAGAGCTAATGCTTGTGAGTGAGCGCTGTGATTGGTCTCTTTTGACGTCACGTTATCCTATTGGTCGCGCGACGTCAATAAAATTCGCTTGATTGGCGTTCTTTGAACTCGTTTACGTGTAGTGGGGCGCAAGCGGCGACAGCCTTTCTAACCTTATTCCATGTTCTGTGGTTGTAACTCATGCCTACCCAAAAAAAAAGTTAAATTAACATTTTTAAATTCAATGTAACCTAATATTTTTATGCAATAGAACCTCCAACACAAGGCTGTCATGTCCTTATATCGATTGAGCTGATATCGATATCTCTCGTGACAAGGCAACACTATCCGACGATCTACCGCAGTGTCACGGAATACATGTCCCAACATGCGATACTGCACGACCGGTTGACGCTCTAAATTATCGTGCAGTTGTGTTCAAATGATCGACTATACAAAAAGTTCGTAAAAAACAAGGTAACAAAACCAGGACTTAAATTAGGTTGAGGTTTTCCTGGGGAAAATCATCTGCCTTCGCCAGATGGAGCTTACTTCAGGAAGCTGAGCTCACACACCACTACAATGGACCCCGCTAATGGAAGGATGTGCGTAAAGGCAGCCCCCCTCCATAAAGTAAAGTTAAGGTTATCCGATTTAAGTTAAATTAAAGAATTGTAATTAGTGAAATTGTATTTATAGCTTTGACAGACAAATTAAAAATCGAAAGACTTACTTAAAAAATGTATATTCCAAAGATAAAATTTGCTCCGTCCGGGGTGAGAAAGATAATCCAAAACATAAATTAAGCCCCTAAAAAACGTGAATTATAGTTTAATGTTAGCGTAAATTCATGAAACCAATAGGAAAAAATACTTTGTCGTTTGGCAGGATTGAAAACAATACCATAGCCACAGCTTTTTTGTTTGTTCGGTATAGGCATGTACTCGCACAGTTAAAATATCGATAAAATTTCCATCGCACTGTTCATTATTATATGCATATACTTGAAGCGCTTATAGCCCGATGCTTCTTGGTGATCAGTGTATGTCACGAATGTTAAGCACAAATGTTAAGCAATTGGATGGGTGACCGTTTGTGGAATCATACCTTGAGCGCTTTCGTGCTTCGGAGGGCACGTTAAGCCGTCGGTCTCGGCTGATATCATGAGATAACAGTCGTTAAGCCCTGTTGGAGGCCTTCGGGCGGCTTGAGAAACGTCCAACGGCGGGGTGATGTTGCCACAGCGTCGCCCTCGCCGTCCACCAACCCGCACTTGACAAGCGTGGTGGTACTAAGGCCTTTACCCTCTCCTTAAAAAGGAGGGAGACCCGTACTCAACAGTGAGCGAGAATGGGTTGTTACTTTACTTACTTTTATGCATATACTATGGTCGATTGCAAACTGAGATCGATGTCATAGTGTTAAACGCAATGACGTGTAAATGATCAATAAGTACCCAGGGAATGATTCTTTACTCTGTGCTTCAACAATTTAACAAGGGAACACTCTTAGGGAAAGTGGTTTTATTTTAGCAGATTTGTATGTTAGGAGAAGGTTCCAGATACTTCTCATAACTTGAACTTGAATGTAGTATAGTATAGACACACAACATACAATAACAATTATGTCACAATGTTCCAGTATGCCATCGAGATAAACACTTACCGCACATCAAAGGAAAGACGCGAGTGCTAATGAAATTCTCGGTATTCCTGTAAAGCAATTAATCCAGACAAGCTCGACACAGATTAATAGTGGCGTTTGTTTGGACCCCGAGCCTAATTGTCGCATTGTTCCCGGGCCGGGCGCCGTTGCATAATCAGGATCTATTATGTTGGGAGATAGTCCTAGTCCTAATCGTTTGTCCTTTTTAACTCAGAAAAAGTTGTTAAGTCTAGAAATCTGGAAATTGTTACTGACTTTGATTTCATTTGCTTAATGGAAAACCGGAGCAGACCGCTAGAATGTTGATATATGAGTCCTTTAGAAATTCTTTTAAACATTTAAATATGCACTAAGCAAAATACTGGCTGACATGGTGTCAATATAAATAAATACTTAACATCATTAAGTACCTATATCTGTTTGCCTAGTCACGACAACAGATCGAGCTATCACACAAATTCAAATTTGGTCAGTATAAATTGGAATGTTCTACGTAATTATTTGGAATATGTTGATATTTTAATTTGTTAGTTAGCAGAAGAAATACATATAAAAACAAACAAGACCCGCACTGACAATGAATGGGGATTTCGGGTTATGGGTTCAGGTCAATCTGTTGAAAACTTGCCATGTAAAATGTGAAAGTATTCAGCTACTTTATAAGCTCAATAATGTAATATCCGCAGCTAAACCGGAATGTTACTGATTTACCATAATATAATAGTTTACCCTTGAGAAAGTTGATTAAATTATGAATTAATAAACCTTTAGACATAGTGATTATCCATTCACTCCTCAGCTTAACATTATAAATCACATATTAAATAACTAAAACTATTAATTAAAAAAACATGATGGGTATATTGGACGATATAAAATATTTCCTCCTGACAGTCTAACTCTACAATAAATTCAGAAGTCTTTTAGGACACTTGAACGTTCAATCTATTGGTAATATAATACACATCATGACCCACCCAAACCTGGTCCCACGATCAATTGAAGAATGGCCCCCCAGCCGGCATTATCGAACTTCCGCAAGAACAACCATCAGCTGATCAATCACTCTACAAAACGAATCCAACCTTTTATCGTACACGCAAAGTCCGTTATTGAATGGGCACTCCACGCGAACCAATATCAGCTGATTCATGCCGCTGATAATATTCGACCTTAACGCAACGAGATAAGACGAAGGTCAATGCTTTATGCAATTAACGTATGTGCTGAATTAACCAGTTATAAAGGTAGCCTTTAATGAATAGTCAGCGTACAGACAGTCAGCGTTTAAATAGTCGCTAAAGATGTTATAAGTTTTTTTTTTTTTTAATTAAATGTGGACAACATCACAAACATTGTTCTGATCCTAATTTGAATAACTATTTAAAGCATTCGTATTTTGGAAACCAGAAACAACGAAGGTACCACAAACACATTACATAAAACTTATATAAAGTACCTTATAACTAGTAAGTTTTGTGACACGCAATAAATAATTTGAATTTGAATTTGAGAAAAACACTTTTTTTCTACATTGACCCGTCCGGGAATCGAACCCGGGACCTCGGAGCAAGCGACACCTTGAAAACCGGTGTGTACGTTACTCCGGCACGGAAGTCGTCAAGTATATACAGACAGCGGCACGTCAACCTACCACAAAACGTCAAATTTTCTCAATTGATATTGATCTCTACCTGTTGGACTTAAAGTTGAAAATCAGTTCAATGACCTTTAACTTCTTTGAGTAGGTTGACCTGCCGCTGTCTGTACAAATTGAATTGGCCTGTATGTCTGTTCTGAAAACATGCAAAATAAATTGATTTTGATGGCGACATAACTGAACAGTTATACAGCTACTCGAAACAAATTACTGAATAGGTAGGTATACAAAAACAGGATAACTTTGAAAAGTGTTGCCAAATTTCCAAGAGCAACCACATCAAGTCGGCGTGGTACTTGATCTTTAGTCATTGAGAAACTATATCTGTTTAGAAATGCATTGAAATCAAATGATGTCATTAGCCACTTTATTAATCATAAAATACTTGTGATAAATGACGTTCTTGTTTGGATAAGTATTTATATGTCAAAAACGACATTGCTAACAATGCATCATTTTAGAACACAATATGATTATCATAAAGCATGTTTTGGTGAGTCAACCATAAAAGAAAGACATATGTTGACGCAGAAATCTTGTTGGACTTTTCAAAAGGAAACAATTATATCATACATGGTTTTTATTTTACGTGAACGTTTATTCAGCATGCCGCAGAAGATACACAAAAGGAATTAATTATAGTATAGTTTGAAGCAGCAATTTTGTAAGGATATTTCTTTGTATGACTTTTAATGTAGATGTTTCTGAAATCATTTCCATTTTGCTATTCTATTACTTAATTATTCGTGTTGGAATGAATCTTTATTAAGTAACAAACATCCTTTTAAACTTTTGCTTAATTTTTTTGTTAAGAAAAATAGGTATACATTTAAGTATTTAGACTGAAAAGTGTACAAGCTTTTGATCTAAACGCTCTTTGTTGATTATGGAACTCAACAAGACCTTCATAATATGTATAGTCCCTAAAATGCATAGTTCTTTGACACCTACCCATAAAAGCTAGTCCGAACGTAGGAACTAAGCAAATAGTAGGGCTTCTGTTTCAAAATGCAAAGTACATGAATGTTAAACCCATAAAATCTCTGAAACTCAAGCCTGAACGTAAGAACTGAGCAAATGGTAGGGCTCCTATTACGAGCAACTCATAGAAGTTCTTAGATGATATCTATACTGGGAAAACGAAATCAAGACTACGAGTATTGTTAGTAGCAGATATTTCGGCGAACCGAAACCGCTCGCCGCGTAGCGCCGAATCCACCTAACGGCATTCGAAGCATTTTGGAAACACACGGCTTAGGAATTGTGACCGAAACGATTTAGTCAGATTCAAATTTATTTATTTCTAATAACATGGATCCATGGATTAGTGTATAAAGAATGTTGTTGATTTAGCTGTGATACATAAAATGTAATACTAAAATATAAATTGATAACTATTCCGCTAATTTTACTATCTAAATATTTTTACTAGTATCTATTCTCATCGCATGAAACACAAGTGTACTACACAATACTGCACATACCTACATCAGTCGGTATTAAAATAATTATATTATAAGTCTGAGGTATCAAGTGTATCAGTCACTACCCATCACTTAATAAATAAATAGCGTGTCGCATATGAATAAATCTGAATAATATACAATGTTTAAAATGCGTACCGGAACGAGATACTGACTTGTGTGTTTATACAAGATTCGCAGAGCGAAATGGCGGCGCGACGGACGAAGCGGCGCGCGGGGCGAAGTGCGGGGGGGCCTTGCTGGTCGCTTCCTTCGCTTCGCTAGTAGGCTAGTACCGTCGCCGCGGTGACTCGAGCGAACGTGCGAGCGGCGCGAAAAGCGACGCCATTTTTTTCGAATTTTTAAATCTAGAACAAACTTGCATTCCTTTGTTTGAAATGACATTGTTTTTATAATTTAAACGTGGAACTTTGATTTGAATTAGTTGGAATCGTGTGCTAAATGCATAGTAGATGACGTCATAATATCATCTTTAACGTTGATCACTGTTTACGGAATTACGGATACTAAGCGCGATAAAGTTGTTGACTTGAACTGTTGCAAAATGAAGAAAGAGACAACTAAATTCATAGCAGAAGTGTACGCACGGCCTGCGCTATGGCAACTGAAGCACCCCCATCACAAATTCAAGAACATCGTCAAGAAGCTATGGGATGAGGTCCACAGTCAGTTTCCGCATTTAGCACGTGAGTATCATTCGATAAACGGTTTTTTAACAATTAAATTATAGTGATTATACTCTTCCGTGTTGCTAACGATTAGTTTGTGGAAGTCGATTATAAAGTTTTGGTTCTGATTGATAAGACATTGTTTTAACAGTAAAAAGTTAACTAAATATTTAGTATAGTATCTAGGAAGTTAAATATTCAAATTGTTATCAATGTATTATTAAAACACTGATTCTGAGTTTGAAATCTCAATACCGGATGGAAGAGAAGCGATTTAATTGGAATTTGTAATCTTAGATTGTTATCTTTAACGAGGTAAATACATCTTTGTGCCAGATACCGATTACTACCGCGATAACTTAATTTTAATGCTCATCTGACCTTAACTCAGCAGTAGGTCAGTTAATGGGCCATAATTTGCTTAATGCCTCGCTTAACTAGTCATCAGTGTATTACTAATGAATGAGCTACTTCCACACTAGTTTTTATTACGTTCTTATTTGTAGTATTTTTATTGCAAAACAACAATATTTTATAATAGTGGTTATTACATGCCTTCTATCAAAGACGAAACATCAATACTTGCCTAAACAACTTTACGATTAACATTTTGTAAATAGTAGATTAGGATCTAAACAAAATTTTATGCAGCCATTTTTATTTTAGTTAGGATTCGTTAATTCATTTTTATTTACCATTGGAAATGATCGCTCATAAAATACTAAAAACTTTTACCAAATATCTTATCATTATAGATGTACATTCATAAAGATACATACATACATATGTACCGATGCCCAGACTTACACACACATTTATAACGATAAGATATAAAAGTTAAGTGCGATCACTTCCATAATAAGAAAAACAATTATTGATATAGTAAAAGTATTAATGGAACTTGATGTTAAACATTAAAAATAATTGTCATTTCAGTGACACAATTGAAGAAAAAATGGAAAAACCTCAAGGACACCTATCGGAAAGAATTGAAAAAGAATCCACAAATGCACACCAGCGATCCCAATTCCACTTACCAATCGCAGTGGCATTACTTTCAAGACCTGGACTTTCTGAAAGATGAGTGCAAGGATTTGTTAGAAGAAGACGAGGAGAAATCTCTTGCCAGTGACAATGAAATACAAGAGAACTTCGCTGACGTTGCTACAGCCATTCTGAACTCACCGTCAGATTCCTTCACCGATCAAGTGGACCGAACATTCAAACGACAATTCGAAGCAAGCACAGATTACGTTGAAGTAGAAAGAAAAAGACTAAAGATTAAAGACAGAGAACAAACAAGAATAACCAATGAGAAGAAATCAGATGATTACCATTTCCTGATGAGCATTCTCCCTGAGATGAAGAAGTTGCATCCCATACAGAAGATGCGATTAAGGAACAAAATCAACCAGGCGTTATTGGAAGAAATGACGCTAGCGATTAACGGTGCTCCTTTAAACTACGATGGTTTCCATACTAAAATGTCTGATCAGAATTAGTGATTAGACAAATACTTTTACACTTCGCCGTTGGCACGCCATAATTATTTGAATATTGGTATGATTCCCGTCAATTCCGCCATCAGACAGAATATTTTGCCTAAGCGACGTTTCGATCTGGTTCCACAGACCCTGGACAGCCTGTCATTTTGTTTAATTCTCGTTAACGTTCAAGTGATTATTTATGTAGATTCTAGGTTGGAGTTGTAAATACAACTTTCGATCAATGATTGTGTTTAAGTTTAAAATACTTAATCTTACTCCTGAACAGAGAACGTGCTGACCAGCACATTATCTTACATATAAATGACGATTTTCCCCAACCAACTTTCAACTTTAATTACTGTTTTAATTCAGATAATGTTACATTTAGTGATAAGTGGTTTTGCTGTAGTATGAAACATTAATGTTGACTTGAACGATAACGTGTGACATACTCAGTATATTTTCAAAGGCAGAAAGATTTCCAGGCACGTTGTGATTATAGTTATTATTTTTAATACAAATTTTGCAAATACCGTGGTCTTTTATAAATTTCCTTTTTATGACGAATAACACCTTAGTCAATTTGTGGCCCCACTCTCTTTTTATCTGCTTAAAATCACAGAGCAAGGCTGGTTGGCAGTTGACACAAAATCAATCACAAACACAAATAATGAATGGTCGGATTGGCACACAGTAATGTTGATTTATCGTATCTTTGGAACTTTGAGCAACTTTGCCAAGTAAATAATAATCCAACCAATTTATAAGTATGGAACTTTGAGTACAGACTTAAAGGTTGCTTTGACACATCTTTTAACAGTTCAGTAATTTTATCTAATAAAATTCATTTATGTTGACTATTAAAAACAAATTGTGGCAATGTCAAACGACACTACTTTAATAAAAACAAAGTTTGTAATGTTAATTTAAATTAAATTCCCACTTGCAGTCGAACAAGAAAGTGGTTTGCGAGGCATTAGTCTATCTATATATATATATGTATTTGTTTTTGTTAATTAAATAAATAACAATCTTTATAAACCAAAAACTTAACAGAGACAGATACTCGTAGCTCCGTATAAATTACAGGCAACGTTTCTATTTATTGGTTATGTATGATTCATCTAAAAACTCCAAAATCCTAACATTCAATGAAATCAAAAAGCAAAACCAAAGCGTGGCTCACATACGAGTACCTACCAATAACAATAATACTCGTACAACTGTCGGCTCAAACACTAGATGAACCAATTCGTATTTTATATCGGGCGAAATTGCAAAAACAATAATGCTTAGCTGTTCCATTCCTGACCGGATTTAACTTGGGTTCCCGAAAAGTTTGCCTACAGTTTTGTGTTCGGCTTCGCTTTGTTTTATAAAAGTGGTCAGCTTGAAATGCTAGCGGGAATTCCTGTGTTGAGGAAACGTGACTGGGATTCCTAGAATCAGGTTATTTTAAGTTACATAGGCTGATTTTACTGTTATTTTGAAAGGAAATTTGTATAACTTTGGTTTTGCGTCGTTACTATTTTTATACAGTTAATATTGTAATAATTTATTTCAGACTTTATACATTATTGTACTAGTTAGTCTCAGTATACTTAAACATCATTGCTTTCAATAATTTGGTATCTGAGCGACCTTTCTTGATTGCAAGTAATAATAAGAATACAAAATTGCATGAAAACAAAAGAAATTGTAAATGGTGTTACAAAATGAAACCTACGGACACATAACTACGGACGTAAATAATAGTGCCAACTCATAAATTTAATTCGACCAATTAAAAATTATTAATTTTAGACAAAATGGCTCCTTTGTATTTAAGTATAGTATGGAATGCAACTTTTTCAAAATACCATTTTAATTAATTATGGATTTCCGCAAAGTAACGCCTGAGTCTATTAATTTTACCATTTTAATTACTTTTTTAGAGTACAATTACCATTTACATAGCATTCTGTAATGCTAACTGCATTTACTAAGCCTGTTTTCATCGCAAAGAGTCATATGATATTAATTTGACTAACGCGATCATTAGAGAAGGAATATTTTCATTGAATATGACAGCAATGGGTAAAGAGGGCCATTTGCGTAATATCCGCGCTCGCTGCCGCAAAACCTTTTGGCAGCATCACCGCACTCTACGTAACAGCCTCCGTTTTTGCGAATGTCTAGGGTCACAAGGCTTCACCTAAATCCACAGCCTATTAAAACGGCTCTATCGGTTTGTGCGTTGGACAACCTACAGTGCTAACACCCCGGACTAAGATCTCGATTTCGATGGCTTACGTGATCTCCTGATTTCGATGCCCGGGTCAAGCAAAAGTTACGAATTTTCGAACATGCTCGGGTTTGTGATCACGCATTTGTCAAGCGTGGTGATTCTGGCCTGTACCCATCATTGCTGTGGTAATTTGAATTCAATTGTAGAGGCCCTTGCCCTGCAGTGCGATGATTTTAGGCCGTTAGCTCACAACCTTTGTTTCCCAGTCGAGACATTTTAGGGTAAAGTCTTTTCTCGAATGACTTGGATCAGATATTGTTGGGTAGTGATTCTTCGAGTCACGTTAGGCCGTTGGTCCTGGCTCGCCGTAACATGAAAGCCGTAAAAATAATTCATGTGAGAGACCTGTAATAGGCGAATATCGAACTAAACAGCTTCGTAAATAATATGCATTTCACATAAAAACTTTGATCATCAATGTAGTCCGTGTCAGTCCAATTCCGGACACAAGTATTTCTAAAACTAAGACAAAACAGTCGAGAATTCGAGATAATATATTTTTATTGGCGAACATACCGGTTTTCAAGGTGTCACCTGCTCTGAGGTCCTGGGCTAGATTCCCGGACGGGGCAATGTTGAACAAATATGTTTTTCTTCATTTTCACGGGTCAGAGAGTTTGTGGTACCTTCGTTGTTTCTGGTTTCCAAAATACGAATGCTTTAAATAGTTATTCAAATTGGGATCAGAACAATGTATGTAGTGTAATTATGTAGTATAATTATTATTCAAAACTTACGTTACTCACAGCAAGAGAAGGGTGATGCTATACTTTAAACATCATCATCATCATCACCATCATCATCATCAGCATATTGCAGTCCACTGCTGGACATAGGCCTCTCCAAATGCACGCCACTTAGGTCGATCCTCGGCTTCTTGCATCCAGCTCCTGCCAGCCACCTTGCGCAAATCATCACTCCACCTGGCCTGAGGGCGTCCTACATTACGTTTGCCGAGACGCGGTTACCACTCAAGAACTCGTTTACCCCATCGGTTGTCGGTTCTGCGGCTAATATGGCCAGCCCACTGCCACTTCAGCTTGCTAATCCGGTGGGCTATGTCGGTAACTCTAGTTCTCTGCCGGATCACCTCATTTCTGATTTTGTCCCTAAGAGAAACTCCGAGCATAGCTCTTTCCATAGCCCGCTGAGCGACTTTGAACTTGTGGACTAGCCGTACCGTCAGTGTCCACGTTTCGGCTCCGTATGTCATGACGGGTAGGACGCACTGATTGAAGACTTTCGTCTTGAGGCATTGTTGGATCGACGATGAGAAGATAATGTTAAACGGTACTGCACCATTGTGCAGTACCGTTTAATAACTACGTCTGCGTAATGATCAGAAGTCTCATTTTTCTTCCAAAAATACAACCGAGTCAAGTTTTGTCGCCCTACAGCAGAGTTGAAGGAGTTTTTGTGTCGTCGCAGCGGGTGCGGCAAAAACGATCGCGACAAGAGCCAGTGCTGATAATTACGTTTGGCTGTCTTCATTTCAACCGACGAGGAAAAGAGGAGTTCCTTAATTCAACGCATTAATTTCTTACCGGGTAAGTAAGGGTATTATTACCAGTAGTAGTAAATGCCTATAATCACCCCTCCATCATAATAGAAAGCAAGTTAGCTAAAGCAATGTTGGGTATATGCATTATCACCACGTTTACTAAAAGCCAACCGCGATCAAGGTTCGAAAATTGGAATTTTTTGTTAACCGACCCGGGGATCGAACCCTAGATCTTAGTTCGGTACCTACAAACCTCTCAACCTATGAACCGTTAATATTATACTTGAAAAATTATATCTCAGGCGAGACTCGAACCCACATGCAACGGTGGCAGCGCTGTACAAACTTAACTTTTAATAAATGCAATGAAGTCGCTAAAATATCATTTGGAGCAATGAACCAGACGTAAACATAAGCTTGCCTTTTTAAACTGTTGTTTTAAACTACAATATTTGACGACCATTTGGATCAGCGGTAGTTAACGCTGCTTCTGAGCCATAGGTCGCGGGTTCGATCCCCGCACAGTACAAATATTTGTGTGCATGAACATGTCTGTTTGTACTGGTCTGGGTGTTTTCTATGTATTATAAGTACGTATTTACAAAAAAAAAAAAAGTATATAAGTAAGTTTATCGGTTGTCTAGTACCCCATACGACAGGGTACTTAATACTACCTTAATTTGGGACTAGATGGCTCTGTGTGGCCCAGTGAGGCATGTCTTAAAATATTAAATTAAAAAAATATTGCTTGTGCAGACTGAATGTAAAACTCCTTGTATAAAAATGTGCGACTACCTGGTTAGTTCAATGGTTAGGCAGTCCAGTGAGCGGAAGGTTTTTAAGTTCTAGTCCAACTTTAGGCAGTCGACATTTCTTTTCATGTAATGTAACATGTCAAAGTAATTTTCTTGAAAAAGATCCTGATTATTGTTAGTATGTTATTTCTTGTGGTTTGTCCCAAAACGTTTTGAACACTTCACAGCTTTCTTGGTCACGGCTAGACTAAAGTTATTTGTAAATTCAAGAAAACAGTAAATACATTCTTTGTTGACTACAGTAACAGACCCCTACAAATGTCTTCCATTTTTTTCGATCGCAGGCGATTTTGTTTTGTTTTTCAACAAGACGACAGACAAAATGGCGAACCTTAATTCCGCCGATTGTACTTTTATTTGCGCCGTAAAAAATAAATAAAAGAGAGCTCAGTTTTTATGGTGGCAATCTAAAATCTAGGGGTGTAGGACAATTGTAGTTTAGGGCAGTTACGCGGTCCCTCATTTCCGTTGCGGTTTGAGTTTGTTGCCCTACTCGAGTAGGGTGGCCAAAAATAACATCAATTAGTTTTTTTTTAATTGTTTGAAAAGGTAATAATATTTAGTTTTAGTTAACGTTTCGAGAAACCCACAACTATTAAATTGTTGATGTGTGATTTTTAGTTAGACTACAAAAAATATGCGCTCTGCTAAAAGTAATAGATGGCGCTTAATGCTATTTACATAAATTTCACAGAGTTCATAATGTTTTAGATAGGTCAAAATAAAGTGTTATGTTTTGGTAAGAAAATAAAAATACGTTAAAATGTTTTATTATTCTTTGATATCTACGTTTTATTACTCTTTTTATATGTAATACATTCGGCTCTTTAGCCGACGTACAAAATTTGCCATCCGACAGGGAAGTATAACAAATAAGACACAAGATGAATACCTGTCTATCTTTCTGATTTATTATGTTTCAACAATAAAAAATATTTTATACTAGCGGACCCGACAAACGTTGCCCTGCCTTAACTATAAATATTGATTACGAAATGGTATAATAATAAAAATTATACCAATTGTTTATTAATATAATGCTTTATGAAACACAACATTCTTTGTTTTCTTTTTCTGGCGGGCATATAGATAGTTTTGTTGGACTTCCGACACGCGAACAGGCGACATTACTGGCTATGTGCATAATTCAGATTTTTTTTACCCTTTTGACCTATGCTTTTGACTATTTTGTCAATCTTATGTCAAACGCAATACATTAAAAAAGTTTAAATTGTCAAAAGCGATAAGGTTACATTACAAATAATTTTGTATGGTGATTAAGTTTTCTTAAAATTTCGTACTTTACGCACAATATTCTTATTTTTTTCTTTCATAATAACATTTTCCTGACAAAAACAAACAAAGCAAAAGAAGAATTAGCGAAATCGGTCTAGCCGTTCACGCGTGATACGATGACCAATGGAAATAGGGATTCATTTTTATATATAAATAAATTATTTACCACATGACCTTGATCCTAGTTTGCCTCAGTAAATAGAAAAGCCTGTATGAGCTGCGTCGTTGGAAATTTACACAGTAATTTTTTAGCATGAATCTCTCGATGTGTAACATATTATATTCTCCCACAATAGCCACTCTACCCAGATGACGTTTTCATAAGTTACTGCAGTAGATGGTCGGCCGGGTCTGGGGTCTTCGTTTAGGTCCTCTCCACCACGTTTAACTTTAACGCTGACGCAGGAGCAGACTCCCCAAAAGCAGCTTGTAAATTTTCTTGAGATTCCTTGATATCAGAGCCAGCACGATATCCTGTCCAGAAACTGGGAAAAGGTTGCTCAGGAAACTATGGACCAAGCAGCAGAAAAAGAAAGGAATTTTGCCCTAGCGGAAGGAAGAGTTAGTAAAAATGGTATACCCATAATTGACGTAATTGCTGACGGATGCTATGGCAAAAGGTCGTACAAAAAAAACTATGCTGCTTTATCAGGTGCGGGAGCTATCATTGGCAGAAAAACAGGTGAAATATTGTTTTTAGGGGTACGCAACAAATATTGCTACACATGTGATCGTGCAGAAAGGAAAAAAAGGAAAAAGGAAAAGAACTATTCGGGTGCATCAATAAATAAAATAATAAATAAATGTGGACAATATCACATACATTGTTCTGATCCCAATTTGAATAACTATTTAAAGCATTCGTATTTTGGAAACCAGAAACAACGAAGGTACCACAAACACCCAGACCCGAGAAAATGTAGAAAAACACTTTTTTATCGACACTGACCCGTCCGGGAATCGAACCCGGGACCTCGGAGCAGGTGACACCTTGAAAACCGGTGTGTACGCCACTCCGCCACGGAGGTCATCAAATCAATAGGTATGGAATTGGATATTATCCTACAAGGATTTCAACAATCTGTAGATCTGACACAAACAACTTTGAACCTTATTTGTATGTTAAATTAGGTCTTTGGATCCCAATTTATAAGAATACTAGTGGACCCCGAGAACTTCGTATCGCCTCAGAATAGTTTTTGATTTTGCAAATATGGCGTGGTTGGAAAAATTTATGAACAAATATTTTTTTTTAATATATGACTTTCCAACGTTTTTAAGTGCAGTGTGTCTTCAGAACTAGTTGAAATATTGGAGTATTGGTATGCTAATCAAGTCAATGTTGTCAAATGGGCAGACAATCTTTCGGATGCGTATAAATTGGAATGTGGGGTGAGGCAAGGGGGTGTCTCTTCGCCCGCGCTATTTAATTTATACATGGACAGTCTGATAGATGAACTCAGCAGCATGCATGCAGGCTGTTACATAGACGGAGTAGCAATCAACAACATAAGCTATGCCGATGACATGGTGCTGCTGAGTCCATCGGTGGCTGGCCTCCGTGTACTATTGAGGGTGTGTGAGAGATATGCTAAAAGTCATGGTCTTAATTACAATATCAAAAAAAGTGAATTAATGCTTTTTGGTTTAAGCGATAAAATCCGTGATGTTCCTGTAATTAAGCTAAACGGGTCGCCACTAAACAGGGTTAAACAGTTTAAATATTTAGGTCATATTGTCACCGATGATCTAAAAGACAACGCTGATATTGAACGAGAACGTAGGGCGTTGGCTGTCCGGGGTAACATGTTGACTCGCAGGTTTGCTCGCTGCTCGACAGAAGTCAAGATTACACTTTTCAAGGCATATTGTCAATCTTTTTACACGAGCAGCCTGTGGGTAAACTACACTCGCAGGGCATAGGACGCCCTACGAGTTCAATATAATAACGTTTTCAGGATGATGTTGCGGTTGCCCCGCTTCTGTAGCGCTTCGGCGATGTTTGCTGATGCCCATACAGATGATTTTTACGCGATTAGGCGCAAACGCATCGGTTCACTGTTGCGCAGAGTTCGGGGTAGCAGCAGCATCATCCTGAAAACTATTTCGGATAAGTTCGATTGTCCCATTCAGTCATATCTTGTCAGATTAGTGATTGGGGCAATAAAATAGATTTTTAGTTTTAGTTTTTTTTTTTTTTTTTTTTTTTTTTTTTTTTTTTTTTTTTTTATTATTTTTTTTTTCGTTAATTAGTTTAATGTCAATAATTATAGCTTTAAATATTACTGTTTCTAACCTTAATTGGATCACTGTAGTCTGAATAAATAAATGCATTATTATTATTATTATTATTAATACTTATTTTCCTTTTCCCGGCGAAGACAAATTTAATAACACCAAAATCATCAAAATTTATCCAGCCGTTCTCGACTAAGTGATGTAACTAACTTAGATACTTTCTATGTATAATATGATAAGATTGTCGAAGGCATGTAATAAAGTCAACTTAGTAAGAGTACGGTGCACAGGTTATGAAGGAATATAGTAGATACTCACTCTTGAAAAACAACGCTGGGCTCTTCAGGATTAGCTTCCAAAGTTCTTTTCCGGCTGAAAATTGAAAGCTTTATTTGATTGAGATTCATAATAAACGTATGGCTCAATAGAATCGCAATGACATCGCAATCGTATGTTTTGACATTACTACGATATTAAATGTGTCAAAATATACAATTGGGATGCGATTGCGAAGTCAATCTATTTATTTAAAGCGTAAGATTTTTTTAATATCGATAAGTTTTCTAAAAGATGTTGATACGTTAGCTAATTACATTATAACTTAAGACAAAGGTCCCTTAACTGGCTAATGAACCGACTTGGTACTACATAGATTGCACAACTTTTTAGGTTAGAAAATCTTAGTTGCTCGACTTGGGTTTTTTACAAGTTATGTTTTTGATGGCATCATCATATCAATAAAATTTATTGCTTGTTATATTACATAGAACATTACCATAATAAAAATATCTTACCTCACAACCTCCATCATATGCTTTTGTTGGTTTCTATAATGTCGTTTTTTAGACTTTTTTTTATTCGGAGCCATTTTAATATTTATTTATTTACAACTTTGATTAGATTTATTAACTAAAAGGATATTTACGAGATTTACAATAATCGTCTGAACAAATTGATTTTCTGTACAAACTAATAACAAATAGGCGCGAACAATGGTCGTCAGCGTCTAGTCGAGTGACACAGGTCTGTTGCGCAACGCGCCGCAGCGATCACTGTCCATTCCCATAAGAGCGACAGAGAAATAGCGCTTGGAATAGATGGGCCTAAGTGCCAAACAGCAAAATTCGTTGTGCAATTTAAAATAGCCATTTTATTAAAAATCTAAATCAGCCATGTTCTTAAGCAATGTATATATAATACACAATTTAACAAAATTGTATTATCACTGTTATACGGACTGCTGAGAAAAATGGTAATTTATGTATTTTCAGAGGCTACTTTGAGAATATTTTCGATCGACAAAAGTTTTAAAAAGCGTGTTTTGGAAACAGCCACCAGGTCAAAAATATGATCAATTACAACTACACAGAATTTGGCAACAATGCGAGCCATAGGCTTTAAGCAAAACAATCTTCATTGAGCTGAATTTGGCTCATTTTATGGTAATTTCATGGCGTTGCTTAACGATTTTGAGACTTAACGTCAAAACCTTTCTTATGCTATGAGTATTTTTAACTAGTTATTACCCGATTTCGTAAGCGTTGAATTTTATATTTAAAATCATACCACAAAAAAAATATAAAAATTTGATTTGAGATGCAAAGTAATTAAAATGCTATTTATGCCAATACACTGGAATAGCTTCCAGCATATAACCCTCTGTGCCAAATTTCGTTCTGATCAGTTCAGCCGTTCCGGTGTGGTGTTCCGTGTTCCAAACTTTTTAACTTAAAGTAAGGAAGGAAAGTAAATCGTAAAAAAATGTAATATTGCAATATCAAGATTTACAAAAGTCTTACAATGTCCAGCGACTGCTAAGCTAAGCATATTATCTGAATCTCACTGCAGGTACAATCAGATCCAAGAGTACGTATACACTTCTAACAAATATTGACTCTTAATACAACGACATAAGGTTTGCTATAAATATAATCTAACATCACACTATAAATCATCTAACTAATCGTAGGTAGGTACTTCTTGCTAATATGTAGAGTCAGCTGCAAAAGTATGCAAACACTTGGTCGTTATACAAACCTTATGTCTAATATTATTACTAAGTCCATTGACGGGTCGTTATCGCGTATTATATTATAAAGGTATATATACCTATTTATTTACCCGACGGTAAATAAATAGGTTAAGAGTCGGCCCGTGACCGTGGCTTGGTGCAATCCAGCCGAAAAGTCGGTTAAATAAATAGATATATACATTTATAATATTATTTATTTGTATGGACGAAATCGAGAAAAGTCATTTTTTCATACTAACAATTTTTTAGTTTTTTTAAAAACGCCTGAACCGTTTTCTATGCAATTAAAGGTGAAAGTTAGATGGTTATAAAGCTACGCATTATAGTATTTAAATTTCTGAAAATCAAAGTATATTTTTATTTAGTAGTTTTTAGTAACAGCCTATAATCATCCCACTGCAGGGAAAAGGCCTCCATCATTGAATTCAAGTTACCACTGCAATGATGGGAACTGGCATAATCACCACGCTTGCCAAATGCGGGTCGGTGATCACAAACCCTAGCAACGTTCGAAAATTCGAAACTTTTTGTTTGCCCGACCCGGGGATCGAACCTGGGACCCCGAAATCTTGGCCCGGTATTTAAACCACTAGAACAACGGGGCGTTTATTTTTATATTTAATATTGTTTTTACAATTCCTTACAGTGTTGTCATTACTTTGTTACACATCTTTTGTTACAAGTGAATAAATTGTTTTGTATCTCCGTAATGTCCGGACACACGTATGTCGTAATGTCCGGTCCGTCACTCACTATCCCCGTCCGTAACAACTGGCGCATTTCCGCAGCTTGGATGAGTAGATACCATATAAAACATAGATTACTTACTACGTATCTACTTGTATATGGTAAGTACAGGGTGAACAGATGAGCTATGGGGAAAAGTAAAGGCCAATATACTATGTTAACAAAAAACATAGGATAATATCAGTCCGTTACAATATTCGTAAATAACATTCACGACTTGCGTCACTCTAAATTAATCAGAAATCTAATTTTTAATATTATAAAGCTGAAGAGTTTGTTTGTTAGTTTGTTTGTTTGTTTGTTTGAACGCGCTAATCTCAGGAAGTACTAGTTCGATTTAAAAAAATATTTTTGTGTTGGATAGTCCATATATCAAGGAAGGCTTTAGGCTATATAACATCACGCTGCGACCAATAGGAGCGAAGCATCAGTGAAAAATGTCGCGAAAAATAATCGCGATCATAAAAACAGAAAATGACGCGTACGAAGTCGCGGGGAACAGCTAGTATACAAATAAAAATAACATACCCAATCCCGATCATAATAACAGAAATTGACGAGGACGAAGTCGCGGGAAACAGCTAGTAAAATGAGATAACAATTAAAACGATATCAGGAATATGTAAAATTTTCGATGTGTAATAATTAATAATAACCGTAAGGCACCTGTTCTATGCTCTTACTTGTACACTCGACAGCACATCAAGTTAAACAGTTGAACTGCGATAACAGCTTTTATTACGTAGGGCATAAAGGCGGTCTCAAGGTCAACATGTATAGTCTGATGTGCCGCCGTGTGTACACCCATTATGGTCATACGAGTAGTACCTAACGGAATGACTTAATACTCTAAATTATGATGATACTGAAAATTTATTAGGATAGGTAATGAGGATAGTTAAATGAATGACAAATTAATTAACGCACACACATACGCACGCTTGCTCGCTCCTACGCACGCACGGACCCACTCTCGCACAGACCTACTCAAACACGCGCGCGCGCACACACACACACACACACACACACACACACACACACACACACACACTCACTCACTCACTCACTCACTCACTCACTTTTAATAGGCATGTCATCAAATTTTAGAGACTAGTGTTAGTTTAGAAGGGGGGCCTGGTGACCTGGAAACAACAAGCTTATTAAATAAGCTCAGTGTCAGGCTCCAGTCTCCCACAACTTAGATTTAATACTGTAAAAATGTTTCTTAATATTCTGTACTTTAGTGTCTAAGTGTGAAAGATAAATAAATAAAAATTATTATTAAAAAAAAATAATTACCTATAGAGACATCGGTTCAAATATGTACACTTATTCAAATTTAGGTGTTATTCAGTCTTATTTTTCTATTCAAACATGATTCAACCTCATCCAGGAATCAATCGTGATGATCGCAACGCGCGGCGCGGGGCGGCAACAAAGCGTTTTTGTTACCGTATTGTCAAATGTACAACTATAAATCAATCCTAACAATACTATTTCACTATTCGAAAACTTTTTACCTTAAAAAAAGATTTAAAAATGGCTCCTAAAAAGTGGGAGGATCGCTAGTCCAGAGTTCCGCGCGAGCGACTCGATCGATACTCGCTCAATCGAGTTTTTGCCGCGAGACGATCGACAAAAAGTGACCCGTCACTCGCCGTGACACCGCCTGCTCCAATTAATGGTAAAGTAATAGCCCGTTCGAGCAGATTGGAAATAGTTCCTATTGTTGAGATAGATCGTTTGTGGCTGAGATTTGGGTTAGCGAAACTATTTGATAACTTGGTAAATTAACTTTTGATGTGACTATTCAGAATATATTAGGTGTTAAAATATGAAATTGCCGTTTTGTATGGACGAAATCGAGAAAAGTCATTTTTCCATACTAACAATTTTTTAGTTTTTTTTAAAAACGCTTGAACCATTTTCGATGCAATTAAAGGTGAAAGTAAGATGGTTATAAAGCTACGCATTATAGTATTTAAATTTCTGAAAATCAAAGTATATAATACAAAATATACTTAATTGAAGCAAGAAGGTCAGCTGACACATTGTAAGGGGTCTTTTCAACGACTTCTTTTGAAGTAATAGGCTCTAGTATTGCATTTTTTTTTAGTCAAAAGTTACTTTATTTAATTTTTGATACAATACAAAAAGAATTACGCAATAATATGACTATACTTAAGAGCTATAAACAAAATAAAAAGTGGGAAAATAATCGGCAATTTCATACTTTAACCCCCCTATTATTTATCATTGTGCTACATTGTTTCATAAGTTTTATGATCATAGCACAAAATCCTAATTATATTATAAACGCGAAAGCTTGTAAGAATGTAATGGATGTCTGTTACTCTTTCACGCTAAAACTCCTTAACGGATCTGAATGAAATTGGCACGGTGTTAGTTTATTGGCTGGAATAACATATAGGCTAATTTTTATCCCCGGGAAAAGGTACGTTTCCCGTGGGATAATTTTAATACACAGTTTTAAATTCAAAAATTCATACGAAGTTGCGGGCAACAGCTAGTCTTTAATGAAACAACTAACTACAAAAAGTGACTAATCATAATGTAATATCAGAACAGATCAAGCCTTATGTTACATCATATGGATTGATTTTCAATTTTGTTAAAAAAAAGAATTAAGTTTGCAGCTCAAGTTTTTCTATGACGGTGTCTTTAATTATGTTAGCTCAACTAATGACTGCGTTGAGTAATATTTCATACAACAATTTAATAACATTATGTAGATCTAGCTATACATAAAATTAATAGTAAAAAGCCTCACAGTTTACGATTACAGCAGCTGGCTTTTTTTACAAGAAATACAACCATATTAAGCAGATTTCAAATGCATTTGACTGGCTGAGGGACAAATGTTTTTACTCTGTCAAGGAATTGCTTGAGTGCAAAATTGACATTAATAATAACATTGTGTATTGAGTAACTTGACTATGATTGGAATTTGTATTGTTTATTTGTAGGTTAATTGTATTTGACTTCTAAGTGTATTTATTGATTGTACCTATTTTAAATTTGCATGCTATAATAATGGCTAAATATGTGAAACTTTTTTGATTAAAGATCTTTTATGTACCATATTTAATGCAAATAAATGAATCTTGAATCTTGTGAAACCCAAAAATTTGATTCATATTATTTTCGAAAAACTAAAAAATGTAAAAGAAACAATAATTACTGGTTTAAGTAATAAGATAAAAAGGTGAGATTACAAAACAACCTTATTGTCTGTAATATAACTGGCAGCATGAATCCCAATACGTTGTAGGTACTTTCTTTAAAAAAAACGTCTATCAACTAGGCTTTTCGCCGACAAAAACCCGTCACCGGTTTCAGTCCAATTAATAGAGTCTTAATTATCTCAGTTGCGTTTTTGTGCCGTCAGATGCCGACGCTGTGGTTAATTGATTTTGACGTTTCCACGCTCGAGGCGGCTCGGTCCTTTTGACAGACAGAGACTTTTGGGTCTGTGGACGTGAGTTCCATGGAAAGTAATTTAAGCCTCTTACAAACTGAACCGGCTTGCGGTATTCGCTGAGGTAGAAATATACACAGATTATGAAGATTGTTTTGGATGTGACCGCAGGCCACGTCTGTTTGTATTTTAATATTTAAGAGGCTTTGCAGGCTACGAACGAACAAAGCTAAGCCAAACCGACCTGCGTTAGAGAAACTATTATAAAAGGTTGTAACGGTACAAATCGGCAGCGAGGTTGTTGTTACCTAAATTTTTATTAAAAAAAAGATTTGAAATAGTCAATAGTTTTAAAGATCCTTAGAGGTAGTCCATCTCCAGCACCAGACGTCATATGATTATCTGCTGACCCTGTCATTATCCTGAGTATGGCAGTGATCTCCCGAACTGGCCTGTCAATGCATCGCCGATTCGATTCGCAACAATGTTGCATCGCGTGCATTGCCGGTCGATGAGATTTAATGATAGATCCCAAACGAAACGTTTTCGTGTCGATATCTCCAGACTGAAATGCTCTTAAAAGATCTGCATATACACGGCACAATTACGTAAATTACAATATTATGTAACCAATTTAAAGCGAAGAAGACATTTTGCTTACGCCCAGGATTTGAACACTTCCACAGGGGTATTATGTTTTCTTCCTAATAGTTTCTCCATTGCTGGATCGTGGTTACTTTATAAGCAATCAATGGTCCACTTCCAATTGACTATCTTTTAAGCCGATAAAAGAACAGAGGATCTCAAGACGCGTATTATTTAGGTACGACAAAAAAGTGTTGAGAGATGATTTTCGATAGATGATTTTTGTTCGTCATTATTTACGTCAATTGGACTAGATAGCTAGTCCCAAATTAACCTACTATCAAGTAGCCTGGCGTATGAGGTACTAGACAACTAGACAACCGATATACTTATGTAAATTTTTTTTGTAAATACAAACTTATTATACATAGAAATATACCCGGACCAGTACAAACAGACATGTTCATGCACACAAATATGTGCGGGGATCGAACCCGCGACCCATGGCTCAGAAGCAGCGTTAACTACCACTGATCTAAAGTTCGTCAATCTAATAAGTATATTTGTATCAAGCAGGATTGGAACCCGCAACTGCAGAGTTTAGTCATTAGACCGATCGTTTGCTTTCACGAACAAGTATGTTGCGTCGCGTGGCGGTGTGGGCCGTAATGATAGAGCGTGGACGAAATAACGATGTTTTCTGCCGAATTTGAAACGTGTTTAAAGAAAAATATAAATACACTGTACCTTAAAAGAGTACAGAAAGCTGTCAGTCTACTTTTCAAAACGTAAAAGTAAAGTAACAGCTTTTAATCATCCCAATGCAGGGCAAAGGCCTCTTTCATTGAATTCAAGTTACCACAGCAATGTTGGGTAGGGTCAAATGACTTATACATAACACTCGGGCTTAATCGCATCATACAGATAAGTTAAAGTCTAGACACTTATTCATTATGTACAGCCGCACACACCCATCTCTAGTCTGACACCACAAATATATTTTTTCATCCCCTGTGACTTTTTCTCGTACGTACTGTATATAAGAGCCTTACAATGCGTAACCATCTTAACTTTTAACGCAAATAAATAAATATTCTGCTATATTCCGCTAATCCAATCAAACTTTTGTTAAATACATTTGAAATGAACTCTACGACCGAAAGATGTAACGTGATTACAACTGTCTGTAAACCGACAAGACTTAGGTGTTAAATTAATTAACAAAATTACCATTCGACTCAACGCTAATAAATTGATAAGGACGCCTACGCCGCCATACTGTGTATAATATAAGTAAATACAGTAGAGACTTTCGAAGCGGTCAGCAGTACAGTGAATATGGATTGGTTGCTGTAGAATGCTTGTGTATGCCCAGACACATTTTTATTAATTTATTTAAACTTTATAGCCCAAATTGAAAAAACAAATGTACAAAAGGTGGACTTAATGCTATGCGGGTTGCGGCATTCTATGCCAGTCGACCATTGGGTTAAACAGAAATGTTTTGTGGTCGGTGCAACAGATAAGAAACAAATAAATATATATAAATAAAATACAATATATACCTAAAAAAAGTGTTATGTAGTGCTGGCACATAAGAGTACTGCCAGTAGAAGATGGACAGCAGTGTCTTCTCTTGACCATTGGCTAAAGTGTGATTTCGCCTAATCTCCTGCCAATTATGGCGTTTTAAAGAGGTCTTTGTCCAGCCAAGGACAGATGTAGGCTGGTGATAATGATTCTGACGTCAATAAAAGTTTGCTAAGACAGTTGAAATACTGATTGGATCGTGTTACCTCCAACTAATTTATTGGTAGTGAGGACTATATTAGGTCATTTTTACGACAAGTTTAGGCCCGAGAATTACAGGCATATTGGATAGGATGTATGTCCGGACGTAATCACATACCTAATTGGGATGAATTCGATTAGTGAATTTTGCCACTAGATGTCGCTAAATGAAAACTAGACTTTAACAGTAAGGCTACTGAACAAACTCCAATTGTTCAGCATCAATCGCGCTCACCCGCGGGAAATCTATAGCCCGTTCATCATGATTGCGAGATGGATGGCTAGACAATTCGTTTTGTAGCGGAGAATAGAAATATGTACCTATAGATGTGTGATGTACCTAGTAATGTGTTGGAGCGTTAAAAATGCATATTCACGGATACGAATATATTTGGCGACAACATCTGTGGATACCGATCTCAACTTTCTTACTCAATCAGTGTCGGTGACCTTGAAACGATAGTTGTTGTATTGCGTGATCTTTCGTTTTTAGTTTTGGCACATCACTCAAAACACTAAAACAGGCACGCTGGAAAAAAGCATATATTATAACTTATACCTAAGAGGACAGGCTATGTTCAGATATGAGAAATGGCAGGTTAAATAAATGAACAAAATATTCACAGTCTTTAACTCCAACAGGATCATAAGACCGCCGGCGGTCGCGATGACAATTGATTTTAATTGTGTCTGGAATAACATATAATTTGTTAAAATATAAAAAATACTAAGTCAATAGATTCCACTGAAAATATTTACAATGGTAAAAAGTTATAAAACAGCACAGTAGCAGTTGAGTAACTTCTAATTGAATCAAAAAATATTTATACAGACGATAAAGCTATTGAATAACTCGAAACTGTTAATTTTATAACAACTTGCGCGGGTAGTGAAATCATAACAATAACAACAGGCATTTTAACGAATTCAATTAGAAACGTTATCGCATTTTTGCTCGTCTGATTACTCCAAAAGCATCTATATATCTCGGGAAGTACTGGTTCGAATTTGAAAATTTGTTTTTGTGTTGGATAGTCCATTTATCGAGGCAGGCTTTAGGCTATATCATCACGCTGCGACCAATAGCAGCGAAGCATCAGTGATAAATGTTGTAATAATCGCGATCACAATAACATAAATTGACGCGTACGAAGTCGCGGGCAACAGCTAGTAAGTAGAACTATGTAGATGCATAGTAACGATACGAAAATGACACCTAAAAACAGTAATCGACTGATAATATCAGTATATAAACTTGAAAAACTTTGTCTCAGGCGGGAATAAAAAAAAATTGTTTCAAATTTATATACTGATATTATAAGTGCAATTAAGTTGCTAAAATAATAGGGGTTAAAGTATGAAATTGCCGATTATTTTCCCACATTTTATTTTGTTTATAGCTCTTAAGTATAGTCATATTATTGCGTAATTCTTTTTGTATTGTATCAAAAACTAAATAAAGTAACTTTTGACTAAAAAAAATGCAATACTAGTGCCTATTACTTCAAAGGAAGTTGTTGAAAAGACCCCTTACAATGTGTCAGCTGACCTTCTTGCTTCAATTAAGTATATTTGTATTATATACTTTGATTTTCAGAAATTTAAATACTATAATGCGTAGCTTTATAACCATCTTTAATTGCATCGAAAACGGTTCAGGCGATTTTAAAAAAACTAAAAAATTTTTTGTATGGAAAAATGACTTTTCTCGATTTCGTCCATACAAAACGGCAATTTCATACTTTAACCCCTAATATCAAATAAAGTATAGTACTCGACTGAATGATTGCCGTGGGTATACATCACACGAAATACGACACTGAGTCAATTTTATAACCCGACCAAATTATGTCGTAAGACGTATTGTATGTATCATAGACATTGTTGGTATGTATGGATATTAATGTCCTGTATCTATTCGATTGATAGGTATGTACCTGTAGTATCAGTATATAAACTTGAAAAATTATGTCTCAGGCGGGACTCGAACCCGCATCTCCTCGCATGCCGGGCGGGCGCTATACCACTAAGCCACCGAGACATTGCGACTCAGCGCGAATTTATCAAGCATATTCTTATCGCTGTAAGCCAGCGTACGCTAACGCTGGCTTACAGCGTTAAGAATATGCTTGAAAAATTAGCGCTGACGCTGACGCGCAGCGTTATTTTAATTGCAATTTAATTGCTAAAAATATCAAATAAAGTATATAGGTAAAAAGTAAGTAAGTAACAGCCTATAATCATCCCACTGCAGGGAAAAGGCCTCCATCATTGAATTCAAGTTACCACTGCAATGATGGGAACTGGCATAATCACCACGCTTGCCAAATGCGGGTTGGTGATCACAAACCCAAGCAACGTTCGGAAATTCGAAACTTTTTGTTGCCCGACCCGGGGATCGAACCTGGGACCCCGAGATCTTGGCCCGGTATTTAAACCACTAGACCAACGGGGTGTTATAGGTACCTATAGGTTGTACTAGATGCGCACCTTCATGTCAAAGGAATGAACATTTAGTTGGGATTGTAAATTCAGTTTTTTATATGACTTCAGTGTTCTAAAGTCTAAATTCAATAAGTCCATGGGTCGGTCGTCTCCCGCAGGGAAAGCTCAGTCGGCATTTGCTATTGCACTCGCCCATTCAAGCGTGGAATTAAAATGGGAGCCAGTGTGGTTACTCCGGAGATATTACAATATGGCTGACTTCGACCCTCGTCACTGTAATACGTAGTACCATGAATCAAATATTTGTGGATTGTGATTTTGGTTACATTAGTTTTTGGGTGGGTATTGAGTAGGTTGATTCGGGTAGTGGTGCGGTCGGCCTTTTAAGAATCCCGTGTTTGATTCCCGGTAGGGTCTATTTAAGAAATGATAGCTTTATCGTTGCAAATAGACCCTCAATTTAAGAAATTATAGCTTTATCGTTGCAAATAGACCCTCAATTTAAGAAATTATAGCTTTATCGTTGCAAATAGACCCTCAATTTAAGAAATTATAGCTTTATCGTTGCATGTTTAGTATAGCTTTTCTTATACTAGAATGAACTTACTGTACACATTTGATGTAATATTTGGTGTTAATTTTGTTAACAATTTTATTAGTTACCCATGATTGCCGTGGTAAATTGAATTCTATGATGAAGGCATTTGCCCTGCAGTGGGATGATATATACTTTTGATGATGCCATATTATAATTTAAAAAAAATAGCTCTAACATTTTTTTCTGAGCGCAACCTCATAATAATATATGTTCGGAATACTATGAACCTATTTAAATGTATCTCAATCCATCTTACAATCCCATTTTATCGTAATGGCGCACTGCCGGTCGCCACGTGTTCGGGTAGAGTCTAGTCGTGAGAGTTGTTGGCCTGCGCGGGCGCATGCGGTAGATGCAGCTTGCGCAAAACTATTTATTTTCTGAACGTAAAGTAATGCAACGGTCTAAATCATCCCACTGCAGGGCTTAGGCCTCAATCATTGAATTTAAGTTACCACAGCAATGTTCGAAAGTTCGAAACATTTATGACCGACCCGGAAATCGAACCCGGGACCCCGATATCTTGGGCCAGTGTTTAAACCACTAGACTAGAGCGGGGCTTTCTAGTTGTGCCTACTTATTAAACCTCTTTCAAATTTTCGACACCCATAGGAAAAGGAAAATGCTGGTAGCGAACGGCCATTTATTTTTAAAAACTTGTACGCCGAAACTCTTTTTAAATTGTCAATTAAATTAATACAAGATAACACTAAGTAAACTTCCATTCAAAGTCATCCCAAGCTGGTCGTCACGGCCAGGTGGACCGTGGATGTCAGTTACTGACCCACCTGTCTGGGTCGCGAATATGGTTGCCACCTTTTTAGGGTTCCGTTGCCAAATGGCAAAAAACGGAACCCTTATAGATTCGTCAAGTCTGTCTGTCTGTCCGTCCGTATGTCACAGCCACTTTATTCTGAAAGTATTAGCATGACACAGTTAAAACTTGGTAGGTAGCTGTATCCTGTTAACCGCTTAACGATTCTCATACAAAAAATAAAAAATAATGATATTTAAGGGGGGCTTCCCATACATAGAACTAAAACAATTTTTTTTTATTCAAACCTATACTTGTGGGGTATCTATGGATAGGTCTTCTAAAATGACATTGGAGGTTCCTAAAACCATTTTTTCCAAAAGTCTAACATTTTGAAGATAGACGCTTCCAAAGTGGTAAAATGAGTGTCCCCCCCCCCCCTCTAACTTTTAAAATAAGCAAGTAAAAAATTTGGAAAAAGTACATAATGTAGATCTTAACAAATACTTTCAACGAAAATTGGTTCGAACGAGATCGAACTGTTAGTTTTGAAAATCTAGCACATTTTCAACAACAGCAAACATAACTTTGTCCTCCATACAAACACTATGAAAAACAAAGTTATTTTTGCAGTCATCAAAATATTGTGGTATTTTTGTTAAACTTGGTACGGAACCCTCAGTGCGCGAGTCCGACTCGCACTTGGCCGGTTTTTTTTTATTACACAATGTAGGTTATTTTAGGTATGGAAAAAAAGTGCATCGAATTAAAATAAAGCACAATTTAACTATCTTTATTTTCATGTTTTTGACATATATATATTTTAATTGCCTTTCGCAGTTTTTACCACATTAATATTACTGTCAAAAGATGAAACAGTCTTTTTCCTTATTCTCTACGTTTAGTATTAGCCTATAATCATTCCAATGCAGGGAAAAGGCCTCGATCATTGAATTCAAGTTACCACTGCAATAATGGGTGTACTGGCATAATCACTACGCTTGCCAAATGCGGATTGGTGATCACAAACCCGAGCAACGTTCGAAAATTCGAAACTTTTTTGTTGCCCGACCCGGGATTCGAACCTGTACCCCGAGATCTTGGCCCGGTATTTAAACCAGTAGACCAACGGGGCGTTTATCTACGTATGTTCGACTAAAAATACTACGACTAAACTATTCCAAATTCCAAATGAGCCAAATCATGTAAAATAAAGGATTTTTGTGTACTTTATTAATCTCCTAAAGTAAAGAGTACAATAACCTGAAAATTAAATAACGTACAATTACTTTATTGTAGAGTACGGGTGGCAAGTGGCAACCCTAGTCGAGCGAGATCTCTTTGATACATATCGGCCCTGCTCCCTACTGGGCGTCTCTTGTAATCAAGTTTTTTTTAAGGGATGGATGTTGTGGTGATTTACTTAAGGTTTAGTTTGGAGTGAGGTGTCTTAAACAATTGTTTAGATTTTTTAACCGAATAAAAGGTTTGCAATTTGTCACGTATTATTTTTTATGGTGGTATATAATCACGCATTTATATACCACCATAAAAAATATAATTTTTTTTACCAGATTGACCGATTTGTATGGTTTTTATTTGATAAAGCTTAATTTTAAATGATTTGAACTTAAAATATAGAGTCGTGAAATAAGCCAATATAGAGTCGGTGCCAAACAAGTAATCACTAAAAATTAGATAGATAGATAGATTTCATTTCCTCAAAGTATGTTTACATTTGAATAATGTTGATCGAAGTAACATAATAATAAGTAAAAAAAATTTGCTTGTATTAGGTGACAACGCTCTTAGATAGCTGAAATTATTTAACGTTATTTATTGACAAATTGTCACACTGCTGTCCGTCTTCCTCTAGAAAGTTCTAGTCTCTTTAGCGCTTCTTAGGACACCAATAGGAGGAGAAGAGTTGGTGCCATATATTTTTTGGTCTGCACTACCTATATGGTCCATAGTGGGATGAGACAAAGTATTTAGTGATGGTTAGAGTATTCTCACGGGATTTGGGATAATTCTGGTGCCATGCTAGTTCATAAGAAAAGAACCACTTTCTGAAAGAAATCAGAGATCATTATGGCAATAAATATATAATATACATACATACAAAGAAGTTAGACTTGATTAAGTATTAAGATAAGTTCTGTGTCTTTAAAAGTGGACCCAAACCAAGAAAGTTCTTTGAAAGCTACATATTTGAAAACTAGATTTACTGAATTACATTTCGGTGTATGGATGTGTGTCCAACTGGATGTTGGAGAGATCTAAGTAAAGATTGGATTTCTTAAAATGTAGTCTGATACAATTAAAGCTGGATGCAATTACAATAGACCGTCGAGGTGGGAACCAGATGCTGAAAAATCCACATTTCTTTTACTAGTTAATAGTTAAGAAGCGGCCTTTGATCATTTAACTGCATGGCAAAGGCCTCCATCTGAAGTAATTCCTTATTGCTTAAGAAAGTCATACCTTAAAGTGTTCATACCTAGTGCTGAAGTGAAAGAAATTGGTCACCATTAATAGTCATATTATTTGGCTGGAAATGCTAACTTTTGGTAGTTAAAACTTCTAGTAATTTCTTGATTAAGGCATACAAATTGTCTCTCAAGTAATTACTTGTAGTCAAGTAATTACTTTTGCTTGTTTATTAATACGGGGGCTAGACTACTGCAAATGTTAACGCTACTATGATTCTGTAAACTTTGTTTCTGGTTTCAAATAGAGATTTTATTTATTAATTTCATTTATTCAGTAGTATAGGCAAGAAAGCGTAACAGGCAGACATATTGACTTACACAAACAGAGTTACTTTCTCATTTGCCTATGATATTAGTAAGGACACAGATAATATAATACTACTAGTATTATTATCATATTATCATAATTGTTGATACATTGTCAAACATATACAGTTCTTTCATTATATCAGTATATAAACTTGAAAAATTTTGTCTCAGGCGGGAGTCGAACCCATATTTCCATGCATAACGGGCGAGGGGCTTTTTCAATTAAACCACCGAGACGCTACGTTACGTGTAATTGAAATCAAATTGCTAAATATCATTTAAAGCAGTTCCTTCGTGTTGAAGAACAACCTTTTTGAAAGATGATTCACATTCCAATTGTGAATCATCTTCTAATCTATCATTTTCAGGTCTAAAACTTGCATATCACGATAAGCCAGTTTCCGTATCGTCCTCCCATCGGCGGGTAACGTAGCCTGAATAATGAGGCCTACCCTCTCGGCGCTCAGCGATGATCGATTCGACACAGCCTTATCGATACCGCGGGGTAGAGTTACCACTCGTTAGAAATGCGATGCGACGGATGGTAGCTACGGTAGAACAGCTTGTACACTTCAGATATGTCTGCGAGAACCACGTCGCGAAGTTAAAAATTATAAAAATAGAACAGTACCACTAGTTTTGTTTATGGTTGTCGAAAAGGACGGCTAAATAAGTACTGTAACAAGAAGAAGAGCAGTAGAATCTTCACTCTACATTGACCAAACTGCGGTCGCCTGCCTAGCGTGGCGGTTATTGCCCTTTTTTTTGTAGGGACATATGCCCAGCTGTGAACTTATATGGCCAATGATAACGAGAAGATAATGTGCTAAAAGTCGGTGGATTTCAAAATGACGAATATACTTATTTCTAAGTATCAATAGGCGATTAAAAATGATGAAATAAAAAACCATTTAAAATTAAATGGAAATACGGAAATAGGAATGGTTCTACATATACTAATTTAATTATTCATGGTCACTATCAAGCAGGGTTGATTGATTACGGCTTTACGGCTCAGTCATTTCATAAAATAAAATATATTACATACGGATATACTGAGTTCTTCCGTGATCGTGGCGCTTGCGAGCAAGCGAGCAAGGCATTGCATTCAGTCTTTTAGGGAAAGGGATGTAGTTATTCTATTTTCTGCCAGCACCACAAGGCATCTCTTCTCTTGTCGTCTCGTTACTTAAACGGGTCGGAAGAAAACCATCTTGTTAGGTCTATATTTACACAGGACTTAAACTAGCATTCCGTGTGCTGGCCGTCCTGCTTGTGCTGTATTGCGATTTGATACGCGATTTAGTCGTGACGTGTAAAGCTGCCAGCTGGAAAGATATCGAGTGTTCCTCCTCGCTTGTTGTTCTAGGCTTGCGGTCAGCCTAGACGGGGCCTCTCAAGCGTACCGGCTCGACCTGTGGGAACAAATGAATGGAGTGAAACGATCTGCCGAGGAGAATTTGTGGAGGATCAGAAATTTATTCATCACCTTGGGAAGTCTTGCGTGTAATGTGATTTGTAATAACGTGTTTATTACTACTATTATGAAACTTTTTAAAAATGGTGTAAATTAAATATACAATTCCTTGAATAACAATGTCAGCTGCCTTAGGTGGGACTTGAACCTACAACATTTCGCTTCTTAGGCGATTGTTCATTGAACTACCAGGACATTGTTTATGTTGAGGAATTTATACAAAGCATTACGCTGTAAGCCAGCAGACAGACTTTCGCTAATGTTTTTGGTACAGTGTCCCTCGAAACTGGGAAAAAATTTAAGTTATAAATTAACGTAAAAAGATACTGCCGTTTATGTCGAAAAAACCTATATTTAGACCTTCGAACTCTGAAGACTGGCAAGTACCTAATGCAATCATTTGCTAGAAATATTTGAAAAATCAGAAAACTATAAGTACATTTATAATTAAATCATAAAAAATATATGTTACAACCCGGAAAAAGAGTCGATTCCTGAACTATTTGTGAATGATTTATAAATGAATATAACTTCAGCACTACTACAGTCAGCAGCTTGTGTCTTGCGTGTTTCCAGGCCAGTTCATTAGTGAGCTTAATTAAGGACGCCGTAGGCGGCGATCCCCCACGTACCTGTTAGATTCCTCTCATTCTAATTTAAATCAGAGGCCCTACTTTGCAATGTTAACACTTCTTATACGAATATCTCTGTCTCTTTCATACACTTTAGGACATTGGTATAAGTGAGAGAGACAGAACGAACAAATACGAAAAATACGAGTACGAAATTGTTGCACACGCATCCTTAATCACCCACGTACGAGTACCTACTTACCTGTTAGATGCCTCTCATTCTTATTTTAATTAGAAGCCCTACTAAGCAACGGAAACCCCATATACGGACCTGTTTATCTCTTTCATATACTCTAAGATATAGGTATGCGTAAGAGAGGCAGATGTAGTCCGATATACTTACATTGTGTTACGGAGTAAGGCCTTTGGAACCGAAATAGTCGCACACGCATCTTTATGTTAACGGCTTCAACGTTCACAGGTTTTATTTATGACTTAACTTTTTGTTGATAAATTTAAACTCTATTCGTATAAAAATAAGACTATATTTACAATAGGTACATATAATCATTAAATACTAGCTATTCATCCCGGCTTTGCAAAGGTTTACCAATGAAGATAATTCAAGTAAATGTACTAGTGTGCTTTAGTTTGGCGAGATCGATTTTTATTCGCCGATAATATATCAAGATTTTATTTTATAAATTTGGTTAACGATCTTAATTGCACCTGGGACGTATTTATAAGCACTTTCACAAAGTAACAGGTAGACCTAAAATATCCACAAAATACTTGATTGTAATTAAGTACCTTAAAGAAATAGGTACGGAACCCTTCGTACGCGAATAAGACTTGCACTTATTCGGTTTTGAAACACATTTTACAACAAAATAAATAAAATAAATAAAAATCATTGATCCTCTCATCACGAACAATTACATGAATAAGTAGCTATAGATCATTATACATGCTAGCCTAATGATAGTTTGTGGGGAACTGACTGTACATCAGTTAGACAGCCTTTCCCCGGTGGAGATACGGACTATAATTGCACAGGTGGGTCTAGTAATGTCCAATTAAGGAAATTACAGGTCTCAGCGAATCGTTTAAGGTCTTGAGTGACTTATGGAAGAAGCGGGGTCTACTATTAATGCTAATGGCGGGTGATTAACGACTTTGTGATACGTTGTTTGAAAAATTTAAGGAACTTTTTCCAATCTTCCTGAATACAACTGTGTATGTGTGTGTGTGTGGGGGGGGGGGGGTGCGATAGCTGTTAAATTGAATTAAATACATTTAAAGTACACATACAAATATATAAAATACAACTAGTTACCTACGCAAACCGGAATCATAAATAAATAAAAACATTTTTAACTACATAGGTATACAGACAAGTTACAAGCCATAACGTAATACGTACAATATTTATGAGAAGTTCATTGTTCCGAGAGGTTATTCTAAGCATAATGCCATTTGTTTTTTGTAAACATCACGACAAAAGCCATGTTTGTAAATGTCTTACCTCCCATTATGTTCACGTTGTAATCGATTTAGAATCAGCAGGCTTGCAATGTATTACTGATAAATTTACATCGAGTGGTCGGTCTGTCACTATGTCTAATAATTATTGCATGCTATATTCTATGGCTAAATAGGTCAGAAAGCTACTTAACTATTGTAAAAACATCTATGTACCCTATTTATCGCAAATAAAGAATTTGAATTTGAATTTTGAATTTGTAAATATTTCGCTGCTACTGCTACTTGGGGGCAGTAACGAAAAATGATGTAGGACTTCTTTTTACCAATACAGTAAAAATTGTTGTACAATATCTTCAAGCGAATGGTCACCCTAAACAAGTACCTTAAAATCATCAATATCTAATTCAACTAGATGACTAATACACGACATTCCTATACTGTTAACTGAATTCCTGATTAAGCTAGTTGGCTGCGACATATCTACTTGACTGTAACAGTAATTCGAGTCGCTAGTATCGCTCGTATAATTACAGAAATACGGCCTTAGATATCGTATACGCTTGATGGATAGATAACAATGTATGAAAATGACATTAGCCAATTTATTTTGGAAATTATTAGTCAATTTAATAAATTATGTTTTTCTATTCGTCGAGCGTATTTGATAATAGAAAGCAACTTGTCTTAAGGACTGAACTGGCAGTGGGTGTTACAGGCAAGTTATAACTGATGACTGTTAGGAAGGTTCTGGAAAGGTCGCGCATGACATAGATCTGTGGGAAGGACTCCGCACTCGGTAGACCGACAATGCCGTTGGGTGCGGCTGGCAAGGGACCTATGACCTATATGAGGCTTTGCTTCGTAAATCGCGAAGCCTCACCCACCCTCAGCCATACCGGGTGACCGCTAGCGTTATGGACCTAGGCTAAGCGTCAATAGCGCTCGCCAATATCTGCTAGCTGATCAAAATCTTCTCATTAGGCATTAATTTCAGTGATCAGTTCGTTGGAAAAAAAATATTGCTACTGATTCGAGCTACGCTACGAGTACCACCTTACTCGAGGTTTCTGGGATCTTGTATCGAAAGGAGATCGGCAATCTTCCATAAGATCTCGGGCCTGACTGCTACATGGATAATTTGAAGCAGTTTAGTAGGTTTTTGGATGTTCTTACGACTACAGATATTAATAATCAGATTGTTATATACATTTGTAAGATGTGATCCGATGAAAACCATCCTCGTAATGTTTTGTGGTCTGTGTCTCTTTCAGTTTCGACTGAGACCACTGCTTCAACCGACGTCTATTTCAGTCCCAGCATAAACAGCCGGAGTCGACACAAACAAATGTATATTGTCCCGAACTCCGAAGAATTAATGCAAACAGCGACATTCTTGTTTATTTTCTCCACATTAACACTGACGTAACCGTCTGGTAAGATTCAGTTTTTAGGGTTCGGTACCTGAAATGGATAAAGCGAGCCCTTATGGGATTACTTAGAAGTCCGTCCGTCTGTCAAGATACTTTAATTCAGACACGCGTGTAGATATCAAGTCGAAATTAATACCTTATACTGAAGTCTACAGTCGCTTCAAGGAATCAAAAGTGAAAGAATCAAAACTTCCTAATAAACGCAAAAAAGATACGGACGTTATGTTGTCAAAAGCGTAAATTTCGACACTCTCAAGGGATTCAAAATCTTCGACCCCGTGACTCGCTGAAAGAGCTCTTCAAAGAGATTAATATACTTACAGTGTCTTCTCAATACATTCTCGAGAATATTGTTTACGTTCGTAAGAACATACATTTATTTCTTAAGAAAAGTAACGTACACAATTTCAATACTAGAAATAAAGATAAACTTGCCGTTCCAGGCTTCAGACTGCGAAAAGTAAGAAAATCGTTTATGGGAAATTGTATCCGTATTTTCAACAAATTACCAAAGGATATTGCTGAACTCCCTGTACATAAACTTAAATCGTATGTCAAAGTTATTTTAATGAAAAAGGGCTATTACACTGTTAATGATTATTTAAATGATAGAAATGTATGGCATTAAGTTGTCCCAGCTCGTACTTGCTTAAACCTTGTAAAAATTACCTTACCTTGTAAAAATGTATTTAAAAAGAGGCTGACAATAGTGACCAAGTTTCTTGCTCTGCTTCTTCTCGGCACTAGCCCAGACTTGTCCCGAAGCAGTGGTAGGTTTAAATTGGGACGTATAAAAGCGCCTCCTGGGGCCTATTTGCAGAAATAAAACTGATTTTAACTGATTTTAACTGATTTTCGGGTACTTCTGTTGATCTATAATTATAAAATTTGTCAGGTAATGCCGTCATAAACGACAAATATTAAGAAATGAATCTTTTAAAAAATCCGTGAAGTAACAGCCTATAGTTATCCCACTGAAGGGCAAAGGCCTCCATAATTAAATTCAAGTTACCACAGCAATGATGGGTAACTATAATGTAACGCTCCATTGATGGCCAAGATATCGGTGTTCTAAATTCGATCGGGCAACAAGTTTCGAGTTTTCGAACTTTGCTCTGGTTCGTGATGACTAGTCGGACAAGCGTGGTCATTATATCTGCACCTGTCATTTTGGGGTAGTGGGATCTACCTCCTAGTGGTCCACCCTGGGCAACGGCATCTTTGGTTTTCTAACCAATGATGACGGCTAACAGATCCCTCTGCGGTGGTAGGCTTCGCAAGAAGCTACCTGGATGCTACCATAGTCCTGCCAAAGTCCAGCACCGAACAGTTTTTCTGCGTTCCGGTGGTGTGTGGGAGAACCAGTATCACTTTCTGGGTAAGCTCGCTCCACCTTAGGCTTCTTCTTAATCGTAGAGTTAAGTATGTAGTCAAGCAAGCCCATTGATTATTTATTTAAAAATATATAAACCCATCTTTGCTATTCATAACATGTACCTACAAATTTATACGGAACCTTCAGTGAGCGAGTTCCACTCGCACTTATCCGGGTTTTTTTTCTACCGTCTCGACAAACACGTTTAAATGGGTCACGAGTATCTATGCGGATCTGTCAAAGTATCACGTTATCTGTAACAGCTCGCCCAGTTATCACGTCTTAGATATTTAGACAGGTTAATATACTAGTGTGAAAAAGAGAACATACATTGTATACGACCGCTGATGTTAGCAAGTAAATAGTCGACTAGAAATCCTGTTGCTGCGAGTATTCGAATGTGTTTTTCTGTGAATTTGAATTTCGAATGAGAATAGATGTTTATTTGACAAATTCCAATTTCCAGGCAAAAACTTGACAACCTATCACATTGTAATGTTTTGGTAATCTTACTGAGTTAGATTGTATAGTTGGAAATAGATTTTTGGGATTTATGATTAGTTATTAAGAAATGTAGATTTTTTTTATTTTTTTATTGCATTGGACATGACTTAGATGCTAAATACATAACATGGGTAAGTATATAACTCTAACATTCATATGCACCCTGACAGGCACAGCAACGTGGAAGAGAGAAAGGCAGATATTTTGTCACACAATAATATAATTATGTAATTCACTACGTAATTTGTTTTAAATCGCATTTGTTTAGTAAATTACGTAAATTGTTCTTCTAAATATTCATTAAGTAGTTCTTCACTCTTTAAGTAGTTTCATAAATTTAGGGAAATTATTTTCATTTTTTATATTTATTATTTCATTTTATTGACATAGGGTATGGTCCAGAACTATGCAATTTCAACTTCGAGCTTATTTGTACAAGATTATTTTTGTACTTGTTTCGTGGAAGGTTATGTCTACGAGTCACTTATTTTTGAATATAAAAGAGGATTTATTTAGGGTGTTAGGTATATGGTAATACCAAGCTAAAACCAGACTATGTTAACAAAAATGCATATAAATACTATGGTGAAGTCAGAAATCTATACTACTATTATAAATAAATAAATAAATAAATAAATATTTAGGACATGCCTCACTGGGCCACACAGAGCCATCTAGTCCCAAATTAAGCTACTATTTAGTACCCTGTCGTATGGGGTACTAGACAACCGATAAACTTACTTATATACTTTTTTTTTGTAAATACATACGTATAATTTATATAAAACACCCAGACCAGTACAAATAGACATGTTCATGCACACAAATATTTGTACTGTGCGGGGATCGAACCCGCGACCCATGGCTCAGAAGCAGCGTTTACTACCGCTGATCCAAATGGTCGTCATTATAAAGCATTATAAAGCTGATGAGTTTGTTTGTTTGAACGCGCTAATCTCCGGAAGTACTGATTCGATTTGAAAAATTGTTTTTGTGTTGGATAGACCATTTATTAAGGAAGGCTTTAAGCTATAACATCACGCTGCGATCAATAGGAGCGAAGCATCAGTGAAAAATGTTACAAAAGTAATCGCGTATCATCATCCCACTGCAGGGCAAAGGCCTCCATCATTACCACAGCAATGGTATAGGTAGGTAGGTACAGGTACAAAACTAGTTATTACCACGCTTGCCAAATGCGAGTTGGATCACACCCGAGCAATGTTCGAAATTTCGAAACTATTGTGTTCGACCCGGGGATCGAACCCGGACCCCACGATCTTGGCCCGGTATTTAAAAGACTAGATCAACAGGGCGTAAAATAATAGGATTTTCGCATATAAATCCCGCTATACATTAAAAAAAATGTCTAAGTACGTATAATGTTTTTTTACCAAATATGTTCCCTACTAGCTGTCTTCTCATGGCTTTGGCAAATCGTCGAATGCTTATCCAATCCCGGGCCGGATATTATTTTTGTACCCATAACGAGTGCGACCGAAGCGAATAGCAGTTCGCCTCGCAACATGGCCGCTCAACGTAAACACGCGGCTCCGCCTGCCTGCAGCTAGGGTTGTCGATGACTGCCAATGAATGCCACAGACAAAATGCGCAGAACGTTTCGGCGAACGTCCGTGAACAATAGCGAGCAATGTTCGGTAGCGAATATCTATGTTCGGTTGATAAATTTCTAGTCAGCGGTCACTGTACGGTCATTTTATGATTCATATCGACTCTATTACATCCATTCGATTTAGGTCCAGAACTCATTAGCCATAAGACGGCTCAGCAAGACATTCATTATTTCCTACTCTAAATGATTACGAAACATGGATAGAGGTAGAGCGCTTGTACACCTACCAATATTTTAATCTACACTCTCAATAACATCCAACTATAAGCAAAAAAAACTGGAAAGGTAAGTATATCTTTATGTTACATAAAACAATTGACAACCCTTGCTGTGCCCATACATGACCATTAAAGAAAGGTACGAAATATCGAAACTGTGACAATTAAGCGAATTACAGGAAACAGAAAGGAGTCGGGCCAATTACAGCCTTTCAATGTTGATCCCCATAACTTTGTAATGGCCGAAAAATCTCCAGGCACGAAATGCGATTTTTGGCGATCCGCGCTGACGACGAATAAACTGTCAGACATGCAGACTGAGTTTGATCTGAGGTTCCAATGCTACCAATCAGAACGAAATTTCTATGGTTTTATTTGCGATTCCGCCGCGCTCTAGTTAGGCTTATTCCACGGTTCTGTTTGTTTACGTCCATATTTTAATAACAAAGCTATGGTCGGTAAAGTTTTATTCTTTCCGCCATTGTTGACGGTGATTAATGTTATTGGCGACGGCGAAAACACGGCTGACTCGCGATTTTATAAGCTTGTTTACTTTCTTTCTACCTACTCTTTTGTAAGCCCTATTCTGTTTATGTGTGCGATAGAATCAGAAATGAGGAAATTCTTTAACTAAGATGGCCGACATCGCCCGAAGAGTTGCGGAGCTGAAGTGCGTTGGCAGCGCTGGGCGGGACACAGTAAGAATAACCGATGGCCGTTGGGGTGGAGAGGTACTGGTTCATCAAACGCGTACCGGCTTCACCCGGTGGACCGACGATCTAGTGTAGGCGAGAAGCAGCTATATAATTTTTAACGAATCATCCAATTGTGTTGAAGAATGTCTTCAAATAATATACCTATATATTTTTTTTTTGTGTATTGGTTTTTTTAAACTTTGTTCACGGCCCTGGTTTTTACCGCGCCGCCAGAAGTAGCTATTAACAGGATCTTTGATGCGCCACGGATTGTCTGTTTTGATTGTTAATTTTTATATTTATATATATTTTTTTTTCCATGTTGATAAATCTGTTATTATGTTAAGTGTGTTGAGTTATATATCTTTTCATTAAGGTATGATAAAGATTAACGCAGGCAGTGCATTTGAGCTCACTGAGGCTGCCGGATTTCTCTAGGTGGCTTTCGGGCTTCTACCGTGGTTCCAAGGTATATGGGGGGGATTTGGCATGCCTGGTGGGTTCTGGGCCTGTATCGCGTCGCACGTACCCTGCGTTGGGGTCCCGCTGAAAATCAGCGTCGTGATGGCCACGCCTGTCACGACTAATGCTGAGCGGGGACCTTTTTTGACACCTTTATTTAAGCTTAGTTTTTAAACAATGTGCTGTGTTTCGTTCTTGTTTTATCTGTGTCAAAATAAATAATTCTTTCTTTCTTTCTTTCTTTCAATTGAGGTTTTTAGAATCTTATAAAATGGTTGGGCTTATCAAACCCATGACCGCAGACTGCAATATTTTGTAACAAACATTTTCTTTTGCTCGTGTAAGACCTGTGTGTAATACGAGTACGTTTAGTGGGACCTATGTGGGAATGACGACATTCAAAGTCGAGTTCACATTCGCCTGGTAACTAACACTTATAATGTTATGTCACCGTAGAATTGTGAGATCTGTCAGTTTACAAAGCAACGCGTGAAATTAAGAACTAACGTTTGATTATGAATTGTCGAAGTTTACAATTTTACGGTGACATAATAATGTACATACAAGGCTGTTATCGTTAGAAACCAAAACATAATGTAAACCCCTAACAAACGCTAGTTAATTCCAAAAACTTATCTTTCATGTCATTATAAACATTTAATTTTGTTATCACGCCGGGGAAAGGTTCGGTGACACGATGTCTGCATCTGTCGTGACGTGACGGTAACGGCTGCATCGTTCAGAAGCCTACTACCGCTTTAATAACCCTCTTGAGTGACTCTAAAGTTACTCTCATAAAGGTGAATTTCGTCTGTCCGTAAAGTTTTACGTTCGTCCGTGACGGAGCGCTCAAATTGCCAATTAAGCGACATTAACTAACTACTGAGCGTTGCTTGACTGTAAAGAATGGCTGAGATGGCGTGGAGGCGTTTGTCTGCACGCATCTGAGCGACACGGTCGAGTCATAAAACAGAAAGTTACAGAAGTTAATTGCATGTATGTACTTAATTTTTTAGCGCGACTGCCTAGGCTTAGCGTACGTGTAGTTAACATATTATTGCGTTACCTACGCGTATTATATTATCTGTGCCTACGCTAAGCAATTACTTATTTTATTTGTATTAAAAGTATTATTAAAAGTTTTATTTAATACTAGCTGTTTCCCGCGACTTCGTTTGCGTCAATTTCTGTTATTATGATCGTGACTATTTTTGCAACATTTTTCACTCATGCTTCGCTCCTATTGGTCGCAGCGTGATGTTCTATAGCCTAAAGCCTTTCTTGATAAATGGACTATCCAACACAAAAAGATTTTTTCCAATCGGACCAGTACTTCATGAGATTAGCGCGTTCAAACAAACAAACAAACAAACAAACAAACAAACTCTTCAGCTTTATATATTAAAAAAGTATAGAAGTATAGATTAGTTCCTGACTACCATGCAACCAGCCTGTCTATCTCTTAAACACTAGTGTGATAATAAGCTGCATCCCAAAGAAAGAATAAAAATAAAGTAGGTTTACGATCGAGATGTTTACGTGATAACGTCTTATTGGTGATATAAGTTTTTGGGAAGTAAGGAATTAATGAAGATAACATTTTTTTCAAATTTTAAATTACATCTTAAACATTCAACGAAAACTTAACCGCACGAGAAAATCTCCATTCGTTTTGTTATCCGAAACTAGGCGGATGAGATTTTAAAAAAACAAAATTTAAATTCACTAGAATTTATATTAAAATTGAATTTTAAAAGTTCACAATTTGTTGGAAGTAATTTAGTTCTGCGACAATAATTATGAGGTATGGGAAAGGCGAGTTTCCAGCGCGGCGGTTGAGAGTGAACTGCCGTAGGGCTCTAACACGACTAGGCTCAGTCCTGAGGGAGAAGTGCTGATGAAGCACTTCTTCATTAGTTTCACTAAGGGTTTTTCATATATAACAACCCCCTCGTTAAGAGGAAACTCACGGAATGTGAGTTTTCATGTAATTATTCGATACGTAATTTGGGAAAATCTTCTAAAGGGATGTCAATTTCGCTTCGTTTGTCTACTGGTGTTTTGCTAATTTCATTTGTAATTTGGGGAGTAAATTTGCGAGAAAACTTGCCTTTCTTAATGATTAGGAATATTATAAAAATACAAATTGTTATTAAAGAGATGACACTAATAATAGGAAAACTAATATGACTGTTAAAATTGGTTGGAAACTCTATTGTTTTTAAATCTTTAACAACTTCATCGGTAATAGTTTTAAATTGTTTTAAATTATCCAGATTTACATTGTCTAACTGTGAAATAGGTAAATTAATTTTGACCTTATTAAAATTACTAATATTACAGCAACTATCACTAATTATATTAAAGTCTGAAGAGACTTTTGGAACATTCATCTTAGGGTACACTTTTCTAACTAATCTTACGTTACCATGAAACGCCGTGCATTCATAGGGGATGTTAAGTACACCTGTACCGGATATAATTGTATCGGATACAGAATCTTTGCATTCTAAAGTTAGTTTAGTGGGTTTTGATAGGACAAATACCCATTTATTATTATTAAGTTTATGCCAGATATTAATGTTACCAAAAATAAATCTATACGGACAATTATCAGGTAACGAGGATAATGCTTTAGTTATAATTTCAATTTCACAAGATGGGTTATCAAGGACGGTGTGGATGTCGGCTATTTCGCAAAGGTAAGTTTCTGTAGGAATATTTTTACAATTGGTTAGGTCTTTAAGGTAAGTGTAGGTAGATTTATCTGTGCTTAAGGCAAGGAGTTGTTTGGTAGGCAAGATCATGGCGAAAGAATCCGGTGAGCTGTTAACGTGAGGTGTTGGAAGAGGAATGTTCCGATAAATGTTATATCTTAACAAACTAACTAAAGGTAATTTTACAACGAATATAAGCTTATTGTCTAAATAGTAGCATACAAGTTCGGCTACATTAATTAAGGTATGAATATTACTTATTTCTAAACTTATAGGGAAATCCAAATGTTTAGGTATTATCCTGAGATTATTTACAATGTCTTTATACATTTGATATGGCGTCAATATTGACGGATGTACGGTATTGCTTTTTACAAACAGAATAGCATTTAACAAATCTTCAATTTTAAAAGATAGTGTAAGCAAATTAGATTGCAAGATATTTAATATAGACATTAATTTTGACTTAAATGATATAACATTAATAACATTTGATATATTTTTGAATGACAGAGACAATTCATTGACGACGTCGTTCAATTTCGCTTGATTCATATTAATTTCATGTAAAGAATTATTTATATTAGAAATTGCAGATTGAGAAACCATTATAGTTCTTGTAAGAGATTCTGATAGTTTTTCGTCATTATTATACAGGGCCACTATAGCATTATGGTAATTTTCAGCATCATTTTCATCCATTGTGCCGAAAATGTGTTTGAATACTGTTCCTATGCCAGCAAACCAGGCAGATCTTTTGGTAAATGAATTAGAAATAATATGAGAAATGGCTTTGAAATCTCGTTGGATATCATTATACAAAGCTTGCAAAGGTTGTAGCATATTATTGCAATGTTGGATATCCATTTCTTCGTTTTCGCGACAGTGATATCGAACAGTTCCAAATACATCATAAATGTTTTCAAGATGGTGTTGAATAGAGGACACGTCTACCGGGATAACAATATGAAATTGGTCGTTAACAATCCTCAGTATGCCGACAGGATCGAATAGTATGCCAGGACTTTTGTCGATATGTTCAACAAATTGGTTGTCGTTGCTCGCGGAGACGACAATAAAACACAGTGTAGATATTCTGAAAATAAACAGTTTGATTCTAAAAAGATTTGTATATGATAGATGTATAAAATTGTAAAATGTAAAAGAATTAAAATTGTAAATAGATTAAAGAATAATATTTTAGAATAAGTGAATGTGTATTTTCACTCGGAGGACTCATTTGTATGAGCAGGTTTAACCTCATCAAAGTGGTGTCTGACGTGACGCCTGTTAATAAGCAGGGACAGCGTGTTATTGCTATGGACCTTAACAATTTTGTAAGGTCCTTTCCAAAGTGGAGAAAGGGATTTTCGAAGCCGTACGTGATTTTTAAGGTAAACATATTCTCCGACTTTGTAGGTCTCGTGACGTGTGTGTTTATCGTAGTAGGTCTTCGACCTTTCTTTAGATGCGTTGATGTTTTGTAAGGCTCTCTCGCGGGAAACTTTTAAACGATGTTGCAACATTTTAGTATATTCGGGATAAGTAACATCAGAACGTGATTCGAATACGGAGTCGGGAATGTAGGGTTTGTGACCAAAAAGAAGCTCATATGGAGTGAATTGGGTAGTTGTATGGACGCTACTGTTATAAGTTAGCATTGCAGTGTAGACGTATTTATGCCAGTCCGTTTGACTTTCATTGACGAATGATTTTAAGTATTCCTTCAGAGTCGAGTGACTGCGCTCAAGAGCTCCTTGAGTTTGAGGGTGGTAAGGTGAGGACCAGATTTGTTTGATTTTTAGGAATTCACATGTCTGCTTGAAGAGATCAGCCGTAAAATTTGTACCTTGGTCTGTGAGAATTGTTTTTGGAATACCAAAGACTGATATGAAATGGACAAGGCATTCGCAAGTCTCTTCTGCAGTGGTGTTGGAAATTGGGTAAGCAATTGAGAATTTTGTTAGATCATCTTGGAGGGTTAGTATGAAACGTAATTTTGTAATTCCAGCTTCGGGTAAAGGGCCGACAATGTCCAGACTAATTCTTTCAAAAGGGCGAGTAGAAGAAGTAGTAATTTGCATTGGGGATTTATTGATTTTCCGAAGAGCCTTATTGGATTGGCATAATTTACAATTTTTTACGTAGTTCTCAATATCGGTGCGCATATTTTTCCAATAATAGCGCTCTTTTACTCTATTGTACATTCTGTTTGAGCCCAAATGGCCTGCAATAGGAATATCGTGGTTTTCTTTAAGTATTTTGGCAATTTCGGTCGGTACGGGGTATATGATTGAATTGTGATGTATGTTTACTGTTATGTTGGTGTTATTAAATAAGTATAAAAGCATTCCATATATTTTTACAAAGGAATGTTGTTCAAAGAGATTTTTGAAGTCGGAAATGGCGATGTCGTTTATGTCACCCGTTAAAATGATATCATCTCTTGCGGCTTTGAGGGTTTTAAAGATTTCTGGATATGTGCAGTCGTCGAAATAGTACGCCTTTGTGAAGAGGAGATAGTATTTCTTTCCTTTTATTTCCAGTTTAAGGAAAGAGTTAAGTTCACGTTCTTCATCAATGGAGATGGAAGATTCTTCAGCAGCGGAAAGAACATCTTGAAGGTAAGGATTCGAATCGTCAAAATCGATTGAGGTTGGAATTAGTATGGCTTTGGATTTTGATTTAAGAAGACTTTCGTTATGTTCTAAGACATTAGTGTTAAACGTTTCGTCTTTGTTTGAAAAAGCTTTTAAGAAGTCGTTGTATTCTTGATTGGAAATTGAAGGAGTCATACTAGCTTCATTGGAGTTAGAGGGTTGCGGTTCATTGGAATCGGAGCGAGGATCTAAGAGATTTGGTAGGTTTGTTGGACTTAGGTTTTCGCCTTGGACTTCTGATGGGCTTAGGTTAAAACCACCCAGGTCTATGAGGTCATCGAGGATATCTTGAGGTATGTCAGACTCAGTTGGGATATCAGGAGCTTGAGTAGAAACGGGATCGTCTTGGATCTTAGATGTAGAAGGTTGAGGATCATTGTCTGTTTGGATTGGATTCACTGGGAAACGGGACAATGCGTCAGCATTGCTGTTGATTTTTCCTTTTTTATACTCAACTTCGTAGTCGAATTCTTCTAGTTTTAGTCTCCACCTTACGAGTTTGGATCCGGGATCCTTGCAATTGAAAAGCCACTTCAGTGGTCGATGATCGGTCACGATCTTGAAACGACGGCCGTATAAGTATGGCCTGAAGACCTTGGTACCAAAGAGGATTGCCAAGCATTCTTTTTCCGTTACGCTATAGTTGGATTCAGCTTTATTAAGGGTTCTGGAAGCAAATGCAATTGGCCTATCATTTCCTACAGGTCCTTGTGATAAGATGGCGGAGATAGCAAAATTTGATGCATCACAGGTTAAGACAAAAGGTTTGGTAAAATCGGGATATGCTAGAACTGGAGCAGTAGCAAGACAATTTTTCAGAGTTTCGAAGGCTAGTTGCTGTTCATTTTGCCAGTTGAATAGAACATCTTTCTTGAGAAGGTTAGTAAGGGGTTTAGCAATTTTTGATAGATTTGGGATGAAACGGCGGTAATAGGAGACTAACCCCATGAAAGATTTGATATCTTTGGGACATTTAGGTTGAGGAAATTCTTGAACAGCTTTGGTTTTTTCTGGATTAGGTCTCACACCACTATCTGTGATGATATGACCGAGATAAGATACTTCTTTGCGAAGAAATTCGCACTTATCTGGCTGGAGTTTAAGATTACAATGTCTCAGTCTGTCGAAGACATTGGTAAGCTTTTGCACATGGGTAGTTAAATCGTATGAATAAATAACGATATCATCGAGATAAACAAAGCATTGAATGCCTTGTAGTCCCGACAGGGCTATATTCATTAGTCTCTGAAAAGTGGACGGAGCATTTTTAAGTCCAAAGGGCATTCGTGTGTATTCAAAATGTCCTTGTGGCACAGAAAATGCGGTTTTGGATGCGTCCTTTTCTGACATTTTTATTTGGTGGAAACCAGAGGCAAGATCGAGCGTGGTAAAGTATTTACCTTTGCCTAATTGGTCTAAAATTTCAGAAATATTTGGAATAGGATAAGAGTCTCCAATAGTGATGTCGTTCAGCTTAAGATAATCAATTACCAGTCGCCACTTTCGTTGACCAGAGGCATCCATTTTCTTTGGAACTATCCATATCGGGGAGGACCACGGAGAGGTAGAAGGTTTGATGATTCCGTCATCGAGCATCTTATTTATTTGAGTTTCAACTTCTCTTTTATGTATATCAGGAAATCGATATGATTTTGTACTAATTGGCACAGAAGATGATGTTGGGATTTCGCATTCTAAAATATCAGTGTTTGTAAGTTTGTCATTGGGAAGATGGAATACATCTGAATATGTTGAACAAAGGTCATATAAGGCGTCAGTTTCTTCGCCATTAAGATGAGAGACTCTTAAAAGGTCAAGGACTTCTTCGGTCCTGCTTTTCACATTTAATAGGAGATCGTCAGATTCTCGCGTGTAAAAGATTTTATGACATTCTGATTGTTTCAGGGGAAGAAGTTTTAATTTAAGATTAGAATTGACTTTTATCGGAGATTCAGAGGTGTTCACTACAGTCACGTTGATTCTAGAGTTTGGTTTCACTCGAACTATGCAGTTTGCTATGAGGAGCGATCTAATTGGATGTTGATCAATGATGAGGCCTTCTTGTAATTCGGGGTTTTGTACTGTGCATTCGATTATGGTTTCGGTGCGTGGTAGAATCGTATAAACTGGTTCGTTGAATTTAAGAGTAAGTTCGATATTGTTGACTGTCAGTGTCTCCTTTTTAAAATCAATATTGCTACGAGAGCTAGAAAGGAAATCATTACCGATGATTCCGTCATATGGGAATTCTAAGTCAGAGGCTACGTGGAATTTATGTGCTAGTGTATTAAATGTGATAGGAATATGACCCAAAGTTTTCATTAAATTGTTTGTTGTACCAATTCCATTGAATGTAATGGGTTCTTGTGATATTTCAGGCATGTTTTCGACGGAACATTTTTTCACGAGGCTGATGGATGCACCACTATCTACTAATAGGGTGAGTGGTTTCGTTGAGACGGAGGTTTGGACTTCAATATACGGTAAGTATTTTCTTGACGGGTTTGTTGTAATATTGTAGACACTAATATTTTTTTCTTTTACAGGGATGGTACGAGAAAGAGAAGTTTCGGATATTGCAGTTGGTTCTTTAGAATTGGGAGATGAGCTGGCACCAGAGACGATGGATGCATAAGAGATAGAGGGATCGGCGAATCTTGAGTTAGAATGATTTACGGATTTGGAGTTAAGCACAACGGCGGATTTTGAAATTGGTTTAATATGTTTTGGATTTGCTTTTGCAATGGATACAGCGGATTCAGTGGATACAGTGGATATAGTGGATACAGTGGATACAGCGGAAACAGTGGATACAGTGGATGCAGTGAGTGCTGCAGATACAGTGGAATCAGTGGATACTGTGGGTGTCTTTGGATTTGGAAGCGATTTAGTAAATTTAGATGGTGGACTCACGGGACACCGCCGGGAGTCCATTAGGAGTTTAAAGAATGTTGTTCTTGATACTCCTCTTGTTCTTCGGGTGAATATTTGTCGCGATTATTATGTTCAATAAATTGAACGCGTCGTGGTTGGGAATATTGGGGCTGATTCTGCTGTTGAGAATTTGGAAAACGATTCGTGCTTGGTGTTGAAAATCGACGGCTATTATTATACTCCCGCTTACGGCAGTTGTCGATAGTGTGCCCTATTGTTTTACAGTATCGGCACACCGGAGCATTGGATGACGACGCGTTGTTATCATTTGTGCGGTATGTGGTATTTGGAAAAGTTTGACTTTGCTGTGGTTTAGCTTGAGAAGGACGCCTTTGATAATTATTGGGTCCCTGAGTAAGGTTTTGTTTTGAGTTAGTGGTTTGTTGCAATTTTTCTTCTGAAACTGCGAAATTGATGGCGTCGTTGAGAGTTTCCGGGTCTCGACATCTGACCACGGTGGAAAGTCGAGAGGTTAAGCCAACAACGAAAGTGTGGGTGGCCAGGTCCTGCATCGCGGCGACACGGCCTGCCAATTCCCCTTTCTTTTTTGTGGGTATGGTCACGTTAATTTCAGTCAAAAGTTTTGATAAACACGATTCAATTCGAAGTGCGAACTCGTGAACGCTTTCGTTGTTGCCTTGGCGACAGTCTTGTAGTTCTGAGAGCAGTGCCGAGTAGTGTTTTCTTTCCCCGAACTGAGATTTTAGAAATGATTCTAATTGGTCCCATTTGTCGAACAGTTTAATTGAGCATGCGCTTTCAGCGCGTCCCTCGAGTTGGCTAAGGATATATTTTAAAAGTATATCTTGTTGTTGGGCAGATGCAAGGCTTATTGCATTCTTGCAATTATTTAAGAATGGGCATAACTTTTCCCGATTGCCGTCAAATCTATTAATGAATTTACAAAGAATGTTTAAATCTATTTCATTACTTGAGGTATGAGTGATTGCGGTTTGCGACCGGGTGTGTGGGCCGGGAGCACTAGGTTGAATTACACTGGGGCCTGTCACGGCAGATTCATCCTTAACGTCTTTGGACATTGTAAAAGTATTCCTTTACGAGTATGAGGATAGTCTAAACAAAGATAAGGCGCTCGGCGGACGGATTCCGCGAAGTATGCGGGGCGATAACGACACTGGTCTCAGACTGAACACAATATGAACAATAAGAAATCTATTAATAGAATTATGTTAAACAAAATAATTATTGGACATAGAATATTGTAAAACGTTTTATGAAAGTCTTTTAAGGTTTTTTCAGCGCAACGAAGTTGAAGGATTTTCACTTAACTTTTCACTTTATAATTTAGGTTTTCACACTTTTCAAAATTTTCACTTGATATTACTGATATGGAAAAGACTCACAGGATCGTCGATGTCATTATGGATGCAGAGAGGCACTGGAACACCTGGCAGGATACGGAGAGAGCTCGAAGACACCTGGACGTCAGTCACGGGTGATGATGAAACAGTGATGCCGGTGTTGACAGTGGAGTTCACCAGGATCGGAGGATATAGGGGCCGCGGGATCGCCAGTTCTTGATGATGTAGAGGATGTAGTATTGATGTTTTGCGTGCTAACGGTGATATGGATTATACACTGGACACACTGGATTTAGTTCTCAAAATTGCAGTTTTATGGTTACGGAGACGTTTCCGTGGATTATTCACTTTTCACAATCCTTTAAGCTGCCACCAATGTTATCCGAAACTAGGCGGATGAGATTTTAAAAAAACAAAATTTAAATTCACTAGAATTTATATTAAAATTGAATTTTAAAAGTTCACAATTTGTTGGAAGTAATTTAGTTCTGCGACAATAATTATGAGGTATGGGAAAGGCGAGTTTCCAGCGCGGCGGTTGAGAGTGAACTGCCGTAGGGCTCTAACACGACTAGGCTCAGTCCTGAGGGAGAAGTGCTGATGAAGCACTTCTTCATTAGTTTCACTAAGGGTTTTTCATATACAGGATGAAATTTTATGTACTTTCGGAATTTTTTATAGGAGTTAAATATCGTGTTTAGAGCCCATTTCCGAAATAAAAAATGTAGGTCAACTTTTGACCTTGAAATATTTTTCGCAAAAAAATTTCTAATTAAAAGTGGTCGTCCTACAACCTTGAACGTAAACATTGCATTGTAAAACGAATTCGTTTTAAACACTTGAGTACTTTATTTATCTTACCTCTTTTAATCCTCTCCTAGCTCCCTTAAGTAATCCATTCCTACTTATGTAGTAAAACTTTTGCCGAATTCATAATAAAATTGAAACACGCACATTTTAGGTTAACAACATGTAGGAATCACCAAACTTGTCTTTCGAGTTACACTCTTGGCTTGGTATTTGCCCATAAGCTTTCTCAAACTCTTATTAAATGTTTTTCACGTATTCACTATTAAAACTATGATTAAAACCCACATTAATTATTTTGTATTCAGAACAACAATGATGCAAGAACTTAATATCACAAAATGCAGCCATCTGACCTGTCAATTCTTTACAGTCCTTGTTGTTTTTCGATCCTTTCGGAACCGGCTAAGGTCTGAGACTATGCTGCCATGTCATTAGTGTGAATTTAATCATTCTTAATTATAAAATATCATAAACACTTACTTAAACTGGTTTGGTTGGTTACTGGTTGAAACTATTAATTAATTAAAAGAAAAGAAACATTACTAGTATTTTAAAAACTGTTCGAAATGCAGACCGTTTCTCTCCAAACATAATCTTGCACGTTTTTGAATATTTTCTTTAAGTTTGTTGAGAACTACATTTTCATTTTTCACTTCATTAAAAGCTAACACTATCTGAGCTTTTAATGCCTCGAGGCTTTGGGCTTCTTCTACATACACGCGTCGCTTTATCTCACCCCACAAAAAGAAGTCGCAGGGTGTCAGATCAGGTGATCGCGGCGGCCACGCGACGGGACCCCCGCGACCGATCCAGCGGTCACCGTATTCAGAACTTAAATAGTCTCGTACGGAGGCGGCGTAATGCGGGGGTGCACCATCATGTTGGTAATAAAAATCACGATAGTTCAATAAAGGCACATCGTCCATAAAGTTCGCCACAACATTAGATAACATATCCAGATAGGTACCACCGGTCAGTCTAGTAACACAATAATGAACAAGCTAGTGATTGCTTACTAGTGAAGAAGGAAAGAATAAAACAGTTGAAGTGAATGTACGATTTTGCACTGTTTATAATGTTTTGATACATTTAGCACGCAGGAATTCAATGCCAATTTGCAATGCCATAAAAAAGAGCAATGTTCTAAATTTAAAGTGTGTTTTTTTTAATTTATTCGATACAATACCTTTCAAAAAGTACTCACTGAGTCAAAGTATCGTATAAATCACCCATAAATTTCGATAAGTTAGGTTAGTTTAGGGTTAGGTTAGGTTAAGTTATTAAGTGTAAGTAAGTGTTTATGATATTTTATGTATTTGTTAAGAATGATCGAATTCGCACTAATGCCATGGCAGCATGCGGTCTCAGACCTTAGCTGCCTGGTTCTGAAAGGAGCAATAAACAAACAAAAAACGCAGCTGTCAGTCTAATTTATTGCAAGTGCATAATTATTTTAGTTTATTCATAGTTTTAATTATTATGGTATCGTGAATGTGAAAAACATTTAATGTGAGTTTTAGATAGCTTATGTGCAAATACCAAGCCAACAGGGTAACTCGTTAAATTCAATTTTGGTGATTTCTTCATGTTGTGAACCCAAATGTGCGTGTTTTCGATGTATTGTGTTGTTCAATGTATTGTGAATTCGGTAAAAGGTTTACTACATAGGAATGTATTGCCTATGGAGCTAGGAGAGGATTAAAAGATGTAAGAGAAATAAGTAACTCAAGTCTTTGTTTTAAAATGAACACTTGTAGGTTATGGTAATGTTTTTGTTTTTCATACTGTTTCATACTGTATTTGTAATTGTTTTTGTTGTGGTTCTAATAAAGTTAAGTTAGTTTTAGTTTGTTCAATGAACATTCATTAGCTGATTGGAGCCTTTTGCTTTTTACGATCCTAAGCCTCTCAAAAGTCAACAACAAGAATAGTTTCGTAATGAATTAATGAATGCATGAATGAATGAATGAATGAGATGCGCACGGTGTAAAAAGTGTGTTGCGAGGAGGCCATAACCAACATTTTAGATTTTTCGCGGACTTTTTCTAGGTGCTTTTTCTTGACATTTTTGTACTGGGCTATACCAAAAGAAAAAATACGTCATTTGTTTTTTGTCTCGTAGATTGATATATTAAAATTTGGAAAGGGGTTAAAATTTCACCCTGTATAACAGTTTGTATGCCGCTAGAGTGAGAGAGACGGAAGATCGGTCCACTCACTCGAACGCTATGCCAGCCTCCGCTCGTGAGGATTCCGCGTGACAAGTTTCACGGAATGACTGGCAGCGCTCGAGATGAGACGGGAGATCGGTCCGTCTCTCTCTCTCGTTATACCTGCGATCGCGCTCGTGAGGTTTTGGTGTGACACAAGTTTCTGAACATGTCACCCGACTAAAACGATTTTAAAGACGTTATCACGTCAATAATACTGTACATAATTTTTATAATAATAGTTTAATATAGTACTTACATTAGTGCATGCTGCGCATACTTGTAATTAATCACTAACTTAGCTTAAGAATCTAAAATGTACTTGTGTAAGTCGATTGTAAGTAAGCCTAATACTTTGCAGTACTTTTGTCGATCATACTGTTTTCTTGAGTTAACGCGAACACTATTGATTTAATACTTTCCATTTTCAAATGTCATAATCGACATTATAACCGAACCGTTCAAGTGATTGCACTTGACGTTTTTTTTTTTTTTACACTTTATTGTAGACATATTCGACTTTTAACTCATTAAAAATAACAATGAAACAACCGTCCACTGAACACTTTTAAAACTTTTTTTTTTTGCTCCATTTTTGCAGAGACTTATCTCAAGCGCATGGCACTAGCGCTCAATCTAGCTCCAACTGGTACGAGAACGACGAGATAACGTGTCCGTGACTTGAGTGATGTCGTTGTGCGTTGTTCAAGCACATTGTATATAGATTGATTTCTGTACTCATCTGTTTTGTGGTCGAGTTGTGAACTCATTTCCATAGTGTTGAGTGAATGAGCGGTTTTAGTGTATTGACTGAGTAAACCTGGGCGTTGTGTGTATTGGACCACGTAAAGAATGTACTCGTTGTAATAGAAAAACATCTTATCTTGAGAACGCTGCTGCTATGTGTGTCTTTTAAAGGAGTGTGCTGATTATAATAAAATAAAACCGGCCAAGTGCGAGTTAGACTCGCGCACGAAGGGTTCCATATCATTGACTAGGTTACAGATAATATAATACACTATGTAAAGAACAGAAGGTACACAAATTGCGAGCAAAAAAGTCAAAAAACGAGTTTTTTTGTATGGGAGACCCCTCAAATATTTATTTTATTTTGTTTTTAGTATTTGTTGTTATAGCGGTAATAGAACTACATAATTTGTAAAAAATTCAATTGTCTAGCTATAGCGGTTCTTGAGATACAGCCTGGTGACAGAGCGACGGACAGACGGACAGACAGCGAAGTCTTAGTAATAGGGTCCCGTTTTTACCCTTTGGGTACGGAACCCTAAAAAATACCAAGTACAGTTACATCTGAATATTTCCCACTGCATGGCAAAGGAGTCAATATTAAATTCAAGTTACCACAGCAATAATGGGTACAGTCATCGTTACGCATGCTAAAGCGGGTTGGTGATCACAAACTCGAGTAATGATCAAAAATTCGAAACTCTAGTTGCTCAACTTGGGAGTCGAATCCGAGATCTTAGCCCGGTAATTCAACCACTAGATCAAAGGGGTATTACAGCATATTATAAAGTAGAGTAAAGTAACAGCCTATAATCATCCCACTGCAGGGAAAAGGCCTCCATCATTGAGTTCAAGTTACCAAAGCAATGATGGGAACTGGCATAATCACCACGCTTGCCAAATGCGGGTTGGTGATCGCAAACCCGAGCAACGTTCGAAATTCGAAACTTTTTGTTGCCCGACCCGGGGATCGAACCTGGGACCCCGAGAACTTGGCCCGGTATTTAAACCACTAGACCAACGGGGCGTATTATATATTTAACAAATACGTCGACACAAGCAATGTAATTCATTAGGTAAGTATATACCGAATGCTATCTCTCGGTAAGCGGTAGGTGGTTACGGGGGAAGAAAATTTGCTTTCTTTTAGTAGTTAAAGTGTTTGAAAATACAAATATATTGTTAAGTAATATAAAAACCCGTTTTTAACGAATTAAGAATATCAATAAATAAATGATGAACTGGAGCAAGTGAATGAGTTTGTATACTTGGGGTCGGTGTTTACTAGGGACGGAAAGTATGAAAGTGATATTGAAAGGAGAGTAAATGCTGGTAACAGAGTGAATGGTGCGCTGCACGCCTTTGTAAATAGCCAGAAGATTTCTATGAAAGCTCGTCTGGCTGTGCATAGAGGGGTGTTGGTTCCGACACTCATGTACGGAAGTGAAAGTTGAGTATGGCAGAAAAAACATGAAAGTAGAATAAATGCAGTAGAAATGAGAGCGCTAAGAAGTATGTTAGGAGTGAAATTTAGTGACAGGTTAAGAAATAGTGTGATAAGAGAACGTTGTGTTGTGAGAGAAGATATTGTCACACGGATTGAGAAAGGGATGCTTAGATGGTTTGGACATGTAGAGAGGATGAATGAGAGAAGAATGACTAGACAGATCTACAAGACGAGTGTGAAAGGGAACATTGGAAGAGGAAGGCCTAGACGAACTTATCACGATCAAATCGGGGATGTTCTGAAGAAAGGTCAGGTCAAGAGTACTCTAAACCGACGAGCATGCATGAAAAGATTGATGAATGTGGAAGAAGCGAAAGATGTATGCCAGGATTGTAGTAAGTGGAAGGCCTTGGTCTCTGCCTACCCCGTTGGGAAGGAGGCGTGAAGCTGCCACTGGTCGGTGACAGCTAACGTGAAGTCATTCAATGTCAATGTCAGACGTCACACGTCATTGTCAGACGTCAGAATAAGGGTGACAGCCGTCACTCTAGCGGAGCGTCAGGCGGGTAGTTGCACGACGGCCATGTTGAGGGGCAGTCTTGGAACGACCACCGTCCGTGCAACACGCGCAAGACGAATCGCTATGACGGCGCATCGCCAAAGCGTCGCGTCGTACCTAAGCAGTTGCTGTCAGCTGTCACCTATGACAGCTGCCACTGGTCGGTGACAGCTAACGTGAAGTCATTCAATGTCAATGTCAGACGTCACACGTCATTGTCAGACGTCAGAATAAGGGTGACAGCCGTCACTCTAGCGGAGCGTCAGGCGGGTAGTTGCACGACGGCCATGTTGAGGGGCAGTCTTGGAACGACCACCGTCCGTGCAACACGCGCAAGACGAATCGCTATTATTCTGCGTCATCCTAGTTTAAAATTTGATTCTTTTTGTTAATTTGATAATTATAAGTGTGCTGCTATTACGTATCATCGTTATTTGTGTGATTTGACCTTGTAAACGCGAATTATAGTGACTTTGATGAACAATCGAGTGTTAATTACATCTACGGTTCCTTGCCCAAGTACCCACACCTGCTCTGATAATGGCTGATTCTGATGAAGACCCTCCTGCTCCTACAAATATATAAATAAATAAATAAATAAATAAATGTGGACAACATCATATTATACATTGTTCTGATTCCAATTTGAATAACTTTAAAGCATTCGTATTTTGGAAACCAGAAACAACGAAGGTACCACAAACACCCAGACCCGAGAAAATATAGACAAACTCATTTTTTCTACATTGACCTGTCCGGGAATCGAAACCGGGACCTCGGAGCAGGCGACACCTTGAAAACCGGTGTGTACGCCACTCCGCCACACAAAAGTTATAACATAACACGCTTAGCAGCGGGAGAGATATTCGTTTGATGCTTACGACACCCATATACAAAGGAAGGTGATTATGATTCTGAATTTATATCTAGGCCACAAATAAAGTAGATCTGTTCCGTGATTTAAGTCACACGAAAAAACATCCTACACACTCAAAGCATAGTTATAATAAGAGCACCAAACACCATAGCACAAAACAAGTCATAATAATACTCTCCCAGTGAGTTCTTGTCTGTAACATAAAAAGTAATTCCCCAACCACATGTCGACAATGCATGGGATCCGTCACGTCGTAATAGTTGGATATAATTAGCTGTCACCGCGCCGACTGACGACGGGTTCGATTCCGTGCCACTCTATCTTAATTCTTTTGTATCTTCAATCTTTTTTTATACACAGAAACATACGCGTAAGTATGTCCAGAGTTAATTGATACAGGGTTCATACCATGTACCATGTTCCTTGTTTTTTATGAGTTTCCGATATTTCGGCACTGTTGCAAGCCTAAGTCATTTAAGACGCTGACTGCAGCCGATGACCTTGAGCAATGAATACGCTCACAAATTTATTCGTCTTTGAATTTCTTTGCAACGCGCCGCAGCTATCACTGTCGATTCCCGTAGAAGTGACAGAGAAAAAGCTCATGGAATAGAAGGGCCTAAGTGCCAAACAACAAAATTCGTTGTGCAATTTAAAATTGCCCTTTTATTAAAAATCTAAATCAGCCATTTGCTTAAGCAACATGTAATATACAATATAGCAAAATTTTATTATCATTGTTATACGGACTGCTGAGAAAAATGGTAATTTATGTATTTTCAGAGGCTACTTTTAGATTATTTTCTATCGAGAAAAGTTTTTAGAATCGTGTTTTGGAAACAACCACCTGGTCAAAAATATGATCAATTACAACTAAATGGAATTTGGCAACAATACGAGCCATAGGCTTAAAGCAAAACAATCTTCATTATGCTGAATTTGGCTCATGTCAGCGTCTTAAACCTTGAATAATTTAACTCTAGTGGCAGTAATAGTGACACTGAAAGTTTAAATGCGTAGACGTGCAAATATTTTACGTTTTTTAGAAAAGAAATACGAAGACAAAAAACCTATGTTAATAAGGTATACACGTCAAACGACAAAAAAAAACCGGCCAAGTGCGAGTCGGACTCGCGCACCGAGGGTTCCGTACAAACCTGCAAGGTTTACAAAGTTCGTTCATAAATTTAAGGTTTTCGGAATTTTTCCTTTATGTGTGCTATAAAACGTTGCTTCATGCCAAATTTCAAGATTCTAGGTCGACTGGAAGTACCCTTTAGGTTTTGATTCCCTTGCGAGTACTTGCGAGTTTCAAAATATGCAGCTTAAATTGCTGTTTCTTTTGATTGCGTTGACATAGAAGTTTGATTTTGTTACAGCTTAAAGGTATTATAGACCTGAGTATTTGGTATGAATTTCAATTTAATACCTCTACGCGTTTATGAGGAAATGGGTAGTAAGTTTAAAATTATTAAAAAAATATATATTATGTGATGTAACTAAAAATTTATGGTTTTCGTAATTTTTCCTTTATCTATGCTATAAGACGTTGCTTCGTACCAAATTTCAAGATTCTGAGTTCACGGGAAGCACCCTGTAGGTTTTGATTCCCTTGCAAGTGTCGAAAATTTGCGGCATAAACGGCTGTATCTTTTGATTGCGTTGGCTTAGAAGTTTGATTTTTTCACAGCTTCAAGGGACAGTAGACCTGAGTAATTGATATAAATTTCAGCTTCATACCTCCACGCGTTCCTGAGAAAAAGGGTCTTGACAGACGGACGGACGGACGGACAGACGGACAACAAAGTGATCCTATAAGGGTTCCGTTTTTTCCTTTTGAGGTACGGAACCCTAAAAAAGGGTTTCACAGACATGATTTTGTGAAATATGTTTAAACTATTTCAATAAAAATTTAAAAAAAATGTTTTCTCTACGATAGTAAGAAGGAATTCTCGTAGTTTCTGGTGTCAGAGATTCAAAAATCGCCTATATTATGTATCTGAAGTGACTTACGACGTATTTAAACGACCAACGGCTAAACGTGCCTTTAAAATCACGAACCTACCAGACCGACGCCAAAATACATAATTCACAAAACTGAACAAATCGGGAATCAAACCCAGACCCTGGTGGCATAGGCGAGCCACCGTATCAATTAACCAGCAAGGAATGTTGTATTTTGATGACAGAATGTTCCTGTGTCAGGGGCCAGTCAGCACGTCTTTATCAGGAGCACCTATTTTTTATGTTATCGACCACGCTTTTTTTTTTTTGAAGTTGGTATTATTTATATGTAATAAAAGATTCTACTGCTAAAAAAGCTAACATTTTATTTTTCGGTAATAAAATAAAGAACATAAGACTTTGCTAAATACACTTCCTATAATGTGGAGACGCCATTTGCTTGGTTTAGTAGTTCTAAAATGTATTCCTTCACTCCTACTTTATTTACCTGGTAGAAAAGTAGGTTCCCTTTTAAGTTAAAGGCATCAAAGTAAAGAAACGGGCTATAATCATCCCACTGCAGGGAAAAGGCCTCCATCATTGATTCAAGTTACTGCAGCTAGGATGGGTAAAGTTAAAGGAATGGCTTCCTAGAATCGAAACCGATATAAACGAAGCTGTGCGCTGGCGCATCTGCGCTTAACGATGGGAATATTATGATTAATGCGTGTAATAGACGATCAATTTTTCAACAATAAGGATCAAACACTTCATAAAGACTCACTAAATGGGATATGCGACCTCGATCGCAGTCAGTGTTGTCACAGATAATATAATACGTCTAAAATTCTCTGAGCAGATGTGAGAGACGATCGTTTAGTAATTACTAATCAAATAAGTAATGTTTTTAGGGTTCCGTACCGAAAACGGAAAAAAAATGTAACTGTAACGGTATAACGGTATAAGAGTTATATATATATATATATATATATTTTCAAATTTTTTTTATTGGAAATTTTATGTCTTTTAGGTAATTTGCTTTTTTATGTCTGCTTGGCCCGATGGTCGACTGGGAGAGAATGCCTTAAGGCATTAAGTCCACCTGTAGTACTTCATTATTGCCATCATCATGTCAGTCCTTAAACCTTAGGAACGTGTAGACGCTATAGACGATTGCCTTGAAATTAAAACGACAAACTCGACTTTAGTATGTGGTTTTAATTAGTCCTTTGGCTTCAACTGTGAAACAATCGAGTAAGTTATTAGTTAACGTTAAATAATCGGCCAAGTGCGAGTCGGACGCGAGCACGAAGGGTTCCATACCATTGACTAGTTAATGCAGTGCCTACCTGTTACCATTTAATGATATCGAGCAAAAATAGGCAAAAATGGCGATTTTTGTATGGGGGCCCCCCTTAAATATAAATTTTATTTCGTTTTTAGTATTTGTTATTATTGCGGTAACAGAAATACATAATTTGTGAAAAATGCGACTGTCTAGCTATCGCGGCTCTTGAGATACAGCCTGGTGACAGAGCGACGGACAGACGAACAGACGGATAGACGGACAGACAGCGAAGTCTTAGTAATAGGGTCCCGTTTTTACCCTTTGGGTACGAAACCCTAAAAAAACGGCCGTTTTTGCCGCCAAAACGTGCATCAATTAACGCATTAATTGTCTACGTACTCACATTTTTAGGGTTCAGTACCCAAAGGGTAAAAACGGGACCCTATTACTAAGACTTCGCTGTCTGTCCGTCTGTCGGTCTGTCCGTCGCTCTGTCACCAGGCTGTATCTTAAGAGCCGCGATAGCTAGACAGTTGAAATTTTTACAAATTATGTATTTCTGTTACCGCAATAACAACAAATACTAAAAACAAAATAAAATAAATATTTAAGGGGTGCTCCCATACAACAAACCCGTTTTTTTGAACTTTTTGGTACGGATCCCTTCGTACGCGAGTCCGACTCACATTTGGCCGGTTTTATTATCTGAAGTCTTTCTAAAGTATGATACAGTCAGATATTCTATAGTTCATTTCTAATTTAATACAATTCTATATTTTGAAAGATGTACAGAATTAAAAAAAAAAAACTCTAAATCAACTTTTATACAAATTTACAACTGTTTCTATTCAACAGTCCGAAGTTTTTTAACTTTTAAATTAGGTACGCCGCGTTTGAAAACTATTCTAACGCCATTAGATTGTTAGGAAAAAATAATTCCACTGTACTTGGGAACAATTTAAAAACTTATTGCGACCGATTAAAGAATTCGCTCGTCATCATTAACGGTTTTCCCAGCCCTGTAACGAATATGGAGTTGTATGGGCGTGAGACGAAACGAGACGAGGAGGTCGCCTGACTTCTATTGAACTAGTAATTCATGTTTTCTTAATGCGCAAAACATCTGTACGCGTCCTCTTTACAAAGTCGTAACACTCCAATCTGATATCTAAGATACAAGTTTTAGAGTTTACATCTGATTGGATTTTTAGTTTCCAACAGCGATGGTTAACACAAGACGTGACAGCTTCAATAGTCCTCAAATGTAGTGCGAGCCGACATCTGATACGTCGTAATATAAGATGAGAATCTTGTATTTCCAAATAGTAAAACGTTGCCTTCGGACCCAGCAGGGAAATAACATTGTATTTTTAGACAACAAAAACTGGCAAGATGGCAGTACGGGTATTGTGTACTTTGAAATAGAATGAGCGGTTTTCTACCAACGAAAGATGGAGAACATTGTCATTTGTCTTGAATCATTCTATTTCTTTAGACTTTTTGCTGAGTTTCAATCTACAATATACTTAAAAAGAATAAAAATGTTGCTAGATAGGCTAGGATAATAAGATGAACAATCAAAAAACTTAAGCGACGAAAAGCATGACTGCATTTGACGTAAGCCATCTATTTTGAGTCTTGATGATTTTGATTTCTTCTTCGGCCGGCACTGACTTGAATTTAGCTATATACCCGATCAAGAAAATCATCACAATCCTGACTGAAAGCCTAATAAAGATATGCGAAGTAATTAAATATCTGTGTGACGCATCGATCTAAAAATCTCTTCCGTTTTTCGTAGGTTGAAATCTCAGTTTTATAGTGGCCACCTGTAACATGTAAAAGTAACAGCCTATAATCATCCCACTGCAGGGAAAAGGCCTCCATCACTGAATTCAAGTTACCACTGCAATGATGGGAACTGGCATAATCACCACGCTTGCCAAATGCGGGTTGGTGATCACAAACCCGAGCAATGTTCGAAAATTCGGAACTATTTGTTGCCCGACCCGGGGATCGAACCCGGGACCCCGAGATCTTGGCCCGGTATTTAAACCACTAGACCAACGGGGCGTTCTAGACCAACGGGGCGTAACATGTAGCCATCTACAAAAGATCAAATGTGTCATTGCTCGATGACTCTTAAATCTATATTTGGATGAGCTGATAGGCAAGCTTAGCAGCACCAGGGTCGGTTGTTACATAGACGGGGTAAGCGTAAACAACATCAGCTACGCGGACGACATGGTGCTGCTGACTGCGTCTGTCTGTGGCTGTGTCTGTGGCCTGAGAAGACTTGTATCTTTATGTTAAACGTACGCTAAATCTCATGGGTTGGCATATAATGTAAACAAGAGTCAGATAATAGTCTTTGAGGCCGGGAGTAGGCGGAAAGCCAGAGTTCCACCTGTTTTTCTTAATAAATGTGAACTTAAGAGGGCATATACATTTAAATATCTTGGATATATATTAACTTCAAGACGATGATGATATAGAAAGAGAGCGAATATGTTGGCTCGCAGGTTTGCACGCAGTTCACGTGAAGTCAAAATCACATTATTTAGAGCCTTTTGTACGTTATTCTACACGTGCAGCCTGTGGACTAACTTTACTCTGAAAGCTTATAATGTTCTCCGAGTGTAATTTAATAACGCCTTCAGGGTGCTTTTGAGGTTACCGCGCTTTTGTAACGCATCAGGGATGTTCGCAGAAGCTCGCATTGATTGCTTCTTCGCAACGATGCGGAAAAGATGCGCATCCCCGCATCCCTGGTGCGGCGGGTGCGCGCGAGCACCAACAGCATCCTGGCGATGATCGCCAGCAGAACAGACTGCCCGTTTGTCAATCGGTGCTGTGCCATATCTTATGGCATGGTACAAAAATATTTTTTATAATCTGGTTTTTAACTAATAACATAGTTTTTAAGCACTGTTGTTACTAACAAATATGAGTTGTAATTATTACTTGAAATAAAATAAATCAATCAATCAATTTAAAATATTTAGCTAACTATCATAAGAATGTCTAATTTCCACAATTTATTTTCAACTTTAAGTACAGCTCATAAAGATTAGTTCTCATTTAAAAAGGAAAGTCAATATAGTTGCAATATTTTTTTACGTCTGACACTTCTTAATTCAAATCAGCAAAATAGTGAATGAAATAAATAAGCACTGTCACAATGATACATTAATTTCTATTGAACATGACAAGCGTTCTTATTTTAAATTCCATTTGAATAGTCAAGCTACTTCATTCGTCATATGTCATTATTAGGATTTTACTTTTTAAGTCTTGACCGGTCATGTTGCCAGTGATGACTTATTATAGACACTGGAATGGTCGAGATAGAGTTAAATACGAGTATGGGTCTTGTAAGTAGGCTCGAGGTCGCACAGCGGGCAATAAAGAAAGCAATGCTTGGTATTTCCTTAATCAGAAATGAGGAAATACATAGAAAAACTAAGATAACCGACATCGCTCGAAAATTTACGACACTAAATCGAAGAACCGATGGCCGTTACGGCGGAAAGGTTCTGGAATGACGCATGGATCAATTTGTTTTTTTGTTATTGCGAAAACATCGAGTTGGTCCCATTTAAATTAGACAATTTTTTTTCTTTCTTTATCTATTTGCAAGACAGACGTAATTCGGCGAATTTGGCGGTAATTCTTTACAAGCCTCTTACGATACCCATAGGAGAAGGAGTAATGATTACAACCACCTGATTTACATGGCATTTCGCTTATATTATTTTAATGACGTCCCCACTTGACTGACGGCCTTCGGTTCATCGTTACCAATTGAACACTACTTTGTAATACAATGTCTCAAGCCACCACACAATAGTGATCGTCATAAAACGCACAAAAACGCACTCGCTCTGAATAGCGAATGTTTTGCGGTTGTCGTGCGGTTAGAGGCCATCGCACTGGAAGATGAGGAGTAGCCTCATTTGCAGTCAGTCATTGAGATCTATTTTAGGAGACTTGAGTCTTATTTGCAGTCTCTATAAGCTTGCTGAGCTCGAAATCTGAAGAATTAGTAGTGATGTGCATCCTTTCGATCTGATTTGGAGACTTGATTCTTTAACTTGATGAGCTTTGAGGTCCGAGTCTAGTAGAGCTAGATCGTGAGCCCTCTGAGTAACCAATGGAGGAAAAAGAGAGTTGTGGTGTGGGGGCTGTAGACTTATAAGATTTGTGTATATTGAAAGTATTAATCTGATCTGACTACCGATCGCAGTTTGGCCAATATGGAGAGTAGATATTGCTGTCCGTCTTCTGCTGGTTGTACTCTTTTAGTCAGATGTTTCTGGCACCCATTAGAAGAGTTTTGCTAATTATCTTTTCATGTGCCGGCACCACAACACACATCGTATTGAGTAGAGACTTGAAATTTGGATAAATCAATAGTTTTAAGTGTCATGCTAATGTTTTCAGATATCTGTAGAAATCAAACCTACTCCGTATGCTTCTGTTACAATGAGTTGTAAAGTTTCAGATGCGGTCAGAGCCCTCGCTACAGTCAGATGTAGGTAAAGTTGTATAGAGTATGCGCAGGCGTAGTCAATGGGGGCTATCGCTAGTGAATTTGCCACTAGAGGCGCTTGTGTCGCGTGAGGTCCAATATCATTCACTTTTCACTGGTTTTAGCGGGCTTTGATGCATAAATTATAATTCCTTTAATTTACCTGCTGGAAAGTGATCTCCTTTATAAAATATCGCAAATATGGATTATTTGGCGATTAATGAGAACGCTTTGAAAGCGGAATTAAGAAAAAGCGCAAAAATAGGCGGCCTCAAAGATCAACTATTTCAGAGTTTAGTTTGTTGATATCAAGATAGTTATTTATAAATAACTAGCTGTTCCCCGCGACTTCGTACGCGTCAATTTCCGTTATTATGATAGCGATAATTTTTGCAACATTTTTACTCGACATGTTTCGCTCCTATTGGTTGCAGCGTGATGTTATATAGCCTAAAACCTTCCTCGACAAATGGACTATCCAACACAAAAAGCATTTTTCAAATCGGACCAGTACTTCCTTAGATTAGCGCGTTCAAAAAAACAAACAAACAAACAAACTCTTCAGCTTTATAATATTAAGTATAGAATAGATAAAACTTAATTAGATTCAAGATTTACTCTTTGTTTCGGCGCCGATCGCCTTTGACAGTATACCTCCGGACCTCAGTCTACAGTGGCGCCAACTGGTGAGCAAAGAAACGGTAGTCCCCATTGCATAAGTTCAGGAAGGTAGGTCTGGAGGTTTTTGTTTTCACTATTCACTAAAAAGATTCGCATAAAAACCTGTATACAAATTATACAAAACCTGTATAAAATACAAATCCTTGACAGCAAAAATCGACTGCTATTAGGTAGGATTTGTAAATTGTCTAAACAAACTAAAAACGTTCTCACTTACAATAGTCTACTGCTGGACACAGACCTCTCCAGTAGGAGGATTTGGCCATATTCGCCACGCTTGGCAGTTTGGCGAATGCAGTTTGGCCTATGGCAGAAAGAAGACGCTGCTGCCAGTCTTTACCTCGCAGTACTCTTTTAGTCTCCTCTCACGACACGCTTAGGAAGAGAAGGAGAGGTTGTATTTTTGTAATTGTAACTTTATCAGACAATTCCTGTAAAAAAATGAATTGTTTTTAAACGGTTTTATTTAGCTCAACCCGTTTGTTTTATTTATTCTTGGGTCAAATTTAGTAATTCAAATTTCACCCTCTTCCTGTCAACCGATTAATCTGAAATTTTGTATACACTTTGGATTTTGGTGACAATACAATTATGTTTATTCATTATCATTATAAATTCAAGATGGCCGCCGCTACAAAAAGGCGGATAATTTATGTTTTATTCGAACGTATGACAAGTGGATAAGATTCAAAATAATGTTAGCTCTATTTTGCCATTTGGTAAAGGGTATGCGGTCACCGTTTCGTTCAGTTGGTAACTATTTTAACAATGACTTATTAAACAATGTTCTAGTTTCTGGGCCGATTGTGGCCACTTGAGACGACAGGGGTCAACGGAATCGATCACGCATTACGAATGGATCGGTAAATGGATCGAGGCCGATCAATCGAGTCGACGAACTGCCCTTATCGGCTGTAATGGATACATGTATCTATCAGCGTTATAAATGGAGATTTGGACATCATTCAAGTGATTATGGATGATTAGATAAGTTTTGTTTTTCCGGAACAATTGTGTAAACACTTATTTTCTATGTGACAAGAATGATGATCATATATGAAAATAGACAACAGAATTCGGAATCTTACTGTTCACATTAAAAAAACAGCAAATTTTTTTGCTTATTTTTAGAGGTATGTTTTTATATTTGAAATTCAATGAGGTCAAACATAGGATTTAAATAAAAATTCAACCAATTTATGAACGATTTTTAATTTTTAAAGATAAGATTATCCTTCCAATTCTATTAATCACTAATAAAATATTTTTTTATTTATTTTTAAATATTTTCTCTAGTAGTTCATGTCGCACACCCTGTATAATTAATTAGTAATCCGTTCGCCCGATCAATTTCCAATGGTTATTCGATGAGAAATGTTTACACTATCACCCGCTGTGTCGGATGTTGTTATGCAAAGAAACGCCAGAGCCAGTGCGGAGTGCTGAATCAGTCGGAACGCGTTTAGTTTGCAAAATACAATGATTTCTCAGCGAATGCAATATTAAAATGGCTTTTGTGTTTGTAATAATTAACAGGCGATGCACGTGATGTAGTTCTGATTCATATTGGCGATGTGTGTGGTCGTAAAATCAATGATAAATAATACTGAACAAATAAAACGTAGACAACATCACTGGTATTGCTCTGATCCCAAAGTAAGTAAGTAGCTTCAATAGTGAAGCGTTTGTTTTATAGATGTGGAAAACAAGAACGTACCACAGACATCGAAAATGCAACTGAGACAATTAAATCTTTATTTTACTGTTCGAAAAGCTAGGTATACTTACCTTTATTTATATAAACAAAATAAAGTATACAGGGTGAACACCGTAATTTTGTATGGAGATATATTTTAAAAATATTTTTCTACTTCACTAAAATGGCTACTGTAACTAAAAACCAATTTTAAAGGGTGCCTTTCGCATGACATTGTAGTGTACTAACAGTAAAATTATTTTAATTTTAGTAAAAATATAATTAGTACACTACAAAGTTATGCCAGCTGTTTAGCTGTTTAGTATGGGAAATTAAATATTTTTAAAGATTTTAAGTAATGCTGCAGTCATGTATTTCAGCAGATGAATATAGTTATATTTCTGTTTAGAAAAATTCACACCCTGTATAAGTATACACTACAAAGATAACACCAAACGATAGTAATCCAATTATCGCAACTATAACTGATTTTGTCAATAAACTGATAAGCGAAAAGTCGATAAAGAGAAACTATTTTTTATCTAACAGCAATTTAAAATAGAGAGATAGCACGGACGTGGTTAGCAACGGGTTCTCCTATTTATCTGTGTTAATCTCATAATCGTTTCGTAGCCGGGTGTACTGGACATTATCACGTTCGGATGCAGCGAGAACAGTGTGAATACATCAGCCACCTCTGATTTGGTTAAAAATTAACGGCATAAATTGTCCCACTGCAGGGCAAAGGCCTCAATCACAAAAATAAGTTACCACAGCAATAATATTATGATGGGTGTAGATTATTCCTATGAACAATAAACACGGTCGCCAAATAAAATGCGGGTTAGCGATCAGAAACCTGAGCAAGGTTCCAATATTCAAAACCCTTGTTTCCCTACCCGGTGATCGGACAGGGCAGGGTCTTGGCCCGATACTTTAACCACTGGGGCAACCATTGCTGCATTGGGGCGATTAATTTCATGCCAATGAAGAAATGTCCTTTCTGTTTTCACTTGGCTTTGTCCATTGTAGATACACGATCAGCGGACATTGATAAATCTGATTCGGCTCCGCTGACTCTTAATTTGTTTTCGAACGGAGAAGAATGCGCGGTTTTATCCGCCCAAAATCTACTAAGTATTAATGGATAGTGCTTGTTGTGTAGAACTAGATATCCGTGACTGCGCACTAAATTGGGGCTTCCCAATGCTTTAGGCTCTTTTGAGCGTATTTTTGCCTTGTAGTGGCAAAAAATGGAATAGCAACCGAAAATTGACTTTCTGTTCCCAGTATATACTGGAGCAGGTAGGCAATATCGCCATTCATGTTTATACAGGATGAAATTTTAACCACTTTCCAAAATTGTTGTAGGCGTTCAGTATCGTATTACGAGCCCATTTATGAGGTAAAAATCTAAACTAAAAAGTAAAAAATAAATTATAGTTTAAAAAAACTAAAAAACCACGCTTTTAAAACAGATTGAACTAAAAAATTAAAAATAAAACTGTAGTAATCAATTGAAAAATTCATATTATTGTATAAAAAGCGTGGGGGGCTTGTTATGATATCCACAGATATAGTAAATTATTGATAAAATATTTACAACAATCTAAATCAAGCACTTTTGTACAATAATATGAATTTTTCAATTGATGACTACAGTTTTATTTTTAATTTTTTAGTTCAATCTGTTTTAAAAGCGTGGTTTTTAGTTTTTTAAACTATAATTTATTTTTTACTTTTTAGTTTAGTTCATAAGATTTGATTCCTTCTTTATCGACTGTAAGTCTTGGACTTATAAGGAAATCTATGAAGGAATGTCCAAAGCTATGTAGGAATCGTAATTGATACAGACCGCGCGCTAGCTCTATCTCTTTTACTCCCTCTTACAGAGGAAAACTGGGAAACTGTTATTAAATTATTGCATTGTCATCGGTCCTCGATACGTGTGCAAAGTTTCAAATTAATCAAACTTCTAGAAATTGGTAAAAAATATGCTCAAAGATTCCATTACATACATAGATATTCCTTCTTCTCGAGATTCCTTCTTGGCCGCTGTCAGCAAATTCAATAAGAAGAATTCTCAAGACAAGCTTAGTTCGTTTCACCTTGGCATTGGAGGAGCGAGATCTCCAGTTTTTGTGTCGGAGCATCTGTCGCCTGGAAATAAGTACTTACATGCGGCAGCCCGTTTAAAGGCAAAAGAGTTGTCGTTTAAGTTTGTCTGGGTCAGGAACGGGCGCATCTATGTACGTAAGAATGAGACTCATCAAGCAACTCTCATTAAAGACATGGATTGCCTTAAACGGTTGAGCTGAGCTTTTTGTTTTAGGTTTTAACACTATCTAATATTTGTGGAGTAATCTTTCGCTTTCTTTGAAATTTACTACCAAAACGTACAGGGTTTGAGAACCAAAACTAGCGATTTACTATGTAATGTAACAACTTCGAAATACGGGATTGTCGCACTTACTGAAACTTGGCTGAATGACGGCATCAACGATAATGAGTTAGTTGATCACAGATATGTGATATATCGTAGAGATCGCGTTATTTCCCCTAACACAAAAAAAGACGGTGGAGGAGTAATGCTGGCTGTCTCGCGAGACATACCCTCGATGCGTGAAGCAAGTTGGGAATCTGACGCAGAGGATCTTTGGATTACTATACAAGTAAAAATTAATAAAGTAATAAAAAAGATTTCTATCTGCGTTGTATATTTTCCTCCTCCTGTAAAGCTGGAAGCCCTATCACGATTTTTAAAAAACGTTGAAAATAGATTCAGTCAGTGCGATGAGCTCGTAATACTTGGAGACTTTAACCTTGGTTTTATACAGTGGCAATCTAAAGCACACTACTCTGAAATGTTTCCATCTAATTATAATACATCTCTGGGTCTCGCAATAGTCGATTTTATTTCGACAAATAATCTTTATCAGCACAACTGTATAAGTAATGATGATGATAAATATCTAGATCTTATTATGTCTACTTCTGTAAATGCTTCGGTGACGCGTCCTTTAACAAGCTTGTGTAAGTGTAATCGATATCATCCTAGTTTACTGCTACATGTCTTCAGTGATAACGTTGAGTATATTCGTCCAAAGACTAATGTAAGGTATAACTTTTATAAGGCAGATTACGAAATAATCGCTGGCAAACTTGACTCTATTGACTGGCACATTGAACTTTCTTGTTGTCACTGTGTTGATGAAATGGTGGCGAAGTTTTATAAAATCTTGAATGTTGTTATTGAAGAGTGGGTACCTAAAATAAAACCGTCTAAATTGGGCTATCCCTGCTGGTTCAATTCGTCTTTAATTAAACTTTTGTCTGAGAAAAACAAAATTCGCAAAAGATATCATAAATTCCGAAATCCACGCGACGAATTGGAGTTTAAACTACTTCGCGATCGTTGTCGAAAGCTTTATGACTTATGCCATCAGGACTATAAAAGCAGAATAGAATCACACATCATTAGTAATCCTAAAGCCTTTTGGAGCTATATCAAAAATAAAAGGGGCGGGCTGTCGACCATTCCAGCAAAGATGCAACTGAATAGTACCACAGCGCAATCAGGTCCAGATGTTGCCAACCTATTCGCGCATCACTTTCGCTCCGTATACACAAAACCTGTACCCATTCAAAACATCGATGTTTCAAACGGAGTTCTGCTGAGTCCTTTACACATAAAACACATTGCTGAACTAAATTTTACGGAAAGTCAAATACTTAATAGCATTAAAAAAATTGACGCATTCAAGGGCGCTGGCCCAGACTCTGTACCTCCATTATTTGTCAAACGTTGTGCCTCAGCTCTCACTATACCACTTACAGTTATCTTTAACCGCTCATTACTGACAGGTGCTTTCCCTGCAGCGTGGAAGAAGGCTCGCGTTGTCCCGGTTTTTAAAAAGGGTAAGCAGGAGGATATAAAGAATTATCGTCCTATTTCTATTCTCTCCTGCTTTCCTAAAATATTTGAGTCTGTTCTGTGTCCGATCATTTCTGCCTTTGCCGATTCTGATATCTCGGACCATCAGCATGGTTTCCGAGCAGGCCGTTCCACGCTAACGAACCTTATACCTTTTATATCAGATTTGTCTGAAGAGGTTGATAGAGGTTCCCAGGTTGACGCTGTATACACTGATTTCAGTAGCGCATTCGATAAGGTCGACCACGGGCTTCTTTTGACGAAGTTGGGGAGACTGGGCGTTGGAGGGCCCCTACTAAAATGGTTTGAATCGTACTTAACGGACAGACAACAGAGCGTTGTGGTGAGTGGTTACGAATCAGATGCATATTATACTATATCAGGAGTCCCACAGGGTTCGCATCTGGGTCCTGTCCTTTTCTTAATTTTTATAAATGACATAACCGCTAAAATAAAAAACTGTGGAATGTCCCTGTTTGCAGATGATCTAAAGGTTTACAGACCAGTCAGGTCTGTTGCTGATTCGAACCTTATGCAAGAGGATTTAGACAGCGTTAGGGAATGGTGTGAAGCAAACAACATGATTATTAACCTAAGCAAATGCTTTCATATCAAATACGCAAGAAAGAGAAAGACGTTGGCCACCAAATACGAGATAGATGGTGTGGTTCTTGAAGAAATTGATGAAGTCAGAGACCTGGGCGTGATTATTGACAGTAGGTTAAGATTTACCTCACACGTGGACAAGGCAGTCACTAAAGCAGCTCGGATGCTCGGATTTCTTAAACGGAATAGTTGTGGATTCAAGCACCGCACCAAAATCATTCTCTACAATGCTTTGGTGCGCAGTCACCTTGAGTATGCTTCTTCATCTTGGAGTCCTTACTATGCTGTTCACTCTCAAAGGGTCGAAAGGATTCAACGGTCTTTTACAAGACATCTTGCTTTTATTTCCAGTGCTATTTCACACAGAGCTCCATACGAACAGCGTCTAAAAAAATTTAATATGGTATCTCTCGGTAACCGCAGGCTTTTACTCAGCATGTGCTTCTTACATAAGCTCTTGAGCGGACACATAAGATGTGGCAGTCTTCTCCAGCGTGTATGCTTCTCCGTACCCTATAGGTATCCCAGACATGTGATTGTTAAAATCTTTAGAGCACCGGCTTCGAAAACCAATCTAGGTCGTCAATCCCCGATAAGCAGAATTCTTAATGACTACAACAGACTTCAAAGCAAAATTCAAGATCTTGATGTGTTCAGTGACAGTCACGCCAATTTTAAAAGAAAAATTGTTAAGTTTCTAAGCAGCTAGCCATTGTGACCAAACTGCATCATTCCTAAAAATAATTATAAATTGTACCGTGTATCTATTTAAGTTTAAATAAGTAAAATAGTAGATAGGCAAGTTTCTGATATTTAATTATAATTTTTTTTTCTTAAAATTGTCAATGCTGTGCTCACCTATAAGTGACATGTGTATCAGAAATGTTTTAGTTAGTGTTATGTTATTAGTGTTTAATACATTATGTTGTTGGTGTGCCTTTTTTATAAAATAAAAATAAAATAAATAAAATAAAATAATAGATAGATACAACCCAAGCTAATAAAAGCGTGGTAAAAATGAAAATCAAGATTTCCCCCGAAAATATTTTTCGCAATATAGTTTTAATTTTTTTCAGTTTTAGGCCTGTTTAGGTATAAAGGGAAAATCAAAAACTTATAATTAGTATCGTAATGAATGAATGTGATGTACATTGCGTAAAAAAAGTGTCGCTAGGCGGCCGTATCAAAAATGTTAGATTTTAGGCGGACATTTTCTAAGTAAGAGTTAGTTATTTCGAGATTTCTACCATGTACCTTGTTTTTTATGAGTTTCCGATATTTCGGCACTGTTGCAAGCGCCATGATCACGGAAGAACTGTGATTTCTTTCTAAGTGCTTTAATCTTGACATTTTTGTACTGGGCTATACCAAAAGATAAAATACGTAATTTGTTTTTTTTTCTCGTAGGTTGATATACTAAAATTTGGAAGGTGGTTATAATTTCACCCTGTATTTAATTTTCTACTTTATATTTAATTTAAATAATAGGGGTTAAAGTATGAAATTGCCGATTATTTTCCCACTTTTTATTTTGTTTATAGCTCTTAAGCATAGTCATATTATTGCGTAATTCTTTTTGTATTGTATCAAAAACTAAATAAAGTAACTTTTGACTAAAAAAAAATGCAATACTAGTGCCTATTACTTCAAAGGAAGTCGTTGAAAAGACCCCTTACAATGTGTCAGCTGTCCTTCTTGCTTCAATTAAGTATATTTGTATTATATACTTTGATTTTAGCGTAGCTTTATAACCATCTAACTTTCACCTTTGATTGCATCGAAAACGGTTCAGGCGTTTTTAAAAAAACTAAAAAATTGTTGGTATGGAAAAATGACTTTTCTCGATTTTGTCCATACAAAACGGCAATTTCATACTTTAACCCCTAATACTATAAATTATAACGGTACTTTCTTTTTAACTGTTAGTTATTGTAGGCAAAGTAGTGTACACCTCTATTGGCATTCGCATTAAAATGTTCATAAATGTTCATTTGTATGCACATTGTATATTATAACTAAATGTCGCTTCCTGTTGGTTTACCTAAAGAAATAAATAAAATTGTAGGTTGTAGGTACAAGCCGACCATGGACTTCCTGAGTGGACTGTATGCGGACGAAAACACTTGTTGATTTCTTCAGAGTTTATTTTCTTTTTCTTGAAGGTGACCGTGAGAGCAGGGACAATTTTCGCCTGATCACGTCCTATTCTTATTTACATTTCTTAAATTAGCCTAGTGACTATACAAAATTCGTGATTTTCCTTAGATAGACAAAGATAGAACACACATAGTCTCTTTTACTCTTTGGACACTTTCTCAATCCACCCACATAATAACTTCGGAGAAAAGAGAGGTCCGATATGTGTATTGCTATCTCTGTCTTACATATTCTAAACCTACCTACAGGCTTCTTAACATTTTTTCCACTTACAATCCTACCTACATGGGTTTTTTCTACCGACCTTCAGAATCTGTTAGGGGGACAGGGACAGCCTATAGGATACCTCCGCCGCGCGTGAGCGGGACGGCCTACAGTTATTTTCCTTCACCCCAGTACCTTTAAACAACCATACCAGATCCTACCTAATACTTTAGATATTGTAAGTGGAAATAAGAAACCGGTTTGCTATTTTATTGAAATAAAACAAGCCCTGCGCTAATACATTTCCTTATAAACTAAGGCCCTAACAGAAATTACGTTTATTGTGATAAAATATAAAATCTTTACATACATACATATTCAAAGCTAAAATAATACAGTAATAAGGTTAATTACATAAACTAAATATTAAATTAAACGAGATTGACGTGTGTCCGTAACAGTCTCCCCCCGGTGCAGCGCTGCGCAGTGCGGAACCTCTTCATTCTTCTACCGGCAGGACAGCCAATCTCGACGTCGGTCGACGAAACACGCCACCCTTGGTCCTTACTTCAACATTTCTTACTCCTCCGTCTGGTCCGGGATGAACACGTGTGACGACCCCTCGGGGCCACACGTTGCGTGGAAGCGTGTGGTCCACCACGATGACTAGATCGCCTGGTTTGATAGCGACCTCGTTGACGTCACGAGCCCCTCTTCTTGGTATGAGCTCGGGTAGGTACTCCTTCAGCCATCTGCGCCAGTACTCGTCGGCTAGACCTTGCGCGGCCCGCCATGTCTTCCTCGACGATTGCTCACACGGCCCGGTGATGGGTAAGCCGTGCGAACCACCCAGCAGGAAGTGATTAGGGGTTAGCGCCTCGGGATCGTTAGCGCTAACCGGTACATGTGTGAGTGGTCGAGCGTTCATGGTGTGCTCGACTTCCATCAACAGCGTCAGTAGAACTTCTTCTTTCGGCGCCTTCTCGTTAAGCGTGACACGTAGAGCGTTCTTGACAGAGCGTATCATCCGCTCCCACGCCCCGCCCTGATGTGGTGCTCCCGGTGATATGTAGCGCCAGTCTATGCGCTGGGTGAGCGCGAAGTCGCGCAGAGCCGGTTCCCACTCCGCCATTGCCATACGTAGCTCGCTGTCTGCGCCCCTGAAGTTCGTCGCGTTGTCTGAGTACATAACTTGTGGCCACCCTCGCCGTGCTCCCATGCGCCGTAGAGCCATTATAGCCGAGTCGGTGGACAGGCTAGCTACTAATTCTATGTGCACGGCCCTTGTGGTGAGGCAAGTGAAGAGCGCTCCCCACCTCTTTTCATGTCGGCGGCCTATAGTCACTGTCATTGGCCCGAAAAAGTCTAGGCCACAGTTTGAAAATGGTCTAGTGAAAGCTTCTAGTCGAGCTCGTGGTAGATCTCCGAAGACTGGTCTCCTTGGCTTCGTCTTCCTCATGCGACAGAAAGCGCACTTGTAGGCTACAGCGCGTACAGTCGGTCGTAGTCGTAGTATCCAATATCTTTGTCGTAGGTCGTTGACGACGCGTTCGTTGTGCGAGTGGTGGGCGCGACGGTGTTCCCTATTGCACAACAACCGCGCATACGGGTGGCTGCCGTCCAATATTACGGGCGTAGTATCGGGGGCAGACACACCCGCTGCCCTCGTACGTCCTCTAGCCCGCAACACACCATCCCCGTCGATGAATGGATCTACCATCTTAATATGACTGCTCGCCTTTATGTTGTAGCCTTTTCTTAGGCGTTCTAAATCTTCGCGGAATGAATCTTCCTGTGCTTGTTTCACTAGCCACGTCTCTGCCTTTTCTATATGTCGTATAGTCAATTCTCTAGTACGTTTACGACATTTCTCTATGAAAAGTAATACATATGCCATTGCTCTCACTAGACGTTCATAATTCGAGAAACGTCTCGCATCTGGCACGCTCCATAAGTCATTTGTAGTTACGTTACATATGACTTCGTTGTTTTCTTCATTATCGCCGTCTGCTGTCACATTCGGTAATGGCCATAGCTCTTCGTTTGAGTATAGAAACGACGGTCCGGTGAACCATCGGTCTTCTCGAGACTTTATATCGTAGTCGATTCTCGTTGCGTCGTCGGCTACATTTTCTTGCGTCGGCACCCATCTCCATTGGCTAGGATCGGTCAACTCTGTAATTTCACTCAGTCGGTGCGATACGTACGGGGTGTAACGCACTCTCTCGTTCTCTATCCAATGTAGAACCGTTCTAGAGTCCGTCCAGTATGTAACTCTATCGGGTTGCCATCTGTGCTCTCTCGTTATAATTGACGCAAGTCGTGCGCCGATCAGACACGCCTGTAGTTCCAGCCGTGGTATCGTCTGAGCCTTTATCGGCGCTACCTTCGCTTTAGCGGCGGCTAACATCACTCGTTTCGACCCATCTTCGTATTCCACGACCCAGTATGCGGCCGTAGCGTAAGCAGACTCGCTGGCGTCGCAGAATACGTGCAGCTGCTTTCTAGTCACTCCCCCCGTCTGAGAGTATAGACGGGGTAGACGCAAACTGCTTAGAGCGTCCACACCACTCAACCATATCTGGAATTCATTGGCTATTTCCTCGGGTAGCGCTTCGTCCCAGCTTGTGTCTAGGCGCCACACCTTCTGTATTAGTATCTTCGCTCGGATGGTGTAATAACTCAGTAGTCCAAGTGGATCGAATATTGACATGACTGCGCTCAGTGCTTCTCGCTTCGTAGGCGTTCGTTTCAATGTCTTCACTTCTTGCGGCACTTTGACTAGCACCGTGTTAAAACTTAGTTCGTCGTTGTTAGCGTCCCACATAAGTCCCAGCGTTCGTCCATATTGAGTCATAGCGGCACCGAGCTGTTTCGGTGTCGTGGCACGGCTATCAATTGGCAGCTCACGCAACACGTCCGGCCCGTTTGTATTAAAGGCTGTAAGCGTGAATCCCGCCTGCGCGTGTACATGACGAACTTCTTCGATGACGTCACTTGCTTCTTGTTGTGTATCGAAACAGTCGACCCAGTCGTCCATGTAATGGTTCTTCGTTATCGCTTCGTGTGCTCTTGGGTACGTACTGGCGTGTTTCTGAGCGTTGTAATCACGTACGCTATGTGCTAAAAACGGTGAACTCTTCGCTCCGAAGATCATTGAAGTCATTTTATAACGCTTTGGTGGTGACGTTCTGTCGTCGCCTCTCCATAAAAACATTTGCGCCGGCTGATCTCTTTCTAAGATTTTTATCTGTAGAAACATCTCACTGATATCCGCGGTCACTGCTATGGCTCTTTCTCGGAATCTAAAAAGCATTCCCGCCAAATCTCTCAGTAAATCGGGACCTTCTAGTAGTGCGTCGTTCAGGCACACTCCATTGCTTCTAGCGGCAGCGTCGAACACTAATCTCAGTTTACCGGGTTTGTTCACATTGGTCACTGCGAAGTGTGGTAGATACCAAAGCCGTGGGCTATCTATCTCGTTGTCTTGGCTCTCTTTGGCGTAACCTTTTTCAAACATATTATTCATCTGTTTCGTGTATGCTTCTTTGAACTCTTTCGATTTGTCCATCTTTTTCTCGATTGCCATGAGTCTGCGCCGTGCTAGATCGTAGCTCGGTGGCATAACATTCACATTTTCCTTCCATGGTAATCCGACTTCATACTGTCGTTTGACATATCTTACTGAAGTTTCAAAGGCTTCTTTGGCACGAATCTCATCTGGATTTTCACGTTCTTTCTTTAAGATACCCAATGAATCTATTTCAAAGTGTTCTTTCACCATATTGTGTAACTCGTCATCCATGGCACGCGTCGTGCACTGAGTTAAACTTTGCTTGCCGTTGACATATAGCACAGTATTTTTCTCCTTTATCACATGAGACGGCGCTATTCCATGAATCACCCACCCCAGAGTGGTAAGTGATGCTACTGGTTCATGACGTTTGCCTATTAGCAGCCTTCTGCTGACTATCAGGTGCCAATTATCCGCGCCGATCAGGATACGCGGCTTGGCGCTTACATAACATACGTCTTCATTGTTTAGTACACGCATGTGTTTATATCTCAAACAACTTTCATTTATCGTTTGTCTATGAAGTTGAAGATTCTCCATTGTTCTCGCTCTCACCGCGTGCTTCTTATTGCCTTTAGCGATGATTTGAATCTCCACTTCCGTACTTTTATGTGGCACGCTCTGTGCATTCACACTGCAAATGTGTAAGTCTCGAACTGGCCCTTCTGCGCCGACGTAATCTGCTAATTCTTTATCGATCAGTGTAATTGTTGACCCCTCGTCAAGTAAAGCGTACGTACGTACTCTACCCATAGGTCCTTCTACAGTGATCGGACATACTTTTAACAATACCTTGGACGCGTCTATCGAATGATTGACAGATGCGACCACCTCTTGGTTTTGTTCTGGACTCTTGCTGTCCCTTTCTAATGTATGTTGTGGACTCTTGCTGTCCCTCTCTGACATATGTAGCATTCTGTGATGACGTCGACCACAACCATTCTCATTACATACTTGCGCTTTGCATTTGAGACGCCGATGTCTATCTGATAAACATAGAAAACATAATCTTTCTTCCTTTAACCAGTTCCATCTTTGGTTAACTGTCATAGCTATAAACTTTTTACACAGTGACATCTCATGGTCTCCACCGCAACACAAACAGGGTTTCTTTTGTGCCATCCTCCTTTCTTCGGCTGTGACGTACACTCCCGTATTTTTCTTTCTTATGTTTGTGTTCGGTTTGACTGACACGACTTCTCTTTTTGTAGCGGAATAATTCGACTGCGGCGTATATGCGTAGCGTAGCGCTTTGTTAGCCTCTTCCATTAGGAAATGTGACAAAGTGATTATCTCTGGCTCCGAATAGCTTGAGTATTGTACTGCATAGTCGCACCATCGAGATTTCAAATGCGGGCTAAGTTTATCAATTATCTCCCGTGTTAGCATTGGATTTCTCAGGTATCCTCTGTTGTCTATGGAGTCCAGCGTGCAAACAATATTCTGTACTTTGATTGCAAATGTATTCAAGTCACTGGCAGTCGGTCCTAGGCGCGGCAGACTCTTCAATTCATTTAGCGTTCGATCGATTATTATCTCCGGCCTTCCGTAGCACTGTTCTAGAGTTTTCATAATTATGTCCGGATCGGATGCGTATGATAATAAAGCCGCTACTGCTTCTTTGGCTTCTCCTCTTAGACAGCTTCTTAATCTAGCCAGGTTCTCAGCTTTAGTGTATGCGCCTGTCATGGTTGATTCTTGCATTGCTGCCTTAAAAGAAAGCCAGTCTGTCGGTGCCCCGCTAAATATCGGCAATTCTATTGCTTGTCGTGGTGTCGGTCGTCTTGACATGATTTTCTCTAATGTCGCTGCGAGTACCTCCGCCCCGTCCATCTTCATTCGAGGCTCTTCCTCCTTTTTATTCTCTTCCGGGGGTTGTGATGGATTCAAATGACGGTTTCTAACCATCTCTGTCATTTGAACATCTTTCTGTCTTTGTCGCTCTTGAGTAAGAATGTCGCAAGGCTCCTCTGTGGTGGGTAGCTGCGTTTCTTCGCGACGCCGGGACTGCGACTTGTCCAGCCAGTCGTCCACTCTGGCTTGACTGTCACCGGCGGGTATGCTCTCACGGTCATCGTCGTCGGTTTCCATAATTGTAGCTATTTCATATTCTAATCGTTTTTGAATTAAGCTTTTCTCAAGTGCGGCGAGCTTCTCTGCGGCCAATAACTCCGCTTGTCTAATTCGTGCGGCAACGCTTGACCCCCTCGATGACGGTGCCTTTGTCCGTGGCACGTCTGTGTCGGCGTTGGCATCTTGACGCTTTGCTATCGGTGCTGGGTCCGTCTCCATAATATATCCGCCTTCTGCGGGTACTTGACTCTTTGATGTTTGCACCGATGGCGATGCAGGTGGCTCTTCAAAATCACATCGTCTTGAGTTTTCCATTGCTTGACTCCCGGCGGCCTCAGCTTGTCTTCGCGTTGTTGGCATCTTCTTACTTGCAGCCCCTACTCCTAACAATCCCGGACAGGTACGCTACCGTGGGGAGCCTGTCTGGGGATGGATGGTCGTGCAGGAGTGGAAAGGGAGGAACCACCCAGCAGAGAATGTACGCAGCCGTAGGGTGCTCTGTCCTGGCTGGAATCACCAGAACCCTCAGCAGTGCCTACAGTCCGGCCCCTACGCTTGCGCACACCGTACTGGCGTGGTCGGACTAGTTCGTAATCGTTTGCACGATATACGGCAGCTCGTCCGTTGACTGCACCGCCTGGGAACGGCGTTAACTCAGAACAAACACCGTTTGACACCGTTAGGTGGTGAATGCCCGAGCCGCGGTACACCCGCGTCTGGTTACACTTTCTTCTCTTCGTTACACGATGAACGGTTACGACGATGTTGCTTCACTGTTGCACTGATCTTCAGACTGATCTTGATATCTTGCTGGCTTCACTTATCCGGATCGCATGGACCAGACCTTGTAGGTTGTAGGTACAAGCCGACCATGGACTTCCTGAGTGGACTGTATGCGGACGAAAACACTTGTTGATTTCTTCAGAGTTTATTTTCTTTTTCTTGAAGGTGACCGTGAGAGCAGGGACAATTTTCGCCTGATCACGTCCTATTCTTATTTACATTTCTTAAATTAGCCTAGTGACTATACAAAATTCGTGATTTTCCTTAGATAGACAAAGATAGAACACACATAGTCTCTTTTAATCTTTGGACACTTTCTCAATCCACCCACATAATAACTTCGGAGAAAAGAGAGGTCCGATATGTGTATTGCTATCTCTGTCTTACATATTCTAAACCTACCTACAGGCTTCTTAACATTTTTTCCACTTACAATCCTACCTACATGGGTTTTTTCTACCGACCTTCAGAATCTGTTAGGGGGACAGGGACAGCCTATAGGATACCTCCGCCGCGCGTGAGCGGGACGGCCTACAGTTATTTTCCTTCACCCCAGTACCTTTAAACAACCATACCAGATCCTACCTAATACTTTAGATATTGTAAGTGGAAATAAGAAACCGGTTTGCTATTTTATTGAAATAAAACAAGCCCTGCGCTAATACATTTCCTTATAAACTAAGGCCCTAACAGAAATTACGTTTATTGTGATAAAATATAAAATCTTTACATACATACATATTCAAAGCTAAAATAATACAGTAATAAGGTTAATTACATAAACTAAATATTAAATTAAACGAGATTGACGTGTGTCCGTAACAAAAATGATGATGAATAGTCTTATATTGCACGAGACAGTAAAATAATTTAGAAATAGTCCCGTCTAAGTTTAGCCATTTAAACAATGTAAACTATCTAGGACAAGCAATTTGAACTGAAAGTTCTTGTAAAAGTAGACGTAAGAATGTCGCCAACATTAATCCGTCAACATCTAGTTCTGATTACAGTGTTTGTCTGTGTTGTCACGGAACAATGTGGAGCGACAACGAGCGTGTTTTCAAATGGAAACTGTGATTGTTGGAATGGCGGCCGCGTGAGGTAACTTTACGACGCTTTGTTTTGTAAATAAGTACAATTTCATTTATGAAATGCGAGAATATGTAACTTGAAAGGGAGTTATATTACACGAGTGTATTATTCTTACAAACTTTATTTTCATAATCTATTTGAAAAAAACAGTAAGCAATTGCTAAAAAGATTAAGACCCATTAAAATAACAGATTTATAAATTATTTAAATTAATAACTAAAGCAACTCTTTTTTTATTGGTCGTTAGTATTTTTAGTTTTATTTATATCCAAAAAGATATTGTTTACATTAATTATCTGTTAAATATGTTATTAAATTTAAAAATAATAATAATCTATACTAATATTACAAAGCTGAAGAGTTTGTTTGAACGCGCTAATTTCGGGAAGTGCTGGTTCGAATTGAAAAAATATTTTTGTGATGGATAGTCCATTTATCGAGGAAAGTTTTAGGCTATATAACATCACGCTGCGACCAATTAGAGCGAAGCATCATTTAAAAATGTTGCAAAAATAATCGCGATCATAATAACTGAAATTGACGCGGACGAAATCGCGGGCAACAGCTAGTAACTGAATACATAAAATATAAAAGTGGAAAACATCACATACATTGTTCTGATTTGAAAGTAAGTAACTATTTACACTTGTTTTTGTGTAGTAATACGTAGTAGTAGTAACGATATACCATGCATGGCGACACCATTGCCCGCTGTGCGACCTGGAGCCATCTTATGAGTGATCACTGGCTGGCAACACGCATTGGTCAAAGACTTGTGACTTGACTCGACTTATACTATAATGTGTGTAAGTTGGTGTAGGTTGACTTCTTTGACACAGATAACTGCTGATGGGCGTTCTTGCCTGCCATTCAGTAATGACAGAGAACAATCGAGCGAACTAATTCCAGATAAGTACACACCACAATGTGGGTTGGCTAAAAACTGGTGCATTTGTTGTTATTGCTTGTGAACATACAGATTCATTGTTCAGTTTTTAACACCCATTGAGTTTCCACTATAAACTGGATGCATACTCCCATCACATGATTCTGGCGTTCAGATTAACTTTTATGGGAAATCTTAAATCAAACATTTCTGTGTAAGCTTTTGCCGTGGGTTACCGGCACAAAATAAAAATAAAAATATGAGATTTACTCTTCTTACGTATTTTATTCAATGAATATAAAGAGGGTAAAGCGTAAACCTCGTTCGTAAAATGGTTTGAATACCTTTCCAAGATCTCGGGGTCCCGGGTTCGATCCCCGGGTCGTGCAACAAAAAAGTTTCGAATTTTTTAACATTTCTCGGGTTTGTGATCACCAACCCGCATTTGGCAAGCTTAGTGATTATGCCTGTACCCGTCATTGCTGTGGTAACCTGAATTCAATGATGGAGGCCTTTGCCCTGCAGTGGCATGATTATAGGCCGTTACTATTCTTTTTTATTATACTTACAGCTACTTTATACATAAAAATGTTTGATTTCTGTATGTTGAACGTTCACCTTGATGAACAACAACGTTAGTTCTCTATGTGCGTGTCCTTTTTAGGGTTCCGTACCCAAAGGGTAAAAACGGGGCCCTATTACTAAGACTTCGCTGTCTGTCCGTCTGTCCGTCGCTCTGTCACCAGGCTGTATCTCAAGAGCCGCGATAGCTAGACAGTTGAAAATTTCACAAATTATGTATTTCTGTTACCGCAATAACAACAAATATTAAAAACAAAATAAAATAAATATTTAAGGGGTGCTCCCATACAACAACCCCGTTTTTTTGGCCTTTTTGGTACGGAACCCTTCGTGCGCGAGTCCGACTCGCACTTGGCCGGTTATTTACTTGTTTACGCATTACGAGAAGTATTACCCTTTGTATGAAGCCATACATGTCACCAATACTTAATCAGATAAACTAAGTGACACAGATACAAAAAACCGGGCAAGTACGTGAAGAAATCTAACACTCAGGATTCCGTACTACGAGTATCACACAAAACTGAGAGATGACACTGTAACATATTTACGGATTTCAGATTTTTACAGGCAGTGCTCTCTCAGATCTTGACTCCCTTTTCGAATGTAAGTGAAAACGGACATAAACGACATTTTTATAGGCGTACAGTATCGTGTTTTGAGCCCATTTATGAAGTAAAAACTGTAGGTTAAGTTTTTAATATTTAAATTTTTACGGTTCTAAGCCTGTTAAGGTATGAAGGGAAAATCAACAACTTAACAATAGTATCGTAATGAATGAAAGAGATGCGCATCGCGTAAAAAAAGCGTTGCTAGGAGGCCGTAATTTTCTATCTTTAGCGGACATTTTCTGACTGATCTTGACATTTTTGTAAGTACTGGGCTATACCAAAAGAAAAAATACGTGATTTGTATTTTGTCACGTAGATTATTGTATTAACATTTGGAAGGTGATTAAAACTTCACTCTGTATGCAGCTCTTTTGTTGTAAAGTGCCAGTCGCCTCTTACGACAACCATGAATGGAAAAGGGGTTTTCTTTAGTGACGTGTCGACACCATACAACACACTACAGTTTGCATACAACATTGTACTCTGCGAATAGTATGTGTATATACTCCAGTATGTTCTTATGCGGTCTGCACGGGTTAATTGCGGCATTAATGCGTTTCTTGCGGCAGTCTGAGTGACATATTGCAAATTGACTTTGATTTAATGAGGAATTCTCTCTCGCATAGTGTTTAAGTAATGAGAATTTAAGATTTATTATCAGATAACATTTATAAGCTTTTTTTTGTTAGTAATCTTTAAAAAAATTATTTGATTTTGGTCCAATAGTTCTAAAAATACGTGATTTCGATAATTACTTACATTACTTACGTTGACGATCTCCGTAAATGGGATTGAAACATAATAAATTAATACATACGACGACCTCTGTAGTACAATGACACACTTACCGGTTTAGTTACCACCTGATCAGAGGACCCGGGTACAACTTCCAGATGGGCCATTGTAAAAAAGTGTTTTGCTATAGTTTCTTAATTTCCACAAAACAAGTGCTTCAAAAGTTACTTACTTTGGGTAGAGTTACTATCGTATTCATAATATTAGTAAGCATTTTCGCTATTTTACGAGCCACATCTACACGACATTGATAGCACATAGTGCAATCAAATCTCCATATATTGGCTTTCAAAGTCACATCCAGGATTTAGATCCGACTTAACAATCGCTATCAAAAGCAGACACGATAATAAACCTTCTAACTCACTCGAAATACCCAGCACAGAAGACAGACAGGTATAGAAGTCAAACTACATACAAAGTGGGATCGAGAAACGCACACTTAGACACCCCTTACAGACGCGACATCTCGGACCAGTTCGGACCATTACGAGCGTGAGTGCCATGCGCTTGAGACACGTGTTGGGATGTTTAGTTATTACTGGTATAAGTTTGTGTTTTGCTTGTCTCTGTCTCAGCAATAAGTCCAATAACTAGATACGAGTGTCACTGCCATGATATATTTTTGTAATAGCCTATCATCATCCCACTGCAGGGAAAAGGCTTCCATCATTGAATCCAAATTACCACAGCAATGATGGCTATTGGCATAATCACCACGCTTGCTAAATGCGGGTTGGTGATCACAAACCCGAGCAATGTTGGAGAATTCAAAATTTTTTATTTCCCGACCCGGTGATCGAACCCGGGATCTTTTTGCGGTATTTTACCACTAGACCTACGGGATGTTACTTTTTGCATAAACCTATATTGACGACTCTAACGCGACCGTCGAGTGTAGGCATGAAAGGTGAAGCACATACATGCGATTGACATCTGTACCTGTCTGTTCCGTGTATCCAGCCATAACTTCTGCAATACGACGAACAGCATTCCATACAACGCAGACATCTCTGGAATCCATCTTAGGTATTGATGATTGATGATGACTTCCATACAAATTTCCCCACTCCAGAATCTAGGGAACGTGAGCCGAATTGTAAAGTTCTGTACAGTCTGCGGTACTTGTCAAGCGTGAGTTTCAGGGTAAATGGGTTAAGGCAATGCGATTTTGATGATACAGATGAAACATTAAAATAAATAAGATGACCAAGATTTGTTAATGTTTGCCTAAAATAAAATTTCTTCTTAACTATAAATAAGTAAAAAGTTGAATTACCTCTACTTAGAATAAATACTGTTAATTAATTATTAATTTCTGGCAATGTTTTTGAAACTGTTCTTACCAAATTAATTGCTAGTGTAAATTGAAAAGACAATAATACAAAAAAAAACAATTAAGACCCTTTTTTATAAACTTTTATGTCTTTTCTCTACCGAACTGACTGAATGGACATTAATTGTGATTTGTGTGTGTGTGATCGGTGGGCTACAATGACGATATGATACAATCAAACAAAATAAGAATTATTGTGACAGAAACAAAAAATAATTCTACTTAAAGTACCCATCAAAATATTTCTAAGGCTTAATTCGAAGCCAAAATTGATATCATTGATATACAATGTCTCTGGAGACCAATTCTACTAACGTAAATTATCAAAACTTAAACGTAACAACTAACGAAACACAACTAAATGTCAACTTCGGTTGTCACACAGGACTGTATTCTACTAACCATTTTTACTAAACGAAATCTAAACGTAAGCTGAACCGCTAGCTATCGATCCAACAAAAGTAGCCTTTTACTAGCGTATGCTCGACCGGTAATTTCGACAGTTGAAACGTTGGTCTTCGGCTGCGCGCGCTTCGACTGACAGCAACGTCAAATCACTAGTGGAATATGAATTTAGGAAATCGTTCAACTTAGTTTTGATCGATCGATAAGGTGAGCTGAAACGCTACCGATATTGTTACTAGAATACGAAAAGTTGACATTTAGTTGCGTTTCGTCAATTGTTGCGTTTACGTTTTGTTATTTTATGTTAGTAGAATTGGTCTCCTGTATGATTAGATGATACTGAAAAGTATTGGAAATGTCATCAAACTGTCCCAACTACGAGTAGTTACGGTTAGTCAAAGAAGTGAATGGTTTGCTGTACATAGCTTAGACACATCCATATTATGATCAGGATGATTCCTGATCATAATATGGATGTGTGTATAGAAAATCTTTTTTTTTTTGATTTGGTATAAAGATAACAGAAAGGTTTAGCAATGTATATTTTCTATGATATTTTAGCAATTTAATTAAGAACGATATTAGCGGAAATGTCCGCTTACGCACTCAGACGGAGTCACTGGCAAAGCCATTCATAAGAAACAAACTTAATTATTTGCTCCGCTGTCACCCTGTATGTTTACCCTCATACATAACTCCACATCCGCATCCCTGTTCCGCCGGAGAGCTTTCATGACAAACTTTTGGGCTTTTGCTTTGAACTTCTTCGCTGCTCACACATACCTCACTGTACAGTCGGCAAAATAAACTCCATGAAATAAATGGTACTAATGTTAGAAAATGGTTAAAATAAATAACAAACCAATCATAATAAATACATCAATTTATCTATCCTCAAAACAAAGCAAATGTATGTAACGATTAGATAAAGAAAAAAATACAATAGAAAGAAGTAACATTACTTACGGCCGGTTCCAATAACCTATCATCTTCAGTTTTGGCATATCGGAGATAGGAAACAGTTTCTATCTCTGTCTTTGCCGTCCAGAGAAATAAAGACAGAAGTTGTTTTCTATCTCCGATATGCCAAAACTGAAGATAGATAGGTTATTGGAAATGGCCGTTAGTAGTCCAAGAGTACCTAAATCTGTTGTCTAACGGCCATTTCCAATAACCTATCTATCTTAAGTTTTGGCATATCGGAGATAGGAAACAGTTTCTATCTCTGTTTTTACCTTCGAGAGAAACAAAGACAGAAGTTGTTTTCTATCTCCGATATGGTAAAACTAAAGAAAGATAGGTTATTGGAAATGGCCGTTAGTTAGATTCAAGCCAATTTTTGAACAGCCAACCCATTCATCGACGCAAATATAAAATAAAAAAACCTTACAACTTCACACGGAAATTTGTTATTAAGTATAAAATCTTTAACCTACAAAATCAAGGGTTAACATGTCACAGTAGGTAATTCCTGACACAATAGCAATCAATACTTACCGCGGTAACCTGGAAATAAACATTTCAATAAGGAACGAATACTTTTAATGCTACGAGTATAAAGACAGGATAATAACAAGAGTTATTTAATTCGGTATTTATACCATGTATCTTATTTAATATGAGTTTCCGATATTTCGGCACTGTTGCAAGCGCTATGACAACAGTTCTCCCGTAATCATGACCATTTGGATCAGCGGTAGTAAACGCTGCTTCTGAGCCATGGGTCGGGGGTTCGATCCACGCACAGTACAAATATTTGTATGCATGAACATGCCTGGTCTGGGTGTTTTCTATGTATTATAAGTATGTATTTACAAAAAAAGAAGTATTTATGAACGTTTATCGGTTGTCTAGTACCCCATACGACAGGGTACTTAATAGTAGCTTAATGTGGGACTAGATGGCTCTGTGTGGCCCAGTGAGGCATGTCTTAAATATTTACATTTTATATTTATATTTATAATATACCTGTGCCCTACCTACACCTAAAACATCCTTATTCCAGTGTACCATTGCCCTTTTGAGTCAGTTAGTCTACTTTCGACGTTGACTGTACCGCTGCTAACTTATACGTGGAACACAGCTTCACGCGAGTTTCTTGAAAACTGTTATAATATTTTAAGTAACAATTACTTTTGTTTGACGTCCCGTTGGTCTAGTGGTTCAAATACCGGGCCAAGATATCGGGTTCCCAGGTTCAATCCCCGGGTCAGGCGACAAAAAGTTTCGAATTTCCGGACGTTGCTCGGGTTTGTGATCACCAACCCGCATTTGGCAAGCGTGGTGATTATGCCAGTTCCCATCATTGCATTGGTAACTTGAATTCAATGATGGAGGCCTTTTTTCTGCAGTGCAGCAGTGGGATGATTATAGGCTGTTACTTTACTTTTTACTGTAAAAATAGATGTAAGCTTAGAAATAAACAAATAAAATAAAAAATAAAACTTTTGTTGCGTCACTGATAATGATAATGATAAATCTTTATTTGCATAAGAACACGGTATTAATAGATGTTATAAATAATAAAGTGTGCACATACATGTCTTGCCAAATTTTTAGCATGCAAATATTATTAGAAGTGTAAAATTAAATAGTTATCATGTCAAAACAATATGTCATGGTAGAATAATTCATAATAATGATCTTACAAATGGCCAATTCAATAATTAATTACTAAAGTCACAATCATCATATTTTACAGTCAAATAATTCTTTTATGTCATAGATATTGTTGTCAATAAGCCACTTACGTAACCTAGTTTTAAATGCGTTAAGAGTCAGAATTCTAATGTCATGAGGAACTTTATTGTATATTCGGATACACATGGACATACAATTCCTTTTGTATTTATCCGATTTTGGAATAATGCTTATGATCAGTCTTTCTGGGTCTCTTTTAAGTCGAGTGTTTATATCCCTGGCTTTCATAAACAATTTATTATTTTTCTTTACGAAACAACAAATCTCGTATATACAGGATGAAATTTTATGTACTTTCGGAATTTTTTATAGGAGTTAAATATCGTGTTTAGAGCCCATTTCCGAAATAAAAAATGTAGGTCAACTTTTGACCTTGAAATATTTTTCGCAAAAAAATTTCTAATTAAAAGTGGTCGTCCTACAACCTTGAACGTAAACATTGCATTGTAAAACGAATTCGTTTTAAACACTTGAGTACTTTATTTATCTTACCTCTTTTAATCCTCTCCTAGCTCCCTTAAGTAATCCATTCCTACTTATGTAGTAAAACTTTTGCCGAATTCATAATAAAATTGAGACACGCACATTTTAGGTTAACAACATGTAGGAATCACCAAACTTGTCTTTCGAGTTACACTCTTGGCTTGGTATTTGCCCATAAGCTTTCTCAAACTCTCATTAAATGTTTTTCACGTATTCACTATTAAAACTATGATTAAAACCCACATTAATTATTTTGTATTCAGAACAACAATGATGCAAGAACTTAATATCACAAAATGCAGCCATCTAACCTGTCAATTCTTTACAGTCCTTGTTGTTTTTCGATCCTTTCGGAACCGGCTAAGGTCTGAGACTATGCTGCCATGTCATTAGTGTGAATTTAATCATTCTTAATTATAAAATATCATAAACACTTACTTAAACTGGTTTGGTTGGTTACTGGTTGAAACTATTAATTAATTAAAAGAAAAGAAACATTACTAGTATTTTAAAAACTGTTCGAAATGCAGACCGTTTCTCTCCAAACATAATCTTGCACGTTTTTGAATATTTTCTTTAAGTTTGTTGAGAACTACATTTTCATTTTTCACTTCATTAAAAGCTAACACTATCTGAGCTTTTAATGCCTCGAGGCTTTGGGCTTCTTCTACATACACGCGTCGCTTTATCTCACCCCACAAAAAGAAGTCGCAGGGTGTCAGATCAGGTGATCGCGGCGGCCACGCGACGGGACCCCCGCGACCGATCCAGCGGTCACCGTATTCAGAACTTAAATAGTCTCGTACGGAGGCGGCGTAATGCGGGGGTGCACCATCATGTTGGTAATAAAAATCACGATAGTTCAATAAAGGCACATCGTCCATAAAGTTCGCCACAACATTAGATAACATATCCAGATAGGTACCACCGGTCAGTCTAGTAACACAATAATGAACAAGCTAGTGATTGCTTACTAGTGAAGAAGGAAAGAATAAAACGGTTGAAGTGAATGTACGATTTTGCACTGTTTATAATGTTTTGATACATTTAGCACGCAGGAATTCAATGTCAATTTGCAATGCCATAAAAAAGAGCAATGTTCTAAATTTAAAGTGTGTTTTTTTTAATTTATTCGATACAATACCTTTCAAAAAGTACTCACTGAGTCAAAGTATCGTATAAATCACCCATAAATTTCGATAAGTTAGGTTAGTTTAGGGTTAGGTTAGGTTAAGTTATTAAGTGTAAGTAAGTGTTTATGATATTTTATGTATTTGTTAAGAATGATCGAATTCGCACTAATGCCATGGCAGCATGCGGTCTCAGACCTTAGCTGCCTGGTTCTGAAAGGAGCAATAAACAAACAAAAAACGCAGCTGTCAGTCTAATTTATTGCAAGTGCATAATTATTTTAGTTTATTCATAGTTTTAATTATTATGGTATCGTGAATGTGAAAAACATTTAATGTGAGTTTTAGATAGCTTATGTGCAAATACCAAGCCAACAGGGTAACTCGTTAAATTCAATTTTGGTGATTTCTTCATGTTGTGAACCCAAATGTGCGTGTTTTCGATGTATTGTGTTGTTCAATGTATTGTGAATTCGGTAAAAGGTTTACTACATAGGAATGTATTGCCTATGGAGCTAGGAGAGGATTAAAAGATGTAAGAGAAATAAGTAACTCAAGTCTTTGTTTTAAAATGAACACTTGTAGGTTATGGTAATGTTTTTGTTTTTCATACTGTTTCATACTGTATTTGTAATTGTTTTTGTTGTGGTTCTAATAAAGTTAAGTTAGTTTTAGTTTGTTCAATGAACATTCATTAGCTGATTGGAGCCTTTTGCTTTTTACGATCCTAAGCCTCTCAAAAGTCAACAACAAGAATAGTTTCGTAATGAATTAATGAATGCATGAATGAATGAGATGCGCACGGTGTAAAAAGTGTGTTGCGAGGAGGCCATAACCAACATTTTAGATTTTTCGCGGACTTTTTCTAGGTGCTTTTTCTTGACATTTTTGTACTGGGCTATACCAAAAGAAAAAATACGTCATTTGTTTTTTGTCTCGTAGATTGATATATTAAAATTTGGAAAGGGGTTAAAATTTCACCCTGTATACAGAGCAGGTAATGGTAGCAGACCAAGGTTCATGAACGCTTGTCTACAAGAATTGCCGGGTGGAATCCCACATATAGCCCTGATGCATTTCTTTTGTGCTACAAATATTCTATTCTTATCCGTACTGTTCCCCCATATTACAATTGCATATCGTAGTATAGATTCTACGTACGCATGGTAGGTGGTAATTACAGTTTGTCTGTTAGTCACTTTCTTAATTTTGTTAAGTGCATAAACGAAGCTGTTAATTCTTTTGCATAAGTTGTCTACATGTTGCTTCCGGCCTAACCCCCGTATTTATAAACAAGTAAAAGTAATTACTTGACTACAAGTAATTACTTGAGAGACAATTTGTATGCCTTAATCAAGAAATTACTAGAAGTTATAACTACCAAAAGTTAGCATTTCCAGCCAAATAATATGAATATTAATGGTGACCAATTTCTTTCACTTAAACACTAGGTATGAACACTTTAAGTTACGACTTTCTTAAGCAATAAGTAATTACTTCTTTATAAATACGGGGGTAAGTCTTGGTCAATGATTACTCCTAAAAAAATTATATGTGTGATTTCTTTGATTTTACTTATGTTAAGTTTATAATTGTATTGGGTATGTTTTGACCTATTAAATTGTAAAAAATTGGATTTAGATAAATTGAGTCTTAAATAATTTGCGTCCAGCCATTTTGTGATGTTGTCAATAGTCATGTCAATTTCTATTTCATGTTTTTTGATAGAGTTTTCAGTTTGTTTCTCAGATGTCACTATAATGGATAAATCGTCTGCAAATAAAATACAATTGTGGTTTGTCGCTGCTGTTATGTCATTAATATAAAATATAATATATACTGTGATTATTTTTATACTTTTCTCACGGAAATAAAGCATTTTATACTGAAGTCATTTTGATTACATTACCTTTTACCTTATGAATGATTTTTATCTTAAGTCTCACTTCGTTCTTTCGTTTAAAATTTTGAATTATTGATACCTCTCTAAAAGTATTTTTTTAAATGATTTATTTTTTACAAGTCTTAAGAATACTAATGTTGAAATTTGATACACAATTTACAAATACATAGCAATACTGAATAATTAAAAAAATATTTTCTTGAATGAAAACTCCGACTGCCTTAGGTAGGACTCGAACCTACAGCCTCCTGCTTACCAAGTGACTATAAAATAATTCTCTCAAGGCTTTACGATGTAAGCCAGCGGAGTTTCATCTATGTTTTTGATATTTGCAACAGCCTCATTTAAGGCCGTCGAATTTTTTTATTTAAGTTCAATACACACTTCGTTATGTTACGTATTGCTTAATCCCTCAACCCCCATGAGACAACCGGTTGTCGCGATAACAATTGATTTCAATTGTGTCTGGAATAACTCACGATCGAGGGATTAAGAAACAATACCTGGATTTTTGTCTAGTAAGTAATATTATTAGCAAAATGAAAATGCTGCAAAGTAACAGCTGTTTATGCCTTTGTATGATAGAATAAAAAAAAACATCTAAAGAGAACTAATACCAGTAATACCCCAGCCCACCTGTCCTGTTCCATAATAATGGAACATTGAACCGCGTCCGCGTTCCGCGCTCCAATCACGTGCCGCAAAACCTAGTATTCCGGAGCAGATACCGCATACCTGTGATACCAGGGTACGCGATAAAAAGTGACGGATTAGGGCTGTCTATGATAACGCAAATATAAATGTCTGCTGTTATGAGGCAAAGTCGTTAGTGATTGATGTCATACTCATGTAAATAACTCTGTGTTTAGGTATTTTGAGTCATTAAAAAATAAATATCAGTGACGAATGTTATTCTTATTAAGAAGTGGTAACTTTATGCCATAATTCTATCGATAATTTGTTGCGTATCATAATGCAATACACAAAATTAAATTAAATTTGACAAAGTCACATATTTTTAAAATGTGAATGGGCGGCAGCGTGTTCTCTCTGCCATTGGAGAAACTGCGATCGTAAGCCCGCTAGCCATACGTAACGAATAGCGATTATGACAACTCGTGTCCAGCAGTGGATGTGGGCTGACGATAAATACGATGAATACTTTTTCTTCTCGGCACTAGCGTACATGTGTCCCGAAGCAGTGGTAGGTTAAATATTGGAACGTGTAAAAGCGCTTTCAGGGGCCTATTTGCAGAAATAAAACTGATTTTAAATGTACAGACAGTAGGCTAGCTATACTCTATAAATTTCTAATTACTTATACTGCATTATTTGTGTCGTATTAAAGGTTTGGTAGCCCTGATCATCTTTATGTAATGTTAATACCCCTTCACTAGAAGGGAGGAAATAGATATTTCTATGCGAATATTTAAAACAAAAAATTACATTAAGTGACATATTAGAAATTGTACGATAACTGTTATTTTTTGCTAATCATTGTCAGTTTTAAGAATTTATGTATATGACATATTTGAACAAGTTATGAAACAAATTATTTTTTCTCATTCATTCCATCTATCAGCAGGTATATCTTCGCCAAAAGTAAGGTCTTAAATTTGACTACATTAAAATTTGATAAGTACTTTAATTTAATTCTAGTAAACGGAGGTTCCGTACCATTACGACTAAAAACGGCAAAAAAATTGTGTGTGTTGAATGGTAGCCCCTTTAAATTGTATTTATATCAATCTGTTTTTAGTATTTGTTGTTATAGCAGCAACAGAAATACATCATGTGTTAAAACTTCAACTGTCAAATTATCACAGTTATGAGACACAGCCTGGTGAAATACAGACAGACGGACAAACAGCGGAGTCTTAGTAATATGGGGCCTTATTCAGCTATTTCAATCGCAGTTCGATCGTGATTGAATTGGACGATTTTGACATTTAGCCCATACTAGAACTGTCAAAAACCTGCTATTCAATTACGATTGTGATACGATTAGGTTACGCGAATTAGGGGCATGGTCTCGTTTTACTCTTTGGGCACTAAACCCTAAAAAAAGGTTTTATTCAAATTGTAACACTTACGTACTAGGTACATGACTCCCTCGCGTGCCTCGAGCTTCGACGAACATAAAAGCGCGGTGTGATCTGACTCTGGGGAGCTTTTATTTTTTATGTCTCGCTCTAGGTGTAAACATAGTGCTAGGCTAAAACTTTTAAATGTTACATGTTCTTTACCGTATTTGAATTATAACAAAGTAAATGTTTAACGCCCTGTTGGTCTAGTGGTTTGAATACTGGACTAAGATCTCTGGGCCCGGGTTCTATCCCCGGGTAGGGCAGCAATATTTAGAGTTTTCGAACATTGCTCGGTTTTGTGACACCCAACCCGCATTTAGCAAGCGTGTTGATTATGCCTGTACTCTTAATTGCTATGATAACTTGAATTCATAATTGAACGTCGCTGGATTACAATCTAACCTAACCTAACCGACCGTTAGTTTATAACTCACGCGTTGTTTTGTAAACTGATAGATCTCACAATTTTACGGTGACATATACTACATAAAAATAATGAATGTCTTAATAGAGCAATAGTACTCCCACCGACACAGGCTATCTTTAATTCGACCAACCTAGGTCCTAGCCTATTTAGACTTCTCCAGGTTGGCCAAGGTTCCTTATGGGGGTACTCAAGCAGCGCAGACGCCAGCGGTGAATGTGGAGAACCCCTGCATACCATGGCTTACCTCACTAACTGTCCCGTGTGCCCGACCACCTGCTCGCGTGAGGACTTACTTGTCAGTAACCAGAGGGCTACCACGGTAGGCCTTCTGGGCAAGTAAGATCTAGCCCGTGTTCTTGCCGACACGAAAGAAGAAAGATGAATAGAGCAATTGCATATATCGATATGATCGACCGTCATGAATGTATTCAATAGGCTCTAAAGGGCATTAATAAGCTAATGAACAGCCATTATATATAAACCTACACAATATATTCCGACAATAACTACTAAATCAAATAAAGTAGGCACTCTTGTATCGCCTACACAATGGGGGCTATCGCTAGTGAATTTGCCACTAGAGGCGCTAGTGTCGCGTGAGGTCCAATATCATTCACTTTGTACTGGTTTTTGCGGAATTTGTCGCATAAATTATAATTTCTTTAATTTACCTGCTGGAAAGTGATCTGCTTCGTAAAATATCGCAAATATGGATTATTTGGCGATTAATGTGAACGCTTTAAAAGCGGAATTAAGAAAAAGCGCAAAAATAGGCGGCCTCAAGAGCAACTATTTCAGAAGTTAGTTTGCTGATATCAAGATAGTTATTTATAAACAATATAACCTTAATTAGATTCAAGATATAACACTTTGTTTCGGCGCCAATTGCCTTTGATAGCTATACCTCCGGACCTCAGTCTACAGTGGCGCCAACTGGTGAGCAAAGAAACGGTAGTCCCCATTGTAGCATTGGGACCTCGTACCACAAAGGTCAATATGGCTAGATTTATTAAAACAATTCAGTTCAGGGTCTCATTTATAGAATGTAGAAACTCTTCAAATGTTTTCTAGCTAATACCCACGCTAGTAAGATCATTATACTAAGTACCTACTTATTCGTATTAATACGTTTCCATTTTATGCACTACTTTCTTTGTACGTGCAATTTTAAAATGAATATGAAAACATTTTATGAAACGTACTTAACTTATTCCAATATACTTTTTAGTAGCGTTCTTACTCTGATTTGCTAGTTGGTTTTTAAATGTGTTTTTATCTTAATAAATTGTATAAATCAAAGAATACTAAGTAAAAAGAGGTATTTTAAAAATTGTTACTAACAGGAGAGCGCGAATAATTGTCAAGTATGTTTCGTGACAATAACAAAATGATGATTCCTTTTCAGTTTTATCATTTATTTGAGTCAATACGAAAAAAATACACTTTGTAAAGACTTGTTAGTAAAGCAAATAGTGCTATATAGAAAAATACATACAATAAAATATAAATATATATTTTTTTTATTATTTCAGACCAATGGGGGCTATCGCTAGTAAATTCGCCACTAGAGGCGCTAGTGTCGCGTGAGGTCCAATATCATTCACTTTGTACTGGTTTTAGCGGAATTTGTTGCATAAATTATAATTTCTTTAATTTACCTGCTGGAAAGTGATCTCCTTCGTAAAATATCGCAAATATTGATTATTTGGCGATTAATGTGAACGCTTTAAAAGCGGAATTAAGAAAAAGCGCAAAAATAGGCGGCCTCAAAGCAACTATTTCAGAAGTTAATTTGTTGATATCAAGATAGTTATTTATAAACAATATAACCTTAATTAGATTCAAGATATAACACTTTGTTTCGGCGCCAATCGCCTTTGACAACTATATCTCCGGACCTCAGTCTACAGTGGCGCCAACTGGTGAGCAAAGAAACGGTAGTCCCCATTACGTCCACTTGTTAATTACACATTACTTAATAAACTATGTTCGTTTCAGAAAACAATTAATATACAGAATTGATCAATATATCACTAATGTCAAATTAAAATGCGTTATTATCAGTCAAGTAGTAGTTACTTTATGAAATTAAATTGAATTGAAATTATAATAAGAGATTGAGAACAATAAATTTAATAAAATCAGAGAATCATAATATCAGAGAGTTTTATTTACTTTTCACTTTCGAAATGCCTTCTACCTAATCCCCAAAAAAGTTATTTTTTTTTTAATTATTTATGTTAAGATTAGATACACAAACTATACAGTATCGAGGGATTATTAATTAGTAATTTCGTTTTCTTCGATTTTTTTCAACTGTTTTCTGACATAGGTAGGTAATGTGTAAAAATGATGTTGCAATTACTTATAATTGCAACATCATTAAAGATTTATCAAACATTATCAAGATACAGGGTAAAATTTTAACCACTTTCCAAAATTTTTATAGGCTGTAACGGTATCGTATTTAGAGACCATTTATGAATTAAAAAATTTAAATCAAGCTTTCACCCGAAAATATTTTTCGCAACATAGTTTACAATTTTTACGGTCCTAGGCCTCATAAGGTATAAAGGAAAATCAAAAACGTATGAATAGTATCGTAATTAACGAATGAGATGCGAATCGCTTAAAAAAGTGTTGCTAGGCGGCCGTATAACAAATTTTAGATTTTTTGCGGACATTTTCTAAGTGCTTTATCTTGACATTTTTTGTACAGGGCTATACCAAAAGAATAAATACGTCATTTGTTTTTTGTCTCGTAGATTGATTTATTAAAACTTGGAAGGTGGTTAAAATTTCATTCTGTATAGTAGTATATCAACGTTATATTGTTATAATTATACCTATGTAGTTATATTATGAAATAGCACCTGTCTAGTGTTATCTTACCTAACCAGGGTTAATGGCTGCTTCATACAACATTGTTTCAACGGAGCAATTAAGTACCCGCTTGCCTAAATAAATAAATAAATATTTTAGACATGCCTCACTGGGCCACACAGAGCCATCTAGTCCCAAATTAAGGTACTATTAAGTACCCTGTCGTATGGGGTACTAGACAACCGATAAACTTACTTATATACTTTTTTGTAAATACATACTTATAATACATAGAAAACACCCAGACCAGTACAAACAGACATGTTCATGCACACAAATATTTGTACTGTGCGGGGATCGAACCCACGACCCATGGCTCATAAGCAGCGTTTACTACCGCTGATCCAAATCGTCGTCATATAGGTACCTAAATATAGGTACTTATAGTTATAGTAAAGAGGGCTAAGTCGAATCAGATTTGCCTACGATCCCGGCTCGTCTGTAAGACATTCGAATGGCATAGACAGGACGGCTCCTTTGATCCATTATTCTGGATCTAGGCGCAAGAGGGCTAACGAACCAGCCTCTGAGATTGCCTGTGTACCGGCTTAGAGTGAATAGAACCCGCCATCTTGGATTGACAAATAGAGGTAGGCAAATCGTCTAGAATTTACTATTGGTTTCAAATTATTATGAATACTTCACCAAGCATATTTAGGGCGCTGAAAAATAAAACTTATACTTATGAACATAAATGGTAGAAATTCCAAAACACCTACTAAAAAATCGTTGAACTTTTTCATCTAAATAAAACGAATTGTTATCCCACTTTTTAGTCAAGAATGCCTGAATCGATTATTGAGTTACATCATTTTTTAGATTTATCTCCACCTCGGATAGCAGAATATCTAGTGACACATCGGGAAAGATAACTACAAACAAATTTAACAAATCTAAGTACTACTTAGGAGTTCATGTATTTCCTTTTCCAATTTTCCTACGCTTATTTGATAACAATGACATTTAGGACGTCAAAATCAAATCAAAGTACAGGCAAGGGCAGGTCAACCTACCCAAAAAGTTAAAGGTAATTGAATTGATTTTCAACTTTAACTCCAACAAGTACAGATCAATATCGATAGAGAAAATTTGACGTTTTGTGGTAGGTTGACGTGCTGTTGTCTTTAGGTACTATTTGTTAGACGGGTACCACTTCTTCTCTCCACTATTGGCAAAACTGCGCTGGCCGACTGTTACTCGTATGCATATAACAAAATGTTCACACATGTAACACATCATCACACACTGGGGTGTCTAAATCATATTGCCATAGGTGCGAGTTTGCAACAAAAAGGCTATAATTTGAGTAACTGTACTCCAGTATAGGAGACGATGACCAAATATTTGGGATTCATCACGTTATTCTAAACATGTGGTAAAGCCAGGACTTACGCGACACTTCCAGGACAACTAGGGCCAATAAACCATTTATAGACACCTAAGCTCACCCTGAGCCCGCATTATTAGGGCATAATTTACCAGCAACATAAAACTAAAGTGCCCTCTTTATAACCTACGAGTAGCTTATTGCCGATAAATGGTCCCTGTGGGCTAGGACATCTGCATGTAAGTTAGTGTTTATGATGTGGGCATCGCAGCAAATAGTATCTCATCAATCTGACAGAAAATTATTTGCTTAAAAAACAGTTACAAAACTTTTTTAAACCTGTTTCGTCTTCACTGTTTTGTTTTCACTGTTTCGTCTTCACTGTTTCGTCTTCACTGTTTCGTCTTCACTGTTTTGTCTTCAAAAAAGCTCTCGGATGTTGTAAGTACATAACAAATTAATACATTGATGAAAAACCGCTGGCTTACAGCGTATAAAGCCTTGAAAAAATTCTTCAACTCTAACAATATCTTGGTGGCATAATTGGTCAGAGCAGTCGATCGCTTAGCGTTAGGTTGTAAGTTCAAGTCCCATAAGGCAGCCGAAAAATGTTTATTCTTTCTGTTTGTTTGAATTGTATTGTGATGTACACACCGGTTTTCATGATGTCGCCTGTTCCGAGGTCCTGGATTCGATTCCCGGACGGGTCAATATAGTAAAAAGTGTTTTTCTACATTTTCTCGGGTCTGGGTGCTCGATTACGGACCTTCGCTGTTTCAGATTTCCACAATATGAGTGCTTCAAATGACTACTCCAAGTAGGATCAACAAAACAATGTAAGTGATTATGTGAAGTTGTCCACATTTATTTTATTTTATTTTTAATTATAACTCTTTAGAAAGTAAACCTCATGTGTGACACATACACCGTGAAATTTTAGTGGTTGTTTTCCCGCAACAGAACGATTTACCTTTAGTAGCACCATCGAATCGTGCGAGTATTTTTTGAAAATAAAGATATCGTTATCCTCAACTAATCAAAAAAATAATCATCAACTCTAAAGCCTGAGATACGATAGTATCATAACAAAATGTGACGTGTTTGGGTATTGCTTGCCGCACGAAATCAATGTTCAAAGCAAAAGAAGCTCTACGCACTAAGTAATACAGCATAAACTGCACCGCGCGAGGGGCAATGACCCCGGCCGGTGATCGGCTGCGGCGCGGCTGGTACCATTGGTTCGAGGTTGCTTTCGAGTTTCGTTTATCACAATCGTGAAACTGCTATTTTTTTATTTGAATAAAAAAAACTGCACAAATCTACTGTACTACTAAGATATAATCATTTTACTGCGGGAAAATAACCACTAAAATTTCACGCTGTATAATTTTGCATTTAAATTAATTTCTATTTAAGTTCATAAAAAGCTCGGTATTCTCGAGAGTTCCAATCCTAAACCCTCTGTCTTTAACAGATAGCTAAAAGCGTTTACTCTACCCCGGCCTCTCTGTCGGAAACAAACTCATTTAATCATCATCATCATCATCATCAGCCTATTGCAGTCCACTGCTGGACATAGGCCTCTCCAAATGCACGCCACTTAGATCGATCCTCGGCTTCTCGCATCCAGCTCCTGCCAGCCACCCTGCGCAAATCATCACTCCACCTGGCCTGAGGGCGTCCTACATTACGTTTGCCGAGACGCGGTCTCCACTCAAGAACTCGTTTACCCCATCGGTTGTCGGTTCTGCGGCTAATATGGCCAGCCCACTGCCACTTCAGCTTGCTAATCCGGTGGGCTATGTCGGTAACTCTAGTTCTCTGCCGGATCACCTCATTTCTGATTTTATCCCTAAGAGAAACTCCGAGCATAGCTCTTTCCATAGCCCGCTGAGCGACTTTGAACTTGTGGACTAGCCGTACCGTCAGTGTCCACGTTTCGGCTCCGTATGTCATGACGGGTAGGACGCACTGATTGAAGACTTTCGTCTTGAGGCATTGTGGGATCGACGATGAGAAGATTCGACGTAGTTTCCCAAATGCTGCCCAACCCAACTGAATTCTTCTGTTTACCTCATCCTCAAAGTTGTTTTTACCTAACTGCAGTATCTGCCCAAGGTACACATATTTCTGAACAACTTCGAGGACGGCACCGTGGATCGCAATCGGTTGCGGTAGTACGTGTTCATTGAACATAACCTTGGTTTTATCCAGGTTCATCCGCAAGCCGATGCGTACAGAAGAGTCAGCTAGGTCATTCAGCATCTGTTGTAGGTCCTGCAGCGTTTCTGCCATAATGACGATGTCGTCTGCAAATCGCAAGTGAGAGATGTATTCGCCATTGATGTTGATGCCTCGTCCTTTCCAGTGCAGCGTCTTGAACATATCCTCCATTGCATTTGTGAACAATTTCGGGGAAATGACGTCCCCTTGTCTCACTCCTCGATGCAACGGTATAGATTTTGTTTGCTGATTCTGTACTTGGACGGACATGGTGGCGGCTTCGTAGAGACATCTCATCACTTGGACGTACCGCCAATCTACTTGGCAACGCTGCAGGGACTCCAAAACGGACCAGATCTCGATCGAGTCGAAGGCTTTCTCATAGTCCACGAATGCTAGACACAGGGGCTGATTATACTCTTCGGTCTTCTGTATAATCTGCCGCACTGTGTGGATGTGGTCTATGGTGCCGTATCCGCTCCGAAATCCAGCCTGTTCCGGTGGTTGGAATTCGTCGAGTCTCCGCGCAAGACGGTTCGTGATGACTCTTGAAAACAGCTTATAGACGTGGCTTAGAAGGGAAATGGGTCGATAGTTCTTCAGCAGGGTCTTATCTCCTTTTTTGAAGAACAGGACGACCACACTTCTACTCCACGCCTCCGGAGTTCTCCCTTCAACAGGACGACCACACTTCTACTCCACGCCTCCGGAGTTCTCCCTTCGTTTAATAGGCCACGATTATGGAGAATGTTTTATTCAATCACTTTCAAATTAGAATCCATCATCGTACAACACAAACAGTAGCTAGTTAGAAATACAGGTTGATAAAAAATAAGTCAGTTCACACCAGCTGCCAAAAAGTTGTTATTCAATTTTTAAAAGGGCATGCAATTGAACAAGATGTACAATGACCAATTATAATTATTTTAATATGTTGTGAAGCCGTTAAATAGTTTGTATAATTGCAACTATAATTCTGTCCTAATCTAAACAAAAAATGTCTTCAAAGCATACATGATAAACTATCCGCAGCTACAGGATTTACCTTTATTGTTTTCACCCTGTATGATCCCATATTCTAATTTTTGAAAACATTTCAGATGTGCATAAGTACATTAAAATTTATGTTTTATGGACGTTCTGTTACTTATTTACCAAAACATTGGCTGGTTGATCATGCAAGCAGGGCAACACATTATCATTTCCTATTAATTCTTCAACAACATAACCAAAGTTGGCCACATACTCAACTCTATTACCTTACTCACAAGGCGATGATTCGAGATATTCATGAAGAAATTTGTAAACAAAGGTACAGTCAACAAAGCAACATCTGTGAGTCCTTATTTGTATACGATTACGAAACGAAATACCCCACTCTTATTCGTGACTGTATGCATAGAAACAGTTTGCAGAAAGGGCGCACTGTTATGAATTCTGTATGGTAATACAGTCTGAATGTGGAGTTGGTAACTTTAGCTACTAACAGTGAAACCTTAGATAGCTGGAAGTAGATGTAACATAGTTGGCTTAGTTACAAGATTGTTCTAGAACACTGAAGCTTGAGAATCGTTCATATTACAGACACATAAATACGAGGGCTCGCCGTAATGGTATTCTGAACGCATTCGCGGAGCAGTTTGACTGTCAGTACTTGGACTATTGTATTATGCCGATCATCATGCAACTTCGTTCAAATGTTCTTGGTGGTATTAGAATAAATATAGGTATGCCGATCCGCCATGGAGGTCGTCACCACATCATATCAAGTAATATTAGTAGAATAGTAGCAGATAGTACAAAGCATATTAAGGTTACAGTAGCGAAGTTGGGTTCTCATAACGAACCCGACTCACGTCATACAAAAACATCTGTATGGGCTGCCATGTGGCCAATGTAAGCGTCAACGACCTTCGTTAGACTAATGAGATTCCCGGCTTTGCACGTGGCGTGAGCGAAGTCTAATGAGACGTGATAATGATACCGATCTATTGTATCTATAAATAGTCAAGCGAGGGTTTCCGATAAGAACAGACACTGTGATGATGTAAAATTGGCCAGTCAAATACAGTGTCTAAAATAAGGCTATTCAATATTTAAATCATAAATGCAGAGTAAATAAATAAAATAATAAATGATAAATGTGGACAACATCACATACATTGTTCTGATTCTATCTATCTGAATTTGAATAACTATTGAAAGCATTCGTATTTTGGAAACCAGAAACAACGAAGGTACCACAAACACCCAGACCCGAGAAAATGTAGAAAAACACATTTTTTCTACATTGACCCGTCCGGGAATCGAACCCGGGACCTCGGAGCAGGCGACACCTTGAAAACCGGTGTGTACGCCACTCCGCCACGGAGGTCGTCACGGAGTAAGTCTGTTGGTTAGATATAACGAGCTTGGTTCTGCTCGCGTGAAGTACAGTTTTATTATGAAGTATAGTTTATTATCTGCAAATAGACTTAATAGACCCCAGGAGGCGCTTTTACACGACCCAATATTTAAACCTACCATTGCTTCGGGCCAAGTCTGGGCTAGTGCCGAGAAGAAGCAGCGCAAGACACTCGGTCACTATTTGTCAGCCTCTTTTTAAATAAATGTTTACAAAAGAATCGAGCACGTACGATCTAGGACAGTTAAATGCCGTACTTTACTATCATTTAAATAATCATTGATAATGTTTAGCCCTTTTCATTAATCAAATTTAAGAAAATAAGACAATATCTTAATTTATTTTTGTTTATTTTATTAATTTTTGAAGTGTTAAAAAAATCTATTCTATTCTATTCTATTCTAATTAGTACAAGGAGTTCAGCAATACCCCGTGGTAGTAGTTTGTTGAAAAAACGTATACAATTATCCATGCTCAGAGGGGTACAAAATAGCCCATGTCCTTGGGTTCGAGTGCCACTACAGAAATCTTTATTCCAGAAATTGTATTTTAAATTTACTTTAGCAGTGGCCAGTGCGCTAAAATTTATATTAGACGACCTCCGTGGCGGAGTGGCGTACACACCGGTTTTCAAGGTGTCGCCTGCTCCGAGGTCCCGGGTTTGATTCCCGGACAGGTGTGTAGAAAAAAATTGTTTTTCTACATTTTCTCGGGTCTGAGTGTTTGTGGTACCTTCGTTGTCTCTGGATTTCAAAATACGAATGCTTTAAAATTAAATAGTTATTCAAATTGGGGTCAGAACAATGTATGTGATATTGTCCACATTTATTTATTATTTTATTTATTTATTTAAAAAAAATATATCATAGTTAAATACACATATCGTAATTGCCTCTAGTAAAATATACGCTTAAAATCGTGCACCTTCTCGACTCGTTTCAAAACTGATCTCACAAGCAAAAAAGTTAACCCATTAAAACGGATGACGACGCCATAAAAGTATCTAACCAAATGTGGCCCGTATCATCTCCATCTACTTACGATTAACGATTAACCCACATGCGCAGGATGCGATACCGGTGATCGATGGGCCGTTGCGTTGCACGAGCCTTGGCAACGCCTTGGCCCAGCGGGGGCTATTATGGCCCACGCGATAACAGTTCCGGGTTATGTACTGAGCCAAATCTGCTAGATTAGGTGTTTATCGTTCGTTATAAGTGTATAGTACAGTACTACAGGATTTATGGAACGCAATTTTATTTCAATACTAGCTGTTTCACGCGACGACGTCCGCGTCAATTTCTGTTAATAAGAATTCAATTATTTTTGCAACATTTTTCATTGATGCTTCACTCCTATTGGTCGCAGCGTGATGTGATATAGCCTAAAGCCTTCCTCGATAAATAGACTATCCAACACAAAAAGTTTTTTTTTCGGACCAGTGCTTCCTGAGATTAGCGCGTTCAAACAATATTATAGATCATATTTATTTGGAGTAGGTAATTAATAGTAAATGAAACACATATTACCATGAATGTGTCTGGAAGAAACTGTATAATGTTTAGAGTATGGGTATATCGTTTTTTTGTATGACGTCTTAAAGTATATTTAAAGCGTTTTAATTTAAGTCCTTAGCCCCAAAGCATATAGAAAAACAAAACCAGAAAATTATCGACATTAAAGTCAATTGGTATAGAATTTTAAATGCTGATATTTTTTTCAATTCGAAATCGAATCCTTGCAGGTATGTGTCTGGGATTAATTTCGAAGTATCATTGAGTTAAAATCAAGGTAATGTTTTTTATACATATGTTTCTAACTCCTTGACACTTAAAAAGACGGACAAAACGAAATTAAGATTGCCGTTGGCTAAATCATGACTACGATTTAAGTGTCTATTGGATAGGATTACCGCAGTAAATCTCATTTTATTCATTTCATTTTGTAAGAATGTTATATTTTTACTGTTTTTGCTTTTTGGTACCCTTTAACAGTTCTTATGGCCAAACACGGAAGTTTAATAACGTAAGTTTAATAATGAAAGATATCTTTAACAGTAGATAGTTATCTTTCATTTCAATGTAACTTTTTACGTAAATCCAACAAAAGTACTAATGAAGTAATCTTTACGTACGTCCTTCGGAATGCCACCGCGGGTCAACGGGCCTTGCTAGCGGGCCTTGGCCCACTGCGGCTATTTCGGCCCGCGACACTCCGCGACGCGTATAAATAGGAATGCCGTTCCGGGTTATTTCAGTAATTGGACCGATAATACAAACGATTCAGAATAGCATGAGAGAACCTAATGATTTAATATTGATAAGAATACTTTTGACGACCTTCGTGACGGAGTGGCATACACACCGGTTTTAAAGGTGTCGCCTGCTCCGAGGTCCCGGTTTCGATTCCCGGACGGGTCAATTTAGAAAAAAAAGTATATTTCTACTCTACATTTTCTCGGGTCTAATTTCCACAGTACGAGTGCTTTAATTGGTTCTCACTTTTGGATCAGAATAAATGTATGTGATGTTGTCCACGTCCATTATTATTATTTTATTAGCAATAAAAACAGCTGTACGTACTAGGCGACTAACTGAAATAGCTGTATTCTGTTTCAAAGTCCTTTGTTACTTACGCCAGGAAGTGGCGCCCTACGGTGATTAGAACAAAAGAATTAATTTGGGAACGTGTAGGAAGCGGCTAATGTGCAAATATCCGTGTACATACATGACGCTTCTACATGGTGTAGTCAGGGACGTGCACAGCCATTCTAGGTAGGGTATAAAGTTAAGTTAAAAGTTACAGCCTATAATCATCCCACTGCAGGGGAAAGGCCTCCATCATTGAATTCAAGTTACCACAGCAATGATGGGTGCACTGGCATAATCACCACGCTTGCCAAATGCGGGTTGGTGATCACAAACCCGAGCAACGTCCGAAAATTCGAAACTTTTTTGTTGCCCGACCCGGGATTCGAACCTGGGACCCCGAGATCTTGGCCCGGTATTTAATCCACTAGACCAAGGGGCGGTACCTGTTTAAAAAAACTTAAGTATAGGAGTAATCCAAGGATCGGTATTTTATTTAGCTAGACGTAGCCGGCAGGCAAGGCAGTGCTTATTGGCATGTATGGTGTGCACGCCACTGGGTGTAGTTCAAATTAGAATTATTGTTTAGAATTTTTTTTAGCATTACACTATATTATAAACGCTTGAACAAAAATTTCAACTACTTATCCTAGTTGGTCGAAATAAATAAATGAATTGAATTGAATAAGATGGGATTTGAATCCTACAACTGAGAAAATAAATTAAATTAAACCAAAAATTTTAACATCTATCAAAATAGAATCTTTCTGTAAAAAACAGCTTCGATGCTGAATAAGCAAACGTGTGTGTTCCAAATCAGTTTGTTATTATATTTAGCGGATTATTTCTTGTGCCAAATTAATATTACTTCCTACTGCAAAATATTGTCTACATAATAAATACTTAACAATTCTGAATGTGCACGCACAATTTTAGACGACCTTCGCGGGGGAGGGGCACACACCGGTTTGCAAGGTTCAATTCCCGTTCGGGTTTTAGTAAAACAAAATAAATTTTCGATACTCCCTCCCTCTGACCGTCAGGCAATCAGAATCAATAGCGATTTTTAAAAAACGTCTTAATGCGCATTTTCTTTCGCTTTGATTAGTATCTGAGTAAGTTAATTACTCATCATTGTCACATTTTATTCTTTCATATATCAATTATTTTATATAGATGATTTTATATATATGTATTTATATATATTTATTTATATTGTTTTGAAGGTATGTATAATCAAATGTATTTGTATATATTTATGCAAAATTTTGTGTATTTATTTGTTTTTGGTGTTTGTAAGCAAATTTGTCTTTACAAAGTTATCTGCTCCACCTTCCCCTTACTTTTATATTGTGTCCTGACCCAAAGGTTGTCTGGAAGAAATCGCTCATAGCGATAAGGCCGCCTAAATTGTACATCTTTTTGTAAACATTGTTTTTTTTTAATTTATCTTTTTTGGTGTGCAATAAAGAATATTCTATCTATCTATCTATCTATCTAGTGTCTCAGATCTGGGTATTTGTGGTACTTGTTGTTACTGATTTCCACAACATAAGTGCTTTAAAATAGTTATAGTACCTACATACTTTTGGATCCAATCGGGTCAATTATGTTCATTGTGTTTTCCTAACTATCTTGCAATATCGATCGATTTGAAGTTGATTCATTGACATCACCAACATATTTTTTATATAAACATTGGGCTTGCTCTTGGCTACATACTCAACTCTATGGTTAAGAACCAGCATAAGATGGAGCAAGCTTACCCAGAGGCACTGGTTCTTCCACAACCAGCGGAACACAGAAAAACTGTTTGGCGCTTGACTCCGGCAGGAGGGTGTTAGCATTCGGGCAACCTCTTACGAAGCCTACCACCGCAGAGGGATCTGTTAACCGGCATCATTGGTTAGAAAAGCAAAGCTGCCGTTGCCCAGGCAGGGTGGACCACTAGGAGGTAGATCCCACCACCCCATCATCAGAACACAACTTAACTTAGGCTTCTCCATTAAATGGGGGGACAATTTCACCGTAGGGTTAGCGAATGGTGGAAAGAAAACGTTGTTGCTCGTCTTCTAGTACCTAGTACCCTTTAAGTCACCTTTCACGATACCCATACGACAAGAAAAGGCGGTGTTTATCTATTCTAGGCCATCACCACTCTTTTTCCAAACCTTTAATATTATTTACAACAGCCTGTATTTAAAACATTCAACATACACCCATGTTTGTTCCCACGTACGTGGATGACGTACTCGCAATGACGGATCGCGTTCAACAACACTAGTCAACAAAAACGTATGTAAATACATAACATTATGTATACAGGATGAAATTTTAACAACTTTCCAAAATTTTTTTAGGCGTTCAGTATCGTATTTAGACCTTATTTATAAAGTAAAAATGTAAATCAAGTGGACACTCGAAAATATTTTTCGCGATATAGTTTTCAATTTATACGGTCCTAACTAGACCTGTTAAGGTATAAAAGGACAATCAAAAACTTATGAATAGTATCGTAATAAATGAATGAGACACGCAACGCGTAAAAAAAATGTTGCTAGGCGGCTGTATCAAAAATTTTAGATTTTTGGCGGACATTTTCTAAGTGCTTTGACATTTTTGTACTGGGCTATACCAAAGGGATAAATACGTCATTTGTGTTTTGTCTCGTAGATTGATATATTAAAATTTGGAAGGTGGTTAAAATTTCATCCTGTATAAGGAATTTTAAACAGTTCAGATGTAGATGGATATGTTACTTCACTAATGTTATTGTAAGCTAACTAACCATCCAGGCTTTGCACGGGTTTAAAAGGAAGATAATGCAAGCAAATTTAATGGTTTGTTTATGACCATAATGTAAATATGGTCTTTTCCTTTTCACACTTTTCAAAAGTCTATTTTCAACAATTGTATGAAACCTTTTGTTACATAAACCTTTTCCTGACCATTACAAACGTAATAAAAATATCATATTTGGTGCAGACGACCGGATGTTATGCGCGTACATAAAGTCCGGTGATTGACTTATAATTATTATTTACTAGAATATGAGTAAGTTTGGATGTTTGTTAATCAATCACCACAATACGGCATAATAGATCTGGTTTTTATTCATGCAGAGATAAATAATTATTGTCTATAATAACACAAAGGCTCTGTGTCCAGCAGTGGACTGTTTAGGCTGGTGATGTGATGTGAATCCGCACTGATAGATACGTAACTGATTAATTAAAATTTGAGTATTTGTTCTAAACTGAATTTAATGTTATTAAAGTAGTAAAGTAAAGTAACAGCCTATAATCATCCCACTTCAGGGAAAAGGCCTCCATCATTGAATTCTAGTTACCTCAGCAATGATGGGTGTACTGGCATAATCACCACGCTTGCCAAATGCGGGTTGGTGATCACAAACCCGAGCAACGTTCAAAAATTCGAAACTGTTTTTTGTTGCCCGACCCGGAAATCAAACATGGGACCTCGAGATCATGGCCCGGTATTTAAACCACTAGACCAACGGGGCGTTTAATTTACTTTCATAAATTCTGATGAGCAATGCTGTGATCCAGATGTCTAATACGTGACATAAAACATGGCGGCTGAAAAACTTTAACCTTACTTTTACGGCAGGTTCCAGTAAAACACTTAACTGCGACAAAACTACGTTTTAAACCAGGCCTCTCTGACACTCACAATAAATGAGACAGACTCTTCTTAAAAAGAGATAAGGTCTTAACATGTTTTCTGTCTGGATGTGGCTTATTATTACAGTTAACGAGATAGTAAAGCAAACATGGCCAATGTTAAACAATATCGGACCGTTCGCTCCGACATAAAAGCGCATTAATTATAATTACGACGGTTACATTTAATTCGGTTGCATAAACTGCCGGTCGCTGTGTGCGTTGCACTTTGTTAAAACTGTGATTAGGGTGGCAAGGATTTGAGATGTTTAAACGGATAACTGAAATTAACGCGTTGACCGTTCTGACAGCCCATTGTAAACATCTTGTGAGCCCCATTGGAGATTACATTTAACAGCTGTTACATTGTTGTTTCTGTAGTGGTAAATCTACAAAAGTGAGGGAAAATAAGGATTGAAGAACTGGGACTAGTTCAGTGTACGTTCGTCAGCGCGTATCATGCGTGATAAAACTAATAAATAAAAACTGTTCTACCTTAATAAAATATTTGGATTTTCAACAAATTTACTTTAGTGATAAATCCATTTTGTATTGATACTTTTAACGTTTTTAACGATAACGAGTTATCTTACGTTTCGACCAGGACCCCTCAGTTATTTATACATCATTTTTCAATAACGTCCCCTTTCTCTGAAATACCTCTTTTTTTTTAAAGTTTAATGCCCAAATGTAGTGCAGGCAGCGTATTGCCTGAGAATACTTATGAAGGTGAATTTGTGCGAAATACAATGTTAAATTAATAATTAGTTATTATGATTTGATTATCGAAATATATATTTTTCATTTTTACGACTTATTAACAGTGTAACAAATCATTACATTATAAAATTAGACTTTTTTAAACATCCCAACTTAGAGCTAAAATCACACTAAATGTGGCTATTTTTGAAAGCCCAGATGCGAGATTTGTAGCATGAGATGAAGGAGGCCTACGTCCAGTTGTGGACAAACATTGATTGATTGAAGGCTACTTTTAAACTACTTTTTACTAATATTAACTGATTTTAACTAAAGGCTATTATTAGGATTTTATTTTCGTTTTTAGGTGTCCTAGTTTGTCCCCGAATACCAACAGTCGTGGTCACCCCATGTAATTACCTGATGACCGCTAATTACCTCGTATTTGAGCGGCTCTTTGTGCGCTCGTTACATTGTTCCTCCGTCCGTCTGTCAATGATCTATATAGATGCCTACGTCAGTATTTATTACCGTACAACTCTTGTCACAGGCGGATCTTTCCCGTTTGTACACATTCCGTCACATGCAAAAGTTTTATTAAAATTTAAACAAGTGTTTCAATAAGCAGTGACTTACTAAGAATGTTATGTGATATTTTCACTTTTTTTTGTTATTCAAAAAGTTGGATCAATTTTTTAGTACCGGTCCACAGTCATCAGCAAAATAATGTTGCCAAGCTACAAAAGTTATGTGTGAAAATTTTTGCTAAAATTTTGCGGGTCGTAATAATTTATTACATTATGAGACCACAAATGTTGAGTCAGTGCAAAACAATCAATCAATGACCATCAAACACCGACTCAAATTTGTTTATTTGATAATAATTAAAAGAATAAACTATGTAGAGATATGTTTAAATCCACGTGAGTTATGTCACTACATGTGTGGCCAGCAATTAGTGCTTTATTGCTCATTTGTATGATAAGTACCTACGAAGCCTTCTCTGCAAACCTATACTCCATTAGCAACAAAATTAAGTTCAAAATCAAAAAACAGATGATAATAGTAGTAAGGGTCAATTTTGCTTGGCACAGGATGCTTGAGTGAAAGAACGTAGTTTCGATTGCAAGTTTATTTAGCGACTAAAAATGTTTGCCTACAGAACATTATTATAAACTGCATTGATGATTTACAAATACATATCTATAGGCATATAAAGAAGATGCGGTGAGTATAGTTGCGCGCGGCATTTAAGACCTATATTGTATTTATAATTTAACCGACAGTAAAAGGATAGTTATGATTTTGTGAATCAACGTAATATTATAAATTTGCTTATTATAACGCGAACATACCGCCCACCAAAGGACTTATGGTCCTTTTATACCTATAAACATGCTTACAAATCAGAATAATTGATGATAATCATAATAATACACTAATATTCATTCACTACCACTTTCGTCATGCATAGGCAAAGCACACAATTTCGTTACAGTTCGTTTTGTAATAGTATCACCGCTTTTCACACTGTAGACTCTTGTAAAACCATCTATCCCTGGGTGTTTGGCGATAATCCGTCCTAGTGACCATTTTCCAGGAGGTAAATTGTCGGTCTTTATCACTACGAGATCACCTATTTTTAGTTCATCCTCTCTCTTCTGCCACTTAGGACGTTGCTGAAGCCGTGACAGATACTCATCCTGCCAACGTCGCCAAAAGTCACTTACAAGCTTCTGTGTGTATTTCCAGCGTGACAAGGTATGTATCTTAACGTCCTTTAGATCAGGTGATGGAACCACAATCGGCGCTTCACCAATCAAGAAATGACCAGGTGTGAGCGGGTTTACATTTTCAGGATCATTGTCATCGATCGGGCATAAGGGCCGTGAGTTTAAGCACGCTTCGACCTGACACAGAACTGTCGTCATTTCCTCGAAGGTGAGATGAGTTGTCAGTATTCTCTTAAGATGGTACTTCATAGATTTAACCCCTGCCTCCATGAGGCCAGCAAAGTTTGGACTATAGGCTGGATTAAAATGCCACTGAGTGCCATCTGTGGCCAGCGTGGACGCTATTTGTCCACTAAATTGTAAATTGGCTTCTCTCCAGGCCTCTCGCAGCTCTTTGTCAGCCCCAACGAAATTTCGACCTTGATCACTCCATATATGGCTACACTTGCCCCTCCTGGCAACAAAGCGTCTGAAAGCGCCTATGAAAGCTTCAGAAGTAAGATCCCCAACGAGATCAATGTGAATTGCCTTGGTTGACATACAGACAAATATTGCTATATAGGCCTTGATAGTTTTGTTTCCTCTTCCTTTGGACATTAGAATTTGAAAAGGGTCCCGCAAAATCTACGCCACTGTACAAGAATGGTCTTGATTGGCTTACCCTCTGTTTAGGTAAATCTCCCATTATCTGTGTCTTAGCAGTGGCATTCAACCTGGCACAAACGAGACACCTGTTAACTTGCCTTTTAGCCATAGACTTGGCTTTTATAATCCAGTATTTGGATCGCAAGTAAGATAACATTAGCTGCACTCCACCATGAAGTGTTCTTTGGTGAGTGTCTGCCACTATTAATTTGGCTAGTTCGTTTTTATTGCCCAAAACTATAGGATTCTTCGTTTCACTAGGTAAGTTTGTATGTCTTAAACGACCGCCCACCCTGAGTATCTTATTCATATCCAAATAAGGATTTAAAGATCTTAATTGACTTTTCCGTTTCACTATTTTGTTTATCTCTAATCTTTCTATTTCTTCTCTGTATTCATCATATTGTACCAATTTAATGCAAATGCTCAGGGCGTCTTCTAGTTCTTTCGTTGTAAAAGCCTTTTCTACGTTAGCCGATATTTTCTTGTAATTTAAAAATCTTTTGCAGAGCACGATTGTTTTTAAGAGATCGTCTAGACTATCAAAGTTTTCAAATTGTGAAGTTATGGATTTTGTTAACTCTTCTGTATAGTGATAAGTATTAATTTTGCTCTTTTTCATTTCTTCTTCTGTTGCTATAATTTCTTGTTTGTTAATTTTGATTTCCTTTTCAGATAACCACTTAGGGCCCTTCCACCACAAATCACAGTCCTTCAACACCGACAGCAACATTCCTCTTGAAGCTATATCAGCTGGATTTTCATGTGATTGGACATGGTGCCAATGTTGGACATTTAAGTTTTCGACAATTTCCACAACGCGGTTGGCAACAAACGGTTTCCACCGATTAGGTTCTCCCGCAAGCCATGAAATAACAATAGAAGAATCTGTCCATGCGAACATTTGTGACGTCGGTATTCTCATTGCTTGTCCGATTTGCTTCATAAGTCTAGAAAGAATTAAAGCACCGCAAAGTTCCAGGCGTGGCAACGAAACAGTTTTTAGTGGTGCTACTCTAGTTTTAGCTGCAATGAGTTGTGTTTCGATTTCTTGATCTTCATTTTCAAGCCTGATGTAAACAGCCGCTGCATATGCACACATAGAAGCGTCACTGAAACCATGTAATTGTACATTCTCTTTGTTAGCATTGTTAGTGCCAAGCCATCTCTTTACTTGTATTTTATCAATATGAATGAAGTCTTCTCTAATTTTTCTCCACTCTTCCTCTAATGTGTCGTTTATCTTCTCATCCCAATTCGTCTTTTCCAGCCAAAGTTTTTGTACAAGAATTTTTGCCATGACTGTACCTGGAGCTATCCAGCCAAGAGGATCGAAAAGCTTTTGAATATCCGATAAAATACTACGCTTTGTTATAGGTTTCATAAAGTGAGGTAAGTTAACATTGTATTGAAGTTTGTCTTTGCTTAAATGCCATTCAATACCTAACGCTTTAATTGTTCCATCTAAGTTTAAATCTATTCGGGCAGTAGTCGATCTCTTTTTCTCATCTATGGATTCCAAAAACTCAATACTACTCGAGGACCACTTGGTTAGGTCGAAACAGCCTTTTTTCAGGATACTTGATATTTCTTTCGCTAACAGTATAGCTTCTTTCGGAGAATCAGCTCCAGACAATATGTCATCCATATAAAAATCTTCTTTAATTGTTTTAGCAGCAAGCGGACTGTCTGCTCCTTCATCTTCTGCTACTCGTTGAAGAGTTTTAACAGCTAGGTATGGTGCTGGCGCTGTTCCAAAAGTGACACGGAGAAAACGATACTCTTCCAGGTCATCTGACTCATTTGGTCTCCATAAGATGCGTTGATAATTTGAGTCATCCTTTGTTACAAAAATCTGAAGATACATTTGCTTAATATCAGCAACAAAACAAGTGTGTTTCATTCGCCATCTCATTATAATATTTCTCAAGTCTTCCTGTAGCTGAGGCCCAACTAGTAATTCATCGTTCAATGAAATGTTATTTGAGCCCTTACACGAAGCGTCAAATACGACACGGGTTCGAGTTGTCTCCTTGTCATTTCGGATCACAGCATGGTGAGGCAAATACACTTTAGATTTTATTTCTTTTTCTGTTTCAGGTACCTTTTCTATAAACTTTTCTTCTAAATGATCATGAATGACCTTAACGTAATCTTTTTTCAAATTTGGTGTTTTCTGTAACTTCTTTTCTAATTGAATAAATCTTTGTGTAGCTATTCTTTTTGTATCCCCATAAGGAGATTGAGGATGTTCTGTTTTGAATGGTAACTTAACAATATACCTTCCTTCTTCATTTCTAGTTGTAGTTTTCTCATATATTTCTTCACATAGCTTCTCTTCTTTAGTCAGGTTTCTTCTTGTCTCTACCTCTATCTCCCACATTGATTTCAATAAGTCCCCTACGTCAACTTGATGATGCATTACGACAAAATTTTCTTCCGGCTTTTCATCAATTTCTCCGAAAAGTATCCAGCCCAGGCTTGTCTTCTGAGCTATTGGTGAGCCTGGCGGACCTTTCATTATGTTTTGTTGTATTATTTGCGTGTATTCTTTAACACCTAATAGCAGATCGATAGACCCTGGCCTGAAGTATGTTGGATCAGCCAGGTTAAGTCCTCTTATATGTGACCAATCTTCCTTTTCAATGGTTTTGGTAGGTATCTTTGTGGTCAGTTGTTTGGTCATCACGTATGCTTGAATAGGTAAACTGAAGTTTCTTTCCCATTTGGATTGTATCTGTAGCTGAACCACATGCTTGATATTTGTTCTCGTAGATCCTACTCCTACTACACTTCCTTTTACAGGTAGTCGTCCGAGCTTCAAGAGTTGAGTCGCCCTCTCGGTAATAAAGGTTGCTTGGGAACCCGGATCTATTAGCGCGCGTAGTGAAATGGTATGTCCTTGCTCACTTGTTGCTTCCACTATCGCCGTCGCTAGTAGTGCTACTCTCTGTCTAGTGTTGAATTGTGACGCAATCATTGTGTTGACTTGTACCTCCTCTTCTTCTAATACATGTGTGGAATTTAGCGGTTGTGAAATGTTCATAGGACCCGTAGACTCCATGGTCTTGTTTTCATGTAGTAGAGAATGATGACGTCTGTTGCACACCCTACAGGACATAGATAACTTACATTTGAATGCTGAATGTCCTGGCACTAGGCAGTTGAAACATAAATGTTTGTTTTTTACATACTCGCTCCTTTCAGTGGGTCCCATCTTAATGAATTCCTTGCAATGTGATAATGTGTGGTCATCTTTGCATATGAAACACGATCTTTTTGTAACTGGTGTGGCAACATGAAACGAACGTTCTTTTACAGGTCTAGTATCCCTTGTGTTTGTAATTAATTCCAGGGTACGAAACTTTGACTCTAAAAAAATCTTAAAATCATTCCAAGATGGCAAAGCTTCATGTTCATCTCTATAAGCAAACTCTTCCCAGCTTTTATGTGACTCTGGGTCCAACTTCTGCACTAGAAGATAAATAATTATAGGATCCCAAGAGCTTGTTGAAATATCCAAATTTCTAAGGCTATTTATGCATTCTGTTGTAGTGTCCAACAGTCCTTTTAATTGAACAGCTGATTGAGTAGTCATCTTTTTCTGATTAAATAGTTTCTTCATTGTCCAATTTAATATTAAACGTTTGTTGCCATACCTTTTCTTCAGAGCATCCCATGCATATAAATAATTACTCGATGTCACTTTAAAATGCTTCAACAATAACTCAGCATCCGCAGTAACACTTGTTTTTAAGTAATGAAGTCTCTGTACATTACTCAGCGATTGATTATCATGCACAAGAGAAACAAATAAGTCCTTAAATGCAGGCCAATCCTCATAATTGCCATCAAATTTAGGTAGTTGTATTTTTGGTAAATGTACTATGTTATTTTGAGTATTCGATACACTAAAACTAGCACTAGGTGATTTGGATTCCATTGGTAAATGTTCTGATAATTCTTCAAGCATATCTTTCAAATCCCCCAATAGTACATTATACAATTCCTCGCACTTAAAGAAATCTTCGTCTCTAAAATACGGCAAACTATCTCTCGATTCTTCAGGTGTTATTTTTACTAACGATTCGTGTGCATTTTTAATTGTAGTCCAATAGTTCTCAATAATATGAATACGTCCTTCAATATATCCCTTTTTCAATCGTGACTTCGGACATTTCTTCAAATTAATTTCCGCTTTTTGTAATGAATTCGCACTATCTGCCAATACGCATAAGATTTGTTTTTGTTCATCTTCGATAGTAGTCATATCTTTCAATGGAATGTGGCGTCTTTTGTTCTCTTATCTCGGGTACTCAGGCGCAGGTGTGCTCCGTCCTCCAATAATTTGGCTCGATTGCGACCATATGATAATAGTAGTAAGGGTCAATTTTGCTTGGCACAGGATGCTTGAGTGAAAGAACGTAGTTTCGATTGCAAGTTTATTTAGCGACTAAAAATGTTTGCCTACAGAACATTATTATAAACTGCATTGATGATTTACAAATACATATCTATAGGCATATAAAGAAGATGCGGTGAGTATAGTTGCGCGCGGCATTTAAGACCTATATTGTATTTATAATTTAACCGACAGTAAAAGGATAGTTATGATTTTGTGAATCAACGTAATATTATAAATTTGCTTATTATAACGCGAACAACAGAAATGTAACGTAATATTTCGCCCTAATTGTACCTAAATAACACTTTGGCTGCTAAGTTATACTGTTGAAATTACAATGGCAAGCTTTAATAGTACTGCCGGTGTTTCAACACGAAACAGCCGTTAAGATAACTCATAATTATGATATAAATACATGATGATGATGAAAAATATGTTCTAATTGAGTATTTTAGAAGCAATAGCGTTCGTGATCAATTAGGAATTTTGTATGGGCCTACAACGTCTATTAGTCTTTGTAAAGTAACGGCCTACAATCATCCCACTGCTGGGCAAAGGCCTCCATCATTGAATTGAAGTCACCACAGCAATGATGGGTACAGGCATACTCACCACGCTTACCAAATGCGGGTTGGTGATCGCAAACATGAGCAATGTACGAAAATTAGAAACTCTTTTTGCCCGAACCGGGAATCGACATGACTCCGAAATCTTGGCCCGGTACATGAACCACTAGACCAACGGGGCGTTCTATTTTATTACCTATTAGTCTTGTGACTTGTTAATGAAATTTAACAAGTGCACTTAGTATCAGTATTAAAACTAAAAAAAAATGTCTCAGGCGGGACTTGAACCCGCGTGCACATTCATACCGGGCGCGGTGCTTTTTACGAAAAATTTTTACGTTTGCTTTCATATAGACAAGGACTTCATCGAAGACTGAACTCTTACCAGGTCAGATTAAAGAATTTTAATGTGACTTCTCTCGAGGTGAGACGTAGACACTGGTCTTTCTTCATAAGATTGTTAACTCGCTCATTGACTCCCCCACAATCTTATCATCCAATAATTTCAATACCGTGTACAGATCTCGTAGGTTTCGTAATCTACTCGTATTTTCTCTCCAAGTTTTTCGTAACAACACCTCATATTATAATCCAGTGGTCAGAATGTGTCGCCTTTACAACGATATAGTGCTTGCCAAACCTGATATAGATAGCTTCACGCCTAATCCAAATGTCTTTCGAAAGAGTATCGCTGCCATATTGAAATAACTGTATTTTTAATATATATTTTTTTCTGTCTTTACTTTATATACGTAGATACCAATTATTATTGTCAGATATATGTGTAATAAATGTGTAATTTGATGTCATAACTGCTTGTAACTTATAGGATACATCTTGTTAGGTTACTATTTAGCCCTTAAGTTTTATATGTTACACTGTCTGTGAAATCTCAATTGTAATCTGTTATGTATCTTGAATAAATAAAATAAAATAAAATCAAACTACAGCTTAGAGACATTACGTCACAGCGCCAATTTCCAAGTTTGTTTTATCGCTGTAAGCCAGCGTTGTTTAACATGTTATAGGAGTTTTGCATTCGAAACACCCCTTATCTTTACATACTGATATTAAAATTGCAATTAAGCCGCTAAAATCTATATTTATAAAGGAAGTCGTGTTAGTTACACCATAAGTCGAGAACGGCTGGACCGATTTGGTGTTTTTGGATTTGTCCTCATCGGGAATAGGATAATAAGTTTTAACAACATCGGGAAGTTAACCTATCAATAAAATGTATTTCTTTATTTTTTTTTATAATGTACTTATGTGTTACGTGAAAAATAATATGTCGAACTGAGTATCTACATTCTTTTCTTACATCAGTTGAAAATGAACCGAAAGTGTCAAAGCGCGATAAGACGATACAATCTCCCAACAAAGATGCCACAACGGAAACTTCTCCACGATAAACGACATAATGGCTGGGCTGATGTGATGGAGATTTGAGCTATAGCATTTGCGACCGGGTTCACCCAATAGAATAATGGTGGAGCAGGAACCAAGGGGCGCATTGTTAGAGAAATGACAATAATACAAGCGTGCTTGCCAATTCCAATTGTGAAGGCCAAAAGAATAGGCGAGAGACATTCGCAATTGGGTTTAGTAAGATCCTTAGTTGAAGTGAGTTGGAGTAAAAAGAGGACAGTAAGATTACAGTTCGCGAAATGCATATGATGACAGATACCGCTAACAAAGAAGTTATTGAAGGGGGAAAAGAAAGACGAGACAAAAGACAAATGAATTGTTGATGTTGCACATTTACGTACACTAAGTACTAATAGGATTAAAATAAAGGAAACACAATGAAAAAAATAAATGGAGTGGAGGTGATGTGCCACGCAAGAATGTTCGCTTACAAACCGAACATTGCTTGCTGATTGCGGTTGTTTCGCCTCACACACCCAAACATCAGTATACTGCCTGTGCGTGGACAGGTTCTGCAAATTAAAAACACTGTTATGATCATACTATGACATACAATTACTCTGATTTACTCATTTCATAATGCCTGTATTCAAGCTATAATGTTGTGTTCTTGATTTCTAAGAGTTCAATACGCATGTGTTTAAATAACCTTATATTATAATATTTAATATATAAGACATGCCACACTGGGCCACACAGAGCCATCTGTCTCAAATTAAGCTAAGTACTTTTTTCCTTTATTATCATTTTACAGAAATGTTGAATCATACACTTTCAACTGAGGTTAGTCCACAATGCAGGCATCAATCCGCCACTTAACTAACATGCGATCGGAAGTAGATACACAAAAAAAAATAAGTACAAAACCATTCAAGTACTTAAACACTTATAAATTAAAACTACAAATGAAATTAAATGGGAACTAGGTAGTTATGCTCATGTAATCTACTATTAAGTACCCTGTCGTATGGGGTACCAGACAACCGATAAACTTACTTATATACTTCGACGACCTCCGTGGCGGAGTGGCGTACACACCGGTTTTCAAGGTGTCGGCTGCTCCGAGGTCCCGGGTTCGATTCCCGGACGGGTCAATGTAGAAAAAAAGTGTTTTTCTACATTTTCTCGGGTCTGGGTGTTTGTGGTACCTTCGTTGTTTCTGGTTTCCAAAATACGAATGCTTTGAATAGTTATTCAAATTGGGATCAGAACAATGTATGTGATGTTGTCCACATTTATTTATTTATTTATTTATTTATACTTTTTTTTGTAAATACATACCTATAATACACAGAAAACACCCAGACCAGTACAAACAGACATGTTCATGCACACAAATATTTGTACTGTGCGGGGATCGAACCCGCGACCCATGGCTCAGAAGCAGCGTTTACTACCGCTGATCCAAATGGTCTTATTATGAAAATGTCTTATTGCTTATGATGTTAAGAGTACCACAATCTATAAAACTTTTAAGCACTGATTTTAACTGATTAAACATGCAGATATCTATACTAATATTATAAAGCTGAAAGAGTTTGTTTGTTTGAACGCGCTAATCTCGGGAAGTACTTGTTTGAATTGAAATATAATTTTTGTGTTGGATAGTCCATTTATCAATTAAGGCTTTAGGCTATATAACATCACGCTGCGACCAATAGGAGCGAAGCATTATTGAAAAATGTTGCAAAAATAATCGCGATCAAAATAACAGAAATTGACGCGGTCGAAGTCGCGGGCAACAGCTAGTAACCTAATAAAAAAGCAATTAAATTAACGTGACAATCAAGTTTTGTCGTTAATAACTACTCTACATAACAGGCTTTTTTTTTAATATTTCACCGTTACAGCTTCACCGGGCCGGGCGGGATAACAGGCGTTGTGTGTCCCCTTGTGTTAATAACGGGTCAACCCTTCACTAGCAACAAATCAAGTACGAATTTATCAAGTGAAATTAACTTGATAAGTCGTGATTTGTCAATGTTTATTTAGAGCTCTTTCGTCAAAGAGAAAGGCCGCTATTTCATCATTTGCTAACCTTTCACCGTATTTCACAGCGTTACTTTAAGCAGTGACATTAAGACATCCGTGAAATGTCGTGAACTTAGGAGGTTTAGCAGAAACAGCGTCTAATTTGTAAATCTATTAACGGTTGTGGCTGCAAGCGTGACTGGATGATTATAGAGGGAATCTTTGTTTGTTCATCGTATGATAGACACATCTTAAGCTAAGACTACACTGAACTTAACTTGGAGATTTGAAATCATTGCCAGCATGTCTGTGAGGGTAGGTAAAACTATTCAAAGCACTTACTTTGTGTAATTAGAAACAGCGAAGGTACAACATACACCGAGACCCAAGAAAATGTAGAATAGCACTTTTTCTTACATTGACCCTTCCGGGAATCGGACCCGGTCCTCGAGGTAGGCGACACCTTGTCAACGTAACGCGTAATAGACAAACAGACAGTCAGAGCTGTTCGCATTTATTATATTTATTATCATATTTAATGATCAATAATATTGGTAAAGAAATATGCATTAACAACACAATCGTCTGTTTCTATTTGGTAACCACGATGCTCCAGGTAAAAGCCGCAAATAGCATTATTTCTTTGGTATAGATCTTACTTCTTTGGACTCTAGTCTTGCTGAGTGCGCTGTGGCCCCACCCTTATGCATCTACCTGGTGGGTCCCACTCCATTAAGCTTTTCAACTCTATATGGCCCTACCTACTCTGCAACGCGAAGCACGTATATACAGATATAGCTATCTCTTTCAGATACTCGAATTGGTATGAGTGAGAGAGACAGATGGACTCGAATTTATGGACATTGTGATGCGGAATAAGACCTCTGATTACGTTAACTGACGGATGTTTACGTTCGAGCGAGCGGATCGTTCGCCTTTGATACGTCGCCCTCCGTCATTCGTGACGTACCTACGGCTTATTTGATATGTATTTTATGTTTTTACGTCGCGTCGTCTGGGTTGTTATTTGAAGTATAGGTGATAGTTGGGCTTGGTCGATACCTACTATAATCATACGATTAGATTGTTAGGTACTTCTAAGATTTTAGATAGTTTCTAAGTTGATTAATGGTGCAAGATATTTACTAATGTTACCTAGTTGTAATTGTCGGCAACCCCGACTAATATTATAATTTTATTTTTTGTAGTGGTAACACTACCTCTCTTGGAAAATGGCTGAAAACCTAGAACTACGGTGTTTGTAATGTGCTCCTATTAATAATTAAATAAACAGTGTTAATTACAGTGAAACGGTGTTTTTTGTACTTCATCCTGAGCTCCCAGGTCTAGATGCCTACAGCAATCACTGTCAACGACCCGTTGGCCTAGTAACGGGTTAAGATCTCGGGGTCATGGGTTCGATCCCCGTGTCGGTCAATTAGAGTTTCGAATTTTCGATCATTGCCCGGGTTTGTGATCACCAACCCGTATTTGGCAAGCGTGGTGACTATGCCTATAATATAATGGTTACTTGAATTCAATAATGGAGGCCTTTGTCCTGCTGCAGGACGGCCTCTAGTCATCCCACTGCAGAACTCCTGCAGTGGGATGACTAAAGGGCGTTACTAATCACTTATAATGTTTAAATATATTTTCAATTAAAAAAAAAACTATAAATAAAAATTTCGACTGCCTGAGGTGGGAATCGAACCCACAACCTTCAGCTTACCGGGCGACTGCTCTACTATTGAGCTACCCAGGAATTCTGTCCGACGAATTTATTCATACGCTGTAAGCAAGCAGAGTTTCATTAATGTCTTCGGTTAGTACCTCCAACATCCGAATCAAAAAACATCATGCAGTCGAAGACTTTTTTTTTGAGGTATTTTATCTCCAATTTCAGTTCAAAGAGCAGTTCAAAAACGTGATTACAAATTATTGTTAAAAGCGGTCTCCCACGCGATCTTAACATGACGTTTACCGAGGTTGTTTTCGTGTTTAAATTTTCTAATATAATAACCATAAGTATTTATAGCCCTATAGATCAGATTTTTTTATTGAGCAAACTTCTCACTTCACTAAATTCCACGGTGGACCCTTTTGAACCATAACATTTTGAAAACAGTGGCGCCCTGCATATCAGATTTTACATTCTTGTTGAAAAATCTCTTCTTTTTAGGGTTCCGTACCCAAAGGGTAAAAACGGGACCCTATTACTAAGACTTCGCTGTCTGTCCGTCTGTCCGTCGCTCTGTCACAAGGCTGTGTCTCAAGAGCCGCGATAGCTAGACAGTTGAAATTTTCACAAATTATATATTTCTGGTACCGCAATAAAAACAAATATAAGAAACAAAATAAAATTAATAGTTAAGGGGGGCTCCCATACAACATACTCGTTTTTTTGGCCTTTTTGGTACGGAACCCCTCGTGCGCGAGTCCGATTTTATTTTTTAACTACATAAGATGCCGCAATATTCAGGATACTTCAAATTTTTACACTTTTTAAATTGAGGCAACCATTTAAATATTGAAGCATCGAACGCGCAGTTCGAAATTCGAATTGCTGAAAAAACAAACGCTGACCGATGTCCGCTGTTCCCGTAGCGTGTTTTTGAAAATGTCTTTTCAATTTGAAAAATATATATAAATTCATGAATATTGTGTGTGTCAGTGATATATTACATTATAAAAAAAGTGTCTTAATGTGCATCCTGTGTTACGCTCATGCACTGTTATTACAACCTGACATAAATAATATCCATATTAATAAATAATATCCATACCTGACATAAATATATCCTATTGCATGTCGACATAATTTGGCCGGGCTATAAAGTTGAAATGTCAATCATTTAATGGAGGACAGGTTCCAGGTGTCATTTTTAATTGGACTGTGAATCTAGTTCATATTTTGTGGCGGTGATCGTGTTTTAAAATTCTGTCTGTTTAATAACAATCTGTGTATCAATATAAATAAAGGAAAGGTGGACGCAACTGTCAAAGACACTTGAAATGAGAATTAGTCCGAAGTCTGGATACCGAAGCCGCTGCAAGTAAGTGCTCTCCTGATTTCATATGGTACACAGCAACGGCAGGTCAAACTACCAAAAAAAGGTCATTGAATTTATTTTCAACTTTAAATCCAACAAGTAGAGATCAATATGAATTGAGAACATTTAACTTTTTGGGGTAGATTGACGCTATTGCCTGTACAATATTCACTGTGTGGAGGATAAAGTACCTAGTCTAGTCTATGTTTGCCTTCCTTCTTTTTGTTAACCTTTGTACAACTACATTTATGCATTTGGCCCACAGCCTGATGTCTGTAGTGTGTACACTCGCTGACCATTGCTTTCAAATGAAATTTCTATGCATACTCTAGACAAAGATCCTACACGGCTACCTTTTCTCGACCTTGCACACCACAATGCAGCACAAAGATCTAGACATAAGACATTCAGCGCAACGACTTTGCTATTCTGGTCTATCCGTCAATGCCAGGCCGCCGTCACGTCCAATTTTCATATTCAGCGCATCGTCAGTGGACGGTTAAAACCCCATTTGTTCCATACATTACCGTTTTTGTTACGACGCTTTTTGCTTCCTTGAGCTCTTTGGGAAGGACAGCAACCGTACTATGTAAAGCAATGTCAACCGATCGCTAAGAAATCGCTTTCAGATGTCAACATTCTTAAACGCATAGAGATTTATTTGCCTTTAAAAACTATAGTTAAAGTATTTAGATGCATTTTTCTTTTTTTATTACTATTTGTTTAAATTTGTATTTAAAGAATAAAGCACTTTACAAATTAACGGTCACCAACGGGCACTCTTCCGAATCTATGTATTAATAGTATAGTAGATATGAAAATAGGTTATTATTATTAAGTATTTTTTCACACTCTTACCCCCATATTCTGTAATCAAAACTCATTTAGGGACTTATGTATGAACAATGTCCGATTATTTAAATCGCTCTTTGCATTGGAAGTGTCGCCGCGTCAAATCGACATTACATTCTGCATTTTTTATATTTAAACAGACAACATTGTCCGGGTCAGTTAGAATTAATATACTAATCCTTTTGATGGCGCGTGAGCACACGTAACAAGTCCCTGCTACGTGCTTTCTTGGAAACTATAATTTATTCGAGACATATGGTCCTCTCCGTCACGCTTAAAAAGATGAGAGGTGTGCGAGCGAGATGAAATGATAACACTATGCATAGGTAAAGTGTGCATCGCACGATCTAGAATTATAACTGTTGTTGGATGCTCAAGAAAAGACAGGATATTTTTTTACCACCCATTTTTAGGGTTCCGTAATCGTTCTCGATAGATAAAAACGGAACCGTATAAGAACACTTGTTGTCCGTCTGTCAAGACCCTTTTTCCCAGGAACGTGTGGAGGCATCAAGCTGGATATTATAATAAATACTTAGGTCTATAACTGTCCCTTGGAGCTGTGAAAAAATTAAACTTCTAACCCAACGAAATCAAAAGATACATAATAGGGGTTAAAGTATGAAATTTCCGATTATTTTCAGACTTTTTATTTTGTTTATAGCTCTTAAGTTTAGTCATATTATTGCGTAATTCCTTTTGTATTGTATCAAAAACTAAATAAAGTAACTTTTGACTAAAAAAAAATGCAATACTAGTGCCTATTACTTCAAAGGAAGTCGTTGAAAAGACCCCTTACAATGTGTCAGCTGACCTTCTTGCTTCAATAAGTATATTTGTATTACATATATACTTTGATTATCAGAAATTTAAATACTATAATACGTAGCTTTATAACCATCAAACTTTCACCTTTAATTGCATCGAAAACGGTTCAGGCATTTTTAAAAAAACTAAAAAATTGTTAGTATGGAAAAATGACTTTTCTCGATTTCGTCCATACAAAACGGTAATTTCATACTTTAATGCCGCAAAGTTTCAACACACGCTAGGAAATCAAAGCTACAGGTTATTATCCGTGAACACAGAATCTTGAAATTTGGTACGAAGCAACATCTTATAATCTTGTCATGCACAGATAAAAGAAAAATTGCGAAAATCGTAAATTTCTAGATACATCACATAATATAAATATTTTTAATAATTTTAAACTTACTACCCCTTTCCAAATGAAGGCGTAGAGTTATTAAATTGAAATTCATATCAAATACTCAGGTCTATATTATTTTTCGAAACAATCCCTAATTTTTTCAACATTTCTTCTAACAGCTGTAAGTAAGACTGCAATGCGTCATAATAATATAACCCTACACATATATTTTTACTCTGATTTTATCGTCACATCAAAGGCGTTCTCCGACGAAATCTTCACAAGAGTGGTCGGCCTTATCTCGAATGCCTCTTCCAAACAAACTAAGATAAGTCACTCAAGGCACAACTTAGTGCTTACGTTGTGCCGGCGCGTCTCGCCTGATACGGTAACAGCTTAAAAGCTTGCCTACTAAAGCTCCTTATTTAAATATGTCGCAACTTATAATACATATTCATATTCATCTATTCGCATATTAAGTGTACATTATGTTTTATAGCTACTAAGTATACTTATTCGATTTCTTATAGTCGACTTTTAATAAATTTATTATCAGCCAGTTAAAGTTTTATTTCTGCATAAAGACCGTAAGAGGTGCTTTTACACGTATATTTTTCCACCTGCTTCGGGACAAGTGAGATGTGCTAAGAAACGGTTAAAGAAACTCAATCACTTTATTGAAATCAGGTATGACCTGTATGAAACAATCGACAAACTTCAAGTTTAGTTTCTATAATTGATTAGCAAACATTTTGTGAAGTTAAATAAAAAACGTAACATTTACGTGTTTTTAACGCACGTTAGAGAGCTTTGAGCTTTTTTATTTAGCCATTGCCGATGGTTTTTTTTTTTTTTTTTTTTTGACGGACCTATCACTGAAACCCCATATGGGAGGCTTTAATCAGTTAAACCGGGCAGAGTGTGGCGAGTGCTGAAGGCGCTCAGCCTAGGTCCGCCACGCTAGCGGTACTCCGGTGCGGCCGAGGGTGAGGCTTCGCGAAGCGAAGCCTCAGGCTCGCTCGCACCGGGGCCCATACTAGCGGGCGTGATCGGGCCAGTGTGGGGTGCTAAAGGCACCCTACCAAATGGCGAACCCACCAGTGGTGGCGCCGCCGGAACCGGAGATGCCGTGGCATGCCGGATCACGGTCGGGCTCCATTCTGGCGGGCCCGATCTGGGAGGGGGGATCGGACAGCGACCTCAAGGGCGCCTCTGTAGGCTCGGACCTCGGCTTGGGTCGCCGTCCGAGGGGGGGGCAGGTGAGAAGCGGCCAGGCACATGATTGTGTCGGCCGAAATGAAAGGCGGGACCACGCACCCGCCTCCGACGGGTGCGGTGTGGAGAACTACTGTGTTGTGCAGTAATTGAAGTGCTTAAGGCGGTGTTGGCTGTTGTGACATACGCGGTGATCGGATCGTCGGGGTCGTTCAGCACGTGCCTGGGCCGACGGCGTCGGAAGGCGACATCCCTCTGGGGGTTGTACGTGGCGGCTTCCGCTATGAGCGGATTGGGGTGATTCACTGCCTTATCGAAAAAGCGTTGAGAGGCTTCTTTCATATAGAGGGCAATGGATTGGATTTCGAGATCTCGGTGGATATTATTGTTGCGTACGAACCACGGGATACCCGCGGCCCGACGCAAAAAGAGATTTTGAAGTGTTTGAAACTTCTTAAGGAGGGATGGGGCGGCGTGAGCAAACACCGGACTGGCGTAAGTCATCACGGGGCGGATGCAAGTTTTGTAAATTGTCAACTTATTTCTAAGCGACATTTTACTCTTGCGGCCGACTAGGTGGTATAGTCGGTGCGTGTAGAACTTCGCTCGGTTACAGACGCGATTGATGTGCGCCATTGCCGATGGGGTACGTACGCATTCTTTATCAACGTTACATGCAGTGTATGGTACACTCGACAGCACATCAAGTTAAACAGTTGAACTGCGATAACAGCTTTTATTACGTAGGTCATAAAGGCGGTCTCAAGGTCAACATGTATAGTCTGATGTGCCGCCGTGTGTACAATAGCGTACAAAACTAGACTTAATTGACACGGGGTTTATACCATGTACCTTAGTTTATATGAGTTTCTGATACTGTTGCAAGCGGCATGATCACGGGAGAGCAAGGGAATCAATTAACTCTAGTAATAGTGACCATGGAAGTTTAACGGCCGGTCCCAATAACCTATCTAGTTTTGGCATATCGGAGATAGAAAACATCTTCTGTCTCTGATTTTGTCGTCCAGAGAAACAAAGAGAGAAGTTGTTTTCTATCTTCGATATGCCAAAACTGAAGATAGATAGGTTATTGTCAGCGTACAAAACGTTCGTGAGTCTGTTGATAAACATTATAATATGTTTTCATTCCTTCTATTTACGTAAGGCTTATTTTCTGGTTAATCTGTGATATGAATAAAACATACTCCAATTTTGTCCACTGATTTAAAATTCACCCTATAGAATGCATGTGTTCAGGTTTTCCTGCTTATAATTTTAAGAACCGTTGCTTGGCTAAACAGAGTTGGTTATTTCTATAGAATTGTTATAAAATACAGATCTCCATGGTTATTCTCCGAAGCAGAGATAGAGGCAAGCTTACAAGGCGCCCGCAGCGAAGAATCTTGATCGACGTTTATTTTTTATAGAGTTTTCCAGGAGTCGATTTCAATAAAATTCTGGTTATTTCATCCATAAAAGAGCCGTAGAAAAATAAATACACCATTACATTTAGAACATATTTTATCGGATTCAATAGATACATAGGTAACATTTTTGTCTTTTAATATCTGTTTTGTGTTTTTTTTTCTGCATTTGTTAATATTTTTACTTCTCACCTTGTTTGCACCGCCTGTAAAATCTGTTTGTTCTCATTGTTGACTGGTAGAGAATGCTTTTAGCATTAAGTCCGTCATTTGTACTATCTTTGTAAAATGCAAGAACTTTCTTTGTAAAAAGTGGCAACCCACTAGTGCTGTGGTAACTTGAATTCAGTGATGGAGGCCTTTTCCCTCCAGCAGTGGGATGATCTTTGGCTTGTGCTTAACTTTACGTCAATCAAAATGTTTACCGACCGAATTGCATAACGAATTCATACGAGTATTATTTTTTTCTCTGCATCATTAATTACTCGATAGCGAAATTGTTGTTTCCCCTTTAAATTAATTGCCATAATCGGATCACGATGGAACAACGTAAGTACATAATCGATATTAATTATTACCTTATTTATTCATAGGTAATTGTTTGTACACTTTAATGGCTCGCTTCAAATTACAAGCGTACAATTATAAATATACTGTTTGTGCAATGCAACATTGTAAAGAGTCTAGTGCAAAAACTAGTGATCGCAAAACATGTTATTAATCATGTAATGTGAAAAAGTATCGATTATAATTTAAGCCGGCAAAAAAGTTAATGAGTTTTTTCAAATCCGATAAGCTCTTATAAAAAACTTATTCATGAATCATGAATGACCTACTTACTTATGTACCTACTTTTAAATTATGATTAAAATTTTAGTTCATTAGTTAAAAGAATCTTGTTTTGTGGATGTGCTATTAATAATTTCAATTTTGTAGTTAGTGCAGTGACGACCTGATTGTGGTGCTGTGGTCCGCCTACTATGCGAGTCCCGGGTTCGATTCCTAGGCCTGTTGCAATATGTTAGTCGTAAAAACAAGTCAAGTTACAGACCTTCAAACGGTTTAGAAAATTCTCAGAGTTTTTAAGACTAGATAATAAAGAGAACTTCCAACGCGGTCTGTAATACGAAACGGCAAGTTTAGATAGATGCGTAGTCTAGATATCTAAAACAGTAAGTTTATGTAAGTATGTAACGACCTGTAATAATTCCACTGCAGGGCTAAGGCCTCCATCATTGAATTCAAGTTACCAACTCACCACAGCAATTATGGGTAGGTACAGGCATAATCAACAGGCTTGCCAAATTCGGGTTGGTAATCACAAACCCGAGCAATGTTGGAAAATTCGACCTGGGGATCGATCTAGCCTCGATATTATATGTGACTGGTATTGAATATAAGTAACGAAGGCCCCAACATTACATAACTGCCATTTAAATATACTGATTTAAACTTTCATGGTCACTATCACTAGTTATTTAATTCGGGGTTTATACCATGTACCTTATTTATTATGAGTTTCCGATATTTCGGCACTGTTGCAAGCGCCATGATCACGGGAGAACTCTTGGCGCTTGCAACAGTGCCGAAATATCGGAAACTCATAAATAAGGTACATGGTATAAACCCCGAATTAAATAACTCTTGCCATTTAAATGTTTTCCTAATCATTAAAATGTTAGTAGAACTCTATTTATTTATTTATTTATTTAAGCTTTATTGCACAAACGAACAGTTATTGTACAAAAGGTGGACTTAATGCCACGAGGCATTCTCTGCCAGTCTACCATCGGGCTAAACAGAAATGTTTAGTAAGCGGTGCGCTAAAAAAAAAGTAGTTATTAAATAAAATTACCAATAAAAAATATATTAAACTACAAAAAGTACATATACTTACAAATAAACTAAACACTAATATTTAGACAATTATTATACATACTAAATACATATAAAATATTGATATATACATACATACATATACATAAATAGTTCAAACCATTAACTAAATGCTCTAATATAAATAGTGACAAAAATATATTAATATGAATGACGACAAATGATGAAAGCAATGTTCATGTTGATGATTCCAATTGCTTCTACCTTTCTTCAGATATTTATCAGAAATCATGATAAGAATACAATAATCACTATTTCATTACTCGTCTCTAGTTATTAATTCTGATCTTGTCCCATTGCCTACATTGTTAGCAACCCAGCTGCGAACTGAACTCTAAACTATTCCGAAAGGCTAATGCTTTCGATTTTTTGTCTCTGTTTTTGGAACCGAATTGGTTTAGTAACATTTCTATTAGTTTAAGATCCCACCATACAACGACCTTCACCGAGCTGGTTATTGAACGAAATGTATTTTATATAAAATTAAATATGCCAATAAAATATTGCAAATGGGTTGACTAAAAAAATTCAGTCCAGAGTATGATTAATTAACAATTCGTAGGTTAGGCGTAGGAAAGTGACGACCCCACCGCCCGCTGGTAGGTTACACTACCAGTGCAGTCAGTCTGTGGTTGATCCGCCATGCTTTTACACAAGACCACTTCGGTGTAGGAGGCGAGCACTGTTCGTAGACAAACGCATCCGGTTTCTACAGCGATGTGGCAAGGCACAGGGGAAGTGCCTCAAAGGGCGCACGCCAGGATCCGCATAGTGGCGTGTGGCCAATCACCTGCAACCTCTGCTTTCTGCCGGTCGTATCGGCCATCCGGTCCACTGGCACCAGGAGGCTGAGGTCGAGAGAGTGGATCCGCACCTGCGCAACTGCCTATGCACTTAAATATATTCACGCGCAGATGACTCCTGCATGTTTCCTGGTCTTGAGCGCAAGCCCTGCGGCGATGGAGAGCCGATGGTGGGGGGAGGATCGGTGTGTCCAAACCTTAGTTGGCATCTGCACGTAGGCGGTTGTCTGGTGATGGTCGTTCTGGGTCCCGATCGAGGCGAGGGACCGGTTCGGCAGCTCAGACAATGACAAAGCAGCCCTATTCAGGGAGCGCTCTGCTTTCCCCAATCCGGGGAGGGGCCTAGAAAAGGTGGCCTAAAAATAGCCCGTCTCATTCTCAAAGCAGATGGCTAACCGCGGTCATTTGTTCACCATCTTAATGCGGTCGAAAAATTAAACTTAAAGACCTTATTATAGGAACGTGGAACGTTCGTACTCTTTTAGACAATGACATAAACTTATGTCCGGAGAGAAAGACGGCCCTAATCGCAAGAGAATTGGCCAAATATAACATAGATATAGCCGCAATAAGCGAAACCCATCTTACGGACTCGGGAGAGCTATGCGAACGGCTGGGAGGCTACACCTATTACTGGAGCGGGAAGCCAAGTACTGAGAGAGCGGCTAGTGGGGTTGGGTTTGCTGTAAAGAATCAACTGGCAAAAACACTCAAAGAACTACCGAAAGCCATAAATGACAGAATAATAACACTTAGACTTCCGTTGTCATCGATGCGGTACCTACATCTCATAAGTGTATATGCCCCCACACTGCCCTCTCCAGAAGAAGAAAAAATCAAATTCTACAGCAAGCTGAATCAAGTCCTGACTAAGATATCATCCACAGACAAGATAATTTTGTTCGGAGACTTTAACGCACGAGTTGGTAACGATTATAGGGCTTGGAGTGGAGCTCTTGGTCGTCACGGTGTTGGTAAATGCAACGCTAATGGCCTCGATCTTCTTACTCTCTGTGCCGAATTTGATCTTACAATTACTAACACCTGTTACCGATTGCCAGAAAAGCTCAAGACCACGTGGATGCATCCAAGATCTAAGCACTGGCACCTCCTAGACTATGTGATAGTACGCAAGAGAGACCTCAGTGAAGTACTTATCACTCGAGTAATGAGGGGTGCTCAGGGCTGGACCGATCATCGGCTAGTCCGATCAAAACTACGATTCCAATTAAAAGCACCACGTCGAGCATCTCACAAGATCCCGGCAAAAATACACTGTGAAAAGCTTGTTCGCAACTCGCATTTAAGTCAAGAGCTAGATGATGCATTCTGCACTAGTATGCCAGAGACGGAAGAGGGTATATCTATTGATGAGCAGTGGCGTTCATATGCTGACAACCTTCTCACCTGTGCCTCACGAGTTATTGGGAAACCGGAAAAGAAAAATCAGGATTGGTTTGATGATTCCGAAGTGGAAATCAAAAAGCTCGTTGAGGACCACAGACGTACTCTTCTTTCGTCAGACATCTCTGAGCGGCGAAATGCTAATCATAGTCTAAAAGTAAAAGTACGTGCTCTCAAAGATAAATGGTGGGTAGAAAAAGCCAATGAAATCCAGCGCTATGCTGATACCAATCAGTCTGGTAGATTTTTTGAGGGTCTCAAAGCTATTTTCGGCCCAAAAACTAAGAAGGTAGCTCCAATTTACAACAAGGACAAGACACAACGGCTTACTGAACAGAAAGATGTTCTTGCCCGATGGGCAGAACATTTTAATGACGTTCTTAACCCTAGTACACAGACAGCTGACTTGTTGCTTATTGATAGCCTCGAAGGTTTACCGGTACTTGATGACTTGGCGGAACCACCATCTTTTGATGACTTTATGAAGGCACTGAGGAGACTGAAAAATCGCAAGGCACCTGGGGTAGATGGTTTACCGTCTGAATTATACAAATACAGCGGCCCTCACGTTAAGAACAGGTTATTCCAACTTATCCTAAAAATATGGGAGAATGAAGTAGTTCCGCAAGATTGGAGAGATGCCTCCATCTGTAAATTGTACAAAGGCAAAGGCGACATCGCTGATTGCAGTTCGTACAGAGGTATCTCTCTACTCTCAGTAGCTGGAAAAATCTTAGCCCATATTATAAACACTCGTCTATCCCAGCACGCAGAAACCATACTTCCCGAGACCCAGTGTGGTTTCCGCCCAGGCCGAGGTACGGTGGATGCTATCTTTGTCGTGAGGCAAATCCAAGAGAAGAGCCTGGAACAATACCGTCCTCTTTATATGTGCTTTGTAGATCTGGACAAAGCCTTTGACAGAGTCCCGCGTGAAGCCCTGTGGATAATGCTAAAGAAAACTGGCTGTCCTGAAAAGTTGTTAAACTTGATACGTCAGTTTCATGACAATATGACAGTTAAAGTTCGACATGAAAATGACTTTTCAGACCAAATACCAGTAACCAGTGGCGTGAAACAGGGCTGTGTATTGGCTCCCACTCTGTTTTCTCTATACTTTGCCTTTGTTATGCGGGATGCGGTTAGGACTTGCAATAGTCAAATTGAAATTAGCTCTAGAACCGATAAGAGCATATTCGATCTATCCCGTTTCAGAGCTAGGAGACAAGTTTCCAGGCTCTCTGTTCTGGACGTCTTATATGCCGACGATGTTTGCCTTATGGCCGACTCAATAGAGTCTCTTCAAGCCTGTGTAGACTCATTACACGCGTCGTGCCACAGGTTTGGCCTGATAATAAGCACCAGCAAAACTCAGGTTTTAAAACAACCTGCTCGTGGTTGTCTTGCTGACCAATCCGCTATCAACCTGGATGGCTCTACTTTGGAGGAAGTACCATACTTCAAATACTTAGGCAGCAGATTAAAGCATGACAACACACTAGAATCAGAAATACCAGCCCGATTAGCAGGTGCTGCAGCGGCCTTTGGCAAACTTAGGGCCCGTGTTTGGAATTCACACGACCTCAAATTGCAAACTAAAATATTAGTGTACAAAGCGATTGTTCTGCCTACATTACTATACGCATCGGAGACATGGTGCTGCTATAAAGCAGATATCAAGAAGTTAGACACATTTCACCTCAGATGTCTAAGATCCATTTTGCGCATTAAGTGGCAGAACCGAATTCCAAACACTGAGGTATTGCGTCGCACAGGTATGTCTGGAGTTGAAGCTCTTGTAATGAAACATCAACTGAGATGGAGCGGTCACGTCCTACGCATGCCCGATAGCAGACTGCCGAAGGCAGTCTTCTACTCTGAGCTTTCAAACGGAAAACGGAAACGAGGCGGGCAATACCTTCGCTATAAAGACGTACTCAAACGCAATCTTGTGGCTTGTCATATACCAAGTGGGAGTTGGGAGAGTCTTGCATGTCAAAGACCGGAATGGCGTCGAACCATTCACAAAAGTGTTGACCGTTTTGAATCTGAGCGTCTAGAAGACCTTGATGCGAAACGCCAAATACGGAAGACTAGGCAAAAACCCACCTACTCTTATACATACGATTCAGCTGGCCAATTATACTGTGCATCTTGCAACCGAGTCTTTAAAACCAAATTCGGTTTTGCCAGCCATATTAGAGCCCACCAGCGTAATTTATAGGAGTCGCCGTCACCGGATACGGTGTGGACGACATGATGAATTAACAATTATTATTTTATTTTAAATTAATTTTTTTTACTGGTTTGGTTAATAGACAAAATTCATACCAATCGAAAATATGAAGCCCAAAGAATATGCAAACGTTAAGTTGAGTATTTTTTTCATAATCAGGTAAATCGAACTAGTAACTTGCACCGGTCTGGTTAATTAAATAAAGTTAAATACAAATAAATATATTTAATTTATGAACACGGTGGTATACGGTTGAATGCAAAAAAAAAAGTCATTAAATTCGGTTGTCAAATTTTCAAAATTCTACTCTGGAATGAAATTTTTTAGGCAACCCATTTGCAATATATTTTTTGGCATATTTAATTGCATATAAAATACTTTTCATCCAATAAACAGCTCGGTGAAGGTCGTTGTATGGTGGGATCTTAGACTATATGTAGTTGTAGAATGTTTGACTGGAAGAATGAAAGATTGTGACATAATCTCTACGCGTGACAGGTATGAAGGACAACACCACAAAGTGAGGCAGGCAACTGTTTAAATAACCTTATAATGGACATTTTGGGTCTGCGATTTTTATATCTCACACCGTGAAAATATGAAAAAGTGGATTGACCTGTCTAAGAATCGAACCGGGGTCCTAGGATAATGAAACACGGGGCTGTCCATGTTCTTATGACAGTAGTCCCAAAGTAATATGACACCCATAGCATTATAAGCTCAATGGGAAGGCTCAACACAACATTGTAATATGTTTTATGTAAATAAAGAATTTTTAATATTTTTTTTAATAAGTGGTTGTTTGATCTATTATGTTTAGTAGAACAAGTTAATAGCTTACACAGGTAAATTTATAAATGTTATTTACATTAAAAGAAATAGCACCACCTCTTCTCTTCCTGCCTGCATTAAGTTGCAATTATGGCAAAATCCTCCTTCTGGAGAGTCGCCGACTATTACTTATAGTCAAGAATCGATGTCAATGAGGCCTCGCACACACACATATCCGCACCAGAAGAATCTACCGCGCCGCGGCGAAAGAATTGACCACGAAATAGTACCCGCGTCGCGCGTTGCTTTGTCATACGATACTAACGCAACTGATAGAACGCGAGCGCATCCGGTCGAGTGGACCACATGAGCCGCGCCGAACCTGATGAAGGAACCAAATTCGTCTAGGATTTCTGGGGTTCTTTCAGATTCGGACGATTCGACGCGGAGAAGTGTGCGAGGTTTCATGAGATTTCATATATTGAATTCTAAAATTCGTTTCGTTCGACTCGTCTGACACGTTCGGCTTTCACCTTAAAGCTATATTTCCACCGTCACTAGTTAATTTTGCCCTAAACGTGATAAACAAATTTACCATTCACCCACCCACAGTCGACTGACTCACTTTGTACTCTCAAACTCGATTACTCAGAGTAACCAGTCTTAATCAAGAGTCATGGTAGTTTTAATTCGCAATTACATTAATAACCGGCGCAAAAACGACTCGGTTTTCGATTAAACTTTTGATTCGTGCGCCCGTAATGAGAGATGTGAGTTAATTTCACGATTCATTGCATTTAATTATCTATGCGGCTGTATAGTAGATTGGTTATAAAATAAAGTATTGTGGCAGTGTTTCGAATTTTGGACATTTATGACTCGCTGGCTGGAGCCTATGAGTTTGTACGCGTAGTATATCCCAGAAGAATTGACTTTTTCGGGAATGAAAAGTAGCTTATTACTATTCTAGATTATATTCTGTCTCTGTGCTTAATTTCATCTAGATCTGTTCAGCCGTTTTAGCGTTATTAAGTAACAAACATCTATCATCTAACCAAACTTTTGCAACTAATGATCTTAATAATAATTTGGCTCTGAATATATTAGCAACAAAATGTGTATACAAAATAGGCAAATATGAACAAGTCCATGTTATATTCTCAAATTTGAGATAGAGATTGTTTTGCCAATAAATCGGTATCTAAAAACAATAGCATTACATTTGTATATAGCAAAAAATCTGTCTTAACTGGTGTGTGAACTGCTTTTTGCTAACGATGTGACTGCGCTTGCCAACTGAGTTATCAAGATATTATTGTCACAAGTGTTGTTGTTTCGCCTTTAACTCTACTATTGTATAAATGCTACTAGTGAATGTAGGTATACATAATAATATAATTCAGTAGTAGGATTCTCAAAAACAGCTAAGTAATACAAACACAACCTTAGACCACTTTTTTTTATAAATAATGGTCTTGCTCTTGACTACATACTTAACCATACGGTTAAGAAGAAGCCTAAGATGGAGCGAGCTTACCCACGTACTTTAAAGACACGTTTTTCAACCAAAATCATTAGACAATGTAAATAACACTACAGTACAAAGGTAATCTTAGCAATTCCGACGCCTTCCGCCGCGCCGTATAATCTGCGCCCGCGCCGCTTGTCAATCGTCATCATAACGCAGGAAGAGGCGGAACCTTGCCTATCTCCTTTATTGTTGCATCGGCCGACACATACAAAAACTTACCTTAATGCAAGGTACTAGGGTCCCGTAAGGCATACATGGCCGAGAGCATGGTGCAGCTGTGCTGTGGCTATGGGAGAAAGAAGCGCAAACCATGTAAATAAGAAAAATCATTTTCGGAAAACAAAATGTGTCAAAACAGCATCTTTTAAGTAGATACTTTTTTTGCTAGAATATTTTCTAATAAAACTTACTCTTGTACAATTGCCAGCACATCAGGCTAAACAATTTGTTGCAAACTCGCACCTATATCCACTAACTTAAGATTCCCTAGAGTATACTGTGATGTACTGTCTGTACATCCAGCCAGTTCCGCATTATCGTTTAAATCATTAAGATAGTGGACTATCTTCTTTCCTACGGAACACTGACTTTAATCTGTGCCTCCTCAGCCTTTATTAAGGTCTGCAATGCTAAGCTCTTATCTCCCACCAAATAAGGCTCAGAATAGAACAAAAAAAACTCGTGCATGCCCATAGATCCATCACCATTTAGGGCAGCCCCGCCTTTACTTCGTACCAAATACAATCCCAAGGGGATACTCGTCTATTTTTAAAGTAAACTAAATCTTAAACTAGTTGTATAAGAACGTATTTTACTTAAAATCCATGGGATTTTATATTGATAATAATAGGTAGTTGAATTTGTTTCTTAGGAAAAGTCGGTGTTTATGGTAAAAGAATTGCCCCTACTAGAACTAGAATTATTTTCACCTGTTTCAGTTTATTGACTTTAATTACAACAACCGGTTGATAAAAGACATAAAAGTCTGCGAAGTAAACAATATAATTCTCTAGCGCGAAGCCCTAATGAATAGAAATCTTGATTAGTTGACGACTGTTATTTTTTTTGACTTACTGAGATCGCAAACTTTGTAACGCCTGACCTGAGAATTATTACTGCATTGACTAACTTGGTTTTGAAGTCCTACATATTATTAACATTCTTTCTAAACATGAGTGTAAAGGTAAAGTCCGAGATTGGCTATTGCCTCTAGATTATGATAGTACAGAAAAAATCTTGATTTAATTCCAAAATAACTTTGTTATAATCAACTCTACTGTATGTCGTATAAAAATAAAATAAAATAAATATGCACATTAATATCAGATAAACTTTATAGGCTATATAATGTGTATTTATATGTATGTGTATGTCTGTTTATGTGTATGTCTATGTATTTATATGTGTATACTATATCAATATAATACTTATTCCGTTAAAATAACTAATTTTATATAACTTAGAAGAAAATTTTATTTTGTATTTTGAAGAATAATAGATAAAAATTATTGTAATTTTTTCTGGGAGAGGGGACTGATTCCTAAGATACAGATTCGTCCAGTTTGGGAATCAGAGTCATTAATTTAAATTGTAACTTTGTTGTAATAAAGATATTTGAATTTTAAAAAAAATAATTTTATTTAACATCAAAGATGCCGTGATAGTAAAATGTATGAGATAAATGTACTTAGTTCTTTGTTTTAGTCTGCAATCTGCTTTTTGGGACGGAGACGAATCAAACAAATCCTAGAACGTGAAACTAGATCCAGCTATTCTTGACTTAATAAGTAGTGTAAATGAAAATTAAAATATTTATTTCAGTAACTGAAGTCCTTATTTAACAAATATAGAGACAGGAACTTCTCTTTAAGAAAAATGTAGTATCCAATGCCCAACGGTTGTCTGGAAGAAATCGCTGTTGGCGATAAGACCGACAAAGTTGTACATCTTTTATTTAAATTATTTACTGTAAACTTTATTTTTATTTCTGGTGTGCAATAAAGAGTACTCTATCTATCTATCTAACATTGCTTGTTATTTATACGACTTAGTTTTAATGTATTAATTCAGTTAAGTATAACGCCTAATTGGAAGTATATACATATTAGCCTCTTCAGAGTAGGTAAAAGATAGTACCGGACTGACTTCCTCAAATAGCTGCATCAATTCCGAAGCAATGTTTACGTGCTCATCACATAGATTTATGCCAGCCGAGCATGATCGAATTAATTTATTAATGTTTAACTGGAAACGGTCGACACAAGATAGTCGGACGCAGTAGGAAAACTTCTTACATAGAGATTAATTCTAACAACAATGAAAACATTTATTTCTTACGTAATCAAATTCAGTCTGCCATCGTACTATTTACACACTCCTCTATTCTGTTACATTTCAGGAGGCATTTACACGTAATTCTGGGCCCCAATTCCGCTAATTTACAAATGGCTCAATAGAATCGCAATTGCATCTCAATCGTATATTTTGACATTACTACCATAATAAATGTGTCAAAATATACAATTAAGATGCGCAATTTGTAAATTGCGCATCTTAATTGCGCGGAATTGGGGCCCAGCTCGCTTGATTGAGTAGCTCTCAAGCTACGACATTGCACTTTACCCCTACAACTTGGTGGTAGTGGCGTAGCGGTTTTCAAGTGACGCTTGCTTCAAGGTCCTAGGTCCGATTCCCGAACAGATCAATGCAAAAAACACATGTGGCACTCGGGGACTGCCGCGGTAAAGCTATTGCATAGCTCGCGTGCGTCAAACAGCACCCACCTCGTTAAACAGCACCCCGCTCGTCGAACAGCACCCCGCTCGTCGAACAGCACCTACCTCGTTAAACACCAAACAGCACCCCTCTCGTCAAACAGCACCCACCTCGAAAAACAGCACCCCTCTCGTCAAACAGCACCCACCTCGTTAAACAGCACCCCACCCGTCAAACGGCATCCACCTCGTCGAACGGCACCCACCTCATCAAACGGCACCCACCTCGTCGAACAGCACCCACCTCATTAAACAGCACCCCACTCGTCAAACAGCACCCAACTTGTCGAACGGCACCTGCCTCGTCGAACGGCACCCACTTCGTCGAACGGCACCCACTTAGTTAAACGGCACCCATTTCGTCGAATGGCAAACGCCTCGTCAAACCGCACGCACCTCGTCGAACAGCCGTATCACCGCTGTGCCGGTCGAAGTGGGGAGCGTGAGGATTTTTCGTTACGGAATTTCTGGATTCGGTCCCCGCGCTCAAGGCCCGCGATAGAAGCTATGCAATAGCTTAAAAATATTTGTTTTATACACTTTCTCAGGTTTGAGTCCTAGAACAAGTTCTTGAGATTAGACAATCCATGTGATTTATTATTATTATTATGTATTTCTCTCTAGTAAATCTACTGTTAACGTTTTATATTGTGCTGTTTATTCCTCGCGTTTTGCACTAATTAACGGTTTTATCGTGCTGCAGAATCCGCTAAAATAGTTGGTTACTTGGATGTCTCTGTTTACGCTTCATTTTGTTGTTTTCCTCGCTATAAATTCTTGGGTAGTTTATTCACTCGCGAAACTGCTTTGTTTATTTTGTTATTTTAGAACACAGTAGCTGAGTAATATACCAACAATGTGTATGTTACAGTCGTGTTACTTCCTGCATGGAGTCATGCCGGGAACATTTTATGTGTGACCACCGTCCTGGTCTAGTGGTTCACGATATGGACTGGAATTGTGGGTGGTCGCCGGTTCGAATCGGAGATGTCGAATAAAGAGTTAGCATATGGCTACCTAATCATAAATTACTTTATTTAATCTATTTTCGACTTATGGGGCACACAGCATAATTATAATATTACGATTATGTGAGAGATTTGACGTGTTTTAATATTATAAAATTATATAAAATTAATAATAACGTAAAAAACCGAAGCCGTAACACTCCGGGTTGGAATAAGTTTATTAAGAAAGCACACGGGGAGGCGAGACGGGTATATTTAGACTGGTTATGGCATGGAAAACCTCGATCAGGTCCCTTGTATCAGGATATGTGTAACTGTAGAAAAATATTTAAGGCAAAGTTAAAATCATGTCAAAGGAAACAGGATCAGATTAAGATGGATTTACTGGCATCAGAACATAACAGTAAAAACTTCTCTAAATTTTGGAAATATACAAAAAAATTAAGTCCACGTCCGGCTACCCCCATTAGTGTTAATGGAATCAGTAAGCCTGATAAAATCGCAAATATGTTCAGGGATCACTTTTCGGTAAAACCGGTGCTCCAGCCTGATGCGGATGAGGCTGGGAATATGGGTGGTGTTGCGTCGGGTGCTCCTGTCCACATTACACCTAATGAAGTAAGAGCGATACTCAAAACAATGAATAAGGGTAAATCGCCGGGGCACGACGACCTCAGTATAGAACACCTTCAGTATGCTGGGCCTCATCTTCCTAGGGTTCTGTCATTACTGTACACATTTTGCATTAGGCACTCGTACCTACCTTCTGCACTAATGAAGACTATTGTGGTTCCAATTGTCAAAAATAAGACAGGAGACATATCTGACAAGGGCAACTATAGACCTATTTCGTTGGCTACTATACTGGCAAAGGTCCTTGACGGTGTGCTTGAGCGACGACTACGACACCATCTTAAGCTAAATGATGCTCAGTTTGGATTTCGACCCGGTCTGTCAACTGAGAGTGCTGTGTTTTCACTTAAGCATACAGTCAGGTACTATACCCAGAGGAAGACGCCTGTTTATGCTGCTTTCCTGGATCTCTCCAAGGCATTTGACCTGGTATATTATAAATTACTATGGTCAAAACTATCTGACATAGCATTACCACCTGAACTAATCACCACCTTTCAGTACTGGTATAGCAATCAAATTAACCAGGTCAGATGGTCTGGAGTACTGTCTGATGAATATACTCTTGAATGTGGAGTAAGACAGGGAGGGCTGACATCTCCTGCACTTTTCAGCCTTTATGTGAATAACCTTATCGTTGAGCTCAGCAACACCAGGGTCGGCTGCTCAATTGACGGCCTTATGGTCAACAGCATTAGTTACGCAGACGATATGGCGCTGCTGTGCCCAACGGCTAACGGTCTATGTAAACTATTATCAGTGTGCGAAGAGTATGCCTCTAGGCATGGACTTCTTTATAATGTTAAAAAAAGTCAATTTATGGTGTTTCAGTCAGCTAATAAGAAACCGATTCCTGTATCTCCAGTGAAACTTCTTAATGTTGCACTAGAGAGGGTAACTCAATTTAGATACCTTGGACACATTGTTACTGAAAACCTATCGGATGACTGTGACATCGAACGAGAGAGGAGAGCGTTATCGGTCCGTTGCAACATGCTCGCTAGAAGGTTTGCTAGGTGCACAAGAAATGTCAAAATTACCCTCTTTAAAGCGTATTGTCAAACCTTTTACACCTGCAGCCTGTGGTGTAACTACACGCAAAAGACCTATAACGCTCTAAGGGTTCAGTACAACAATGCCTTCAGGATGCTAATGGGGCTACCAAGGTTCTGCAGTGCGTCAACTATGTTTGCGGAAGCGCGTGTGGACGACTTTTACGCTGTGATTCGTAAACGAACGGCTTCGATGCTTACTAGAACTCGAGATAGCGCCAACAGCATCCTGCTGGCTATCAAAGATAAGCCATCGTGTCCCATCTATAAGCACTGGGTTAATAATCATGTGTTAGGATCCAGGAACCGGTTTTTTGACTAATTTAGATTATTATTATTATTATTATTGTTATTATTTTAAGTATATTGTCTTTAACTCTAAAATGTATGGATCGAGGCGGTCTGAAATAAACGTATTATTATTATTATTATTTAATGCAAAGTCAATAATTGAAAAAGATTTAATGGCTAGCCAGACATAGGTAGGCTTTTTCAAAGGAATGAATTTCCAATAATCGACATTTTCAATAATTAAAATTTGAGAGAAGACAAAAGCGCCTTCTCATTTCTAACTTATTTAGCCGCCTCTTACGACATCATTTAGGAAAAAAATATGAATAGTAGGTCTCTTAGACCCGCAACACACCATCTAGGCACACAGACAAGATAAGATCAACAAAAAATGCATGAGATCCAGAATTAGTATTAACTAGAAAGTAACCCTCAATAGTGTAACTAAATAGAAAAACCGGCCAAGTGTAAGTCGGACTCGCGCATGAAGGGTTCCGTACCAAAACTGCAAAAAAAAACTGTTTTTTGTATGGGAGCCCCCACTTAAATATTTATTTTATTTTGTTTTTAGTATTTGTTGGTATTGCGGTAACAGAAATACATAATTTGTGAAAATTTCAACTGTCTAACTATCGTGGCTCTTGAGATACAGCCTGGTGATAGAGCGACGGACAGACGGACAGACGGACAGACGGACAGACAGCGAAGTCTTAGTAATAGGGTCCCATTTTTACCCTCCTATGTAAGAAGCTTGCCGAAAAATGAAAATTTTTGAATGTTTTGTTCAATCAAATTATTGTAATATTTATGCAATATATTAATTGATTCTTGTCTTTCAATAAATCGATAGATTTATAAAAAATTCAGGATTTTGAAGTTACTAAACCAGAAATTATGATAAAACTGCTGACTTTTGGAATATAAGTCGCCTTGAATAGCGAAAGATCAAACTTCAAATACTCCAAAAGCAGTCAACTTATAATTAAGTATAATAACGTACAAATAATGACAAAAATCAAATTTGTAAAAACCCGAAAAGCCCGGGTTTTTCTATAACCCTGAAACCCGGAAAAACCCGGATTTTACCGGTCCGGGTAAACCCGGGCTCGATGCCCTAACTAAATTGTATCTACTCGTATACTGAGACCATCAAGGTTGGATTCACAATTATATGTATTTATTGACTTTTTACTGTATTGAATTATGTTCTATTGTGACTCTGTTTGTGGTCCTTTTCAAATAAATGAAAAAAAAAAACATTACTTTATTTAATAAAATTCTAAATTTTAGCTGCTGGGCTCTTCAAAATGCCAGCGTGGAGTGCCATTGAAGCAGCACATGGGCGATAGTAGCGTATCTTTAGAAGCGACTGACTGACATTTCTTGATGTCACTCAGCGCACTCGTGAGTGACGGTGAGGCGACTGAAGATAAAAATAAGTACGTCATCCTATTTAACACGATCTAACCTAACCCAGATTTGGTGGAGTTACAGTTTGCGTCTACTCATGTTTTTAGTGAAATAGACCTAAATAGTCTATCTCAAATTGAATAGTGCAGTTTGTGCGTTAAGATCGATAAGAAGATAAGAATTTAGAAAATTTTCCCTGCTTATTCATATTTTTTCCATGCCACATTATGTTTTGATGTCTTGTATGTTTTTTTTTTTTACTGTAATGTGTTTGTAGTCAATGAAATATTTCTTATTCTTTTTATTTTTATCTACATAAAAGACTCGCACGTCGAGTATATCTTCACAATAATATTTCAAGACATGCCAGACTGTGCGACAAAAGGTCATCTAGTTACAAAATGAGTTACTTATTAAGCTTATCCTATGGGTACTACTAGACCAATAAATATAATATAAACTTATTATTCAAACATTATGTTTATGCACAAATATTTGTACTTTGCGTGGATCGAACCCTCGATCCATGACTCAGAAGCAGCGTATACTACCACTGAACCAAATTGCTCGTATATGTGGGGCACGGACAGTTAACGTGTTAAGAGCTCTATGATGTAAGGGTGAGTGTATATAACATTTCTCGTAACGAAACTTTAAGTCGGATACAAGAATACGAATAAGTAAGTTTCTTGTGGTAGATCTTTGGTTAAAGCTTACTACTAAAGCCCGTTCATCCAGGAAACACCAGATTCTTTGGGGTATGAATTTTGCTATCTCAACAGATTGCCGTTGCATTTTACGTCATTAAACTAGATGTTCCGTGCGACTGCGTCTACGCATGTGTATTGATTGATTCTCTTCACTTGCGCAGACACAGTTATGTTAGGTTCATCACCTGTTTAAGGGGATATTTTCCTGGTGTAATAAGCCGTATTTAGGATTTCAACTTCAAATTATTAATTTTTAAACTCACGCCTTTTTCCCGGAGGGGTAGGCAGAGACCACATCTTTCCACTTGCTACGATCCTTACAGACTACTTTCGCTTCATCCACATCTTTTCATACACGCTCGCCGGTTTAGGGTACTCTTGACCTGACCTTTCTTTAGAACTTCCCCGATTTGATCAAGATAAGTTCGTCGAGGCCTTCCCCTTCCAACATTTCATTTTTAAATGTCATTTACAAAAAGAACGTTATCATTCTATTTCACTTTCATAATTAGATAAAAAACGCTTCAGAAATCTACAATGGTATGGTGGATTGGGGACATATATCGGTGTGGGTTACATAGCGATTTTTCAAACCTATCTGGAAAACATGATAAAATATCAGCAATTAACAAGTTCTAATTAATGCTTGGGCAATTTCGAAATAATATCATGATGTTGATTGTCATCTGTATGAGAAAATTGCGTCAAAAGATGGAATGATTACTTACTCAATGTATAATTTCTTCATCGTGTTGTAGCTTTCAATAAATACAGCACCACCCCTTCTACCGTACAAGACCGTTGGAGTTCATAATACGAGCACCGTCTTCTCTCGCAGCTGATGACGTCCAGTTGAACCAGACAAAGAATTCAGTCTCAAAATATTTAAAGGGCCGTTTTTCCATACTAACGTGGGGACTACTGTTTCCTCCCAGGATAAAGTCAGTAAAGCAATTTAATTTATATTATAAAAATCCATGGCCCTATTAGCATATTTCTATGTTTTCTGTTTTTTCATAAATTAATTAATAAAAAAGATATGAGACCTCAAAAATCGAAAAAATTCGCCAGATTTTCCGCTGTGTTCAAACATCCAGAAAACAAATTTAGCTAAATTTTAGAAAAAAAGGATACCATACGAACACTGCCAAAGCCTTTCTTTATTTTTAATGAAAAAAATATTTAAATCGGTCTAGTTTTGGAAAAGTAATCGGGGGACTACGAAACGTTAATTTGGTGTGTTTTTAGTACGTATTTTCGGTCCAAGAAGCAGTTGTCTCTATCACACTCTGCGGTGAAGGCGTTTGGCACTGCGCGACAGCAATAGATTTTACAAATACCAATTTTTCAATTCTCTCGCCCGTAGTGTTTCCTCTTAAGTCGTTAAGCAGACGTTGAACGTTGGCAGGCGACAGTCTGCGACAATAACCGTGTTATGTAAAGTGAAGTGATCACTATAAAAATAACTGGAAAAATTTCAAAATTCATGGAGGTCACCGGGTCCGCTAGTAATAGGGGTTAAAGTATGAAATTGCCGATTATTTTCCCACTTTTTATTTTGTTTATAGCTCTTAAATATAGTCATATTATTGCGTAATTCTTTTTGCATTGTATCAAAAAATAAATAAAGTAACTTTTGACTAAAAACAAAATACAATACTAGTGCCTATTACTTCAAAGGAAGTCGTTGAAAAGACCCCTTACAATGTGTCAGCTGACCTTCTAGCTTCAATTAAGTATATTTGTATTATATACTTTGATTTTCAGAAATTTAAATACTATAATGCGTAGCTTTATAACCACATAACTTTCACCTTTAATTGCATCGAAAACGGTTCAGGCGTTTTTAAAAAAACTAAAAAATTATTAGTATGGAAAAATGACTTTTCTCGATTTTGTCCATACAAAACGGCAATTTCATACTTTAACCCCTAATATTTTAATTATACTTTTTGCATTCGTTACCATCGTCCGTGAAATGCCTAATGACATGTCTTGTTATCAGTTAACATAGTAAGTGTGGTGCACAAATAGTCTGCATTACTAAAATGTCGTTTGTTAGACTACTTATTTAGGGTTCAGTATTGTATGCTGCAAAGATAAGGTAATTTACCAAACCAAAGAGTCGGGGTAGAAGACTATCAGCCCACTACTGGAAATAGGCCACGGTATGAGGAGAATTACATATTTCTACTACTAAGTACTATATATTTTACTACACTACATACACTTTGGTTAGCGACCGCAGATTGCCTAACATTGGAGAAAAGTCACTGCTGTCTTTTTAACATTATCACCAGCCTATCCACAGCCTGTCCACAGTAGGCCTGTTTATGAGGAAGATTCTGCCACGTTTGGCTAACGGTTTGGCGACTGCAGTTTAACCAATAGTGAAGAAAAGATGCAACGTAGTGTAGGACGCCCTCAGGCCAGATGGAGTGATAATTTGCGCAAGATAGCTGGCAGGAGCTGGATGCGAGAAGCCGAGGATCGACCTAAGTGGCGTGCTACTGGAGAGGCCTATGTCCAGCAGTCCACTGCGATAGGCTGATGATGATGATGAAAAATATGCAATCGCCAGTCTTCCTTTGCCAGTTATCCTTTAGTCACCTCTTACAACACTGAAAGAGAGTAGCGTAATTTTTTTTGTGTCCACCAATTTGTGTCGACGTTGAATAAATAAATATGAATCACATACATAATTGTTCTAATTCCAAAGTAAGTAACTAGTAAAACACTTAGTTTTTTAGAGATCAGAAACAACGAATGTACGAGTATCATAAAACAGTATAGAAAAATACTTTTATTTTACAATTGTGGGAATCGAATCCGAGACCTCTGAGTCGATGTGACGATGAGTAGGTACGTCAGACACTACTAATGAGGTGAAACTTCTACATGAATTATATTTAAAATAGTAAAAATCGCAGAACGATTCAACAAAACTGCAAAGAAACAGTAAAAACAAATCTAATCGCTACAGATTATTTTTCTATCAAAAACCAGTGTAAGCTCAGTCCGCTCGCGGGCGGTCTAGGTACCTCCTACTAAGTAAAAGTTAAAGTGGATGTTGTCGCGAGTTTTAATTGCAAAGATAAGAGGACTTAATCTTTATTTGCCGAGTTCAGCCGCGTCCGGTTACAGAGGCTTACTCTGCAACGAAGTCCGTAAAATCAGTTTTATTTCTACAAATAGGTCCCAGGAGGCGCTTTTACACGTACATATTACAATATTTAAACCTAAAATTGCTTGGGGACAAGAGTGGGCAAGTGCCGAGAAGAAGAAACGAAACTCGGTCACTATTGTCGGCTTCTTTTCAAATAATTATGTTTGCAAAAATACATTTCAATCGTTGATAAGTATAATCATTAAGAGTAGCCTTCTTTTATCAGCATTACTATATATAATTTAAATTTAACCTTCGTTCTTTCCCTTCGTCTTTTCTCATCACATGTCTATATCAAGATAGGCGATTTCCTTTCAACTTTTCTACTATTCGTGCTACTTTCATACTTCCTCTAATATATTCATTTCTTATTTTATAAATTTTTGTCACTCCACACGTCTACCTTAACATTCTCATTTCTGCTGCATGCAATCGTTTCAAGGCCCACGTTCAGCACTGGACAAATTATTTTCAATTTACAGCATCACCAGCTGTCATAGCCACTGACAAGCAAGTCAGTGGCAGAGCAAGTAGGTAGCTCTACATATTGTATCGTATTTATGACTTGTTATTTTTATTGGCGGGTATAAACAATACAAGGCAATATTTATCACTATTGTTTTGTTAGGTAACGGAAAATACCGTTAATATATTCTAGACCAAACAAGAGGTATTCTATTAAATATTACCTATATTTTTGCCTCAAGATAAGAACTAATTAATTTAAACAATGCGGAAAATTATCGTAATTACAAATGTTCATTTTAAACCCGAAGCTATTCGACATAACGTTACTCGAATAACACTAACATTAATCTATGTTGTTTATTATAATACCGTTGTGTGATAGTTAATTATTTACTTAACTAAAGCATATATTATCCAAACTCACGACTATTCTACTGCATTACGAATAAATTTGAATCGATTAATTATATTAAAGATAATTTCTGTAAGAAATTCAGAACGCAGCAAAATTAATGATAATCAAAACTTAATTAACGATGTTCGTGATACAGCGAATTCCCGCGATGAGGCAATTCGCAAAATTACCGCTCCGAATGTTAAAACACAATTTAAGAGGCTTTATACTTTCTAATTATTATTTTAGTTTATGATGTACGCATTACGGACTTGATTACGGATACAAATGCTATTCTAACGTTTGTTTTTTTAATTTAATTGTATATAATAAAAATCCTCTTAAAACTCTTTGTGCCTACATAAAGAAAGTACATAGTATCAACTCGCGTTCACCGATGGCGCTGGGCTTCGAGCAACGCGGCCTTCCGTTACGGGACGGAAGGCCGCGTTGCTCGAAGGCGCTGGGCCGAGTTGACGCTCGGTATTATTTCATTACTTTAAAAATATTGACGTTTTGTAAGATAAGTTAATCTAGGAAAAAGAGTATCCGGTTTGAAGGTTTTTTGTGGTATCTACGACGGTTCTGATCATCACAAAGTTACTGCTTTTAAATATATTACTTTGTGATAATTTGAACAAATCTTGTCCACATATGTTAATTTAAAGAGTATTTTGTTTGGACTTATACATTTTATATATCTAATTAGTGACTAAATCCACTCAGACATCTATGTGTTTGTAATATTTAAAACTGATGCTGAAACTATTCAACTTACAAAAGTATATTATTATCCGATCATAAAATAGTAATAAATTATAATGGAATAGTATAGAAAATAAAACGAGTTGTTTAATCTGCAATAAATTTCGTACTATTCTATGCAAAAACTAAATGCACATTTTAATGAGCCAATTATTACTTCACTATCTAATACATAAATAATCTGCATGTGGCCAAATAAAATGCAAAACAAAAAGTTTGAATACCAAACTCCAATTTGGGGTGGCATTTAAAAACTTGTTTAGATTGTCCGGCGAATGTCGTACAATTTCCTTTCCCAATCACTAATTACTACCATATAAATAAAATGCTAAAAGCCCACTGTTCTGTGGTAAAAGTGCCGAATTAAATCCCGGCCAGCGTGCTGGTGGTCGACAATTATAATTACTGGTTTCGTCCCGAGAGAAATTACAAAAACGTAATTGTAAGTTGACCAGATGTTAAACTGTGATATGAGAATTTATGTGTCATTGTAATTAAACTCTTTGAAGTGAGCAAATTATACAGTTCGACTTTGTTATTTTAATTGCATATTCTTTCGTATATTCCCTTATGTAATCAAATCAAAGTATATTCCCGTTAGTGTGTGGTACCGTCCTAGAATAGAATCCACCACCATCCTAATTAGAAGTAGTAAGAAAATAATAAACTCAGGCGTTACTTTGCAGAAATCCGTCACTAATTATGAAAATAAACAATAATTAAACATTAAGTTCGGTCAGTACCAAACAATAAAAGAAAATAGGTACCTATACCACACTATATGTACCACCACAGAGTAAGCAAACAGTAAGACATAAGAAAGCCGAAAAAATATGTTTTACCCCATTATTCTACATTTCGGCAGGGTTTTTAAGATTTAAATTGTACTGCCAACCTAGTCAAAATATTTGCGTTATTTATACATTTTAATCATTATATTGTTTATTTTAAAATAAAGAATTCTTCAAAATGGCTGATCCGATTTGGTTGAAATTTTGTGTAAGTATTTCGATTGGTTACTGAATGGATTGAAAACCCGGACCCTGTTGCGCTGCTTTTCCGAGCAGAATAACATTGGTGGAGTCGGCTAGTAGGTATAGATATATAATGACGTCAAAGCTATGATCTTATTGTTATAAAACGTGACATTACTCGAATCATTCATGACAACAGTCATCAACAAAAGGAAGAGAATAAATAATTTTGTTTGTCATTCTTCTTAGAATTGATTCGATCATTGTCGAATTTATCATTGTTGTTTTTGCGTGGATAAACTACCTTATTTTGTATCTTAGACTAAAGAGATTGGCTAGTTCAAAAAGAAAAACATCCTTAATCATCATAAACGAAAACATCCTAAATAAAAAATGTAAGTGGCTCAATTAATTTGTCGTTGTAACATACCAGTTTACATGTTGAATCAAAAACAAATGTTTATTCTGATAATGATTCCTAAATATGAACGCAAATACAAATACGAATAGAAAAATATTGGCCTCCTTACCCAATACACGCCATTGACCTCAATCGTTTACTATTATTGTAAAGTGCCGCTCTAAACGCGACTCTACCTCTTTACCAGGTTCTTTTATTTCTTCCCAATACAAATTTCCGGGATGAAAAATATCTTATATCCTTTTGAGACCCTAGTGTTAGAAAAACACGTACCTAAACTATTTCAATACCACACATAAAGATAAAATTGCCATTCCAAGTTTCAGTCTGCGAAAAGTAGGAAATTCGGTCATGGGATATATGCATTAGATTTTTAAACATTGTCACTGTTTATTTTCTGAACTTCCTGTATATGAACTTAATCATATTTTAAACTCATTTTAATGAAAAAGTGCTATATACTATTAATAATGATAAAAATGTATGACATTAAATACTGTCCACCAAGCTTGCCATATTCACCATTGTCTCAAAACATTTTGTAAACTTAATTAGTTAAAAAGACGCTGACAATATTGACCGAGTTTCTTGCGCTGCCTGGCACTAGCCCAGACTTGTCCCGAAGCAGAGGTTAAAATACAGGGTGAAATTTTAACTACCTTCCAAATTTTAATATATCAATCTACAAGTCTAAAAACAAATGACGTATTTTTTCTTTTAGTCAGTTCGAAAATGACAAGATAAAGCACTTAGAAAATGTCCGCCAAAAATCAAAAATTTTTGATACGGCCGCCTAGCAACACTTTTTTTACGCGTTGCGCATCTCATTCATTCATTACGATACTATTTATAATTTTTTGATTTTCCCTTTATACCCAGGTCTAGGACCGTGAAAATTTAAAACTATGTTGCGAAAAATATTTTCGGGTGACATCTTGATTTACACTGTTTACTACATATACCTATAGGCTCTAAATACGATAATGAACGCCTAAAAAAATTTTGGAAACTGGTTAAAATTTCATCCTGTATATATTGACGACCTCCGTGGCGGAGCGGCGTACACATCGGTTTTCAAGGTGTCGCCTGCTCCGAGGTCCCGGGTTCGATTCCCGGACTGGTCAATGAAGGAAAAAAGTGTTTTACATACATTTTCTCGGGTCTGGGTGTTTGTGGTACCTTCGTTGTTTCTGGTTTCCAAAATACGAATGCTTTAAATAGTTATTCAAATTGGGATCAGAACAATGTATGTGATGTTGTCCACATTTATTATTTATTATTTTATTATTATTAAAAATATAGGGTCATGTCTCTTGGGGCTTATTTTCATAAACAAATCATTTTTTTCCCTTCCATCTAAATTAATTCAGTGGTTGAAGTTTCAAACACCAACTTCTTTCGCATTTGTATATTAGTAGGTAATAAGGTGGTGGCATTCACAAACATGAACAGAGGTCTCTACACCATCCAAGATCTTTAAGGTTCCATTAATTACGGGGTATGGGTTCCAATTAGATGTATCAGAGCACAGCTAACCTCCTAATTAGTTATGGACAATTATGCTGCAAGTACGGACGTCAGCACAATAGCCTACACTGGGGTGCCTTAACATAGTCGACATAGGTACCATTTTGCAAATAAAATGTGTAATGTGTGTATAATCCTAATGTGTGACTGTTCATGAAGTAAGGAGCAGTTGAAATTCACCATTTCAGTTACTAATTACATTTTTTATCGTCTTCGTCTCGTAAATTTGTGTATCTTGATTGCTCCCATAATGCCATTCGGTTTTATGCAGAGCGCAAAGGTACCGCTTTGATAAGGCTTTTAAAAAGATAACTTGAACCTTTATAACTATAGTAATTGACTTGATCGGTATGGTATATTCAGTTAGCTTTAACACTAAACAAATATAGAAATACTAGCGAATTCCCGCGACTTTGAATGCGTGGAGTTTTTTTTTCCGAGATACATCATAGTAGCCGATATCGACCTTTTTGGCAAATTTAATCCCGATTTGTTCAACCGTTTTTTCATTTATAATATATTAAGGAATAAGTAATAAATATGCCTACACTAAGTCGGAAGTAAGATTACTAGTAAGTTACTCTAATGATACCGATCGTATGCCGAATCAACTCAGACTAGCGACAGCACTTCTCATCCTATGGACGTTGGTACCTCTTAAGACGCCCGAAGAATGAGAAGAGATTATAGGAAAGCCAAGAAATCAACCTTCTTCGTGGCCAGTCTGAAACCACATAATATAAATGTATGCGTTGCCTTGTGCCGTTTATCTGACTTCCAAAACCTCATTTGGTTCGGGTTTCCGCCGTGTTTTGTAAACACGCTGTGTTTTTAACTGGAACGTCAACTTCCAGTGCGTTTGCGACGGTTTGCGAAAAGAACTGCACAATAACGTTGTTTGGAAACGAATTCCGTTTCTAGCGTTGTTTTTGAATTTAGTACAATCGGTAAAGGCTCGGTCATCTCTTTTTTGAGCCGTGGAACATAGAAAGAAAACATCTGTATTAAAACTTTAAAAAATAAGTCTGGACTCAAACCCTCATCTTCATGCATAGTATATGTATATGTATTGAATGAAAGAAAAAAAAGATATATTTATTTGACACAACATAAACAAACACAAGCACTAACATTTAAGAAAAAGGAAATAAGTGCCAAAAATGTTCCCGCTCAGCATTAGTCGTGACAGCTAGAGGCTTATCACGTCGCTGGTTTTCAGAGGTATATGTTAAGTTTTCTTTGAAGCATGAAGATGCGGGTTCGAGTCCCTGAGACATAATTTTCAACGTCTTCTCTCCACATCTCTCGTTGCGATTATGGCAAAATTCTTATGTTGGAGAGATACCTGTGTAGCGCTGTACAATATAAGTTGAACTATAGCCTGGTCCTCAATCACTCAATGAAAATACAGGCTCTGGCAAGTTTTTATTTATTTAAGAATATAAACTAAACTCATACATTTTAGGCGTAAGTTCCGGTAATGATGGTCTAAACACTTAAAAACTCTTTTGTATGCAGTAATGTGATCTAATTAAGTGAATGGTGTTCTTAAAATGAAATCTAGTGTCCAGGAAGGTGAGAAAGGGATTATTTCGAGAAGAAATTTTCACTCTACCATTGATCAAACTGCGATCACTAACCATCTGCCAAGCATGACAATAATGCCATGGATTAAGATTACCTTAGCGTCTAGAGTCAAATACTTCTATCTTTCAACAGACTGAATGTCTAAGAATGTCTAGATATGAAATGCATTGCGTATTGTTTCGACACTTTCGACAAACATAATAAATCCATCAATCGATTTGGATATGGTTTTAAATAACACATTGCAGGTAGGAAGTCGTTGGGCATTCTGATACTATGTCATAATAAATAGCCTGTCATACATTACCAATTTGCTAGTAATCATACATATTCAGAAGGCAATAAGTACCTCCGACGCGAATATATTAGCCGACAATGTTGCAACTTATACGAGTTCAACTAATATTTTACAATTTAAACTGAATATGTTAAGTGCTCTTTAAATGTTATTATTTGATCTTCAATTCAATTCAATTCATTTAATTAATAACAAAATTCATTGTGTTTGAATCATTATTACAATAATATAAATAACAACATTTACAACTATTTAAAAATATATAGCATCAATACAAATGTCAAAAAAAAAGTATAAATCTCAAATACAATATAAATTAAATGTCAAGAAAGTACAATCATGATAATTGATTACATTTAGCCATTAAAAATTAGTCCCTAAGAATTCGTCAACAGAGTAGAAGCACCCCTTCACCAAAAAAGACTTAAGCTCCTTTCTAAAATCACTCATATAAAGAAGTAGTTTCAAACTGACCGGCAACTTGTTAAACAGCCTGACAGACTGATAGTGGGAAGAATGTTTGACCATATGGTTATGTGGGATTATTTTATTTAAGAAGTCTTTCTTGTGCTCTCTCTGTCTGTTCTTCCTTGTGGAGTCTCATAGTTCTGTATGTATTTAGCAAAATTCGTAAGCAGGACCAAAATATACAGGCTCGGAACAGTCAGTATTCCGAGTGCCATAAAGTGCTCACGACAAGAGTCTTGCTGTCTTATGCGGACTATTGTTAATCTATCTTAAATAAATCAAGATCCCTCTTGATGATTTGATATAGGTATGATTTACTTCATTGTAAGATAAATAAGCCAAGCCAATAAGAATTATATCAGTACTGGCTTATTAATAACTAGCTGTTACCCGCGACTTCGTCCGCGTCCAATAATATAAATAATTTTCCCCGTTTTTGCAACATTTTTCACTGATGCGTCGCTCCTAGTGGTCGCAGCGTGATGTTATATAGCTTAAAGCCTGCCTCGATAAATGGACTATCCAACACAAAAATATTTTTTCAATATTCGAACCAGTACTTCCTGAGATTAGCGCGTTCAAACAAACAAACAAACAAACAAACAAACTCTTCAGCTTTATAATATTAGTATAGATTACGGTGTCCTGTGGTGTGGCATATAAAAATAATAGCACCACCTCCCTTCCTATGGTTAGCGTGAAAGTCGACTAACGGCCGGTTCCAATAACCTATATATCTTCAGTTTTGGCATAACGGAGATAGGAAACAGTTTCTATCTCTGTTTTTGCCGTCCAGAGAAACAAAGACAGAAGTTGTTTTCTATCTCCGATATTCCAAAACTGAAGATAGATAGGTTATTAGAAATGGCCGTAAATGAGGTACTGCCAGTAGAAAACGGACATCGCTACTGGCAAGCGTGGCGATAAAATCCTACGTTTGGAGAGGCTGGACACACTAAGAATAGATTGATATTGGCTGGTAATTATTTGGTAATAAGCAACCAGTGCTATACTTTTCACGAGAATCTTTTGGTACCCCATACAAAAAAACTTGAAATACGAGTACACAACATTATGTATCTTCATTAGCTTTAAATTCCAAAAGTTCATGTTTCGAGGCTTTTTAAGAAAGGTCCGTTTCAAACATTGAATTATCCAAAATATCTTTTACAGCGATTTGTGATACTAATACTTCACATTTAGGAAGACCAAGGTTTACAAATATTTGTTATAGCTGTTCCCCGCGACTTCATACGCGTCAATTTCTGTTATTATGATCGCGATTATTTTTGCAACATTTATCACTCATGCTTCGCTCCTATTGGTCGCAGCGTGATGTTATATAGCCTAAAGCCTGCCTCGATAAATGGACTATCCAACACAAAAATATTTTTTCAAATCGAACTAGTACTTCCGGAGATTAGCGCGTTCAAACAAACAAACAAACTCTTCAGTTTTATAATATTAGTAAAGATAAAGCGAGACTATGGTTTTGGCTTTGTAGTGATCAGTAGTACAGCGAATTTAGAAGTCGGTAAAGATTAGAGTGTAGCAGACTTATGGTCTCGAACATTGAAATCTCAATAATCAGCTATTAAGAGATAATAATCCGAGGTTTCTACCATGTTCCTTGGTATTTATGACTTTCAGATATTCCAGCACTGTTGCAAGGAACAACTTTGGAAATTCATAAAAAAACAAGGTACATGATATGAAACTCAAATTACCATATAATTTTGATTCAGTATAAACACATATCAAAGTTGCGTCAGAAAGTTAAAAGTATCAGTTAGTTAAACATAATAATTATACCTCAGCCTCACTTCAGTTAGAGAATAAGTTCCTAAAAAGCGCTCGGATTATTCACTCCGATTGCTTAATATGAAGAAATATAAAACGGTTGAAGTGCTTGATGATGGAGCGAACTCACTCCCAAGTTCCAGCACTCAAAGCACTCCCGGTTAGTTTTATTTCACTCGTCGACCTCTTTGAAGCGTCGCTCCGCAAACAGAGAAGCATTCCAACCTAAATATCAAGCGCTAATTTTAATTGATTTATTCACTCCCATAACTCGCATAATAAAGCAGTTAGTGTAATGGTCTCGCAACAAACGAGCGAGCGTAACGGATATGGTGATTATGCCGCAGTTAGGTCAACTACCATTGTTCCTACACCGGTGAAATTCGCTAGCATTTGTCTCGTTTTACCACACTCCGACTGACGCATTCATAGCAGACTACCTCCTGAACGGCCGTCACGTATAACATTACCATAACAGTGCAGTCACTTCGTGCTCCGTCACGAGTCCGTCTTTTACCGCTTCGGAATTTAATTGCGTAGAAAATTATTTTCACGAGCTCGAGACGCGAGTATTCCCAGACGGTAATGGCGCGGTCCTGGCTTTGAAGCTGTCCCTTTAATTACGCGGAGTTATCTCACCGTATCAGCTGTGCGCGCGAGTGTGCGTGACCTCCCGCCTGCCCGCCCCTCCCCGCCCCCGGCGCGCACACAGCGGCGCGGCCACGCCGCCAATCAGCTGATCGCAGTAGGTCGCGGCGCCACGCTGACAGCACGCCGCCATTCCGGCACCGACCGCCAAAAACGCATTAACCGCCCGTCCGCAGTCGCTGCACGATCCCAAAACGAAAACGCGTTTCACATTCTACACCGTCACGACCACGGCTCTTTTTAAAACCTGAGCGCTGACGGCTCAAAGGAAACTCGAACCTATTTATAATAATAATCTAAAATGTAGCTGAACGTTCCTTCCGGAGGCGAGACATGAAAGCGTTCCGATCCCTAGCGCTGTCCCTTTCGCCACACCCACGGGCAGCCGCGCCAGAATAGGACAGATGTAGGAGAGCGAGCCGAGCTGTCAAGTTCGGTACTTAAAATGGCCGATGCTTGCTTAGTTTCGTGATCGCCTAGGGAGGGGGCCGATGTCGATAATATTATGTTTTATGACGGCGGGTGGCGGGCGTACATAAATTGGGTTTTCGTTTTACGAGAGATAATACTGACGATAAATTATACTCTCATTTCGGGAATCGAATTTCACCCAGAGTGTTTTTCCACTTCCATAAGAATTACCGCGACCAGGCTACAGTGCCTAGTCGGTTGTCGAGGAAGCGTGTAATTACAGAATTGCTACTCTGATCGCTGACGCACCGTTATCAGACTGTGACGAAGGAGTTCATTATATTCGAGCGTTAATTTTAAATACTTCGAGTTATCTTATGCCATTTGCAATTTCAACTTTCGCGATTACAGTTACCGCAAACATTACCTGCGGTGGGTAATTTGCCGACTGAAAAACCTCACATTCAATTCAATTTCTCATTCAAATTGCTTCTCGCGTCTAAGCAGCTTAATTACGATTGCAATATACAGTAACAAAATTAGAAAATAAACAACGCGACGTATGTGGTTCCATTAAGTTTGCAATAACACCTGTTGTAATGAAAGTCCGCCGTTCCCCGGTTTGCACACCAAGAATCTGAGCTCGGTATTGAAGTCCTAAAAAGTAACAATAAACTTTTTACTGTCGCAGCGAACATAAAATAAATACAGCTCTGCGCTTCTATAGAGGGGCGTAATCGCTTCTCTTATGAAGATGGAATGATGGTTGAAGAAGTAATAGCTGCAGTAAAGCGCGTCTCTGGAAGGCGGCGGCAATCATCCATTAGTCTCGATGTTTATTTCGTGTTTATTACGTGGATGCTAATTTAACGCCGTCGCTCGCTGTCGGTAATGGAGTACATTCTCACAAGCGAGTAGGTAACGACCGATTTTACTCGCCAGAAAACCTCTGCGTGCGACTTGAATCTATCTAACTGCATCTTAATTAGGCTCGCCACGGCTAATTGCAGATGCTCGAATGTAACGAATCATTATAATGAACGTTTTATTGTAATTGCTATGTCTGAATTCTTATTTCCCTGAATAGTGTATGAATAATTCCCAACCGTCATTGTGGATTATTCACGACTCATTGTGTATCTTTCAAAGAGAAAATAAAACATCGAATGAATGAGTTGCTGGGCTTTTGTCTACCGAATAGTTTTGAAACTCTGCCGAGGCTGAGTAACAATATAAAATTATTGAAAAAAAAGCATAATGCTCGCTTATTCCATTGTATAGTTAGTTGTTGTATTGTCTTTGTTATGGAAAGGTTTGTACAATTTTGCCTTTAGATGTCTCGAATATCGTGATAATTATCTCAAATAGCATGATTCCATAGTTAAATTACAAAAAACTCGTTTTGTTGTTTACATCTACTTTATAATTTATTAATTATTAACAGGGTTACATCATGCGCCAATGTCGTATCTTATTTAAAATAAGATACTGCCACGACACTTCACTTATCACTTAGTCCTCAAAAACATTTTTCAAAATATTTGTTAAGCTTCTATAAACACATTCAATTAGGACATAGAACATTGTATTATGCCATTACAATAAATACATATCTAAATTACTTACAGAACAATCTTTGTTACTCAAGATTGTATCTTTCACTCAAACCTTGACGAACTACATTGTTTTGTATAAATTTACAATACTTTCATTAAAGCCACTAACAATGTTGTTATATTGAGGATATTTAACATTTTCTACTACATTCACTAGTCTGTAATTAAGGCAATCAGTATTTTCTTTTTACATGTAACTTTTTCATTTATTCTAAGAACTGTAGCTTACATAGACCACTTTAACTGTCATATCACTTATTTGTCAGCTATTAAGAACATCAAAGGAATGCAGAACAAATTAAGGTTTAATATCGTCATACTTCTTAATTGTTTGGTATGTGTTGGTTTCTTTCAAATAATTTTGTATGACTGAAAGTTCCTCGATGACAGATGCTATGAATATCAAGTTCTCCCCTTGCATTACTTTTATTAGAAAGTTTGCGGAACCTCAATTTTCTTACGCTACTTGTTTTCCATAAATCACATGAACGTAGGTAAGGTTATTATGTGGGGCAAAATTCATTTGAAGGAAGGCATTATGACAATCATATAAACCAGTAATTTATCATCTCTTTTCAATAATATACGCCGATATGCATGTCAACGTTAATTTAGTCTTGATTTCGCTATGCAAAATGACTTCAATGCAAGTCGCATGCTAGCTAATAAAAGCGACCAAAATTTACATTTCATCTGCACATTAAGTGGCTTTGTAAAAGACATAATGCGATATCATTTTGTTTTTTTTTATTCCATTATCCTTGCAATTTAAAATAGAATGTCGCCTCCGGAATCTTAATTAGGCTAGATGTCAGCATTTACACAATATTTTCTGTTTTCTTTAGGACAACAATTAAGATTATGACTGAGTTTAATTACTCCGTAGTCTAAATTATCTTCCTTCAAGTTAATAATTCACGCTCGTTAATAAGGTCATGCTTTAAAAACTTGTAACAAAATTATTTACAGTACTCTACAATCGCAATCGTTGATTACCATCATGAGGCAATATATCAGCAATAAATATACATGTTTACATTTTATTACTTCTAGTTCTGACACATTTGAATGACAACCATAAATTAGTTGCGAGCACATTCAGAGTGCCTCGCTCGTTTCAATTTATGTTTTAAACAGGTTCATTTAAGTTGAGTTTTATAAAAATAGCGAATGTCTGCTGTTGGTATCTGCTATTAACTATAACAGATTCTGGCTTCGGTTCGTTCAAAATATTAGTAATGGTTATACCAATACTTTCATTCGCTAATGCGTCCATTTATCAGCAATTCATTCCACTAACAAGTTAGGCATTAGATCGATTTAACACGTGTTTTCTATTAATAAAATCCTTATAGCAAACCGTATCAGCTACAATTGATGGGAAATCGAAAGATACTTTGCACAACTTTCCTGTTTTCTCGTTTCAGATAGATTATTATGGTTTCCTACCCAGTGCACCCATAACGTGTGTACTTGGCTCTAATCATACGAGGCAACTCATCAATCGGTCTGTTAAATGGTCATTAAGTAATTTATACTTCGGTCATGCAACTGTAATTTAGAAACTGTAATGGCACTAGAATTTTGAGCAGATGCCTTTTTAACGATGTTTGGCGACTGTCGGCCAATCGCAGTACTTACGGCGAGTCAACATCCAAGAATGAGACATGGGACGCGGTGTTCCTCGTATTAAATCCATGATATTCCACTGTGTGACACTGGAAGCACTATCGGCAGAAACACTGTCGCACACACTCACACACACGCGGCTGGAGTCCAGACTGGGATAGCCGGACGGGACGGTCACCCGGCTAACCCGCATGGAGATAAATAAAACGATGCATTAGGGATTTTTGTAAAAAGATAGTTATATTTTTGGCATTGGACTATGACACAATATAATACTATGATATGCTAAGTAAGCGTTTTATAAAGACTTTTACATGCCGAATATTCGTTAATCAGACTATTCATCAGAGGACTCTTTATATATATAATTTTAACAAACATAACCGCTTACAAAATGAGAGTAGAGATACGTTTCTAGTTTACCGCTCGGGACTGCTCTAGAACTCATCACCTATTCGAAAACATAACTATTTCTAGTTTTATTCGTAATATTTTTCTCACTTTCATTTTTTTTACTCTATAGGTACATATTATAATACAATTTTTGAACATATATTTATCGATATGATATCTTATACAGAAATACGCAACGAATCGGCGACGGTACAATAATTTAATCGTGAAGCGTCGGTTACTGCGTTTGCGAATAAATATTTTCGTTGGTGGGTATGCACTAGTGTCGACACGGTCGCCACGGTCGCCACTCGGTCCTCGGCGAACGACACATCCAAATCGTCCGGTACAACAACACAAAAATCAACGTTTAAACAATATCAACGTACATAGGTACTATTTGGTATTAGGTTCGTCCGCGCGTGCGGTCACTTATCACTCTAACTAATTACAACGAAACATCACAGAGACCGGTCGGGGCGCGCTGGCTACATGTAGATGGGCAGCTGCTGCAGGGCGCGCTTGTCGAAGCGGTCGTAGGGCGCGGCGGGCGGCAACCGCGCGATATCACAGTCCAGCGCCTCGGGCAGGTACGGGTGCGGCTTGAGGCGCGCCCGGGCGGCCGCCAGCTTGCCGCCGCCCTCGCCCAGCGCCTCGAAGCGGTAGCAGGCCAGCTCCTCGGGCAGCCGCTGCCGCTGCGCCTGGGCCGGCGTGGGCTGCGGCAGCGCGGCGGGCGCGGGCGCCGCGCGGCAGCAGCGCCGGCCCCGCCGCCGGCCCGGCGTCACCGCCGCCGCCGCCGCCGCGTCCCCGCGCGGCAGGTTGTTCACGAACGGCACGCGCCGCAGACTCTCGAGCCTGCGGAAGTGCGACGGGTGGATCATGAGCAGCGGCTCGATCTTGACGCCCTGCGGCGGCTTGGCACAGTCGGGAAGCTCGTATTCGATACTGCAGTCTACGTGTAAAGGCACCGAGTAGTCCTTGGGGGCGAGCGAGGCTGGCCGCGCGTCCCGGCGGAAGCGGTCGGCGGCGGCGAAGTCGGCCTCGCCGCGGGCGTAGCCCGTCATAGCGGGCGCGGCCTCACGGCATGTGCGCCGCGGGGCGCGCGCCGATCAGCTGATTGTGCGGGCTCAGAGCGCGCGGACGTGCGCGCAGTGTGGCGGCGGCCGCGAGACTGGCGCGGGCGGCCGCGCGCCTGCGCACCCCGCGCCCCGCGAACGCCGTTCATCCCGGCCCCGCCCCCCGCCGGCGGCGCCGGGGCCGGGGAAGCCGCGGATCGAACGCGGCGGAGGCCGGCGTGGCGGCGGCGGCGGCCGGCGACGGGTCGATACGTCCGGCGGCGGCGGAGCGGCCGCGCGGTGCGCAGAGATGCACTACGCACGGAGTACGCGCGGGGCGCGGGGCGAATGTCAAACAGCTGACTACAAAGACATTAAACAAACCGAGAGGTTATGTAGATAGCCTCCTTGCACGACTAGGTTATGTTACGAGGAAACGGGAATTTAAATACAATTGCGGCAATGGTAATCAAGATATAAAGGAAACGGAGTTTCTTGTGACTCGTATTGTAATAATATTGTACCTTAGATAATGTTAATCTCACCGTCAGAATGGAATCACGCGTTGCTTCCCAAACAATAGAAAGTGTCTGCGATTAATCTGTTGCGTATTGTGCTCTATTGATGTCTATCGCTCTGAAATCAGATTTATCTGCTTGTGTTGAAGGAGTTTAAGCAGTTAATGACAGTAACTTTTCTTTCACATAATCTACAACGCAATCTTTTTTGCTGAGGGACAGATTAGCTTTTTAGAAACTGATTCAATTTGTGTTTTTAATAGGAAGGCTACAAATGACCAGTTGTCGCAAGCAAGACTCTTTGAGCTTTCCCCAATCACTCCGGCGGATTACTAAGATTCTTCCTGTACACACAAAAAGCTAATTGAATACGGGTAACATGAGAGTCCGTGATTGCCCGGAGCAATCTTATATTATGCTCTACGTATTAAGTTTTCGTAATAGGAGCTGTATCAAGGGTTGTCGACTTGGAATCAAACAATAAATGCTTTGAAAACTGTCCCTAAAAATGGTTTTATACAAAAAACGACAAAAAGTTCGAAATAAGCCATAAATTTTTAATCTGTGCACCAAGTTTTTAAATCGCCGATAATTATCTAAGATTTACTTAGCAAAATTGGTGACATAACACGGATTTTATCGGTAGAAATATATATTTAAAAAAAATTATTTTTGATATGTACTATTAACCCTATTATTCCCCCTTCTACTTTTTATTTTTCCTATTTGAAAAACGTGTTATGTCTTACTAGAAGCTGCAGCAAGAGAAAGCAATTTTATTTGAATTCCTTTAAAGTACGTGTGAATTTTATTTAAAGGTATCCCTAGATAACTGCCTTTCATGCTTTGATCTCGTTATCTCCCGTTTGGATATTCCACCCCCGACCGGTTTTTGATTTTCTCACCACATAAGACATTTGCTATTATCAACCCTAGATATCAAGGAGGGGGTGGCACCGTCTTGAGCGTATGTCGCCCTCGTTCTCGAGTTGTCGATAAAATTGATATTCTCAGACGCCACGTAAATGTCGATTCCATTTTCAATAGAATTAGAAAACTTTGTCTATTACATCGAAGTATAATAAGAACTAGATACTTTGTGTGTACTTTTATATTAAACTAGCTTTAATTCGGGGTAACAATAAAATTTCACCCCCACTTTTAAAGGTTTGGGGGCGGATTTCCAAAAAAATACATAATGCCCGATTTTCTCGTTAGTCGCAAATAGTCCGCATACCAATTTTTTTTTTGTTTTTTTTTTAAATTGCGGAATGCTCCATACAAACCCCCCCCCCCCCCCATTTTAGGAAAGTGGGGGGTTAGAAAGATACAAAAAGTAGCCTATGTCACTTTCCATCCCTTCAACTATCTCCACTTAAATAAATCACATCAATTCGTCGCTCCGTTTTGCCGTGAAAGACGGACAAACCAACAGACATAATACACATTCTCATTTATAATATTAGTATGGATATGTGCACATTTAGTTAGGTCCATTTTTGATGCCGATTGTGTCTAGCTTTTTGTATTACATCATTGGTCTATTACTGCGCAACATCCGTTCCGCCGATAAATTTAACAAAGATAAAAGTTGATTTTATGGCCAATTCAAGCGATTAGTAATGAATTATGGCTGTCGAATACAATTTAACGTTGTTCAGACGAAGTAAACGCATTGATTAGATAAAAGAAATTAATTGTTTATTTTATTATTGTTATTCTGTAATTATGTAACACTAGCGCTTCGATCGCGACTTCGTCTGATTGAATTCCGTTTAAGCGATTATATTGCGTTCTTTATTATCTTGTGTTTCTGTTCCGGTTATTTTGAGTACTTAATTATTTTGTGTTTTTGCTAATAATCTAACGAAATAACGATTGAGAAGTTCCATACTAACTTCCACCTTCTTTCTCAACCCGGAATAATGTTGTAGATAAACTACCTAGTCTGTCCTTTCCCTAATCTTAAACTATCTGTATTCTACCATATTCTTTATGTAAACCGGTTAAGAAGTTATTAAGATACTAAAAACATTTTCTCCTCAAACTACCAGAGGACCTGATGCGGCATGGTTTTATATATTTTATAGATCTAAACGCTAAATTTTTACTCCAAATAAAATCATATATGGAGAGCTGCCATTGCTCTTTGAAGCTTTTAAGGGCTAAACTTATATTTAGTCAACCGATTGAAATTAAATTCAGTATGGTATCTTTAGTTTAATTTCCAGGAAAAATGCCTATTATTTTTATCGATATCGACTTGCTCAACTCTCTCAGTATAGGATATATTCTCAGTAACTAGATCCATCGCTTGCGCATCGTTGCAGGCGTGAGTGTGGCCACATGTCACGGAATCAGTGCGATAGCTGTTTTATAGTGGCATCTTATGTAGTTGACATAGGTGTTATTTTGCAACAAAAATGATTTGCCTGATATATAGGACTCAGCCAACAAGCCATCAAATTTTTTCTTAATCACATAAAAACTGGGTGACCCGGCAAAACTCGTACAGCCTGAGAATAAATTTTGTTGAATAATTTACCCATTGCCGGATTAAATTATATTTTCTTGTAGTCCAACCAAAATAAGGTTCACCACTCGACCAAATGTGCATTCAAACCAACGACCAACTTTACCAAAAGGTATTTACGAGAATATTTTTTCCATCGAAAGAACTTCAGTGTCACGTAACAGAAATTATTATTACAAAGTAGGTATACGTACATTTATTGGAATGATCTTGAAGTGATTAAGTGCACATTTTAACAAAATGGATCGTAACAATAGATTAGTAACCTTCAATCATTCGAAATACGATTGACAATGCTTTACAATTTTTTACTATTTATGAAACAAAGCTCACACTTTTTCATTTCTTTTTACAATGGCGTGTAGATGCAATTTATTTTCAAAGAAAAATGTATCCGACTGCCTAACAGAAGGCCCCTAAAACCTGTGACGTCACAAATAGGGGTCCTTTGTGTTGAAATATAAATTGCTAACGACGACAAGGCAAGTCGACGACCTCTTTAAAATCTTTGTTTTATACCCCGGGAAACGGAGGGTGGGAATTTAGGGGAACTTTAAAATTTTTAAATTAAAATTGATAAGCGATGTTAGGCATAAAAGGTAGGAAGTAGGTATTATGTTTTCAATAAGACTAAAGTTGAAATGCAGTAAATTTCTATGAAAGATGTCTTTTGGCTACCCATCATTGCTGGGGTAACTTGAATTGAATGATGGAGGCCTTTGACATGCCTTGGGATGATTATGGGCCGTATTTTTACTTTTATGACTTTTGAACATTAGTATATTTTTAATTATAAATATTAGGGGTTAAAGTATGAAATTGCCTTTTTGTTTGGACAAAATCGATAAAAGTCGTTTTTCCATACTAACAATTTTTTAGTTTTTTTAAAAACCCCTTAACCGTTTTCGATGCAATTAAAGGTGAAAGTTAGATGGTTATAAAGCTACGCATTATAGTATTTAAATTTCTGAAAATCAGAGTGTATAATACAAATATTATACTTGATTGAAGCAAGAAGGTCAGCTGACACATTGTAAGGGGTCTTTTCAACGACTTCCTTTGAAGTAATAGGCACTGGTATTGCATTTTTTTTTAGTCAAAAGTTACTTTGTTTAGTTTTTGATACAATACAAAAAGAATTACGCAATAATGCGACTATACTTAAGAGCTATAAACAAAATAAAAAGTGGTAAAATAATCGGCAATTTCATACTTTAACCCCTATTAAATCAATCAAGGTTCCAGACAGCGTAAAGTAGGGAATTCTCTCATGGGAAATAGCATTTGCATTTTCAGCAAACCATCACAATCTATTGCTAAATACCTGTAAAAATTTATTATGGAATTAATTATATACATTGCACTGAACCGGTCTGTATTTTTTTTTTAACTTACGTATTTAATAAAAGTAACAAAGATTCGTAATAGCCCAAGTGTCGAAAGAGTGGGATAAAATAAGTATTGGAACTATTTGAAGATGTCTACCTATCTGATTTGAATTTTTTACTGATTGAATTTAACTGAATCAAATATAATATGTGTAATTTTTTCCAATATAGGTATATCTTTAATATCTTTTTAGGCAGCAAGAAAGCATTCTGCAAAATTGAATCCCGTTATTCAGTTTGCAAACATATTTTTAATTATGGATTGAGAAAATTATTTTGCTAATGATTTAAGAAGCGGAAATCATTAGCAAAATAATTTTCTCAATCCTTAATTAGTTATGGATATCCGCAAAGTAACGACTTAGTCTATTAATTTTTAAACATACTTTTGGTAAACCTATCAACTTTTTGCTTATTTGTCTTAAAAGTTACAAGATATCTCTATCCATTGCCCTAAAGGTCCAAAGATATCAAGCCTGGCTACATAATCGATGCTCAGTAAACTTCGGGTTAAATCCGTAGGGTTCTGCGCTCAATTAAACGGCTTGTTTATACCGTATTCTAACTAACCCGATCAGTAACTCGTAATTAATTCGATGGAGCAGACACCACCCACATTACGCATGAACGGGGAAGCAGTCTCTATAGTGTAGGTAATATAGTTAAGAGTATATATACCTAGTAGAGTTTTAGGCCTAGTTCGCTCGTTATAGGTTTGCTTTTAACCGACTTTAAAAAATGCTTTTTAAATTTATAAATGTACACAGAAGACAGCTGATTTATTTACTACTTGTCATTTATTTAAATGATTTATTTGTGGGTTGTATGTAGGTATATAAAGATCTCGGGACCCTGAGTTTGATCTCTGGGTAGGACAAGAGTATCGATGTTTCGAACCATTTCGAACAATGCCCGGGTTTGTGATCGGCAACCCGCATTTGGCAAGCGTGGTGGTGATTATTTCCAAAACCATCATTGCTCTGGTAACTTGAATTCAATGATGGATGTCTTTGCCTTGCAGTAGGATGATTATAGGCGGTTAACTGGGAATTGAAACAGTAAATTACATTTTCACACTTTAGTTACATATTAATGAACTCTACGTTAGACCTAAAGTTGATAACAGGTTGGGCACAAATCTAATAGCTCACGTTACCGGAACACGAAGCCTATCAGCTCGGGGCTCAGTAATTAATGCGATCGTTGTTAATTGGCTGCGTACAATACATGTAGGTACGCAAATTGTAATTGCGACCGCGGCCATTGGAAGGACTTGTACATGTAAGTTTTTTTTGTTTTAAGATAGTAAAACGTTTGCATTGTATGAAAAGTATTCAAAATTCAGTAAAAAGGGGTTTGTAAGTTTGTACGATGAATCACTTATTTACTTATTTGGAAAAAGAGAATAATATATAACGATTTTCAACCTCATCATCATCATCATCATCATCATCAGCCTATCATAGTCCACTGCTGGAAATAAGCCTCAACAATTGCAGGCCACTTAGGTCGATCCTCAGCTATTTTCAACCTAATAAATGATAATATCTAAGGGGAGCCGCAGTATCGGGAAAGCCGATATAACTGTTTAGCTGACAAAACAAATAACCGGCCAAGTGCGAGTCGGACTCGCGCACGAAGGGTTCCGTACCAAAAAGGCCAAAAAAACGGGTTTGTTGTATAGGAGCCCCCCTTAAATATTTATTTTATTTTGTTTTTAGTATTTGTTGTTATTGCGGCAACAGAAATACATAATTTGTGAAAATTTCATCAGTCTAGCTATCGCGGCTCTTGAGATACAGCCTGGTGACAGAGCGACGGACAGACGGAAAGACAGCGAAGTCTTAGTATTAGGCTCCTGTTTTTACCCTTTGGGTACGGAACCCTAAAAATATCACTCGGCACACGGATCCCTAAATTGAAAAATAATGTTCATAGACCCACCAGAGTTGACCGTACACTATGGCCACAAACGTAGTAAGTGTTCAAAACGTCGGTATTTAATCCAAAATATAATGTAAAACCCAATAAACGCAAGTCAAGTCCGAAACATATTCATTATCTTTCATTACAATGTTTAAAGATCGCGTAAAAAGGAAACAATCTGTTTTTAATGACTTAATTCAATCGATATTTGTAATCTATACTAATATTATAAAGCTGAAGAGTTTGTTTGTATGTTTGTTTGTTTTTTTGTTTGTTTGTTTGAACGCGCTAATCTCAGGAAGTACTGGTTCGAATTGAACAAATATGTTTGTGTTGGATAGTCCATTTATCGAGGAAGGCTTTAGGCTATATAACATCACGCTGCGACAATAGGAGCGAAGCATCAGTAAAAAAAATGTTGCAAAAACGGGAAAAAATATTCATATTAATCGCGATTATGATAACAGAAATAGACGCGGACGGAGTCGCGGGCAACAGCTAGTTTAATCATAAAAAAATTCAGGAACAACTGCGAGACTCGATTTCCCAACTTTTTTAGGGTTCCTTACCCAAAGGGTAAAAACGGGACCCTATTACTAAGACTTCGCTGTCTGTCCGTTTGTCCGTCTGTCCGTCGCTCTGTCACCAGGCTGTATCTCAAGAGCCGCGATAGCTAGACCGTTGAAATTTTCACATATTATATATTTCTGTTACCGAAATAACAACAAATACTAAAAACAAAATAAAATAAATATTTAAGGGGGGCCCTTATACAACAAACTATTTGCCTTTTTTTTGCCTTTTTGCTACGGAACCCTTCGTGCGCGAGTCCGACTCGCACTTGGCCGGTTTTTATAATATTTACCATTAACTCTCGAAGGGCGAGTTTGACTCGCACTTGCCCGGTTTTTATAATAACACCAAACGACGTAATGCCATTAGACAGTAATATAATTGGCTGTACTCAAGATTTCTATCAACCTTTTTTGTGTCCGTAAAAATTGGCAATCTCATTGAAATGTATTTTTTTGCGGCTCAACCTTGATATTTTATGATGGCAGAAAAACGGAAAGCCTGTCAGTTCTTGCGGTGAAACCTCAACTTTTTAGTCACAGTACTTTTTGCGGCTATTTCATCAAGAGCGTCCTTACTTAACTACTTTGCTGCTGATTAAAGTTACTTATATTATAATTGCGTTAGGCTTTTGTGAATTATTCATGCGTTAAGAATAATTACTGTATGTAGTTTAAAAAAGGAAACAGTTAATCCGTACTAACATTCTTTATATGTGAAAGTAACTCTGTCTTTTTGTATGTTATGCTTTTATGCCTAAGTTACCGAAAGGATATTGATGAAATTTGGTACACATATAAATCAGACTTTGACACAGGACATAGGGTATTTAGTATCCCCACTGCTGGGCACAGTTTCCACCCGGGCGATATAACATGTTCTTAGTTCACGCGGGCAAAAAGCTAGTAAGTAAAATGTAATGGCCTATAATCATCCTACTGCAGGGAAAAAAGCTAGTAATAAATTTAAAAAATAATAATGTATTTATTTATTTATATAACATCATCCCTAAATCTATAATACCAACATACTAGTATCAAATGCGATAGAGGTAACAAAACATTAATACAAAATTTAAAAAGCACGATTAATTTAAATAACAGACAACATAATATAATATACATTTTACGAGATCACTCAGAAACAGATGAACATAGAACCTCCTCCTTTTTTAACGGTTAAAAATGAACTACCCAAAATTAAATGTATGTACGCGCATAATTATGGAACCTAGGATATAAGGAAGGGACCAAATAGGATAATTCTTTTTTTGTAATATTTGTTATGGTCCGGAGATGGATTATAATATGAAAAAAATGTATGATTGTTGCATGTTTGTTGTTCGTTTTAGAAATTTATTCATGAAAAGTGTGTAAATGAGAAACGTGGTCGGTCATATGCAGGCCATTTGTCTTCATTTTACCTCAGGCTGGAATAACACATGGAATACTTTGAATCCTAAAAAAAACTATAGTACCCAAAGGACATTTTTTAAATTTAAAATTTCCACGCGTACGTGATTCCGGGAATTTGCTATTTAGGTATAAGTATGGTTTTAGAAATAACAACACATTTGACGATTATTTTTTTATTTATACATATACATAGATGTAACAATAACTATGACTGTTTATGTTTCTCCTGCCAATGTTTTATGATTCTGTGAAGATAGAAATTTGAAAGTTTGTTGCTAAGAGATAGGCTGTCGTAGCCTTTCAAATAACTCTTTTAGTTCACACTATTCATATTGGATTTGATTACTTTTTATAATGTTATCAAATTGTAGCGTAAATACTCAAAACAATAATAATTTTAGACCACACATTTAACTATTACGGAGTTGACTGATTTTATTAAGAGCGTTTTATATAATAAAATAGTTCAAACTAAAAAAAATAATTGAGAAATTAAATGAAAAAAAAAGTATTATGTGATAGAAATCTTTTGAAATAGTATTGCAATTTTAAGCTATTGCCAAACGAACAATACTTTACAAAACATTTTATTAGTATATTTTTTATGTGTTTATTTTGTGTTATTCATTTAACAAAATCCAAAGATCTTAATAAGCAAACTTATAGAACCATAAATTCAGTTTTAACCCAAAAAACATTTAGAGAACACGTTTATTTTTTTTATAACAAAAGACACTCTGATTTTAAAAAATAACCTCTGTGTTCTCAGGCAGCTAGGTCAAAGAAAACTTGTTTGCTGAATATTTTTTCCATTAAAAATGTATCTGTTATTAAACGTCTATATCACATCCTGTATTTACGCTGCGAATCAACAGAGTCTATACCATTAAATTTTGCAAACTCAGGCTCACTAAACCGAAAGCTGTAAAAAAACTATGGTAATCAAATCATTGATGTTAAAACACGCTGGCACAAAAAGCTAAAAGAAAAAGCTGAAATTAAAAGGAAAAAAATAATTAATTTAAACAGGATATAATATCTACTACTTATTCACAAAATTACCGAATAACTTGACCAATTTTTGTCAAAACTTTGAACTTAATTATTAAAATAAAATATGATTGCTACTGATTTCTTTGAAATCTCTGAACTTTCTTATTTTTTGAAGATGATTAAAAATAAATCAAATAGATACAAAATTTGTGACAGTCACCATTGGGTGTTCTTTTACTAAGTTGCATTTATAAAGATAAAGTCATGGCCGTGAGCATGAAGGTCACATTAACTGTAACTTGACAGTTCGAAGTGTCATTTTTGTATGGGACTGCTAGTGTGGTTCTTATATTTTATCGACTATTTTTAAGTCTTGTCAATATTTTGCAGGCCATAAAGTTTACGTCGAGCCATAATTCGGCGGTCCAAAAAGCGTAAAATCAATGAGTATAAATGTACGGAGCGCGAGCGTCGTAAACATATGGAGAAAATATAAACGTGACTTGATGTCTCGGTGATTCATTCGGTACGTGGAAACACTGAATAGCATATAAAAACTTTAGATGGACCAGAAGTGGCGACAATTCGATTATAGCATTCCTTGTAGTTCTGACCCTTTTAAGTCGATTCTAGAAGACAAAGACAGCTTACATTCAGCAGCCAAAGAGAACGCTGACGAACCTAGGATGTCATCATGACCCACATAATAAAAAAACATTATGAAATTTCGTAAAATGATAAAGCACTTTGTTAGGTTAAGAGTTCCAAATAAAAGGTTAATTGTCACTTTCATCTGACATCTAATTAATCTTAACAATCTTATTTATATCTTACTTATCTAAATATATAAAAGTGAAAACTGATTTAATGACTGACTGACTGACTGACTGACTGACTGACAGACATATCAACGTACAGCCCAAACTACTGAGATTTAAAATCTGAAAATTTTCACCACGCTTCCTTTTATAGTTTAGGTGAGCACTAAGAAAGGAATTTTGGAAATTCCGCCTCTAAGGGGGTAAAAAGGGCCCCACAAGTTTGTATGAAACTCCGTCAGTTTTGAAGCTAAGTCGATGAAAATTGGTATCCAGCTACCTGGTTAGAAATTATGAATGACGTCTTTCAGGATTTTTGAGAATTTAGTCTTTAAAGAGATAAAAAATGGAGGCAAAGTTTGTTCGGATCCGTTTCATATCCATACTCTTTACATATTTGTACTCTCTGATGTCACTAAGTTTGTTATGACATTCAATGTGTCAATCAGAAAATAAATATCATTGCTTGCAAACAGAAGGGTATATAAGTATTAAGTGCCGAAATGGATCAATTAACTAAGTTTAACGTACACGAACTTTAAGTAAAGACAGTGTAATGCAGTACACAATTCGGCAGCCGGATATAAACCCTACGAGAAATTTCTGATTATGAATTAAAATTAGTGAGTGACCAGCTGGTGACCAGTCACAAATGTACAAAATTACCAAGAATAATTGGGAAGAGCCACACAAAATGAGATTGAAGAAAAAAATAACCTTTAGGGAACTACAACACGGCTTAATCTAAAACTGCAGAATTTGAATTCAATAGCACGAAACAATTCCATGTATGCAGAAGGGACCGAGGAGCAAAGGTCGGTCACAAGTGTCACAACACAAACAAACCTTAGCACATCTAAATTGAACTCAGTACTATTAGACAAGGACGAAACATTCAAAAACATAGTTGGATACTTACTTAAAACTGAAATATCTATACAAGGAAATACACGTATTTAACATCTTTGAGCCCAGAATTACATCAGAAAACGTATTATATTATATTTATGTGCTCAACGGGATCCTTGTGAGATGGTTAAAATTCAGTTAGTAAATGATCAACAACTCAAAAATGGACAGATTACTAAAAGATTCTTCAATAGTGTTTGACGGAACTCTTGTTTGCATATCAAACTATAAAGCTCAATTAGTGCTTCAAGAAAATGTGACACCCATTTTCATCTAGACGTGTTCCATACGCCCTGAAGGACAAAGTTGACGAAGAAATAGGAGGCTTTGTAACGAAAATTTTGACAATACTTGATAAATCATATTGGCTGTCTTATCTATATTTAGGTACATATTCAGAAAATAAATATCAGTACTTACAAATAGGATGGTATTATTTAGAACTTAATCATTTTTGTTTATACAGTGGAGACAAATGTTGGGAAATCGAAAAAAGTGTGTAGAATAAAATTGGTGAGTTAATTTATTTATTTGTACAACCAACACTACAATATACGTATATTAAAATTCCTTTACATGCAATATGCATGCAAAACTTAAAGTAAATAAAAATGGAATAGGCAATGAATTATCAAATCTTATAAACTACACTGTTGTACCTAATGAAATTATCAACTATATTAAGCAGTACAAAAAACTGGGCATAGACCCGTATCTCAGGCAGTATAAGGTACTTGTGTTGCAATAACACTGAGCAGCTAACTGGTGGACTAAATCAATATAGACTGGTAGACCATTTGAAAAGCTTCCATTCATTCTGGTTTGCTGTACTTGGCCAAAGTGTATCTTACAGGAACAAAAGCGGGGATTTTTCAAAAGTGTATCTACGAGGAAAGTGTATCTTAGAGGAATGATTTGATAAACTTCTATTTAGTAACGATTTTTTTTTCAATGACGCAAAGCTTTTGAGGGTTAGGCATAGTTTGTTTATTGAAACTTCCTATATAACGCATCCAAATGAAATTTTTAATTAATTTTCACCATATTTAAAAAAATACACTTTTAAAACATGAAAATAAAACGGTGAGAAAAAAAATAACCTCACTTCATTATTCCGTGTTGTTTCACTTAAGAATAGCTACCACCATTCACCCACTAATGACAGTGGCAGTAGTAATTAATTATGTTTCTCTGACATCATTGAAGCTGAAGAAATAAGTAACAATTTATAGACACAGTGGTCAGTACAGACGAAGCAGTTCTCTATCCTGTAAAGTTTCTAAACACTATTAATCCTGCTGATCATCCTCCATCCATCCATGCCTCGAACCCACATCCCACATAAAAGTTTTGTGAAACTACGTCAGCTTTATGCTATACTAGACTTCGTCCGCGTCAATTTCTGTTGTTCTGATCGCGATTATTTTTGCAACATTTTTCACTCTCCGCTCCTATTGGTCGCAGCGTGATGTTATATTTAGCCTTAAGCCTTCCTTGATAAATGGACTATCCAAAAAACAAAAATATTTTTTTATTTTTGAACCAGTACCCCCTGAGATTAATGCGTTCAAACAAACAAACAAACAAACTCTTCACCTTTATAATATTAGTATAGATGTTGTATAAATTTTGTGATGTTGTTTATAAGTTGTGAAAAACGGTGGAAAATTATGTGGTTGATTATTTGTGTTTAATATCAAATTGAAGTACTTGAAACTTCGTCTATCGATCATGAAGGGAGAATGACATAGGACTGCCTTTTCCAGAGCTCTACACCGATGCTGGTAATACACCGTCTAGGTCCGACGTCCACCGTCCGATCTAGGTCTTTTATCCAAACGTGGTATGCAAGCAAATAGTCTTTTTAAAATAGCCTTTTTATCGCTTATGGATCGAGAAAAATGGATTAACCTACTTGGTTGGAAACTAAGAATTTGGTTTTTTACACAGGGCCACTTCTTACAGGGCTCTACGCCAGTGTTGATTATATTCGAATAAAGCCTTGCAAGCTGCTTTGAATGGTTTGTTGTACTACAGCATTGACAGTTTTTTAAGCTTCAAATGATATTGTACTTCAGATTTCATGTAAATGCAAACAGATGTGGTGCGAGCTAGCTTGGACCACGATACGCTAGGAGAACCAACACCGGATCCCTAAAACGATAGTATAAATCGGCGCCTTTCATCCAACTATTGTATCAACGGGCCCCGGTAAGCCAGCAACGACGTATTGGCTCCCAATAAGTGCCCACCACCACCTCGCTCGAGATGGCCACCCCCGGCACCGTAGGCAAAGGAAGTTGAGGAAAAAAGTGGAGGAGAGGGGGTTGAGTTACGACGAAAACTGTGTAACAGATAAAATACCACGCGCGCGAAGCCGCGGGCATCAGCTAGTAACTAAATATAAATGCAACAGTTTAGATGTCTGTTACTTAATCACCCCGAAACGGCTGGACACCGGATCAGACTGAAACCCAAAACGGATATAAGTTATAGACTGTTATCTCGGAAATAATAACGATTCCTGAGGTAGATTAAATTCGTAATTCCATGCGTGAAAAATTACAAGGAAGCAACTGCTAGTTAATAAAATAAAAAAATAGCAAGAATACCCCAGAAAAACAAAAAAATAAGTCACGAAGATGATTGTCTGTTTCTCTTTATTAGCACCGACTTTAAACTCAGGCATTTAAAGATTTTCGTCCGATAATTTCTGTATAGAAATAGGACTGTTTTAGGTCTACTACCCTATTGATCCATCGAACAAAAGAAGGACCATCAAAAGTGACGCAAACCGTCAATTTAAAAATGAATAGCTACCGACAGTGTTCCTCGAAATAAAATGCCCACCATTGAAAAGAAAGTAATGTGGACTTAAATCACTTAACTGACATCACACGCTACAAGTGACGCCATCTTCCTTTTTCCCACATCCTAGCTGGTCAGAATATTCCCAAAATATTGTAAATAAATACACCAAAGAACTTACGTAACCGGTACCTAATCAAAGAACGTTTTGTGTTATGGATAAATTAGACCCCAAAAAAGGGGAGACACGCTTTATCAAAGCGAAACGTGCAGTGTTGGACTTGAAAATCAATTTCTTTGCTGACGGTGACATTGACAGATGACTTACAAAGCACACAAGCTCGCCTTGAACGCATTTTATAAATAAACATAAAAAAAAATACATAACTAGCTCTCCGATCCGGCTTTGCATAGGTTTACCAATGCATGCAAATGGTTTTTTTTATGTTTGTCCTTTACAAACTTCAATGTTTCAAACTTTTGACGACCATTTGGATCAGCGGTAGTAAACGCTGCTTCTGAGCCATAGGTCGCGGGTTCGATACCCGCACAGTACAATTATTTGTGTGCATGAACATGTGTGTTTGTACTGGTCTGGGTGTTTTCTATGTATTATAAGTATATATTTACAAAAAAAAAAGGATATAAGTAAGTTTATCGGTTGTCTAGTACCCCATACAACAGGGTACTCAATAGTAGCTTAATTTGGGACTAGATGGCTCTGTGTGGCCCAGTGAGGCATGTCTTAAATATTTATTTATTTAATGTAGATGATTCTAAGAGAGGTTTTTACTCATGCAATTATCAAAAATCTTTTTTGCACACGAACCATCTCCATTCCATTACAAACCTGTAAAAGGATGACGCAATGTAACCATTATGTATAACATTTTGCAGCATTTTTTATCAAATAATTTTTTTGTAATATTAGGTGTTAAAATATGAAATTGCCGTTTTGTATGGACGAAATCGAGAAAAGTCATTTTTATACTAACAATTTTTTATTTTTTGAAAAAACGTTTGAACCGTTTTCGATGCAATTAAAGGTGAAAGTTAGATGGTTATAAAGCTACGCATTATAGTATTTAAATTTCTGAAAATCAAAGTATATAATACAAATATACTCAATTGAAGCAAGAAGGTCAGCTGACACATTGTAAGGGGTCTTTTCAACGACTTCCTTTGAAGTAATAGGCACTATTATTGCATTTTTTTTAGTCAAAAGTTACTTTATTTAGTTTTTGATACAATACAAAGAGAATTACGCAATAAAATGACTATACTTAAGAGCTATAAACAAAATAAAAAGTGGAAAAATAATTGGCAATTTTATACTTTAACCCCTATTATTATAAAATATTGGTTCAGCTATGTATTTCGAAACACACTGTGACGCGCACGGATGTAACTGTGTAAGGTTCATTCATCCGGGAGCCCGCTGCAGCAAAATACAACGTCTGTGCGCGCCACAGCGTGTTACAAAATTGAAAGTCTGAATCAATATTTAATGTAAAAAAAGAAATATTGATAAATTGAATAACCCTGCCATGATGTTACATAATGGCACATAGCGTGTGCTTCGTTTTTCAGGTGGTTGAAAATGCACCGTGTATACTACGGTGATTAATTTCTATTTTGTTATCATTTTACAACCGACTTTTTATTTTAAAAATTATATGAAATACATATTTGTGTCGTGTGTGTCGCTTAAACCTCTCCTTCTCGTATTCAAGAATATTGGCAAGCATCAATCAGTTTTTAGGGTTCCGTACCCAAAGGGTAAATACGGGACCCTATTACTAAGACTTCGCTGTCTGTCCGTCTGTCCGTCGCTCTGTCACCAGGCTGTATCTCAAGAGCCGCGATAGAAAGACAGTTGAAATTTTTACAAATTATGTATTTCTGTTACCGCAATAACAAAAAATACTAAAAACATAATAAAATAAATATTTAAGGAGGACTCCCATATAAGAAACCCGTTTTTTTAGCCTTTTTGGCACGGAACCTTTCGTGCGAGAGTCGGACTAGCACTTGGCCGGTTTTTTTTTCATTAATAAGTATCAATATAACAAGACAGCTTTAAATTATTTCAATAAAAAATCGGCAATAAAGCTCAGAAGACGTTTCGCATATTGGTTATAGTGCTGTAAAAATGACGGTCTATTTACTATCGATAAAAACAACTAGGTACTCTATCGATAATATTACAAAGTGGTCTTCAATTTATGTCCTATTAAATAAAATTTTGCAACATACATACATACATACATACATACATACATACATATTATCACGCCTCCTTCCCAACGGGGTAGGCAGAGACCAAGGCCTTCCACTTACTACGATCCTGGCATACAACTTTCGCTTCTTCCACATTCATCAATCTCTTCATGCATGCTCGTCGGTTTAGATTACTCTTGACCTGACCTTTCTTCAGAACATCCCCGATTTGATCGTGGTAAGTTCGTCTAGGCCTTCCTCTTCCAACTTTCCCTTTCACACTTGTCTTATAGATCTGTCTCGTCATTCTTCACTCATTTATCCTCTCTACATGCCCAAACCATCTAAGCATCCCTTTCTCAATCTGTGTGACAATATCTTCTTTCACACCACAACGTTTTGCAACATTAGTTAAATTATATAAAATACATGTGAAGCACTATGACTTCGCACGGGTATTCTCAACAAATCAACACAATACAATTAAATTTATATAAAAAGTCTTCACTTGAGTCACTTTCTTGGATGGGAACCGCATTAAAATCCAATGTGTAGTTTAAAAGATCTATGCGTACAAGATAGACAGGGGGTAAGCGACTTCATTCTTACTAAATAATGTAGGGATTTATAAAAAATCAAGTAAGCATTAGTAGTAGTGTTTTTATCTGTTTTTGTATCAAAATAAAAGCCATCTAAACCAAATGGTATTGCAACAGCTGCTATCGTAGTTTAAACTTTATGCTCGAAAAATAAGCTTCGAAACCAAAGTTGAACCTATTGAAGAGTTTAAGTCATTAGGACATCGATAAATTGATAGTGGCAGCACTAATTATGACTAGCAGCAGTATTGCTGTCCGTCATAAAGGCCCGAGGATAGTTTACTGTATAATAACTATAAATTAGATAAGTGCCGACTCCGGCGCCGTCTTTCGGCATATTTATGAAGATTCGGTAAGTGCAGTGGTTGAAGATATGAGGGTATTAGTGACTAGGAATCATTGTTAGAGTGCCTAAAGTGTATACAAAGATGTTTGAATCAACGCCTTAGATTCAGGACTTAATAATTTGGATGTATATCAAGAATACTATAAATGATATTTAAGAAATTTAATTGCAATTATAATATTAGTAGTTAAAATTGTCCGTGTCCCGCCTGAAACATAATTTTTCAAGTTTATATACTGGTATATCAAGAAGTATACTGCATATTTACATGTGGTATATAGAGTTCTTTTTGAAATCTATACGTTTTTAGTTGATAGTTCTTTAACCTATTATCACATGAGTAAATATATTTATTCATGTGCTATTCCAGCAAATAATGTTTCTGAACATCGAACTCTACGCACCGAACTTAAAGATAAATGTCGAATACGGATATCAAATAATTTTCCTACATACTTATTTTAAAGAAAGAAAGAAAGAAAGAATTATTTATTTGACACAATTATTACAAGGAACACAGACAGAAAATTGCTTAAAAACTTAAAGGTAGGTATATAAAAATAAAATAAAAATGTGTCAAAAAGGTCCCCGCTCAGCATTAGTCGTGACAGCCGCAGCCATCACGACGCTGATTTTCAGCGGGACCCCGACGCCGGGTGCGTGCGACGCGACAAGGGCCAACAAAACCCACCTGGCACGCCGAATCCCCCCATATACTCTAGGACTTCGGTAGAAGCCGGAGAGATCTGGCAGCCAGAATAACCAGCTAACATGTACATTTACAAAGATGGACATTGTTATTATTAGGTTGCTTAAAAACTACACCCAAGGCACTGCTAAGTCCCGAAGGCAAGTCAAATCAAAAAGATTTTAGATTTAAAATAATAAGAACAAGATTTTGCAACCGGTGGAAGAATACATGTGGAGATTATAAATCTATACTAATATTTTAAAGCTGAAAAGTTTGTTTGTTTGAACGCGCTAATCTCAGGAAGTACTGGTTCGAATTAAAGTTTTTGTGTTGGATAGTCCATTTATCGAGGAAGGCTTTAGGCTATATAACATCACGCTGTGACCAATAGGAGCGAAGCATCAGTGAAAAATGTTGCAAAAATAATATTGATTGTAATAACGAAGTCGTGGGCAACATCTAGTTGTCTATAATTTCAAAGCGCTTTTCATCAAAAAGATAACATCTATTTTATTAACTCTGTATCAAATATCCAAGTCTCGATTCAAGTCTCGTAAAATGTCAAAAGCAAACCGATATAAGTACAGTGATGCGTTAAGAACCGCCGTGGGAAGAGATCAAATTAATCTTGGAAAGTTGATTCATTCATAGCGTCTAAAATACCTTATCATCCTACTCAACTTTTATTCTCGTTATTTTGAAATAATCAACAAACATTGACAGGGTGTTCTATTGATAGCACAGATTAACCAGAAAATAGGTTAAACGTAATAGAAAAATTAAATCAAAACTAAAATTACATTGTTTATCAACGGACTCTACTGTACCACTCACAGCCTACATGACATAACATTGAATGCCACTAAGTTGAAAGGGTACCCAAATGTTCTAAGGAGCAATCTGACGAACCCATATTTCTGTCGCCGATCGTGCATATAGGTTTTTAAATGCCGAACCGGTTGGTGTGGTGGTGCCGTTGGCCTACTACGCAAGGGTCCCGGGTGCAATTCCCGGTCGGGTCAATTTAGGAATCGATCTGTCCTAAATTGGCTTAGGTCTAAAAGGGGCCACACCCTTTTCCCACTCGTTGTAGTCGCTTCAAAAGGACGTCAAACCATTGGTTCAGGATTCTGTCGTAAGACGAAAGTCGATAAAAGAAGTCACCTCAAGGCGACTTGAAATACTGACACAAGACCTTGTGAAATAATCACATAAGAAAAAGAAAATTTAAATCTTTGTTTACAGAATTCACTTATTTTTTGTTCCTTTATATCACCGTTTATTAATGGTATTGTAATATCAAATCAATATAATTTATGGTGTATGAAAAACCAACCCAATGTACGTATGACATATCGAAGTTTGAAATGAAGTTTCTAACAATAGCAGACTTATTGGAAATTCACAAAAGAACTCACTAGGTACCATAGAATTTTGAACATGACGTTTGCAAAATATAATACGACTTGAAATTAATTTGACTAATGTATGTATGCGTACCACAAGGATGTTCACTCGGCCCTCATTGTTAAATGCAATCCAAAGTTATGGGAAATGCAAGGGAGAAGAAATAGTGGTTTCCTTTGTTGCCCAGCAATTATTTGCATTATAATTTGTGTTGCTATCTACTGGAGATCTGCAGTTAGTCGGACGAGGGTAAATTCGCCCGGGGCGGTCTTTTGTAAATGGATCCCTTTTTTATAACTAAGCGGGTCTAATACCGATTTATCTTTATGGGTCTTAAATTTTAATAAAAAACGTTTCAAATCTTAAATTACAATTTTGAAATTCACAAATTGTGTGCTTTGAATTCGGAATGACGTAACATGTTTTGTTATTATGCGGAATTATTTACTGAAGCCCCAGGGGTAGGGATAGACATTTCTATATTTAACGATGGTTTAAACAAGCCAAATTTTCTTTGAAGTAATTCCAATTGATTTTAATTTACCGTGGTTTGATCGTATATAAATCGATTGCTGAATTATAGAAACGCAATCTCTTTGAGATCCAAACGGGAGTTTATAACTTTTTAATTATGGAAGTAAAGTTTGTTTAGCCAAATTTGGACGGCATTACGAGAGTTTCTTTTCTATACTTTAAACGTGAATGGGGGAATGTAACAAGTTTGTAAATGTGAATGTCGAGACTAGAATAAAATGTGTTAGCGTAGGTGCGGTAGTTGTTATGTCCAGTCAGTTCGGTCTAGGAATTTTACCATCACAATTTGTCTGTGTTAGGCTTGGCACCTACATACTCGTAGTAATGACGCTATTAAAATGATGCATCACGTTTAGTCACGCTGAGCCTCGAATACTGTTCCCTTGTAGCAGTGTTGTTCTTTATTTGCATAAATATAATAAACTTAGAATTATACTCTTTAAGATAACATAATGCTTTAGTCGTAATCGTAATAGCTTTGGTTTGATTCTTCTGTATTTTAAAATACGCATTTACTTGTAGTATGGAATCTCTCTCCTGTACAACAATATCTGAGCATAGTATCATGTCATAATTAAATTAATTAATAATCATTTATTTAATAAACATACAACTTCCTTTACGTTTTTTAAGGAAATTCAACGTTAATAAACAGTCTATGCGGGTATTTTATAATTTAGTTGCTTGTTAAAATATTTTTGTAAACACGGCTATGTACAGGTCATTAATAAACTGCCACAAACTTCTATTTATTTTTAAAACAAGTTAACTCAATGAAATTATTGAAAAACTTCGTATCCAATTCGTCGGCAAACTGGTTTGTTTTTATAATTTCTATTATTTCTCATTTTCGTAAATTGTATGTATAGTAAATTTTTACAAAGGTATTATTATAATAAAACATCTGACTGGGGAAAAGCGACGTTATCAAGACCACACATGAGAAACTCAATAAAATTACAGAAACCAAACCAATTATAATTCCAAAAACTTCCGATATGAGCAGTTAACCTCATTCCACTCCCAGTTACCGGTAATGTTAACCACTGACGCATGCAAGCCGTACCGGGAAACATTAATAGTCAACCCAGCTTTTAACTTGCGTATGGTATACTTAACTGCTTAAGAAAGTTGCCAGGGAGCAGTGAAGGCTTATTGGGTCTTGTCAATTTTCTGGCGACCCGGTTGATGTAGCGGTGATTTACCTACTAAGCAAATGTCGGTTTGGTTCCCGGTCTGGATTTAGGAGACGATCTTTTCGAAACTGATTTAAAGATACATCAATTCTTCCGTAATTATGGCTATTGCATCAGTGCCGTAGCATCGGAAACATTAGAACAAGGTACATGGTATAAACTCCGAATCAATTAACTCTAGCGATGTCTTCTGAATCGGCTTGGACCTGGAAAGGATGGGGATTGAGTGCTTAAGAGGTACGTGAAGCCGTTGGTCCCGGCTTCTGTTGAAAGACAGAAGTCGTAAAAACGAGACACGACGGAGGCCTGTAATAGGTGGCTGTGGAAACTCTGACTTCAGACTATCCATGAAGGATAGTCCTACCCAGAACAAAATCAACTGCCTTTGAAAAAGGAGAAAGGTTATCAAATAGATTGGTGGGTAGGGTACCTTATTTTGTGTTCGAAAGTTGTTGATTCGGTTTTTATTATATCGAATTGAATTATCGAAACACACAATGTATGTTTGTGCAAAAATTATTTTGCGGAAAACCCTACTGCGATTGCTCATTACTCCGGTAATTTATTAGTTTAAAATTTTGTTTTAAGCCTACTTTGTCCCTAACATTTATTCAACCTTAATTTAAATCCACCACGTGTCAACAACGTATTCTGTCCTATTTCGGCCACACAATGCGCAGAGGAGACGACAACCTTGAAAAGCTGATAGTGGTTGGAAACACCACAACAACACAAGGTAAAAGGTCGCGAGGTCGTTCGCCGGCAAGATGGATCGACCAAATAATCACATCCTCCACATTCTACATGGTGCTAAAGGACGCACTGAACACAAACCGATGGAGGCAGATCATCCGCTCCAGATGCAACCCCGAAGCTGACCACGATCCCCAGACATGAGGGACCGACTAAAGAGAGGGAGAGAATTTAAATCCGATATTTCGGCACTGTTTACACGTTCGTTACATCACACCAATGAAGTATCGCGAGAATAAAACATGCACAACTGAATTATCGACACATCGAGTTCGATATAATAAAAATCGAAACAACATCTTTCGAAAACAAATAGGAAAACTGGTGGCGAAAATGCACTACAGTTTTTGATTTTAAGTGTGTATACGTACAAAGCTCTTGTCTTAATTGATGCTCATCTTGCTCTATGGTATCCTTGCATTTCGTTAGAATCTCGCTACACTTGGCTCATTCGAGTAGTATTAATTAAATAATAATTAGTGCCATGTTTATCCGCTTGTCAATCTCTGCTTCAGATAACTATACGTTCGGCCTTGTTTGGTTAATTAATTGTTTTCTGTTCATTATTATCGCAACAGGTATGATTGCGTTTTAAGTTTAAATTACATTCGTTAATTATATTTTAGTTAATGTCTGCAACAATAATTACACTAATAGGTTGTACAAAAGGATAATTATGAACCTTACTCGAAGTATTTTTGATATGGCACTTTTGTTTTTATCATCATCATAATAAACCTAGTAATAAATAAATAAATAAATAAATATTTAAGACATGCCTCACTGGGCCACACTGAGCCATCTAGTCCCAAATTAAGGTACTATTAAGTACCCTGTCGTATGGGGTACTAGACAACCGATAAACTTTTTTATATACTTTTTTTTTTGTAAATATATACTTATAATACATAGAAAACACCCAGACCAGTACAAACAGACATGTTCATGCACACAAATATTTGTACTGTGCGGGGATCGAACCCGCGACCCATGGCTCAGAAGCAGCGTTAACTACCGCTGATCCAAATGGTCGTCTGCTAATGTAAAAAGAAAGTGTGTTTTATTTTAACTTTTGTATTTATATCTTGTCCCACTATAGCATTGCTTTGCATAATTTTTAAAGCAGTCAAGGTTCCTAAAAGCAAAGCATTTTTCAACTGCTTCAGGTCAGATCTGAACTCACTACCTTTCACTAATTTGGCGACTATCCTACCCACTGGGCTACCTTTAAGTTTGAATGTCTTTTACACGTGTTGACGAATTTATACACCAAGACACCTTTCCGCCCCAACGGCCTACGGATCTTCCTTTGCGTCCCGCCCACTGCCACTTCACAATACATTTATATCCTGAACATTTTAAATTTTTTTTATTAAACTTTTTAGCAAACATTAAAAAATTGTTTGTATATAACACAATGCATTAACGTCATACTGAACGAATGACGTTCGTTGGAGTCTAAGTTCATTACTGTTTCCATATATTTTTGTAGACATTTTTCACGGCCTTATTCCGAATGCAAAAATGAAACCTTGATTATTGATGCGGAAATTATTTTACGGCTCGCAACTGATTAAAAGCGATTGGTGCCCAATGGCGCCGACCGGGGTCGTTAATGCGGACCAAATTATACACGCTCCGGGTGCCAGCCCTAACTGCAGGGTTGACAACTTTTTTAAAGATATCAGGTTTAAGATATTTTATTTTCTCACAAAGAATTAACAAATTCACTTACAGAGAAAACCTTAGATATTAAACAATAATAAATTAAAAACATAGCAAACGCACACAGATTTTAAAATAATATGGCGGGTAGGTCGAAGTTACTGACGGACGGGTTCGTAGTTTGTAGTAGCGGTAGTCATCTGGTCAACCATATCACCGAGCAACCATGGATGTAGAAGCTATTTGAGCGTACTTCGTATAATAGATGTGGCATCCGTTAAATTTAGTTTTCATGTTAAGTTATAAAATGATTGTTTACTTGTATGATTGAATTTACGTCTCATTTAAGTTTATTTAATTTAAATAAATTAAAGATAAAGAATGAATTCGTAAAAAAAAAATCCTAATTAAAGTCCAATAAAATATATTTTAAGTTTTTTCTTAAAAATTGATAACGATTTAGCATTTTTTATTTCAGAAGGCCGTTTATTATATATTTTCACGCCCTCATATTCTATATTTTTTCTTCCGTTGTTAGTTCTGGGTGGACGTGACACTAGATGGTTGGCATTGCGTAATTTCATTTTCTGAGTTTGATGCTTTTTACGGAAAGACAGTAATGAAGTATGAATCAGTTTGTTCATTATTTTATTTAATAATATACACGTATAATATTGATAAGTTTGATTGATTGTCATTATTTTAGTATCTTTGTATATTTTTTGTGTAGGTGTAAGATAATCGTTAAGTTTATAAGTTTGTTTTGGGCCATTTGTATTGTATTTAAATTTGTTTTAGCGGCTGTTCCCTAGACATACCATTTATATTGAACGAAGTTTTTTAAATCGCCGCTAAGTACTAGATCCCTCGTCATTGCCAGAAGTCGGGCAGAAGCGTTTTTTTTTTACGACTGGTGAAACCACGATCGCCATCTGTCTACAAAGCTTGGCAATTATGACAAAGTCATCCGGCGTAAGGAGAGGGTTATTGTTTAACAGACAGATATAGGAATACAATTCCTTGAATAAAAATTTCGATTGCCTGAGGTGGAACTCGAACTTGCAACCTACCCCTTAACGGGCGACTGCCCTAACCATTAAGCTACCCAGACATTTGGTGTGTCGACGAATTTATTTAAGGCTTTACGCTGCAAGCTACCTCCATATTCCGAGATAATTAAATATTTTAATTATCTTGCTTTAACAGGTATTAGTATATGAGATCTACTTCCAGCTTGTTCAAAGGTAACTATATTATATAAAAATACTAGATTAGATAGCTACTACCAGATCGTCAACCCTGATTGCCGGCGTGGCGTACAGCGCACTTCTCAGAGCGATTAAGCCGTCAGTATGCGTGCGCGCACGCCGCGTTCCGCTACATGCGACTTATTAATCGGAACACCGACGCATACATTGTTATACATGAAGCTATGGCTAACTTTATCACAGTACTGCTTTCTAAGATTGCCACAAGATATTTTAGGTTGAATGACAAATACTACTAATGTTTCAAGAAGGGACAGCGCAATGAAATCAAAGTAGTAACACAGATCAGTGTAAATCCGAATCATTTGACCACAGAATGACTATTTTAGTTGAAATTATTTTATATTATGAGCTTCATCATCAACATCAGCCCACATCAGACCACAGCTGGACACAAGCTTAACCAAAAATAAAATTTTCCCAAAATTGCCACACTTGGCAGGCGGATTAGCGATAAGTACCAGTTTGGCTAATGGAAGAGAGACGACGTCGCTGACCGACCGTCTTCTTCTGGTAGTACTCTTTTAATTACCTCTTGCAGTACCCATAGAAAGTGAAGAAGTGGTGGTAATACTTGTATGTGCTTTGGGTTTACCGTCAGACAATCGACTACATTAGTGTCTAACGACCGATCCTAATAACCTATCTATCTTCAGTTGTGGCATATCGGAGATAGAAAACAACTTCTGTCTTTGTTTCTCTGGACGGCAAAATCAGAGATAGAAACTGTTTCCTATCTCCGAAATGTCAAAACTGGCGATAGATAGATTATTGGGACCGGCCGTAAGGCTGATTTATGTCTTGAAATGCCACATTATTGACCAAAAAATACGAGATACTATTTCAGGTCTTAACTTTTGGAAACAATCTAAACCGCAACGTTGAAATATTCCGATAAAAACACCACAACAATAAAAACTACGTAATACATTCAGAGAAACTCACGGTTCCGACCATTCACGACGTTCGCGTTTGCCGGACTCTGCTGATACACGCTATAGGTATTTTTAAAACGATGCTTTGTCACACCATATCGTGAGTAACTGATGAGTTTGACTGGAAGGAAGTTGTACCTAAATCAAGATGCAATGCGGTTATTTCGGAAAACCACGAACCTCCTACTGCTGGACACCTTGGTGTATTTAAAACACACCGCAGAATTAGCTTGAGGTATTATTGGCCAGGAATGTACCGAAACATCACTGACTTTATTAAGGATTGTGCAACTTGTTCTGCTTACAAACATAAAACCACTCTTACACCTGGACTCATGGGGAAGCCTAAGCAGTGTTATAGACCGTTTCAGGCCTTATCGGTGGATTTAGTCGGTCCATTGCCTAGATCTCGCGCTGGTTATATGCATCTTTTAGTAGTTACGTGCTGTTTTTCAAAGTATACCATGTTATTTCCCTTGAGGCGTGCTACTAGTGCCACCGTGGCTAAAAATTTCGAAAATTTTGTCTTGCTGGCTCACGGTATTCCTGAAACCGTAATTACCGATAATGGGGTTCAATTTACGGGATCAGAATTCCGAAGTCTATTAGATAAATATAAGGTGCCACGAGTTCATTATGGACCTAGATATACGCCGCAGATTAATTTAGTGGAAAGGTATAACAAAACAGTTATGACCATGGTTTCTTCGTACGTCAAAGACGATCATCGTACTTGGGATCTACACTTGTTTAAAATACAATTTGCTTTGAACAGTGCTGTTAACGATACAACCGGCTTTACGCCATTCTTTTTAGTTCACGGCCGAGAACCCATTATAAATGGCACATTTTACAAAGATTCAGACTGTGATTATGAAGTATCTATTCCACGGGAAGAATATGCTGGGGAGTTTGGTGCGCTGAAAGGTATATTTGAAAAAGTTCGTGCAAGTATAGTAAAAGCGCATGCTGCTAATGCTAAGCATTATAATTTGAGAAGGCGGGATGTTAAATTACGAGAAGGCCAGGAAGTATGGCGCAAAACGTATATACAAAGTGATGCCGATAAATTTAAAGCAACCAAACTAGCTCCCAAGTATACTAAATGTATAGTCAAAAAAGTTTTGTCCCCATTAGTGTACGAATTGGTGGGATATGATGGTAAACATCTTGGTACATGGCACATCAAGGACATAAAGGTGTGACATGGATACAGTCTTGTGTCAGAATCCTCAGCCGTAGGACAAGTTTATCTTGTGTTGTTTGGGGAAAGATTCCCAACAATGACGCCAAGGCTACTCTTCTTATAACCTAGGTTATAAGAGAGTTTAGGTTAAGTTTTGCATGCTTAGTTATAGTTGACTATATCAAGGACAACCCTTGAATATATTTCTTAGCCTTGCTTTGCGCTATTTTGTTGAACTCAGTATTGTTGAGTTAGGTTGTTTGAAGATTTAGCATAACATTACATGCTCTCTTCTTTTTTGTGGGTTTGTTGCGATGACGTCTAATGTTAATTGTTATGACTAGCGACACTTGTTATATTTGGCAAATAGTCAAATTTGTTTTGTTTCCTTTGCATCTAGTATGCATATGGACTCGTGTGGACCCAGGCGTTGACGTCCTTTAGTGACCGAGCGACACACGAGATTTTTTGGACCAGGATTGCTCAGGGTAGCATCATTGTGTCATATGTGTTTGTAATGGCTAGTAACCTTACATCATTTTTTTTTCTTTTCCCTTAGAGTCGTTTTGTGGTACGACAAATAGTATATTAGAGTAGAATTGTATATCAATGGCTACTTAAAGGGGAACAGAGTTGCACTGGTACTACAGGAGCAACTTCAAAGGGGATTGTATGTCAGGAGGTGGCAGGCAGTGAATAGAAACTGATGCTTACATTTTGAAAGCTGAAGCATGATAGATGATTTGTATGATAGTGTGGGGGAAATTACACTTGCCCGGACAGTTTGAGATTTTGGTTAGTTTACATCAGTCCTGGTGGTTGGTTTTTTTTTTAAGGTATTGAGTGACTTATGTTAGATTCTTTTCTTGTTTTCTTCGTTTCAGTATAGTTTCTGAACGTTATGTAATAGGTGGCCGAATTGTTGTTACATTGTTGGTTGTTTTTTTTTTCCATTCTTTTGGCAGATGTTATTGTTTTCTATTGTCAAGTTGTGCTGAGGGCAGCACACCTTCTCTCTGCGCTCGAAGCTTTGGGGGGAGGGTATTGTAAGGACGCAAATTCTACGCAAGCTGTTTTTTTGCAGGTTTAATAACATTGTAATTGATTGGATTTTTCCGAACGCCTAGCGACATCTATTGATGATTCTTGGTTTCGTCGCTACGGCGCCGTATTGTGATTTAGTTCATATTGTTCTTTTTTTCCGAATTTCAAGTTTGGGATATCTATTTAATATAATAATTTTCTTTCTAGTTCGTTTCTAATAAAGGAAATAAGGGCTATTTCTTAATTTATTAAGATTCCTTCCATTTAAGTGTCATTTGTATGATCGATTACTTTGGTGAATCGAAACGCGTAACGGAACGTCATAACAGGAAGGATTAGGTTTTCTTTGGGACTTGACCTAGGATCGCCGACCCAAATGGCGGATATATTTTTATAGTGGTTGTTAATAACAATCCAAAGATGTCAAGGGCATCTAATACAACTTATATTTGAAAGTGTAATAGCAAAGCAACATGAGGTAAAATATATTGAAATATTGATTTATTTTCACTGGTTGACAAATTTCTCGTATGGCGTGGTTGTAAAATCGTATATTTGTTTCAGAGGAGTTTTTATATAATATTGTTGGTGGACGAGGGATATGTTTCTGAAAGATGTGCTTTCTTCAGTAAACGTAAGTATTTCCTTAGAAAAGTGTGTTTCCATACCTCATGTTTTGTATCAAAAGATAGGTTACTAATTTGATAAATTTCTTTTCAGATGGGTTTAATCTTTATAAAATTTATAGTTTTATATTTACATTTTTATTGATATTTTCATATTTCGTAATCATATTCTTTGATACAAAACATGAGGTATGGAAACACACTTTTCTAAGGAAATACTTACGTTTACTGAAGAAAGCACATCTTTCAGAAACATATCCCTCGTCCACCAACAATATTATATAAAAACTCCTCTGAAACAAATATACGATTTTACAACCACGCCATACGAGAAATTTGTCAACCAGTGAAAATAAATCAATATTTCAATATATTTTACCTCATGTTGCTTTGCTATTACACTTTCAAATATAAGTTGTATTAGATGCCCTTGACATCTTTGGATTGTTATTAACAACCACTATAAAAATATATCCGCCATTTGGGTCGGCGATCCTAGGTCAAGTCCCAAAGAAAACCTAATCCTTCCTGTTATGACGTTCCGTTACGCGTTTCGATTCACCAAAGTAATCGATCATACAAATGACACTTAAATGGAAGGAATCTTAATAAATTAAGAAATAGCCCTTATTTCCTTTATTAGAAACGAACTAGAAAGAAAATTATTATATTAAATAGATATCCCAAACTTGAAATTCGGAAAAAAAGAACAATATGAACTAAATCACAATACGGCGCCGTAGCGACGAAACCAAGAATCATCAATAGATGTCGCTAGGCGTTCGGAAAAATCCAATCAATTACAATGTTATTAAACCTGCAAAAAAACAGCTTGCGTAGAATTTGCGTCCTTACAGTTACGTTTGAAAAACTATTATTGAATTATGTTACGTGTCCAACGTTCCATTGAACTAGTCGATTAAATACCGGGCCAAGATCGCGAGGTCCGTGGTTTGATCCCTGGTTCGGTAATAAAAGGTTTAGAATTTTCGAACGTTGATCGGGTTTATGACCACTAACGAGTTGGAGAGCGTGGTGATTGTGCCTGTTCCAATCATTGCTGTGGTTACTTGAATTCAATGATGGAGGCCTTTACCCCGCAATGGGATGACATTATAGGCCGTTGCAAAAAAATTGCAATTTAAGCGAATAATGTAAATAAAATATTACGTAGTTTAGTGACGTGTTTCTTTAATTTTATCTGGTAATGTCGCCTTTTTCTTTTGTCAAATTTTAGAGGGTTTATAGAAGGATAGATAAAGGAAACATTGGTAAACTTATTTTCGAGACAAATAGCATTTTGTTGTTGACAATCTAAAAATTATCTTATATTGGCTATCTACCCAAACTTGAGAGCATATACAAGCAGACTGAAATTGATAAAAGTGCACCAGGATATTCAGGGCCCGCGTTGGAGAGGTCGTCGATATTGTGTTAGCCTGGTCCGCAGCCCCGGGGAACCATTGTCGGCGACAATAAAAATGGCGACTTTGTTGGTTTACAGAGATCCCCAGATAATTTGAAAAACCATCGTGCAATAAATTTCTTGGATAAAATAGTGCTTGCTCATTCAGTGTCGGTTCGGGTGGTGTGGTGTAGGTTCCTAGACCGGTGTTGACGAGCGGAAATCATTAGCAAAATAATTTTCAAAATCCATACATCTTACAAAATCTTATTCGCGAAAGTCGTGAAGTCCAAGACCATAATGTAGCAAAGGAATCGAATAAAGAAAAATGATAGTGATTTTGAGAATAGCAGTAGAATTTCCTATTATTTAAAGGATCCTCGTGTTTTTCCAGCACTTTAATATTTAGTGTGACTTCTCCAGAATGTCTTTTGTACTGAACATCAATCATAAAGACCTTTCCACTTCACCATTTCATATCTCCAGTCACGCTCTCTTGTGCGCGATAAATTGACCCTTTATTTCCGGCCGTATTTTTATTTATTTTCGAACCCGACTTTTGGAACCCTCCATTGATAAGTATGGTCTTTGTTGCGTTGCTATAGTTCGGAAAGCCGTTTTATTCCCTTTCATGTTTTTATATTAGGTTTACGCTTTGATCTCTCACGAGTTGCATTTAGGTAAATGCATTTTGATCCGGCTTAAAAACGTTGGGTCGGAATTGCAGTGTTTTTTGTTCTGGATTACGGAGGCCTATTAGTTTTATTGCGCTGAGTTTTAATGTAATATTTAAATGGTATTAACAAGAAGAATAATGTACACCGAATTATAACGATATAAGAAAGAAAGAGACAAAGAAAAACTTGGCATTCACAAAAATTTTAACCTAATTTTAAAAAGACAGAAAAAAAGAGATAGATGAGCATATTTAAATACACCATGCAATTTGAACCACCTGTAAAACGAAGCCCACGTTATGTTACATCTTGGCAGTGTTATTTTAATTTTTTTACCAAAAATTTTTTTATTAATATATTAAATATCGGTTCAGTTATTTTGAAACACGCTGTGACGCACACAGGTGTAGTTGTGTAAGGTCCATTCATCCGCGACCCCGCCGCAGCGAAATAATACGTCTGGGCGCGTCACAGCGTGTTACAAAGTTAAAAGTCTGAATCAAAATTTTTTTTTTTTAATTATTTTTAATAAAAAAATTAATAACACTGCCATGATGTTATACATAATGGTCCAAATGGTAAATAAATTCGTTTTCCAGGTGGTTAAAAAGCACGGTGCATAATAAACAAATAGGTCGCTCGCTCAACGTGTATGGTGGCAGGCGTGGCAGCTTAAGACGCTGACATGAGCCAAATTGAACTCAATGAAGATTGTTTTGCTTTAAGCCTATGGCTCGTATTGTTGCCAAATTCTATGTAGTTGTAATTGATCATATTTTCGACCAGGTGGCTGTTTCCAAAACACGATTCTAAAAACTTTTCTCGATAGAAAAAAATCTCAAAGTAGCCTCTGAAAATACATTCATTACAATTTTTCTCAGCAGTCCGTATAACAATGATAATAAAATTTTGCTATATTGTATATTACATGTTGCTTAAGCAAATGGCTGATTTAGATTTTTAATAAAATGACAATTTTAAATTGCACAACGAATTTTGTTGTTTGGCATTTAGGCCCTTCTATTCCATGCGCTTTTTCTCTGTCACTCCTACGAGAATCGACAGTGATAGCTGTGGCGCGTTCCAAAGAAATTCAAAGACGAATAAATTTGTGGGCGTGTTCATTGCTCAAGGTCATCGGCTGCAGTCAGCGTCTTAAGGCGTGCCACGACGCAAGGATTCTGAGGGGTAATATTAAAAATTCATAAAATAGTGCTTATATTGAGATAGCTTTGCTATGTTATAAATAATTATGCTAATAGGTATAGGTTTTTCATATTATTTTTATAGTTTCAAAAGTAAATCTTACGTAGGAACGCAACTAAAGCGCAATATCTTGCTATGTTTCGTTTTATACCGTTCACATACATATAAATATTATTTAACATATCTAACGAACAATCGAAGTTAGTTTAATTTATGAATAGGCATATGACCGTTCTCGTACTCACACATACAGAGAGAGAGAGATACGCACGCACATCATAGATGCGAAAATAACTCAATTTGTCTGTTACGTTTTCACGCCTAAACTACTGAACTGATTTTGGTAAAATTTGGTACTAAGATAGACTACATCTTGAGGAAGGTCATCGGCTATTTTTATTCCACTGGCGGGAACAGGTTTCCGCACGCGTGGTATGACGTGTAGTTCACGCGGGTAAAGCCGCGGGCGAAGAGCTAGTTCTTCTTAATAAATAAATCAAGCGATCCCTGGTAGTGTTTTAAAAGTTTTTGTTGATGAAGGAATTGCCATAGCATATCTGCATCAAAATATTGACCGCATAACGGATCAGATGAGTTTAAGACCCACTACAGGGGAGGAAGTTAAAAAGATTGTCCAAAAAATGGAAGCTAAAATGTCCTGTGGGTATGATGAAGTGCCTATCACCATTATCAAAGATAATATAGACATTCTTGCAGAACCACTTAGCTGCTTCTTCAATAAATGTATGGAAGAAGGTTTATTCCCGGACCAGTTTAAGATTGCTAAAGTTGTACCAGTTTTTAAAAAAGGCTCGAAATTGGATCCTAAAATGTACAGACCCATATCGTTACTGCCGTCATTCTCAAAAGTTTTTGAAAAGATTATAAAATCAAGACTTATTTCCCACCTCACTTTGAACAAGGCAATTAATAAAAGTCAATTTGGCTATCAAAATAAGATAGGAACTCAAGATGCTATATACACGCTAGTAAATGATGTGGTTTATAGATTAAATGAAAGAATGAAGGTTGCCGCACTTTTTCTCGATCTAAGCTCTGCTTTTGATACCATAAGCCATAGGTTGCTTTTGGGAAAATTAGAGCATTATGGTGTAAGAGGCAATGCGTTAAGCCTCTTTCAATCATATTTACAGAACAGAAAGATGTTTGTAGAAATTAAATCATTTGATAGTGACAGTAGGTCTGAAGTGGTAACCAAATCTAAGCTTGTAGATATTAAAGTAGGTGTACCACAGGGCTCAATTCTAGGTCCTTTACTATTTATAATATATATAAACGATTTTATACATCATGTTACTAAGTCAAACGACCAGATAAGACTAATACTGTTCGCAGATGATACAAATGCCATAATATCTGCTAAAGGAATCGAAAGTTTGGAATCTGTTGTTGACAATGCCTTGGAAACTATGAAAGACTGGTTTAATGTAAATGGTCTTTTAATCAATACAAGTAAAACGAATGCTATGCTGTTTCGTAATAATGTAAGTAATAGGGATGTCTTAGATGCTAAGTTGGATGGTGAAAAGGTACAAACAGTTCATGCCGCAAAATTTTTAGGTGTGAAAATTTTATAAATATTTAAGACATGCCACACTGGGCCACACAGAGCCATCTAGTCCCAAATTAAGGTACTATTAAGTACCCTGTCGTATGGGGTACTAGACAACCGATAAACTTACTTATATACTTTTTTTTTTTTTGTAAATACATACTTATAATACATAGAAAACACCCAGACCAGTACAAACAGACATGTTCATGCACACAAATATTTGTACTGTGCGGGGATCGAACCCGCGGCCCATGGCTCAGAAGCAGCGGTAACTACCGCTGATCCAAATGGTCGTCAAATTGATGATACCCTCAAATGGAAACGTGAATTGGATGACATCGAGAGCAAGATAAGCTCTGCCTGTTACGTCTTAAGAAGTTTACGTGACGAAGCGGATGAAAAACATCTAAAGCTGGTATATTATGCCTTGGTTGAATCGCGATTGCGGTATAGCATATTATTTTGGGGAGGAAGCTACAAATATAATATTCATAAAGCCTTTGTTCAACAAAAACGAGCGATCAGAACTATAGTCCGTATAAAGCAACAAGACTCGTGTCGTAAGCATTTTAAGAGACTTGGAATTTTGACTGTTCCAGGCCTTTACATTTTAGTTTTATTGACAAATTTTGCGAAGCACATCAGTGACTATGAGACTCCAAGGGAAAAAGATATCCGTGAAAGCACGAGGAGAAAAGATTTTATTAATAAATGTGTTCCTCATTTAAAAATAGTAAGACAGAGTTCCTATTATCAGTCTGTTGCATTGTTTAATAAGTTACCAATTGAACTGAAGAGTACAATTTATCAAAGTGGCTTCAGAACAAAATTGAAATGTTTCTTGTTGAAAAAAGGTTTTTATGCTATTGGTGAATTTATAACTGAAACAAATTTAAAAGAATGAATTTTGATAAATTGAATTATTTAATTAATTGACATTCAAATGATAATTGACATTATAACAATACTTGACATGTAATAATAGTAAGTAATAATTTTCATGATAATAATTATAATTTAATGTAGTTTATTGGTATTGGTGATCTGTTTTAGTTAAGATAATGATTTTAATTTAAGATGGTTTTTATTGATACTCGTGTTTTTATTCTGGATTAGTTGTATTATTGTATTATTCCACACAATGTATTTTGTTTTTGAATAAATAATTGAATTGAAGTGAAAAGTAGAAAGTACTTAGTAAAAAGCTATTATGTAAAGAGAAAAGTACAGGTAACATATAGTACCTAAGTACCTATCATTACTTGTATGTGCATCATGATAGCATAATCGTTGAGAGGACGGTGGAATTGAGTGAACAGTTTTCTTATTCAATTATATATATTATTATAACATGAGTTCAATTACATATTATGTTATTATATTACATGAGCTCAAAGATTGTTCTTGTTAAGATAATTATTCATTAATTATTAATTAATTATTCATTACGTCGAATGCATAATTTTAATAGATATATGAAGATGGAATAAATGAGAGCAATAACCAATAAATAAAACCTCAGTATTGCGGACGCGTCGCTGGTCTAGTGGTTTAAGCACCCCGTCAAGAACTTGGGGTCCTGGATTCGAGACCCAGGTCGGGCAAGGTTTCAAACATTGCTAGGGTTTGTAATCCCCGACCCGCATTTGGCAAGCGTGGTGGTTATGCCTGTACCTATAAATACTGTGACTTTATGTGTAAATTAAATTTAATGATGGAAACCCTTGCCCCAAACTAATAATTGATTTTATCAGTATATAAACTTGAAAAATTTTGTCTCAGTCGGGACTCGAACTCGCATCTCCTCGCATGCCGGGCGGGCACCATTACCATACCATTAGGCCACCGAGACACTGCGACACGGCGCGAATTTGAGATGCGGGTTCGAGTCCCGCCTGAGACAAAAATTTTCAAGTTTATATACTGATAGTATAAGTGCAATTGAGTTGCTAAAATATCAAATAAAGTATAATGGATTTTATTTTTAAAAGCATTTACTTATTTTTTTGTTATATTTTCTTTATGAACCAAATGAGTATGTTTTAAGTAGTTAACCGTTATGTTCTCGAAACCTTTTAAAATACCAATCACTGGCATTAAAATCGAATGTTGTACACATAATCAAAGGTGATATTAAATTAGCTGTTTAATTGCAAATTTGGGAAACAAGTTTACTTTCAATATCAAAGTGGTTTTTGTCGGAAACAAGCCGGTTTCACTTGTAAATGAGATAAAGTTCAACATTTTTAAAGGATTACGAGATTGCTTCGACACCTGTCTATTAATCATACATACTTTCGTTACTAAATATTCGTGTGCATAAATATGTCTGTTTGTACTGGTCTGGGTGTTTTTCTATGTATGATAAGTACTTAATAATAGGGGTTAAAGTATGAAAAACCTACGAAAAGGAATTCGTATACCGATTTTTATAATACACGTACGTCTATGTTTTCAGAGGCTAACTCATAAGCTTACGAATACCGCCTCTATTTATTATCGTCAGTTGATCTATTTCCGCGATATTATTGTGATGAGATGAAACTGTGAAGTTTTTGCAGTTGCCATGCTTCAAGGACTTTATTGATGGTCTGTAGGCCCAGTAATACCATAAAACGCGACTTATTATTATTAGTATTATATATCTTTTTATAATCAATGAACTTGCTCTTTACTACAAACTTAACTTTTTCGTTAAGAAGAAGCGAAACGAGCTTACCCAGAGGCACTGGTTCTTCCACACACCAGCGGAACACAGAAAGTTTGGCGCTGGACTCCGGCAGGAGGGTGGTACCATCCAGGCAGCCTCTTACGAAGCCTTCCACCGCAGAGGGATCTGTCAGCCGTCATCATTGGTTAGAAAACCAAACATGCCGATGCCCAGGGTGGACCATTAGTTGGTAGATCCCACCACCCAAAGTGAATCTTTTATTTCAATATAGAGTACTAGAGTAGTATTCATATTTGTGAGAAACTGTCTTTAGATATTAACAGGTATGCAAGCTCAAAACCAATTTCCCCAATCGATTTTTAACTTTAAACACAAAGTACAAAGATCACTATTGATTATGAAAATTTTTCATGTAGTGGTAGCTTGGTCTGCTGCTGTCGTCTTTGATTGTATAGCCTGCTCTAAGGCTGTCGTACAGGAATTTAATTGCATACTTATATTTTATTTGCTACTTCGCAAGTTTTTCTTAATATCAATTTTTGTCGTTTAGCGGAAATTAGCTTTTGGGTGCCCCGCTTCTTCTTAACATTTCTAAATTAATAATAAAATTTTTAATGTCTTATATTAAAATACGTTCCTTTCTTCGTGACCTAAATAAGAGGTGATAAGAGGCTAGGTATATAACCTTTCAAAGTTTCGACCTCCCCTGTGGAGTGGCGTACACACCGGTTTTCTAGGTGTCACCTGCTCCGAGGTCCCGGGTTCGATTCCCGGTCGGGTCAATGTAGAAAAAATTTGTTTTTCTACATTTTCTCGGGTATGGTTCTTGTCTGGTATATAAATAAATAGTTAGATTTTTTCTATACCAAAATCTATTAACATTGGTTCAGTGGTTTAAATGTGAAAAGGTTTGTTTGTCACCTTACATAGTTACTTTCGCATTTAAAAAGTTAAACGGTGTTATTACAAAAAAATAAAACAACGTTCAAACCGTGTCCAATGTAAGACGACCAATTAGAGTTGTTTGACATATTACTGAACTAATATCAGATGCGTATTTTTAAATTAGTCATCCTAAAATTAGACAAGGCTCAAACACCGTTTTATTTTTTTGTAATAACACCGTAAATATTTCAAAATGGACCCAACAGGGAATCGTACCCTTGCGTGTAAGGCGGCATTACTATATCAACCGGGTCGTCATTGAGAGACCCTATTCGTTTGCTAGTGATTGAGTTTTGCGAAAGAACTATTAATATTCGCAGCACTACTACGCCCCATCGGTTCGCAAAAATTTTCTATATTTCTAAACTTATGCGCCATTGTGTTCGGGTAATATTTCACAGGGTGATTCATTTCCCTTTACCCAACAGGGACGGGCTTCATTCATTGGTTTATACTTTTTATGTACCAGAGCATGGAGCAGAGAAAAGGTACTTATAGGCCTATGTCAAGTTAACAAAAAAATCGGGAAATACCGTTTCGTTACAAAGTTATTAAACTTCAAAAGTTTATATTCACAAATAACGCCTATCTGACTTAATCAGAAATTCAAGTAGACATAGTACACACGGACGATACGAATAAATTTACCTGACCGATCATAACCTAACGAAACGTCAAGGGAAAATTTTCAATATTTTCTTTAGCTAGCTAACCATGCAACGAATCTGCCATTTAAAGGAAGTGAGTTCAATTCCACCTGTCAGCAGAAAAACCTTTATCACGGAAAACAAATTTAATAAGTAACCACGTATGTTAGTTATTTTTGAACATTCTGGAAATACACTAGGCCACAATAACAACACAACCAAGTTGTATAGAAGAACACTACTTGCGGTTTGTATTTTCCAAAGACGTTGGGGTTCGGATAAATGTCATAATTTGGTTTAAACCCAGGGTCTTAAGTCTTAACACATTTACCTCTTACGTCATATTGAATTAAAAAAAATCGTTACTCAGGTAATAAATTTAATATGGAAATAACATTTCATAGTTGCAATCCAAATGCTTATTTTAAAAATCTCCTTTTTCAAATGCTTTAAAATGTGTTTTTTTAGCACTGATTGTGTATCTAGTCATTTATGTTATGTCTACGGATATAAAGCATAAAAGACTGGAAACCTGAAATATTGTTGTCATCGTTAATTTTATCAAATATAATTAAAGTATGAAATTGCCAATTATTTTCCCACTTTTTATTTTGTTTATAGCTCTTAAGTATAGTCATATTATTGCGTAATTCTTTTTGTATTGTATCAAAAACTAAATAAAGTAACTTTTGACTAAAAAAAAATGCTATACTAGTGCCTATTACTTTAAAGGAAGTCGTTGAAAAGACCCCTTACAATGTGTCAGCTGACCTTCTTGCTTCAATTAAGTATATTTGTATTATATACTTTGATTTTCAGAAATTTAAATACTATAATGCGTAGCTTTATAACCATCTAACTTTCACCTTTAATTGCATCGAAAACGGTTCAGGCGTTTTTAAAAAAACTAAAAAATTGTTAGTATGGAAAAATGACTTTTCTCGATTTCGTCCATACAAAACGGCAATTACATACTTTAACCCCTAATATTATGCGCCACATTACTTGCATGTCTACAATAACCTTAATATAATACCCAAAAGTGATTTAAAAATTTGTATTACTACTCTTGGTCTATTGTGTATTAAAGTTTGAGATTACAAACAGAATTTGTGTATTACAAAAGCGATGCCTGAAACAAACGAAACAAACCCTGCACATTCGTTGTGATGCTTTTCAATTGAATAAATCCGAATACGGCTCTGCACAACCTGCGGTGCCGCAAAAGAATTGAAATATCGATTCACAGAACAAACGCGGACGCCATGCCAGTGAGCACTTATTGTACCTTTCACAAGGCGCCTGCACATCTGATTTCTATGCCTTCCTTCGCCGACTCGACAGAACATTCCCATTTCTATGCCCGCACCGCGTGATATGACAGGTATGGATAATGCAGGTTCGAGTCCCGGCCCGTCACTAATCCAATATAAATCTGCACGAAAATTGCACATAATGATGTAGAGCTATCGATTTTCAACTATATTTCGAGTTAGATAGTTTATAAAATTGTGTTATGATTTAAAACCAAACATTTTTTTAATAGTCTCTTCCTTAATATGGAATAAATTGGAATAGCGATGCGCTAACCATTAATATTAATGATGGAGGTCTTTCAATGCAGTGGGATGATTAAAAGACATTTTAGTACTGATAGTTAATACTATAAACTAACACATGTTTCACTGTGATTGACTACTCTTGAGTGTCGATAGATTTTGGTTTCACAACACTATTCCAAACACAGTAAAAGTAAAAATCGATCGCACTTTGGATCAATGGATGATAAAGGTGACATGCCAGGCCGGCATTACCGCCCTTTGTACGTGCCAGTGTCAAATGTCCGTAAACAGATTTACATTTTAGAAAAGGTTGTCAGTTCCACCCGTATTAAGAACCGGCCTAAAATATGGTTTGAAAGGTTTAAGCCTGATTTAAAAACGCGTTTTTGTTAACATTTGTTCAGTATTATTTAGACGCTGCCTTTGGATTGTGTTTGACAGAAAATAATTTATTTATGGCTCGAATTCAATTCTAAGTTTCTTACTGAATTCGTAATATTCTACGAGAATGGAATGGAATAGAGTTTTGGTTAAAAGAAACTATTTTAATCTAGGTTTGCTATCCAAATAAAGGACGGCATAAGATTATTTCAGTGAAATTTATCAATCGTCATTATCATCATCATAATACGATCTCCAAGAGTAGTAGAGATTTTATTTTCAACAATATCATACTAGGTAAGGAGTAGATATTGCCAGGAGAAAACAGCGTGGCTTTTAATAAAAACTTAGAGGATGTTAACATTAGTAACTTATTTAATATATTTTGTTATATTGTCTGCTTTTTACTCTATAGTTTGTATAAATTAAAAATAAAAATAATCATTCTGACATAAGATATGGCAACACCGGCCGGACAGGCGAGCGCGACGGCATTATTGTTAAGATAGGCACGGTAGCAAGCGAATGTCGAGGGTCGATAATAAATTGTTATCATATCTATTAAGAAATTAAAGCTAAGTATTTATATTTATTACAATTACAGAATATTCACATAATTTTCAGCATGTCAATTCCTCATTAGTGCATTTGCTCATAAGGATTTAAAGATAAATGCATCTAATTTATATTAACACCCAAATGTTTAATGAGTGCTCGTTTTTGAAGATATTTTTATATTACTGATTGTATACCTATCTAGCTTTTTGTTAGGTGTTTGTCCCATTCCGAAATACTGAGTTACTGCTGCACGTGTTAATAAAAACCCAGTAACTTCCATGCCGTATAGTGACGCACATGTAGATATGTTTCACTAAAATTATTGCTTCTTTTACGAGTGCCCCGCTCCTCCGGGAACCCTTTGGGCTGGTATCAAATGTATGAATTTATTCGCAAAGAGCATCTCGCGGAATGGAAGTGGCACCAAAGCTGTTTGCCTCCAAAAGTGGTGCTTAAATTGAGTCAAACAGCTCTCTTGAAAGAGGACTAATGCATTTAGCGGTAACACGCCTTACATATTTAAATCTTATCACGAGTTAAACGTAAAATTATACTATACACCGTGCTTTTTGACCCACCTGGAAAACTAAGCACACATTATTAGACCATTAAGTATAACATCATGGCAGTGTTATTTATTTTTTTATTAAAAATATTTTTTGAAAAATATCAAATCTTGATCCAGACTTTTAGTTTTTAAACACGCTGTGACGCGCACAGACGTATTACGGACGTATTTGCTGCGGCGGGGTTTCGGGTGAATGGACCTTACACAGTACATCTGTGAGCGTCACAGCGTGTTTCAAAATTAATAGCTGAACAAATACTTTATATAATTATTTCAAAAATTGGGTAAAAAATTTAAATAACACTGCCAAGATGTCATACATAATGGTTACATAACGTGGATTTACAGGTGGTTGAAATTGCACCGTGTATACAGGCTTCAGTAAGTGCTATACTAGACCTAGTGTCTTAAGCTGCATTAGCAGCTTCGGACCAAATTTGGTTGGGCTGGGAGAGAAACACGAGTAGTGAAGGCAAGTGTTGACGTATGTCGGAAAGGGGCCCCTTAAACCTACACCCGTGTCACAAGTCCCGGGAGCTACTCGGAGTTACTCTTTAGCCACACGATGAACCCGGCACCCGCACGGTGAATCCATGAAACGCTAAGAAGTTTGTCTCATTTTACAATCTATTTAGATTTCCAAGAGTAGGCAAGAACAGAAAATGTCTGTAGTGTCATAGGGCTCTCCCACAGAAAGATCCTGCCTTACTCGTAATCGCCACACTGGAGAAGCGGGGTGGCGATCGCAGTTGGGCTAATCCTATGGAGAAGATGTGATTGTTTTTATTTCTGCCTTTAGCCGACTCTTACATTACTTTTATAGTTCTAGAAGAGGTGGAGCTATTCATTTTAGGATAGTGTGATAAAATCTTTCTGCTAGACTTCGTTTAGCCGACTGTTACAATACTTATAGAGAAACGAGAATACGAGAAAAAGTAGAGCTATTTATTTTAAGACAGCGTGATAAAATTTTGAGTCTTTAAAATTCTATCATAATGAACTGTAAACCGAAATGTTTCTATAATATTATGCTTGTGTGGTATTCAACGAACTTTAAAATCAATGCCGTCTTGTTGCCTCAAATAGAGTTATCACATTAAGAATGCAAACATTGTGGAAGCCAAGTTCGATATTAAGAATTTGTGTTAGATTTTCTCGAAATTCGCTAGCAAAGGAACCTAATAAATAAATGAATTATAACAAACCCGATTGGTGTGATGTGTCTTCAATGCAAGGGTTCTGGGTTTAATTCCCCAGTTTTGAAAACGATATTTTACGAAATCGACTGTGTCTGAAGGGTTTTTTTCTTATTGTGCGATTATCATAATATCATAATAAATTGATTTATCGAATAGAATCATTTTAAAAATCTCCCGAAAAATTATGGTGTTTTATTTTGTGAGTTCAAAATTTTCAAGCTATAATTGAGACTTTTTGTCATGACTTGTGAACTTGGCTGGCACACTGAGTGTCTAGATTATTATTTTCGTCTAAATCTAATTACGATCATGAGCTAGTTCTGACGTCATACTTACAGTCTGGGAACTCGTGACGTCATACGACTGATACAAATTCCTAACATAGTAACCGCTATTCATGCTGTTCTGATCTAGGTATAATCTCTACTATTTTTAAACTGTCCTGCAGCTGAAAGCAGATGAAACTAATTGTTAATACAAAAAAAATGTGTAGGAACAACTCTGTTATCACAATAAAAATAACGCATTCTATACTTAGCGAATGAAATTTCTACTAACACAAAATGTATAAAACAGATGTTTCCTTTTTTACAAAATTTTTCCCATGGTAAAAGTTGTTCATATTTATGATAAGGTTATAAATGCGACAGTAACTGTCTGTCTGTCTGTAATGCATTCACGCCTTAACTACTGAACCGATTTTGATGAAATTGGATACAAAAATCGATTGAACCTTGTGAAAATACTTAGGCCATTTGTATCCCGCTGCTGGGTTATAATGTGCCTAGAAAACACCCAGATATGTTCACGCACAAAAATATTTGTACTGTGCAGGGATCGACCCACGACCAAGGGCTCAGAAGCAGCGTTTACTACCACAGAACCTAACTAGTCGTGAATTTGATTACCATATGGTGCCACCTTAACAGCACTGCTTATTAAGGTCATGCGTCCATTCCTATTTTAGGCTAAGCACACTTCTAATGTGGGTTAATCGTTCTCACAGCTGCTCAGGCCTCAGTAACGTCACTGCTTGCTAAGACGGGTATGACGTCATAGTGAGCTCATCGAAATGAAAGTATAACAGGTTTACCGACGATAAAAGTAGAGGTTATCAAGTTATCGTGTATAAAGCTCAGATTGAGGAATGTCACCAATCTTCTACAGAGTATTAGGTACCGAAATGTTATATCATTTAGGTACCTAATACTCTACTTAAGCTAAAACCAGACTATTTTAACGTATGCATATACGAGTATATACTATAGCGAAGACATAGATTTGATATCCATGTATCTATGTATCTGTCCATTTATATAAAAATTAATCACCGCAATGTAGATATGTACGCGAATAACTTCCGTTCGACTGATTGGACAATTCTTTTTAGGGTTCCGTACCCAACGGGTAAAAACGGGACCCTATTACTAAGACTTCGCTGTCTGTCCGTCTGTCCGTCTGTCCGTCTGTCCATCGCTCTGTCACCAGGCTGTATCTCAAGATAGCTAGACAGTTGAAATTTACACAGATTGTGTATTTCTGTTGCTGCAATAACGACAAAAACTAAAAACAACATAAAATAAATATTTAAGGGGGGCTCCCATACCCTTTTTTTTTGGCCTTTTTGGTACGGAACCCTTCGTGCGCGAGTCCGACTCGCACTTGGCCCTTTTTATTTTGTTGTGTTCGCGATGGTCTGAAAAAGGATTGTGAGGAAGCAAGTATTTGGTAACTTTGTGAAATAAAACTGTGTCAGAATCTACATTAAAATTGTGTAAAGGGTATACCTACATGGTCATATGCCGACCTTTGCTTGCATTATCTGTATTAGTAAACACGTGCAAAGCAGGGGCGGACAGCTAGTGCTGGTATATAAAATTTTGCTTTCCCTAAATAAAACAAAACGCAGAGTGTTGTCAGCTTCATCATTTATACGACTTACATTTACGAAGTTATGGTACAAGATCAGAGTCTGAAGGTATTTATTTTTTCATATATAATGTTGTTGTATGTACTACGACGTAGGTACCTATAGCATTTTTTTGTGCATGCATAGAAAAATTAAGTTTTGACATTGCTTAAAAAAATAAGGTAATTTGAATATGAGTCTATTTCTGATATGTTGTTATAAAATTTATGTCCAATGTCGACATCATTTATCGTCTGTGAATCACATTTCACAGAATTTTAGAGATGTGTCTAAGTTCGTCATCTTTTATTTGATTGAGTCAATAGCTCACGTGTGGGTCGATGTCTAACAAAAGTTCTTCAATTCTCCTAACATGTAAAAACATTTGGAGATATTGTTACCAGAACTACATACACAACATCCTTGTGTTGTGACTCACAGACGTACACCTTGCGTTGCTATTTATGTATTTCATAACTAGTTAGTTATGTTAGCTTGATGTTATCATAATATCAAAATTGTGTAGTTAGGTGAAATTGCTCCACTTATAATGAATTAGCCTTCCGACATCGTTCATATAAAAGAACCGTAAATAATGCTCGTATAAGAATCAAACTTACATATTTCTTTATCAGTATACTACTAGATAATGGATACGAAGAGGATGATATACTACAAATGGATGGCTTCCCTTATGGCCTGCGCAGACGGAGGGTTTTTGTCCGCGGACTTTTTTGTCCGCTAAAATAGATCGCTTACTACTGTATCGAGTAACGCAAACGAGGGATTAAAAGTACCGCGTACAAAAAGTCCCCGGAACTACCGAGGACATGCAGAGAGCGGACCGGACAAAAGTACGGGGGAGTCCCCGAAAGAAATAGTACTCGTGTGACTAGGCGAAGCAACGCACATGGCGGACCTTAGTCCGCGTTGTGCGCTCGAGAATGACGTACGTATGCACGAAGATAAACTAGAAAATGATCGCACACCGTGTGCGTTGAGTCCGCGGTAAATACGCAACGGACTTTTTATTCGCGGAGCGTACTTTTTTCTCCGCCGCGGAGGAAAGTCCCTCGTCTGCGCAGGCCATAAACTGAGAAAATAACAATTATGGCCTGCGCAGACGAGGGACTTTTCTCCGCGGCGGATTCGGGGGACTTTTTGTAGGCGGTACTTTTAATCCCTCGTTTGCGTTACTCGACACATTTGTAAGCGATCTATTTTAGCAGGCAAAAAAGTCCGCGGACAAAAATCCCTCGTCTGCTCAGGCCACTAGTCCAGCAGTGAGACACAAAATTACCTTAAATCCTTTCTCAGGGTCTCATCTACTCGCCTAAAACCGACTCGCCTAAAACCCGCCCGGTGAAGCTGTAACGGCCTTCTGCCACAGCATAGGTCCTTTCAAAAAAAGAAAAAAAAATGTCTCATCAATTATTTCCAAATTTCATCAAAACAGACAGACAGAGCCAATATTTGCACTTATACCTAATATTAGTAGGAAGTGAAGATTATGAATTTCGTCACTTAAAATTCTACAAATGCATCTATCCATAGCTTAAGCAAACATTTTGGCTGCGATTGCGGCAGAATATCAGGAGTTGTGTGATCACACTTTGTATGTAAGTATATTGAGATAATTATTTCTTTTTTTACTAAAATCGCCACACATAGCATACGGTTTGCAGTTCTCAGTTTGGCAAAGGACAGAGGGGAGAGGCAGTTTCTACTTGTAGCACTCCTTAAGTCGCTTCTACATAAGACGTGATTTCAAAATGTAAACTTGTCTTTGGCAGGTGGTAAACTGAATTAAAAGCAATAACATTTTAAATATCAAATTTAAGCGCTGATAGACCAATTGACATTTTGCGTCATTAACAAAAAGCTACTTTGCATAATATACTATCGAATAGGTCACCAGACCGACCTTAAAATTTCCCCTTGCTTAAAACTCTGTAGGTAGTACAAATAGTTGTTGCTTAAGCGGAAAAATAAATAACTTAAACAATCTTTGCCGCTCTTATAGTTATTTTAATTTGATTAAAATGGGGAGTCGATAAGCTCTCTAAAACAGTAGAACTACTATTAAAAACTACGGGGAATAGGGATAAAACAGAACAGCGCTCAAAGTAAAGTAATAAGTAATATAATATAGGGAAAACTAAAAACTTACAAAAGCACACAGACGAAGAACTGCAGAACCGAAGAACAGACAAAGACTCAACAACAATAGTAATGACATAACACGATGACCATTTGGATCAGCGGTAGTAAACGCTGCTTCTGAGCCATGGGTCGCGGGTTCGATCCCCGCACAGTACAAATATTTGTGTGCATGAACATGTCTGTTTGTACTGGTCTGGGTGTTTTCTATGTATTATAAGTATGTATTTACAAAAAAAAAAGTATATAAGTAAGATTATCGGTTGTCTAGTACCCCATACGACAGGGTACTTAATACTACCTTAATTTGGGACTAGATGGCTCTGTGTGGCCCAGTGAGGCATGTCTTAAAATATTTATTTATTTTATTTATTAATAACAAAAACATGCAATATAAAAAGAAGAAAACTAGAAATAGACAATATAAGTAAAAAGTATTTACATAAAATCCGGTTAGACGACCGATTCCTAACAACTACTATGACTATTCCTTAACTTTAAACATTAGTCTTAATAAACATAAATTTGTTTTACCAAGTTTATAACGGTCTTGTCTTTTTTATTATTTTGATTGCTATGTCCTTAGGAAATAAAACGCCCGTTGGTCTTATGGTTTGAATACCGGACCAGGATCTTGGGGTCCCAGATTCGATCCCCGGGTTCTAATGTTTGGGATGGATCGTGATCACCAACCTCATTTGGCAGGCGTGGTGATTGTACCTGTACCCATCATTGCTACGGTAACTTGAGTTCAATGATGGAGGCCTTTGCCCTGAAGTTGGATGATTGTAGGCCGTTAAGGAAATAATGTTCAAAATTCCGTATTAAAAGCAAGCTGATTGATAGCTTTTGTATTATTGATCATCTGCATAATGGGTGTCGTAAAGGCTACTGAAGGAGTTCTGCCAGAAGAGGACGGGCAGCAGCGTCCTCTTTACACCGTTGACAAATTATTCTTCTCTACAACATTGGCAACATTTCAATCGCCAACCCGAGTAACAAATCTGAGGATTGTACCAAAAGCATCTTTTTGGATGGAGCCTGTAAACAACAGTGGGCCTATATCAAGGCTGGTGGATGAGAAGATACAAGTTTTTTATGACTTATGGCTGTTATCCTGTCGAAGCCATTTCACGTTCGTTTCGATATTCGACCCATGTCTCCACCAAATGTATCTCATCCACGTATTTTACAGCCGAAGCGCTCATAAAATTGGCCATGACAAATATGCCTACAAAACATTCTATATCGTGTCTCAACATTTTAATTGTGCACTAAAATTGCTCGTAAAAACTTTATGGCATCCATTTATTCTTCCGATATGGACATAAGGTCTGAAATGGCAGAACAATTTATGCTGATCGCTGCACTTTGGTGCTGATATGACTCGAATTCGGACCAATTGGTGGATCATGCGTCATTTTCATGTTATGCTTGATGGTGGTGTAAGTGGTACTAGAAGTACCTACTCGTACTTAAGATGTTAAAGAATCGTTTCAAATGTAATAACACTTGAAAAAAGTTTATTGTCACTTGGGAATCGAGTCCACGACTTTTTCGATCTGCTCTTAAACTGTGCTACCGAAGACGTTAATTACTGGTTTTTATTCAAAATTCGCAATAATAAGCTTGCTATACAAGTCTAATAAATTACAGACATAGCATATTTGATAGATCAAGGAAACTAAAACTAGTACCATAAAAGTTTGCTTTGTTTGATAGGTAAGTAGGTACTAATTATTTGTAAAAATATTTCATCCTTTTAAATATTTTTGTTTCCTCACAAATGTCTTAAGTTTTCTTTTTGTTCTACGAAATATTTCCTACTACATACTAAGATTGTTTTTCTTTTACTAAATCCAATGGGAATTATAAACATTGTCCTCTAAATCTAGTTGTCCGACCCGGGGATCGCACCCTGAACCCCCGAGGTCTTAAACCATTACATACAACCATATCCGTAATTAGACACGAACAAATTTTTTTTTTTATTTTTTATTTTGAAGTTGAGTAAGTGGTTTGCAGTTTTTTTTATCTCGATGCTATATTCTGTTACATCGTATGTCGGCATCATAATAAATGAGCCATTGAACAAGCAAAAAAAGACAACGAATCGCACTTGCATAATTACTTTACAACTATTACTGACTATAAAAAAGGGGATCAGGGCGCCAATGGCGTTGACTGCAGGTTCCGCACTAAAATCTTTATAAATAAATATTAAGCAAAGCAAAAAAAGCCGGAACACACAGCTAGTTTTCAATAACAATGGTCATTGATACTATTAAAAAGTAAATAAAATATATTTCGCGGAAATTCATTAATACTAGAGTTATTTAATTCGGGGTTTATTCGGCACTGTTGCAAGCGCCATGATCACGGGAGAACTGATCATGTTTTCAGGTAATTCTTCTTCTTCATAATAAATAAGGTACATGGTATAAACCCCGAATTAAATAACTCTAGTGATAGTGACCATGAATGTTTAAATCAGTATAATTCATTAATATTTCTGTAACCTTTCGTTTAAAAACATTTCCTTTTTATTTCAAACTTAATACTATATATTTTTCTTAACTCTAATAAGGTTAAAAAAACATATTGAACTACATACAATTTTGCTTTCACGTCAACTCTACTTACATTAAGCTATTGAAACCGAAGCACTTAAGCTCGGATCTATTCATACTCCACGGGTCCCCAAAAACCATTTTAGTCCCCGCTTGCCCGAAATTGGGGTGTTCTTTGTCTCCATACCCATTTACAGCCAATTCTGGAGACCATTAAAATTACTTTTTTGTACAAACACGCGAAACAGCCGATTTAGTAATATCGTAATAAATAACTTGCGCCATGGTAGCATAAAAGATTTAAAGCTGCGCAGCTGTCGTCGGCATGGTCTGATGTTGTTGTAAAATTCCCGGGTTTGAGCCTCGCGTCGAGCGGGCTATGTGAGGCATTTTTATAATGAGACGACTGAGGAAGGGCTGACTCATTTCATTTTCTTTGATATTAACTAACTTATCGTCCATATCTCATGTGCGATAGAATGTAAAAGTTGTGCCCGAAAATATTTGTCGCACCATAGTTTTAAATTTTTCCGATCTTAAGCCTGATGAAGAGAAAATCAAAAACTTGTAAAAAGTATCGTAATTAATGAATTAAATACGCATGGCGTAGAAAAAGTGTTGCTAGGAGGCCGTATCAAAAATTTTAGATTTTTGGTAGGTGCTTTATATTGACATTTTTGTACTGGGCTATCGGTACCAAAAGAAAAAATACGTCCTTTGTTTTGTCTCGTAGATTGTTGTATTAAAATTTGAAGCTTATTAAAATTTTATTCTGCACGGAGAAAAAAATATTTTACAATACAACCAGAACGACTTGTAAAAACTAATCTATTAAAAGTTAACAAAAAACTGCGAGTGCTATCAGAATTAGTTTTAAGGATAAATAGTCGCTTAATTGCAAATACTAAAAAAAACTGGTAAATAAGTTAAGTGTACGAATCATGTAAAATTGTATCAGTTACTACTTTCTTTGTAAAGATCAAAATAATGAGTTAGTAATGGGCACAACTATGTTTAAGTATTGCTAGCAGTACAGATTTGATGGTAAATTGTACCGAAAAATGTGTTCAATGTACCAGAAGATTCACGTTACTAAAAACTAGATTTTTAAAATATCTTTTACAAAATGTATAGTTGTCACGTATAGCACTATACGTTCTAGTTAACTTCCTCAAAATTCTGGTTAGTAACACTAGACCTTTTTCTCCGTGTGTATAATATCTAACTCGCAATTCCAGACTCCCCATCCCTACCGGTATTCTAACACCCGTTCAACTTTCAACCACATATTACTTCGCTACATATGAAGTCCGTTAAGGATTACATCGTATACTCGAAGAAGTGGGTCGGTCGATAGTCCATTTAAAACTTCATGAAGACGAGGCTTTGAAAAATGTGCAACAGTCCCTAGAAACGGTCCCCGCTTGAATACCTTTCTTCTATACAAGTTAAGTAGTTACCGCACTAAGTTGCTACTTTGAATGGATTCCACTGAAAACAAAGGGTTGAAAGCTTCTAAAACTAAAGTCTTTTGTGACAAAACAAATAGCTGTTGAATAGGAAGAAATAAGTTCTTGTAAGTACCCAAATTGTGTCAACCACCGATTGGTCTAGTAGTTTGGGTACCGGGCCAAAATCCTGAGGACCTGGGTTCCGATCCCCGGGACGTTCAAAGAAATTTCGAAATTTCAAAATTGCTCGGGTTCGTAATCAACAACCCGCATTTGGCAAGCGTGTTGATTATGCCTGTACCCATCATTGCTGTGGTAACTTGAATTCAATGTTTGAGGCCTTTGCCCAGCAGTGGGTTGATTATAATAGGCCCTTACTTTTAAAATGGCGTGCTACTATACTATGTGAGTAGGCGGCTAAAGGAGCAACGACAAAGGAAGCAGCTGCAGTCTTCTCCCCATCATTGGCCAAACTTCGACCGCCAACCCGCCTATCCAGCGTGGCTATTCTGGCAAAACACTCCTTTTAAAGAAGCTGTATCAAGCAATGAGCTCATGAGAACAGATTTTTTCTTACAACAAAGACAGGTTTTCTAGTGTACAGTCGCTGGCGCATTAGGTTATACATTGACTTTGCAAAATCGCTTTTATTTCAACTACCTAAGAGGCCCCAGTGTATATCTTAACGTACTGTCATTTCTACCTGCTTGAAGTCTGCCAAAATTATGTCCCGAGTCATAAAATAGTTTCTTCTATTAAATTGCTTATGTAGAAAAAAACCTAACCCATCAATTCTATGACCTAAAACGCACGCCTACAGCAATTAAATGTGAATAAATTATAATATATCTAAGAACGAAGCAACCGTTATCTTACTAATTCAACATTAATATGAGTTTTTTTTCCATAACTATTAGAAATGTTAGTAACTACTTATTAGCTTGTGGAATGACGGTGCGATCTCAACTGAGCTATGTGCCTTTTCATTGCAGCGGGTAAGAGGATTAGTGCAGCTTTTTCACATTCAAATTGCTTTCTGTGGATGCCACTGTGCCACTGTACTGTATTAATTAAATAAGATACATTTTCGTATCCACTTTGAAATGTTACATTTCTATTAAAAGTTTTTATATATCCATTTAGTTCGGCAATGAACTAATTTGCGAGGTTTAAAACCTATGTATTCAGATTTTGAATGGATTTGGATGTTTTGCTTCGGCCTTTAAGTTGAAAATTATTCCAAAAAAATTACAAATTGAAATGTTTTGAACTACGAGTAATAAAGGAACAAGAATTGACTTAACCTGTTTAGTTCACAGAACACGGAAAATAGGTTTTATTTAACTTAAACGCCTTGGTTGAAAATCTTCTCTGTACATTTATGTTTACCTAATTAAGTGTAATATGCCTAGAAAAAATAATTAAATAACTGCAGCAAAAATTCAGTACTTATATTAAACTTATATGTGTTATTCTTAACACCTTTTTTGTTCAGTTTACTTTTAGCACTGTAGAATTAAAATAAACAGAGGCGTCATTTTCGGCAACTTAAAATCGATGGAACTCTTCGAAGACTCATTATACTTAAAATGTAGTCCCACAGTTATTACAACTAATAAGAGTCGTTATTGTAAAGGGATCAGATACGCTCCCTCTCTATAGCTCTTGAAAAGCAATAAAAAGTTTTGTATTAAAAACGGTTAAGCTTGAACGGGCTTCACTGGCTTAGGTTCTTTTAATCTTACTAAAATATAATTAGATATAATTTTTCAGTCGTTTTTAGGGCATTACTTTGTAAGGGCTGACCAACTTTGATGTTTTTTATGTGAGATATTTCGAAGTAGTCTCATTTTCCTATAACCATCCCTAATTATACAAAGATAGGGCTGAGAGCTTTAAACAGCTTTCCTTAAGAGGAAACACAAGGGCCGTTTTTCCATACAAACGTAGTCCCCTGTTTTCTCCCGGATAAAGCCAGTAGAGCAATAATTTTTATTACAAATATCCATGGTCACTATTAGCATGTTTCTATGTTTTCTGTTTTTTCATAAATTCATAAATAAAAAAGATATGAGCCCTCAAAAATCGAAAAATTCGCCAGATTTTCCGCTGTGTTCAAACATCCAGAAAACAAATTTAGCTATATTTTAGAAAAAAAGGAAATCATACGTACACGGCCAAAGCCTTTCTTTAATTTTTAATGATAAAAGTATTTAAATCGGTCTAGTTTTATAAAAGTAATCGGAGGACCACGAAACGTTGATTTGGAGTTGTTAGTAGGTATTTTCGGTCCAAGAAGCAGTTGTCTCTATCACACTCTGCGGTGAAGGCGTTTGGCACTGCGCGACAGCAATAGATTTTACAAATACGGTTAAGTAACGTAACTTACCTTCCGAAGCTACAACCAGTACCTTTTTGGACCCAAGCCAATTTAGGAATAAGCGTTTTCTAAATAGATCCGACCGAGAATCGAACCCTTCCTACCCTGTGTAGAGTTTGTCTAACTCCTAAATGAAAAAATGACTACAAATACGATCTTATAATTCGAATAACTTACCGTGTCCAATGTTTTTCCTGATCAAGCAAGGATCGAAAGTAATTGATCACGCACGGTTCTCTCCCTATTCTGCAGCGGTACCCTAAAAACTAATAAAACCGTCAGTTCCCAAGTAAGCCGTAATAACAGCCATCAAAAGTAACGTCAGAAGATATAATAACTTTTGCTGAACTTATTTACGGCAGACGAGGCGACAAGGGTATTTAATGTTGTTTGTTAGTTAATACTGTTATAGTTTCGCCGTGTCCGTTTGTCTGTCTGTCTGTCTGGTTAAGCTCAGAGACTACAAATAAGTATTGAGTAAAAGATCAAAACATAGGTACGTTATGTCGCCGTCAAGTGGCGAAGACATAGGTTTTCATGGTGTCGGCTCCGAGGCCCCGAGTTCGATTCCCGGACGAGCCACGGTAGATTTTTTAATATCGTCAGAGGGTTCGTGGTAGGTACCTTCGTTGTTTTCGATTTCCACAAAACAAGTGTTTTTTTTATTAATGTTACTTACTTTGGAAGCATAATATGTAGGTGATGTTGTCTTTTTTAAGTGGCACTATGAAATCTTAATTAATATGTTAATGTAAAATGGTGGTGTCATTTTAGATAACTTGTGGTAGATCTTTTCTAACAAAAATACGTATTTCTATACCAAGACTACACCTTTGTGCCAGCGCAACCTCACCCCTATTTGGCAACAGGACAAAAGTAAGACAATGCCTCGTAGCTTTATTCCGGAGTCACGGTATATTAAATTACTTAGAACCCTTCTGAGATCAACCCCAAGTTCTCACAGGGAGTAGTTTGAACAGATTTATTCGAATTTGCGATGCAATAAACGTGTTTGAATGGGCTGGACAACTTTATGCGAAAAAGAGAAAGATGGCGAAGATATAATGCATTCTTTAGGTGTTTTTTTTGGAATTATTACTTTTTGTTATGCAGCCCTGGCTGCATAACAAAAAGTTCTTCTCAAATCAAAGTTAGACTCCTGAGTCTAACTTTGATATCATTAAGAATACTTTTGATTACCATAAAATAAATAACGTGAGGATTTTGTTTGGAAAAGTTTTATTTTTGAAATTTATTGTGAACTCTAATTGTATTTTGTTCATGTTTCTTATTTATTGTTTTACATAAATTATTGTTTATATACATAAAAAAATATAAAAAAAAGTATAGTAAAGTAACAGCCTATAATCATCCCACTGCAGGGAAAAGGCCTCCATCATTGAATTCAAGTTACCACTGCAATGATGGGAACTGGCATAATCACCACGCTTGCCAAATGCGGGTTGGTGATCACAAACCCGAGCAACGATCGAAAATTCGATACTTTTTGTTGCCCGACCCGGGGATCGAACCTGGGACCCCGAGATCTTGGCCCGGAATTGAAACCACTAGACCAAGGGGCTTCATTACATTTATATATAAAAAATATATATAAATGTAATAAAGCTGTCACTGTTAATTTCTCAAGTAGGTACCTTAATTAACGCAACTACTTTAACTTAAGCGAACTCACAATATTTTAACCATCGATTCTTTTTTCATTAATCTACTCCCATAATATTATAGTAATCCTTCTCTTTGAAACCGTACAGTCCCACATAAAATTACATTTGCAAAATTCTTTTCCACAAAAAATACAAGGGTGTTATGTCATTAATTCACCGCCCTAAAATTAATTTGAAAGCAAATCCGTCTGTGTCAAGCCCAAGCCATATCAAACCGTAGGCAGTTTGTTGAGCTTTAAGCCAAGCTTTATAGGGCTGTTAGTAGCTTGAACGATTTGGTACGTAATGAGGACTTAAAGCTGTGGAGCATCGCCGTCAGGCACACGGCATCTGCGACTGACGCGAGGCTTTATAAGTGCTGGCTAAGCCTGAGTAGGACCCGCCTTTTGGGACATGAATGAGTAACCTTTAATCTCTTTGACTTAATTAAACATTGGGCTTGTTTCTCAGCCGACAATCTCTTAACTTAATTAGTGTGTGTATCTCTTTCTACCACTAGTAAATAAAAAGGGAGAGGTTAACTCAAATGTTACAACTATTGAATACACATTTCCAAAAAATAAAACACAATTATTTACGCTTTAGCATGAATAATATAAAAATCGACGACCAGTGTAGTGACACAGCAGTCAGTAACTACGCAAAAGTTCCGGGTTCGATTCCCGGTGGGGCGTTCTATAATAAAGGAAACGATATTTTATAAATTGACTTGGGTCTGGAAGGGTAGGTAGTAATAGTGCTTCCTGGGAAATATCGTGCTGTGTAAGGCATTTTATGCCGTTGGTTCCGGTTTTTCTCACAAGATGGAAGTCCGCGAGTATCCCACTTCTGTACAGAACGGAGAGATACAAAATAGCCTATGGCCTATCTAAGGATCTAATCTATCATTGAACCAAATTTCATTACAATCGGTTTTGTAGTTTTTGCGTGAACGCGTAACAAACAAACTCACATTTACAATATTAGAGATTATCCCTCATATCCTTCTGATATATCAGAACAAAACCTGTCGTCTGGTGACCCTGGGCTGTTTCATATTGAGTCTCCCGGCGCGGCGTCATCTGCTCGCGACGGGCGAAATAGAAAAATTTACAATCAATACACGGCTCTATTCAGAAACCACCCCGCCTCCCTGCGTTTTCATAACAGCCCCGAGCTGTCTGCCAGCAAAAAATTAAAATTAATTAGTTTCGGCTCCAAAGCATAACAGTATAACGGGCTATGTTATTTTTTCTATGAAATTAAATGTGTGAGAGAGAAATACGAATATACTCACTTGACATATTGGTGACTGGTTTTATGGTCAAAATTAGTAGTTTATTTCACGCTTTTCGTTGGACTTTTTCTATAAAAATAAATATGGTTTTATTTTTTTAAAGGCGGTTGTAACGCCTCGTTGGTCTAGTGGTTTAAATACTGGGTCAAGATTTTGGGGTCCCGTGTTCGACCCCGGGTCGGGCAACAAAAAAGTTTCAAATTTTCGAACATTCCTCGGGTTTGTGATCACCAACCCCCGTATTTGGTAAGAGTGGTGATTATTTTATAGGCTGTTACTTTAGTGTAATTTTACTTTAAAGGTGGTTGGCACTATACAGGTTAAAATTTTAACCACCTTCCAAATTTTAATATAGCAATCTACGGGACAAAAAACAAATGACGTATGTTACTAACAATTATGGATCTAGATGTCCGAAATAAATATATTTTATTATTTATCATTTGTTTTGGTATAGCCCAGTACAAAAATGTCAAGATAAAGCACTTAAATGTTCGCCGGAAAATCTAAATTTTTTGATACGGCCTCCTAGCAACACTTTTTACGCGATGCGCATCGCATTTATTCATTACGATATTATTCATAAGTTTTTGATTTCTCCTTCATACCTTAACAGGCTTAGGACCGTAAAAAATTTAAACTATGTTGCAAAAAATATTTTCGGGTGAAAACTTGATTTTCATTTTTTACTTCATAAATGGGCTCTAAATACGATACTGAACGCCTATAATTTTTTTTGATAATTATGAAAAAGTCATTCTGTGTTTTTACGCATCGTGATGGTTACTCGAGAGAATTGACAAAATATTGAACCTTAGATCTGCTATTTGATAACGCAATAAGTGATAACATTTATAGTAAAATAAGTACTAAATATTAACTGTTTTGGTGTTTCCACGTGCAGTTTGGGTTGTTTGACTAAATGCTACTCTAGGTTTTTGCATATTATTGTTTTATTAAAATAGATTAGAACATAATAGAATTTTATTTGGCTCTTCAAAAAATAACGCCCCCGTTGGTCTAGTGGTTTAAATACCGGGCCATGATCTCAGGGTCCTAGGTTCAATTCCCGGGACGGGCAACAAAAAAAAGTTTCTAATTTTCGAACGTTGCTCGGGTTTGTGATCACCAACCCGCATTTGGCAAGCGTGGTGATTAAGCCAGTACCCATCATTGCTGTGGTAACTTGAATTCAATGATGGTGACCTTTTCCCTGCAGTGGGATGATTATAGGCTGTTACTTTACTTTTTACTTTACTTAAAAAAATAGTAAAATAAACAAAAAGAAATTATCATAATAATTAATGTCCCAAAAAAGCCCCCACTCAGCATTGGTCGCAACAGCCAAAAGCATGCTGCGACGCTGGTTTTCAGTGGGCATATTGACACTGCTACCCAGTATCAAAGAATACTTCATGATGGTTCAAAAATGAAATTATTAATAGAGGTAAGGGTAAGACTCGTGGGAAAATCTTGGCAAACATACGACACTGGGAATTTACTCATGATCCACACGGTCTTATTCCCCTATTCAGGGTCAGGAAGGTCAGACGGCAATCACTTCTGATGTTAATAAACAGATTTGTCATGGTACAGTAATACCACTTTCCATACCTACTAAGTTGTATTCATAGAAAATGCCCCTTGGGTAAGAATTGATAAATTGATGTTTGAAATTACAGTAGTACATTCGTTCATGATTACTTATAAAAAAACTTGAGAGGTGTCAACGGACACCCGGATGGAACGAAGTTCCTTTTTAGTGAAGGAATTGTAATAAAATTTTATTTTATTTTAAATTAATTATTAAATAAATAAACTTTCTCTTCCTCTCTCTCTCTCCCTCTCACTCTCTCCCTCCCTCTTCCTCTCCTTCTTTCTCTTCCTCTTCCTCTCCCTCTTTCCTTCCCTCTCTCTCTCTATCCCTCTCCCTGTCCCTGTCCCTCTCCCTGTCCCTCTCCCTCTCCCTCTCCCTCTCCCTGTCCCTCTCTCTCTCCCTCTCCCTCTCTCTCGCACACGCCGCACGGCTTACAACTATAGCAAAAAATGTCGCTCAAAAAGTGTTCAAAAAGTGTCGTTACAATTTTTTCCGTCTAGCCCCCTTTCGCAACGCGCGATAAGGAACTTCGTTCCAAAAATGTTAACATGGGCTGGTTCCGGCTTGTAACATTCACCTAACCCGATGTATGATACGCTACAGTCTTAAACGTCCTACTTACCACCTTTGTCAAAGATGACAAAGACACAAAATTGAATAGAAACCTGTAAAGTTAACAAGTTTAACAAGCGTGCGAAGTGGGGAAGGCTGAAATCTTTATGTAAAGTGTTATATTGTCTAGCGTATATATTTACTACCGGTTGTTGCCTGCGTCTTCATTCTCGTGGTCTTACTTTTGATTAACTAAACTAAGTAACTTTTTACTTGGGCCTCACCAAAAGTTGGATTTAGTCATAGTCCCTATGTTTGGCAGATAATAGCTGTTAGTCCAATACTGGAGACAAGACGCTGCTATCCGTCTTATTCTGGCAATAAACCCTCAGTAGCCTCTTACGGCACCCAAAGAAGAAAAGTGGGGTGCTATTCTATCGATATACGAGCCCTGTATTAATATTAACTTTTTACCAAACTCAAAGTTTCTTATAACATCAAGAAGAAAGGAAACATTATTTATTATCTTCCATGAGAGACAACACTTCCAAATAAATAACGCCTCAGCGAACGTATTGAATGCTAAGTTCAGATCTTCATCCACAATCACGTATCTTTGCTGTCGGCTCTTCACTACGGATATAATGGAGCGTATCCGTAACCGAAACTATATCTAATGTAAAATTTTGAATAACTACAGACAGCAAAAATATTTTAGAAAAAAAAACAATAAATTATTTATGAGCACAATGCGTTTTCTAATCTAGTTTATTTCTTCGTTTCGACAAAGAATGAACCGACTGTATGTATGTATACATATATATATATATATATTTTTGACAAGGTATGCCACAACAATTGTGGATTCAAACTGCCATTTCCGGGTCTATTTATCAAAAAATTAATATTAACAATACTAGTTGTTGGCCACGACTTCGTACACTTGGAATTGGATGCTATCAAACGGTAACCGTACTCTTTTCCGGAATAAAAAGTGGGCTACCTATATGCCATTCCAGCCTGTAGCCTATATCCTATCCAATTTTTTTTCTAGATCTGTCCAGCCGTGTTGGCGTGATCTAGTGGAACAAACATCCATCCAATCTCTTACTTTTACAATATTAGTAAAAGTTAATACATTTCCTACAAGCTATTTTTGTTAAGTTTGAGGTTTATTTCAGTTTTTTAGCTGTATGCTTTGCTAGACTCATATAGGGATGTTACATTTGTAATGTAAACATTTTGCAAAAAAATAAACAAATAAATACTCAAAAGACCTCACCTACGCAGACTTACCGATATTATTCGATACTAGCTGATAATCATAAAGTCTAACCGTATCCGAACTATTCCGAACCCCGTATTATTTCTAAATGTAACCAGATCCGAAATTTCGTGTCCATAACATCCCTGTCCTTCACAAACCTTTGAGAGCTCTCAAATAATGCAGTCGGCAACAAATAACAGATGATAAGTTATGGTTAATCTTTAAATCAAACAGCCATTGTGCGGAGTTGAAAAGGAAATGCGAACTTGCGTTTGGCAGAATGTTATTTATTTTACTTAAGTATAGATAGATGGTATTTGTTTCGTAGAATAGAGTAGAGTTTTTGGAACACCAACGGCATGCCGGCATGCAGGAGACATGTCTCCTTATTGTCTATGGTAATGCAAGTATCACGACAAACCTTGCATTTCCTATGCAAGGTTAAGGTTAAGATAATTTTAAATAAATATTATGCTAATAATACTCGTAATTATAACTTTCTTAAAATATATCAAATATTTAAGTAAAGTAAACTAAAGTAACAGCCTAATCGTCTCACTGCAGGGCAAAGCACAGCAATGATGGGTAATCACGAAGCTTGCAAGATGCCGCACTCAATACCGCACATTAATATTACACATGAGCTTTTTGTTCATTTCTGTTATACATAACATGATTACACGCAGGACCCATACAAGTAAAGTTACCTGAGAGTAGGGAAACCGTGTTGAATCACAATGAAATAAAAACACATTTAAACGTGCCGCCATAAACCCGTTCAGGCCTGAACAATCGACCTCCCTTTGTTATCCTTCCGTTGCGCCAGTGGTTCTCAACATTAGTTTTAAAAAATATAGTAATTACGATTAGCTTAGCACAGATGTTATTTTATTCCTTATATGTACCTTAGATGATGTAAATAATGGGTTATTATGACCCAAGGAATACTTTGAAACCCAACACATTGACCTAGGGACATTTGTTTAAAGTAACAGCCCATAATCAACCCACTGCAGGGAAAAGGCCTCCATCATTGAATTCACGTTACCACAGCAATGATGGGTGTACTGGCATAATCACCACGCTTGCCAAATGTTGGTGATCACAAACCCGAGCAACGTTCGAAAATTCGAAACTTTTTGTTGCCCGACCCGGGATTCGAACCTGGGACCCCGAGATCTTGGCCCGGTATTTTAACTACTAGACCAACGGGTCGTCTTACTAAATAATAATAAGTTCAAAAGGCTCTTAGGTCAATGTATGAGTAAATTCCGCTTTTCTTTTTTATAGAACTTAGTGTTACAGTTATTCTACTTAAAGTCATACCTACTGAAAGAATCGCGCAATTTTCAAAATCATGTCGTATAAAGTATTGCTAACCCAATATAGCATATAAATTCCAAGTACAACGTAATTTGTTTGGACCACAAACGAAAAGCATGTTACTAAAAAACATTTTCTCATAAGTTTGGAAACCATTGGGATAAGCAATCAAACGCGCCCCAGCAATCGCCGCACTTAATTATCGTTCGATTTTACACTCGCGCGCAGCCATTGTCCTTACCGATGGATCTGTTTGCTTTAAGTGCCATCGGGGACCATTACTTGAGGACTCATAGAAATTTCTCACGGAACCATTGTTGTAAACGGTTAATAGTTTCCGTGGAACAAATTGGAAGCTATGTTTGGCGAGCAACCCTTAGACCTAATCGCAATTGAGTTTGTATGAGAGTCAATTATTAAAACCTTACCTTAAAAGACCGACGAAAAGCTTTTTACTTGACTCTTTGGCGTCGCTCTACTCATATTAAATGTCGACAACAGATAATCACATACAAATTTTTCACGAAGACTACTATTATGCAACCAAAGCTATATTGTATCGGCATTCTTGGAAACAATTTTTTTTAATATTTTACATCATAGTGCTTTTCTATCTTATCCTGTCGGGGAGCCACACCCGGAACCTCGGAACTGGAGGCACCTTAAAAACCGGTGTCTGCTACTACGGAGATTGTCTACACATTCTCTGGCACCCCATTTTAATCTGAAAGGGACCTGTCCTTTACTCTCAGTCTTTTGATATGACTTTTTGTTGGAGCCTGAATCTTGCGCTATAGAAAAGTAGACGGGAATTCCCATTACCCTTCGGATCAATAAAGCGCAAAGTTGTTCAATGTTTTCTTATAACTTCGTTCCCCTACGTTATTCACATTCAGTCCTCACATAACAAGTTTCTTTCGTAATCCTCACGTAAAGCAATCCCGAAACACGAATGTATTAAGGTGTTTGCAAAGACGGAGAATTTTGATATCGTTCGCTATTTGATATACACAAGTAAGCACAAAAGATTAGGTTGATAGAAACTTTGTTTGCTCAAATAATTCGTTATATAAAATTATCCAAGTAAGCCACTAATTTTATATTCTTGTTGATTTTTCAGAAGCAGTAGACCGATACAAGGTAATGAGGAGTAAATTAATTGAACTAAGAACTAGTAATAAAAAAGGGGTTCAATTTACCAGTTGGTATAAAAACTCAGCTTTTTTGGAATGGAAATGGTGTAGGCTCTGATTCTCTCACAAAGCTTTACATGTTATTATTCAATGTCTTTAGTGACCGCTTTCTATCAAACATAAAGGTGTGCTATTTTTAGCAATAGAAAAGGTAGTATAGAACAATTGTTTATGGATTCCAAACTGCTCAGCGCGACAAAGATCAGTTCCTTTTCACGTCGCCCACAGATGTGTGACTGCCATACAAATCACTTTCATACACGTTCGTTCACCCTCTGAAAAGTTCCAAAGATAACAAAATAATGTCGAAATGAATATTCCCTTTGAACGACAGTTGAAAAGAGATTCTGGGAACATAACCACCTGACGTTAGGGACCACGAAACATGATACAGAAGGATCGATCGTACAATAATATTCGTTATATTGAAAATAGTTAAATATTATTTTATTTCCTTTTCTTTTGTTTTATTTGATTGAATAGCGAGTTCATTTCAAAGGTGTAGAGTTTTGTTTGAAAAATTCCGTAATTGTTAATTGTTGATGTTATTGATAGCACGAACTCTTGTAGGTAATTAGTTGACAAAATTAATGTTGTAAAGTTTTGTTAGTAAAGCAGGCGTTCAAATAGCGTAATATCGTAGGTTCGAGTCTAATGCAGTTGATTTTTTTTAACTTTACCTTAATAGACAAATAGTAACAAAGTATGTTATTTAAAATATTTAAGCAATAAAATTAACAATGTGAATAAAAAATGCAAGTTCCTTGAATCAAACAAAACTACACTGCTTTGGTGGGACTTGAAAATTAATTAAAAATTTCTTAGCAGAATGGTTAAAGCATTTGCTCGGTATTCGTATCATAATGATTAAATGTTTGAAATAACTTGTCATTACTGTTTTCAAAATAATATCTAAACAATATTTTCGTGTTGGTTTGCTTGGTATATCATGAGCTGGATAGTGCCGTTTCCCATCTGCCTTATAAAGAGTAGACAGATGCGAACCTACTACATTCATTTGTGCTATGTGGACCTGACATCAGACCTTCATCCCTGGTCATTAGTGTTGTAAAGAGGGGACATAAATTACAAGGAATTAACCTGAATTACTGTCAGTCTGATTACTGTTAGGGGGCCATTGGACTAAGCAAGTTAAAATGTACGCTGGGGTGAAATAATTAATATTTTTTTGTTGCTTAAACATAATTATGTTTGCAAAGTATTAACGAATTTTGGAAACTATGGTAACAGACAGTACTTTACCATTTATGATATCTATATAAATAATACGTGACTTCCAGTTAGCTCAAGAATACAGATGGTACAGATTTGTTTCCCACAATTTTCCAAAAAAAAATATTTTGTTGCGATGACAATAGATTTTAATATATAATTATTATTGTTAGCTGAGACGACAAAATTATATCAGAAGAATAGTTTTGGATGGACCTTGTAATGGAGGCGAAATATCAGAAACTCATAAAAATCAACTTACTTTGCAAGAAGCCCGTAACGATGGACTCTTATAGTGACCATGAAAGTTGAAATTAGTTTCATATCTATTTAATACATATTCCTACAGTAAAACAAGTAATTACAGTTGAAACTACGACCCTCAGGCAGCACTTAACCTAACACCCGAATCACGACGCCAGTTTAATAATTGTCGGCCTTTACTTATACATTGAATAGATACCTATTTAATTGTAGAGTCAGTGACTCCGTTTCGATTGGAGGACTATATCGTGATGTGATGATTAATATGTTACTTCCTTTTTTTAATATTCAATGGGCTTGCTCTTCACTACATATTTAACTCTACAGTTAAGAAGATGCCTAAGATGGAGCGAGCTTACCCAGAAGCAGCCTATTCACTTTCTTTTTATCGTCTGCCTACAAAAGTCAGTCCACTGCTGGTCATAGGCCTGTCTATAAATATATAAATGTGGACAACATTACATACACTGTTTTAATCCCAAAGTGAATAAGTAACTATTCAAAGCACTCGTATGGAAAACAGAAACCAGGCACCACAAATTCAAATTCAAACTGTTTATTGCGTGTCACAAAACTTACTAGTTATAAGGTGGTAAATACGTAAATATAAAAGTGATTGTGACGCCCTGCACTGGGCATAGCAACATTTAACACATAATAGGTAAAATTTAACATATTATAAGTGGCGTTGAAGTACATATTTCATATTTTTATTATCTTATGACTATGCTTATATATTTTTGTCATTAAAAAACTCTTGGATGTTATAATAACATTTGTTAATAAGAAAAGTTTTCAAAGTGTTTATAAATAATTTTGGGATTTCATAATTTTTAATGTAATTGGGTATATGGTTATATATTTTAACTAACATGTTATGGGGACTAGACGTAACTAAGTTTAATTTGGAAAATGGAACTTTCAGTTTATTTAGGTTTCTATTATTTCTTTTTAATTCTGAAACTATTGAGTAAAAATTTGGGTATTTTTTGACAAATTTACATGATTCTAGTATAAAAATAGATGTTAGGGTCAATATTTTACATTCAACAAAATGGGCTCTACATGATTCTATTTGATCTAAGTTTAATAGGATCCCGAGGCACTTTTTTTGTAGCATAAAAACTTTGTGTACATCACAAACACTCAAACCCGAGAAAACTAGAAGAAAGACAAGACCAAGGATCAGCTTAACATACCTACGTCGACTAGATCATTGCATCTCATTGGTTAATCAAATATTTTTGTTTTAAAACATTACTGAAGGCTCTGTTTCTAATCCCTACGCTCCTAAATTCTCTCATAACTGTGTCAAACTTATACTAAAAACGTTTACAGCGCATAACAGTTTCAAATTGAATCATTCCGACATAGCGAAGGGTAGTCTTGGAAACAAACAATAACGTTTTAATACCGACATAAAGCTAACGGAGAGAGCCAACGAATGAAATATAAAACCTGAACCGTAAAACGGAGGTAAATAACTTTATTGCTGACTGTAATATTAATTTAGACCCCCCGGACGAATGGCACAGACTTTAGGCGTTTCTAAAGGAGCTAGTCAATGTAAGGATCATCTACAGGTATTGAATCTTACTTAACAATAAGGGTCATTGTTCATCGTGACAATAAATTATTAGATGCTTTTAAAGGGCGAATAAAAGAAGAGGATTTTTTGTTTTCTTATGACGAAGACGATCTGTGGTCTGGTGTAACCTCTTCAAAAAAATTAATATACTTACAGTGACTTCTCAATACATTTTCGAGAATATTATTTAAGTCTGTAAGAACCTACATTTATTTTTTAAGAAAAGTAACGTACACAATTTCAATACCAGAAATAAAGATAAACTTACCGTTCAAGGCTTCAGACTGCGAAAAGTAGGAAATTCGTTTATGGTATATTGTATTCGTTTTTTCGACAAATTACCACATGGTATTGCTGAACTTTCTGTACATAAACTTAAATCGTATGTCAAATAATTTTAATGAAAAAGAGCTATTACACTATCAATGATTATTTGAATGATAGGAATTTATAGCACCTAGCTCGTACTTGCTTAAACCTTTTGTAAACATTTATTTAAAAAGAGGCTGACAATAGTGACCGAGTTTCTTGCGCTGCTTATTCTCGGCAGTAGCCCACACTTGTCCCGAAGCAGTGGTAGGTTTAAATATTGGGACGTGTAAAAGCGCCTCTAGGGGCCCATTTGCAGAAATAAATCTGATTTTACTGATTCACTTTTTTTTTATAAATTATGGGCTTGCTCTTGACTATATACTTAACTATACGGTTAAGAAGAAGCCTAAGATGGAGCGAGCTTACCCAGAGGTACTGGTTCTCCCACACACCAGCGGAACACAGAATAACTGTTTGGCGCTGGACTCCAGCCAGGAGGGTGGTAGAATCTAGGCGGCCTCTCACGATGCCTACCACCGCAGAAGGATCTGTTAGCCGTCATCATTGGTTAGAAACCAAAGATGCCGATGCCTAGGGTGGACCACTAGGAGGTAGATCCCACCATCCAAAAACTTTACTGATTTTCACTTCCTCAAGTTAGATGACGATCTGATGGACGAGGCGGGGAGCCAAATCAATGCGGGTGACGTGTGACCGGTCGTTTGATATGATGATGATGATGATGATGTCAGGCTAATATTTAAATAAATAATTAGAAGCATTTTAACAAGTATTGATATTAAAAGATTTCAAATCAATGCCTTAAAGGGTCATAATACCTAAAACCTATAACATCTTACACCTGCATTTTGTAACCTGCTGTTACTTTAAGAAAGTGTTTAAAATATTATGAGAGAATACAAATGTGGACATTGTCTTAAACAAATAAATAAATATTTAAGACATGCCTCACTGGGCCACACAGAGCCATCTAGTCCCAAATTAAGCTACTATTAAGTACCCTGTCGTATGGGGTACTAGACAACCGATAAACTTACTTATATACTTTTTTTTTGTAAATATATACTTATAATATATAGAAAACATCCAGACCAGTACAAACAGACATGTTCATGCACACAAATATTTGTACTGTGCGGGGATCGAACCCGCGACCCATGGCTCAGAAGCAGCGTTTACTACCACTGATCCAAATGGTCGTCGAATGTCTTTCGCATTAGAAAAATTTTGCTAAATAATGATGTATTAAAAATACTATATTAAATTCTAAAAATAAATTACAGCCATCGTTACGTAACAGCATTTCTTTTAGAGATAACTGTTTTGTTAAACTTTATTCAAGTTTGTATAATATTACCCATTTAAAAAAAGTTCTTTGTTTTTTTTTTTGCTTTTAACAGTAAGGCTTCGTCTTATGAAAGCCGATTTGTATAACGTCGGTGTTTTAAAAGATTTTAATACCCAAAGCAGTTAACTTTTAATTATCAAGTGTATGTTAGTGTAACCAGGGAGAACCATAAACCTGCGACCGTAGTACAGGATTGTTGTTATAAACCAAGGTTAGAAGAATGAAATCCCCGATAGAAGCTACCTGATAACCCTAGACATTGGTTAAATGGTTAAGTATGAGGTTTATCTTAACCTGTGCTCTTAAAAGCGGTTAAATATAAAACTAAAACCCGACTACTAAAAACACGCTCTAAAAAGTAAGAAACAAGAAAATGGTCTTCGCTGAAATGTTTGAAGGATAGCCGTGAGGAAGGCTAGCTAGTTAGTGATAAAGCCAGTGGTAAAGGAAAGATGTTCCTGCCCTTCTAATTCTTCTGGCAGTACTCCTTCAACGAGGCGACGCGACGTCGCGATGGTGGCGGCGCGGCGGCCGCGGCACGGTCGAGAATTGTATCTACGTAGAGTCGAGGCGCGCGCAGGTGGCTTTGCTTCCTTCACATTTTAATTCGTTCGCCATGTCGTCGCCTGAAGACAAAGACGTATTTGCACTCATACAAGTCCTTAATTTAAATAGAAGATTTTGGGTTCACCCATATTTGATACAGTGTGACAGAAGAGGTTCATTCAGAGCTCACGTGACTTATGGAGGTATCCCGATAGGTTTAAAAAAATGGCGGTCGAGTCGAGGCTCGGGCACAATTGAGCGCCCCTCGACTTCACCTCGCCAGTGCTGCGACTCTAGATATGAGCGCACTGCCATTTGTTTCTAAAGAAAATCTAGTTGCGGCGTGCGGCTCATGCGTCTGCGCCTCGACTTCGCCTGGACTGTTGATCGTGTGAGCGACCCGCCTTACGACAGACACCCATAGGAAGATGGGGGTTGTTTGAAAGTGCTATTATTTCTATGCGCCTGCACCATACGACTCTAATTACTATATTTTAAAAAAGTAGTAATACATTGATCAAGGAGATGATGCCGAGACATTCGTTAAATCGCGTAAGGAAAGAACTACCTTCTGCGGCTAGCAAGCGTGGTATTATGACAACTTCCTCTTTTGAGTGAAGCTCATGTCCAGCAGTGGACTGCTGTTGGAAAACGCAAAACATTTGTCCAACACACCAAGTTCCGTGTGGCGTTAGCTTTAGCGCATAAATGGAACAAAGGCAATATTTTTAATTGATCAATTTGTTTGGATTTCATTTTATTAACGACGTCGTAAAGTACGGGGAGGGTGTTAGTGTTAATTACTTTTTCTAGGCCGCTTTTCGTTCGTTTAATTGATTAGTTTTTAATGGAATATTGAAACGTTTATTTTAAACGATTTGTTTCTATTAAAATTAATGGAACGAGCATTTATATTTATGTTCTGAAACATTGAAAAATAAGTTGATGAAAATCCCTTTGGTGATATTTTCACTTATTTAGCCGACGTTTGACTACCTATGTAAAATGTTTTCTTTATTTTAATTTTATTAAGGGGACTACTACAGCTAAGTGCCGCCTTCAATTGATTTAATTTTATTATTTCCAAACAAAATAAATTCTCAAATACTAGAATAGTATCTTTTTAGCAAGTTACTCGTATCTCTAGTATTTATTGAATTACAGTAAACTTTTTATTTAGTTGCTTATATAAGACTATTAAGTCGAATAGTAGTAGAGTAGTTTATAAAGTCGAATTTGTCGCTGATAACGCCAAAAGTGGTCGCTTTTAGCTATAACTAGCTGTTACCCGCGACTTCGTACGCGTCAATTTCTGTTTTTATGATCGCGATTATTTTTGTAACATTTTTCACTTATGCTTCGCTCCTATTGGTCCCAGCGTGATGTTATATAGCCTAAAGCCTTCCTCGATACATGGACTATCCAACACAAAAATAATTATTCAATTCGAACCAGTACTTCCAGAGATTAGCGCGTTCAAACAAACAAACAAACAAACAAACTCTTTAGCTTTATAATATTATAGTATTATTGTGTTGTTACACAAAAAGTTAAAGGTCATTGAATTGATTTTCAACTTTAAGTCCAACAAGTAGAGATCAAAATCAATTGAGATGACGTTTTGTGGTAGGTTGACGTGCTGTTGTCTTTAAAATACTAAAGGTAATTTGCTAAAATGATACAGTTCTAGTTTTTTTAAGCCTTGATTTTGTTTAGTAGTAATAAAAATAAATCTATTGGGGCCGCACTGACCCCCGTATTTATAAACAAGTAAAAGTAGTTACTTGAGATACAATTTGTATGCCTTAATCAAGAAATTACTAGAAGTTATAACTACCAAAAGTTAGCATTTTCAGCCAAATAATATGACTATTAATGGTGACCAATTTCTTTCACTTAAGCACTAGGTATGAACACTTTAAGTTATGACTTTCTTAAGCAATAAGTAATTACTTCTTTATAAATACGGGGGTTAGCTCTAGTAGTTGCCTTAAGTAATTAAGTATTTTGCCACTGCTAGGTTTGAATGGAAAATGGAAATGAATCAACTCCAGAAACGGAATTTATGTAGCGGTTCAATTGCGAATTGCTTCAAGAAATCAGCGTATTATGATTGAAATGACAATAACTTCCTACTTCAGTCATGATGACGCGGAAAATGTAACGTTTTCATTATTTCTTAACTTATAGAGGAACTATCTGGACGCGTCAACTACACGTTATATCGAGCGAGCAAAAACCTATGCCCAGCAGTGGCATAAAGACAGCCTATCTTATAGTCTAATTTATTTTTGTACCAAACTTCATCCGAATCGGTTCTGAAACCGAACTAATATTTTAATGCGAAAGACAGAGTTTCTTTTGCATTAAAATATTATTTGACTAAAATAGAGCCAAGTCATAAAGTAATACTTGAAAACTTTTCAGAATTCCCATCAATGATATTGAATTAACAGCAGTATTTTTTGCGATTTAATTTCGCATGGAATCCATATAAAGTGTAACTTTTTTAATAAACCTCCGTCGAGTTATTCGTTCGTTATTTTTATTTAATCAAAACCGTTTGTATTGCTCCAATCAATTACCTCAGTTGATTGATTTAGTTTATGCTGCAAAATGAATTCGGTGAATTCGAGCTAACAAGCGATTTAGTTTGATAGAAGAGACTTTAATGTGCTCAACTTGTCTACTGAACAAAATTAAAATAAGGCCTAATAATCATTCCACTGCAGGGCAAAGGCTTCCATCATTGAATTCAAGTTACCACAGCAATGATGGGTACAGGCATAATCACCACGCTTGCCAAATGCGGGTTGGTGATCACAAACCCGAGCGATGTTCAAAATTCGAAACTCTTGTTGCCTGACCTGGGAATCGAACTCAGGAACCCGAAATCTAAGCCCGGCACTTAAACCAACAGGGCGTTAATTATACTTTAAAATTCAAAGCTTTGACGTATCAAACCATTATTGTAACTTTTTGCATGGCTACAAAAAAAAATTTCTTTGATCACACCATACAAAAGAAAGCAAGTCTTATTATTAACGCTAGCATGTTACCGACGAACGCCGGGGGCGACCACTGCATTGTTACTTTTAAACAAGTCTGTGTCTGTACGAGATGATGGGGCACATCACAATCAGATACAGTAGGATATTTTGACGACCATTTGGATCAGCGGTAGTAAACGCTGCTTCTGAGCCATGGGTCGCGGGTTCGATCCCCGCACAGTACAAATATTTGTGTGCATGAACATGTCTACTGGTCTGGGTGTTTTCTATGTATTAAAAGTATGTATATACAAAAATAAAATATATAAGTAAGTTTATCGATCGGTTGTCTAGTACCCCATACGACAGGGTACTTAATAGTAGCTTAATTTGGGACTAGATGGCTCTGTGTGGCCCAGGTAGGAATGTCTTAAATATTTATTATTAATTTATTTATTTATATCATAAGTAAGTTACTAGACGGAGAAAGCTAGGGAAAAATTGAGGCGTGGTTAACGCGAAAACATGGCAGAGCATTGTTCTATCCGTCCCTGTTACTTATGTCAGTATCCTTAGAGTAGTAAGAATTTTCACAACATTTGCAATTGCATTAAAATATTTAGTCAGGATCATTTAGCACACCTTCAATGTGTATCACATGCGTTTGTTTTAGACAATTTTCATGATGCATTCTGAAGTGAATTGTGTATTATTTCACTATCGCGGTGATGTCCAGACTTACCGTTCATCATTAGTTATAAGAATAAAATGTTTAGCATTTTTTTTTAGACAAAAGTTACTTTATTTAGTTTTTGATACAATACAAAAAGAATTACGCAATAATATGACTATACTTAAGAGCTATAAACAAAATAAAAAGTGGGAAAATAATCGGCAATTTCATACTTTAACCCCTATTATTATGACATATATAAGGCAAGAAAAAGCTTAAAACTGAGTACAAAGTAAAATAGTTTTATCTCTAAAACTCTAGCCCTTTTACTATGATAAATACGATTTTAAATCTTTTGATAAGACAAATAAATCATTTCATTTTATTGCATTTTCATTTCCTGTTACGTGTTGTTTAATCCTAAAACGAGATATCAGTCACCTCGAGTTGACTTCAGTATAGAGCTACTGTACCTGCGTATATTATGTCTACGGGAAGATCAGTAACTCGACCAGCTCTGAGAATACGATACAGTTGCGAGTAAAAATGTAATTCGATACGTTTTAAGATGCGCCCAAGGGGTGGTAGCAAGAATTTGTTTAAATTACTAATGATTGGACTGTACCTTTTGTAAGTGAAACCCATAGTTCGTCTAAATTCTGTAGTCAGTGTGTCATGGCAGCCTGAGACATCATGGTATCGTTTCAATTATACATTTTTGTGTAAACAATGAAGAAGATACTCGTAGATATAGATATAAAAATACCTGTGCACGATGTCGCGATGAATAGCTAGTTAACTATATCCCTTTACAGTGCTACTATACACCGTGAAATTTTAGTGGTTGTTTTCCCGCAACAGAACAATTTACCTTTAGTAGCGCCATCGAATCGTGCGAGTTATTTTTTGAAAATAAAGATATCGTTGTTCTCAACTAATCAAAAAAATAATCATCAACTCAAAAGCGTGAGATACGATAGTATCTTTACAAAATGTGACGTGTTTGGGTACTGCTTGCCGCACGAAATCAATGTTCAAAGCAAAAGAAGCTCTACGCACTAAGTAATACAGCATAAACTGCACCGCGCGAGGGGCAATGACCCCGGCCGGTGACCGGCTGCGCCGCGGCTTGTACCATTGGTTCGAGGTTGCTTTCGAGTTTCGTTTATCACAATCGTGAAACTGCTATTTTTTTATTTAAATAAAATAAAACTGCACAAATCTATTGTACTACTAAGATAGAATCATTTTACTGCGGGAAAACAACCACTAAAATTTCACGGTGTATACAGAGTGTAAAAAAACTAAACGCAGATCCTGAAGCTACGCAATCTGTAAAGCAAACCAAGTCATGTTACAAAATATTATTGCTGGGAAATTATTTTAATTTTTGGGCCTAAAAAAAAAATACAAAGCGCGCAATGTATAGCAGCCGGAGCGTGGACCGCTGCGCTGGAGATGGCTGCTAACTTAGAGTATATATTACAGTAGTATAGAGAGCGCGTATTCCACAAATTGCATAGTACGCATCGTAGGCAAATGAGCTATAGATACTATATTGATGTGTGTTAGACAGATAGAGATGGGGTGTCAATAACGTGCCGATAGGCAACGAGCTATCGATGAGTTATTTAAATAGATAATTATGATTGTTAATTAAATATGTTATTTTCTAAACTATTAAAGGAAAAATGTGTATGTATAAATATGTAATTATTTATTTGTTTGCCAAATGAATAAAGTGTGGCTATTCTATTATAATATTTCTTGTATTAGTGTAGGTAATGTTTTACATAAAAAAAAATGTTTAATAGACATGTCAGAATGTCGCGTGGACATATTTTATTTTATTTTATTTTTATTTTATTTTATTTAGGCAAGCTTACAACCAAACATATTCAATACAATTCCAATGACAATTAAACATATAGATAAATATGCAGGTTAATTAAAAGCTTACACAACATTTATAACATCATTGTTTAAAAAAACTAATAAACCAATAGAAAAATACTAATAAAAAACTATCTGAATCTAGACAATGAAAATATAAAACCATACATAATTAATATAACATTAAAACCAGCGAAATGAAATTTAGAAAATAAAATTAAGTAATAATTGAAAATATTAAAATATTAATTGTTGAATTATTGTATACATTTTTTATTTACATTAGTGAAGCTGTTTCTGTATGCTTTTCCTAAAAGCTGAATGTGACATCCCAAAAACATCCATGTCGGTGAGTTTTGCGTTCATATCGTCGTACTCTGTGCAAATACGAGCTATCGGATGGTGCAAGCCCAGGTTAGTTCGGTGGCGGGGCAATGCGAATGTTTTTGTGAGGGGTATTCGAGGACACCTGCGAAGCACGTTTAGTCTTATTGTGTTGAGCAAATCAGGACATGATATCTGATGGTTAATAAGTTTGTATAGAAAAAGCAAATCCAACACAGTGCGACGGTTTTTAAGAGAGGGTATTTCAAAAAATGATAATCTTGAATTGTATGGAGCCTTGTGATGTATTCCCGGTGTCTTGAAGGCAAGGTGTCTAGTAAAAGCACGCTGGATACTTTCTGCTCTTTGGGATGCGTTCGCGTAAACTGGATTCCAGGCAATAGATGCGAACTCAAGCCTGCTACGAATTAAACTGTTATAAAGAAGGATTGCAGTTTTAAAGTTTTGAAAACCTTGCAAGTGTCTTTTGAGAAATCCTAACATTTGAGCTGACTTTTTAACGATGGAGTTAACATGAGAAGTAAATTTCAGCCTGCTGTCCAAAATAACACCAAGATCTTTAATTTCGGTAAAGGTTTTCAAATTGGTGCCGTTAAGATTGTATTTAGAATTTATTGGTTTTGACTTCTTTGTGAAAGTTATGTGAGAACATTTATTAACATTTATAGTCATCTCATTGTTACTACACCAAGTCTGTAAACTATTCAAGTCAGCCTGAAGAACCCTGACGTCCGACTCATGTCTAATAGTTCTAAAAATTTTGAGATCATCAGCAAAAAGAGATACTTTACTGAAGCTGATACAGGAAGTTACATCATTGATGAAAAGTAGGAAAAGGATTGGTCCCAAGTGGGAGCCTTGAGGTACTCCTGAACCAGCAAAGTAGACCGATGACTCAAAGCCAGCGACAGCAACAACCTGAGGTCTGTTACTCAGATATGACCTAAACCACTCCAAAACTGACCCGGCAATTCCGCAGGTTTCTAGTTTTGACATTAATATAGGATGGCTCACTTTGTCAAAGGCGCTAGCTAGGTCAGTATAGATGGCATCCACCTGTTCTCCTGCATCAATCTCGACCGCAATGGAGGAAACCATGGTCGCCAAATTAGTTTCCACTGATCTACCCTTAACGAAACCGTGTTGTGAGGACGATATAACAATTAAATATTAAGGTAAATAAAATAATATATCGGGTTTAGTGTAATTTTTTTGACGTGACAACGTCTTAAATTAGGTTGCGGCTGGGAGTCACTTATGAAAAAGTGTAACGCTCGGTAACGTTACGATGAGTCACCGAACGAGAGAGAGGCCCGCCGAATGCCTTGCGTCTCTCTCCCACTCAACTATGATCGGTCTGCCGCGCGCGCAGCACTAGAGAATTAGGCGCATTGAATCGGCGCATGCTTGTGTCTCTGTCTTTGTCTTTCTCGAACGTTCTTGGCGTTGGAAAAACAAGAAAGCGTCATAATACAAGTTCACACGTGTGGTTAAAGTATCGTCAGCTGTGTCTGTAGTGAAAATGTGGAGTGCTTAGATTCGTCATTTACAACAACTACAACAATAAAGGTAAAAATTGTACACTGATATTTCATTATCGTAAACTATGATTGATTGATTAATTGTTAGATTGACACAAAAGTTGAGAAACTGAGTTTATAGGTTATGTCATACTATTGATAAATGTTGATAGTGTTAAGTAAATTATTAGTTTAAAATTAATTAATTAATTAATTATTATTTTACAAATTTTCATTAATTTCAAATTTATTTAACAAAAATTTGAACCTTCGATCTGAATAAATGTTTTGATTTTCGAATTGATTCTTTAAAATTACAAATATTAAGAAAAAGTGGCAGATATAAGAAAACTTGATTTAAACTGTGTTGAGCAAGAATTTTAACATCTAATTTAAGTAAATGTTTTAATTTTCAACTTCATCATTTACAATTACAAATTTTAATTAATTTCAAATTTAATTCCTTGTTCCTATTGTGCAATTTAATTATATTCATATCAATAAATATTCTACCGAGAAAAAGACGTTGTCACGTAAAATCTTCGCCCGTAAAACCGACTTTACAGGCAACCATTTTTTTAATCATAAACCAAAAATTATAGTGTACTGAAACAATTTTATTCCATATGTTTGGCTCGAAATCTGTTTGTTTCAGAGCGATAATCCACTTCTTCATCAAGTTTCGGTCTTTTGGAAATCTGAAAAAAAAGATACCATTTTTTTATCTATTGAATTTTCGACTTATTTTTGGGAAAGTTGTTTAGTATTTTGCGTAGGTTTATCATTAAAATATTTTATACAGCTTTTTAGGACCATGTATTTTCCTTACAAACTTTTACCTCACCTTCATTATAGGTGTATATATTCTTTATTTTTTTCCAAATCTACCAAAATCTTTAAAATCAATTTAGCAGTTTAGTCGTGATATTGTAACATTACATACTTTACGTTTTTATGCCATAATACTTTCGCATTAGAAATATTACAAAGTATAAAATCTTACAAAACAAAGTACAAAATTATTTATAATAAATGATTAATACATATTATATAATATGTACTTTTCCAAGTAAACATTATATCGACCACAGCATTGGTCACGTCACATCACTACAATCACGCGGCGGGATGCCGGTGCGCAGGGAACCTGCGCGTACCCGCCTCCCGCATCTCCTTTCACCCCCGCGATTCCGGATTTGTTTTCATAAAAATAAGTATGACAATCGACTTACCGATGAAATGTGATACTGGATTTCAATTTCGTGTGTTTCTTAGTATCGTTTTTGCAAGATCGAACTGCACACTTCACCATTTTTATTCTTAAAAATGAAAAATATCGCTAGAGAAACGCACTTTGCTAGCACTCAATCACGACTACTAGCGCTCGTGGCGGGAACTTCGTTTTGTTTTCACCTGTGCCTACTGTTCCCACTTCGTTGTTCGCGCTCTATTGTAATCTATACTCTAAGGCTGCTAAGTTCAAAATTCGTCCGCGATGAGCCATACATTGCGTTTTGTAATTAAAAAACCTTATTATGAACGAAATAATATAAAAAACACTATGTTGTAAGAAGAAAAGTTTTTAAATAACCTATGGCAACAGTTTTTGTAATAAAATGGAAAACAAAATTGTGACTTTGACCCTCAATATCTTCGGAATCAGTTGTTTCCCAGGTATGGTCCAGAAGAAAAAAATGATCCTAGTGATGGGTACAATACGTGGTTTTCGGATCTGCATTTGATTTTTTTACACCCGTTATACAGGTGAAATTTTAACAACTTTCCAAAATTTTTATAGGCGTTCAGTATCGTAATTAGAGCCTATTTATGAAGTAAAAAATGTGAATGAAATTGTCACCCGAAAATATTTTTCTCGATTTAGTTTTCAATTTTTACGGTTTTAGACCTGTTAAGGTATAAAGGTAAAATCAAAAACTTATGGATTGTATCGTAATGAATGAATGAGATGCGCAACGCGTAAAAAAAGTGTTGCTAGGCGGCCGTATCAAATATTTTAGATTTTTGGCGGACATTTTCTAAGTGCATTAACTTGTCATTTTTGTACTGGGCTATACCAAAAGAAAAAATACGTCATATGTTTTTTGTCTCGTAGATTGACATAATAAAATTTGGAAGGTGTTTAAATTTTATCCTATATTGTTATCAAATGTTTTAGTATACCTACCTAGGCATTTTATGGAAAGTTTTATACACCAACTCGACTGCAACACACATTGTAACTGTAACATCTGTTCGCCGCTACAAATTGTCTGCACTAACTACTGTATTAGCGAGGCCAATTTAAACTTGTAACGGCCTACAAATTATTCAAATCCACTAATATCCTGATTAAGCTGAAACAACTGCTGTTTTAATAGGCCGGCTCGGGTTTTGGGTAAATGACTGTAATTCTCTTTCGTTTTGAGCGGGTTAACTTCTGCGTGGTATGTATCCATAATAACTATTCCATAAAAAACATTGTCATCCCCATCATTAACAGCATATTTCAGTCAGGGGTGTAAACAAGTCAGACTGATCCAGCTTGACACAGGCCTCTATAAAAGAAGGATTTTGCTTTGGCGATCGCCGTTAGCCCATTGGTGAATAGAGTCGCTGATGGCGTCTTCTCCTGGTAGTTCTATAGAAAACTACCAGGGATAGACGAATAGGTGCTATTCTTGTAATATGCCGCAGCTACAGGGCACTAGATGATAAAATACATAGTATGGTAATTCATTTGTAAATGATTTTAATCTTTCGCGATTATTTATTTGTATTATCGATAACTTCTAGGTCCAGTTTGAGCAACTCTAGCGATTTATGAGGATTAAAATATTTAAAGAGGATTTCTACTTACTCAGAGTCCATTAAACTAACTAATCGGAGGCTTAGGGAGTGTACGTCACTTCTTGCGACTATGCCTACAATGATTAATCACTGAAATGTATGAACGTGCGTAACTTAAGATTGACTGCACCAAATTGGATAAAACTTTTTTAATTGTGTTAGTTATTGCCAGGAAAAGGTTTGTGTGAAGAAAAATTTCTGATAAATGCACGGTAAATCTTTATAAAAAGTTTTGTATCCGAAACCGACTTATTATCATTCCTAATTGCTGTACCTTCTATCGCTTTTTATCATCAGTAAGTATATAAAGTGTTAACAAATGAATAATAAATAATAAATAAATAAAAATTTAGACATGCCACACCGGGCCACACAGAGCCATCTAGTTCCAAATTAAGCTACTATTAAGTACCCTGTCGTATGGGGTACTAGACAACCGATAAACTTACTTATATACTTTTTTTTTGTAAATACATACTTATAATACATAGAAAACACCCAGACCAGTACAAACAGACATGTTCATGCACGCAAATATTTGTACTGTGCGGGGATCGAACCCGCGACCCATGGCTCAGAAGCAGCGTTTACTACCGCTGATCCAAATGGTCGTCATGTTGTTGAATGTTAAGGTCAATAGTTTAAGCTTACTCTGCGACTAACAAATTTACTAGAAAAACTTTTTTTTTTAAGTAAGCGGCGTCGATCAAACAAACGTCAAAGACGCCGCTAGTTTATGACTGTGATAAATGAATTTTTAGATTCTAACTCACTGGGGTAAGGTTGATTTTAACTTTGAAATGACAGGAGGCGGAAGAAGACAAACGATTTCAGAGATGTCCACAGACAAGTCTACTTATAGGTGATCTTATTTTACATTTTAAACTTACACATTAACCTTAAGCCGTAGCATTTATTATGTAGGTCAGGGATTCTTAATGTGTGCGTCCTAGAAAGTAAAGGGGGCACCTATCACTATTACAGTCTACAAGCATTTAAGAGTACAAACAGATGAATAAAATGAATAAATAAATAAATGTGGACATCATCACATACCTACATTGTTCTGATACCAAACTATTCGTGTGTGTGTGTGAATTAGAAAAACGAAGTTGCCACACACACCCAGAAAGTAAAGTAAAACAAACAAGTCCGGGAATCGAATCAGGGACCTCGGAGCAGGTGACACCTTGAAAACCAGTGTGTACGCCACTCCGCCACGGTGGTCTTCTAAATCTAAAAAGCAAAAAGTTTGATCAAAATTCAAGTTGCATCTTCGTCGCTTACTCGCCAATAAGTGGACTAGGTAAATAAATAGGTACTTACCTATTTATTTTAACTGTATTAATTTTTAATAGCTAGGGTATGGAACGATATACTAAACTTGTAGCTGAATGACCCCGTGATGTAGGCAAACATTTTAATTGCATGTATGTCAGGACTCGGTACCGCGATCGGCCAATTTGAGTCACGTAACGCTTACCTACTTAGCCGAGCCCCAGCACGAATCACGAATTAACAATTAATGAAAATAACTGCCAATTTACACGAAAATACCAATTAAAACGGCCCCCGAGCCGCTCGTGTGAAAATCGCCGGATCGCTCCACATCTTACACAAAATTCAATTGCTTAATTACTGCTTGAAAGTAACCATTAAGATAGAACTTAATTCCGCGAACTCGTTTCCGAAATTGAGATTTTTAAGCTTTCTAATTGGTTATTGCGTAACATTAGCATAATTGAAGTACAGTTGTAGACTTGCAGACTGATTCTAGTTTTTAATTGTACAAGAAAATGGTCTTTTAACTGAATAATATCGCAGGTTTTTGCTAATTTGGTAACTAAACACACTAAAAGCCAATTAAAATGTATATAATTTGTATGCCTAACAACTAGAATTATGACGATTTGCCTAACAAGCCCAAAGCTAAAATAATAACGCGTTTATAAATTGACTAGTTCTTGCCCGCAGCTCTGCCTGCGTGTACAAAGATTATTATAAATACGTTCCCACTTTCCAGCAGTATAGGACACAAACAGACTATGTCCTCAAGGTCTGTTTGGTATGTTTGTGATAAATTTTATTAAAATCGGTTGAGCAGTTTTAGCGTTAAAGAGTAACAAACAGAAGGAGCTACTTTTGCGTTTATAATATCAGTAAGGATATATTTTTTCATATTACATGGATTTATGTCAATTTTCTTAAGCTCGAAAGTAAAAATCACAGCGCTTTAAGCTTTAAATGTCCAAACATTTTGCAAGTGACTAGTTTTTTATAAAGAAGTATTAACTGTTTTCAAAGTTTCACGTTTGTGAGACCGACTACATATGAATTATATTTAAGAACGGTTTAAGCCATAAGCTGCTCTGCTTCCAAAGCTTTTGTGTCTTCCTTTTCAAAGCACGAAACCGTGATTAAGGTCTCCGTTCCACTCGGGCACGGCAAATTATAATGCTTCTGAGGTCCGGAACGTTTTTAGAAGTCATCAAGGAGACCTACATAGGGCCCGATTACACGAGGGTCGCAACAGTAATTGGGCACACCATACTTCCTGGTGTAAGGAGTAAGGGACCCTTGCATACAATGTGTTTGATATTTACGCTTCAATGGCTACGTCTGAAACTGGGAGAGTCGGAAATGTAAGGGATAATAAATGGCAAAATAATTTTAGTATTGACTGTAAGCATGGTAAACCAGTTTAGAAAAGATTACTGTCTAAATTGACCTGACCGGGAATTGAACCAGGCCCGTTGCTAAGTGCTTTCTTGTGACCACCGAGTCTACACCAATCGGGATGTTGATAACGAATTCATAAAATGTATCCAGAACTTGTACATGTTTATCGGAGTCCCGAACTTACGAAACTTCCCTTTCTTTCGAGAAAGAATCTATTTTATTTGTAGTACCAGAACCACACACCTGTCTATAATTTCTATCAACTCTTTCAACCTATTTCTTTAGTAAAAAAAAGTAAACAAAGCCCCAAGTACTTCACCACAACACATATCAAATAAATTACTTTTAAAATTCAAATTTCGAATCCAAAAGAAAATTATCAAAATCGGATATTACGAACCCTAATGCATCCGGTCCGATATGTACGGGCCTCAAGGGGGTCCTGGCGGAAAGGGGGAGTAATAACGGCCTCGTTACAGTAATCAGTGTCTTATCTACGTAATTACCAACATGTTCGATGCCCGCGAAGGCACACAATACACAATGATACCTACGTACCAACAATACTGTTTATGATAACATTATAAATCGCAATCAAGATAATAGGCTTTGAGACACGAAAACTTAGGGCGGCTACGGACGGGCGACTGAGTGTGAGAATATTGTCTCAATCAAATATAATCTGCTATCACAGAATTTAGGGTTTTTACCATCTGTCGCGTTCTGTGGTGCCGGCACGTTAAAAAACACCCATTCTTCCAGTGGGTGTCGCAAAAGGCGACGACAGCCAGACTGCCAAAAGGAGACGGGAAACAGCGTGTTTTCTCTACCATTTGACTGGCCAACTGCGATCGCTAACACGAAAAAGACGAGACGATCAATCGCATTGCTTCTCACTACTAACCAAAGAATATTAAGAGGAAATACAGGGTCGTTTTTCCATACAAACGTAGTCCCCTGTTTCCTCCCTGGATAATGCCAGTAGAGCAATAATTTTTATTACAAAAATCTATGGCCACTATTAGCATGTTTTTATGTTTTTTGTTTTTTCATAAATTAATTAATAAAAAAGATATGAACCCTCAAAAATCGAAAAAATTCGCCAGATTTTTCGCTGTGTTCAAACATCCAGAAAACAAATTTGGCTAAATTTAAAAAAAAAATGAAAACATACGACGTGAACACGGCCAAAGTTTTTTTATATTTTTTTAATGAAAAAAGTATTTAAATCGGTCTAGTTTTGGAAAAGTAATCGGGGGACTACGAAACGTTGATTTGGTGTGCTTTTGGTAGGTATTTTCGGTCCAAGAAGCAGTTGTCTCTATCACACTCTGCGGTGAAGGCGTTTGGCACTGCGCGACAGCAAAGGATATTAGAAATACCAATTTTTCAATTCTCTCGCCCGTAGTGTTTCCTCTTAAACAAAGTTTATTTAATATTCTTTGCTCCTAACTAATCTTTAACAATTAATCTCATGAACATCGTAAGATTTTTAAAACAAAGAAACATTACAAACAGAGTTTAACCTTTAAGACAAAATTTATAAAGTACATTGGTATTCTATTGAGGAGCAAAGGTCAAAGTCGGCCATGTTCGGGAGACCTTATCAGAGAACTATGGCTCCTATTGTTCTAGAGGCGAAGAAAGACCTATCGGATCTAGCGCATTGCATCAGTACTGCGGTTGAGACTAGATTATGACGATAAGCACCTAGCCTAGAATAATAGAACTCTACTGGACAGGATTTGAACACAGCGACCGACTGATTTCGTTGCCAGTTAAGATGAAATCTATTTAAATTATCCTAATAGTTTTGTCTGAGGGAAAGGATATCTTTAAAACAATGACAGAAACAAATATTTACAGCAAAAGAGTAAAAGAGTATTCAACTTAGAGTATTAATATAGGTATCCCTTTATTTATACTCTAAGGTATTCAGTATCACTTACGAAATAATTTTTGATGACAAACAAAACATTTACAAGCACAAATCGCTTTGTGGCTAAACTTGGTCTTTTTTGTCAGTCTCTTTTTAAATAATTAACTTTATAAAAGATATATCCCAGTACGAGCTAGAACTCACTGAGAGCTAGAACAACTTAACGCCATAAATATCATCATTTATACAATCATTAATTTATATGGAATTCTCAGGTCGCGAGTCCTTCTCGCTCATGTCCGCTTTTTACAAATGACACAGCAATTTTGTGGAACCATCTTCGTTCAACTAAATTGCTCACGCACCGCAACTGCAGGGCGCAGAGTAGAAAATAACAGCTCCCAGTAAAAACCGGAGGAAGTGCGCCACTAGCGGGATATCAAAAATCGATTAGATGCGTCTGTATTGCCTGTCGACCGCAATGTTCCCGGGCCGCGATGGAGGAAGCGATAGAGAATGCGGTGGAACTTTTTATGTATTTATTTATTTATTTATTTATTTAATATTCAGAAGACTAATAGCTAATGCAACATAAAAAACATTAACAAATAAGTATCAAAAAGCCAATAACAGGTCCTCGCAATTAACTAATTTTATGTGTTACTCTAGTTTCATTATTTGTTTTTTTACAGAAGGACCTGTGGGACCTTGTTTTGCATGTTTATCTAGACTAAAGTGACCCAGTTAATGTAGTAGTGGGCCTACTACGCAAGAGTATTTCCGGTAGAGCCAATTTAGTATACGATTCTCCTAAAATAGGCCTTGACCTAAGTAAACAAGTTACATGAGGCCTGTAGGTGGTTTAAATAACTCTGAAATCAGATTATCTTCTAAAGATAGGCACAAAAAGTTAAGGCACATAAGGTCCAAATTAATTATTTACTATTTATATTAACGTTTCAATGTAATGAGCTCAAATTTTTATAATCTTTATTAGTAATTAGCAATTACAGATAAAGTGCAAAGTGAATCATTGTTACTTTAGAAGGTCGATGAATATCTTTTCCAGAATTACGAACATGCACCCTGTATATGTCACAAAATAACGCGTGAGAGTATAAACTAACGGTGGGTTAGGTTAGGTTAGATTGCAATCCATCGATGTTCAATGAACTGGCGAAGTTTACAATTTTACGGTGACATATACTATGTATGTATCCGCCATACAAAAAAAAATGTAATTATCGATTCAAACGAAGCTGACATCAAACAAAATAATTCCACAAATTAATTAAATACATTGCTCTGATCCCAAAGTAACTAACTATTTAGCACTTGTCTTGTGGAAATCAAAAACAACTAAGGTAACACGAATACCCAGAACTGAGAGAATGTAGCAAAATACTCTTTTTCTAAACTGACCCGTCCGGGATTCAAACCCGAGACCTAAAGGAACAGACGACTTGAAAACCAGTGAGTATAGCTCTTCCTTCACCACAGAGGTCGTCAAAAATACTAATGGAATACACTAAATAAATCATCACCATCATTTTTTTCGTCTGTTCATAAATAGGTCGTCACGTGCGCTTCTGTGGCCATTAGCGAACATCACTAGCACGGCTGTCATTTGCATCGCGCGGTGTGTCTTTGAAAGGTATATTATTAAAGCAATGGATAGGGCAATTATACAGTATCTAAAAAAGCAATAATTTGTTCATTATTTAAAATAATAAATGTTAGAAAAAAATATATATCAATAAAAAAATATTTTGCTGAACTCGAATAAAAAAAAATTTGGTTTCCCTTTAATTCAGTTTTAAAGAATATTTATTTTCTCATCAAAAACCATACAGTCACTTGCATGAGAATATTACAATCGTGGGTAAATACAAAATTGTCCAGCAGGTACGATTTATTAAGTTGGGAGGTGTCCTGAGCTCGGTATACCAAATACTTACACTTAAATTTTTTTCCATACCATTAAAGCACTAATCCCCGTTTTTTTACAATTTATCTCACTTGTTACTAATTTTATTAAAAATAATATAACTGCGAACGTTTTGATGGATGTTAGTGCTTCAATCTCGCCAGAATTTCTGAACAGATCTAGATTTTATTTAGCACGAAGCTTGACTGTAAGCAGGAATAGCACACAGGCTACCTTTTTTCCCAGAAAATATACGGATCCCCTGAGAAAGTTTCCTGAGAAAATCCTCTGAAACGCCCCGTTGGTCTAGTGGTTTGAATAGCGGGCCAAGATCTCGGGGTCCCAGGTTCGATCCCCGGGTCGGGCAACAAAAAAGTTTCGTATTTTTCGAACGTTGCTCGGGTTTGTGATCACCAACCCGCATTTGGCAAGCGTGGTGATTATGCCAATTCCCATCATTGCAGTGGTAACTTTAATTTAATGATGGAGGCCTTTTCCCTGCAGTGGGATGATGATTATAGGCTGAAAGTTTCTCCGCTCGTAAAAAGTCGTGGGAAACAAGCTAGTATGATATAAAAGCTTTGTTTCAATGGAAGCCTATGTCCAGCAGTAGACGTCGTTTAACAAGTAAATTAAAAACTTGATCTTATCTACAGTAATATTATAAAAAGGAAAAAGTAATTTGTTTGTTTGTATTGAATATGCTCCGAAACTACTGGACCGATTTAAAAAATTCTTTAACCATTAGAAGCCAACATTATCCCTGATGAAAATTAGTTACTTTCTACCGCGGGACCCGGTGTTTATTATAATTGGAAAAAATCAAACAAATTAATTACGAGTACTTAAATCTCGTGCTAAATTGTTCAAGTGCCTTTGTAAGTTGATAATGGAATTTTTTCTCACTAAATACATTTCGTGCGGTTCAAGCATCCCCCGCTGAGATCAAATAAAAGCCCGCCCTGCCTCGACTACTACAAAAGGGCAATAAATTGCCGAGTTACTTCTGTCAACGCAACTCATAAGGGCCATTCTGCCAAAGTCACTCACACAGGGAAAAGTCAGAAACGGAACTGACAATGGAGTTTTTAAAGAATGTAAAGAACTTTTGTTTTTCTGTTTCTAAGATGATTTGAAGAGAAATGTATTTTACAAATCGTGTTTCGCAATCATTTATATTCAACACGAGTTTTCCCCCGCGACTTCGTCCGCATGTATTTCGGTATTGGGTTCAGATAGAAAGCAATAATCCGAATAGGAATTGGTTTAAAAAATGATATGGTAACCCACCAGCAGCGCCATCTAGCGTCTGTGTCAGTCACGTGAATTCACGTAACTTATAACCGTTTGTTTTGGGATATTTTATTTCGATGTCTAAGCTACGGTACTGCATAGTTTTTGCGTCAAGGGTGTCAAACATCTTTATATGTAGGTATACATCTGAATTGTGTTCATAATATCAGTTAGGATTTTAGGTAGGTAACGCTATAAGATTCCATTTAATATATAAAAGTGCTTGTTATACTCCTTCGAAGCGGCATGGTAAATTTTTTTTTAGTTAGAATTGTTTTTTATTTCCCGAAAAATGTGCGGTTCTCGTAAGATAGTTTGAATTTTCAATTTCAATCAATCAATCAACAGCCATTGTCCGTCCATAGCTGAACGTAGTCACGAAGGCCTCCTTAAAGTGTTTATTTGCAGGTAAAAGACGAAGGATTGTAAAAAATATATCATCCATCTAACTAAGGTATAATTAAAGGTAACATAAAAACAGGTGTAACGTAATCAACGACAGAAAAGCGTCTCCTCTTCACCAAGTCCTATTCATCAATATAAAATGAAATGATATCATACGGCATACCTTCTCTAGGATAAGCGTTGCCAGGCGTCCGGATAAGGCGGACATTAGGTAGGCTTTTTGATATCGTGTCCGGCTAAATAAACGGTGCCGGCTTTTTACATTTCGCAAACAAGCGAGCGCCGAGCCGACCGACTGTTACTGTTTGTACAAAGAATTTACAAAGATTTATGATAATAATCTTATGAGCTTGATTTTACGTACATTTTTTTCGTACCTATTAACACAAAATCCTCAGTAATGTAGGGAGTCCGGCCTTTCTACCCAAATAGCCAAACTGGCTGGTCTGTCCGGCTATTAGGTTTGGCGACCTGGCAACTACTGGCATGGCAAGCTACCCTATCTAGGATCCTTCCTTCCTTCCTAAGTTCCTGACATCTATCCATATCCGAACTACGACTTTAATTTCCAACATTTTTTTTTTTAAATTTATAACCGTTAAAATACCTCACGATATTCATACGGTACCAAAAAATACCAAATTTCATCCAAATCGGTTTGTAATTGAGTACATCCCGCATTTACAATATGGTGCCATTTACAATCACCAGTATTATCTGAAAAATCCAAAACGTACCGCGATCTAACTCAAAACACCGCCATCTGTTGTAAATTATTGGAACTAAAATGTAACACCAAGTTTGCCGCGACAACAACGTACGAAATATTTGTTTATTGTTGTTACTGGTTATGTTGTTAACAAACAAGCTTAAACGACTTCAGCCACGAATACGGCCGCTTGGAAATCAGCTATCCAGGGCCCCAATTCCTTTAGTTTACAAATGGCTCAATAGAATCGCAATTGACAATCGAAATATTTTGACATTACTACCATGATAAATGTGTCAAAGTATACAATTGAGATGCATTTGCGATTCTATTGAGCCATTTGTAAATTAGCGGAATTAGGGCCCAGCCAGGGGTTCTCAAAGTGTGCGACGCTGCGCGCTGGGCGAGCCGTAGAAAGTCATGAGAGGAGTCATGAGGAGGAGGAAGGTGTTTAAGGTCAATGTTTGGTCTAAATTATAGAGACAGTTGTGTTCCTATTTTTAAAACATACAAACTGTTAACGTTGCCATGTATTTATATATTGGAATTTTGTACTTTTGTTAAATGTAATCCGCACTTGTAGCGGATATAAGAATGAGGTCAATTCATATAAGAACCCAGTACAAACAAAAGTTGGTAACTGGAGGACATAAAACATCTATGGTGAACAAGAGTGTAAATGGAATGGCTCCCATTATTTTTAATAAGCTGCCAGATGATTTAAAAAAATTAGATTTAGTAACGTTCAAAAATAAATTAAAACAACTATTGATAGAAAAATGTTATTATTCCGTTAAAGACTTTTTAAATGATATTTTGACATGAGTAATCTAATTTTTTATATTTTATTCCACTAATTTTTGTTATTTATTATTGTTAACTGAATGTATACTATTTGAAATTGACTAATTATTGTATTGTATTTTAAATTAACTATTGTATGTCTGATAAGACCGGTCACAGTGAAACGTCATTTTTATTAAGATATTTTTGTACCTGTGTTCCACAATAAATGAATTTGATTTGATTTGATTGATTTGAGCCTTGAGTAAGCCCTCCATCATCATCCGGAACCATAAATATTCACTAAATCAACAATATTTTAAGTGTTCACATCGTAGGTACTAACTACTACATCAAGTCCCGCACTCGCCGATAAGTACCTAGGTACTTGACAACGCTGATACACTAGGTATCTATTTATTTCGACTTTCGACTATGGATGCGTCTCAAATATTAAGGTAGGATGGGGAGTCGCGTCAAAATACTGAACTTGTAAATGCGCAGCGGCCTGGAAATGATTGGGAACCCTTGAGGCTACACTTATCGCATTCAAGGTTAGTAAGTACATAGGTATATCGCTTTCCTCAAAGAACACTTAAAATTGTTTCAATTGTTTTTTTAATGATCTTATGGATTTTGGCAATGCAATATCTGTCATTCTCAATTATTCACTCTATTATCTCATTCCAGCAGACCCATGAAAAAACGTTTTTTATATTGACGAGACCGGGTCCGAACCCGGTCTCTTGCGTAGTGATCATCACTCTACAACACTAACCGGTAGGCTTACTCTTGACCCTCGGGTTTGTTCGGGATTGGTATTGAAATCAAAATAGGCTATTTGACAATGCGAAATATAAAGTGCGAATTACTATCATCAGCTTATATTATGAGTTTAAAAATGGTTATTTAGTAACGGAAGTTGAAAATAATAAACGATTTATTTATAAATCCAGAAATAAAAATGCATTTATTTAAACGTTTGTCACGTGACACGAAATGCTTCTGATTGGTCGGGTTTATTATGACGTCACCTGCTTGATAACTTCGTTTGCCTACTTGTGTTTTAGTAGTTTTTTAAAATGTTTTGATAATATTTTCCTATAATAATAGTATCCATTGTTTTTGTGTGATTTATTTCCAATATTTTACAAATTCTGTCAATTACTTTTACCATGGACAACGATTTTGTAAAGCAGAAAGCAGTGACCTGCCCATTCATTTAAAATCTGTAACAAACAAACTAGTTGTCTAGTAGTTGTTAGTTAGTATGTGTAATGTTTATTGAAATCATAAGACTGCTACAATTTTTTGCTAATATTATGAAAACATCGTAAATATTCGAAGTGAGTTGCAAGAGGCATTCTGTTAAAAACATTAGGGGTAGATATTATAACCTCAAACCAATAACAAAATATTTTCATTCCTAATTATAAAAAAATATAAATATTATATTGTTTACTTACTTACATCGAAATGGTCCTCACAGAAGAAAATATTTGTACTATTCGCTATGTTATTATGATCCCTCCGAAATAGTTGCAACTAATTTCGGCACACTTAGACTTTCTTTTGAACACTTACAAGTAGTTTTTATAGAAGTATTTATACATTTTGGAACTGCATACCATATTTGAAACTCATTTTATTACATAAGTCACTATTAAAATATAGATCCAATCGCACTTTCGTTATTTGTTTGCAACAAATGTATGTAGATGATTATGTGCTACACAGATCACAAGACAAGCAGGTGATGTCACCGACCCCATTGCAGCGCCATATTAACATAATAGCGTTTTTGCGCGCTATTTCAATTTTCAAATTTTCATTTTGATATTTTTCAGCAAATATGTACCAGAATTAAAAAAAATATACGTTTACTGGGTTCTTCAACCTCTACTTAATAATATAAAATGGATTTCAAAAACCAGTCAAATAGCCTATTAATTTGTCACTCCCGAACGCTACACTAGCGCCAAATTGTTCTCTCATTATCGTTGAACTAAATAATAAATACCTATACACAAGAATTCATTCATTGTAATGTTGAATTGGTTTTAATCGAATGTTGGTCGTCGTGGAAGCAATAATGATTATAAATAAATATATCTATACTAATATTATAAAGCTGAAGAGTTTGTATGTTTGTTTGTTTGTTTGTTTGTTTGTTTGTTTGTTTGTTTGTTTGTTTGTTTGTTTGTTTGAACGCGCTAATCTCCGGAAGTACTGATTCGAATTGAAAAATTCTTTTTGTGTTGGATAGTCCATTAATCGAGGAAGGCTTTAGGCTATATAACATTACGCTGCGACTAATAGGAGCTAAGCATCAGTGAAAAATGTTGCAAAAACAGGAAAAAATATTGATGTTAATTGCAATCATATAAACAGATATTGACGCGGACGAAGTCGCGGGCAACAGCTATAGAAATATATGAGTACTCTTTTAGTACACAAAACTAAGAAAAAACAGACACAAAATAGGGTAGCTACGAGTACATACCTACATACAAGCTAGACTATCTTCTGCTTAAAGGATACCTACCTAATTGAATTTAGATAGTGAGAAGAAAACAAAAAATAATTCCAGAAATGTGTATATTTGAAATTTCAGCAATAATGCTTATATTTAATATTAAATATTATTACTTTATTTATGTCGATAAACACGATTTACACGATACAATAGATATATTTTAATAGAATATCAGCTAAGCGTACGCGTCATTTGCACGCGAGCGTAAATGATCGCATTACGGTCATTTACGGTGGTACCAATACACTGCAGAATGGTATACAGGTACTACATATATATACTACATACACACGATGCTATTGCATAAAAAAGTACCAGACTCATTAGTAAAATAATTAAGTTTACCTTGATATATAAATAATAACAAAAATGACAAAACTGCAAACAAACTACTTTTTGGGACAGTGACCTTAAAAATAATCCCTTGAGCAAAAGAAGAACAAACGAAGATTCACGTGATTTTTGGCGCCAAATATTAAAATATATAAATAAATTAATAATAAAGCAGAAACCCTTTAATTTATCTTTGAACCAGCTTTGTACTTTTGATTGAACAATGCCAAAAAAAAAGAAACGCATTTTAATTTTGTCAAAATGACGTGTTAAAGAAAGTTTCCCGTTTAGATTTTGGCCTGCTAACTTTTAACAATTAATTGTACCTACCTACAGTTTGTTTTTAGCAATCTGTTAGTAACATTTTTCTTTGTAAAACTCTGTTTGTGAAATTAATTAGAAATTTCTCCGGCATTGTTGATAAAAAATGTTCAATTTTCCATTTCTGTTTCATCTCGTGCGACGTTTTCTTAGAATCATTAGAAGTTTATTTAATAACAAATTGGAGGAAGCGTATTTTCTGTTTGAAACGAATTGCTAAATCTGTAAAGCTAACGCAAAATAATTACGAGGCACATATTTCTTACAAATCATTTTATACAGAGTGTTCGGTAGGACGGGAGCCTTTATAAAATCAGTTTTATTTCTGCAAATAGGCCCCATTAGGCGCTTTTACACGTCCCAATATTTAAACCTACCACTGCTTCGGGACAAGTCCGAGCTAGTGCCGAGAATAAGCAGCGCAAGAAACTCGGTCACTATTTGTCAGCCTCTTTTTAAATATTTTTTTACAAAAGTTTTAAGTAAGTATCTACGAGCTGAGACAATTTAATGCCATACATTTCTATCATTTAAATAATTAATCATTAACAGTGTAAGAAATAGCCCTTTGATATACGATTGAGGTTTATGTACAGGGAGTTCAACAATACCCTGTGGCAATTTGTTGAAAATACGAATACAATTTCCTATAAACGATTTTCCTGCTTTTCGCAGTCTAAAGCCTGGAACGGCGAGTTTATCTTTATTTCTCGTATTAAAATTGTGTACGTTATTTTTTTTGAGAAATAAAAATATGTTCTTACGAACGTAAATAATATTCTCGAGAATGTATTGAGAAGATACTGTAGGTAGGTATATTAATCTCTTTGAAGAGCTCTTTCAGCGGGTCACGGGGTCGAAGGCCGGAAATAGCCCGTACAGCACGTTTTTGTATTAAAAATTGACTTATAAACTGTTATTATACTTATTATCAGAAATGTCTCTTTATACCATACGACCAATGATGGAATGGCTGTGCTGGTGCTGGTGTACAAAGGTTCGTGGACAGTTAGGAAAAGTAGTAGGAGTTTAAAAGCACACCGCTTCCTATCTTAGACATTGTCCAAATCTAAGTTTATAAGATGGAGAGCAGAGCACCTACTAGCATAATAGCAGCAGCTGCGGTACCCAGGCTTTGTATAATTCGCTTTTACAATACTATGAAGTAAAACGTTAAAATGGAACACTGAAATATTTACGTTAATAAGCACGCAGTAAGATTTAAACACACTACAAGGAAAACAGCGAACAATATTTTGTTTAGGAGCGTGATTCAAATTTCGAACTGCGCTCATTCGATGCTTCCATTTTCAAATGGCTGCCTCAAAATGTTATTATTCATGTATTTTCTGATTGTATAATATTTGAATCGGGTTATGCCGATCGTGACTCAGGCTGACTGGAGCAGCGATGCACTTACTCCGTTTAGAAAGTAGATTCGCCTAAGTCATATTAATTTTGCAAGCACAGTAAAACACTACACTGCGTTCCTATTCCGAGTTTCAGTTTTGTAGTTTAGTGTCTATTTGACTGAACACTAAAACAGAGCTGTATATACTCTATCAACGGGTCACACGATTCTGATAATTCAAGAACAATATAATAGGTACCAGATTTCAGAAGTTTAATTGTGTATGCTGTAAATCAATTCAAAACAGCATTTGTACGACTATAAGTACGTTATTAACTTATATCAATCATACCAATATATATAATATATATCTCATTCTAAAAAGAAATATCTTAAAAGAATCAGCTCACTCTTCCTGTATAATAGAACAGAGCAGTTGTCCGTTAACCGATAGGTAGGTTGTAGGTTCAAGTCTTGCCTAAGACTGTCGAAATATTTATTATCAGTTTTTTTAGACATAATATACACTAGAAATGCCAACTGTCCCATAATGAAATACAGGACGCCGTGTGAAATATTATTTCACACGGCGTCCTGTATTTCACGCAAAAATTTCTATGCCCCGCGCCGGGACAGACAATGTCCCGTATTTTACAAAAATCTGCAGAGTGCTAAGTCAAAAGACAAAATGATTTGTTGACTAGGTATGTGCGGGACTGTAACAAAAGTATAGATCTGCGTAAAGAAAATCTATACTAATATGATAAAGCTAAAGAGTTTGTTTGTTTGAACGCGCTAATCTCAAGAAGTATCTACTGGTTCAAATTGAAAAATTATTTTTGTGATGGATGGTCTATTTATCGAGGAAGGCTTTTAGGCTATATAACATCACCGACCAATAGGAGCGATGCATCAGAGAAAAATGTTGCAAAAATAATCGCGATCATAATAACGGAAATTGACGCGTACGAAGTCGCGGGCAACAGCTAGTTTTGAATGAAAACTATGATTTTTATTTATCCTGTGTGAAAAAGATATCCCGAATTTTTTAAATTTATAATCAGATGTCCCAAAAGGCCGAAATAAAAGTTGGAAGCCCCGATGTACACAGAAGCGCTCTTTTGTGCCATTATTACTCTGAAGCTATACAAGAAATACATATTGTTCAAAATAAGGAATTTACCTTCATAGTTATAGGAGAAGGAACAATTGAACAGAATATAAATCAAGCCTTCAAACCGTAGCAAATGTCGAGTCTATACAAAGAGCCCGAAGAAAGACATGAATAATAGATCGATGAGTCGACACAGAATGATAAGGAGCAGTAGGTATTTACTTAAGTTATGTATCAAACTAGTTTAAAGTTCTTGCCTTACATTCGAGTGTCGGCATGTATTCAGAATGTGTAACTAATTTATACTACTCCCCATCAAGTTAGGGAAATTTTATACAGATACTTACACTCCTGTATAAAATTATGTCTAAATAAGGTTGAGTTTCTCTGTCACCAAACAAAGGTTTTCTATGATGTATGCTATCGCTCCAAATGCAGTAAGTTCTGGCCTGGGTCAAGATCAGGTGTACCTTCAACTAGAAACGACAAAGCCTACGGATGTTTAGTGGATGTTAAAAAATTTTGCTTACCATTACATTAGACAATGGTACGTACTGTCTGTTTAAATACCTGAATCGAGTGTCTAACAATAGTTTATCCTATTGTATCACCTTAAAGATATAAAAGTATATCAATCTACGAGACAAAAAGCAAATGACGTATTTTTCCTTTTAGTCTAGTATAGTCCAGTACAAAAATGTCAAGATAAAGCACTTAGAAAATGTCCGCCAAAAATCTAATATTTTTGATAAGGCCGCCTAGCAACACTTTTTTTACGCGATGCGCATCTGATTCATTCATTACAATACTAATCATAAGTTTTTGATTTTCCCTTTCTACCTTAACAGGCCTAGGACCGTAAAAATTGAAAACTATATTGCGAAAAATATTTTCGGGTGTAAACTTGATTTACGTTTTTTTACTTCATAATGGGCTCTAAATACGATACTGAACGCCTCTAAAAATTTTGGAAATTGGTTAAAATTTCATCCTGTATGCAATTTATATGACCTACCTAAATTACCCACTTAGCAATCTTGTGTGGAATCTGATTGCTGTGTTTGTGTAAGTGTCTTCTTATTCGCTTCCTAAGGAGTTCGCTTACTGAGTTAGTTTCTACTGTGGTGATGTTGTGCCACACTGCGAGGTCCGGTGGCCAGGCAATAAATAAAAGTGCTGACGTCAAAAAAGTTTTATATCGGAATAATATTCATACATAATAGTAATATTAATGCGAAAGGGAGTCAGTCTGTTTGTCACCTCTACGATTAAGATATAGGATAAAGTGGAAGCGTATAACAGATAGTAAATTTCCATGTGAACCATGTAGAGCGTAAATTGAGCGCTTGTTTTTACGCTTACTTTTATCAATCATTCATTATCCACGTAAAATCCTTCTTATTATTTATTTTCTCTGGTCATTATTCTAATACTTCAAAACTACCTACTACATATGTGTTCACGCTGAAAATATTTTTTCATTATGTTTAAGTACCTAGTTTTTACACACAAAAATCGACCCGTCTTAACAAGGTGATTAGTAGCACAGATAAGATAATACTAATATATTAGTAGGGAAATTTATTCTTGTTCCCTAAATACGTTGCTGTATTTAAAAAAGCCAACGAAAAGGAAATTACCAAATAAATATATTGAATCGTTTACGTAACATGTATTATAAAATTGAATTGGAAGCCAAACATGTTATGAAAATTGGATCTGAAATTGGTTATGAAAATTTAATGGATTGGTTTGTACATACAAGTGAATAAACAGGGTTAGTTTGAATTGAAAGTTAAATACAGTTATATGCGAAATATTTCATTGGCAAATTTATGTCAATAGGTTCAAAAACTTAAATACGAATAAGTACTTACATCGGATTCACTGTTTAATCATCCTCATCATCCGCCATCGATGAAGCTTTACGGGCTTTACAGCATGAAAAAGTAGGCCTATATAATCAATTAGATAATCATCCCACTGCAGGGCAAAGGCCTCCATCATTGAACTCAAGCTACCAAAGCAATGATGAGTACCACAGAACACGAAACAAAAGTTCGAAAGGCGATGTAGGCGTGGCAGGCGCGCCAGAGAGGTTATGAGCAAATGCCCATACTTCTGCCCAAACATGAATTTAAGTGAGGGCTGTGATTGGTTTGATTATGGCTTAATTGGCGTTCTTTGAACGTGTTTATGTGTGCGAAAGCTTGTGTTTATTATGTGCTCAAGTAGTAGTGGGGCGCAAGCGGCGACTTTGATACTCATACGAATGGCGCGTGACAGCCTTTCTAACCTCTTTCTATGTTCTGGGATGAAACCTCAGTCACAGTCATTGTGTCCCTTCTACTCACTGCCACTTCAGCTCCGCAATTCTTCAGGCGATGTCAGTTATCTAAGTTTTCTACGGATTTCCTCATTTCCCACCTAAGACAGTTGAAAAATATGTTTCTTTTTAATATACATGGTGATGGAAAATTTTTATAACAAGCTGAATCCAGACAATGTTAACAAATGCATGTAAATAAATACTATGATGAAATCAGAAAATTTATTAAGTATATTCCTTTTTAAATAAAATATTTTCATATTTAAAATCGGAATATCAAAATTTTAGTTTTGTATGAAAATAAAAGTAAAAAAGTAATGATATCAAATTTCTAACTTTTTTTTTATAAATATGGGTTTGCTCTTGACATGTAGTCAACTCAACTATACGGTTAGGAAGAAGCCTAAGATGAAGCTGGTTCTCCCACACACCAGCGGAACACAGAGGCACTGTCTGGCGCTGGACTCCGGCAGGTGGGTGGTAGCATCCAGGCGGCCTCTTACGATATCTACCACCGCAGAGGGACCTGTTAGCCGTCATCATTGGTTAGAAAACCGAAGATGCCGTTGCCCAGGGTGGACCACTAGGAGGTAGATCCCACCACCCAAAACTTTACCATTGTATTTATTATGCATACGTTAACATAGCCTGGTATCGACTTATTATACCATTTACCTAACACCCTGTATCTATATACTTTTATCCAAAACTAGCTGTTGCCTGCGACTTGCCCGCGTGATTATTTTTGCAACATTTTTCACCGATGCTTCGCTCCTATTGGTCGCAGCATGATGTCATATAGCCTTAAGCCTTCCTCGATAAATGGACTATCCAAAACAAAAATATTTTTTCAATTCGAACCAGTACTTACTGAGATTAGCGCGTTCAAACAAACAAACAAACTCTTCAGCTTTATAATATTAGTATAGATGATATCAATAGCGTAAACAGTTGTAAAAAGAAAAGAAAAGTAATATCCGCTCGCTAGTTTCTGTTATTGGCTATTCCGTATCGGTCTTATTGGTAAGACATTCCAACGTCCAACCACCGCTGAAACTTTACAAGTGCTTTGATGTATTTCTTTTATTCGATGAGGGGGCATCCCATAGGACCCCTCGTAGGGGGGTTGGGAAAAACAAGTTTACTGGCGATGTTCAATGGGGCTTCGTATATAATTCGGTGATTTTTCTATTGTTGTGATTATAATTGATATGCCTTGCTTATTACTTATCCAGATTCTCTTGAGTTTAACTAATCGTCAGATTATTATTTAATGTAATATTTTTTGATTATTTTAAATGTATCTGTGTATATTTATATTTCCTAACTTAGTGGTAAAATTAGTTTTAGCAATCTTAACCTATATTTCAGTCAACTACCAGATACGAGCTTTTTTTTTTTTTTAGTGGACGGACCTATCACTGAAACCCCATATGGGAGGCTTTAATCAGTTAAACCGGGCAGAGTGTGGCGAGCGCTGAAGGCGCTCAGCCTAGGTCCGCCACGCTAGCGGTACTCCGGTGTGGCCGAGGGTGAGGCTTCGCGAAGCGAAGCCTCAGGCTCGCTCGCACCGGGGCCCATACTAGCGGGCGTGATCGGGCCAGTGTGGGGTGCTAATGGCACCCTACCAAATGGCGAACCCACCAGTGGTGGCGCCGCCGGAACCGGAGATGCCGTGGCATGCCGGATCACGGTCGGGCTCCATTCTGGCGGGCCCGATCTGGGAGGGGGGATCGGACAGCGACCTCAAGGGCGCCTCTGTAGGCTCGGCCCTCGGCTTGGGTCGCCGTCCGAGGGGGGGGCAGGTGAGAAGCGGCCAGGCACATGATTGTGTCGGCCGAAATGAAAGGCGGGACCACGCACCCGCCTCCGACGGGTGCGGTGTGGAGAACTACTGTGTTGTGCAGTAATTGAAGTGCTTAAGGCGGTGTTGGCTGTTGTGACATACGCGGTGATCGGATCGTCGGGGTCGTTCAGCACGTGCCTGGGCCGACGGCGTCGGAAGGCGACATCCCTCTGGGGGGTGTACGTGGCGGCTTCCGCTATGAGCGGATTGGGGTGATTCACTGCCTTATCGAAAGAGCGTTGAGAGGCTTCTTTCATATAGAGGGCAATGGATTGGATCTTGAGATCTCGGTGGATATTTTTGTTGCGTACGAACCACGGGATACCCGAGGCCCGACGCAAAAAGAGATTTTGAAGTGTTTGAAACTTCTTAAGGAGGGACGGGGCGGCGTGAGCAAACACCGGACTGGCGTAAGTCATCACGGGGCGGATGCAAGTTTTGTAAATTGTCAACTTATTTCTAAGCGACATTTTACTCTTGCGGCCGACTAGGTGGTACAGTCGGTGCGTGTAGAACTTCGCTCGGTTACAGACGCGATTGATGTGCGATGCGAACGATAGTCGTCGGTCTAAGGTGACACCTAAATATTTGACCTGCTTGACCCATGGGATCCGCTGGTCGAATAGGGTGAAATGAGTGAGTGGGGACGAGATACGAGCCTTCCCCAAAAAGAGTATTTAGCCATAACCGCCACCCTTATCAGGCGGGTTTTGATCGCAGTTTGACCAATGGCAGAGAGAAGACGCTGCTGCCCTTCTTCTTCTGGCAATACTCCTTTAGTTATCTCTTAATTTATTGTAAAATTTGTATTTAAACGATTTTATAGCACACGTACTCTACTAAAGCAAAAAATAATAAAAAAAGGAAAGACAAAAATGTATATGTCACCGTAAAATTGTGGGCTCTGTCAGTTTACAAAACAACGCGTGAGATTATAAACTAACGGTGGGTTAGGTTAGGTTAGATTGTAATCCATCGATGTTCAATTATGAACTGACGAAGTTTACAATTTTACAGTGACATATACATGGATAACTTGCCATTTGAAAACGTCTACATTTCCCTAATTTGATTAGGTACACATATTGATTACGTTTACATAGGTAAATCAAAATAAACATAACTAACTACCTACAAGTAATACCTACCTATGTAGTATCAGCCAAATAATGTTGACTCAATTCACAGAGTTATTATGATTAATCATGCTGCACAAACAAACAGATAATATTTCATGATAACTAAAATCGAATATAAACAACTATAATGTTTACAGAAATCATACCGTAACATTTGCTATACTGATTGGTATTTAACTTGTACAGTCGGCTGTAAAACTGTGTAAACGCTTTTTGGTTTTACCAACCTTGCCCCTAATTCGCGTAACCGAATCGTATCACAATCGTAATTGAACGCCCGGTGTGCGAGGAGATGCGGGTTCGAGTACCTGAGACATAATTTTTCAAGTTTATATACTGATATTATTAGTCAGATGTGTTAAAATACTGCAGACAGTCTGCAGACGTATACGAATTTAAAATTAATGTTGCCAGGGTTAGATATCACTGGTTATTGTCTTCTTGTGACAAAGTCGATTCGACACACTACTGAAGTTTCATGCATTCAATGGTAATTAGATTTTGTCATCATCATCATCATCATCAACACCAAACTCTATCAGTCAGGCGAGTTGGCGATCGTAGTATGACAAATAGTGAAGAAAAGACGGTGCTGCTCGTTTTCTTCTGGAAGTACAACCCAATACTTCTTAGTGTTCAGTCTCTGTCACTAATGTCAAGCAACGCTTGGAGCGGTCACTTGGATGGGTGACCGTTTGTGGCATCAGACCATTTGCGCTTCCGTGCTTCCGTCGGTCCCGGCTGTTGTCACGAGATAACAGTCGTTAAGCCCTGTTGGAGGCCTTCGGGCGGCTTGAGAAACGTCCAACGGCGCGGCGGGGTGATGTTGCCACAGCGTCGCCCTCGCCGTCCACCAGCCCGCACTAGGCCAGCGTGGTGAAACTAAGGCCTTAACCCCTCTCTATAAAAAGGTGAGAGACCCGTGCTCAACAGTGAGCGTAATGGGATGGTACTTTTACTCCTTCAGTTGCCTGTAAGGACACCCATAGGATGAGTATGGTAGAACTTCTTCATTCGCCTCTCACGACACCCATAAAAAGAGGTGGTGGAGGATTCTTTTTATGTGGCGTCAACACACGACCCAAATTCAACTTAAGTAAAAATGTGCCATTACAAAAATGTACAAGTTTTTGTTAGACACATATATTATCTCCTAGATAATTTCATTTAAATAGGCATTCATATAAATTCATAATTTGATCCTATCCATATGTAATGATGAAGAAAAAACAATAATTTTGATTCTTAAACAAACTTATGTTGTTTCTGTTTTACAAAATGTACTACCACCTTCAAAACTAAAATTGCACTCCTCCAGCCCACTTAATTACCATGTCTATTTGAGTGTTTAATAAGTTACCTGATCACATAAAAAAACATTAAAGATGAAATACTATTCGTGTCCAAATTAAAGCAACTACTTAATAAAAAGTGTTAATTTTACAGTATTTCCGAATATTTAGAATATAAGAGTATCAAAAATAAGAAAGTTATATATTAACAAAATGTTCCTTCTATCTATTGTTGTACTATGTTGTACCCATCAGGGTCCATAGAGATACCATAACGGTGTAATACCAGGTAGAGATCGTCTAAGCTGAAATGACGCGCCCCACTATCGCATTAACGCACACAAGCAAATTAAAAATATGGACGCAATACATATACAAATGCCGTTGTAATTGGTCATTCAGTTGCCGGTGAGATTCAAAGCTTTTCTTGGATTTGTTGTCCAACTTGTCATAATTTGCCTTAACGCGCGAGAGAGCGAACGTCTTGTTTCATAAAATACGCCAGCGCTGCTCCCTAAGAAGAGCGTTGTCAGATTTATCACGCGACTAGTCGACCGTGACGTAGGCATACAGATCGACGCTCCCACACAGATTAAGTGTCATTATTAAATTAAAATTTGCACTCACACATGGAAATCAACTAATTAAGTAGCGGGGCGCGTCATTTCATCTTAGACGAGCTCTAACATCTTATGTAACCTATGAATAGCAATAAATTATTGAGAATTGAGTATTGAAATGAGTGCCTTAAAAAGGTTTTTAGTTACTCAAATTGGGGTCAGAACAATGTATGTGATGTTGTCCACATAATATAAAAGTAAAAAAAAACATAGTTAATTTTTTAAATTTTATTATATTCGCAAATATGAAACTTAACCCGTATTTACGTAATCAGTATGCCTTAAAAGGAATCAATAGAACGAGTCTCCTGAATCAACTTATGTTATGTCAGCGCTTTCAATTATTATAAAAGATTTTCGTAAAAAATAATCCCTCAGTTTCGCGATTAAAACCTTAACAAATGGATTGGCTACTCAATAAATTACTGGGCACAAAACCGAGCGTACACTTTTTGTTGCTTTTTTTGTGAATGGACACTTTTTGCGCTGCTATTCTGTGTTTTTTGTTTGATTATAAAGTACTCGAATTCTTAATGTACTGTCGCAACTAATAACTGAGAGATGCAGTAGGTTCATTTTAATTTAAAACCGAATTTAAAAAAGGAAGTTCTATATTTGTCGGTATTTTTTTAACATTACTGTAGGTATATAAATATTATCTAAACTTACTGTCAAATATATGTAAAGATGTTTCTTTCGGGTGTCAATAGTGCAAATCTCATAACATTTGATGAAACATCGCGCACGCTGGCTAACAGCGATAAAAATGTGCTTCTTTGGTTTGCGTTTAAAGCCCGCTAATTATTTCTAAATAAGTACACACATTTCAGTTATTTTATTAATTCCCAGATTATGTTAGGGCTTACAGATTTACTACAGTCCAATTTTTTTGCAATAATGCAAAGAAATCTAAATCTAAAAACTAAAACAAGCTTATACAATATTCCTTTAAATAAGAATCAGTCTTATAAGGAGTGGGCCTACTTAACATGACTACTGTAGGCGTATTAGCCTAGTAAGTTTTTGTTAGTTTAAATTTATGTTAAAATACAAAATTGATTAAGTTTTTTATACTTTTTGTGCAATCACTAGGCTGTGTTTACGCACAGCTTCAGTTAATTTATACTGTGGCACTGACACGCGTTTTTTAATGCCTTTGGATACTTCCAATCAGAAATAATTTAATTTTACAGCACTGAAATTGTCCATTCATTTTATTTTTTTTAAAAGCGGGTTATAAAGTTATCTGCGTACAAGGTTACAATTATACAAATAATTGCTTTTGAAGTTTATTGCTGTATTACAGCTATTTTCAGACTCAAAAGCTACTAAATCGATTTGATTTAGTTCCTACTACGATTATGATCAGCCCAAATCAGTCCACTGTTGGGCACGGTCTCTTCAATCAATACACTAGACAAGCTGGTTAGAGATCGCAAGAGAAGTCGTTGCAGCCTGTTTGCTTCTGGTAATACTTTTCAGCCGCCTCTAGGGCTTCAAGAATCGATTTTATTTTAGATTCCGGGTTTTACGCATTCCTATCGGAGCTCAAAATCTAAATTATCCAATCGCGAAATCCCTAAAATAGGTCTGGAACATCGATATATCGATTAACTTCATGTTTGCCAAAGGATATACCTACTACCTAGTTAAATTTGTATTGTTTTATGACTTTTTTTTTCATCAAACACAATAATTATTCGATAAAAAAGGAACTCTGACGAATTATTAAAATAACCAAAATAAGTAAGTAATTTGTGTATTGAATTTTAAGTATTTTTATTACAAAAACATAATTCGATAAAAAAATAAACATTGACAATTAATAATTAAAAGGAACCAAAGTAATCGTTTTTTTATTCTCTTAGAACCAGGTTTTTCTTGTACTTTCCGTTTAGATATAAGTTAGTTCCAATGCCTTTTTAATTGTAATAGTTTAAACATTGAATTGAAAGAACAAAATTGCCAACTTGACCCAAACGATAACTGCAAGAGAAACGCGAAGCGCTGAAAAATATCGTAACCCGATTACGATCATATTCTAATAACAACCGACAATAACTTCAACAATAAAACCTTTAAGTGCGAGTACCGACGTAAACCTCCGATATTTTATCATTAATAGCAGGTTTATAGCGCATTACATTGTTATACGAATTTTAGTGCGTTCCCGAACGATTCCTCCGAAATCCTCTTAACAGTCCAAAGTAGGGGGTATCACAGTGAAGTTGGGGGCAGTGAACTTGCTCTGAAAATAACTAAATGAGCAGGAGTTTGTTTAAATATGTTTGAAGAGAAGCAATCCAGCTCCAACATTACAGTGGGTTTTTTTAAGTTTCATATTATTAGGGGTTAAAGTATGAAATTGCCGTTTTGTATGGACGAAATCGAGAAAAGTCATTTTTCCATACTAACAATTTTTTAGTTTTTTTAAAAACGCCTGAACCGTTTCCGAAGCAATTAAAGGTGAAAGTTAGATGGTTATAAAGCTACGCATTATAGTATTTACATTTCTGAAAATCAAAGTATATAATACAAATATACTTAATTGAAGCAAGAAGGTCAGCTGACACATTGTAAGGGGTCTTTTCAACCACTTCCTTTGAAGTAATAGGCACTAGTATTGCATTTTTTTTAGTCAAAAGTTACTTTATTTAGTTTTTGATACAATACAAAAAGAATTACGCAATAATATGACTATAATATCAGTATATAAACTTGAAAATTTTTTTTTTTTTTTTTGGTAATGGTATGGCGCCCGCCCGGCATGCGAGGAGATGCGGGTTCGAGTCCCGCCTGAGACAAAATTTTTCAAGTTTATATACTGATATTATAAGTGCAATTAAGTTGCTAAAATATCAAATAAAGAATATGACTATACTTAAGAGCTATAAACAAAATAAAAAGTGGGAAAATAATCAGCAATTTCATACTTTAACCCCTATTATTAAATTGACACTTAATGTACTATGTTTATGTAATTTTGATGAGTGCATCATCGTTTGGTCATCTCAACCAAACGCCCACTGCTTGATATATAGGCCTCCTTTTAGGGTTTGCGACGCTGCAGCGCTGTGCGACTTTGAGCCTTCTTATGAGACTCATATTATAAGCGACCATGTTTTAGTTCCTTTTGTTTCCACGTTTTTTTGAAAGAAAGATAGAAAGAAACATTTATTTGTCGAGACCCAGAGTGCTAGGCCGATAAAGGTGTACAAAAATAAGTAGCAAAATAAAAACAATAAGAATACAGTAACACAAATAAGTAGGACAGACACGAGTCTCGGCATAATATGTTGTGAGCGGGCACACAACGCTGGTCTTCCGATGGAGCCACCGAGTGAAACACGGACAAAACAATTAAAAAATATAAAAAAAATCTTAATAGCCTAACGAACACATGCCTAGCCTAGCGAACCTTATGCCGTACATAAAAATAGTATATTTCAAACAATGCTTCAAATTTAAAGTTATAAAAGTCTTTTCTTTTGCCCAGCGTAAACGTGCGGTATAAGTGAAGAAAGTAGAGTGTCAAAAGTTTCAAGTAGTGACAACTCAAGCCGAAGAAGAGTCTTCAGAGAACAGTAAGTTTATATATCATTCTACTATTTGATGGACTAAGTAAGAGCATTTGTATTTAAACTTTTCTTTTAATGGTAATTAGCGATCAGCATGTCAAGTAAGTATTTATTATTCACAACTCCCGCTGTCCGCGGTATCTCCATGAACTTATAGCTTACTCCAACTGTGTCTACCCCAACTGTGTCGTTATCGTACCGAAGTTGGTATATTAATAAAGATAGTAAGTCCGATAGAGCGACATACTATCTGTTATGGGCCGTTAAGGAAAACGATTCGTGAAGAACCTCGCTATCTTGCCAGGAGTACCGCACGCACGTTTTAATGGCCGGAATATATTTTGAGACCGGGTTTAACCAATTACGAAAAGTTATCTTTAGAAATATCGTGTGGTGTGGTCACATTAAAAGAGTAACGCCACCTTAACTTCTTGGAGTCGTAGGAAGCGACTAAAGGAGTACTGCGAGGAAAAGACTCCTTGACAATACAATGGACAATTTCGACTTGCTTAGATGGATCTTGGTTCAAATACCGGGCTAAGATCTCGGGGTCCTCGGTACGATCCCGGTTCGTGCAACAAAAAGTTTCGAGTTTTCTGTCTGACATCACCAACCCGCATTTGGCAAGCGTGGTGATTATGCCTGTACCCATCATTGATCATCAACTTGAATTCAAAGATGGAGGCTTTTGCCCTGCAGTGTGATAATTGCAGTCCGCTACTATGACTGGAAATTAGCCTTCAAAGATATGTCTGACGGGATGTATAAAGGCCGTTACTAGGTGGGACTTGAACCTACAACTGGGCGACCCCGGTAAGCAAAAGGTTTTCTTTAAACAAATGAACCACCAAGACTTTGCTTTTGCCGACGAATTTATTCAAGGCTTTTACGCTGTGAGCCACTGGAATTTCATTAATGTTAAAAAAACCGGCCAAGTGCGAGTCGGACTCGCGCACTGAGGGTTCCGTACCAAGTTTAACAAAAATACCACAATATTTTGATGACTGTGAAAATAACTTTGTTTTTCATAGTGTTTGTATGGAGGACAAAGTTATGTTTGCTGTTGTTGAAAATGTGCTAGATTTTCAAAACTTACATTTCAACTTCGTTTGAACCAATTTTCGTTGAAAGTATTTGTTAAGATCTACATTATGTATTTTTTTCAAAATTTTCACTTGCTTATTTTATAAGTTAGAGGGGGGGGGACCATCATTTTACCACTTTGGAAGCGTCTATCTTCCAAATGTTAGACTTATGGTAAAAATGGTTTTAGAAACCTCTATGTCATTTAAGAAGACCTATCCATAGATACGCCATATGTATAGGATTGAGTAAAAAATAATAATTTTGTTTTAGTTCTATGTATGGGAAGCCCCCCTTAAATATCATTATTTTTTATTTTTTGTATGAGTTCTCATACAAAAAATAAAAAAGTTAAGCGGTTAACAGGATACACCTACTTACCAAGTTTTAACTGTGTCATGCTAATACTTTCAGAATAAAGTGGCTGTGACATACGGACGGACAGACAGACAGACAGACAGACAGACTTGACGAATCTATAAGGATTCCGTTTTTTGCCATTTGGCAACGGAACCCTAAAAACAGCCATCATTAAGTGGCCTAATTACTCTACTACTAAGGGTAGTACGTACTCTCTGAACATTCTATGATGAATATGAAATTAGTAATTATTGAAACAACAGACGGTAGATTTCTCATAAAGATGATAGATGCCGCTTCACACATACGTATGAAATTCGTAATTTAATCCCTCGATCATGAGTTATTCCAGACACAATTGAAATCAATTGTTATCGCGGCACGCGCGTGCCTCCTGGGGGTTGAGGGATTAAATCCTAATTTGTGGTTTCTTTTGTCATGAATCCCAACTGTAAAGACCACCCACGTCCCACACTTTAAGTTACAGCTGCCTGAAGAAAGCTTTGAAATAGCACAACTTTTTCAAACATTATAAAGATAAACTAAATGCTAATTTAAACTGACTTAGTCATGTTATCTAAATATGCATAATCCCTTTCGTTTAAACTTGAAATAACTTAAGTAACTTTGATCATTTATAATTTTATTAGGTACACATCATACTTATTAATTTTCTATAGAAAAACCAATAAATAATACCGCTTCAAAATAACAGAGGAAAGAATAATACAGCCTTGTGGCTGTATTATGCTCAAGATAATAATCTATAAGGCTTGTGCCTTCTAGATTATTATCTTTTACATCAGATATACGAGTAGATTCTATTTCTTGTGTTAAAATAGCACTTCCGCTATTTGTGCCAGGTTTCGTTAGCAGAAACTAGAAGAGTCAGTACAGCCAGAAGGATACAGAGTCTTATCGACGCGTGTGTACGTGCGTGCGTACGTGCGTGCGTGTGTGTTTATGTGTGTGTGTGTGCGTGTGCGCACATATATAATACATTTTAGGCTTAGTCCAGATGGGGACTTTCCATTTCCACTCCGTTCGGTGCAGACGTCCGTCTGCCCGTGCGCCCCTTCCTTTCCTACCGGTGATAGGCGAATGCCATACACCAGCGCTCGCACTCGCATTATTTTGCATCGTTGTGCATTTATCTGTTATTGACTGTACTCACTGTTTGTATCAAAACAGTGATACTTTAAATAACCGATCGCGTTTGAGTTGGTTGATACCTTACGGTGGCAACTAAGCCAACTGAGCGCACCCGGTTCGCTCTCCGGGGCCTCCAGGCCCTGGGAAAACCGCAGTTCCGGACCCATTGCACTTGGGCCTAGTCCCAAGGGGAAGGGAAGAACGGCTATCCATTAGGGATACCTGTTCACTCGCCGCCCCCCCTCCCCCCTGCCTCTGGTGGGGGGTGTCTCTTGTCTCTTGTTTCTTTTATAGTTATTAGCCCCACTAGTCCCAGCCACTATGGTTGATCTCCGTACTGAAGAAGCCATCAGAAGGCTTCTGGACACCAACCCAGGCTTCATTGATTATGTCCGGGATCTTATTCCCCAATTTACTGGCTATACTCACCCCTCTACCTTGACTGGTCAAACCACTCCTATGGACGCCCAGACCACAGATGGAATGGAGTACGTCTGTACAGCCCCACCTACCATGAAGAGGACCTTGTCTGATAGGTCCACTTCTCCTACTCAGTCCCAGAACTCTTTTTCCTCCCTCCCCCTTGACGAGGCGTTCCAGCCTGTTACAGGGAAGAAGAAGCGCGGGAAACGCACCAAGAATCGGAATTCACCGGTCCTTGAGTCCCCCGCGTCACCTTCCCCCGTACCATCCCCGGTCCCCCCGGCCACCCCCACTGTCAATATCCCTCTGCATCGAGCAAGGACTGCACCAAAGGTGCCCCCTGCTCCCGCTGCTCGCCCAAACTTGCGGTCTAATCCCGCTTCCGCCAAGCCAAAGGCGCCCCCTCCGGTTTTCCTTAGATGCAAAGAGAAGTGGACTGAAGTGTCCCGGCTTTGCATAGAGGGCAAAATAAAATACACCCGTGCTTCCAACACAGGTGAAGCTATCAAAATAGAGGTGCCAAGCATCTCAGACTTCCGTAGCCTCATCGAGCTGCAAGCTCATAGGAAACTTCCCTACCACACTTACGCTCTCCCTGAAGAGCGTAAAGTACGCGCGGTTCTCCGCGGTGTCCCAACAGAGATCCATACGGATGAGGTCAAAGCCGACCTCACAAAACAAGGTTTCCCTGTCGAAGCTGTACATCCAATGTACGGCCAGGGCAAACGTCGCTTTCCCCTGGTGTTGTTCGTCATGACCAACTGTCCCCGCTCCCGTGATTTGTTCAGGCACAAAGTGATTATAGTCTGCGGCCTGTCCAATATCAGGGTAGAACCCCCGCGCAGCCGCGGGGTCCCAGCCCAGTGTCACCGTTGCCAGCTCTATGGGCATGCGGTAGCAAACTGTACAGCCCCACCAAGGTGCGTTAAGTGCCTTGGCTCCCACTCCACCAGGGAGTGCGAACGCACGCGCGACACCCCCGGGGAACCGGCGTGTGTAAACTGCGGCCTAATCGGCCACCCCGCCAACTGGCGGGGATGTGCACGCGCGCCGCGCCCGAAACCCCAACCTCCCATGAGGTCGCAAGTTGGCCCCCCTACCCACTCATTCACCAACTTCCCTGCTCTCCCGAAATCGGGCGGCAGGGAGGCAGCTCCGGCCACTAAGCCGGCAGGGAGCTGGAGGAAACCCCTCAATTCACCTCCCAAACCTCCCCCCTCCACCCCGCATGAGCGGGTCCTAACACCACCGCAAAAATCGCGTTCACACAACAGTGACGACGATTTCACACTGGTGTCCGATTTTATCGATAACATCGATATTGAAGAAGTCAAAGAAATCGCAAACAAACTGCGAAATGCCCGCTCCACCCGAGACATCATTATGACTCTCAGTCATCATGAAAGATGTCTAAAAATCATCAAAAGTCTTAAGCCCCAGGTTAACTAAGCCCCACCCCATAGGACCCTTCAGGTCACCCCCCAGCCCTCTCAATCGACTGTCACCCCTTCTGGGAGTCAGTCGATATTAAATAACTTATTTTACTGAGGCCCACGTTCATTTGGACGATGGCTCCTTAAATTCATTTATTCTAGGCTCACATTCTTCCCGAATGCCAGCCCTCTTCAGTGCGCACTTCGCCTAGGTGAGTGACGCCCTGCACCACCCCCCCCCTCCAGGGGGTGTGGTCGCTCAGATATGCTATAACACCCTTTGGTGATAGCGATTATAGGTGGTGTTTAGTGAGTAGGAGTCTCACATAACCTCACAGCCGGCTGTGAGGTATCCATGAGGATTCACCACCTCCTTCCCCCGTGGGAGGGTTGCCGTTCGAGCGATCGTTTCAATAGGAAACGACCGGTCGTTCGTGTGCAAAAAAAAAAAAAAAAAAAAAAGTCCAGATGGTCGCGCGTTGACGCGCTTACATCCTTACGCGCGTAAAGAATTTCTAAGTAAATACATCAGACCGTTCACATGAACGCGCAGCTACGTAGACGCGCGACAATCTGAACTTAACCTTATGTGAGTAGTCATGGCGTTTGCAACAATGCGCTAAATTATCGGAAACTCATAATAAATAAGGTACCTGGTAGAAACCCATCTTACCTTTATTGGTCGAAAAGGAGGTCAATTGTTTTAACACGGATGTGACTTTAATATTTCTAACTGATTATGAGTCATAAATGGAGTGTCAATTCCTTCGTGATACCGAGAAAGTTATATCGTAAGATATGCATATTGAAAATGCCTACGCAACGAATACTAATACTCTTATTAATTAATACTACCAATACTACGTAACAACCAAATGATTTTGATTTATTTCGACATTTTGTGAGAAGCAATTAAATGGCAATGTCGTACGACGATTACCTTTGGCTAATAGGTACACTGAACTTTATAAAAGTAATAGTTAATTATTATTATGTTTTGAAGAAATTCAAAGAGCACTATTTAAATTATTTATTAATTTGCTTTTTTGTAAATTTACTTCAATATTTGTTCATATTCTACTATAAATTGTAATAAATTTCAGTGTCTGATACTTCATAAGTAATTAGATGATTAGAACCGTTAACTCCCTACATCGAGAACATGACGCCAGATATTCCAACTGACTTTTAACCAAGTTAGAAAACAGTTTGCTTTTTTTTCACAATCTCCACATATATACAGGTTTCATTACAAAGACTCCAACAAACCATCAAAGGCACGTAAATAAAACGTACGCCCGTTTTTATCACAACCCTCGTGTGTTCAATAACATCCCAATATGATAATCATATTGAAAAGTCGGTAATTCGGTTGTGTCTGTCCGGAATAGAAGCCGGGCCGGGCAGCCGGACGGGAGAGGACGTGAGACGGGTTCTAACAAGACGGGTAATATGCACAGCTGGGATAGAAAAGCTAGACCACTTTGAACAGAAATAGTCGCTTGATCGCCGCGCTAACTCGCCTACCGTGCATGGCGTTTATGGGAAAATCCTTCTTTTGGAGAGGACTGTGTCCTCTTGTCCAGCAATGGACTTATATATGCTGGTGTTGAGTCTCTTGATATGTGTTATATCAGTATGATGCGTTACTATCATAATTAGGATAACGATACTAACACTAGTTGTTATTAAATTTAAGTATAAAGCAATAAAAAATCAAAATAATATAATAATTGCTAAAGGCATCAACAGAGATGTTGGAGATGAAAAATGTAAGGCTTTATTTTCTACTACAAAGTCGTCAAGTTAGTAATGTGCAGACATAACTTTTCTTAAATTAGTGCTATACTTAAGTCCGAATTTTAATAAGTCTTCTTATCGGTACCTATCGCTCAATGGTCTGGTGTTACACTTTCCCAAGCCGCCTAATACATGCCTCTGACCGTGATGCCACCAAGCTGCAGCTGCATGAGTGTAGTGAGAGATTAATGGTTATGGAGATCCCTATAGATGAAGTGTGCGTCGTTTGACTGAGATAGTGAACAAAAGTTTATATTTTTATAACTATGGCCCGTTGGTGATAGTGTTTTGAATACAGGGCCAAGGTCTTTCGGTTTCGGAAGAAGGGTTCGATCCTCGGGTCGAGTTCCTCGAGCGACAAAAGTTTCGAATATTCGAATATTGCTTGGGTCTGTGATCACCAACACATTTGGTAAGCGTGGTGATTATGCCTGTACCCATTGCAATGGTACGATAAATTTAATGATGCAGGCCATTGCCGTGCAGTGAAACGATTATAGGTCGTTACTATTAAGATGGCTGTCTTGTTTGTGCTATACCAAAAGAACTGAATAGGGCCCATTAGTGGAGTGCGTGTGAGGCCGGTGGAATCAATGGCAGCGAGGGGCTATTTGTATGGTTATGAGATTCTTGTATCATGCCCTGAAAGGGGAGGTTGCGTGTCCCTAGTTTTGCTCAAAACCTATTCAAAAGTATCAGTTCGTTCTGCCCAAAAACGAGTTTACAGAATCCTATTATTAAATTTTTTGGACCGTTTAAAATATAAATTACATTGCATAAAATGTAAGCATTATATTTTGTCAAGAAATAAAGTATAACTTAAATTACACAAACAGAATATAAAAACGAAATCTATAGTTCCATACGAAAATTTTACTTCAAATTATCTAACATTAAAGACATAAAAACAGAAGCGCTCATAGCCCAACGCTTTTTAGTGATCAGTTTCTGTCACTAATATTAAACAACGATGGGAACGGTCACTAGTTGGATGGGTGACCGCTTTTGGCACCATACCATGAGCGCTTCCGTGCTTCGGAGTGCACGTTAAGACGTCGGTCCCGGCGGTTGTCACGAGATAACAGTTGTCAAGCTTGTTGGAGGCCTTCGGGCGGCTTCAGAAAGGTCCAACGGCGCGGCGGGGTGATGTCGCCGCAGCGTCGCCCGCGCCGTCCACCTACCCGCACTAGGCCAGCGTGGTGGAACTAAGGCCTTAACCCCCCTCTCCATAAAGAGGAGAGAGACCCGTGCTCAGTGAAATGGGTTTTTACTTTACTTTTTTTCATAGGCATAAGAAGATAATGCCATGGGTTTTGGCTACGACAATGCAATTAAATCTTACATTACATAAGTTGGATACTACAGAGTGGAAAAAGCACCCAAAGTTTCAAGGGTGTTCATTTGGTGGAAACGTTTTTCTGTTACTGTTATCAATAGTAACTTAAAAATAATCCATTTCCTTTTTACGGTTAGAAAAATGAAAATAGCTTTGTTTATACTGATTTAAACCTTCAATCTAGTTTATTGTTTTTGGGTTTCTTTCGCTGTGCAGTCAGCTGCAAAAGTATGTAAAAACTTTTTGATTTATCAACCTTATGCCGTTGTATTTAGAGTCAACATTAGTCAGAAGTGTATACATACTTTTGCAGCTGACTGTACTTTGTTTTATAAGTTTCCAATATTAAGACAATAAATAAATGTGGACAACACCACAAACATTGTTCTGTACCCAAAGTGAACTTAAATTTTAAACTCAATGTTATTTTTATATCATCAAGCTAGTTTAGCTTAAAGCTTTTAAGTTTTGTTTAGTCATCAAACAATATTATGGTGTCGTGGGTAGATTGTGGCGATGTTAATAGATTATAGATTATGGTACAGGCTACAGCACGTCAACCTACCACAAAAAGTCTTTTCTCAATTGATATTGATCTCTACCTGTTGGACTTAAAGTTGAAAATCAATTCACATTGTTGTACATACAACGGCAGGTCAACCTACCCAAAAAGGTAAAGGTCATTGATTATGTTAGTTTATTGTCAAACGACTTGGTAGAGCGGTAGTCCACCCATTTCTGCTATGATCCCGGGTTCAAATAATGGCTGGGTCTGGAAGAGGCAGTTATTTTAGTCACAATGATTTTAGGAACAAAATATGTGTTACGTTCATAGTAATTTACGTATTAAGTCTGTTCCGAGCAATCCAAAACAGCATACTTTGACAGGTTTCAAATATCATTGGTCATTTGTCAAATGCCTGCAATATGCTACCTGAAGGATAATCACGCGACATTTAGAAGTAGAAATATTAGGAACAAATCTAGCTACTCTACTTTTACTTACTTAAACAAAATTTTAAATCAAACTCCTTTGTATATAAACGAAACCTCTTTATTATGTCAAAGCAAAACAAGTATTTTAATTCAGTTGAAAGTAAAACCACAGTGCATGTTTATGCGGTATAATCGCTGCCATGTTTTTTCGTTTTAAATACGAAATTTGTTCGTATTGTATTGTATTGTATTTTATTTTTGGGGTGGTGGGATCTACCTCCTAGTGGTCCACGCTGGGCAACGGCATCTTTGGTTTTTTAACCAATGATGACGGCTAACAGATCCCTCTGCGGTGGTAGGCTTCGTAAGAGGCCGCCTGGATGGCTGCTACCACCCTCCTGCCGGAGTCCAGCGCCAGACAGTTTTTCTGTGTTCCGCTGGTGTGTGGGAGGACCAGTACCTCTGGGTAAGCTCGCTCCATCTTAGGCTTCTTCTTAACCGTATAGTTAAGTATGTCAAGAGCAAGCCCATTATTTATAATAAAAAAAGTATTCCGTATTTATCATTTATCCGTACAGAGGTTTCTTGACCACGGTTAACCATCAATTAAGAAACGATTTGTTTTAAACCATAAAGTTAGTAGTGTTTGAACCAAAATAATGTGTTATCAATGAAGTTGAGGCTTTTACATAGAGTGACTTAACTAGCGATAAAATATAGAAAATAGATACACAGCACCATACAAAAATGTAACTTGGAAATGTCCAAACTTACCTATACATACATATTGTATGTATATATATATATACAGCTGTAAAAGAGCACTCAAAAGTACAAAAATACAAAGGGCTTATTTAGTAAAGACAACCTTTTGTGTTACCTACATCAAATGGTCATATTTTACGTTTGAATGTACAGTCTTTCGTTGACATGACGGTAACCCGTCAACCTGTAGTAATTTTTAGTACCGATTATCCGTATTTGTTTAAACACATGCTATTCAAAAAATCTGTACGCATTATTTCTTCACTTTTGAAAGTACCAGATAGAACTCCATTGTTTTTACAATAGTTTTTTATCATAATTTAGCTACGGTTAAATTTTCATAAGGTTTTGACAATAAAATCGGTCTCTTCGTTGTAAATGTTGGAATGCACACTAAATTTTAAATTTCGAACCTCTTCGCTATTCAAAGTTCGAAAATTTGCACATATTTGAGGGTCCTGAATATTTAGATTTTAGATTTATTATTAAATTGCATAAAACACGGAACATAATATAGATGTTATAGAAATTAAAGAACAGTCATATTTTGCCAAATTATAAATAGCATGCAATAATTAAGGAATACAAGAACCATATTTTAACATTACTCTTTTAAGTCATAAAACTCCTTTACACTGTACAAATTGTGCGTGCTAAGCCATTTAAATAATTTATTCTTAAATTTTTCCATTGTCAGCGAATTAATGGTGAGACTTCTGTACCCATCTGAATTCGCTGTGATAAAATACATTTCGCCAGTATCCGGATTTAGTTTCTTGAGCATTACAGATGAATAAATCTGAATAATCCCCAACAAATCCTTCGCTTTGCATTTCAAATAGTCCGAAACATAATTGAAAAGTTTTGAAACCGGAGGCGATTTTTTTATGATAGAAAGGATTTGGGGAGCCAACCCCTGTAGATCAATCACACAAACTTATTTATGGTAGGCTCGATATGAACAATGCATCAATAATAGCAGCCTGTGGTCCGAGCTACAATAGAATGGCACTAAATTACCTACTGCTTCTCGTCTTATAAGTCTCATAAGCTACATAAGAAATGCTAGGACGTTAAATTTTCTTATTGAATATATTCACGGGATTTAAAATACAATTCCATTAGTCAATCCTTCAAAAAAAAAAACGAGGAATTTTCATGTGTTACACGCACTTTATTTTCTTAATAAACAGTCTCAAAACCTAACAATACATCAATCGAAGGAGAAGATGGATTTTATTTGTTAAAGTCCTGGAGTGGAACCCATTGATAACAAACACGTGTTCCTAGGTAAGCGACGAGAGGCGACATGTAGCGACCAAAACTTCAAGCGCGTGTGTCCTACGTCCGTGAGCGACAAATCTTGATAGCTAGAACATAATGTTCTAATGACGCTTACCTTAAAATAATGTTAAAAATATATATCGTAAAATAAATATTTTTTCTAGCATAAACTCGTAAAAATAATTGCACTTTAATTACAATGTATATTTACTTATGTTGTGTGGTTTTAAAACGACTACTTTAGCAACAAGAAGTTGCAAATGGTATTATAAAATACTTAGGCGTCGCGTCGTCTAAAATGGTGATATGAGACTATTAAAATTATTAGACATTCATTTCTATACTAAACTAATATAACTCACTCACCTTTTTGTTACTTTATAGCGTTCATGTTGAATTTTAAATTAATCTTTGCGAAAATAACCGGTCACTTAATGTTAAATGTTATATAGAAATGGGTTTACTGTGTACTGTATTCTATTGTGTTCATCGTTTAAGTAAATAGATTGCGAACTTCCAAAATATTAATCAGAGCTTGTCTGTTTAAGGGTCTTCGCTGACGACGCAAAAAGCGCGTTTTCATTGTTTCGTTGTGCCATTATTGGATCTTTGTGGAGCTTATTCTAAAATTTGTTCAGTGACAGAAATGAAACTATAGATCTTATAAAAAACAATAACTTCAGCCCCTCTGTTTACTTGACTTTGTTTGAGTTTCATCCACTTATGTGATATTTGTATAGGTATTCTAGGCACCATATTTTAGTGTTCGGGTACAAATTTTCGTGTTGAAAAAGGAAGAGGTATTTAGGTAAAAAATTTTCTAACTATTTCAATTACGGACTCAACAATAAAACTGATTTTGCTCCTACCCGGTGCCCCAGACCGGGGCAGATATTTAAATGAAATTTTGCTTAATATTGTATTTTTATTATCACCCTATTTTTGTAAGTTATGGACCATGAAGTCCGAAATAAATTGTTTTTTTTTACCTGTGTTTCAATATTTTTGTTATACAATTTTCTTTCAAAACATAAATACAATTTGTCAACCCTTTAATATTTTTGAACTTATGAATATGCATAAAGACAAGACATTCTTTGGCTAAACAAGATTTATTTTTGTTTAGATCTGGTAGATAATAATTGCTAGTATTCTCTCAGTTTTCTTATCTTAAACCGTTGACTAACTATATACTAAAGAAGCTCGAAAACTGAGTTTTTTTCTATCTGAATAAAAGAAAACGTAAATAATAAGTCCCATTTTGTACTCTTGGGTGTTGGGTGTTAGTGGTAACCTTGTTTTTCTGATTTCCACAAAAACACGTCATTTTAATAGCTTGTTACTATGATTTTGTCCACATTTATTTATATTAGTGCATCACAACTTGAATAAAAACACATTTGGATGGAGTACCTTCGAATTTAGTGGCTCTACCTTTTACCGTATTGTATTTTGTTTTCCAATTTACAGTTAATTTGTTTCAACGTTCAGAAAATAACGAGCAAAGCCACCTGGAGAGCATTGTTTGCTAGTTACAAAATTCCCGGGTTCTACCTCCAGTGCTCATTAGAGCCTCGCCAATCGGCTTGTTCAAGAACTTCGTTAGAGCTACAAAGAAAACAATTTTTAAAGTCGCTTTAAACATAACAAGCTGTTTTCATTTAGTTCACTTCTTTGTGTTGATTCAGATATTACAAATGAAAACTTCGAAGTTTATTTAATAATAAATTAAAACTTTTAAATTGCTTCAACAACAGTTATCATTTAAATCTTGGCTCTTATTCACCCACAGATCAGAAACAGACATTAAAATTTCACTTATTAATAATATTATAATACTGATTTATTAAAATAGTGTTGATTGCACTCCATTTTCTCGCTCTACACTAAGTACTTTGTTTAAGTACTAATAATCTTTTGCTGTAAAATTCTCATAAAAAGGTAATCACAAGGAAGAGAAAGGTAAACTAATTATCTGACACATCTCTTAAAATGTTTCATATTTCAAATTACTTACTTTGGTACTTCCATTTTCTAGGTAGATCGAGATTCGAAACAGAACGAACGGAAAGCACTAAATAAGTAACCAGCTTTGAGTTGGTTTTATTCCAAAAGTTTTAAATGCTTAATTTGCTACCATTATTGGTAATATTTTATTTAAGTTTAAATGATACCACCCATTAGAAAAACATCAAAATCGGCGATATACATACGCGATGAAAAAAAGAGTCGGTCGTCTACCTCCAATTTCATAATCGGCTAATAAAATAGAGTGATATTTTATAATCCTACTCGTACATACCCCAAGACGTCTATCATTACCAGTCAACCGGATATCTTTCACTTATTCCATTTCTAAAAAAACCTTTTCCATTTCACAGAAGATTACAAAGAAGCGGTTCAATGCGTCCCAAACTCCCAAGTCTGAAGCACTACTACGCAACACGAAATTCGAATATCTATCTGTCTGTCTCTTTCAGATACTCGGAGACTTTGGTATGAGTGAGAGTGACAGATGGACTCGAAATTACTTAAATTGTGTTGCGGAGTAAGGCCTCTGAGCCGGGCGGGACTCCCTAATTACTTTCTGGAAGCGAATTAATGGAAAACTATTCGTGGGGATCGTTTCTTGCAGCGAGACGTCCGTGTTCAACTATCTTGCCACAGCGTACAGTGGTGAGAGTAGCTCGTTTTAGATCAAAAGCTGTTTTGAAGTTTAAATATCATCCATTGATAAGTTAAGTGGTAGTTTTTTTTAATTTTTTGGTCAACATTTGACAGATATATTAATGCAAATCTTTAATCATTCAAATGTAAACAGCTTTAGTGTTTTCTTAAGAATATTTCATTTGAAAAATTAGTAATACATAGTTGATTTAGGTCCGTCTCCTTTAGTGTACACGCGAGACATAATCCCTGTGGGTGGACCAGATCTCAATGCCGAAGTTCGAACGTTGTCGTATTGCCATGAATAACTAATAACAATACTTGAGCCTTTTGTATTCAAACATTGAATTGTTGAAGTACTATTAAAAGTCGAGTTCGCCTGTAATACACCAGATACATTAGCACTAAACTACAGCATTTTAAGAATGTTTGATGTGTACCAAATTTGAATAAAAAAACGTTACTAAAAAAACTTTAACATGCCTACTGAATCTCACTTTACACTGTGATCACACTTGAACTAACATTTCTGTATTCCTTTTGATATGTGTCCGGCACGCAACGCCGCCATGGGGCGCGGGTGCCGCCCTCCCACCATTAATCTGCCGTCATATCCACGTGATGGTTACTACGCCCTAGTCTTGTAGGAAACCGCCGAAATAAACACGAGAGAAAAACAAGAGAGAAAGAAATCACTGCTGGCAAACTCGTATGGGAGGTTGCCTAGTAATTTTTTTTTGTAGCGTATTATTTGCGTGTTTTTTTGAGTTATTAAATGAATAGTAATCAAATAGAATACATTTGTACAGCAACAGCGGGTTGGTAATCATAACCTGTGCAATGTTCAAAAATTCTTTTGAATATTTATTTTTCAATTGCCTTAGCGTCGAACCCTCAACTTTCTTGCTTACTAGGCCACTGCTTTATTCAAGCTATCTCAATTCAATATCAAATCATAAAATTAATCTCAAAAAGTAGATGTTCAAATCCAAAATAATTGCGCATTAGGGAAGCTTACCCATGAAAATTGCGACTCTTAACTGAAGGGTGAAGCGAAACTATCCTTTACAATTTAACTTAATACCCCATAATTCCCGGGCTATCTAGACAATGCCATACGTGATATAACTCCCGCCGCTGAGCCACAAAAAAGGGATGACTAGGGAGATGGGCAAAACGATAGGATTCTCCGAATAATACCGTTTGGATTATGCCATTGTGAGCGATTGTGAGAGAATATACATTAATATTATTTCAGAGAAGTGGTATATCGTTCTGTATTGAAAAACATTTATAATACATCGTCTAAGTCTAGATCACACGTCAAAACATTAATTCTTCAGCGTTTGGTCTATTTTAGATGACTGCGCGCGTTTAATGCTATTTAAAATTGCTGACACGCACACATTATGTAGGTATATAAATTTCCCTAATACAGGTAAATAACTTAGTCAACTTGGTAGGCATCAAAAACTACATGATCTGTATGAAAGATAACACACACACATTTTTATTCGGTTTCAAAATTTCAAACAAGAAACACAAATGATCGTCATGATTTTCGTAAGAATTTTTGTCAAAGCGATTGATTTTTGTGTCCCATTTAGTTTTCATTTCGAAGCTTTCACACGCGTCTATTGGTTTAGGGCTGACGGTTTTTTCTAGCGACGATTACTCAGCTTCGGTTTTGTCCCAATTCCTTTTAAAACTCCAGTCAGCCATACCTGTGTTGCTACTATTGGGCCGGGTACCCGGGTGTTCTAATTCATGTTTACCCGCCCTGTTTGAAGTGGGACGCTCCATTGAACGATTCGCTTGTTACGGGTTTAGGGACCCGTGGGATTACTTTTGGATGGCTCTAAAACAGTTTAATTGATGGGATTATCAAAAATATGAACTGAATTAGTTGGTAACTCAAAAGTGGTACTGTAACCACTGTAGGAAGTAATAAAAGCATGTACAAAACTATTTAAATCAGATAGTTATTCCACTTTTGTGTTGACATGAAAATAACCGCACCACCCCTATTTCCTATGGGTGTCTGTCTTAAGAGGCGACTATGAGAAGATGATGGACAGCATCTAAGTTCCTCATTATATCGGCTAAAATGTGATGACAAAAGGAATCCGCCGGCCATGCGTGGCGAATATTTCACAAATGTATGACTTTTTGGGAAAGCTCGTGTCTAGCAGTGGACTGCTAGAGATTCTATTTACAAGAGAAAATCCTTCAAACAAAACGATAATCAGTTTAAGCTCACTATTCTCAGTTTGCATACTTTACTTATTAAAGTACGGAACCCACACCATAAATTGGTCAAAACTCTTACTTACAAACCTTTTTTTAGCACTTAATTTTGAACAAAAATGTTATTTTGGCCCTACGAACGATGAGTCACGAGTTTCGCCTCGGCTATTTGCCTCCAGCGAACCATGGATGATCAGGAAACGTTCTAGGGGTCTCAAATGTACGGAACTTTGAGTGTTATTTTAAGATAACGTTACCGAATTGCTTCGTAACAATACAAATAAAAGTAAATTGAGTGTGTCGAGGGATAAAAGTAATTAACCTTTGAAAGACTAGACGTTAAATTCACAGTTCGATAAAAATATAAGCAGTTGATATTGTAGGTATTATTATTCCAATCAAATTGGCATTTAGGTTCAATACTACTGGTTACAGATATTGACAAAAGTACCTACCCATTGTTTTATTAGGAGTACGATTTTAATTTAATTAAGTAGTTAGCAGAACTTTCATCGTATGCTTTTTTCTGGGCTGTTTATTTGTTCAGTCGCTGCTTCCATGAATTTTGATTGTGATACAAGATTCTAGATAATTACGATAAAAATATCTAAATAAGATTAACGTTTAACAGTACCTACAAACGGAAGTCTGCCCGTGACCATGAAAGATGTACTTAAAGTGTTCAAAATGACGGGTTCAACCAAAATAAACGCATATTAATATCCGTTAACATAATATCTTTCATTTCAATGAATTAAACAGTTCTAGATAATTAATCCTTCATCATCATCATCATCAGCCTATCACAGTCCACTGCTGGACATAGGCCTCTCCAATTGCACGCCACTTAGGTCGATCCTCGGCTTCTCACCTTGCGCAAATCATCACTCCACCTGGCCCGAGGGCGTCCTACACTACGTTTGCCGAGAAGCGGTCTCCACTCACTCAATCCTTAGTTTCTAACAATTTACTGCAGAAGTGAACTCAGAAACACTATATTTTCAATTTCATACCGATTAATTCAAATTCAAATTCAAATAATTTATTGCCTTCCATAATGTTATAAAGGTGTTACAAGTATCAAATATAGTCATTAAAATTCACATAGAGTTGTATGGAATTTAAGCAGTAAGTATACGAGTAGGTATATATTTTAGTGTATAGTTTCGTAAGTATTCTTATAATAAACTACATTTATACTGTGCTTTCGTTAACTTTATTTGTCTCTGTGTAATTACTGTTTTATTTAAACACATTGTTTGAACATCTCTATTTAGACAAGTGTCCGTATGTACAGTTAGCTGCAAAAGTACGTAAACACTTTTTAGGGTTCCGTAGCCGAATGGCAATAAACGGAACCCTTTATAGTTTCGTCAAGTCTGTCTGTCTGTCTGTCCGTCCGTATGTCACAGTCACTTTATTCTTAAAGTATTAACTATACACAGTTGAAACTTGGTAGATAGGTGTACCCTGTCGACTGCTTTACGATTCGCATACAAAAAATAAAAAATAATGATATTTAATGGGGGCACTCATAAAGGGAACTAAAATAACTAACTAACATAAAAGTTCCTAAAACATTTTTTTCCAAAAGTCTAACATTTGGAAGATAGACGCTTCCAAAGTGGTAAAAAGGGGTCCCCCCCCCCACTCTAACTTTTCAACTAAGCAAGTGAAAATTTTGGAAAAAATACATTATGTAGATCTTAATAAATACTTTCAACGAAAATTAGTTTGAACGAGATCAAACTGGTAGTTTTTGAGAAATAGCACATTTTTAACAAAAGCAAATATAACTTTGTCCTTCATACAAACACTATGAAAAACAATGTTATTTTTGCAGTCACTTAAATATTGTGGTATTTTGGCTAAGTGGAAGTAAGTGAACCCCTAATTCAGTTAAAGTTGGTACGGAACCCTCTGTGCGTGAGTGCGACTCGCACTTGGCCGATTTTTGTTTTACCAACCTTATGTCGTTGTATTAAGAGTCAACTTTATATATTAATATTACAGCTCCTAGTAGGACCTTTAGACGCCCCACAACTCTTTCTGTTCCTCATAGTGCTACTAATTACAGAAAGAATTCGTTCTTCATATGGGCGGCTAACGTTTTCAATGCTATAATAATAGCTAGCGACTCAGGCATCGACTTATTTAATTCAAGTGTTAACAGCATTAAGATTGACCTATCAAAGAACTGGTTTGATGTGCATTCTGAGTAAGTTGGATTAGATCTATGTTGTGTAGTAACTTTCTGGTTTATATTCCGTGATCGTCTTTTACCAAGGTCGTCTTTTCTTTATATTGTAATTTAGACTTAGTGGAATTTAATTTAAAACAAGCTTTCTTGAATTTTATAAGTGAAAACATGTAATTGGTATCCAGTCGTAAAATAAGTGTTATTTGTAGTCTTAAAAATACTGTAATGTTTTCCAAATAAAATAAAATAAAATAAAATAAAATAAAACATTAGTCAGAAGTGTATTACATACTTTTGTAGGTGACTGTAAAACATTCACCTTTTTGTTACGTAATATTTGTTAGTTAAATATTCTTTGTACTTTGGTGTAATACGAGTAATAAATCATCAAAGATGTTTGTTGTATCATAATATGTAGTTGTGTCATGCATGCTAAAATATTATTTTAGGTAGGTACCTAAGTAAAACTTTTGTAGATTAGACTTGAATGCGTAACTGACAGACACAGCTACTTACGCATTTAGGTATAATACATGTTAGTGAATGGAAAATTGCTTATATAGGTATGACCCTCGGCAAATGCGTCTCAGTCAGTAGTAATACGATTATGAGGAGTACGACTACTTTAGTTAGATCGTATTTTATTACTTTTACTCTCAATAAAAAGCTATACAATAACGTTACAATAAATTTTGTGGAAGTACTAAAATCATATTTTATTAAATTAAGAAAAGTACATGTTATTTAAAGTGACAGCAAGGTTAATATTTAATAATAATTTTGTTGGCGTAGAGTGCCATCTAGCTGTAGTAGACGTAAACTGTTTGGAATGGAACCACTAATGCGTGATGGAACGCATCAGAGTTTCATCACAAGCATGTAGTATTCTAAATCGGCTATAGATGTCGCTACTAGTCAGAAATCTACGAGTTCATGCAAGTTTTAAGTAAAGCTTAACCTTCCATGTGCGACAGGGGGAGTTAAATTTAATTTGTACATTTTTAATCTTTTTCTAAAATATGTTTTTACCTAATTTAAAAGTTTTGTCTATTGTATCTCTATTTATTAGGGGTTAAAGTATGAAATTGCCGTTTTGTATGGACGAAATCGAGAAAAGTCATTTTTCCATACTAACAATTTTTTATTTTTTTTAAAAACGCCTGGAACGTTTTCGATACAATTAAAGGTGAAAGTTAGATGGTTATAAAGCTACGCATTATAGTATTTAAATTTCTGAAAATCAAAGTAAATAAAACAAACATACTTAATTGAAGCAAGAAGGTCAGCTGACACATTCTTCAACGACTTCCTTTGAAGTAATAGACACTAGTATTGAATTTTTTTTTTAGTCAAAAGCTACTTTATTTAGTTTTTGATACAATACAAAAAGAATTACGCAATAATACGACTATACTTAAGAGCTATAATAAAAATAAAAAGTGGGAATATAATCGGCAATTTCATACTTTAACCCCTATTATATCTAAATATAAAAGCTTAATTAACTTTATTTTATCACTAAAAACTTAAATGGTAAGATGTCGGTTTATATTTTACGAATCTATTGCAATGAAGGTATTTCGGTCATATACATCATACATCACAATAACTACAACGTTCCTTTTTTTTGATATCCTATAACTCTAGGGTATTAAACAGACCATGGTAAAGAATCAAATTGCATTTATGAATAATTTTTCAATTTTTTTTTTTTTTAGTATTTTCATATAATAATTCTAAAAAGTCACGACTGTTTATGTAAAACACCCTTAACTTGTTATGAATGAACTTTTGAATGAAAACGATTTACTCGTACCTACTTATCAATGAAACACCTACACACGTCAATGTTTTTTACAAGTAACGCTCTCCCGCTACTTTCTACTACACTTTAGTGTAAGTTTGCCAACGTCTCGAAAAACTAAGGATCCGCCATACTGGTTACAATTTTTTTACAAATTAAACTAAAATTGATGTTATATTCGAAACTATTGTGGAACCACATGTTCTAGGGCGTTTTATATTATTTTTACCTATAGAACATAACCTTAGAGTTATGGGGTATCAAAAGGAACACGTTGTATAACGCTCCGCTTTAGATCTTAGGGTTTCGGGTTCGATTCCCGGTTCGGGCAGCAAAAAGTTTCGAATTATTGAACATTGCTCGGGTTTGTGACCACAAACCCGCATTTGGCAAGCGTGGTGATACGCCTGTATCCATCATTGCTATGGTAACTTCAATCTTATGATGGAGGCCTTTGCCCTGCAGTGGGATGATTAATAGGCCATTACCTTACTTTTACTTCTACATCATACTAGGTAATGGAAAGTAATATAAAATGTGCACACATCTGGGGCAGAAACATAGCCGCCTGAAGAGAGCAAAAGTACTTAGTTCACTTCCACCCTTTACCCTGGGATTTTGGTAGCCAGGAATAAATAAAAGTCGAAACAAAAACTAGATTTTTTTAAAATAAAAACAACAAGTAATATCAAAGGAAGTAATTTATTAAATTAATATTTTATCTAGTATCACAGTTAAACCCATAATCACTTAAAAATTAAGGCCACCACGTTCTAAAGTCGAATGGATTGAACACCTGCAATTTGGTCTCAGACCTTTTGATTTGGCCCTCCGATTTGTACAAAAACATTCCCCTGGAGTGGTCGCTACAGCTGTACCCTACTCTTGTCATGTTTCCCCTGCAATCCCCCTTCATCAAATCATCCCAGCTACCGCATTTACGACCCATTAACGCCTTGTCGTTGATCACTGACGCTGCGTACAATCTCCACGCCTGAGCATGGTCACACTCAATTGTTATACCTCTATCAAGGCACTCTGGTTGCTTCACCAACACTCCATTGACATAAATATCTGCATGCCCAATGGGTTGCTCCAAGCCTAATACTCCAGCACTAGAATGGACTACCTGCACGAATTTGGCGTCTTTCCTACCTAATCTGAAGTCTGCTCTACCAAAGCAAGGCTTAGCTGGATCTAGAGCAGTGATTCTTCCAATTCTCCCATTCAATTTCTTCTGGACTAATTTCCCAGTGATCCCAGCTACATGGGCTCCTAAGCTGAAGCCGATGAAGTGAATGGAAGATAGCGGCACTCCTTTATTGTTTAAATTCTTAATGAATTCAAATAGGAGGTTGGCTAAAGGTTTGACTCTTGACGCAGATGCGATGTATCCCCGGCAAAAGGTGAGCCGGGTGTCCAACACGAGGACAGTTGGGTGTTTGTTCAGTAATGCATCTACTAAGGCTTCAGAAGACTCGTCGGTAGGGGTGTTCCACCATCCTGGTACGTAGAGTACAAGAGGGTGTGGTGGGTGGTATTCTATGTGCTTGTGGGCTCGGGAGAGCCGCAAACTCCGCTGGCCAGAGGATGAAAACTCCACGACGTCTATGAGAGGCAGCTCGGAGGTGTAATCTCGGGAATACAGCAGATCCAGTGGTAAGGCTTCACCTGGAAATTGGAAAAAAGTACTTATTAACTTTTATTGAAATTACGATTCTCTGAATAAAACTGTTAACTGCCTTAGCTGGGACAAAATGGGTTTTTAAACACATTTACTTTTAGTTAGTTTGTCAGCTTTTACGAAGACAGTAAAGGTAAGTTTTCGTAACTACTTGTGATTATTTGAAGAAATTAAATAAATAAATAAATATAAATAAATATTTCAGACATGCCTCACTGGGCCACAATGAGCCATCTAGTCCCAAATTAAGGTACTATTAAGTACCCTGTCGTATGGGGTACTAGACAACCGATAAACTTACTTATATACTTTTTTTTTGTTAATACATACTTATAATACATAGAATACATAGAATACATAGAAAACACCCAGACCAGTACAAACAGACATGTTCATGCACACAAATATTTGTACTGTGCGGGGATCGAACCCGCGACCCATGGCCAAAGAAAATAAAGATAAACTTTATCTTTATCTTTATTTTCTTTGCCCATGGCTCAGAAGCAGCGTTAACTACCGCTGATCCAAATGGTCGTCTGAATTTTTCATTCAGATTGTTTATTAACTACATTGAATTATTGTTATTATCTACGTTAAAATACATTATTATTAGAATTTAGGTCACAACATGGATAAGCTTTACTCTAAACGAAACTAACAAATGAGGTTTTAGTGCGACACAACCAGTCAGTCTGAAATGAAAATAAAGGTTGTCACTGTTACATGTTTATTAAAGAAATTAGAGCGTATTTATGTACAGCATTGCATACGTAGTAGATACTTACGTAACTAAACGGCAAACAATAGACAATATTTATAATCGTCTCCGTTCGCAATAACAGCGATCTCTTATTTACAGGGATCGGTAAAAATAATATTTATAAAGAACTGGCTATGTTTGTTCCTGTATGTCATGGTTGTATATTTTCTTTACATATTTGGACGGCTCGGACCTTGTCATAATAATAAATGAAATGCTACTTCTAGTAGTTAAACATCTTATGTAAGGTAAAGCGATGAAGTCCGGAAGTGCTCAAAGTCGATTTGTAGATTTTGTAGATTTGGGTCTGATAATACTTTACGTACTTGGAAAGGTCAATTCATTCAATAAATAAGTCGAAACTATTTTGTGTTTAGTGTTTTTTTTTTATATCGCCATATTTTTAGAGATTAAAGAATACTAGCGGACCCGACAGACGTTGTACTGTCTTAACTATGAAAATTGCTAGCGAAATGGTATAATAATAAGATACACAAAATTCTCTGTTTTATTTTTTGGGGGGTAATAATATTATAGTTTTGTTGGTATCCCGACACGGGAACAGGCGACAGACATTACTGGCCATGTGCAAAATTCAGGTTTTTGTTACCCCCTATTATATTTGACGATACATTCATTCGATAAGGTTACATTACAAATAATTTAGTATGGTGATTAAGTTTTCTTAAATTTTCTTATTTAATTTTTTCTTTCATAAGAACATTTGGGAATCGATCTAAGGAATCTATATAGCGTAGTAGGTGAATTGTATCGCGCACATCAATTTTGCAATTAAATGCATAAGAATAAAAACAATATTTAATTACTCAGGTCGTCAATCAATAACTACGTGATATTTACAATTCGGTCAATGTGACAGAACATTTATTATGATTTGTTTACACATTTAAAACACATATTTACTGTCGAACGACCTTACGTTGTCGATACTACCTTGCTCTATGTGTTCAGGATTATTAGATAATCAATAAAACACTTAAGTTTTATATGCATATTTAGAGAGATTAAATATTCATATATTTATTACATAAGAATTTAATTATATTCAATTTATATTTATATTTATATTTGACGACCTCCGTGGCGGAGTGGCGTACACACCGGTTTTCAAGGTGTCGCTTGCTCCGACGACCCGGGACGGGTTCGATTCCCGGACGGGTCAATGTAGAAAAAATGTGTTTTACTACATTTTATCGGGTCTGGGTGGTTGTGGTACCTTCGTTGTTTCTGGTATCCAAAATACGAATGCTTTAAATAATTATTCAAATTGGGATCAGAACAATGCATGTGATGTTGTCCACATTTATTTATTTATTTTATTTAATATTCATTTGCCATTTAAATTTTCCAATCAATTAAAATCAGTTTTATTTCTGCAAATAGGCCCCAGGAGGCGCTTTTACACGTCCCAATATTTAAACCTGCCAATGCTTCGGGACAAGTCTTGGTCACTATTGTCAGCCTCTTTTTAAATAAATTTTTACAAAAGGTTTAAGCAAGTACGAGCTGGGATGATTTCTATCATTAAAATAATTATTAACAGTGTAATAGCCCTTTTTCATTAAAATTACTTTGACATACGATTTGAGTTTATGTACACGGAGTTCAGCAATACCCTGTGGTGTTTGTTGAAAATACAATTTCTCACGATTTTCCTACTTTTCGCAGTCTGAAGCTTGGAACGACAAGTTTATCTTTATTTCTAGTATTGAAATTGTGTACGTTACTTTTGTTAATAAATAAATGTATGTAATAAATGTAATATCCTCGAAAATGTATTGTAATGTGTAAGTATATTAATCTATTTGAAGAGCTCTTTCAGCGAGTCACGGGGTCGAAGGCCGTTAATAGCCCGTACAGCACGTTTTTGTAATATAAAAACTGACTCAATATCTGCCGCTGAGCCCCACAACAGAATTCCGTATGACATTATGCTATGAAAGTAGCTAAAATATATTAATCTTGCCGTTCTAACATCAGTCAATTGCCTTATCTTTCTCACAGCATAAGCAGCAGAACTGTCTTCCAGATATGAGAACCCCATTGCAAATGAGAGTCTACAAAGGTAGTAGTAGTTTAGTGGTTCATCTTTAACAATTAGTTACACGAGTGGCAGCAAACCTAACGTTGGGCGTGGTAAATTTAACACATTTTGTTTTATTTGCATTTAGTAAAAGATTGTATGTTGTAAACCAATGCAATAATTTTGAGATCTTTTAATTTAGCTCTTCTCTATACAACTATCATAATTGTGACAAAGCTCCATAAATACCATTATTATCATCCCATAAATACGACCACGACTGCTTTAAATGTTACCAAAAAGGTCGGAATTGGGTCGATATGCTATAAAAGTAAAACAAGCTGACGTAAACAATACGTGATCAAAATGAAGCTACAGAAGATTCCGACTTTCCGGCTTACAGCCAGAACCTCAGACTGACAATAAGTAGGTAGTAACACTATTAAAAATAAATTGCTGTTATTTTAACTATAAATTGTAGTGTAAGTTATAAATGCAATTATCCGGTGTTTGCTCACGCCGCCCCATCCCTCCTTAAGAAGTTTCAAACACTTCAAAATCTCTTTTTGCGTCGGGCCGCGGGTATCCCGTGGTTCGTACGCAACAATAATATCCACCGAGATCTCGAAATCCAATCCATTGCCCTCTATATGAAAGAAGCCTCTCAACGCTTTTTCGATAAGGCAGTGAATCACCCCAATCCGCTCATAGCGGAAGCCGCCACGTACAACCCCCAGAGGGATGTCGCCTTCCGACGCCGTCGGCCCAGGCACGTGCTGAACGACCCCGACGATCCGATCACCGCGTATGTCACAACAGCCAACACCGCCTTAAGCACTTCAATTACTGCACAACACAGTAGTTCTCCACACCGCACCCGTCGGAGGCGGGTGCGTGGTCCCGCCTTTCATTTCGGCCGACACAATCATGTGCCTGGCCGCTTCTCACCTGCCCCCCCCTCGGACGGCGACCCAAGCCGAGGTCCGAGCCTACAGAGGCGCCCTTGAGGTCGCTGTCCGATCCCCCCTCCCAGATCGGGCCCGCCAGAATGGAGCCCGACCGTGATCCGGCATGCCACGGCATCTCCGGTTCCGGCGGCGCCACCACTGGTGGGTTCGCCATTTGGTAGGGTGCCTTTAGCACCCCACACTGGCCCGATCACGCCCGCTAGTATGGGCCCCGGTGCGAGCGAGCCTGAGGCTTCGCTTCGCGAAGCCTCACCCTCGGCCGCACCGGAGTACCGCTAGCGTGGCGGACCTAGGCTGAGCGCCTTCAGCGCTCGCCACACTCTGCCCGGTTTAACTGATTAAAGCCTCCCATATGGGGTTTCAGTGATAGGTCCGTCAATGCAATTATTTGAAAAAAAAATTCCTGAAAATTAGACTTGAACCCGCATATATGTTCGCATGCCGGGCGCGGTGTTTACATAATTTTTCAAGTTGAAATACTGATATTATAATTGCAGTTAAATTGCTGAAATATCATATAAAGTATAAAAATTTCGAGTGCCCTAGGTGGGATTTGATTCCACAATCTTTCGCTTAACAGGCAACTGATCAACGCTTTCCCAAAAAGGGAGTGGGAAGACGAGTTGGTGATCACAGTTTGGCCCTGTGGTTTGACCCAAGGTCGAGAGAATACGCTGCTACCTGTCCTCTTCTGGCATGTCCTTTAGTCGCCTCTTACGACACCCATAGGAACAGAAGAGCTGGTGCTATTCTTTTTACATAACGACATCTCTACGCAGAGTCGTATCTTATCACAAAACTTTTGTTGAAGAGATGAATCGAGCTTAGTAATAATTAGTAAATGTTTTATTCTGAGACCTGTATACAGTGTTGGTTTTTTTTTATACAAATAAAAGTTTTTTTACCTGACCATTGTTTGAAAGAGTTCCCTTACTTTTGACAATAAAAAGTTGTTAAAATTAGGGCTGTTTTTCCTCAAAGCCATTACCTTTATACTGTTGCCAAAATAGTTTATTATGGGTGTCAATACGCCGCTTTAAGATTGTTACTTTCTCTTCCATTTATGGGTGCACAGTTAAATGTTCCACATTAAAGTGCTAATTGTATTTATATTTCGATCTTCTATATAAGTAAATAGTAAATACCTAAGTTTGATTAAGGCATTAGAGTGAGAGTACCGTTTAGATGTACTCACACCTTTTTAGGCTACAAAACCGAATTTACCTCTAACACACAATAACAACACTCTGGAACTATTTTACTATTGAACACACAATTTCTAGCAGAAAACTAAAAGTATTCAAACTTGAATATTTTTGTCTCAGACGGAAATCGATGCCACATCCCCATGCATACCGGGCGCAGTGCTTTGTGTACAATGAAATGTGCTTGAATTTTCTACAGAAATTTCATTGCTTAAAAGCAGTTTTGGAACATTTTTAATATTTACATTGTCTATTAAATTGCTTAAACTGTTTAAATATAATGTAAATAAGGCATCGACATTATAAGTATAAAAAACACTAGATCAATGAAATAAGGTCAGTCTGAGATTTAAAGTCAGAATTCTTATTAAAATCACGTATTGTTCACGTCGGCTTTAAGTTGTTTTACTTTTAAGGCCTATCAACCCATTTTTAGCCACCTGATCACAGAAGAACTACTTCCGTGATCATGGCGCTTGCCGAAATATCTGAAAATCTTAGAAAGCAAAGTACAGACGACAAAATATCAGTCTTGTCTTTACATTAGTGCATCTTAACATCCTTGGCATAGGTGCGATTTTGCAAGAAACAGGTATAGATTTTTTTACAGTCAGGTACAAAAGTATGTAAAATACTTTTTGGTTTTATTTATTAAAGAATTTGGACAGTCGGGTGCAAAAGTATGTAAAACACTCTTTGGTTTTACCAACCTTATGTCGTCGTATTAAATCATCAATAGTCAGAAGTATATAGAGTACCTACTTTTGCAGCTGATTGTACATGGTATAAATCTCAAGTCGAATACCTCTTATCTATCTATCTTATTATGAATGTTCAAATCTGTTTAGAATTAGGAGATTCCCAATTTTATTTTTATTCGAGCACACAGGATTATTTAAATCCGACCACTCCTTAAAAAGTTTATATTACGCATACATAACTAAAAAATAAGCGCCAACTTGTAAATATCCTATAGAAAAACACCTAAAATAGTTGGTTGATCATTTAATTCATTCACAGTATTCACTGTTTTATACCGGTTTTGACGGATTTGGATAGACATGACGCACGCAGTCCAGTTTTGATTCTTGTATCATTATTATATACTAACCCGCTGACATGACTTTGTCCGCGAGTAACACAGATATATCGCTATTACTAAATGACTCCAAACTATAACAATTTGTAGCAAGTCCTTCTCCCCTTCCAATTGTTGAACCTGTAAACTTGTACAGATATACTTTATTTGATATTTTAGCAATTCAATTGCAATTATAATATCAGTATATAAACTTGAAAAATTATGTCTCAGGCGGGACTCGAACCCGCATCTCCTTGTACAGATAGTTTAGTTTTCATTGGTTCCTTTTTTATCTTAATTAGTAGCGTAAAGTTTAGTAATAGTAACACGATGTCAACTAATGTGACATTGGTTAAAAGGGCTGCCCTTTTTAAGATAAAAAAACCGGCCAAGTGCGAGTTGGACTCGCGCACGAAGGGTTCTGTACCAAAAAGGCCAAAAAAACGGGTTTTTTGTATGGGAGCGCCCCTTAAATATTTATTTTATATTGTTTTTGGGATTTGTTGTTATTGCGGTAACAGAAATACACAATTTGTAAAAATTTCAACTGTCTAGCTATCGCGGCTCTTGAGATACAGCCTGGTGACAGAGCGACGGACAGACGGACAGACGGACAGACAGCGAAGTCTTAGTAATAGGGTCCCGTTTTTACCCTTTGGGTACGGAACCCTAAAAAGGAATCAATGAAAACTTCCAAGATACAAACTATCCTGACCTTTTTCGAGTCTCAAGCTTTTATTTTCGGTTACACTCCAAACCACTTTTTTTCGGTTTAAAAGTGAAATCGCTAAAGACAGACAAAGTCCATTTTTACAATTGTAATAGTTTTAATATTAGTATGTAATAATATTATATTAAAGAATCTAGCGGTGGTGGCACAAAGGTCGCCTCGTCTGACATCATGCTTTTTTGGAACCTGCGTTTATACTAATTTACTATCTGGTATGAATCCGTACGTCACTGTGGCATGTATGGCCTGGCTGCAACAGAATAACACAACCCATCCCGTCTTATCTTATTCTCTTCTTCTTTATATATAAAAATTACGTGTCACGTTGTTTGTCCGCGATGGACTCCGAAACTACTTAACCGATTTTAATCAAATTTGCACACCGTGTGCAGTTTGATCCAACTTGAAAGATAGGAGAGCTTACATCTCAATTTATAGTCGCAATATTATTTTATTGCAAATTCTCTGTGTAATATGGTAAGGTAAACGCCATAATTGATGCCAATGACATTGTGTGACGTCTTACGTCAAAATCCAATTATAATATTCTGAGGCGATACAAAGATCGCGGGGTCAGCTAGTAATAAATAAAGGGAACTATATTTTCTGTCACCAAAATTTATATTTGTCATCAAGTTGTATCACCAAATAATTAGATCTATCGCCACGAAATATTTTCGTTCTCAGATAAACAAATGTGTTCCCAGGTATGAATCTGGACAATACATTGTTTTGATCCCAATTTGAATAACATTTTGGAATTAATTTATATAAATTAACTCGTATTTTGGAAACCAGAAACAACGAAAGTACCACAATCCCCCTTTACCCACTTATGATAGTCGTAAAGAGACTAGGAGTAATGGTTGAAGATAGGCAACAGCATCGCCTCTTCACATTTAAGACGACACATCGGAGGAGAAAGGGTAGATTTTTTTTGCCAGCACCATCACACGATAGAGTTTTACAAACAAATAAACAATATATTTTTTCAGTCGTTTCCTACAATAGTTTGGTCTCCGCGTATAACAGTACTTCAGCCGACGTTTTTATTGTTACTACTATTTTCATAGTGTAACAGATCTTAGGATCAACGTCCGGGATTAACGTGTAAGCAAGAACTTAACCCCCTACCCTTTCCAAACCCGAGGCAATTAGAAAAGATTGACTCCTGAATGACCTGACCGCAAATCGAACCCGGAACTCTTGCGTACGGCGCGCCGGACTACGGGACCAGCAGATACACCAACCGTGTCGTCAATAAACAATGGAAAAAAAACGGAATTCAGAACTTCCGTTTTCAGTTTGACCATTGTCATTTATACCTATTCATTCGGTTTTAACTGTATAGAATTAATAAAAGAGATAAGGGTATCATCAAGGCAGTTAAATGTTAGTTGTAACACATGAGTAATGTGGTTGTAATGTGTTTACAATTGAACAAAACCTCGGGTTTCACACGAAAGTCAAGAGCTACCCGCTTCTACATGACAATGACTTGGAAACAAAAGTTTGACCAACTTTGCTGTGTTTTTAGGCCGTAATTTACTTGGTAGAATTAAAGGCTGGAAAATAGAAGGCTATTCGAAACATTTATTGTATAATTTTCTGTACCGAATTTCAATAAAGAAACTTTGTCTTAAAATTAATTCACGTGTTAATATACTTTTTACTCTTGTGCTAATCATGCTGCATTAACTTATGTGAAAAGTTTTAAGCAACTTTTAGCAAAGTATTTAAGATTCTGCTGATAATATTACTAGTAATCATTTTTTTTTATATCACAGCACGCTTTCTAATGACCGCACTTACTGTTTCATTTCGAAAACGGATTAAACGAATAATGGGTGTCGTTTAAATATTTAATTTCTTGTGGTTAAAATATTGTGTATCTTTCGAATTTCACCATGATGCAAATCTATTTCATTTCAAATTTATATATGAAGAATTACGCGCAAAATGAGACCATCTTTTAAGTCGGCTAAAAAACAAAAATCTAAAGACACCCACTGTAGGCAACTAACCAATTACTCAGCTTGTTTATAAACAGTATATCATAAAACACTCATCACAATCCCATTCACTAAATCCATTTCATACACGTACATGAATCGGATGCTGTCTTGACGATTCCTTCGAAATTGCTTCTCAGAAACGGGGGTAGTATTGCTCCGAGGGTTGCCAACGTCTCCGCTCTCGCGAAATTCTCGCTCGCGGTCAACAACGAAGCGAGCAGAGCGAGCGCTACGAGCGAAGCTTCCGGCGCGCGTCCGCGCATCGCATGCACTGTGCGCCCGCGCATCACTGTGCGCGCGAGGAGCTACGCGCCCTTGATATAGTGATGTGTCGATTTATTCAGATTCGAGTTCACAGTTAGATTTGTAGCGTCATCGTGCGTGACGTGACTGATATTGATTAGTGGATTTTTGACAATTGGAACGAATCTCTCTGTTGGGTAGAGGAAAAGTTTTTGCACGATTGGGCAGGTGCCTAGTTAAACTAATGATTTTGAGCTTAAAACGGTTTAGTATATCGCTCGGAAAACAATTTTTCAGTGTTAAAGCCGATAAGGCGACTGATATAATAAAATTAATAAAATCAGGGAAAAATTTGTATCAACCAATTGCGCTTCATTTTCAGCCACTTTTCCGCCTAGAGACGGCCAATAACCAATTTAGTTTATTATTATAATTATATTAGTATAATGCTCTAATCTAGTAGATTTGACAGGCAGACGCTCTATGACAAGTTATTTTAATGAACATTTTTTTTTTAAGTTTAACCGCCTCGGATACTTGTCCATACAGCCAATTCTTTAGTATTATTTTCTTTATTTTGCATTAAAACGTTGATGTTAGACGTTTTAATGCTTCGATGGAGTTTTTGGAGACAATCGAAAGATTGAAGGAATGTAGAGAAGTCCCCAAGAAAGAGGTGAACTGTTCACGTTCCCGCGCAAAATTAACGGTCCACTTTTCTTGGTTACGACCCATACACCATGTTATTTCACCGAACTGTATATTGTTCACTCGCACGAAACTTTGTTTCGCAAAATAACACTACTTTTACGACCCAAAATTATTTAATAAACAATAAAAATTCGATAAAATAAATGGACTCCAAACGTATCTCACGAACTCCCGCCAAAAAACTATTTATAAATAATTATTTAAACATAGACAAAAAGTTAGGAGGGTGACAAAAGAGGACACATTAAATCGGCCAATACAAACGTTCATAATATCAAATAGGAATCTTAGAACATTTATGTTTCTTCAGCGTATTTATTGTAAACTGGGTAGGTATAATTTTTATTTTCTCTGAGACCCAACATTTGTTTTTACACTTTTAAATATTTAATTTCATGTAAAAAACAAGCATAATAGTCAAACAAAATACATGCGTATTAAGTATTGTTTATTTTTTTCATCCTTGACAATGACTTTTCGACTTTTACTGAAAAAGAACAATTAACATAAATTTTAAATGGCTTTCAGTACTTATATGTTCAGACATTTACTTGTCAACACATGAATAATTAATGAGAAAATGATTTTATCTATCATCTTCTTATTATCTATACTAATATTATAAAGCTGAAGAGTTTGTTTGTTTGCTTGAACGCGCTAATCTCTGGAAGTACTGGTTCGAATTGAAAAATTATTTTTGTTTTGGATAGTCCATGTATTGAGGAAGGCTTTAGGTTATATAACATCACGCTGCAACCAATAGGAGCGAAGCATCAGTGAAAAATGTGCAAATATAAAAACAGATATTGACGCGTACAAAGTCGCGGGGAACAGCTAGTACATAATAGAAGAAAGTCGTGTTAGCTACACCACTTATAACTCGAGAAAGGCTGAACAGATTTTTATGATTTTAGGTGTTTTTGGATTTGTTTTCGTGTAATTGAACTTTTACGTCAAAAAATTTTTTTTTTCCAGTCACGCCAAAATTATGACAAAATATAAAAAATGATTCGATTATGCCAGTACCCATCATTGCTGTGGTAACTAGAATTCAATGATGGAGGCCTTTCCCTTGCAGTGGGGTGATTATAGGCTGTTACTTTACTTTACTTTTACTATAAAAAATTACATTCAAGACGACCTCCGTGGCGGAGTGGCGTACACACCGGTTTTCAAGGTGTCGCCTGCTCCGAGGTCCCGGGTTCGATTCCCGGACGGGTCAATGTAAAAAAAAATGAGTTTTTCTACATTTTCTCGGGTCTGGGTGTTCGACCTTCGTTGTCTCTGGTTTCCAAAATACGAATGCTTTAAATAGTTATTCAAATTGGGGTCAGAACAATGTATGTGATGTTTAAAAAAAAAAAAAAAAAAAAAAAAAGACGTTAAAATCAAATAGGTACTAATTTGGGACAATCGAAGTTCGCGGGGTGCGCTAGTAAGAAATATTTGTGAAGCATAAATCAAATTGTTTCTAACGTTGTCGATACAGTGCGACATCACTAGGTCGTCAGCCTTCACCTCGACTCTTAGTTTCGGCTGCCCCGATACGTAACGATCGCCATTGTACCCACAGCATAATAAACTAGTAAAGTTCATTGCGAAATACCATTAAAGTCATCAAACAATCGAACAAGGTAATATGCAAACGAGTTACGATTAAAACTACGATGAATACAATTTGAAAATGCTTCGTAGTATTTTTTTGAGAAAAAAACATTTAAAAAAATACCTATACGTTTATTATTCGTTATTTTGTTGATTTTCAGTCATAAAGGTACATAAAAAAAAGTAAAGTAACAGCCTATAATCATCCCACTGCAGGGAAAAGGCCTCCATCATTGAATTCAAGTTACCACTGCAATGATGGGAGAACTGGCATAATCACCACGCTTGCCAAATGCGGGTTGGTGATCACAAACCCGAGCAACGTTCGAAAATACGAAACTTTTTGTTGCCCGACCCGGGGATCGAACCTGGGACCCCGAGATCTTGGCCCGGTATTTGAACCACTAGACCAACGGGGCGTTTATAAAGTGATGTAAATCAGATTACTGAGAACGCTGAATTAATGTTTTATTTTGGGTGACATCATTACAGTTTAATACGCAAAATGTTAAATGCTTACGTCAGCTGACGCCGCAAAATATCAGGTGTAAATAAAAATTTTAACCTTTGCATTTGACAAAAATTTACATAGAACTGTGATTTACATAGAAGAGTTTATTTGTTAATTTGTTAACAGTGTCAAATATTTGCATTAACATTTTTTGTTTAACGTTTTATTATAAAAATATAAAAAATATAAAAAATATTAAATTTAGTCCGAAACAAAAGACAAATTAATAATGCTTTTGATAAATGTTGGGAATGCTGGTTACGGTTAAATGTCCGAAACGTTTTTCTACCAAATACCAACGATTTGTGTCGGTGCATGATTATTGGTAATTTGACTCGAAATTATTATTTCACGTTTTTCGTCTATTCAATTTGTAAATATATTTTTTTGAAGATACTCTTCTAATCTTATTCTCTGTACTCTGCAATATCTTTTTAAAAATACATTTAAAAAAAATTATAAATCTATCTCATGAATACATGTCGTGTCGTGATGTAATTGATTAGCACTTGTAACGTGCTTTAATAAGGCTCTTGAACTTGACGAAAACTTCCGTTTTCAAAGTTAGTTTCCTAACATTTATGTAATAGATTCATTCTAATTAATTTTCCATGTCAATTGGAATAAATCATTTAAAGATAAGTTTTTTAAGTTACTTGGTGACCTTCGTGGTCGAGTGGTTTTGACACCACCGTTTTACTTGACTTAGCTCTGAAGTTCCGCGTTCGATTTCCGAACGGGTCAATGTAGAAAACTACTTTTTTAGAATTCTTCGTTTCTGGGTGTAAATCGAATGGGTTAAACAAATGTGATAATACATTAAATAATTAAAACTCGCTCAGAATAACTAATTCGTATTTATTTTTGGAAATAAGTAATTCTACTTGTATCTACATGTAATTACTACTAAATGTATCCTGTTCCTACTCGATTACCTATTATACAAGTACATGGATTCGAGGTGTATACCATGCAACTTGTTTTTTATGAGTTTCCGATATTTCGGCACTGTCGCAAGCGCCATGATCGCGAAGGAGCTTAAATTTTCTTCACGTAAGTAGAGTACTGTTTTAGATTATTTTAAAATTTAACCAATCTCTGCGGTCCATACGGAAACCTAGACTAGTTTACAATAGAGTTCAATTATTTACTTATTTTTTGAATGTTAGTTGTTGTAAAATTACACATGATTTTTGCCTATTTCTGATGACGAATTAACTGTTATGTCGAGTTTACAATACTCCATATATGGCACACTGCGGTCATTGTCACTTATAATTTGTGAACTTATTGTGCGCACGCGGCTGCAACGCATCGAAATAGCTTAATTAAACATTACTCATACTACATTTCTTCCGGAGCAAAGTGTGATCTGATTGCAAAAAAATCCAGACCTTTTCATTATTAACCAGTTGGCAATGACTTCTAACGAATTTCATATTTGATTCTATACTACGGGAAACGTACATTTTCAGAATAAAATTATATGCTTTTCTTTCTACAAATTACGAGTACTTTAAGTAACTACATCAAATTTACTACAGATCCGTCCATCCTTAGCGGCGTCATCCAAACTCAAGAAGTTTTAATATTAGGTTAAGTAAGATTATGCCAGGACACCCATCATTGCTGTGGTAACTTGAATTCAATGATGGAGGCCTTCTCCCTGCAATGGGATGATTATAGGCTGTTATTATTATTATTTTTTTTCATATTAAGATTATGTTAACTGTAAATAACTTATTATTTCCAGGTTTATAAGTGCTAATAAAAACGCCCCGTTGGTCTAGTGGTTTAAACACCGGGCCAAGATCTCGGGGTTCCAGGTTCGAATCCCGGGTCGGGCAACAAAAAAAGTTTCAAATTTTCGAACGTTGCTCGGGTTTGTGATCACCAACTCGCATTTGGCAAGCGTGGTGATTATGCCAGTACACTCATCATTGCTGTGGTAACATGAATTCAATGATGGAGGCCTTTTCCCTGCAGTGGGATGATTATAGGCTGTTACTACTAAGTGCCAATAATCGTTTAATTTTAATTAACTGGTAATTGTTAGGTTTCTTTTAGAGAAAAAGTGTCTAATTGGTCCTTATTTTATTGATTTGCAATACCAAGCACAACATTACTATTATAATTGATAACTTTTTTAAGGTCTATATGTATAAGCTAAATGTTAAAATAGTTGAAAGTTCTGCGTAATAAGGTAGAAAATGCGATAGGCAAGCAAGATTTGCGATGTAACTAACTCCTAAAACAAACGTAGTTTAATGTTTAGCTTATGTTATGAAAGGTTTTCCAGTTTTAACATAATTTCATTTGTCAGTAAAATAGCGATAAGGTTGAACTCATGGACTTATGACGTATTGGTATCCGTAGCTCTAAGAATAGTTTTTCATGAGAAAATCAACTTTGCTTTCCTGTGACGTGCGAATGATTTTCAATTTTAGGGTGATCATTTTCTTGGACATCAAGACTACGACAGTAAGACAGATTAGGGTGGTGAGATCTACCTCCTAGTGGTCCACCCTGGGCAACGGCATCTTTGGTTTTCTAACCAATGATGACGGCTATCAGATCCCTCTGCGGTGGTAGGCTTCGTATGAGGTTGCCTGGATGCTACCACCCTCCTGTCGGAGTCCAGCGCCAAACTGATTTTCTGTGTTCCGCTGGTGTGTGAGAGAACCAGTACCACTTTCTGGGTAAGCTCGCTCCATCTTAGGCTTCTTCTTAACCGTAGAGTTAAGTATGTAGTCAAGAGCAAGCCCATTGATTATAAAAAAAAAGTACGTTGTCTAATACCATGTTCATTCTAATACAAGCTTTGTTTTTTATCATCGCATCTGCTGCTTAAGTACCGGACCACAATCTCGGGGTTTTGTGTTCGATCCCCGGGCCGGGCAACAACAGTTTCAAATTGTCGAACATCACTCGGGTTTGTGACTACTAACCCATTTTAGCAACAAGCGTGGTAATTATGCCAGTACCCAACATCGCTGTGGTACTTTGAGTGCAATGATGGAGGCCTTTGCCCTGCAGTGGGATGATTATAATAGGGGTTAAAGTATGACATTGCCGATTATTTTCCCACTTTTTATTTTGTTTATAGCTCTTAAGTATAGTCATATTATTGCGTAATTCTTTTTGTATTGTATCAAAAACTAAGTAAAGTATCTTTTGACTAAAAAAAAAATGCAATACTAGTGCCTATTACTTCAAAGGTAGTCGTTGAAAAGACCCCTTACAATGTGTCAACTGACCTTCTTGCTTCAATTAAGTATATTAATTTGTATTATATACTTTGATTTTCAGAAATTTAAATACTATAATGCGTAGCTTTATAATCATCTAACTTTCACCTTTAATTGCATCGAAAACGGTTCAGGCGTTTTTAAAAAAACAAAAAAATGTTAGTATAGAAAAATGACTTTTCTCGATTTCGTTCATACAAAACGGCAATTTCATACTTTAACCCCCAATATTTTTTAAGTTATATGTTAAATTTTGGTACCGCTTACATCCAAGATGCAGCCTTCAAAGCTGGCACCGACATTGTTCACTAACAGCGACTAAAATAAATGATCCCATTAGTGGTGGTTGTACAGTACATCACGAAGAATTACGACATAGTCGCTTCTAAATGTATATAAACTGTGTAGTTATCCTCGCAAAGCGATCACGTCACGAGTCGTCTGTTCGGAATTGAAGATGGCTTTACTTTGTTACTTTGCACACTTGGTAGTTTCTAAAGTTTCTTTTTAACCAATCTTCTCATGCAGCTACTTCAAATATCCTTTAGAAGATCGACCGTCGAACAAACTACTTTTCTTCTTATTCACCCTCTCACTTTACTTCATAAGCAATCTTTTGTCACTTTAAGGTACGATCCCTACTCGGTCCCTCCGCTGGAATGCCCGAGGATGGGCCTGGCGTGCTCGGGAAAGAGCCAATGTTAATATTTACAGCTAGTCAAGTCAGGGATGTAATTAAACGGATGAGCAGAGGCAAATCTCCTGGGCACGACGGGCTCAGTATCGAGCACCTGAAACATGCTGGTGTGCACCTGCCGAGGGTCCTGTCTCTGTTCTTTAATTTGTGCATTAGACATTCATACCTGCCGCCGGACCTAATGAAAACTATTGTGGTACCTATAGTCAAGAACAGGACAGGAGATATATCGGACAGGGGCAACTATCGCCCTATCTCTCTTGCCACTACAGTAGCCAAGGTGTTGGACAGTTTGCTTGATACGTGTTTGCAAAAGTATTTAAAATTACATGACGCGCAGTTCGGATTTCAGCCCGGACTATCCACTGAAAGCGCAATACTGAGTCTTAAGCATACTGTCTAATATTATACAAACCGAAGGACACCGGTGTACGCATGTTTTCTGGATCTCTCTAAAGCATTTGATCTCGTTTCGTATGATGTGCTGTGGGGTAAGATGGAGGACAGGGGTATTCCGGTGGAAATGATAAATATATTTAGGTATTGGTACACACATCAGACGAACTGTGTTGGTGATGAGTCTAACAAACTCTCAGAGTCGTACAGGTTGGAGTGTGGCGTGAGACAAGGGGGGCTGTCGTCTCCAAAGCTCTTCAACCTCTACGTTAACGACCTCATAGTGGAACTCAGCAGGATGCGTGTCGGATGCAAAGTTGGTGGTGTGAGTGTTAACAACATCAGCTACGCGGACGACATGGTGCTACTGAGTCCGACTGCGAGTGCTATCGGAGAAATGTTAAAAGTGTGTGAAAACTATGCTAAATCACATGGTCTGATGTATAATGTCAGAAATAGTGAATACATGGTCTTCAAAACCGCCGGTAAACGTCCTGAATTTACACTTCCAATCTGCCTTGGCGGAGTGGAGTTGAATCGAGTTTTTAAATTTAAATACCTAGGACACATACTCACCGACGATCTTAAGGATGATGTCGACATAGAAAGGGAGCGAAGAGCTTTGGCGGTCCGTGGTAACATGCTGGCCCGCAGATTCGCCCGTTGTACGGAGGAAGTCAAAATAACTCTCTTTAAGGCATATTGTCAGAATCTATACACAGGCGGTCTGTGGATCTGTTGTACTAAAAGATCGCTAAACACTCTCCGTATCCAATACAACAATATCTTCAGGATGATGTTGGGAATTCCTCGCTTCTGCAGTGCGTCTGAAATGTTTGCACAGTCACATACAGACGGTTTTCAGGCACTAATTCGAAAAAAGGTGGCGTCGCTGATAAGTCGAGTGCGGGAAAGTGGCAACAGCATCCTGAGGACTGTGGCAGATGATCCGCATGCGCCTATATTGTGCCATTTTGTGCGAACGATGACCGAAGTCGCAACCAGCACCATTTCTAGGTCGTGCCCGCACGGGGTGCCGCTTAGGTACATGATTCAATAATAATTAAATCTTTTAATGTTCTCACCTTATTGTATTTACTAACCCCTATTCTTAGTCTTATTTTTATTTTTATAAGTTATTTTATACTAACCCATGGGCCTATGTAGTCTGTAATAAATAAATTTTGAATTTTTTTTTTTGTCGTCAGCCAGATATACTTAGAGCTGTACCTACAGCTACAACTAGTAGCCATAAGTCGGTCATCTGTATAACAAAATGTTTAAGTTCCACTAGCTCATTCTGCGATATCAGATCAAAAAACCTAATCTCGTGTCTCGAAGATATTTACATAACTAAATCTATCAATCGTTACCATTTGTAAGCTTAAGCATATTTCATATAATATTATTTGAAGTTGGTCCGTTATTAACTACTTTCTATAACGGAGTCCAACTCAAGACCAAAATTGGCTCAAGAGGATGTCAGGGTTCTTAAATTACTTCTAAACAAAATCAATTCTCAAAAAACTAGAACAGTATCATTTTAGAAAATTACCTCTAGTATTAATTGAATCACTGTTAACTGCTTTCCATTCTGGCATTCTTTCGTGGGATTCTTTACACTAGCACCAATATTATGTACAAGCATGAAGCAATATAAATTTGAATTTAAGGTCGAGGATGTAAAGAATGTGTGCCCCGTTAGGATGTGTTATTTAGCTTAAGTTGTTGATTTCTAAAAAGACTTATCGGTTCCGCGTTCGACGTTGTAGATAATGTGTCATCTTGTCGTCCTTGTTTGATTTAACTTTAAAGCTCTGGTTTAAAACAACTTATTTTTTATTTCATCTTATGACGGACACAGGCCTCTCCAGAAGGAGAATTTTGCCATAAGTTTTTAATGTTCATACAAACTCCCAGGCTATTGTACAGGATGATTTTGAAAGGTAGTTTCTATAAATGATAAACAAACATTTGAGATTCTTGAAAATTAAACTTGGAATTAGCACTTCAAAAAAACATATAAGGCTTACTTTCCGTGCATTAAATGGTACAGTAGCATACAAAACGCTCTAAATCTGTTGATAAACACAATATTTTATTTTTTATCGGAGGGCATGGAAGTGCCCCCCCAGGTCCAGCGTTCCTTTTTCTACAAGCAAAACTTGTTTTCTGGTTAATCTATGATATGAATACAAAATCATCTTAAATATTGTTATCTGATTTATTTAGCCTGTAGTAATCCGAATACAAGGTTTTTCGCATTACCAGGTACAACCTTACTTACATTTGTAAACTTTTTTATGTTAGATAGAATAGAATATGTATAGCTAAACGTTAAAATAAATGAAAATTCTGCGTAATTAGGAGGAAAATGCAGTAGGCAAGCAAGTTTTGCAGACTAACTAACTCCTTACACAAACATAGTTTAATGTTTTCAAATTATTTTCAACTTTAGGGTGATAGACCACTTTCTTAGACTTCACGACCGTACCTACATCAAGACTAAAGGGTTGAAAATACAATTCCTAGAAAAACGACTGCCTAAGGTCGGAGCCGAACCCACAACCTCCCGCTTACGGAAGTCAGCTCTAACCATTGAGCTACCCAGACATTTGTTGTATCGACAAATTTATTTCAGACTTTTCGGCGTAAGCCAGCAGACTTTCATCTATGTTTTCCGTTAGTACCTCCAACATCCTAAGGAAATATCTTTAAATTTTTTTTAAATTATAAATAATGGGCTTGCTCTTGACTACATACTTAACTAAACGGTTAAGAAGAAGCCTAAGATGGAGCGAGCTTACCCAGAGGCCAGTACCTCTTCTCCCGCACACCAGCGGAACACAGAAAAACTGTTAGGCGCTGAACTCCGGCAGGAGGGTGGTAGCAACCAGGCAGCCTCTTACGAAGCCTACCACCGCAGAGGGATCTGTTAGCCGTCATCAATGGTTAGAAAACTAAAGATGCCGTTTCCCAGGGTGGACCACTAGGAGGTAGATCCTACCACCCCAAATCACATTTTACAATCGGTATAATATAAGGTTACTTCATCTGATCCGCAGTCAAACAGATAGCAGATAGTGCTCGTTTGCGAACGTGTCGTTATATTTTTGTGATATCCGCAGCGATCAGGTCGATACACAAAATCACGTTCCCATTGTTTACGCAGACGGATGAGATACATAATATACATTCCATTATATACTCGTGTCACCGCAAAACATTGGAATCAGACATTTTGAAAAATATATTTTTAAACAAACTCTTTATTTAAATTTGGATTTGACATCATCAATATCATGTAGCCATCATAAATTATCTGCTGCCAGATATTGGTTTCTTCTAAATGCAGGCCAAGTCATAATCGCCACGCCAATTATGAAGGCTGGCGATCGCATTTTGGCCAATGCTGACTGTTATGGGGTCCCTCGTGAAGAGTGTTTTAAAAAACTATTTTAAAGGTGAACACTTATTAATTAATTATTCACAAATTTGGGAGAGGACCCATAGGCAGCCGTACCCGATGGAGGATTAGAACAGACTGACTCTACGCCGTAGTGTGGCCAGGTCGAGCCGTAAGAACAATGAGACTGCTGTTCTAGCAGTCTCTTAGTCAGCTCTTTGTGTTACAGACAGAGGTATAACACCTCCCCCTTTAAGAGGAAACTTATGGGATGGAAAAGAAGTTTCCGTGGAATTTTCTTTTAAAATTTGTACGTGATGGTTGGTAAGTTAATTGACTCAGGGTCAGACTCAAGTCTGTCTGGTGAATTATCTTTTGGAGATGCAGAAGGTGCTACTGATAGAGGCTTAGATTTAGATTTAGAAAGGCACGAGAGGCTGCTGCCGGGTGAACATTTACGATATAATTGGTACATTTTATAGAAGAATAAAATTATAATAATAAAACAAATAAAAAGTAATAAAATCGAATAATGAGTCCCATACTGAACTATGTGTGGTTTATTAATAATTTCATCTAATTCGGAAGAGGTTTTCAAAAGTGTATTCTCTGTTGGTCTCCGTAATACTCCTTTGGTCACCTCTAACGGCTCTCTACACCCATGAGCCTTCATGGGTGTAGAGAGCCGTAAGAGGTGGTGCAATTGTATTTTAGGCTAGGGTCGCACGACATTAAAGTAGGATAGTAACCATTCAAATATAAAATGCAGGTGTACAAATTACAAGATGAGTAATTAGAGTTCCTACTCTAATTACTTATCTTGTAACGTCACGGCTGGATACGGTTGTCTCTCCTGAGAGAAGACCTTGTTCAGTCCAAGACTGATATAGGCCTCATCTTCCTCTTAATCGGGCACTCTTGTCAGAGTGGTCGTGGTTGGTAGAAGTTCTGGAGTATTGTCAGAAGTACTCTTGGTTCGGGCAGCCTTTTTTTGCTATGTTTCTCCATTGAACACGATGCTCGGCGTTCCATCGATGTTTTGGTCACTGATTTTATAAGGTCTGTCCAGCGGGTATGTGATCGGTCTCTAGACCTCTTCCCTTCCACCCGGCCTTGTACTCGTACAAATAGATGTTCAATAAAGCCCTCATTTCTGGATATATGCCCAAAGAACTTCAGTATTCGTAGTAGCACAGTTGACGAAAGACGTTCTTCAATATTTAGCTCTTTTAAGATGGAATTGTTGGCGCGTAATGCAGTCCAGGGAATCCTCTAGAGTCTTCTCCAGCACCACATCTTGAGGGCATCAATTTTGCGTAGGCCTCATACGATTTAATAATACCTACAACAACCTAATTTACGATTTTTCTATAATGCTATTTGAGTACGCAAAAATAGACTTTCTTCAAATAGCCAGTTTTCTTGTTTCACCGCAACGCCAAGTTCGTGAGCAGTCTCAATACTGCCTCTGTTTGTGTTGGCGGTCACGTCCCGGGGCGGCGCGTCGGGAAATCTGAATAACGTCCGTCCACATGACAAGATCGTATTTCAATGTTATTTTGTTATTTTGCCTTATCGTCTTTCTGGTGAATGTTGTCAACAAATACTTTTATAAAATAGGGTTGCAATCAAAGCTTTACGTTGACTTGCACTGTCGAGTGTCTGTCAGTCTGTCTGTTTGCGATAAACTTAATAAAAACTGTTCGGATTTTCATGCGGTTTTCACCAATGATAGAGTGAATCTTGAGGAAGGTTTCGGTATATGATTCGTAAGCTTTTGGATTTTCCGTATATACCGGGCAAATCCGGGGCTAATTGTTCCATTAAATGCATATGTAAATCAGCATAAACCTTGGGGAAAGCTGCCTAAATTAATTGTTACACGCGGACGAAATCACAGGCAAAACCAAGTACCCTTACGACCGGTCCTAATAACCTATCTACCCTCAGTTTTGGCATATCGGAGATAGAAAACAACTTCTGTCTCTGTTTCTCTGGACGGCAAAATTAGAGACAGAAGATGTTTTCTATCTCCGATATGCCAAAACTGAAGAAAGATAGATTATTGGGACCGGCCGTTAGAGAACAGGGTTGTAATCAAATCCTTACTTAAATTTTCAGTTATGAATGAAAATTTTCCTCATGTTTTTACTCAAGATGTAGACTGTTATGAGTATTTATACATTTTCTGATTTCATACATAACAAAGGCCATTTTATGGCAATCATTTGTTACTGACACAAACACTTTTAATTCAAATGCAAATTCAAGTTCAAATTTTAATTAAATTTTTATTTATAGACACAAAACATGCATGAGAATTATACAGGGTCATATCTAACGACATCTGAAAGGACCGTTGTATGCTTGTTAGGGTTCCATGCTCAAAAGGCTAATAGCTAAGCAAAAGAAACCATTTCTAGGCTCCTTTCCTCGGTTTGTTTTAAATTATCTTTAATTTTCTAGTCACAAGCACGACAGCGAAACAGGTTCCTTATTTACTTTAGTTAGATCCAAATAATAGTATCTTACATAAAAATATAGTTACATTATATACAAGCAATATCATGAAAATGTGTATGCAGTTTATATATTCTTGTTACTAACTTTGTGGTAACTTGTCAGATATAAAATCTGCTGTCAGTTAGGTTAAGTTGTTATGTTTTAAGCTATTGCATAGCTTCTATCGCGGGCCTTGAGCGTGGAGACCGAATCCAGAAATTCCGTAACGAAAATAACCTAACACGGCACTCGGGGCGAGGCACGATCGAACAACTTTGAATTTCCGAAATTTAAAAGAATTTAGAAGAAAATAAGGATTTATTTTGACAGTAAAAATTTAATTACAAAAGTCAAAATTAGAAAATACATAAAATTATAAAATTAAGCTATTGCATAGCTTCTATCGCGGGCCTTGAGCGTGAAGACCGAATGCAGAAATTTCGTAACGAAAATAACCTATCACCCCCCACTCCGACCGGCACAGCGGTGATACTTTTTAGTTTTATAATTGCATAAGTTGATAAAAAATGCTATGCAATAGCTTTACCGCGGCAGTCTCCGAGTGCCACACGTCTTTTTTTTAATATTACACTTATGTATGCAGACAAAATCTTTACCAATATTATAAATGCCTGTGTCTGTCTGTTAACTCTTTAGGCTTAGACCGATAGAAAGATATTTGGCAACACTTTTCATTAACATAAATCACCTAGTATAAAACCAACCCGCATTTGGCAAGCATGGTGATTTTCCCTTGACCCATATTTGCCGTAGTAACTAGTATTCAATGATAGAGGCCTTAACCCTGCAATGAAATGATTATAGATCGTTACGTTATTTTACCTAAGCAGCCCAATATGTAAGGAACCCTTCTTGTGATCCCGACTCACCCTTGGCTGTTTTTTTATAATGTCAAAGATAATTTGTGACTCTTCAAACTTCAATAGATCTTGCTTGCGCAATATCACGCCGACATGTCAAAGTCATAATCAATATTTACTTATCGAAAGTGTCACTTGAATGAAAGTAAAATGATTCATCAATGAAAAATATATCTATGACCTCATAATACCAAATAGGTATATACTATGTCAATGATACCAATAGGACGAGAAAAGGTGGTGTTATTCTACTTTAAGGTGTTAAGGGTGCATAATAATGTTTTATAAAATTGAGGGCCTCATATTTTTTCGTCAGTTAAAGATATTATTTATTCGGCTGATATGAGGTTAACCGGTAAACTAACTGATAATTTAAGGAGTTACGGAATTGCTAACGGCATCGACTCGCCTTGTCTTTTGGCGGTCGCTTAACTTATTACGAGTATTACGAGTGTTTGTGTTTCGCGTTTGTCATACGGCCATTTCCAATAAACTATCTATCTTCAGTTTTGGCATATCAGAGATAGAAAACAACTTCTGTCTTTGTTTCTCTGGACGGCAAAAACAGAGATAGAAACTGTTTCCTATCTCCGATATGCCAAAACTGAAGATAGATAGGTTATTGGAAATGGCCGTAAGTAGTAAACAGAGGATCCAATTGATGGATCCGATCCATACTCATATAAATGCGATAGTGTGTCTGTCTTTTATCTTGCCCAATTCTTTATTCATATCCTAGGATTAAGCGAAACAAGATGGAATGGATTTGGTGAGAGTACATCGGATTTTGGCTCGACCCTTTTGTACAGTGGAAAAGAGGATGAGAAAACCACGCGGGAGTACGGAGTGGGGCTACTTCTAAGCCGCAGCGCGAAGAACAGCCTTTTGCACTGGAAACCGATATCTGACAGAATCATAACAGCTCGGTTCTCCTCAAGAGTCAGAAAAGTCACTGTAATCCAATGTTACGCCCCAACTAACTTGGCACTGCCAGATGTAAAGCAGAGATTTTACGAGCAACTGGAGTCGACCTTAAAGAGCATAAAGAAGCAGGACATCGTTGTTTTAATGGGAGACCTGAATGCAAAGATGGGCTCAGACAATGAGGACCGTGAACACTATATGGGGCGCGAAGGAGCTGCCGGGGAAATAAACGAAAACGGAGAACTCTTCGGCGAACTGTGCTCTGCGCACAACCTGGTGATCGGAGGAACTTTGTTCAAGCACAAGCAGTGCCACAAAATCACCTGGATTTCACCTGACGGTGTGACCCGAAACCAGATCGATCATATTGCGATAAGCAGAACCTGGAGAACATCGCTACTTGATGTTAGGAACCGTCGCGGCGCTGATGTGGATAGCGATCATCACCTTGTTGTTGCTGATGTACGTCTCAAGATGGCCGCTAACCATCGTAAAGTTGAGAAGGCATCCAAAAAGTTCAATCTGCAGAACCTTAGGAGCGAAGAGGGAAGAAAGAAGTTCAGTACCTGCCTCCGTAACCAATTTGAACTTTTGGAAGAGCTGGAAGACGAGGACATGGATGATACTTGGAATCGTGTACGTACTGCCTTCACTAAAGCCGGCGAAGAAGTCCTGGGCTACAAGCGCTCCAAGCAAGAACCCTGGATGTCCAAAGAGCTGTGGTCAGCGATAGAGAGAAGGCAACGCGTAAAGCTGGATTTGCTGGCCGCTAATAACACTGTCGCCAAAAACGCCCTCGAAGAAGAGTACGCTGCCATACGTCTCCCAATTCGAAAGCTGGCAAGACGTGACAGACGACGTGCCGCCGACGAGCTAGCAGACCGGGCCAACGCAGCAGCTAAGATATCAAACATGAGGGAGTTGTACGACATCACCAAAAGTTTGTGCAACAAGACACGATCCTCCAAAAAGCCGTTGAAGGACGCCACGGGACAACTGTTGTGTACTACAGAGGAGCAACTGAAACGATGGACTGAGCACTTCTCCAAACTGCTGACTCAATGCCTAACCCACCCGACAACTGTACCGAATAGCCCGGGACCACTCCTGAATCTGCCAACGACTCCACCAACATTCGAAGAAGTAATCGCCGCCATTAAACAGCTGAAGGCTGGAAAGGCACCAGGGGTAGATAACATCAATGTGGATCTTTTAAAGGCGGACCCGGCTAGATCAGCCGAAATACTCCATCCCCTTTTGCAGCGCGTCTGGGAGACGGAGCGTGTTCCCTGCGAATGGAAGCAAGGTTTGCTCGTGAAAGTACCGAAAAAGGGCGACCTATCAGTCTGTGATAACTGGAGGGGCATAACGCTCTTACCCACAGCGGCTAAAGTATTGGCAAAGGTACTTCTCAACCGTATATCTCCAGAGATTGCAAAAACACATCGGGAAGAGCAGGCCGGGTTCCGTTCTGGACGCTCATGCACTGACCACACGAACACCTTGCGCATTCTCATTGAGTCGTGCGTGGAGTGGCGAGCCGAACTTTTCCTAGCATTCGTCGACTTCGAGAAAGCGTTTGACTCCGTGAAATGGAGCGCACTGTGGTCCAGTCTAAGGCAAAGAGGACTACCCAGCAAGTATATAGGAATCATTCAGTCACTATACAATGGTAGTACTTGCAAAGTAGTGCACGAGCAAGTCCTAGGGGAATCAATTCCAATGACTGCAGGAGTCAAACAGGGCTGCCTCCTGTCGCCGCTGCTCTTCATCGTTCTGCTCGACGACGTCATGCGGAGAGTGACTAGAACACCCAGAGGCATCGCCTGGAACGAAAGCTCACACCTGGAAGACCTCGACTACGCAGACGACATAGTGTTGATCTCGACATCACTGTCCGATCTCCAAATGAAGCTTGACTCGTTACGAGTAGAAGCTGAAGATAGGGGACTAAGAATCAACGCTAAGAAGACCGTCGAAATGCGAGTTCAGTCATGCGAAAATCGACCCATCAGACTCAATGGTACACCGCTGGAATCTGTCGCTAAATTTGCATATCTCGGCAGCGCCGTGACCAACAGCGGTGGATCTGATGACGACGTCGACGCGAGGATCAGGAAAGCAAAAGGCGCATTTGCCCAACTGAAACCCGTCTGGGATTCGAACGTTCTCACTCTACGGATCAAGATTTCCCTCTTCGATTCCATAGTGAAGTCTGTTTTGCTTTTCGGCTGCGAGACCTGGAAGGAGACAAAGGGTCTGACGAGCAAGCTGCAAGTGTTCGTCAACAAATGCCTTAGATCCATCCTGCGCAGATTTTGGCCGAACACTATCAGCAATCAGGATCTTTGGAATCGATGCCACCAAGTCCCGATCAGGCAAGAAATTGCTCATCGGAAGTGGAAGTGGATAGGGCACACCCTCCGAAGACCAGAGGACAACATTGCCAGGGCCGCGTTTACATGGAGGCCGCGCGGGAGCAGGCGGAGGGGCCGGCCGGTGCACACATGGCAGCGCACCGTCGACGCAGAGCTGCGGGCGGCCGGGCTGAGTTGGAGGGACGCCGAGCGAGAGGCGCAGGATAGGAGCGGATGGAGACGTCTCACGAAGGCCCTCTGTACCACTGGGGTACCATAGGACGACAACAATTCTTTAGGCAATCATATCTAATATTAAACTATTAACATTTGTAGGACCTCAAACTATCAATACCTAATTTTATCAAAATCAGTCAAGAAAGGACAATGCCGGATTTGTATAGGCCAGTGGTGCCTTTTTTTTGCTGTTACACCGAAAGAGTATTTTTTTTTAAGTTCATAGTTATGTAATAAGTAAGTTTGATTATAACAACTTTACATCTAAACTCAGTCCGAGACAAGTTACACGTGCCAGAAGTCGAATTATATATATATATTTATAGGTACTCTCCTATACTTTGACGACCATTTGGATCAGCGGTAGTTAACGCTGCTTCTGAGCCATGGGTCGCGGGTTCGATCCCCGCACAGTACAAATATTTGTGTGCATGGACATGTCTGTTTGTACTGGTCTGGGTGTTTTCTATGTATTATAAGAATGTATTTACAAAAAAAAAAAAGGATATAAGTAAGATTATCGGTTGTCTAGTACCCCATACGACAGGGTACTTAATACTACCTTAATTTGGGACTAGATGGCTCAGTGTGGCCCAGTGAGGCATGTCTTAAAATATTTATTTATTTTATACTTTTTTAACATAATATACTCCGTATTACGTAGCATGGCTCTCCGAGATCTCTTAGATTTCTTCCCTTCACACTTCGATTCTATTGGTTTTCAAGGTGTCGCTTGCTCCGAGGTCCCAGGTTTGATTCCCGGTCGGGTCAATGTACAAAAAGTATTTTTCTTCATTTTCTCGGGTCTGGGTGTTTGTGGTACCTTCGTTGTTTCTGGTTTCTAAAATACGAGTGCTTTAAATAATTATTCAAATTGGGATCAGGACAATGTATGTGATGTTGTCCACATTTTTATTTACCTTTATTTATTTATTTAATAATTATTATTTTAATAATAATAAATGTGGACAACATCTCATACATTGTCCTGATCCCAATTTAGTAAATTAATAGAAAAACGCTTTTTTTTGCTACATTGACCCGTCCGGAAATCGAACCCGGGACCTCAGAGTAGGCGACTTACACCTTGAAAACCGGCGTGTAAGCCACTCCGTCATGGATGTCATCATTATTATTTATTATTAACAATAAACCCATGGCAAGAAAGGGAAAACTAATTATTTCAAGACTTTCCGACTTTCATTAAATATTTTTTTAACATTCATAACTCTTCTTGGACTGTGTTTAGAAGTATTGTTGTCATACAAAATTTTGTTTGTTACATTATTCTTAACTCAAATAAAAAGTATTTGTCGATGTAAAAGCGAAAAAAAAAGCACCAAAATCAGGCATTCGCTTTTTTGATTCGCATACAAACAAAAACTTCCCCATCACCTTTATCATCTTTTAAATAAAGATTTCTGATCCAAAAAATATATCATGTGCTTTCCTGGGACTCAAATTCAATAGAAGTAACAGACAGACACTTACTACACAAGCTTACATTGATACTAGTATGAATTTATAAGTTGCAACTAGTTGCAAGATTCGTCTTTATACAAATTTCTGGAAAAATCCACTATCCTTCATTTATTCTACAATGTTCTAAAGAAAATAAGCAATTTGCAACTATTTACGTTGTTATCAATTTCACAAATTACTTGTTATACAAGTAATTTGTGAACAAATTGGAGCTATTACCTGGGGTTTATATACGTATGCCCTTTGTGAAGACTGGAATAGCTGTATTGAATCTCAGTCATGGCTTTGGAAAAGATATTCATGATTTGTGCACTGTTTCTGTGCATCTATGTGGAGAGCGTGTGGAATAGTCCAGTGGCGGTGAGTACAAGGTTCACACTACACTATTTAGGTTTGGATTTTGGATTATAGCCAACAACAACGATGGTACTGATGATTGTATGTAGTTCAATTGATCCTGGGCTAATACTACGTACCTATAAACATAAACACCCCGTTGGTTTAACTCCCCGTTGGTCTTAATGCCCCGTTGGTCTAGTGGTTTAAATACCGGGCCAAGATCTCGGGGTCCCAGGTTCGATCCCCGGGTCGGGCAACATAAAGTTTCGAATTTTCGAACGTTGCTCGGGTTTGGGATCACCAACCCGCATTTGGCAAGCGTGGTGATTATGCCAGTTCCCATCATTGCAGTGGTAACTTGAATTCAATGATGGAGGCCTTTTCCCTGCAGTGGGATAATTGTAGGCTGTTACATTATTACTACGTACCTTGTTTTATATGGGTTGCCGATATTTCGGCAGTTAAAATCAGTTTTATTTCTGCAAATAGGCCCCAGGAGGCGCTTTTACACTTCCCTATATTTAAACCTACCACTGCTTTGCGTGGAGTTCTTCCATTATCACTTCAAATCAATAAACTCTAGTGACTGTAAGTTTAAATCCTAGTTAACAAGTCCTCACACCGCTCACCTTTATCGTCAGGGAATTTATCAAACAAAAAATAAATTCGTGGGACTTAGCATTACTTCAATACATTTATGTTGACTGTTGAAAGACATTTTAGGCACATTAAATATGGTCTGAGATCCTTTCACTCATGTTAAGGACCAAGAAAAGCTAGACTTCCCTACAAATCCCTCATATCTTGTATGACTACCTCCATCCCCAGTTCTACCGCGACCAGGATTCCCCCCACGCCCTGGCTGCAGTGTCAGATCTGACTTCGCGTCTGGCGGCGCACGTGCAGCGGAACGACGCGCGCCTCCCGCTGCCCACGCCGCAGGAGCTGGAAGCCATCAAGAAGGTGGCGCAGATCCTGATCATGCTGGGGGAACAGGTATTAGGGTAGGGGTGACATGTTTGTTACATGCTTATGAGTGTTAATACCCCGTGGTATTGGGTTAAATACCTATTTTGGGGTTCTGGGTTTGGATCGAGCAACAAGAGTTCCGAATTTTGGAATACTTCACGGGTTTGTGATCACCAACCTGCATTTAAGAAGCGTGGTGATTATGCCTGCACCTATCATTGCTGTGGGAACTTTAATTCAATAATGGAGTCCTTTGCTCTGCAGGGGGATGATGATAGGCCATCACATATGACTGGTAATGTCATCATCATCATCATCATCATCAGCCTAACGCAGTCAACTGCTGGACATAGGCCTCTCCAATTGCACGCCACTAAGGTCGATCCTCGGCTTAGACAACCTCACCTGCACGCGGTGCATCCTGCTGGACGACGAACGAGGCTCTGGCGATCGACCGACCGATGGCGGTATAACCACCCAACTGAAGGCGTAGTAGTAAATGTAGCAGGCCGGTGACGGGTAGCAGAGTCATCGTTGCGAGAAGCTACGCCCTGCGATTGCCAACCTGTCTGCCCAGCGTGGCGATTATGGGCATAACCTCTAATGCAGACGGACTGGTAATGTAACACTTGAAAATAGCTTACAAGAATAGTATGGTGGCAGAGATGTCCAAGCCGTCAATCATAGGACTCTGACGTGAGTTGTCGTCGTGTAAGACTTCCAACTTGCTAGAGAATTCAGGACTAATCTCACTCTCGTTTCACCCTCTCCCGCCCCTTCTTTTTATTTTCTAAATACCCAGAAGAAGACCCTAGGACCTCTGCGATTGGGCGAACAACCACACCACTATTTATTCTTGTTGCTCTTTGAATTTATGCAAACAATAACATTGAAATGATAGATAAATTTACGGATTTAACTCGCGTTTTGTTATGATTTTATATTATAGTTCTACTTTACTATTACTTATTTTGCAGGTGATACCAGCAATCATCGGTGATCCGCCAACTTCCGGTAATTGTGAGAGTACAGTCGAAGACGTGCCTGCTGACGTTGTCAATAATCCTTAACTTTAAACATATCAATAAAAAACTACATTAACAAGTTTCTCATTAAATCTGGACTACAATTTCTCGTGTAAATAATATTGAACATGTAAAGACGAAATTTCCGCATAAAAGCACTCACAGCTGAGAATGTAAATACATTAAGGGCTGTCAATAGAAAATTAAGAAGTAGATACACATTCTCATTGATCATTACAATGACGACACTTCGAAATATCCACGATTGAACATTTAGTTAATGCAGATTTAATGTTATTTTTAAAAGTTACTTGAATGCAAATTTAAGCTCACGAAGATGGCTTAAACTGTTGAAAGAGCACCAAAACTTTTAAGTGGGCGATTTGGCGAGGTCGTTTTTCTGTCTTTGATATTTGAAACTATCAAGTTTTTAGTTTAAATCTATAAGTCGGGCAATGTTATTATAATAATTTAAAACCTTATTAAAATATTACTTGTTCAGGGTTGCCTTTAACTTTTTGAAAGCCCGTAGCAATTTTTATTCTATCCTTAAAAAGCGACGGCACTTACCTAAAATGCCAAACGGAAGTATCCATTCTAATTTCTTAATCCTTTTATGAAATATTCAACGGAATCTTCTATCTCAGAATGCTTAATCTTTTCGGTTATGATTTGATACAATGATATATTTTAAACAGTCTCATTTTTGTTTCGCATTGCACGCAAACGACACTGGTAGCTATGACGACATCTCATTCACTAAAGTTTCGCAAAGGACGCATCATTTAATTCGGTAACAACGACATTATAAAACAATCGTTTTTCTACACGCTAAGGTTAGATTCCTACACACTGCGCACACAAGCGTGTAAACAAAACTTTTACTTGACTTTGACTACCTCCGTGGCGGAGTGGCGTACACACCGATTTCCAAGGTGTCGCCTGCTCCGTGGTCCTGGGGTTCGGATTCCCGGACGGGTCAGTGCAGAAAAAAAAGTTTTTTTCTAAATTTTCTTGGGTTTGACCGTGTTTGTGGTAACTTCGTTTTTTCTGATTTCCAAAATACGAGTGTATAAAATGGTTACTCAAATTGGGTTCAGAACAATGTATGTGATGTTGTCCACGTTACTTGAAACTGTAGAAAATAACAATCACATAAATACTAGACAAGTTAATAAATTATCCAAGGTAATCTGAACTCAGAATAGTGCTGGGCAAAGATCCTTCTCCCTTTCCATGCAGAGTTGCTCATGATTGTTCCTCTGGAAAAGGAGTACTCCTTTATTACTTACTACCCTTATTTTGTTTGTTTATATAGCAACATAAAAAAATGGCGGTGGCATGTAACATGCTGCACTGAATTTACTGTACAGAACCTAGTAAGTTGTTGTATTTTTAACATAAACTTAACACTGTTAAGGGATTAATGCAACTAGTACTCTAATTTTGTAGAAAATTAGTATTTACCTTCCCAATCTTCTGACAGACTGGAAATAAAGTGCTAACTTTCTTTTCTGGCTTCTAGTACCTTGGGTCTCCCATACAAGGCAAACGGTGATAATGACAGGGATAGGTAGCATACAATCAGCTCTGGTTGAGTGAAATTGCGGAACAATATGAACTAATCGCTAATGGCCGGAAACAATGTGAACCGGTTGGTTCATCCTAATGCTAATGCCCTTAAAGTTGTGCAGAAAATAGTATGTTATACTAGTTTTTGCTAGTGACTTCGCCCGCATGGCCTTCAGTGCTGGGTTCAGAGAGAAACGAATAGTGTTTGATTAAACATGGAATGGTAACGAATCGGCAGAGTTTCTAATCTGTATTGATTTACGTGGCATCACAAAAAACACAAATATTATGCCGTGTTCTCGCAGGAAAACATTACAGGATAAATTGTATCCTATGTGTTATTGTGATATCTAAGCTACTTAACTGGAAAATCCGTTTATTACTTTTTAAGTGAAAGAGAAACATATATCCATACATGCAAACCATCACGATTTTAATTGGAAAGGTTTACGTCAACGCTAGGAAAATCAAGCAGGAGTTTATTTAAAAATTCAAATGTTTGCAACCTAGAACATTGTAATCCTGATTTTGAGGAAACATTTAGCTTACCATATTTTTAGGGTTGTAATAATGGGTTAGGATATTAATAAAATATGTTTTATTAGCGACTGTTAAAAATAAATAAGTAATTAATACAATTTGTAATTCCTTTTTTTGATCTTATACCAACAACAGTTTAAAAAAACTTTACTTGAACTTATTTTGTAATAAAAATAATTTTGATAAAGCTGCGTTCAACTAAGATTGTTTTTATCTTGTCTGTAGTATTATTTATGTATGAATAATTTTCCATACCAACCTTCGCATTTTAACAGTAAGATTTAGCAATAGTAAACATAATTTAGATAGCGGCTCTCAGATATCTGCACAAGGTTTTAAAATGATTTCCCTTTGTCAGATGAATCTATACACAGGTAAACGGGGATAAAGCTAGCAAGTTAAAATATAATTGTAATTAATTTGGGCCCTTATGAGTCCGCAAAATGTCTAACGCAAAACACGGAAGACTTCAACGAGACAAACATTGAATTACGACCATGAGTTTTGAACCAGTCCCATCAACAGTGGGTCAAGGGCCCACAGCAAAGTAAAACGAATCGATTATATAAGTACTTTGTTTAGTTGCTATTCAAAAAATTTGGCCTTACTGTGCAAGTTGGATCAGACAACAGCTCATAGATCTTCTATTGAATAACAAAACTTAGATAAGCGTGAGAAGTGAGAATTTATTTCGTAAATCTAGAATAAAATAATTAGGTATGTATCCTTTAAAAGACAGACACACATTAAACTTTTATCGATAACGTTGCCTTAAATCAGTAGTCCCATTAGTACAGGCTGGTGATTCTCTTCATCTGTCGTGTTCTCCTCCAGAAATGATAAACCCATCGGAAGGTAAGGTGGAACACCAGCTCAGTCACGCACACCAGAGACGCGCCCAAAAGAAACCATGTCTGACAGCTTGTCGAGGCTAAAAAGAGATCGAATTTTATCAACCGTAAAAAAATTAAGTTCTCAATTTGACGGGTGAATATAATCTGGTGCCGGCACATAAAGAGAATATCACAACCCCTTTATCTTCATTTTTATGGGAGTCGTAAGAGGCGATTAAAGAAGTACTGCCGACGGGCAACAGTCTTCTCTCCAAGCTGCGATCACCAACCCGTGGCAAGACGTGTGGCGATTATGGCATAGAACTCTTTTTGGAGAGGCCTGTATGTATACAGATTTATGCATTCTGAATAAAAATACATAGCTCTTAACTTCGTGTATTGCAATATTTGAAATAATACGACATGTTAATTTAAATTATTTTTATTTTAAAAATTATATCGATAATCTAGGGGTTTTATAATTTTTTTATTATTAAGGGGTATATTTTACTTAAGAAACATAAATAAAATGATACTTCACACTAAAAAAAATATTTACAAGCCATACTATAACTACTGTACAGATTATTCGAAAACCGACGATGTATGACGTCATGTTAATTTTTTTTGTAAAATGACACCAATGTCATAAAGAAAATAATAGACTTAGGCTGGTCTTAAGTGAGAGTGAAACAAATATACTAACACGGCATTTTTTGTCACGCGTTGTCGCGCACGACAAAATAGTGACTGTAGTCACTATGGGCAATCGAGCTGCTGGCAACTTGATACAGTTGTAAAGCAATAAAAATGATTTGAACAGGCTAATAAAAACTGTAAAACCATACCAAATGCTTCGTACCAGCTCATGTTGATTTCTATATTGTAGACCTTGTGGTTGGTCGTCGCGTAGTAAAACCGGAGTATGGTCGTGTTGGTTAACGAGACACCAGTACTGTAGAAAAGGATGACAATCATACTAATAGTATAAATGTGAGAGATTGGATGGCTTAATGTATCAATATGAAATTTGGAGGAAGATTTTAAGCTGGAATAGCGAGTGTGATTACCCTGGGATAGTTGCAAATTAAAAATTCCACGCATATAAATTGCGGGAAGCTGCTAGTTTTACATTCATATTATTGTGTTTCTCATCACAGAATGCAATCGGGCGATTTCACTGGCTGAGATACCTGACGACCAATCATTTAGGAAGACTATAGTATGCGTCAAACAACTATAAAGATATGAAATTTAAACTTAATAAAATACATTTTATTTTTAATATTTTGTTGAAGGACCCTAAGCGTAAATAGAGTCTTAAGATTTTATAAAGCTTCTAGCGTAATGAATCATTCTTATGATCACTTTTCTGAGACTTTTGTACATCCCTTAAAGAACTCTAAGTTTTCTAATGGCTGGTTTATTGTTGTATTTATGACACTTCTTGCTACTTGGGTTGTTGTTCCGTACCCGTAAGAAAGGACTATTTAACCAGTAGTACACACGGCCGCACATCAGACTATACATGTTGACCTTGAGACCGCCTTTATGCCCTACGTAATAAAAGCTGTTATCGCAGTTTAACTGTTTAACTTGATGTGCTGTCGAGTGTACATGAATAAGTGTCAATCCTACTCTTGGTGTAAAGAAGTAAAACTTATTAAGATTAATATTTATTTATTTATGTTTATTTATTTATTTCACAATAATATACACTCAGAGAAAATTTTTGTTTGTTGGCTCAACTGGAGATTGTTGTTAACTTGTACAACGGCCATTTCCAATAACCTATCTATCTTCAGTTTTGGCATATCGGAGATAGAAAACAACTTCTGTCTTTGTTTCTCTGGACGGCAAAAACAGAGATAGAAACTGTTTCCTATCTCCGATATGCCAAAACTGAAGATAGATAGGTTATTGGAACCGGCCGTAAAAAGATGAATTTGACTTGTTGATGCTGATCACAACTTGTCTGAGAATAATAATTGCAGACTTGTCGGCTTGAAACAAAGAAGCCCCCACCCCTCTCGTACTGTCGTGTCATAAGAAGAAAAGAAGTTCTATTAGGAGAAGACTTCTTCTCTTCGCCATTGACTAAATTGTGATAGCCAACCCACCAGATATGGTCAAAATAGAATCTGGCAAACTCCTCCTTTTAAAGAGATCGACTGTGAACTGATGTGGCTTGATGACCATGAAGATTATTAAAAAAAAAACCCCTTTGAACAGGCCTATATCTTGCAATGGACTGATATGAAATGGTGATGAAGACAATTGGTTTAAAAATACAAAGCCACTCACGAGAACTGGTTCTTGAGCAGCTTGCCAGGGTAGTGGTAGTAGGTGTGGAAGACGGCAGCGGTGTGCAGGAGTCGAGTGCAGTCCGGGATGCACTCGTCGCACATCTGGGAGTCTTGCCGCTCCTCGTCCAAGCTGGAGTCTTTCACTTCCCCCGGGTAGTAGTAGACCAGCTTCTCTGTGGATTATTGTTTTTAAATTTTAATGAGGAGTCAGATTAGACATATGGCAGCAGATCAATCTACCACAAAATAGAAAATTGTTCCATTTAAAACTGATTTTAACGTGTTGTGCTTATAGATAAAAATCGAGAGTTGGAATTTTAATTGCGTCAGATGCTGGAGTCACATTTTGTTATTCTCAATTAGTGTAAAGGGCATTTAAGATATTTATTTTGCATAACGATAACTATAAAACTTATGCAACTGCAAATTCACTAAGACTCTCTGAGACACTATTTTTCCCAGAAAACGATAAACACAACACCAAACCAATAAAGTTAAGGTTTAAAATAAATTTGAAAATACAGTACTTGGAATAAAACCTGTTCGATTGTCGTAGGAGTACCTAACTTTTTATTTAAGGTCGATTATACTTTCAGCATTGCATTTTCAGTTTACACCAACAATTTAATTGTTCAATTTAACGAAATATAATACTTTCTTACCTTATCTTATTATAAGATTTATTAGGTCAGGAAAAATCTATACTAATTTTAGAAAGCTGAAGAGTTTGTTTGTTTGTTTGTTTGAACGCGCAAATCTCAGAAAGTTCTGGTTCAAATTGAAAAATTATTTTCGTGTTGGATAGTCCATTTATCGAGGAAGGCTTTAAGATATATAAAACATCACGGTGCGACCAATAGGAGCGAAGCATTAGTGAAAAATGTTTCAAAAATAATCGCGATCATTTGCGTCAAAAAATGACGCGGACGAAGTCGCGGGCAACAGCTAGTTTATACTATATGCATTTATACCTTTGTGTTTGTACAAGCACTGCACATGTTCCGTAGTGCAGACATTGTCAGTATCATTGGGCAGCAAGTAAAAGGGGAGGCAGTTGCAAACAGCCATGGTGGTGAACCTGCGGCAGTACGTGAGGCACCAGGAGTAGCTGCTGAGCGCTGTGCGGGGTCCTGACTGTTCAGACTGGGCAATGCGGCAGCGTCGCTATTGTAAATGCAAAGGAATTCATCATCATTCGTTTCTTAGCCAAACGACGTCCAATGCTGGAAATATGCGTTCTTTAATAAAACTCTAGATATTCCATTGCCTGATAGTTTTGCCATGAGAAACTAGAATACTGCAACTGACTAATGATTCTAAACTTCTAAGCAATACTGTTCCCGTAAATACTCATCTATTTATAAAATCAGTTATAATCAGTTAAAATCAGTTTTATTTCTGCAAATAGGCCCCTGGAGGCGCTTTAACACGTCCCAATATTTAACCTACCACTGCTTCGGGACAAATGTGGGCTAGTGCCGAGAAGAAGCAGCGCAAGAAACTCGGTCACTATTGTCAGCCTCTTTTTAAATAAACCTGTTTACATAAGATATATGCCAGTGCGAGCTGATACAATTTAAAGCCAAACGTTCCTATCATTCATATAATCATTAATAGTATAATAGCCCTTTTTCATTAAAACAATTTTGATATATGATTTGAATTTATGTACAGGGAGGTCAGCAATTGACAGTGGTAATTTGTTGAAAATACGAATACAATTTCCCATGAACGAATTACCTACTTTTCGCAGTCTGAATCCTGGAACGGCAAGTTTATCTTTATTTAGGGTATTGAAATTGTGTACGTCACTATTTTTGACAAAAAATTCTAGGTTTTTACGGACCTACAAAATGTTTTCGAAAATGTATTGAGATGCAACTGTTAGTATTTATAACTCTTTGAATAGCTCTCTTAGAGAGTCACGGGGTCTAAGACCGTAAATAGCCCGCACAGCACATTTTTGCAATATAAAAATAGAGTCAATATCTGCCGCTGAGCCCCATAACAGAATTCCGTATGACATTATACTGTGAAAGTAGCTAAAATATACTAATCTTGCCGTTCCAACATCAGTCAATTGTCTTATCTTTCGCACAGCATAAGCAGCGGAACTAAGTCTTCCAGATAGAGACCTGATATGAGCACCCCATTGCAGTCGAGAGTCTACAGTTATACCTAAAAAGGTAGAGGAGTCTACTGTGTCTAATGGCTCATCTTTTACAATAACATTTGTGGCGAAAAACCTTACATTAGGCAAAGTAAATTTAACACATTTTGTTTTTCTTGCATTAAGCAAAAGATTATTCGTAGCAAACCAATGCAATAATTTAGAGAGGGTATTGTTAACATCGTCAAATGATAATTCGCCCCTCTTAATTTTAAAAATTATTGAAGTGTCATCTGCAAACAATACCATCTCACAAAGATTATATATCTTATATCTTTGTCAGATACTCAAAATCAGTGTTTCCCAAACATTGTTCTGCCATGGCCCGGTAATTTTTACACTACCCCTTTGTGACCCACTTAATACTTTTAAAACCAAACTGGTTCCATTAGGTAAAATAATATACATTTATTAATAGCATAAATATTATGTGCGTGTGGTCTGAGGGCCACTCACTCAGAATTCTTTGAAACTTGTTCAGGACTTAGTGAACACTCCAAAAGAAATGTGAAAGTTAAAGTTACCAGAATTTGTGAAAATCAAATAAGAGAGATATGGACTTTAAAGTTGGACCCTCAGTCCTCACATAGAGGATTGAGGGACCACTTGTAACGGATAAACTAAGGGCACTACAGAAAAATTTAAGCTAACGCCAAACAAAATTTGTGAAAACAAGATATTATAAAACAAACACTGTATTATTTTGTATAATTCCGTTCAAAATGGAACCTCATATGGAAATTTAGTACGCTAATAGTAATTAATCCATTAACTTTTGCAAATTTTTTGTAATATTATATTTTAGTACATATCTTGTGTGATAGCAATAACACATCACGGCATCATGCTGGTTAAATATTAAGACCTTCTTAAAGTTCGGACCCTCAGTCCTCCACTTTTTTGTTTTCGTTTTATTACACTTAACGTAAGTATGGGAAACTACGTCGAGTCTTCTCATCGTCGATCCCACAATGCCTCAAGACGAAAGTCTTCAATCAGTGCGTCCTACCAGGTTATACCATACGGAGCCGAAACGTGGACACTGACGGTACGGCTAGTCCACAAGTTCAAAGTCGCTCAGCGGGCTATGGAAAGAGCTATGCTCGGAGTTTCTCTTAGGGACAAAATCAGAAATGAGGTGATCCGGCAGAGAACTAAAGTTACCGACATAGCCCACCGGATTAGCAAGCTGAAGTGGCAGTGGGCTGGCCATATTAGCCGCAGAACCGACAACCGATGGGGTAAACGAGTTCTTGAGTGGAGATCGCGTCTCGGAAAACGTAATGTAGGACGCCCACTGCAGGCCAGGTGGAGTGATGATTTGCGCAAGGCGGCTGGCAGGAGCTGGATGCGAGAAGCCGAGGATCGACCAAAGTGGCGTGCAATTGGAGAGGCCTATGTCCAGCAGTGGACTGTGATAGGCTGATGATGATGATGATGATGAACGTAAGTATTATAGATAATACAAACACAGAATCATGTCTATTTGTAAAAAAATTTGCAACAAATTGATGTTGTTTGTTAATAGTAATGATCACGATAAAACAATAAATTGTAATAGATACCGAGATTGACTATTATATGAGGGTAGGGTGATAATAATTTAGTTTTTACCCTCATTTTTTGTATATTGCTAATTGTGATTGATGTTTTAGTTTCTACTTCTGCTGTTTTAAAGTAATATACCGTAAAAGTCTTTTTATATTTAAATATGCCCAAAAGTTTTTTTTATTTATTAAGAATAACAACAGCTTGTGTGACACACACACAGAGGAAATAAAGCAATATCAAGAAACCATCATCCATAATTAAATATAATATAATTTAATATACTAATCAATTAAACAACATCGCCTGAATTATTTCATGCTGCAAAATCACTCGGATGCAAATTCACGAAATGTTTTATTGTCGGGATTCATACTGTACAGGTCAGTTCTGCTAGTAACTAAAGCGTAGCTAGAGTCCAAGAAGGTTATAACCTAATGGAGATTTCAGCCCAAAAAAAAAAGGGAAGACGACATGAATGGCCTTAAATGACGTAACTTAGGTCTTCTATTCAACACATTCCCAAAGTTACCAGAACATTGAATATTTTTCGCTGAAGTTTAATCGTTTTTATTACTAGAGTCTGAGTAGTTGGTTACCCATTTCTCGCTGTAGTACCGGAGACGCTCAGAGACGTACTGGGCGTGAGCTGTGAGCTTGAAGAATGCTGATGCGTTGACGCCCACACTGTACATGCGAACGGCGCCGCTCTCAATTAGAGGGTATTCGCTTCCTTCGAATAATAGCACCTGAAATATTTGCAAATAGATACATACACCGCTTAAATATTTACCCTTCTTTTTGGCTGTGCAATTGTCGGGTATCAAAGTATTAATACTATTTACTACTGTATTACACTACATGTTAAGGATTTTTTGGCTGTGGCACGATACTGTCTTACGATCTTGAGCTGCTGCTCATTCCGCCTTCCCCTTTCTATCTTCGGGAATCTAGGCGCGCTGCGGGTTATCATCCCTTCCTGGTTGATATACCGCGGTCACGTACCAAGCGCTTTTCCTCATCCTTTGTAATGCGCACCGCCAAGGAGTGGAATGCCCTGCTTGCGTCTGTTTTCCCGAAAAACTATAACCCCAAAATTTTTAAACCAAGAGTGAATAGGCTGCTTCTGGGTAAGCTCGCTCCATCTTAGGCTTCTTCTTAACTTGTTAAGTATGTAGTCAAGAGCAAGCCCACTGCATATTAAAAAAAAACCTAGTAGTAACTATGCTCTAATTCTCATTTTATTGGACCATTGAATTGAAGTGTTGATTCCTGTTTATAATACGAATGAAAATTATCTTTATAAAATGTTTCGAACCTCGAATCCTAGTGTAGGTCGGCGGATCACGGCAAAGTCTTCTCTGTCCTCCCTTACGGCCACTGTCAGGCCGAAGTTCTTGCCGGAAACGTCAAGTATCTTTGGCAGATTGCCGGTGTCTACTGGGCTAAGTACAGAACAAATTATTTTTTGTATTTTATTTTAAGAGAGTCAAAAATTGTGGGACCATGTAAAGCAGATTTTTATTCAAGGCATCGTTTATGCATTTCTTGTAGGGTCGTTTACTATCGCAACTTTAACGAGGGACTTTGCAAAAAATTGGATTTATAAGCATCACCAAAATCATTGTTTCACACACAGCAATAATGAGTTAGACCCATTATTGCTTTGTTAATGATTATGCTAGTACATATTAGGGGTTAAAGTATGAAATTGCCGTTTTGTATGAACGAAATCGAGAAAAGTCATTTTTCCATACTAACAACTTTATTGTGTTTTTATAAACGCCTGAACCGTTTTCGATGCAATTAAAGGTGAAAGTTAGATGGTTATAAAGCTACGCATTATAGTACTTAAATTTCTGAAAATCAAAGTATATAATACAAATATACTTAATTGAAGCAAGAAGGTCAGCTGACACATTGTAAGGGGTCTTTTCAACGACTTCCTTTGAAGTAATAGTCACTAGTATTGCATTTTTTTTTTATTAAAAGTTACTTTATTTAGTTTTTGATACAATACAAAAAGAATTACGCAATAATATGACTATACTTAAGAGCTATAAACAAAATAAAATGTGGGAAAATAATCGGCAATTTCATACTTTAACCCCTATTATAATCACCACGACCCCCAAATGCGGTCACAAACCGCAATAACCCTACCCGGGGATCGATATTTTATGGAATGCGAAAGTAATTTAAATTTTATTCAAATTTATTAATAACTTACTGGTATCTAGAGTTGAAGACACAGCAGTACCCAAGAGGTGTGGCTCTGCTTGCGAAGAGTACCTCACAGCTGATGGAGTGACCGCGCCAGGAACACTTCTGCAGTATGGACGAGCATTTCGGGGATAGCTAAGGATTTAAATATCTTTTTGATGTTTCTTTAACGGGAGTATTGTTCTCACTAGTGATGTACTATTACTACATAATTAATACTGCTGTAAAATCATCACAACATAGTAAGTCAATCGTTCGTAAAAACGTTAAAAAGCCACAAATAATGAAACGGTGAAAATAAGAAACTAACAAAAATCACCACGCACGATGCACGCTCAAAAAAAAGTGGTGGATTATTTCACGCTTTCCGTCGATTTCTTTTTGTTATAAAGGTAAAATTTGTTGTCTCTTTTTTTGGAAATGGGACGTGATTACGAACATACCTTGTGTAATTTTAGTAATAATTACATTACCTTAAACATTAGATCTGTAATGTTGAAAGCGGGGTCTATTTTGTAAAGAAATCGAAGGAACAGCAGATTCTCGTACTTCGGTCGACTCAGTTTTATCATTGCACCGAAATTCTTAATGAAACTCGTGATTTCCTGCATTGTGTATGTGCTGTTATTATCTTTAGCTGCCCTGAAAGAAAATAACTTGCTAAATTTTATTGTACAGATATAGCAAAGAGTATTACCTATCGTATTACTTAATTTTACTTAAAATTTTGTAAGTAATTCCTCAATAAAACAAAACGATAAGTTTATTCAGATTTATCATATGACCAAAATATTTTCAAAATTATATCTACATGATCGAAGTTTTTCCTAAAATATGGTGTTGTACTATGATTTCATATTAAAATTAATTGGCTATTGTTGTTATAATATGTCCAATATCGACACAGAAACATGTCTCATTGAAAAAACGCCTTTTGTTATGAAAAAGCAATGTAGCAGATCATACTTAAATGTAATATACCTAATCGTAATTTGAATATTTTATCAAGCAGATGCGTGAGAACTCAGACACTACTACTTACTTAGTAAGTAAATTAATCAAAAATTTAATAATTCCTTTTCACAATTAATCCAGTTGCAATCGCGTTAAGTGTTAAATTTGTAAGTTGTGATGCAAACAACTTAAACTGTGTAATATCAGCATTTAAACTGGAAATAAATTGTCTCAGCCGGGAATCGAACCCGCATGCCTATACGAACTGGGTGCGGTGCAGGGTGCTTTATCCGTTAAGCTACCAAGACAACTACGTCCTTGCGTTAATTTGTCAAGTAGGTTTTTGCGCTGTGAGCCAGCGTAGTTTTATCAATGCTAGGAATTTGCTCTCTTAAATACTGATAATAAATTGCAAAAAAATATCTTATAAAGTATTTACAGTTTAAATACTTCATAAGATATTTTTATCTTAGCTTGTTATTTCATTAAAATCCCAAACTCACAGTTCCTCAGCATATTTCTGTAGCGCCTTCTTGCTGACGGCACAATTGCTGCAGATCGCAACAGCTGGAAAGTTGACTGGGGGTGTTTCGGAGCTGGTCTGCACGTTGACCTGGAGGGGGGGACGCTCGATGTGCGTGTACGTGGAGTACACCACCACAGTAGTGCCCCACATCATCAATAACACTATCGTTATTCCGTAGCATCGTCTGGAGAAATTTTGGTTTGACATCGACATGATTTTAGTTAAACTTTTGGTCATGGGCAGAAGTCATGTTTAAATTATTTAAGTAATTTAAGAGGCTTTTATAGTGCTCTAAATAGAATATTATCCCGTCGGTAGTCGTAAAAGGTGACTGAAGAAATACAAACTGAAGAAGGCGAGCGATGTTATCTTGTCTCCAACATTGGTCAAATTGAGATTTGATTTTTTATATTCCAATACACATTATTTTTACTACATTTTTCACTTCGCTTCTAGCAACATGGAAAAAAATATCTGTTATATTATACTTTATGGCGTATCAAGTGGGGAATTTTGGGGGACTGGGACGTTCAAAAATGAAATTCCCAGTTGCCCTTTCGAATGGAGGCATCGCCCAGCGGGGGCGATGACAGAGGGGGCAACTGGGAATAACCCCTACCAGCCGGCCAATCATAACAAGATCAATGTACGACAACAGCCACCATATTAGCTACGTATATGATAATTATTTCGAAGCGCAAATTCTTAAGTTACAATTTTATAAGTAGGTAGAGTAGGTATGAAAATTGGGCATGATAACGGCCAATATTAATATTCTACTTGAGTGCAAAAACGTAAAAGATGGAAGGATTTTACTCAACTGGCAGCAAGTCGAAGCCAGATGAGTTTCTAAACTAGTTTACAAACACGTTTTTTTTAGTTATAATCATACCCATACCGTCAAATAGTAATGCAAATTTCACGAGAAATCACTGTGATTGGCACAAGCCAATATAAATTTATTAAAACACGGCGGTCAGTGCTGTCTACTGTATTCTAAAAGTCTAATAGTGTTAGGTTCCACGGCTTCTGTATTATAGCATAACTGTTCTCCCACCTTACATGCTTCGAAATGCTTTTATCCCTCGTGTGCCTGATGCCCTTCAAGGTGCAATGCGTTATGTACTCCTGGAAGGCGTCTGCCAGGCTCCTGCGCAGGCGAGTCTCCAAGCCCTGAGTCTGCTGCCAAGTGGGCTTCACGCCGAACTTCTGTTTGTTCTTGGACCACACTGCTGGGTCCACTGTTCGCATTGTGATTGTTAAAGCACTCTCACCACAAAAAAAGGACACTAGCCGCTAATTGCTGGAAATGTAAAGGTAAGTCTAAAGTGTGGGTCACTTTGACATCATTTAGATAAAATGTACAAATGTAGATTTTCTGTAAACTCTATTTAAAAAAAAGTAAAGTAACAGCCTATAATCATCCCACTGCAGGGAAAAGGCCTCCATCATTGAATTCAAGTTACCACTGCAATGATGGGAACTGGCATAATCACCACGCTTGCCAAATGCGGGTTGGTGATCACAATCCCGAGCAACGTTCGAAAATTCTAAACTTTTTGTTGCCCGACCCGGAGATCGAACCTGGGACCCCGAGATCTTGGCCCGGTATTTAAACCACTAGACCAACGGGGCGTTCAATTTATTCCCTCAACCCCCAGGAGGCACTCGGGTGCCACGATAACAATTGATTTCAATTGTGTCTGGAATAACTCACGATCGAGGGATTAAAACATTTAGTTATAATCTATATTTAATTATTTAATAATTCTGGAATTATTCATACTGCAAGACACGTTTCCTGAACTGTTTATAATCAACAAATTTGTACGTCAGGTACTACTATTTGAAATCCACCGAACAGTTCATTTCTACGAGCTGCACAAAAAGTTGCGTGACAGAAAACTTATCTTATCAATTAAAACGGTAGAGGACATTGCATTTTAATTATTTATTTGTTGTTTTCTGTGCCTAAGTCACGCTATAAATGCTCCTGCGTGACGTACCTGCAGTATTTCTAATTGTTCAGCGATCGACTCTTGATGGAGATCATCGTCATCAACACTAACCTATGGCAGTCTACCTACTCCTGGACAAAGGCCTCTCCAAAGCGAGGAGTTTGCCATGATCATACCTTTTTTTTTCGTTTTTTATTTTCTCGTTTTTTTTTTATTAGTTTGGTCTTGGACTCCTGCGGAATATCAGTGTCATGTCGTGGCATGCCGTAATATGCCACGACAAATTCTGAGCGGGAGACCTTTTTGGCGTCGTAATTAAAATGTTGTAATTATGTTTTTTTTTCTTTTTATATTTTATGTGTGCTAAATTATAATTATTGCATACTTAAGATGCCAAATAAATTATTTTTCTTTCTTTCTTCAATGGCAGACCAGTGGGTGGTCGTGGAAAGAGGACCCTGTTTGTTTGTGCACGTCTTCTTTTGGCAGAAGACGAAGCAAAGTCGTTTCTTACGATATCATAGGAAGAGAAGGGATGGACTAATCTTTTTAAAATCATCAGTTAAAATCATTATTATTTATGCAAATAGGCCCCAGGAGGAGCTTTTACACGTCCCAATATTTAAACCTACCACTGCTTCAGGACAATTCTGGGCTAGTGCCGAGAAGAAGCAGCGCAAGAAACTTGGTCACTATTGTCAGTTTCTTTTTAAATATTTTTTTACGAAGTAAGGTAATTTTTACAAGGTTTAAGCAAGTACGAGCTGGGACAATTTAATGCCATACATTTCTATCATATAAATAATCATTAACAGCGTAATAGCCCTTTTTCATTAAAATTACTTTGACATACGATTTAATTATGTGTTGGTACTACACGACACTTTGAAGGATGCACTCAGTCATAGCTTCATAAAAAACATTATTTTTGAATTCAACTAAGTTTATCTAATTCGGTACAAAAAGTGTTGGTAGGTATAGGATTCAATATTTACTATCTCAATCAGGGAAATCGTCATAAAAAGAACACATTCATGCGGTAACTATTTATTTCATTTAAAAATACCCAAGACAAACTAGGTTTTGAAAGAATTAACATTTTTATACATTATTGAATTCAGATTTAAATAGCAAAAGTGTGCAGGATTTAATATGTACCTATCATTCTAGATTAAAATGAAAACAAATCTGTTCTAAATTAGTCTTACTTTTTTCTTGCATTAAAATCTTTAAAAGTACTTCACATAAATATTTGTAATATTTATAGTTGTATTCTGACATCAATATAAGTTTGTAAATTGAGTACCTATGCCAAGGTCTGTTGCAACAATTTCCTGTTGCTATTCAAAATATAAAGTTTTTTTTTTTTATAAATAATGGGATTACTCTTGATTACATACTCAACCCTACGGTCAAGCAAGAAGAAGCATAAGATGGAGCGAGCTTACCCAGAGGTGCTGGTTCTCCCGCACACCAACGGAACACAGAAAAAATTGCTCATTGAAAGATGTCCATATGTAAATTGATTGTACATATATTATTTCGAATATGTAATACATGGTGCCAACATTGCAATAATATTCGGTTATTAATTGTTTACACAATTTCGGATAGTTACAATAAATCAGAGTTGCATGTATTTTTTATATTATTACCTACTTTCTCGAGTCTATGTGAAACTGTCATTTGTTTACCACTAAGCTTATACTCAAAAACATCAAAGCATTGGGTGTTGTTCATTGACAAAAATATAATTATAACTTGTATTGTTAATTCAACAGCACTTAGACTACAAACGCCAAATTGGTTAAATATATATTTGTTCATTCAAATTTTAAATCGTTTGTAGAAATGCGACACATCTACATACATAGATTGATGTGAAAAAAATTAAATAAACAAGAATGATTTATAAAATTAGCTGCAAAATTATTGTTAATTGCAAACATATATTGCAATATCTTACATTACGCATCAGAAGAGAATATTTGTCTTGCAAACTTTACATAAATAGTTAACAAAAATAATAATGTCATTTATACCAATATTTTCACAAAATATATATTTTATCACGACTATGGTATGGGTCACCAACCGAAGTTATTTCGAGGTGGTTTTAAATCGGAAATGTAAACAGTTATATACACAACATTTCATGTTCATGCTGTATCCTATTAAAACAAAAACACGAGCAAAAAATACATTAAATACCTAAATACATTTCTGACTAATAAGTAAACCTCTGTGAGACAACTTCAGAGAAAATCACAAACTCAGCGAGACTTATTTATTAATTTGAAGTTTACAATTCCGAAAGTTTAAACTAGACTTTTACGTGCCCCACTCTTTTCTTTATTCCCTTGAACCATTTTATACAGGCTGTAAAAAAATAAACGCAGACCCTGAAGCTACGCAATCTGAAAAGCAAACCAAGTCATATTACACAACATTATAGCTGGGAAATTATTATAATTTATAGCGCGCAATGTATAGCAGCTGGAGCGTGGGCTGCTTCGCTGGAAGTGGCTGCTAAGTTCAAAATTCGTCCGCGCTGAGCCGTACATTTCGTATTGTAATCAAAAAAGCCTTATTATGAACGAAATAATAAAAAAAAACTATATGTTTTCCAAAAGAAAAGTTTTTAAGTAACCTTTGGTAACAGTTTTTGTAATAAAATGGAAAACAAAATTGTGATTTTGACCCTCAATATCTTCGGAACCAGCTGTTTCCCAGGTATAGTACTAAAGAAAAAAATTATCCTAGTGATGGCGACAGTACGTGGTTTTCGGATCTGCGTTTGGTTTTTTTACACCCGTTATATTTCACCGCGTATTCCATCATTATATGACAGTTTCCTTAAACTAATGCACCTTTGGCGTCAATTCTGAACTTAACTTTAATAAAAATAAATAAACAACATTGTACAACATAACATCTAACTAAATCATTGGTGTCGCAATTATTTTCAAACATAAAAATATTTTGAGGTTATTTGATAACAAAGAAAACATTTATTTTAAATAAAAATGCGCTTATTGAATACAATATTAAAAGCATAATTTTTCTTGTTGAAAATTTACAAAGCTATTTCATAGCTTAAAAAATAAATTAAAACTTACATTTAATTGCACGTATCTACAATTTATACAAGGACTAAGAAATTTTCATTTGATTTAAAACCTAAGCACGTTCTCAAACAAAACATCTTGTTAAAAATAAATGTCTTAGAGACTTTAATAGGCTTTTATTGTGGAAAATATACCTCCATTACTAACAGTCACAGACGTTAAAAAAATACGGACGTAACCTCGTCTAATCATGAGTGAAGCATGATAATGGCTGCCTGTTTATGCTGTGTGTGTGTTTTAAGAGTTGCCATATAAATCATCAATTACCCTACTGTTTCAATCGCAAGGTGCAACAAATCGGTCCCAGTTAACTTATGTAATATACATATATTTTTATCAGAAATTTAAACAGTTGACCTATGTTGACCTACCTAACATAATTTTTATGACCACTGTGATAGAAAATAAGACACATGCTACGTGTAAAAAAATGAATTTTTACACATCACATAATTAGTGATGTCGCTTTATCTTGCTAACTGCACTAAATGGACGTGAACAGACGACATGACCCTAATTTAAATACAATAAAACTTACTCTTTTTGGAATGGCATATGGAACCAAACAACGTAGCCCCTTAGCTGTAGTCATACAATCTATGTCATCAAAATGTGCACTGCACACGGTACTGGCAGATATAACTATAATCCTGTCATCTCTACGCTTTTTGTCTCTAGGAAACATTTTAAAAGGACGCAAGAGATATTATATTATCAAATTATGGGATCTTATATTTTCTTTTTGAGCAACGGCACCCAAAAACTGACGAAATCAGATTTCACAGAGTCACATACATAGTTTGTTGCATACAAATACAGATTTCCTCACTTTTAGGGAATTATTTTCGTAAATAAAGTGACAACACTGTTGCATTTTACTTCTAGAATTCTGGTGAAAATTTTAAAACATGAATAAGGAAAAGTATCACGAATCGTAATAATTTACGTATGATAGGTGATTCCATGTGATTTTTTACGTTTACTTATGTAGTTTTTACACGACTTAACCACACAAGACGGCATTTTTGAAAAATAAATCGTGGATGCAACGTACGCACTAGCACGTGTCACTGGCGCTGTCACAAGAGACGAAATAGCAGCGGATTGTCGGACCTAGTGTGTTTGTGTGAGTGTAGATCATCTACAACAAACGAAATTGTAGTAGCTTGCATGCTTCACATTTTTTTTAGTGTGATGTTACGTCCGTATTTTTTTTAAGGTCCGTGCTAACAGTAAAATTAATTTTACTTTTTATTATGTGACTCAATTTCATTAGAGTAGGATAAAAATAGCTTTCATTAAGGACAACTGAAATCAAGAAAAAAATACTACTTACTACTATACACTTATTTAGGCAAAAAAAATGTGGTGTGAATTGTAAATACAATTCCTTAAATTATAATTACTATAATAAAATTGAACTACATAATAAAAAGTCCAATGAATTTAACTGTTGTTATTTTAATTAGATTATACGAATTAGACGCGATTAAATATTATTTTTTAGTCTTACATTTCACAGTTACACCTGTAGTCACAGGTAAATAAAAGACTACCGCGTTCAACTCTCGTCATCTAAAACTTAAAAGTTAAAAAAGTAGTTAATTTGGTCATCCTCGTCGCCATGGTTATCGGTCAGGTGTTCTAGATGTTTCTAGACGTATCTAAACGTGTCTAGGCGTGTCTAGACATGTCTAAACGTGTCTAGGCGTGTCTAGACGTGTCCATACGTGCCTAGGTGTGTCTAGACATGTCTATACGTGTCTAGATTTGTACGGACGTGTCTAGACGTGTATGGGCGCGAGCGGGGCGCGAGGCGGCGCCTGTCACAGGTACGCCACGAAGAGCAGCATCGAGAGGAGCAGCAGGGACGCGCCACTCACGCCCAGTCTAGACGACTTGGAGAGGATGCTCTTCCCTGAAACGAGATGTCAGTGGTTGTTTATTTATTTATTTATCATCTCTAAAACACTCTAAAACTTGCTAAATAATTAAATAAATCAGAGCTGCTTAAACCATTAAAGGAAAACCTCAATTGTGCTATTGAGAGCTTACAATTATAACAAAATTACTTACATTTTAATATGAGAAATATGTACACATAGAGTGCAATTTTAATTATTTCCTTAATTACAAACAAAAGTTAGACAACATTACATATATTGTTCTGATACTAAAGTAATATAAGCACCTAAATAATCATAAACTGCACCCAATCAAATGGCGCTTATAGACAAGATACTTTTTGACGCTGATTGTGTCTAGTTTTTTAAATTTTCTAGATTCGCGGCCGTTCAAGCGTGATGCCGTGACCAAGGGTTTTTTTTTATATACCTAATACGTGTAAAGATGAATGGTTCTTTTACTCACATCGCTCGGCCAGTTTCCGATAGCAGCAGCAGTCACTCAGCCGCGCGTGCCGCACGCAGTAGTGGGCCAGCGGTCGGTAGCGGTTGGGGCCGACGTAGTACATGTGAGGCAGCTAGGGGAACGGCTCTGGGAAGTTAAGACTCACTTACAACGCTCCGCCAGCTTTCGATAGCACCAGTCCCTACCGCACGAAGTTGAGGGCCAGCAGTCAGCAGCGGTTGGGGCCGACGTAGCACGTGAGAGGCAGTTAGGGGAATGGCTCTGGGAATTTAAGAGTTCTCTCACTCACATCGCTCAGCCAGCTTCCGATAGCACCAGTCCCTACCGCATGAAGGTGAGGGCCAGCGATCAGCAGCGGTTGGGGCCGACGTAGCACGTGAGAGGCAGTTAGGGGAATGGCTCTGGGAATTGAAGAGTTCTCTCACTCACATCGCTCCGCCAGCTTCCGATAGCACCAGTCCCTACCGCATGAAGTTGAGGGCCAGCGGTCGGCAGCGGTTGGGGCCGACGTAGCACGGGTGGTACAGCCAGGGTTATGGCTCTGAGAAGTAAAGACTCGCTCACATCGCTCAGCCAGCTTCCGATAGCAGCAGCAGTTCCTACCGCACGAAGTTGAGGGCCAGCAGTCGGCAGCGGTTGGGGCCGACGTAGCACGTGAGAGGCAGTTAGGGGAACGGCTCTTTGAATTGAAGAGTTCTCTCACTCACATCGCTCAGCCAGCTTCCGATAGCACCAGTCCCTACCGCACGAAGTTTACGGCCAGCGGTCATCAGCGGTTGGGACCGACGTAGCACGTGAGAGGCAGTTAGGAAAACAGCTCTGGGAATTGAAGAGTTCTCTCACTCACATCGCTCAGCCAGCTTCCGGTAGCAGCAGCAGTCCCTCAGCCGCGCGTACCGCACGCAGTCGTGGGCCAGCGGTCGGCAGCGGTTGGGGCCGACGTAGCACGTGTGGGGCAGCCAGGGAAAAGGTTCTGGGATGTACCGCCGCTCGCAGCAGCAGTGGTCAGCTAGGACCCGCGTCTCGCAGTACTCCATCTCCGCCCGGCTGCAGGTGCCGCAGCCCACACGGGTTGATGGCACTGGAATTAGAGAAAGAGGAAAATTATGATGAAACTAGTAGTTCACAAATGAAATCATTGATGGCGTTGACTGTCTATTTACTCGCGGTTTTGTTAATGTAAGTTTCATAAGGCTTCGTTAGTCTAGCGGTTTAGTTACCGAGCCAAGATCACGGATCCTGGGTTGATCCCCAGATCGGACACCAAGAGATTCTAATTTTAGAACATTGCTCGGGTTTGTGAATACTAACCCGCATTTGGCAACCGTGCATGGAGTAGTGATTATGCCTGTACCCATCATTGATATGGTAACTTGAATTCAATGCTAAAGGTCTGTGCCCAGCAGTGGATTATTATAGGCTGTTGCTTTTTATAAGTTTCAAAAGGATATGACATTGTGTTTTACCACACCGGGCTATCTCACCCGTTAGTATGGAAACCGATAGCGTAGCAAACCTAGGATGAACGCCTTCAACGCTCGTCAATATAACATTAGTGAGTTTAACTTATCAATGCCATCTCATAAAACTTTAGGGAAAAACTTTCAATGTTTATTTAAGTACGTGTAAACGCTTCAGATAAGTCTTAAATAACCTGATTTTAGTAAGGAAGTGTTACTGAAGAGCGGTGCCTTCTGCAAGCTTAAAAGGAGGCATCAACCACTGATTTTGTACCCATTTTTTTTTGTTATAAAATAAAGCAATTTGAATTTGAATTTGATCATAAGGTTTAGGCGTTTTAGGGGACTCGACCCACAACCCTACACTTACTGGGCGACTGTTCAAACCTAAGATATCAAGTCATTGTTTGACGAATTCATCATTTGAAGTTTTATATATAGGTACGCTGTAAACCAGCGGAGTTTCGTAAATGAAAGAAAAGAAAGAAAGAAAGAAATATTTTTGATTAGTTAAATGCTTTTGATTAGTTCTTCCAATATCCGAAATAAATAGGTTTAAAGTATACATTTCGACGAAAGTCTAGGAGCCTTTTGATGCAAGATTTTAAACTAAAATTAATGCTTAAGAGGAAACACCACGGCCGTTTTTTTATACAAACGTAGTCCCCTGTTTCCTCCCTGGATAATGCCAGTAGAGCAATAATTTTTATCATAAAAATCTATGGCCACTATTAGCATGTTTCTATGTTTTCTGTTTTTTCATAAATTAATTAATAAAAAAGATATGAGCCCACAAAAATCGAAAAAATTCGCCAGATTTTCCGCTGTGTTCAAACATCCAGAAAACAAATTTGGCTAAATTTGAGAAAAAAAAGAAAATATACGAACACGGCCAAAGCCTTTCTTTAATTTTTAATGAAAAAAGTATTTAAATCGGTCTTACTTTGGAAAAGTAATCGGGGGACTACGAAACGTTGATTTGGTGTGTTTTTAGTAGGTATTTTCGGTCCAAGAAGCAGTTGTCTCTATCACATTCTGCGGTGATTGCGTTTGGCACTGCGCGACAGCAATAGATTTTACAAATACCTATTTTTCAATTCTCTCGCCCGTAGTGTGTCCTCTTAAAATGCAGACATAATTATTCTTGTATTTCATTATGTTTAGCGACTATCCAATACCTACTTCGTGACGCACAAACAATGACAATATGAGGCGCCATATGTAGGCATGCACTAAGTTTATGTCTGGGATTTTTATAGGCGAATTAATGATTCGTTACCACCTATCTTAGCCGACGTATACAGAATTGAAGTATTGCATGGTGTTGCGGGCGTTGCGGTTTGCTAATTGGGAGCTCAAATAAAGACTGGCTTTAGGAAACATAACGCCCCGCTGGTCTAGCGGTTTAAATACCGGGCTAAGCTCTAGGGGTCCCGGGTTCGATCCCTGGGTCGGAAAACAAGAGTTTCGGATTTTCGAACATTGTTCGGGTTTCAACTCGCATTTGGCAAGCGTGATGATTATGCCTGAAACCATCATTACTATAGTAACTTGAATTCAATGATGCCTCTGCCTTCAGCGGTTTGATTATAAGCCTTAACTTTACTTTATTGGGGGCTCAAGTAAACACTGACTTTATAAAAAAATGCAATCTCATGGTAGCGTTGAAAATTTGTAAAAAAATGATGACAGAGTAAAATCGAAGGTTGCAAGCATGACGCCGTCACGCTCGACCACGCCCCGCCGCAACACAAGGACTTTTATAAACGCGACATTTTTCTTACTTCAGAAAAAAAAGAGCGGACTTGCCCACCGAGAGTTCCGTAAAAAGTAGGTAGATAATATAATTGAGGTTACCGTATACATTTTGTAGGTATGGATAACAAATAGTTCAGGAATCGAGTCTCGCTGTTCTTTCCGTGTTTTTCCCGAAATTTTGTATAATTTTATGCTATACTTATAGAATAATAAGATGTTATGATTTGCTAAAATTCATAGTTCTAGGTCAACAGGAAATGTTCTGTAAATTTTGATTCCATTGAGTAAGTGTCGTAAAGTAAGTACGTTTTTTGTGGCATAATTGACAGTACCTTAGTAAACGTTAATTTATAACGTTGTTTGTATCACAGCATCATAGGATTGTATACCTAAGTACATGGTTTAATTTTTTTTTAAATCTCGTTTCCTTCAATCACCACACGTTCCTTCGAGACAAGCAATCTCTCTTGACAGACGGACGGACGGACACCAAAGTAATTCTTTAAGGGATCCGTTTTGTCCATTTGAGGTACGGAACTCTAAAATGAGGTTACCTTGGTTTTTATTGGGTACCTATAGTGTAAAACGAAAGAAAGCCTTAAATCATGTTGTTTGTCAGTAATCAGGTTAATTTTAAAGATTTTAAACACTCACTCATAAATTCTTAGCTGCTGAACTTCTTTAATCAGAGATTTAATTCAGATCAATTAATATACCAGTAATCCACGTATTTGAATCGCACCTAATTAATGCATCCATACTCGTAATTTTCATACGCTTAAAAAGTCTTGAAAGTTATAGCTTTAATTTTTTCAAGTTATGTACATTTTAACTTTATTGAAACTACTGTACCTATTTGATATTTTAACAACTTAATCGCAATTATAATATCAGTTTTCAAAGTTGAAAATATCGTCTCAAGCGGGAATCGAACCCGCATACCTCGCGGTATGCTTTGTCCATTAAGCTACCGAGATATTGCTTGCAAATGGCAAAAAAAAACAAGTTTAAATACTGATTTTAATAAAATTCTTTTTACGGCTAGGGAAACATTTTACGGCTCTGCCACAAATGGTGCAAATAAAAACTTTTTCTGTTCATTGTCTTTGACAGATCGCAAAAAATGACATAAAAGTCTTCTTTGAAATGGCTTCCCGTCTAATATTTTTACGAAGATTTTTTTTTCATTGGAAAATGTGGGTATTTTAAAGATTTTGTTTGTGTGATGACAAATAAGAGAATTGGTATGATAATGTGTGAATAGATAGTTTTATTAATAGATAAGTTATTTTGCGCTTAAATAATTACGAACCAAAATTTGAAGCTGCTGAGTGTGGTGAACCAGTTGAGGAGCCGATGCAATGGATTTACTGGTGAGTGCGAGTGCATAATAATATATACAATTATGTGTTTTAATCCCTCAACCCCCAGGAGACACTCGGGTGCCACGATAACAATTTGATCGAGGGATTAATAGACTAATCGCTTGTAAAGTCAGTCAAACGATGCCCACAGTTGGGCATACTAAATCGAGGATGAAGGGTTTCCATGAAGGTTGTATTCATTAGTCATTGCTGGACACAGACCAGGAAAATAATGCCATAATCGCCAGGCACGGCAGACGGGATTGCGATCTCAGTCAGGCCAATGGTGGAAACGCTGCTGCCGGTTAGGGTGTCGCAAAGGGGGTGCACTAACCTAAACCTAACCTAACCTACTTCCAGCGCAATCGTTTCTGTCACTAAATGTATCATAGTCAGCTGATTGGCGTTTTAACGACTAGAGATATAGTTTAGGACTCGGACCGGAGCTCTGGGAATCCGCAATTTTGTGTCTAAATGGTAGTTACTTATGTAGTTATTTAAGCAATGTTTCAACTTGCGGAGTATTGCGCCTTTTCAGAAATAAATATGGTCCTTATACTATTATCGAAAAAGAAACATTGAATGATATTTAATTGCTGACAAAGTCCAGTAGGTTAGGTTAGGTTAGAACAGTGACCATACAAAGGCGTGAAGGCGAGAGAGCGCAGCGAGCGTAGCGAACTAGCCGCGGCAGCGGCCGCCGAGCGCCTCAAAAGTACAAAAAAAACGATTTATAGTTCCTTAACTGGGGGGTTTTTCACCTCCCCCTGCCCCCCTCACCCTCCCGCCACTTAACTCTACGGTACAAGTCCTAAACTTTTAGTGACAGAAACGATTGCGCTGGAAATAGGTTAGGTTAGGTTTAGGTTAGTGCACCCCCTTTGCGTTACCCGGAACCTGCTGCCCGTTCATCTACCGGTAATCCTTTGGCCGCCTTCCTAATTTCAATACAACAATCTACAGACAAAAAGCAAATGACGTATTTTTTCTTTTGGTATAGCCCGGTACAAAAATGTTTAAAAAAATACGCCAAAATCTAAAATTTTTGATGCGGCCTCCTAGCAACACTTTTTTTACGCGATGCGCATCTCATTCATTCATTATGATACTATTCATAAGTTGTTGATTTTCCCTTCATACCTTCACAGGCTTAGGACCGTAATAATTGAAATTTATGTTGCGAAAAATATTTTCGGGTGAAAACTTGATCTACATTTTTTTACTTCAGAAAGGGGCTCTAAATACGATTCTCAACGCCTATTAAAAAAAATCTTCCTGTAGGTATTTATGCTGCGCTACACGACTAACGGTCGGCCTCTTTTATATGCAACTAAAATACCACAATAATTTACCGAATATTTACATATTAAATATTTATTCTTTACGAAAATGTTTTCACTTCCGCTGTGGTAGAATACGAAACATGATTAAAATATAATCGAACTGTCAATGGCACACGGTATTTGGGAAAATATCTGTCAATGTCAGTTTATCAAGGCCCGGACCTTGACGTTTGGGAGTGCACCATGTCATTAGGCCATGGGGCCCCGCCCTCGGCCTTGGTGTAATCACTGTGTTTTCTGAATCTCACAATAGGCTGGGACAAAATTTGAGATACTTAAATACTACTGTTCATAATTTTAATACCAGACTAAAGCTATACTTGCCGCTTCAGGTAATTCGTTCATAGTTTCGCATTTTTCATAAATTACCACAATCTATTGTTGAAATAATACCTGTGTATAAACAGATAAACTTCAAAATAATTAATTGTATTTAAAGTAGGTAGTATTGTAACAAACAAAACACTTCTCCATTTGCCCCTTCTGAGACTGCTATGACGTCTTAGCACCCCTGACGTCACCGTTAACCTTCACCGAAAACCTATATCCTACACTAGCCGTTTCCCGCGACGTCGTTCGCGTCAATTTCTATTAATAAGAATTCGATTATTTTTGCAACATTGTTCACTGATGCTTCACTCCTATCGGTCGCAGCCTGATGTTATATAGCCTAAAGCCTTAAATGGACTATCCAACACAAAAATAATTTTTCAATTCGGACCAGTACTTCACGAGATTAGCGCGTTCAAACAAACAAACAAACTCTTCAGCTTTATAATATTAGTATAGATGAGTCATTGTTTTATAGTTTTCTCCCCTCTTGCCCTACTTTAGTTTTAATGCGTGTTTCAACAACCTTGGGATGTAGACTTTAGTGGAAACCAATTAATTTCTGGTTAATTTCTAGCATAATGTAGAATGGCACCACCGCTTCTCATCTTATGGGTGTCTTAAGAGGCAAATAAAGGAGTATTGCCTAAATAAATAAATGTGGACGACATCACATACATTGTTCTGATCTGTATATTGTATAGCAAGCACTGTTGGTGCAAATCAGAAACAACGAAGGCACCACAAGCACTCAGACCCGCTTAAATACTTATAGACAATTACTTGCTTTCTACATTGACCCGTCGGTGATTCAACCTGGGACCTCCGGGCAAAGGACACCTTTAAAACCGATGTGTACGCCAGTCCACCACGGAGGAAAGACAAGAGCATCTTGTGTCCACATCTGGCCAAACTAAGATAGCCATGACCAATAATTTAATGTAGTTTCATTTTTAAACTGTTTTAAGCAATTAAATGGTTAGTGTAATTCAGTGGGATACAATTCTTAGCCTACTATTAATATTAAAGTTTGAGAGTATAATAAATTTTAATAAATAATAATAATAATAAATTTTAATAAGTAAAAAATGTAAACTACAATAAATGATAAATGTGGACAACATCACATACATTGTTCAGATCCCAATTTGAATAAATATTTAAAGCATTCGTATTTTGGAAACCAGAAACAACGAAGGTACCACAAACACCCAGACCCGAGAAAATGTAGAAAAACACATTTTTTCTACATTGACGCGTCCGGGAATCGAACCCGGGACCTCGGAGCAGGCGACACCTTGAAAACCGGTGTGTACGCCACTCCGCCACGGAGTATGGATGTATGGACGTCTGGATGTTTGTTGCTCTTTCACGCTAAAACGACTTAACAGATCTGAATGAAATCTGGCACGGTTTAAGCATTATGACTGGAATAACATATAGGATATGTTTTCCCGGGAAAACGTACGGTTCCCGTGGGTTAATTTTAATACATAGTTTTAAATTCTGTGTTTTTCCACATTTTTTCGGGTCAGGGTGTTTGTGGTACCTTCGTTGTTTCTGGTTTCCAAAATACGAATGCTTTAAATAATTATTCAAATTGGGGTCAGAACAATGTATGTGATGTTGTCCACATTTATATTATATTTATTTAAATTCAAAATTCCACGGGTACGAAGTCGCGGGCAATAGCTAGTCAATATTATAAACGTGAAAGTTTGTGAGTATGTATATATGGATATTTTTATTTTATTTTATTTTTATTTATTATGTATTTGGACAACAAAACAAATTACAATCATATATAATCTAAATAATGCAACTACAGCTTCGACCAAGATTGGAATCCTTAGATTGTTGACACATCATCATTATAAGTGCATTTTCACAGAAATTCTAAAACAAGTGTGATAGTGCCCAACAAACTCAGTTGTTGCGATGGATTATTTCTAGGGAAGTAGCCTAACTGCTTTCCTGAATACATTTAATCTAGGATCAAATATATCCAGGCTAGGGTCTTTAATTGACACCGATTTGTAGAACCGACACATTCGAGACAAAGGGTTATAGTACGATGTATTGTTCCTATAAGTTTGTAGTATGAAGGTCTTGTTCTCTCCATATGGATCTGGATGTTTGTTGCTCTTCCACGCTATAAAGACTCAACGGATCTGACTGGAATAATATATAGGATACATATTTTCCCGGGAATATGTTCGGTTCCCGTAGCATAATTTTGATAAATAGTTTTAATTTAACGGATCTGAATCAAATTTGGCACGATGATAGTTTATTAGCTGGAATAACATATAGGCTACTTTTATCCCGGGAAAAGGTACGGTTCCCGTGGGTTAATTTTAACACATAGTTTTAAATTCAATATTCCACGCGGGTAACAGCTAAGTAGGTAGTAATCTAATAAAATTTATTCGGGACTCAAACCACATGCGTAAATATTTATTCATGTGCTCAAACTCTGCCGATTTACGGCGTAAAGCCTTGAATGAATTGGAGACGACACATTAATTGGTTGCTCAATTGATTAGATTAGTCGCCCGGTAAGCGGAAGATAGTGGATTCGAGTCCCAAATAAGGTAGTAGAAAATTTAATTTTCAGTAACTGTATTTTCAATTTAAAGTAATTTGTTTACGAATATACCTGAACACCTTACAATTAATTATGAAACAGCGTAATAAGTATTATGTTAGTTACTTACAACTACTGTGTGACAGTGTGGAAACAAAGGTTTTTTTTAGTATTTAGATGCAATGACATGTTTGTTTGACAAACAATCTAAAAAAACAAAACTGAGGTCGTCAATTTACATGATATTTTCCTTTCGTACGAAGTTCAACTGAAAATTTACATTACACAATACAAGTAAATTTATAATACTTAAGCTGGTACATCGCACCACCCCTATTTTATCATTTATTAAATCCCACAGATGAACATAGGCCTCTTCAAAATGACGTTCATCATCATCATCATCATCCAGCCTATTGCAGTCCACTGCTGGACATAGGTCTCTCCAAATGCACGCCACTTTGGTCGATCCTCGGCTTCTCGCATCCAGCTCCTGCCAGCCACCTTGCGCAAATCATTACTCCACCTGGCCTGAGGGCGTCCTACATAACGTTTGCCGAGACGCGGTCTCCACTCAAGAACTCGTTTACCCTAGCGGTTGTCGGTTCTGTGGCTAATATGGCCAGCCCGTTGCCACTTCAGCTTGCTAATCCGGTGGGCTATGTCGGTAACTTTAGTTCTCTGCCGGAACACCTCATTTTTGATTTTATCCCTAAGAGAAACTCCGAGCATAGCTCTTTCCATAGCCCGCTGAGCGACGTTATGCTATGTATAACCGCTACTTTTAGCAGGCGATTTGGCGATCGCAGAAATAACACACCGCTGTCCACAGAACACGAAATAAAGGTTAGAAAGGCGATGTAGGCGGGGCAGGCCCGCCACAGAAGTTATGAGCAAACGCTTATCCATCTGCCCAAACTTGAGTGTAAGCGATCGCTGTGATTGGCGTTCTTTGAACTCTTTTATGTGCGCGAAAGCTTGTGTTTATTATGTGCATTTGTGTAGTAGTAGGGCGCAATCGGCGACATCAGTTCTCAATGTTCTCATACAAATGGTGCATGACCTTTCTAACCTTTCTCCATGTCCTGTGTAGGTACTCCTTCAGTCACTTCTTACGAAAACCTTTGAATTAGAGCTAGCTTAGGGACAATCCCACTATCTTATATCTCTAACAACGATGTTTCAATTAGTTTCTTAAGGTATGGCTGACAATGTAACCAAGTTTCTTGCGCTGCTTCTTCTCAGCACTTGCCCACTCTTGTCCCGAAGCAGTGGCTTTATATATTAAAGATTTTAATAGATTAAGGAATAATATAAGGAAGTATAAAAGAGCCTCCGATTTTTATTTGATGAAATACGACTAACTGAAATCTTTTTGCTATTGCCTATCGGTTACCACGAACACGTCACCAAAGGGTAGAGGTGGAGCTTTGTTTTGCGAAGATAACATTTTTAAATACAACATTGTTAAGGCTATGCAAAGATGATAAGCATTTATGCTGAAAATGACCTCAATCCTTTACTTTAGGCACCTTTGTTATTTGTTTATTGCATTTTAAAGGTGGTTCTTTTGAAATACATAATTTGTTTTTTCTTGCGTTAATTTTTGATTCAAGTTGCGGCTTCAGCTGTAACCTTTGAAACGATTTGACCTCAAAAACCTTCAAATGGGACAGAGTAGGTAGCACATGATACATGACAAGTGCGAGTCGCTCTCGCCCAATGGTTCCGAACAAAAAATTGTAGGTACGGTCGGAGCCTCTGCCACCTAACCATTTGAAAACGAAAATAGCTTGCAGTTCTACACAAAAACGGAAGTCACTTCAAACAAGAGACGATGCGAGCTACAAGCGATTTCTTGTCTTAAGGTGGTCAGGCGCCAAAGACCTCATACATACCGACCGCTCATACCGTTGCTTAACCTCCATGATTGATAAGGTAGGTACTGTTACAATATACAACCTGTAACTCATATGCAAAATTCGAAAAAAAATATTCAAAAATATTTGCTAAGCAAATCGCGACATCCCTGCGAATAGTTGAAATGACAAACTATTTCCAGCTATTAATCGTAGTGATTGCTTGTTCAGTGCTATAAATAGTCGGGCAATTAGCAAGCAACGCAGTGATTACAGCTGGTTAAAATAAATCCACGCTGTAATGGTGACATACGAGTAATATGACTATAAGAAGATAACAATTGGAAAAACAATGCGCTTTTCATCAATTAACGAAAAAAGTAGACAGATTTTTTTGATTAAAAAAAAGAAGCGGTCTTTGGTGCGTTTTTTTAAAGTTTCGAACAATGGATTTTTTGCCGATTCCATAATGGTTTTGTGTTCGGTGCCTTTTTTAGGTTATTTAAGAAAAATATTTTATGTTGGGTAATAATATCCCTCGAGTTAGTCCTATAAGTATATTACTTACTTTGATGGAGTACTTTCTAACTAAGTACCCAACCGCTTTAAAATAGATTAACACTATTGAATTTACTTTATTTGATATTTTAGCAACTTAATTGCACTTATAATATCAGTATATAAACTTGAAAAATTTTGTCTCAGGCGGGACTCGAACCCGCATCTCCTCGCATGCCGTAATAGCGTAAGAATATGCTTGAAAAATTCGCGCCGTGTCGCAGAGTCTCGGTGGCCTAATGGTATGGCGCCCGCCCGGCATGCGAGGAGATGCGGGTTCGAGTCCCGCCTGAGACAAAATTTTTCAAGTTTATTAAATTGCAATTGCAGCATTATCCTTCAGCCTTAAACATGAGTAATGACTGTTTCAGTGAATCCATATTGAATGACACTGATGTGGTGTGGGATGGGCGATGCAATTTTTATAATTCGCAGCCATTTGCGCGCGGGAGCGCTCATTAGCGTCCGCAGGCGACAATCGCGCAAATTAAATGCGCCTGCGCATTCATGTAGCTGATACAACGATAGGGCTACTTGCGGTCTTGTTTTTAGCATGAAACTGGAAAAGCGTGAGATAATTTCTATCGAATCGAGATTTTTCATCCGAATTTTGCCATAACCGTCACGCATGGCTTGCTGACGGGTTGGCGATCGCAGGTGGCCATTTATAAAAAGACTACGCTGGTACGCTCCGTTTTCTGTCAGTGCTTCTTTAGTGGCTAATTACGATACCTGTGAAAGAGAAGTGCACCAAAATCCTTACTACTTACAATCCACTGACATTATAAATGCGAAAGTGACTCAGACTGCATGTCCTTCTATCTGATTGTCTTTCTGTTTGTCTGTCTGTTGCGATTTCACGTCATGTCTAAACTATTAAATTGATTTCGATGAAATTCTATACGAAGATAGATTAGACCTTAATTTATCATTTATTTCAGGCAACAGAGTAAGAAATACAGGCCTATAAAATAAATACCTTACAGACTAACATACATACAATACAGGTATCAAGATAAATTACAAAATAAATTTAGAAAGATAAAAACAATAAGAAAGACATAAAATTTTGTATCCTACATACAGCTGGTCAATGGTTATAGGTTTCCGCCAGCGTGATACAGCATGTAGTTCCACGAGCACACAGTGCAGTGGCGCGGGCGTGCACACCATACATGCCAATAATCACTGCATACCTTGACTACTACGTCTAACTAAATAAAATACCGATCACCAAATTACTTCTATAGTTAAATACAACTTAGGTTCTGCATACTCTACCCATGTGCACGCCTCTGCGAGCACAGCCGCGGGCAAAAAGCTGGTTGCTTATAGTATAACAGTTCGAATCTCATTCTTTTATATTTCTGTAAAATACTAATAGTAACCTCGCCACAAGCTATAACAGTATTAAGTGCGCCTGCGCATGTCTGCAACAAACAGTATCGAATGTCTTCAGACCATCAGTCCTTCCTAATTGGCTTCAACGCCTACGTACACGTGGACGGTAGAAACAATATAAGAGTTTATGTCGTTAAAATGCTTGTTTATGCTGGCGGAGATGCGAGTGTTAATCACTATGAAATTGATAGTCTCACGAGTATGAGGCACTAAAAGATTTTTCAGTTCTTTTACCAAGGTACTTAGTATAAGTAGAAGTATTAAAATAACCAGGGTCGGATTAACACAAAAGCAAATTTCAAGGATTTATGGAAAAAATGTACCTGTTTTTTTCTATGTTTAGGTAGTTTAAAAACTTTCAGCCAAAGCCTGTGTTTTTATTTTCTGCACCCATCCCGATATTAGTGATTTATTTCAAGCTTTTCGTCTTCCAAATTTAACTTTTTAACTATTTTGAAGGTCAACTTAATATTTTTGGTGTAGATATTGTGTAGAAATCAAAAAAAAGGAAGCGTCCCGAACTCGATTCCCGTTGGGTTCTTTTAGGAACTGGGTTAATAGGCTTAGTTTTGGAATGGAGGAGGTTTAGTTATAAGCCTTCGGAAGGCACGTCAATCTGTCGGTTCCTACCTCTGTTCCAAGATGAAGTTGTAAAAACAAGTCATTTTAGTGGCCTGTACCAGCGGCATGGAAGACTCTGGCACCACCAGACTATCTTTATAGATGGTTATCCATATCAAAAAAATAAGAAGTATTAAGTAAATACTTACACTGTTGTTGAAAGGAAAAAAGAAGTCGATGCAACTCAAGAAAACCATCCTCTAAACAAAACCCAACACAACACAACAACCACAAATGAGTCATTTACTAGAGTTGCATTTAATAAGAGAAAGAGAGATCTTGAGCATTTGCTTGCATATTCCCAACTCAAATCAAATCAAATCATTTATTTGTGAAACGTTTACTTAAAATAATATATATCACATTTCTATAAATACTGTCATTCTTGATCTGCGAAAGTCCACATAGTTGCAAGATCAATTTGCGACAATGATTCATGGCCCTAATAGCTGATGTATTGTGTTGATATCACAGTGCCTTGTTAAGGCCAATTAGCAAAGGATATAAATAAAGTTGGTAAAACACTCAGCTCTTACATCACTAAGGCAGAAATTACGTGACAATTGCTGTACCTTGTGGAGTACTTACCTACGTATGCTCTCTAAACTTGAGAACCCAGGTAGTTATATGTATAATAAGATGTTTTTATTATTTATAAATCTGACGTATTTTCCTCTCTACATTATATTTAAATCCCGTATCGTACTTACAACAAAAATGTAAGAAAATATACATATTACCCTACACACATACATTTACACTTATTCATTTTTTTAAATTTATTCTTTTATTCAAGGGTTTTCAGTTTCAGTTATAAACGATGTAACTAACCCAGATATGTTTTATTTACATAGATTTCACTTATATTTACAACCCAACCCCTAAACTTGTAATTTTAATCCCGTCATCAGCTGACTGATTCACTCCACTTCCGAATGCGAGTCTAATTAGACAATCGCCTTTAATTGAGGTTGCGACACAAGACTATTTGGAAATTATGTTTGAGGGTCATGTGGAGGTACTTGAGTATTCGCTCGGTAGGAGTTCATTACAGCTTTTGTTTTCTTATTGCTGTAACGAAAAGTTTTACGAACGAATTAAAAATTACTACGTTTGGAATATTAATTTTAATTTTTACCTAATCGATAGAAATGATGGTTTCGTCCTAGCTAGTCCTTTACGTACATACTATATACACTAGACAATAAATTGTCGTGACATTTTAGTAAATGCCTTAATCTTTTCGTAAACATAACTATTTTAACAATACGCTGAAATCAATAATGACAGAGTTTCTTTCGTTACTTCTTCTCGGCACTAGCCCACTTAGCAAATGCTAAATTAAAATAGACTGACATAAGTTTTACTGATTCTACTAAACACAAAATTTTCCACTAGGTCCGTCAACATGTAACATATAATTTTATACTTCTTCCTTTCTACAAGTCTCTGAAAATCTATACATATATTTTGTTAGTTGAATTATCAAAACTTACGCCAAGCAAGCTAAAACAAGTTTAATCCAGTGTAATCGTATGAACACTAGTGACAATAAGACCTTCTTTTATTTGAACCATTTAGTGGATGATTTGACGTCTAAATCTAAATTCTTGCAGCGTGAATCGCGAGTAAAAAAATGCTCCTAACCTGATTAAATAGCTAGTCACATATTTTACATATTTACATGCTTCTGAAAACACATTAGAGCACTAAGTTTACTTCTTACTAACCACATAAATGCGAAAGTTTGTATTAATTTTTGTTTCTTACTTTTTATAATCTGATCTCAATGAAAATTTCTTAAATAAACTTGAGCGCCTCCAAAACTTCTGCATTCGCATTGTGTATGGTCTGCGAAAGTACGACCATGTCTCAGAATACCGAGCGCTTCTAAACTGGCTACCATACGTCGTCGGCGTGATTTCTACGTTCTTTCCTTTTTGTATTCTATCTTATTTAATCCAAATTCACCGCCATATCTAAAGGAACGTTTCCATTTTCTGCAGTCAGCTCTTGGTTATGAAATGCGGTCATCCAATAAACTCTGTCTCTCATTTCCTCCTCATTCTTCTCACGCCTATTCACAGTCTTTCACTGTCCAATCCGTTCGGCTATGGAACTCTCTGCCGTTGTTTATTCGGCAGTCTGAAACACTATCGATTTTTAAAAGCAAACTTAAAACTTATCTCCTATCACTCTAAAATTCTTTTCCTACCTCTATTTTCCTTTAAAATTTTGAATACAAGTTCGTTAGTTTTTTCAAAGTATTGTTGTTTTGTATAATGTATTTATTGTTTTTTATTTTATTTTTTGTGTATATTTATTTTTATTTGTATGTATGTATATTGATATGGTAGAATATGTATTTTATTATTTATTGTATTATTATTTTTAACTACATATTTAATATTTACTCGTAAGAACTCTTCGCCGCCTTCTTCACTCTTTTCCAATTCAACTGTCCTTTTCTGATGTTGTCTGGAAGAGATCGATTCCAGCGATAAGACCGCCTAAATTGTACAGCTTTAAATGTATTTTTTGTGATAAAATCCTGTATGGTGTGCAATAAAGAGTATTTATGTTAATATAATAACGACAAAGGCCTCCATAATTGAATTCAAGTTACCACAGCAATGATGGGTGCAGGCATAATCACCACGCTTGCCAAATGCGGGTTGATCACAAACCCGAGCATTGTTCGAAAATTCGAAATGCTTGTTGCCTGAGGCTCAGCAACACGATGTCCGTATATTTGAATCCATATCTCTATCACTCATACCGATGTCCTAAAGTATCAGAAAGGGACAGATATATCCGTAAATACTAGCTTAGTGTTGCAGAGTATGGCATCAGACCCGAGCATCAGGACCCTGAGGTCTTGGCCTGGTATTGAAAACACTAGACCAACGGGGCGTTGAAGTAAGGGCCTATGACCATCCCAATGCAGGGCAAATGCCTCCATCATCGAATTCAAGTCACAGATACAATATGAGTAAAGGAATCATCAGGACGCTAGCCAAATACGGTTTTTGTGATCTTTGCCCGGTACTTAGGTAAGCTACTATATAGACCAACGGGACCAACTCCTACATTATCCCTTTCATTTCGGCCGACACAATCATGTGCCTGGCCGCTTCTCACCTGCCCCCCACCCTCGAACGGCGACCCAAGCCGAGGTCCGAGCCTACAGAGGCGCCCTTGAGGTCGCTGTCCGATCCCCCCTCCCAGATCGGGCCCGCCAGAATGGAGCCCGACCGTGATCCGGCATGCCACGGCATCTCCGGTTCCGGCGGCGCCACCACTGGTGGGTTCGCCATTTGGTAGGGTGCTCTTAGCACCCCACACTGGCCCGATCACGCCCGCTAGTATGGGCCCCGGTGCGAGCGAGCCTGAGGCTTCGCTTCGCGAAGCCTCACCCTCGGCCGCACCGGAGTACCGCTAGCGTGGCGGACCTAGGCTGAGCGCCTTCAGCGCTCGCCACACTCTGCCCGGTTTAACTGATTAAAGCCTCCTATATGGGGTTTCAGTGATAGGTCTGTCCAAAAAAAAAAAAAAAAACCTACATTATAACCACAAAACAACACCCTTTGTCGTTATGACAGCGAAAAAGAACTAAGAACAGTGTTCAAGCCTTACCATCTTCAAGCTTCAGCTCTGCCGCGGCCTTCCTTGCGTCCGCGGTGGAGATGTCGTGCTCCACGAAGTACTCCTCGTACCTCACCTCCAGAAGGCCCTCGCCGGCGCTCCACTGGTCGGAGTGGTTGACGCGGGTGGCGTTCACGCGGCCCGTGCCGACTGGTTTGGATGCTGCCGCGTGTCGGACCTGATACAATTGAAAGAAGAAAGAAAATATTTATTTGACACAACAACAAACTCAAAGCACAAACAATTGGATCAGTGGTAGTAAACGCTGCTTCTGAGCCATGGGTCGCGGGTTCGATCCCCGCACAGTACAATTTTTTGTTTTCATGAACATGTCTGTTTGTACTGGTCTGGGTGTTTTTCTATGTATTATAAGTATATTTACAAAATATATATATATATAAGTATGTTTATCGGTTGTCTAGTAGCCAATACGACAAGCTTCGTAGTAGTTGCTTAGTTTAGGAATAGATGGCTCTGTGTGGCAAAGTGTGGCATGTCTAAAAATATTTAATAAAAAAAAAAGGAAATAAGTGTCAAAAAGGTTTCCGCTCAGCATTTGAATTACTTAGTCGTGACAGCAGAGGCTTATCTCAACGCCGCGCTGGTTTTCAGCAGGGCCCTTGATGTTGGAAGCGTGAGTGTGACAGAGGTAATTAGACCTACCAGGCCATTACACAATACTTCAGCCGACCCCCGAAATCTGTACCAGTGAATAAAGTTCCGAAGCCTGGCCGAAGGAAAACGGCAACTCCCGATAAGTCGATGCGCCTGCCGGCGTTACACGGTACTCTTAAATAAATAAATAAATATTTCAGACATGCCACACTGGGCCACACAGAGCCATCTAGTCCCAAATTAAGCTACTATTAAGTACCCTGTCGTATGGGTACTAGACAACCGATAAACTTACTTATGTACTTTTTTTTTGTAAATACAGTACAAACAGACATGTTCATGCACACAAATTTGTACTGTGCGGGGATCGAACCCGCGACCCATGACTAAGAAGCAGTGTTTACTACCGCTGATCCAAATGGTCGTCTCTCTTTATCTTTAGAAATGAATAAAATTGAAGTGTATGTTTTTTAATTTCAAATTAATAGCTTTTCGCGAAAGTTAAATGAAAGTATGAACAGTATACTGGCTGTCTGTTTCGGTAAACATGATGACGGGACTTTCTCTCACAGACAGCTACAGCTAATGTTATTAGGAGTAACTAAAGCTACTTTTATTTTAGAAAAACAAGAGGGTAAAATAAGCCACGCACCGTGCAGCTAGTAAAAATTTAAAAGAAAACTAACGACCAAATTGAAAAGTACCTATCTCCTAACACCTACATCGGTGTTATTTACGTACCTAAACAGTTACTCACACAGACTCACGCACTTCATCACTCACACACCATTTTTCTTGTATTAGACAAAGTTTTTTTTAAATCCATACAGCAAGTCACAGCAAAGTCAGAAACCAGATTAACCTTGAAGGATAATCATATTAGGAAGTTTGTTATTTACAGCCGCGCATATGTTTACCTATAGTCTAAAATGGCAATAGTGCTTAAAATGGTGGGGTGGAACTTACCAGCACCTCTGGCACCCTGAAGATGACGTCTCCAGCGACAACAGCCAGAAACGGCAAGACGGCCCACGCCGCCACCATCCCATCGCACTCTTAGTTCAGCACAACCCGCACTGGAACAAACACACAGAATATTAATGAACTCGTCGCTTCAAGAGATCACAAAACATCTTATCTGTGGATGTGCATTATGGCCACATTAGGTACCTAAGTTTTGAATTTACTAAATTCATTATCGTTATAAAAACGACGATTTATAACATCACCAAACAGTTTCTACCAACACTTCAAAAAACTGCACAGGAAACCTCAGTCAAAACACAGCTTTGACTTTATGAGACAAAAGTTATAAATTTGCCATTGCTGGATAATATTTGTTATACTTACTAAAATATATTTACTGAAATAGAGGTTTGCATATAAACATGCGAATTTAACTGGTAAATGATCCTTAAGTCATAAACCACATAGTTTTTTTCCCAGGTTTCCTGTATTACATTCCAAAGTATTCCTTAATCGTTATTACAGCCCAAAGTTTTAAGAATTAATTTCTCTCATCACATTCATCCAAATTTCACCAACGCATTAGAAAGTGCATATTAGCGCAGGATGCGCCTGCGCACCCAATGTCATATGCCCCATTACCGCCTCATTGTTGGCGGTTCGTATTCCCGGCCCGTCTCGAGTTCGATGTCAGCCTTCTAAGAAGCCAGTGCATTGCAAAGGACACTGCACTAGATGCTTCAATAAAATGTTAATAGTTCCTTTGTTCTATTTCATTGCAAATACATTTTGCACGTGTGGTATGGTGTCGGCACGTTAAATAGCACCCGTTCTTTTTCTGTGGATTTGTAAGAGGCGCCTAAAGGAATGTCAATTCGAGACGAGCAGCAGCGTCAGCGTCAGCGTCATTCCACCGTTGGTCAAACTTCGATCGCGAACCCGCCTGCCAAGCGTGGCGAATATGCCAAAATTCTACTTGTGGTGGGGGCTCTGCTCAACAGTGAACTGAAATAGGCTGGTGTTGATGAAGACATTTGGCACTGTAACATAACTCACAGACATCCCTCAAAGGTGCATTAAAGCATAAAAGATCTTTCTTCTTCTTATCGCATCTTTCCAAGATAGTCTGGTGAGAGTTTTCAAGCCGCCTACTGCAGGCCTCGTAGACGTGACTTTCTTCACACAGATCCGTTTACCCGTTTCAACTTGAATAAGGAACAATTAACCATCCAAAATTTTGCATTTATAATATCAGTAATATTATTTACCGCTTTCATTACAGATCTTTTCATCTTCACTTCCTCAAGTAGGTATGTTACAAACATCATAAAAATTTACAATGATTAAGAAATAGGTATGAATTGTACAACGTTGACAGACAGATATTTTGCTTGCAATTGAACTAACTCAACAAAGTAGCCTTTAACCATGTGGTATACCAAGTCACGTATCATGGAATAGGTCAGTCACATTGGCGTTTTCAACGGAGGTGAGCAAATTGCAGTATTTGTATGCAGCTCGTGTGTCCCTCACAACGCGACTCAACGCGTCTGCGCGTGCGCCTGTGCTAAGTCCTGCTCATTTACCAATAGGGAGACGAGGACAGAACTAGTTTTTCTAAACTTAAACTCAACTTCTGCTAATCAAGATTGAAATATAAGCACCACAAAGGATTTCATACGGTGGCATCTATACATACTTATAAAATACTGACTGACTGCCTGACGGATCAACGCACAGCCTAAACCGCTGATCGTAGTGACCTGAATCTTATAGGGTGTGTTCTTTGTATGATGTAGGCAACCGATAAGAAAGGATTTTCCGAAATTCTACCACTAAATGTGACAGAATGAGTTTGTATGGGACTATTTGAATACATGGTACAATGTTTGTAAGCATTCTTTGACAGAATTGATGGAACACGTGTTTCGTATTTTATTAAATCGCGTACTAATTTGCGAGCAGCAGAAAGTAGTATTAAAATAAAGACTGAAACAGGTACGGAGGAATGGAGCGCAAATCGCGTTGTTAACCGTTATCAAAAGTTCTAAACACATGCCGGAAGCCCTGCGTAATACAAAGTTTTTCGTTGTTCCTTGTATTGCGGTCGTATGGTGCTTAGATTGCTTACACCCCTATAGGTATAATTCACACACACACACACACACACACACACACACACACACACACACACACACACACACACACACACACACACACAAAACAGACAAATAGAGTCGGACTTGTCAAACGAGAGTTCCGTATAAATTTGAAGGTACGTAATTGTAAATATTTAAAAATTTTGTCTCGCAGTTTTATCCGAGAATCGTTTTGCCCTTCCTAACCCCGATTTGTAACGATAGTAAGAATAAGAGTTTATACTAGTCAATACAGCAAACACCCTGGTACTCCTCATAACCAACTGTTCAACAAACCACTTAATCATAAACCCAAATATACCAAGGTTACTACAAAAATACATTTAGCCGAACATTTAAATACACATTGTTACACATTGTTTTCGTAGCATAAAATATAAGAGGCGCCCCATATTGTGGATGTGGACATCAAACGCGCGCTGATTGCTATTGCTGTGGATTTACAAGGCTGCGCGTGCGCAGGGTAGAGTGCTGGGTGTAACGATACTAAACGTTTGTCATGGGCGTTGTTATTTAAGTATATTTTGCTACTGTTTGCTATTGTTTGTTGGTCTTCGTACTTCGTACAATATTTTAATGTGAAAGTTTCGATTTATGTTTATGACACTATCAGGCTATAAACAGAACAGACAGGCTGGATTCGCACATAGGCTAGTATTTACTCCGGGGAAAGGTATGGTTTCTATGTATATGATAGTATCAAATGCCATGTGAAGTCGCGGTAGCAGCTAGTTTAATTTGTAAAATCTATTGCTGTCGCGCTGCAGTGCCAAACGCCTTCACCGCAGAGTGTGATAGAGACAACTGCTTCTTGGACCGAAGATACGAGTACCTACTAAAAGCACACCAAATCAGCGTTTCGTAGTCCCCCGATTACTTTTCCAAAACTAGACAGATTTAAATACTTATTTCATTAAAAATTAAAGAAAGGCTTTGGCCGTGTTCGTATGTTTTCCTTTTTCTTCTAAAATTTGGCCAAATTTGTTTTCTGGGTGCTTGAACACAGCGGAAAATCTGGCGAATTTTTTGATTTTTGAGGGCTCATATATTTTTTATCAATTAATTTATGAAAAAACAGAAACATAGAAACATGTTAATAGTCGCCATAGATTTTTGTAATAAAAATTATTGCTCTACTGGCTTTATCCAGGGAGGAAACAGGGGACTACGTTTGTATGGAAAAACGGCCCTTGTGTTTCCTCTTAAGCATTAAAGAATAGGCACATCAAGCTCTTTTGCACTGTAAAGACTTAAATACAAAGGCATCGCCTATCAATTAGTGGGTCAGTAGGGCCACGCAGGGCTCCATGCGCCGGCGCACGTAGCAAAGATTAACATGTATAGGGCCGTTAGAAGGATGCACCTGGCTTTAAAATGCGTTATAGGAACAGGCTTATATTGGTAGATTTGTTTTTTTTTTTGTTGGAGCATTTGCAGAAGGTTGTTGGTTCAGGTCCCATCTCAAGCAGTGGATTTTTTTAATCCAAGAAACTGTATTTTCAATTTATATTAGATTCGTTATTTTATGAGTTCAATAAAGTCTATGAAATCAATAAAGTCTCATTAAAACAAGACCTATAGAATCTGTGAGATCCCAAGTTTACTCCACGGCCACCACTTTGAAGTCGATGGCAAACAATAAATCGCTGAAGATCACACACCGACTGCACCGACTCGAAATTGCTTAGTATGACAACAGATAATATAATTTAAGACTTATTTCACGATTTTCGTGGGACCAATTTATTGTCAAAAGAGTTTTATTAATAAGCAATAGTTTTAGATGAGATATTGAATACTGCGGTTTTTTAAAATGGTAGAGGCATTTTCAAAGTACAGTTACTGTTCACCTGTTTGAGTCATGTTCAGTGGGTTCTTATCTGACTCATACTTTATTTCATTGAAACCTTGACTCTATCTCAAAGAATAGTCATCTCCTCCCTTAGGATTTCATACTTTTAGAGCGCCTATCGATTTTATAGGCATTACATTTTTACGACGATATTTATGACTGTGTTAACAGCATCCGAAATGTTTGGAGATAATGTACACTCAAGGACTGTTCTATAAATGGCACGATATTGCTATTTATATGATGTGCTATTCAATGGAAAGAAGTGTTTGGATGACTCACTCTTTTTATAAATTGTATCTAGTTACACAAAGAAAAACATTACTCTGGGATTGTGGGATCCAGGGTGGTGTCCAGGTACTTTTTGTAAAAGCCTAGCTAAGGTATCCGTCTCACACAATATATTATGTTGAAACTGTATGTTTTTGTCATCTATACTTATAATATTATAAAGCTGAAGAGTTTGTTTGTTTGTTTGTTTGTTTGAAGGCGCTAATCGCAGGAAGTACTGGTTCGAATTGAAATTTTTTTGTGTTCGATAGTCCATTTATTGAGGAAGGCTTTAGGCTATATAACATCACGCTGCGACCAATAGAAGCGAAGCATCAGTGAAAAATGTTGCAAAAATAGTCACTATCGTAATAACAGAAATTAACGCGGACGAAGTCGCGGGCAACAGCTACTAAGGAATAAAGGTTTATTATTATCCCTTTTTTTCCTATGGGTGTCATGAGAGGCGCTAAAACAGCAATGCCAGAAGTGGACAGGCAGCGTCTTCTCTTCACTATTAGGTACATAGGTACTGTGATCGATCACCAACCCGCCTGCAAAGCGTGGCGATTAATGCAAAATCCTCTTGTTACAGATACATACATACATACATATTATAACGCCTCCTTCCCAACGGGGTAGGCAGAGACCAAGGCCTTCCACTTACTACGATCCTGGCATACATCTTTCGCTTCTTCCACATTCATCAATCTTTTCATGAATGCTCGTCGGTTTAGAGTACTCTTGACCTGACCTTGATCGTGGTAAGTTCGTCTAGGCCTTCCTCTTCCAACGTTCCCTTTCACACTCGTCTTATAGATCTGTCTAGTCATTCATCCTCTCTACATGCCCAAACCATCTAAGCATCCCTTTCTCAATCTGTGTGACAATATCTTCTTTCACACCACAACGTTCTCTTATCACACTATTTCTTATCCTGTCACTTAATTTCACTCCTAACATACTTCTTATTATAGCGCTCTCATTTCTACTGCATTTATTCTACTTTCATGCTTTTTCTGCCATACCCAACTTTCACTTCCGTACATGAGTGTTGGAACCAACACCCGTCTATGCACAGCCAGACGAGCTTTCGTAGAAATCTTCTGGCTATTCATAAAGGCGCGCAGCGCACCATTTACTCTGTTACCAGCATTTACTCTCCTTTCAATATCACTTTCATACTTTCCGTCCCTAGTAAACATCGACCCCAAGTATACAAACTCATTCACTTGCTCCAGTTCATTACCACCAATCCGAATACATACTTCTGTCATGCTCTCTTCCTTTTCAAACACCATAACTTTAATAAAATATTATAGATTAATAGATAGATATTAACATAATTATTATTTTAAAAGGCGCAAGTTAGGTCATCCTAATTTCAAATAACTCAAGGTTAGGTTATTAGCAGGACCGTAACACTCACGACTTTGACCTTTAATAGATATGTTTTGTCAACTTTATTCATTTATTTATCATTTACAGGTAAAATCGTGACAGCTTACTTAGTAAGTAGGTACCTAAATATATTACATGCGCATGCGCAGTACAAGTTTACTTATCAACACTTTTAAGTAAGCATATTTATTGTTTCATGATTCACAAATCACATTGCTTTATTGATCTGATTTATTGTTCTAAGCTCTTAACATTTGTAGCTACATAGGTACTTACTTCTTTACTACGCGACGTATGAAAATATTTTTACCACGCTTTTATTTAGCTTGGGTTGTATCTATGTATGAATGTATGTATGTAATGAAAATATTTTTACCACGCTTTTATTAGCTTGGGTTGTATCTATGTATGAATGTATGTATGTAATGGAATCTTTGAGCATATTTACCAATTTCTAGAAGTTTGATTAATTTGAAACTTTGCACACGTATCGAGGACCGATGACAATGCAATAATTTAATAACAGTTTCCCAGTTTTCCTCTGTAAGAGGGAGTAAAAGAGATAGAGCTAGCGCGCGATCTGTATCAATTACGATTCCTGCATAGCTTTGGACTTACAGTCGATAAAGAAGGAATCAAATCTTATAAACTAAACTAAAAAGTAAAAAATAAATTATAGTTTAAAAAACTAAATGAGCACGCTTTTAAAACAGATTGAACCAAAAAATTAAAAATAAAACTGTAGTAATCAATTGAAAAATTCATATTATTGTACTAAAAGCGTGGGGGGCTTGATTTAGATTGTTGTAAATATTTTATCAATAATTTACTATATCTGTGGATATCATAACAAGCACCCCACGCTTTTTGTACAATAATATGTTTTTTTTAATTGATTACTACAGTTTTATTTTTAATTTTTTAGTTCATTCTGTTTTAAAAGCGTGGTTTTTTGGTTTTTTAAACTATAATTTATTGTTTAAACTATTTCTCATATACATGCAAAAATAAGCGAAGATATAAGTACTGTAACATACCCCCCCTTTTCATAGAGTTTAAACTTACAAAATAAACCCCGTTGAATAAACAATTAAATAATTTGGCAGTGTGATCGTCTAGATATAATAGTAGGACCGTACGTTGTGTGAGAGTAGTAAGCCTGATTCTTTTAGAGGTACGTAGATGTTCAATTAGATATTCTTCAAAAGTTAAATCTGAATTGTTATGCAACCTGGCATCGACTGAACCTACAGATATTTACCTAATATAATTATTTGATGTTAATTAATTTTACAACTTAATGAATAATTCACCAAAGTAGAAAACTACTAGATTAAGCTAAAATCCTTGCGTTGGGCTCCTTTGAAAGTGTTTTAAACCATACTCCAACAGTAAAACAAACCTAATCCGAAAATGCCGATCACTCCTTTAAATCAACCTAATCAGATGGGTTTCAATTAAATTAAATAAATTCAGTCTGAACGAACCGGACAAAATTAATTAAACATTGTTTCTAATTCAAACCCTCAAACTAATCCGAAAATACCGAACACTCCTTTAAAGGTCCATAATGAAATCAGTGGTCGACCTTAAAAGCCCTCGGCATTATCACATCAGCTCGGATCAAGAGGATTTGATTAATTGAAACAAACTCAAGATCCTACTGTAATACAAACAAATCTGAAAATACCGAACACTCCTTTAAAGGTCCATAATGAAATCAGTAGTCGACCTTAAAAGCCCTCGGCATTATCACATCAGTCTGGATTAAGAGGATTTAATTAAACGGGAAAATTCAGGATCCTACAGTAATTTGAACTAATCCGAAAATACCGAACACTCCTTTAAAGGTCCATAATGAAAGCAGTGGTACGACCTTAAAAGCCCTCGGCATTATCACATCAACCCAGATTAAGAGGATATTAACAACTTGAACAAGTCCAGACTGAACCAATCAGAAGGAATTCACATAAATATAACTATTTTAAAATTAGATCCTACAGTAATTCAAACTAATCCAAAAATACCGAACACTCCTTTAAAGGTCCATAATGAAATCAGTGGTCGACCTTAAAAGCCCTCGGCATTATCACATCAGCTCGGATTAGGAGGATTTTAATTAAATAATAAAATGTAGAAGGAACCCATCGGAAGTAATTTGAAGAAGTACTATTCTAAACTTAGATCCTACAGTAATTCAAACTAATCTGTAAATACCAAACACTCCTTTAAATCAACCTAATCAGATGGGTTTCAATTAATTTAAATAAATTCAGTCTGAACGAACCGGACAGAATTAATTGAACATTGTTTCAAATTCAAACCCTGTATTGATTCAAACTAATCCAAAAATACCGAACACTCCTTTAAAGGTCCATAATGAAATCAGTGGTCGACCTTAAAAGCCCTCGGCATTATCACATCAGCTCGGATCAAGAGGATCTGATTAATTGAAACAAACTCAAGATCCTACAGTAATACAAACAAATCCGAAAATACCGAACACTCCTTTAAAGGTCCATAATGAAATCAGTGGTCGACCTTAAAAGCCCTCGGCATTATCACATCAGTCTGGATTAAGAGGATTTAATTAAACGGGAAAATTCAGGATCCTATAGTAATTTGAACTAATCCGAAAATACCGAACACTCCTTTAAAGGTCCATAATGAAAGCAGTGGTACGACCTTAAAAGCCCTCGGCATTATCACATCAGCCCAGATTAAGAGGATATTAACAACTTGAACAAGTCCAGACTGAACCAATCAGAAGGAATTCACATAAATATAACTATTTTAAAATTAGATCCTACAGTAATTCAAACTAATCCAAAAATACCGAACACTCCTTTAAAGGTCCATAATGAAATCAGTGGTCGACCTTAAAAGCCCTCGGCATTATCACATCAGCTCGGATTAGGAGGATTTTAATTAAATAATCAAATTTAAAAGGAACCCATCGGAAGTAATTTAAAGAAGTACTATTCTAAACTTAGATCCTACAGTAATTCAAACTAATCTGAAAATACCGAACACTCCTTTAAAGGTCCATAATGAAATCAGTGGTCGACCTTAAAAGCCCTCGGCATCATCACATCAGCTCGTATTAGGAGGATTTTAATTAAATAATAAAATTTAGAAGGAACCCATCGGAAGTAATTTAAAAAAAGTACTATTCTAAACTTAGATTCTACAGTAATTCAAACTAATCTAAAAATACCGAACACTCCTTTAAAGGTCCATAATGAAATCAGTGGTCGACCTTAAAAGCCCTCGGCATTATCACATTAGCTCGGATTAGGACGATTTTAATTAATTAATAATAAAATTAACAATAAAATTTACTTTGGTAGACTATTCAAAATTATCCGGCATGAAATTTAATAAGTATTTTATAAAATGTTAACATAATTAATAAACAAAATCACACTACATTCCAGTCTCAGTCTTTTGATTAAATGGTATAATAAGATCTAATAACCTAATGATAGATGTCTAAAAATAGCTCAATTAATAACCTTTAATTAGGCCAATTTGACAAATTTAAATTAATGAAATAACTTTCAGAGTGAGGAAATCTATATACTTCTAGGATTCTATGAGCATGGTTCTCCATCTTATGCCCTAATAAATTCATTGAAAGTTATTAAAATTAAGAACCATTTAATTTTAATATAAAAATTAATTGCCGTTTGGCTCCCTTGACTACTCATATTCTGGTAAATTAGAGACAATCTTACATGAGTATGTAACCTGTTATTAAACTGTCAATCTACAAATTACAAACTACTCATAAAAAAATATAAAATAAATCATTTGAAATAGGTTTACATCTAGTACAAATTGGAATCATTGAATTTAACTATATAATTCATACAAAATATGATTAGCAGTCAAGCTATGTGTGCTTTATTTGTATTCTGGTTAAGCTAAAACAAGAAGGTATTTAATCTGAAATAAAATTCTTGGAAATTTTGAATAATTTAAAACTAATTAACAATTGAAATCAAATTACTATATTTCACATAAAATCTGAATAGCGGATAAGATAACTTTATTTGTATTTTGTTAAGTCTAAAACAGGCATCTATCTAATTTGTTATATTATATGCTATGTAATTCATGAATTATATAGATATTATAAGGAAGAGGCAAATTCAACCATGTGAATGCCCGGTCTGTAGTGTGACAGAAAGAGAAACTCCGAGTAGCCCCGAGACTTGTGACTCGGGTGTAGGTTTTAGAGCTCTTTACGTTAACAACACTCACCTTCACTACTCGTACCGTGTTTCTCTCTCTTCCCAATCAAATCTGGCTGCAAATGCAGATTTAGGTATTTGATGAGATTAGGTACACAACTTTCAGACCAAATCCTTTCAACAAGTTATACATTAAATACATAACTATTTTATGTTAACTCATTTAGAAGATTATCATAATATTTGATTTGTTTCAAAAATATCAATATAAATTTTATCAGAAAATGACCTACCTACTTACCAATAAATTAACGATTGAGATCAATTAATGTTCTCATATAAGATATGAGTAGCGGTTAAGATAACTTTACTTGTAGTTTCCCAAGTCTAAAACAAATATGTAAGTATGTAATCTATTATACATCTCAGTCAAACTGCTAATTGCCTATTATCAGAAAATAACTCAAAATTCTTAAAACTCACTTATTGTTTTGCAATTAGAGATGCTTTAATTAGTAAGTATGTTCAAAGATAGTTGCTTTAAAGTTTGTGACAGTTCATTAACTGTTCATTAATAAGATTATGGCTTTTTTATCTGCAGTATATAAAACACAAGTTAATAACTATAAATTAAGCCATAACTTAAAATATTATAAGATCAAACTTTATCTGTCTTCTTCATTCCGGCTATTACAAAATAAATAGAATGTTGAAGTAAATAGATAAAATTTAAATAATAGTCTTTCTAACTAAACAGGAATGGTAAGACAATTGCATATTATTTAGAGCCAGATAACATTTGTGTAAGTGATTTAATTGTTATTAATTTTCTAAAAAAGGTTAAGGTTATTGACATTTGTTGGGTTCTATGGATTTTAATAGAAATAAGATAAACCCCACAGGTCTTGATTGAGAACAACTTTGCAAAAGTTTCATAGAAGTTGTTATAGATTGTTAATATAGTTGTCATTGAATTGGTAATCTTACAATTGTACTAAAATCACTGGCCAAACACTCACCATTAACATTATGGCATACCTTTTCCCTAAGCATCGCTGACTCTTATGTACTTTCTTACCAGGACTTCTTTTACACTTCCTAAACTAGGAAAGTACGCGAGGCTCTTCAATTTCTATGCTAGCTTGCATAAACAACTATAAAATTATAATTCAAGGTTGCTGAAACCTTTTAACTAGCCGTGTAATTGATAAAAATCATATCGCACTTATTATTACAATATCTCAAACAATTTATCCTGACTCAACAATCACATAGTTTTCTCACAAACTTCCACTTTTGGCGCAATTCCCAGCGCGTCCCTTTGAAGACGTCAAAACCAAAGAGTATGTAAGTCAAAGCTGTCAAACCGGCGCGGCGGTCCTTGGATTCGTCCATTGAGCCAAAAACCAAAATATACACACATTCGAAAAACTATTTCTGAATTTACTGTATTTTGATTTTATGTATTATTAGTACATTGTTTAGTTATTCTACTGCATTATTATTTTCTAAAATAGTATCTATTAGTGAACTTTGGCAAATGTACTAGATGTAGATGAAATTATTTATTACGTTGGTTATAAAAGAAAACATCTAAAGGTTTTTCTTTTTTTTTTAAATCACCATTTTTCATATCAGAACAGGTTGGGTTGTTACAATCGCCCCCAAAATTTTTATGAAATTAACTGAAATGAAAATTTTCCAACTAAGGACAACCCAACTTTAGTCAATGTTTACTTTATTGGTAAATAATATAAAGTGAAACGATGTGAGCTGAGCAAAATTGTTCAATTTCCTAATTCACCCCGAAACGTCAACCTATAATCATGAAATGCTAAAACCTAACTCTTTTATATAAAAAAAAATTACACGACCCCTTTGGTTCTAAAATAAAATGCAATATAAATACAGCGTTTTTTTTTATGTTATATTCACCGAAATTTTCAAAAATCTAATCAGGCATCAGCTTTCACCTTAAATGATTTTAAGCACTAAGCTATCAAAATCTATTGGCCAACCGCGCTGAATAACGTTTAGGTATGCCACTCAACAGTAGCATGTTCTCATGTAAAGACATAAAACACGTTATAATTTGACAATACAGTTTATCAACATTTGTACCCAAAATATCGAGTTGTGTGTATTTAGACCAAATAGCAAAAGCTGCATCAATAGCACAAAGTTCCGAATCTCCAATATACTTAAGTACTGGTGGTACTATCGCCAGGGAATCAGAGTTTCTCCGTAAGGAAGCTTGGTTGCGAGGCAAGCTCAGTCCTAGTGACATTAAGTTGAATTTATCAATCCCATCGCGTCATACGTTGGAAACTGATACCGCCAACCAAACCCTACAAGAAAATAATTCACGTTTAACAGCAATAGACGGCATTTTACAAGAAGCAATCTTCTGACGCAGAAATTAGCACTATCTACCAGCCATTAACTAAATGGAGCATGTGAAGTGTACTTAGATCTGGTTTGGTGTAGAGTTGGAATCAGCTGAGGACCAGTACAAAACTGACATTGTTCAGTTTACTGAATGATAGCAAACTTGAACACATTAACCTAACACCTATTCCTCAATTAATTCAGTGTTGTGAGTGCTTTGGGTTAAAACGTTAATAAACCGCTACTCCGTAACACGAGTAGATAATTAACTACAATAAACTAAATTATTACTAACGATGATACATTGTGTGAAAATTGACAACACATAGCACGTTAGGGAAAAACCATTGCCTGATTTAGTTCTTAAACCTCTGAACTATTTAAAGTATTTTTTTTCGCCCCCATGCAATTTAAATATTTTACCTCTATTACGCAGCTTTACACGAAACGACTCACTACAGTTTTCTTAATTTAATACTCGCCCCCATAATAATCGACCATTTGAATTTAAGATTCAGAGTTGAACTGATCTAGACGAACCTTATCTAAAATCTAACCTAAAACTGATACCTATGTTTTTTTTATAAATTGTTATTATTGCAATAAAATTGCGAACATATCATATTAAGTAACTATAAAAAAGAAAATATTGACATTAATTATTTTATCGATGTTATATTCATCATTGTTTTAAAACTCAAAACTTTCCTAATCATCACGCCCCCGCTATAACAAACTTCCTAAATGCAAACGCCAGTCAACTTTGATATCTATAAATAATTGAACATCGACGTTTTCAACCTCTTTCCATTTCACGGCAACAATTGTAGGCTAAAAAGCCTGTTATATAAAAATAACCGTGAGGATGATTATTCAATCCTGGTCACGGCACCAATTGTAACATACCCCCCCTTTTCATAGAGTTTAAACTTACAAAATAAACCCCGTTGAATAAACAATTAAATAATTTGGCAGTGTGATCGTCTAGATATAATAGTAGGACCGTACGTTGTGTGAGAGTAGTAAGCCTGATTCTTTTAGAGGTACGTAGATGTTCAATTAGATATTCTTCAAAAGTTAAATCTGAATTGTTATGCAACCTGGCATCGACTGAACCTACAGATATTTACCTAATATAATTATTTGATGTTAATTAATTTTACAACTTAATGAATAATTCACCAAAGTAGAAAACTACTAGATTAAGCTAAAATCCTTGCGTTGGGCTCCTTTGAAAGTGTTTTAAACCATACTCCAACAGTAAAACAAACCTAATCCGAAAATGCCGATCACTCCTTTAAATCAACCTAATCAGATGGGTTTCAATTAAATTAAATAAATTCAGTCTGAACGAACCGGACAAAATTAATTAAACATTGTTTCTAATTCAAACCCTCAAACTAATCCGAAAATACCGAACACTCCTTTAAAGGTCCATAATGAAATCAGTGGTCGACCTTAAAAGCCCTCGGCATTATCACATCAGCTCGGATCAAGAGGATTTGATTAATTGAAACAAACTCAAGATCCTACTGTAATACAAACAAATCTGAAAATACCGAACACTCCTTTAAAGGTCCATAATGAAATCAGTAGTCGACCTTAAAAGCCCTCGGCATTATCACATCAGTCTGGATTAAGAGGATTTAATTAAACGGGAAAATTCAGGATCCTACAGTAATTTGAACTAATCCGAAAATACCGAACACTCCTTTAAAGGTCCATAATGAAAGCAGTGGTACGACCTTAAAAGCCCTCGGCATTATCACATCAACCCAGATTAAGAGGATATTAACAACTTGAACAAGTCCAGACTGAACCAATCAGAAGGAATTCACATAAATATAACTATTTTAAAATTAGATCCTACAGTAATTCAAACTAATCCAAAAATACCGAACACTCCTTTAAAGGTCCATAATGAAATCAGTGGTCGACCTTAAAAGCCCTCGGCATTATCACATCAGCTCGGATTAGGAGGATTTTAATTAAATAATAAAATGTAGAAGGAACCCATCGGAAGTAATTTGAAGAAGTACTATTCTAAACTTAGATCCTACAGTAATTCAAACTAATCTGTAAATACCAAACACTCCTTTAAATCAACCTAATCAGATGGGTTTCAATTAATTTAAATAAATTCAGTCTGAACGAACCGGACAGAATTAATTGAACATTGTTTCAAATTCAAACCCTGTATTGATTCAAACTAATCCAAAAATACCGAACACTCCTTTAAAGGTCCATAATGAAATCAGTGGTCGACCTTAAAAGCCCTCGGCATTATCACATCAGCTCGGATCAAGAGGATCTGATTAATTGAAACAAACTCAAGATCCTACAGTAATACAAACAAATCCGAAAATACCGAACACTCCTTTAAAGGTCCATAATGAAATCAGTGGTCGACCTTAAAAGCCCTCGGCATTATCACATCAGTCTGGATTAAGAGGATTTAATTAAACGGGAAAATTCAGGATCCTATAGTAATTTGAACTAATCCGAAAATACCGAACACTCCTTTAAAGGTCCATAATGAAAGCAGTGGTACGACCTTAAAAGCCCTCGGCATTATCACATCAGCCCAGATTAAGAGGATATTAACAACTTGAACAAGTCCAGACTGAACCAATCAGAAGGAATTCACATAAATATAACTATTTTAAAATTAGATCCTACAGTAATTCAAACTAATCCAAAAATACCGAACACTCCTTTAAAGGTCCATAATGAAATCAGTGGTCGACCTTAAAAGCCCTCGGCATTATCACATCAGCTCGGATTAGGAGGATTTTAATTAAATAATCAAATTTAAAAGGAACCCATCGGAAGTAATTTAAAGAAGTACTATTCTAAACTTAGATCCTACAGTAATTCAAACTAATCTGAAAATACCGAACACTCCTTTAAAGGTCCATAATGAAATCAGTGGTCGACCTTAAAAGCCCTCGGCATCATCACATCAGCTCGTATTAGGAGGATTTTAATTAAATAATAAAATTTAGAAGGAACCCATCGGAAGTAATTTAAAAAAAGTACTATTCTAAACTTAGATTCTACAGTAATTCAAACTAATCTAAAAATACCGAACACTCCTTTAAAGGTCCATAATGAAATCAGTGGTCGACCTTAAAAGCCCTCGGCATTATCACATTAGCTCGGATTAGGACGATTTTAATTAATTAATAATAAAATTAACAATAAAATTTACTTTGGTAGACTATTCAAAATTATCCGGCATGAAATTTAATAAGTATTTTATAAAATGTTAACATAATTAATAAACAAAATCACACTACATTCCAGTCTCAGTCTTTTGATTAAATGGTATAATAAGATCTAATAACCTAATGATAGATGTCTAAAAATAGCTCAATTAATAACCTTTAATTAGGCCAATTTGACAAATTTAAATTAATGAAATAACTTTCAGAGTGAGGAAATCTATATACTTCTAGGATTCTATGAGCATGGTTCTCCATCTTATGCCCTAATAAATTCATTGAAAGTTATTAAAATTAAGAACCATTTAATTTTAATATAAAAATTAATTGCCGTTTGGCTCCCTTGACTACTCATATTCTGGTAAATTAGAGACAATCTTACATGAGTATGTAACCTGTTATTAAACTGTCAATCTACAAATTACAAACTACTCATAAAAAAATATAAAATAAATCATTTGAAATAGGTTTACATCTAGTACAAATTGGAATCATTGAATTTAACTATATAATTCATACAAAATATGATTAGCAGTCAAGCTATGTGTGCTTTATTTGTATTCTGGTTAAGCTAAAACAAGAAGGTATTTAATCTGAAATAAAATTCTTGGAAATTTTGAATAATTTAAAACTAATTAACAATTGAAATCAAATTACTATATTTCACATAAAATCTGAATAGCGGATAAGATAACTTTATTTGTATTTTGTTAAGTCTAAAACAGGCATCTATCTAATTTGTTATATTATATGCTATGTAATTCATGAATTATATAGATATTATAAGGAAGAGGCAAATTCAACCATGTGAATGCCCGGTCTGTAGTGTGACAGAAAGAGAAACTCCGAGTAGCCCCGAGACTTGTGACTCGGGTGTAGGTTTTAGAGCTCTTTACGTTAACAACACTCACCTTCACTACTCGTACCGTGTTTCTCTCTCTTCCCAATCAAATCTGGCTGCAAATGCAGATTTAGGTATTTGATGAGATTAGGTACACAACTTTCAGACCAAATCCTTTCAACAAGTTATACATTAAATACATAACTATTTTATGTTAACTCATTTAGAAGATTATCATAATATTTGATTTGTTTCAAAAATATCAATATAAATTTTATCAGAAAATGACCTACCTACTTACCAATAAATTAACGATTGAGATCAATTAATGTTCTCATATAAGATATGAGTAGCGGTTAAGATAACTTTACTTGTAGTTTCCCAAGTCTAAAACAAATATGTAAGTATGTAATCTATTATACATCTCAGTCAAACTGCTAATTGCCTATTATCAGAAAATAACTCAAAATTCTTAAAACTCACTTATTGTTTTGCAATTAGAGATGCTTTAATTAGTAAGTATGTTCAAAGATAGTTGCTTTAAAGTTTGTGACAGTTCATTAACTGTTCATTAATAAGATTATGGCTTTTTTATCTGCAGTATATAAAACACAAGTTAATAACTATAAATTAAGCCATAACTTAAAATATTATAAGATCAAACTTTATCTGTCTTCTTCATTCCGGCTATTACAAAATAAATAGAATGTTGAAGTAAATAGATAAAATTTAAATAATAGTCTTTCTAACTAAACAGGAATGGTAAGACAATTGCATATTATTTAGAGCCAGATAACATTTGTGTAAGTGATTTAATTGTTATTAATTTTCTAAAAAAGGTTAAGGTTATTGACATTTGTTGGGTTCTATGGATTTTAATAGAAATAAGATAAACCCCACAGGTCTTGATTGAGAACAACTTTGCAAAAGTTTCATAGAAGTTGTTATAGATTGTTAATATAGTTGTCATTGAATTGGTAATCTTACAATTGTACTAAAATCACTGGCCAAACACTCACCATTAACATTATGGCATACCTTTTCCCTAAGCATCGCTGACTCTTATGTACTTTCTTACCAGGACTTCTTTTACACTTCCTAAACTAGGAAAGTACGCGAGGCTCTTCAATTTCTATGCTAGCTTGCATAAACAACTATAAAATTATAATTCAAGGTTGCTGAAACCTTTTAACTAGCCGTGTAATTGATAAAAATCATATCGCACTTATTATTACAATATCTCAAACAATTTATCCTGACTCAACAATCACATAGTTTTCTCACAAACTTCCACTTTTGGCGCAATTCCCAGCGCGTCCCTTTGAAGACGTCAAAACCAAAGAGTATGTAAGTCAAAGCTGTCAAACCGGCGCGGCGGTCCTTGGATTCGTCCATTGAGCCAAAAACCAAAATATACACACATTCGAAAAACTATTTCTGAATTTACTGTATTTTGATTTTATGTATTATTAGTACATTGTTTAGTTATTCTACTGCATTATTATTTTCTAAAATAGTATCTATTAGTGAACTTTGGCAAATGTACTAGATGTAGATGAAATTATTTATTACGTTGGTTATAAAAGAAAACATCTAAAGGTTTTTCTTTTTTTTTTAAATCACCATTTTTCATATCAGAACAGGTTGGGTTGTTACAGTACTAATCTTCGAATATTTCTCGATGCGAAAGTTTATATGTCTATTTGTTATTCAATAACGACAAAATGACTGAACGAATCGAAATTAAGCACGAAGACATACTTATTAGGCCAGAATAGCACATAGACTATTTTGTATAGCAGAAACTGTAAGATTTTCGTGGGATAGCGTCAAATTTAATTCTTATCGCGTATGAAATCGCGGGAAACAGCTAGAATTATTATACTTATATGATATTTGCAATTGCTTTACCATTTAGCTAAATGCGCCGCGCCCGGCATGCGAGGAGATACGGGTTCGAGTCCCGCCTGAGACATAATTTTTCAAGTTTCAAATATATAAAAATTGGAAATGCAGGCTTGTTTCTATTGTAAAGATCAATCCACCTAAAGCCGCGACGTGGGTGGTGGACGTGGTGATCAGTTTCCAGAATCTATCGATTCACTAGTATAATGTTCTTCTTGGTTGTGTTGCTTAGCAACCGTTGTTGATTTAAAAAAATCAACAATCAAATATCTCTCGATCTTTTGATCTATGTGCTTAAAACAAACTATCCGAATCACGACCATAACTCACTTTTCCATTCCAGACCAGAGCCAATATAAAAACAACGTTTTCAAAATTGACTCCACCGGGATTCGTACCCAGAACTATTGCGTTCTATTACACCAACTGGGTCGTCAGTTCTTTCAACTGCAACTGTAGAACGTACGGTGTTCAATAAATCCTGATTAAGGAAGGCGGTGCGCTGCGCCCGCGCATCGTGCGTCTTTGAAACCGAACACTTGCGGTCCCGCTTCCGCCGACCGATCCCCGACCGACATCTTCCGTATTCATTACATTACACTATTACCTACATTGATACTAGAAACCTACATTTATCTTAATTAAATGAAGAATCTTTAGATCGTCGTGTGTAAGTGACACTGTCGACGACCATTTGGATCAGCGGTAGTTAACGCTGCTTCTGAGCCATGGGTCGCGGGTTCGATCCCCGCACAGTACAAATATTTGTGTGCATGAACATGTCTGTTTGTACTGGTCTGGGTGTTTTCTATGTATTATAAGTATGTATTTACAAAAAAAAAGTATATAAGTAAGTTTATCGGTTGTCTAGTACCCCATACGACAGGGTACTTAATAGTACCTTAATTTGGGACTAGATGGCTCTGTGTGGCCCAGTGAGGCATGTCTTAAATATTTATTATTATTTTATTTATTACTGTCGAAGACTTGTTTACCGGGGTGACTACTTTTAACAAATCCGTGCTTACAAAAACGCATACGCTACTTCAATTACATCCTTGTATCGAAGAAAAAAGAATGAACCCAAAATAAACTGTGTCTCACTTCAAACCCCATTACTTAGTGTGGTTTTATACCTTTAAGGATGATAAAAAGTATTATGATGATACTAGCGGACCCCGCGAACTTCGTATCCTCAGACTAATGGCGGGCTATCGCTAGTGAATTTGCCACTAGAGGCGCTTGTGTCGCGTGAGGTCCAATATCATTCACTTTTCACTGGTTTTAGCGGGCTTTGTTGCATAAATGATAATTTCTTTAATTCACCTGCAGGAAAGTGATCTCCTTCGTAAAATATCGCAAATATGGATTATTTGGCGATTAATGTGAACGCTTCAAAGCGGAATTAAGAAAAAGCGCAAAAATAGGCGGCCTCAAAAGCAACTATTTCAGAAGTTAGTTTGTTGATATCAAGATAGTTATTTATAAATCATCATCATCATCATCATCATCAGCCTATTGCAGTCCACTGCTGTACATAGGCCTCTCCAAATGCACGCCACTTAGGTCAATCCACGGCTTCTCGCATCCAGCTCCTGCCTGCCACCTTGCGCAAATCATCACTCCACCTGGCCTGAGGGCATCCTACATCTATAAATAATAAACTTTAATTAGATTCAAGATATAACACTTTGTTTCGGCGCCAATCGCCTTTGACAGCTATACCTCGAAACGGAACGCAATGCAAAGAAACGGTAGTCCCCATTGAATTTGATTTTGACGTCTTAAATGTCATTGTCTCCAAATATGGCGTTCACCTTACCAAGTCTTTAAGAGTCAAGAAACAAATAATTTGCAGTAAAATAATATTTGCGACTATAAATTGAGATATAAGCTATCCTATCTTTCAAGTTGGATCAAACTGCAAACGGAGTTAAAATTTGATTGGAATCGGTTAAGTAGTTTCGGAGTCCATCGCGGAGAAACGACGTGACACGAACTTTTTATATATTAAGATGTAGGTAGAGCTTTTTTAATTTTTTTATTTATTTATTTATTAGACAAACAGAGTTATACATTAAAATATACAGTTGTCCCACAAAACTATTTACATATCCCACGAGTCTCTAACATGTTCAATTTATAGAGCTTTCCAAGCTTTTAAAAACAGTTGCATTAAATAACAGTTAACGTAAATAAAATGTCGTAACCTTAATAAATAACAGGCTGGTGGTCCACTTAAGCCCTTTCATAATCCAGTTAGTGTAAACCTTCTGATAAGAGATAATACGGCATAATTTTACCACATTTCGTATTATGTTAACCGTACTAATATTGTAAATGCGATAGTGTTCCTGTATGTCTGTAACCTCTTTACGCTTAAATCACAGAACTAATTTAAATTAAATGATAAATAACCATAAACATAGTTGAAGATCCGCTGGAATAGAATAGAATATAGAATAGAATTTTATTTGTCTGGATACAGCATAAAGGAAAATCGTCGATGCAAACATTGGATAGAGCTATGACGAACTCTGTGGTGGTGTGACGTACACATCCCAGACCACCTTCTCAAGGTGTCACCTTAGTAACCTCGAATTCTCTTCCCAGACAGGTCACCAATATAGGTACAAACAAATCTAAGTTGTCTCAAAACTGGGCTTTTGTGGTATCTTCGTTGTTTTTGTTTTCCACAAAACAAATGCTTTAATATGTACATACATACTATGGGGACAATGCATGTGATTTACTTAGTATACAATTATCATTAGCAGTTGCCCGTTAAGCGTTACTATATGTTAGTTTATGCCTTCAAGTCCCACCTAAAGCAGTCTAAATGTATTTTCAGTTTTTAACAACAACTTTTGTTTTCCTTATTACCTACATTTTTCAGTAAATCCCCTGCTATGTATTCCAAGTGTTCTGTTATCGGTCGGCAAACATCAGTGAGGCAAACACGGGAGCGACGCGAGTCAACAGACGGACTGTTAGCGAACCGAGTTAGATAAACCACAATACCCAGATCTGTGCAAACGTGGCTCTAAACTGTGCGTCTTTCAGACGGGAACACGTGTGGATTTCATTCAGGTACTAGCAGATGCCGGCGATTTTGTTATTGCGTGATTCGCGAATCGAGAAATTTTATTAGAATACTATACGCCCCATTTTCCACTGCAGGGCTAAGGCCTCTATCATTGAATTCAAGTTACCAGAGCACTGATAGGGTATAGGCATAATCACCACGATTGCTAAATGTAATCACAAAATTTAAAGAAATTCTTGTTGCCCGTCCGGGGAATCAAACCCAGAACATCGATATCTTGGCCCAGTATTATATTTAAACGCCTAGCTAGACGAACGGCGTTTTGGTTGGAACGGTTAATACTTATTATTGCATTTCTTGCACAGAGGTTATTAGATAAAAAAACCACTCGTGACCAATTGGATTGGATAGATTGTTTTTTCTCACCTCGTTATGACTCACAAAACTGTATTCTGAATACCTTTTTTATTGATTCAACGTAGCAGAAAAGTTACAGTTAGCTATTATTTCTAGCGAAAGAATAAAAAAGGAAAATTTTCTTAAACAATTGGTGCGTTTTTGGGGTTCCGTAGTCGAAACTAATAGTTTCGCTATATCCGCCTATCCATCCGCGTATAATCTACTCGTAATAACTAGAAAGCTGTTATTTTGCATAATATAAATCTCGTCAAAATAGTCTAAACTGCAGACAAAATTAACAAAATAATAACTTGGATAATATTTTTATTAAAATTACTGTCATATATGATTTGAGTTTATAATATTAGGGGTTAAAGTATGAAATTGCCGTTTTGTATGGACGAAATCGAGAAAAGTCATTTTTCCATACTAACAATTTTTTAGTTTTTTTAAAAACGCCTGAACCGTTTTCAATGCAATTAAAGGTGAAAGTTAGATGGTTATAAAGCTACGCAATACAGTATTTAAATTTCTGAAAATCAAAGTATATAATACAAATATACTTAATTGAAGCAAGAACGTCAGCTGACACATTGTAAGGGGTCTTTTCAACGACTTCCTTTGAAGTAATAGGCACTAGTATTGCATTTTTTTTTTTTATCAAAAGTTACTTTATTTAGTTTTTGATACAATACAAAAAGAATTACGCAATAATATGACTATACTTGAGAGCTATAAACAAAATAAAAAGTGGGAAAATAATCGGCGATTTCATACTTTAACCCCTATTATAAATCTCGTCAAAATAGTCTAAACTGCAAACAAAATTAACAAAATAAAAACTTGGCTAATATTTTTATCAAAATTACTTCCATATATGGTTTGAGTTTATAATATTTATATACACGGTGCATTTTAAACCACCTGTGAGCCGAGGCCAACGTTATGTAACCTTTATATACAGGATGAAATTTTAACCACTTTCCAAAATTTTTGTAGGCGTTCAGTATCGTATTTAGAGCCCATTTATGAAGTAAAAAATGTAAATCAAGTTCTCACACGAAATTATTTATCGCAATATAGTTTTCAATTTTTACGGTCATATGTCTGTTAGGAAAATCAAAAACTTATGATTAGTATCGTAATGAATGAATGAAATGCGCATCTGGACATCGAGATCTTGGCGCAATTTTTATGAGTGAAAACATGTAATTGATATCCAGTCGTAAGATAAATGTTATTTGTAGTTTTAAAAATACTGTAATGTTTTCTTTGTTTTACGCGATTTTATTTATTTTATTCTATTTTATTTGTAAAATAAAATAAAATAAATAAAATCGCGTATAAAAGGTGTTGCTAAATGGCGGTATCAAAAATTTTTAATTTTTGGCGGACACTTTCTAAGTGCTTTATCTTGACATTTTTGTACTGGGCTATACCAAAAGAAAAATCCTGTATAAAACGTCTTACCAGTATTATGTTAAGTTTTTTATCAATTTTTTTTTCTAAAAATGTTAAATGTTGGATCAACTATTTATTTTGAAACACGCAGTGACGCGCACGGATGTTGCTGTGTAAGGTGCATTCATCCGGGCCCCCCTCCCCCCCGCAGCAGTAAAATCATACGTCTGTGCGCGTCACAGCGTGTTTCAAATTAAAAGTCAATTAAAAAAAAAATTGAAAAATATTAAAAATCAATTTTTATTATTTTTCAAATTTTTTTTTTTATTGATAAATTAAATAACACAGCCATGATGTTATAATGTGGGCTTCGTTTTAAAGTTGGTTGAAAATGCACCGTGTATAAAGGTAGGTCAGTTTTTAATTGTGGTTCAAAGAAATGACTTAGTATGTTAATAGTGATGAAGTGAATCAATCGGCGCATTGTGATTAGTTTATAAGTAATTCAAGTTATGCGCAGGCGCAGCGGAACTCAGTAACGTGCCGTTTTGCTTCGTCGATCTTCTGTTGAACGTTTGATAGATCGCTTACATGTTATAATGTTGTAAATTTAAAAATACGTTAACCTATAGAATATACAATACAATACACTCCTATTGCACAAAACACAGGTGTCAAAAATACACAAAAAATCAGTATAGTGTAAAAGCTATACCTCCAGACAACCAGTAATTGAAATGGAAAGGTCACCTTAATACATTCTTCTTTGTAATGTTTGTCACAATAAACTGACTTAGATGAAATTGTGTGTGTATATTTTAATAGGTTAGTGGATGGTTTGAAAATACATTCGGACCCGGTAGGTGGCGCTGCGTTTGCTTGCTGCCGGGCAGGAGAACGTCTGCCGTCGTCTTTTAATATACATTGTATATTACCTATGTATTTTCTTATTTGTTTGACGCACACTCGATAACAATATGCATCGCACAACAAATGTTTCGTCACGCTTAAGATTTGTCTGGGTAAACTGAAAATATATATATATGAATAACACATATGAAAATAACACTGTAATCGAAATCTGATGAAGTCATTAATATTGAGTCGGTGAATAATCAATGTCAGTGATTTCTTGTTTATACACCGACTCTAAATTGTTTGAATCACTTATTTCAGGTTTTTTCTCAGTTTATACTTTTGTAAATGAAAAAAATGCTTTTTATTCTTTCATGAAAGTCAACCCTATTTATCTAATCTTTAGGGTTTCTTTTTTCGTATTTAAACTCAACCAACTTTGTGTAATGTTGAAAGCTAAGCTATTTAGCCGCTAAATGTTCTATAGTGGGTTTTCGTTTGATGAAAACGTATTTCTATCACTGATTGTGTTTCTAGTTTTTATGTAACACATATAAATAATAATAATAATAAATATTTAGGACATGCCTCACTGGGCCACACAGAGCCATCTAGTCCCAAATTAAGCTACTATTAAGTACCCTGTCGTATGGGGTACTAGACAACCGATAAAATTTACTTATATACTTTTTTTTTGTAAATACATACTAATAATACATAGAAAACACCCAGACCAGTACAAACAGACATGTTCATGCACACAAATATTTGAACTGTGCGGGGATCGAACCCGCGACCCATGGGTCAGAAGCAGCGTTAACTACCGCTGATCCAAATGGTCGTCTGATGATATACATATGATTGCAACAAATAAATATACTAGAATGCAAGTACATACGCCACTCTGGATTTGGTTCAGTAGTTATTGTAGAGCCGAAGGGCCTCCACTCAGGCGTGCTGTCGCTATAATCACAATTATTGTTGGGATGGTCATACACTAATACCCTACACTGACTAGCTTTTGGCCCGCGGCTCTATCTGCTTGAACTAGAGGTTAAATCGCGCGGGTATACCACTGCTGGGCACAGGTTTCCACTTATGCCTGTAATCCTTTTTGATCTATCTTTGTACAAAATTTAATCAAAATTGGTTTAGTAGTTTCTGGGACAGCGTAACAAACAAACTCATATTCGCATTTATAATATAAGTAAGGATTTAAAGTTTCATGGTCACTATCGTATGAGTTAGTTGTTGGGATTTTTACATGTCGCTGCTTCGGTACAACAAAGTCACATCAACTCATTTTATAATTTTACAGAAAATAACTTTTAAGATTTTTTTAAATTTTGTTTCCCAATTAAGTCACAACCCCCTGCGGTATGTTCAAATTGAAATTAAATTTTAGTCTTTATTTACTGTGCTTCAACAATCTAACATAATATTGCCTTTTTTTTAACTTGGAGTTATAAAACTATAAAAAAATATATACAAAAATGTAAATTCAATAAAATACCAAAAAATGCCCTAAATTGTGATTTTGTTGCACCATAATTAATAAAATATTGTGACTTGTGCCTTATTTTCATTATAATTAAAATGTTAGTTTTTTACATTTTTTAGGAAACATTTTTTTTGTTCTTTCTACTATTTAAAAAACATAAACATAATAATCAAGTTTTGAAAACAATCTAACATAATATTGCCTTTTTTTTAAGTTTTGACAATCTATAGGAAAGGCAATCTTACTTAACACTTTGCTAATATTAGCTCTAACCGTTTTTCAGTATTTTAATAAAGAAATACTGTGTTTTATACCTTAGAAACAATACATATTTATTATTTTTAACTTACAGTCAAATATATTTGAAAATAAATTGACATTAATATCTCCAACAAAATAACAAACCATAAAATGATCATGATAATCATTCTTAGTTTAGCATTTACCTATGCTTGATTAAGTTATACTTGGTCTTTTTAATCTTAAAAAGTTTCGTATATTTTCAAATTTAAGAAATAATAACGTTCTTTAAGCTCACATTATAGATAATCGAATTTATGTAAACAAAAAGGCATTTTCGCCATTAAAAAATTACAATAAAATTAAGTAAAGCACTAAAGTATGGAATTCCTTCGTAATAAAAATCACACTTTTGTATCGCAGTCCTATTTGTAAATGACTTTTTCTTAGTCATATTTAACCAATTATTTAACATTAAATTAAAAAGTTTGAAAAACGGTATTGGTTTCTTCATAAAACCGCATTTCTTTGTTTATAACTATTAAAAGCAAATCTAACTAAACGAAATGTGTGCAGTTTGTGCAAAACCTAATCTAACAAATATTTATAAGTTTTCATAAAATTTAGGCACAGTATTAGAGCTAATTAACTGCATAATATCTTGTTTTTTATTGTTTAGAATGGACCACTTGGAGGTATAAACCTCATTCAAATTAATTTATTTGATATTTTTCTTGCCATTACAACAAACATGCAACAACTAATTTTAACTATTGCTTCGCTCCAAACTTGAGTTTTATAGGTGGTTTTGTATTTATGAGTATCAGAATCTTTTCTGAATTTTACGACTTTAATGTCAGCAGTCAGATTTAGGCACTATCATTTTATAAAAAACGCGAATATTGGATCGACAAAAGCGTTTTTGTAATCAATGCCATTGTAACTTCAAATTTGTTTTAAAAAGTTCAATTTAATTGGAGATATAAGGTAAGATGAGCTCTTGATTCACCAATAATTTGCAATAAAATTGGTCATAAATATATTTATGCGTATGTTGCTCCAGAACAAGACAGCGGTGCGCGGGCGCGGGGGCATTACTAACGAATCAGCCTATGTTGGCCCACGAATTGCGGAAAAAAGCACTGTAGCCACAAAGGCACTAGCACCATCTAGTAGAAACTTGCGGTACTTTGATGGTTGTCTTTGTTTCCCCGAATAGACGCATGGTTTAGGAACAATTTGGCATATTCAACTCTATATTGAAATTTTGGGTAGTTGAGACTTTGTTGCACCGAAGCAGCGATGTGTGTACTTTGTTTTCTATGGGTTTCCGATATTTTGGCACTGTTGCAAGCGCCATGATCAAGAAGCGCATCTTGAACAGCTGATCGCGATACAACTAATTAATATACACAATGTATTACACAAAGGGTTGGTCGTTTAGTTAAAACCATGTAAAATAATGTAAATCAATAGTTTTGTTCTGCTTGCTGCCGCGTTGTTGTGCTATCGATAACGATTATAACTGACTAGCTGATGCCCGCGGCTTCGCACGCGTGGGTTTTGATCTGTTACAAAGTTTTCGTCACGACTCCTCTCCTCCACTCTTTTCCTCCACTTCCTTTGCCTAAGGTGCCGAAGGTGCCCATCTCGGGCGAGGTGGTGGTGGGCACTTAGTGGGAGCCGATACGTCGTTGCCGACTTACCGGGGCCCGTTTATACAATAGTTGGATGAAAAGGGCCGATTTAAACTATTTAGGGATCCGGTGTTAGTTCTCCTAGCGAACCGTGGTCCAAGCGAGCTCGCACCACATCTGTTTGCATTTACATGAAATCTGAAGTACAATATCATTTGAAACTTTCAAAACTGTCAACGCTGTAGTACAACAAACCATTCAAAGCAGCTTGCAAGGCTTTATTCGAATATGATCAACACTGGCGTAGAGCACTGGAAGAAGTGGCCCTGTGTAAAAAACCACATTCTTAATTTCCAACGAAGTAGGTTACCATTTTTTCTCGATCCATAAGCGTTAAAAAGGCGATTTTACAAAGACAATTTGCTTGCATACTACGTTTGGATAGAAGACCGGTATAGTACCAGCATCGGTGTAGAGCTCTGAAAAAGCCAGTCCTATGTCATTCTCCCTTCATGATCGATAAACGAAGTTTCAAGTACTTCAATATGATGTTAAACACAAATAATTAACCACAAAATTTTCAACCGTTTTTCACCCCCTCAAATATTTAATTATAAAAAAATCCTTATAAACAACATAACAAAATTTATACCAAAAAGCTGACGTAGTTTCACAAAACTTTCATGTGGGATGTGGGGTCGAGGCATGAATGGTAGAGGATGATCAGTAGGATAAAAAGTGTTCAGAAACTTGACAGGATAGAGAACTGATTTGACTGTACTGACCACTGTGTCTATAAATTTTTATATTTCTTCAGCTTCAAATGATGTCAGCAAAACATTATTAATTACTGCTGCTTGGTCATTAGTGGGTGCGTGGTGGTAGCTATTCCTAAGTTAAACAACACGGAATTATGAAGTGAGGTGATTTTTTTTCAACGTTTTATTTTCATGTTTTAAAAGTGTATTTTTTTAAATATGGATGATATTAAATAAAAAGATAATTTGGATGCGTTAGAAAGGCAGTTTCACTAAACAAACTTTGCCAGGCCAAAAGCGGTGCGTCCTAGAAAAAATAAATCGTTACTAAATGGAAGTTTATCAAATTATCTTCTAAATGGAAGCTTGTCAAATGATCTACCAGTCTATATTGATTTAATCCACCAGTCAGCTGCTTAGTGTTGTTGCAACACACCAGTTACCTTTTCCTGTCTGAGATACGGGTCTATGCCCAGTTTAGGAATTATTTTTGTACTGCTTAATATAGTTGATAATGTCATAAGGTACAACAGTGTAATTCTATGTATACACTTTTTTCGATTTCCCAACATTTGGTTAATGTAGTGCCTACCTGTTACCATTTATTGATATCAAGCAAAAATAAGCAAAAAATTGATTTTTTTGTGTGGGAACCTCCCTTAAGTAACAGCCTATAATCATCCCACTGCAGGGAAAAGGCCTCCATCATTGAATTCAAGTTACCACTGCAATGATGGGAACTGGCATAATCACCACGCTTGCCAAATGCGGGTTGTTGATCACAAACCCGAGCAACGTTCGAAATTTCGAAACTTTTTGTTGCCCGACCCGGGGATCGAACCTGGGACCCCGAGATCTTGGCCCGGTATTTAAACCACTAGACCAACGGGGCGTTACCTCCCTTAAATATTAATTTAATTATTGACTATTAAAGTTAGAAATATAACTGAGTGTTTTGTGAATATTTCAAGTGCCTACCTGTTGCCATTATTAATATCGAACAAAAAAGAATTTTTTTGTCCCTTCAATATTTGTTTTATTTTGTTTTTAGTATTTGTTGTTATTGCGGTAGCAAAAATACATAATTTGTGAAAGTTTCAACTGTCTAGCTATCGCGGCTCTTGAGATACAGCCTGGTGACAGGCTAACGGACAGACGGACAGACAGCGAAGTCTTAGTAATAGGGTTCCGTTTTTACCCTTTGGGTACGGAACCCTAATAATGATTAAGTTCTAAATAATACCATTCTTATGGTAAGTACCCATATTTATTTTCTGAATATGTACCAATATACATATAGATAAGACATCCAATAGGAATTTTCAAGTTTTGTCTTTTCGTTACATAGCCTCCTTATTTCTTCGTCAACTTTGTCCTTCAGGGCATATGGAATACGTCGCGGCTAGATGAAAATTGGTGTCACATTTCCTTGAAGCACTAATTGAGCTTTGTAGTTTGATATTCAAACAAGAGTTCCGTCAAACACCATTGTTAAATCTTCTAGTAATCTGTCCAATTTTGAGTTGTTGATAATTTACTAACTGAATTTTATCCAACTTTTCAAATTCTAACTCACAAGGATCCCGTGGAGCACAAAAATATAATATAATACGTTTTCTGATGTAATTCTGGGCTCAAAGATGTATGATTGACGTGTATTTCCTTGTATCGATATCATCACATCTGTTCAGTTTTAAGTACGTATCCAACCGTTTAATGATGTTTTTGAATGTTTCGTCCTTGTCTTATGGTACTGAGTTCAATTTAGATGTCCTAAGATTTGTTTGTGACCGACCTTTGCACCTCAGTACCTTCTGCATACATGGAATTGTTTCGTGCTATCGAATTCAAACTCTGCAGTTTTAGTTTAAGCTGTGTTGTAATACCCTGAAGGTTATTTTTTTCTTCAATCTCAGTTTCCAACTGTGGGTCATCAGTAATATTATTTGTAGTCGTATCTCTTCCAAATTATTCTGGGTAAATTTGTTCATTTGTCACTTCACCAGCTGATCACTCACTAATTTTAATTCATAATCAGAAATTTCTCATAGATTTTAATACCATTCCTGTTTGTAAGAAATTACCTATTTATTTTCTGATTGACACATTGAATGTCATAACAAACTAAGTAAAGTCAGAGAGTACAAATATGTAAAGAGTATGGATATGACGCGGAACCGAACAAACTTTGCCCCCATTTTTTATCCCCTTAAAGATTAAATTTTAAAAAATCCTGAAAGACGTCATTCTTAATTTTCAATCAGGTAGCTGGATACCAATTTTCATTGACTTAGCTTCAAAACTGACAGAGTTTCATACAAACTTATGGGGCCCTTTTTACCCCCTTAGAGGCGGAATTTCCAAAATTCCTTTCTTAGTGCTCACCTACACTATAAAAGGAAGCACGGTGAAAATTTTTAGATTTTAAATCCCAGTAGTTTGGGCTGTGCGTTGATATGTCTGTCAGTCAGTCAGTCAGTCAGTCATTAAATCAGTTTTCATTTTTATATATTTAGATAAGTGAACCGCAATCAATTATAATTAGGACCTACTTACCGCAATTAGTTAGTTAACAGAATAATCATTCTAGGGCAGTGTTTCCCAAACATTGTTCTGCCATGGCCAGGTAATTTTTACACTGCCCCTTTGTGACCCACTTAATACTTTTAAAACCAAACTGGTTCCATTAGGTAAAATAATACACATTTATTGATAGTTTTTTCTTTTGATAATACTCTTTAGTGTGTCTTTAGTCACTTAATTTTAGTGCGAATAGATACTTCGCACGCTACCTATGCTTTACTAAAGAATTTAAGTTCCCCGAAAATGACTAAAGTTTAAGTAGAATATTTACCATGCGTCGATCGATAGTAGGTATTATTTTATGAACAAGGCGAGAATTTCGCGACCCGGTATTTTATTTTGATGGCCCGGTACCGGGTTACTACCCGGCAAATGGGAAACGCTGTTCTAGGGTCATGTTTTAATTCCTTCTTTTAAATGCGCCGTTTTCACCACACGAATTTCGTATTATTATACTTTAAAATACAGTTATGAGATATTTAGTTAAAATAATGGTGTGGGCTTCACCATAAGCAAGACTTGCTCTATCATTTTAAACTTAAATATTAAGAGATGTTGTTTTGTGGTGTCGGCACATCACACTTTCTCTTCCCATGGGTGTCATAGGAAGCAACAAAAGTATTGCCATAAGAAAACGGGCAGCGGAGTCCTTTCTCTACCGTTGGGTCCGTTGGTCAAACTACGATAGCTTGACCAACGGTACAGCAACCCAAGCAGATATATGATATTTTTAGGCGGTTGTAATGATGATATAATACGTACCTAATTATCTTAGCTTTTTGTTGTGGATAATGGGTTGACGACCATTTGGATCAGCGGTAGTAAACGCTGCTTCTGAGCCATGGGTCGCGGGTTCGATCCCCGCACAGTACAAATATTTGTGTACATAGACATGTCTGTTTGTACTGGTCTGGGTGTTTTCTTTGTATTATAAGTATGTATTTACAAAAAAAAAGTATATAAGTAAGATTATCGGTTGTCTAGTAAGCCCATACGACAGGGTACTTAATAGTACCTTAATTTGGGACTAGATGGCTCTGTGTGGCCCAGTGAGGTATGTCTTAAATATTTATTTTTTATTTATTATTTAATGGTGATACAAAATATACTGTGAAGTTTTTCGGACATGCAGTGTAAAATGTAAGTAATCTTTAAAAAGAAAGTTCATAGTTTTGCACTAACTCAGTGGTCAGACATTGTACCAAGCGAGTGCCAGAAAGGCGTCCACACAAAGAAACCGTTCGCCCAAAAATAATTTTACTTTTTAAATTGTTACCGTATTTCGCTGACCCAAATTTGATATCACTGTATCGTCCGTTGACCTTCAGCCACAGAGTCGTTGACCCCCGACACCCTTCCAAACTTAGGGCCCCAAGTTGGGGCAGGTGTGCCCCCTCCGTCTGATCCGAAATGGGCCAAGAGGCAGATACTGTCTGATTTTAAACGGATGGCTTAAAAAGTTAGTTCAAGAGACGACGTCTGACAAATTTATAAATGTTAATTTCTGTTAAAGTCTGCGATTAGTAATGCTATAAAAATTATTCTAATGTAACTTAAAAATATACTTTATTTTATATTTTAGCAACTTAATTGCACTTATAATACCAATATATAAACTTGAAAAATTTTGTCTCAGGCGGGACTCGAACCCGCATCTCCTCGCATGCCGGGCGGGCAAGTTTATATACTAACTTAAAAATAATTTAACTTTTACTTAATTGTTTGTATGGTTTTTATTCAAGCTTTTATTGAATCTTTCTTATGTAATTTGGATGTATCCATTCAAATTTTATTAACAGGGTGTTACACAAACCGATTTCTCTTTTGCAAATTGCAATATTCGAAATTTGACCTGTTCGCCTTCTACCTTCTCAAAGCTAACTAGGTACAAGTACGAGTAGGTATATCGATTTGGAATTTCTCTGGAATATCTTTAAGCCCACCTGAATTCTTCAGCCCGAAATATTACTTTGCTTCATCTGTTTGGTATGCCGAAAACTAGTTTTTTTTCAGTACATTTTAATCCAATATTGGATTTCAGTACATTTTAATGAATAGTGTAATTTCGAATATTATAGCATAGATGCAAAATTCATTAGCAATATAAAATAAATCATCAACAAACAACAAATCAAACCGAGTCCAATCACATTACCTTACATAAAGCCGGGATTTATTCGCAATCAACTCCCATAAAAAGCTACGAGTACGTAATATAAAGCGGAACTGCACATAAGTATATTATGTAGTTATTGTAGAACGCGTATCCGCCTGTCGCGAGATTCCTCACAATGGAGCCTCCACAAAGGTAACACATAATAGTCGATAGATATTATTATGCTAATTCAACAGACAGGCACTCAATGCAAAACGACAATCGGCCTGCTCCACATTAATGACGTGGTCAGGGGAGTGTCACTTGTATATTGCAGAGATTGTGACTTACTGTAGACTATCGAGACTTTCATCTAATGCCCGGTAAAGATGAGGTTTGATAATATATCTCGAGTAAAAATAGCGTATCTTATCTTGGTGCATGCCAAGTTTCGGCTCTATAGGAAACCGAGAAGAGGGTCAATTTATCTTGCAAGATTTTATTACAGATACTGGGAGAGGTGAAACTAAATAAAATCTAGTTAAAACAGACATTACTGAAATTGCTCAGATCCCAAAATAAGTTTCTACAATACGCTTGTTTTATTGAATCAGAAATATCGAAGGTAAATATCGAGATTTGTCGGTTGCCTTATTTTTATCCTCATTTCGAATCATGCACGTGAACTAAACTTTAAAGTATTTAAACTTAACTCTTCTTAGCCCCGTTGGTCTAATGGTTTGGCAGTAAGCATTAAACGCAAGCCTGACGTATGTCCTGTTTCATTCGTCAAGCGCCAGATTCGTCTGGACACGATTGACGAGTGGAACAGGAGGTACCAGATGGGAGAGACAGGGTCCACGACCAAGATGTTCTTTCCTGACGCAAAGGAGGCGTTTGCGAAGGTAAGGAGGATGGAGCTGGATCCAGTATTGGTTCAGATGATCACGGGGCATGGCGGATTCTCCGCGTACTTAAATCGCTTCAAGTGCAAGGAGAGTTCGGCATGCGTCTGTGATCCACAAAAGGTTGAGGATGTTCTGCACATTTTGGCTGAGTGCCCCAGATTTTTGACAGACAGGTTAAATATAGAGAATGAATTAGAAATGACAGTCGAGAGAGAAAGTTTGAGTCGATTTATAAGTAATAAAAAGTTTCAAAAGTACGCAAAAATAGTTATTAGTAGAGCCATTAAGGGCAACGTTTAGGAAACGAAGATCCGGACACTGGTGCATATAGTCGTATATGCACCATGTGAGGATACTAAATTTATTTTGATAAAATAGTTTCGGCATTTAAAATCATTTGGCAAAAAGGTCTCTGCAGCATAGCAGAGGACTAATCTGAATAACAATAATTTAAAAAAAAAATGGTTTGGGTAAGATCTCGGGTTTCTGGATTTTGAACCCTGATTCGAGCAACAAGTGCTATATTTATTATTTGTTTATTTGTTTTTTTTTTCTGACGGTTCAAACACTTACAGCGTTGGTCACGGCCAGTCACGGGTAGACAAGGGTAAGTACCTAGTGTTTGTGTAAATTCGAAAAACCAAAATGGTAAACAATACGTTTGACGATAAATGAAAGTTTATAACAAAATGACATGTAACGTTACCATTTCGAAGTGCCTAATCGCGTAACTCGAAAACGTAATCGCACGGAAGTTGGGCGCGGCGCGAGCGCATATCAAGGCATGAATTATGCAGCGCGATGCGCGTGAGACTTGGCGAAAAACTCGCACATGTCGCTTATTTGTAAGTTATTTCATTTTTAACTAAATAATTGGTTTTGTGTCAGAACTATTAATAAAGAATAATTTATATTTCATTAAAGTAAATAAAATATATAATAATAAATAATAATAAAATAAACTTTATTTTCTCATTACAAACACATGTAAGTACGAGTATACAATTTGGCTTCGTCCCAACTCTACCCGATCGCATCTCTACCCGATTTAAAATTACTAAACAAAAAAATCATAACCCTACCCGATATGATAAAAAGTACAGTCAAATTTAAACTATATATATTTTTTTAATCATAAACATTTAAATCATCAATTAGAACAATCGACATTAAGGCCCGAGTTCACCAACAGACGTTTAAGTTTTCAACAGTTTTAAGAATTGGTGAACTCGAGTCTAAGACCCAAGTTCACCAACATTTAGACAGCCGGTAAACAAAGAGTGACGATTAATTTGACACAATTCCCATACAAAATATGTCAAATAATATTTTATACGCTGTTTAAACTTAAACGTCTGTTGGTGAACTCGGGCCTTCTCTCTCTTCCCGGCTATGTATCCCATATGGTGGTGGGGTCAGCCTTCCTTATCATTCTTCTCCACTTCGCTTTATCCTTGACATCCTCCTCGGATAGCTGGCACTCACCCACGTCCCTCAGCACCACATCCCTCCATCTTACCCTAGGCCTGCCTCTGGATCTTCGGCCTGGGATAGAAAGATTTAGCGTCAAATTCCCTACGTAGTCTTGAGGTCTCCTCTTCACATGACCATACCATCGCAGCCTACTCTCTTGCATCTTGTCGGCAATGTCACGCACACCAAGGCTTCCTCGCACGTACTCGTTGCGGATTTTATCGAGCCTGGTGACGCCGCACATCCACCTCAGCATCTTCATTTCGGCAACTTGAATGGTATGGACATTTCTTCGGGTGACTGCCTACGTCTCACTGCCGTACATTAGGACTGGTCTTATTATGGTCTTATAGATTAAGCCTTTGAGTTTCACAGGCATTCTGTTGTCGCATGTTACACCAGTCACTTCTCGCCATTTAAGCCACGCTGCAGCTATACGTTGCTGAATGTTGCAATCCGCGTTCCCAGACTTGTGGATCATACTGCCCAGATACTTATATTGATCGCACAAGGTGACTAATTGTCCATCGATGGGTATTGGACTATCATTAAGGTCTGGGTCATTGAAAGCCATGAACTGGTGAACTCGGGCCTTAAAATGATAATATAATCAAAAGAATATTTTTAAACAAAACACGTAATAACGATACAACTGTCAAAAAAAATTATTTAAATTGACTAATCATGCAAAATCACAGATTGTGTTAGGAACGTAGTATGATGATGATAAACTATGATCCTCTTACTTGAACTGCAAGTATAATATCGTCATCCCAATCATAATAATATCATACTTTATTTGATATTTTAGCAACTTAATTGCACTTATAATATCATGATTGAAACATTTTTTCATACCTAAAATATTTATATTTTTCGCTTTAACTGTATCCATACTTTTTTCTAACAGCAAAAATGAAATCGGGTAGAGTTGGGATTTTTTGTTAGGTAATTTTAAATCGGGTAGAGTTGGGACGAAGCCTACAATTTTATGATATATAATAGACAAACAGACAAAAAAATTACAAGCTATGTAAAGTATTGAAATGAAAATCATGTTTACGGATTTGAATTCGCATTTATTTTGGTTTAACCAGACCTTTCGAACACCCGTCTGCCCAACACCATGAACGCTGTTAGAGTCTACAAATCTGATGTCTGCAATGTCATCGGAATACTCAGATATGTAAGAGTCTACAAATCTGATGTCTGCAATGTCATCGAAATACTCAGATATTTTTTTATTATTTACTTTAGTGAAAAATGTATTTCTTTAGTGAGCTGATTTTCTATTTCATGACTCTTCACGTGTAAATCGCCTTCATAATCCTTTAAATAGTTACGACTTACCTATTCTCAAACACTCGACTTCGAATGACTCAATAAGTCCAGAAATTATACTAAACAGCGAAGGTAATTCGCTGATTTGGTCCACTAAAGAGGACATCCTGGTCGGAACCTTGAGATGATTTAGGCAATTCCAGGTTTTTGGGACACTTAACGAATTCCAGTAGTAATAGACGCTCAGTCAGCCTAATTTATGATAAATGAAGCAGAATTAAAAGAAATTTAAAAAAGTATGTTTGTACAAATAACTAAATGTTGAATTCCTTAAATTAAAATTCGGACTTCTTTAGATGAAACTAGAACCTAGCAATTTAATTGCTTAAAATTCGTTTAACAACCTGGAGACCAATTCTACACTAGCTTAAATTATAATTATTAAAACGTAAACGCAACTAAACGTCAACTTTTCGTATTCTTATTATTATTAATTTTTTTTATGAGAAAACCAACAGCGTTATATAACACTATTTGACAATGATTTCTTAATTATAAGTATGGCCAATAACAGGTTTCCCTTAACTTAAACAGTGATTTATAGATCTCATTTACAGCTTATAACAATATCGGTAGCGTTTCAGCTCACATTATCGATCGATTGAAACTAAGTTGAACGATTTCCTAAATTCATATTCCACTAGTGATTTGACGTTGCTGTCAGTCGATGCGCAGCCGAAGACCAACGGTTTCAACTGTCAAAATAACTGGTCGTCACTACAAATGGCTGATGACTTGTTAACAATACAATATACACCGTGCAATTTTAACCCCCTGTAAAACGAAGCCCGCCGTTATTGGACCATTATGTATAACATCATGGCAGTGTTATTTATTATTTTATTAAAGATAATTTTTGAAAAATTTTAATTTTTGATTCAGACTTTTAATTTTGTACCACGCTGTGACGCGCCCAGGCGTATTATTTTGCTGCGGCGGGGTCTCGGTTGAATGGACCTTACACGGCTACATCTGTGGGCGTCACAGCGTGTTTCAAAATAAATAGCTGAACCGATATTCAATATTTTAAATAAAAATTGTTTTTTTTTTTTGCAAGGAAAAATCGTCTGTATAAACAGACGATATACTTATCGCAATAAAGTAGCATCATTCTTAACCTTCCAAACATGAACTTGAATCCGCCCGAACGATTATTCCTCGTCCAATATCGGTTAGTAGCATCGATTATCGGTTCCGAGAGACCGACACGTCAAGTGATTTGCACACAATGATACAAAAAACGCGGTGAAGCAATACTAACTTGCAGACAGACAACGTTTTCTCATACCCACAATAGGTTGAGGCAAAAACATAGCGATTGTGCTTACTTTGATAATGAAGTTGTAAGAAAAATTGCGTAATATTCATGCCAGTAAAGCGCAGAGTATGCCAAACAGAATTAGCTTAAATAGGAATAAATCAAAAGTTATAATATCTGGGGTGTGGAGGCAATAATCTTACTGTAGTAATATTATAAATGCGACAGTTTCTATGGCTGTTTGATACTCAATTACGCCATAAAACACGTACACACCGGTTTTCAAGTTGTGGCCTGCTCCGAGGTCCCGGGTTCGATTCCTGGACTGGTGAATGTAGAAAAAAAGTGTTTCTCTACATTTTCTCGGGTTTGGGTGTTTGTCGTACCTCTGATTTCCAAAATATGAGTGCTTTAAATAGTTACTCAAATTAGCATCAGAACAATGAATGTGATGTTGTCCACTTTTATTTATTTATTTATTTATATAATATAAATAGGTATTTATTTGTATTAGTAATGAATATTTAGGTATACTTCTTCAAATCGTTGGTTCCGGCTTTAGCCGCAATAGTAAGTCTTAAAAACAAGTCACGTGACATGGCAGAGGCCTGTAAAAGACGCATTAGAAAACTTTGGAGAATAATCACATAAAAAAAGAAGATTTCAGAAATTTCTAGGTCTTAATCTGAATTTTACCAAATCAAGTCCAGTCCTCTAATTCGCGTAACCAAATCGTATCACAATAGTAATAATAGCAGGTTTTTGACAGTTCTAGTAGGTATGGGCTAAATGTCAATATCGTCCAAAACAATCACGATCGAACTGCGATTGAAATAGCTGAATAAGGCCCCAGGACTACTGATTGTGTAAGGTCAAAGCAACTTCTTCGTACTTGATCAGATAACAACAAAGCAATGATCATAAAACTGTTATTACACTCATTAAATGTAAGTTGTCGTTCAAGGCGTTCGGCAGACATGCGATGCCGATTTTAAAAAGTCACAAACGTCTTGATCGGCAAAGAAGCTATTGATATTTAGTAAATGAACCAAAAATTTCTTTCAACAGCCACAACAATTAGTGTAACCCCAAGACTATAAAGCATAGTCTAAGCAGATGACAGATGTCAAAGGACTACAGACTCCTGTCGTGCTTATGCTGTGTATCGGATCCGGTTACGTAGATAGCAATTCCTTTTTTTATTTATTTAAGTGTATGTAGGTTCTATGTATTGTAATTTAAATGTATGCATATATAATGTGTATGAATATTATAATGTAGGTAAGTTAAATTCCTAGATTTTTATCAACATGACTCATTAGTAAGCATGACATTTGACTTTATGTTCAAATGTCATGCTTACTAAAACTTCAAAAATTTATTAAAGCCTGAAACATTGTTAGTTAAAGTAGGTCATCGTACCAATTGTCACGTAGGTACTTGTTGGTTGTAGGAACAAGCCGACCATGGACTTACTGAGTGGACTGTATACGGACGAAAACACTTGTTGATTTCTTCAGAGTTTATTTTCTTTCTTGAAGGTGACCGTGAGAGCAGACAATTTTCGTTTTTTTTTTTTTATTTTTTTTTATTGACGGACCTATCACTGAAACCCCATACGGAAGGCTTTAATCAGTTAAACCGGGCAAAGTGTGGCGAGCGCTGAAGGCGCTCAGCCTAGGTCCGCCACGCTAGCGGTACTCCGGTGCGGCCGAGGGTGAGGCTTCGCGCAGTGAAGCCTCAGGCTCGCTCGCACCGGGGCCCATACTAGCGGGCGTGATCGGGCCAGTGTGGGGTGCTAAGGGCACCCTACCAAATGGCGAACCCACCAGTGGTGGCGCCGCCGGAACCGGAGATGCCGTGGCATGCCGGATCACGGTCGGGCCGATCTGGGAGGGGGGATCGGACAGCGACCTCAAGGGCGCCTCTGTAGGCTCGGACCTCGGCTTGGGTCGCCGTCCGAGGGGGGGGCAGGTGAGAAGCGGCCAGGCACATGATTGTGTCGTGCTTCCGACGGGTGCGGTGTGGAGAACTACTGTGTTGTGCAGTAATTGAATTGCTTAAGGCGGTGTTGGCTGTTGTGACATACGCGGTGATGGGATCGTCAGGGTCGTTCAGAACGTGCCTGGGCCGACGGCGTCGGAAGGCGACATCCCTCTGGGGGGTGTACGTGGCGGCTTCCGCTATGAGTGGATTGGAGTGATTCACTGCCTTATCGAAAAAGCGTTGAGAGGCTTCTTTCATATAGAGGGCAATGGATTGGATCTCGAGATCTCGGTGGATATTTTTGTTGCGTACGAACCACGGGATACCCGCGGCCCGACGCAAAAAGAGATTTTGAAGTGTTTGAAACTTCTTAAGGAGGGATGGGGCAGCGTGAGCAAACACCGGACTGGCGTAAGTCATCACGGGGCGGATGCAAGTTTTGTAAATTGTCAACTTATTTCTAAGCGACATTTTACTCTTGCGGCCGACTAGGTGGTATAGTCGGTGCGTGTAGAACTTCGCTCGGTTACAGACGCGATTGATGTGCGATGCGAACGATAGTCGTCGGTCTAGGATGACACCTAAATATTTGACCTGCTTGACCCATGGGATCCGCTGGTCGAATAGGGTGAAATGAGTGGGAACATTAGGGCGGGACGGATTAGGGGAGGGCGCTACGGGGATGTTCCGCCCGAAGTACATCGCTGCACTTTTGTCGGGATTGACTTCGATACGCCATTTTCTAAACCATTCACCCAATTTGGTGACCGCGCGCTGTAGCGCTAGGATCACATATTTTGAGTTTGGACCGGTTTTGTAAATGGCGGTATCGTCAGCAAAAAGGGCTAGCTCCGTGTCTGGAGTCTTGGGGATGTCGTTTACGAAAACGGAGAAGAGTAGGGGTGATAGCACAGAGCCCTGTGGGACTCCGGCTCTGATGGGTCGAGGGGAGGAGAGAGTGCCGTCAACTCGGTAACGAAAAGTGCGATTCGACAAAAAGTCCCGTAAGATGAGCACGAGACTGTCCGGCACTTTGAGTTCGTACAGCTTGTAAATCAAGCCGTTGTGCCAGACTTTGTCGAACGCTTTCGCCACGTCGAAGAACAACGCTCCCGTTCCCAAGGGGCGGGGTCTATTGAGACCGTCCAGAATGTGTTCCGTGAGGCGGTGCACCTGATGGACGCAGGAGTGGGAGGCTCTGAAGCCGAATTGCTCGTTGATTAAGAGATTGTTAGAGGAGAGGTAATCTCTTAATCGGGAAACTAATACGCGTTCGTATATCTTGCCCATAGTCTTTAAGAGGCTGATGGGCCTATAGCTGGTGGGGTCGGCCGGGTTTTTTCCCGGTTTTCGGATGCCTATGACCTCCGCCTCCTTCCACGAGTCGGGGAAGACGCAGTGGGTCATTGCGGCGTTAATAATTGCCACCAATAGGCAGAGAAGTTGGGCGGGCAGGGCGCGGAGTACTCTGTTCGAGATACGGTCCGGCCCGGGTGCCTTGTTAGGGCGGAAACCTTTGACTATCGCCTGCACCTCATCAACGGTAGTAGGGGTGAGAGGGGTTGAGGGGGGGATGACCGAGCGGCGCTGGACCTCATCGTCCACCATTTGAAGGTGGTCTTGGTCGAAAGGGAGGGTACTAGGGGAACACTGTGCCTCTAGACTGTCAGCCATGCATTCGGCTTTTTCGTTATCGTCAAGCGCTAACGATTGATCGGGTCTTTGGAGGGGGGGCATTGATGCGACTATGTCCGACTTAAAGGTTCTCGCCAGCTTCCAGTAGGCCTGGTGAGATGGCGAGATTTCTTTAAGTAGATCGTCCCACCGATTGTTTCGGAGCTCCTTAATACGTTGCTTAACAGCACGCTGTAAGCCGCGCAAAAGAACCCGATTTTCCTCGGTGGGACACGCATCGTAGGCCCTGATAGCCGCGTTCTTGGCTCTCAGCAGTTCTCGCGCGTCATCAGGCAGCCTGAAACGATGGTTTCCCATCGCCGGCACTTGCCTAGACGAATCGCCGATGGCGACCGAGATGTGACTGGTGAGAGCGTCGATCGCTTCTACAGCCTCATTTGGCGAAGAAATGTCGTCGGGGATTGAGGAAAGTTGGGGGCTGTTACAATCCTCAAGTTTACACTTGAGTTTGTCCCAGTCTATCAACGACCTCATGGGGGGAGAGTATGACTCCGGGGAGCCGAGACGAACTATCACCGGACGATGGTCTGAGTTGAGGGCATGCACGACTTCTATCGAATGAAGCCGAAGGCCTACATTCTTTAGAATAGCCATGTCAAGAATATCGGGACGATGTTCGACGTTGTAAGGGTAGTGGGTGGGCTCTAGAGGCGGCACAACGTCAAAGGATAGGGTTTCAGCGAGTCTGCTTAAGCGCGTGCCACTAGTGGTCGTGCATAGGCATCCCCACTGGGTGTTTTTGCTATTGAAGTCGCCGCCTATAAAGACGGTTTCATTCATAGCGAAAAGGGCCTCAAAGTCACTCCTGACTGGGGTTTTGTTACCGGAGAGGTAGGCCGAAGCGATGAGAATGGGCCTGTGGCCGGTCATAGATAGTCGGCATAAGGAGACTTCTATGTCCGTCGTGGGTGGGGGGTCGATTGGGGCACAGTGTAGTGAACGCTTATAGTAGATAAGCGTGCCGCCGCCACGTGTGGGCCTATCATTTCTGACAATAAGATAGTTCGCAATGTTAGGATTGCGATAAGAAGGTTTGAGACGGGTTTCCTGAACCAGAAGGATGTCTACCTGGTGCTCGGTCAGGAAGAGGGATACCTCATCCCGTTGGTCTAAAAGGCCATCCGCATTGAAAAATGCTATGGTGATCGACCTCGGCTTGATCCTATTTTTTGAATTATCCATTATTGATGGAAGGATTTAATGGTTTGGAGCAGAGCCCTATGCTCGACGAGGATTTTAATCCTTAAATGGGCGTTGCCCACAGACTCGTCCAATTTCTGGCAGATGACATCGACCTCTTCGTAGTCGATGTCCTCCATAAAATTGGCCAGTCTGTTTAGCTGGGCCTCCATGTCCCTCGAGGGGGACGGCTCAGCTCGTGGGGCTTTGGGTGTTGGTGGTGGGGGGGGGCAACAGCTCGTACGGCCGGTGTTGCAGGCGGAGCTGCTACCACGGCCGGGCTGAGACTGGGGGTCGGGGCGGGAGGGGGGGGGGCGCGGGGGCCATGGACGCCATTAGGGGTTTAGCCCAGGCGTTAGGTCGGCATGGTCAGAGAGAGGGGAAGGCCGACGGTGTGATGATCACCCGTGGCTTCCCCGTATTATGGGGGGTGGGTCGAGAGGAGGGGGCTGAGGCCACTGGGCGGGGTTGCGCCTTTGGGGCCCTGGGACATCCGCGATAATTCGCAGGGTGTCCAAGACCTCCGCAAAGGACGCATCCGGGCGGCGTGGTCGCCGTCTCCCTGTCACGCGCGCAGTCGGTTGTGCCGTGGTCCCCGTGGCACTTTACGCACCTTGGGCGAGCATGGCAGTTCCGGGCTGCGTGGCCATATAATTGGCAGCGATGACACTGCCCAGGGAACCCCTTTTTACGGGGGAGTTCAACTTTAAGGCCGCTAATGGCGCAGATCGTCTTCACGTTGAAGACTGCCTTTCCCTCGGCCGAGTGGTCTAGGACCACCTGGACCAAGTCGAAAGGTTCGCGCCTGCGCCCCTTGAAAAGACGGTGGACCTGCCTGTTCTGATCACGTCCTATTCTTATTCACATTTCTTAAATTAGCGTAGTGACTATACAAAATTCGTGATTTTCCTTAGATAGACAAAGATAGAACACACATAGTCTCTTTTACTCTTTGGACACTTTCTCGATTCACCCACATAATAACTTCGGAGAAAAGAGAGGTCCGATATGTGTATTGCTATCTCTGTCTTACATATTCTAAACCTACCTACAGGCTTCTTAACATTTTTTCCACTTACAATCCTACCTACATGGGTTTTTGCTACCGACCTTCAGATTCTGTTAGGGGGACAGGGACAGCCTATAGGATACCTCCGCCGCGCGTGAGCGGGACGGCCTATAGTTATTTTCCTTCACCCCAGTACCTTTAAACAACCATACCGGATCCTACCTAATACTTTAGATATTGTAAGTGGAAATAAGAAACCGGTTTGCTATTTTATTGTAATAAAACAAGCCCTGCGCTAATACATTTCCTTATAAATTAAGGCCCTAACAGAAATTACGTTTATTTGTGATAAAATATAAAGTCTTTACATACATACATATTCAAAGCTAATACAATAATAAGGTTAATTACATACACTAAATATTAAATTAACGAGATTGACGTGTGTCCGTAACAGTACTATACTCTTGTATGAGGTCCCTAACTGAAATCAGCGCGACACATCATTATAGCGAGTTGATTGAACTTCTAAATCGTATTCCGGAAAAAAGTTTCGTAAATGTATCTAGTTATAATACGTATTATACACGTTTACCAAATGTTATTAATTAAATTTGTGTTTTCTTTTTTATATGATGTCATACCGCCTATAAAACATTTCTGTCAAAGGGTAAACATGGTCATTAACACACAATTTACTTGCATTTTCTTCATTGGTTCAGTTCAGTTCAGTTTTAACTGAGCGGCTCCTAATTGGCAAGTGGACCATCTGTTTCATTGTTGTGTCACCATCAGTATCCTACCATAACATACGGAGGTATAGAGGGCCTATTTCTCACAGGACGCTTGACATCAAATTTTTATCCTGTATCGACAGCATTGGTGACATTTGAAACAGCACTAGGGTCTTTTAAGTTTGCACTGGTTTTGCCTGACTACTGTTATTTTGTGTTCTATATACCTAAATTTATTGATTTTGGTGCTATTCTGACTACATAATCATTTTAAAAACATATTGATTGCAGAAAGCACCTTTTGTGTCGCTACACGGCATATTTACATTTTGTTTTTCATAGTGTAACAATATACTGTCTAGGATATACATATACAAAGCAAGGTTAAATAAACATCATCACAAACATTGTTTGATTCCAAAGTGAGTGACTGATTTTTAAGAAATCAGAAATAATTAAGGTACTACTTGTACAAACACCCAAATGCGAGACAAAATAGGTTTTTTTTTACGTTGATCCGTTCAGGAATCGAACCCAAGGCTTGGGAGTTGGCAACACCTTAAAAACTGTTTGGCACGCTCCTCAATGGATTTTTACGTCAAAATGTATTATGGACAGCGAATGATCGAGTTTAAAGAGAAGCCACTTCAAAACGGTAGCGTGTTAATAATTGTGCAACGCAAAAGTTTAAATGTAGAATTATCAAAACTAAAAAGAAAAAATATATATTTTGCACCATAATATTGCACATCGTACTTGCGAGCTCATGTCAAGGCTGTGGTAATGAGCCTACTGCTTATACGCCAAATGATATTCCCCGATCAAGCCAAAGCAGGGCAGAGTAAAGTGTAAACACGAAATTGCCTCAATTGAGGCCTGCAAAGATCCCAATTAATAAGAACACGCGACAACAACTCTAGACTCTAGACGTCCGGGACACGTAAAACATGTTTTCGGGGCAATTTCGGGCATGGAAGATTAGGCTGTCATTATTTAGTTAACTTCCTCGATCCATTAGAGAGGATTAGATTACAGATAATCTTTAGTACAATCTGCTGATGCAATGAAGACTAACAGATATCTATCAATGTAAATCACGCCTGTAGATGGCCCCTGGTGCTTAGACTGCCATCAGGGAAAGTTGCTTATGTCGAACTCTATAACAATATATCAACTTGTTTTATAATGGAAAACTTTTAAATTTAAATCTTCTATATCTTCGTCAATTTTGTTTGTACGAAAATTCTGATAACACGTTTTATTATGTATTATTAAGAATACCATAGCTAAATACTTATTTAAAAATTTTGATAACACTTTACATTTATTTGTAAAGTAGTTAATACGATAGCCCACTCCTTTTGGTCCTACAGGTGTCGTAAGCAACCAAGCTTACTTTTCACTCCGATATAAACAGTTAAAAACACGTACGGCACATTTGAGATAAAAATAATTACTGCCTACTTAAAAAATATACAATTGTAATAGGGGTTAAAGTATGAAATTGCCGATTTGTACTGAAAATCAAAATTGTTTATTTTTTAATTTTTAACAAATTTATTTAATCAAAATAGTTACCATTATTATCTATACATTGCTGCCATCTAATAGGAAGGTCATTTATGCCTTTGTGATAGAACTCTGAGGATCTAGACTGCACAAACTGTGTGAAAGCATTTTGTACTGCCTCCTGGGAAGAAAACTTCTTGTCACGTAGATAATTGTCCAAATCAGGAAAAAAATGGTAGTCCGTTGGAGCACGGTCTGGAGAATACGGAGGATGTCGAATGGTTTCTAATTGCAGTTCCTGAAGGGTCAAAACGGTTTCTCGTGCTGTATGAGGTCTCGCGTTGTCATGGAGCAATAATGGTGAAGATCGATTCATGAGCCAACATTGTTCGGAGTTCGGCAAAATACGAGTAGACATCTGCCGTTATTGATTGACCAGATCGGAGAAAACTATAGTGAATAACACCATGCTGAGACCACCAATCAGTTACCATTACCTTTTCATTGGTAAGTTTTGCTTTAGGACACTGTTGTGGCGTTCGACCTGGGGTCAGCCATTGCATTTTTCTTTTACGGTTATCATAAAGAATCCACTTTTCATCACATGTCACAATTCGATTTAATATTCCTTCATTTCTGTACCGATTCAACAAGGCAACACAAGTTTCAACACGCGTTTCTTTCTGCACATCAGTCAAATCATGAGGCACCCATTTTTTGTATTTTTTTTATTTTATTGATTTGACGCAAATGAGTCAATATTGTGGGTAAGGTTACGTTAAACCATGCCGCTAATTCCTGGGTAGTTTGACTAGGATCGTCTTCCACCATCTCTCTTAATTCATCGTTAATCACCTGTGTGGGCGGTCTTCCTCGTGGCTCGTTCTTCAAGTCGAAGTTTCCATCACGAAAGCGTTTAAACAAAAATCGCACGGTGCGTTCATTAGCAGATCCCTCTCCAAACGCAACATTGATATTGCGGGCTGTTTCTGCCGCGTTACTTCCGCGTCGGAACTCGTATTCAAATATCACTCGAATTTTCGCAGTATCCATCTTTCTTCTCTAAGTTAAATAACAAAAACAATTGAAAGTCGATATTCAAATGTTTCACGTTTTTTAAAAGAAGAACATCATAGAAACCATGTGAAAAAAGTTTCATTCGAAAACTTCAAACCATGAAGATTCTATGTCAATTCGAAGAACCTATTACAATAAAACGGCAATTTCATATTTTAACCCCTAATATACGAGTACCTACATTTAAATACTCGAACGAAAGTTTTGAACATTTCCAGTTAGTAAATTGGTTAATTTAGTTTTGTTTGTAGTCAGGGTTGCTAACCGTTACCGGGCTTATTTATTATCCTCGTTATCATAACATCGACGAGAGGTTGATAACAATTAATTATACTAGGTATATTACGATGAAAAGCTGCGCACTTGACGATTAGGGTTAAAATAGAAAAAGGTTTTTGATATGAAAGCTTTGCTTCATAATAAAGTTGGTGTTTTTTTATTTAGGTATACAAACTTACAAAGCTCTTACGTCTATATACATATATACACGTTAAGCATATCGATAGCTTTGTAAGTGCATTCAACAGATCTAAGCTTAAATATGTTTTTTCAATTGATATTCGGACTCTATAAGTCGGACCTCAAGTAAAAATAAACATGAAATTTCAATAGAACAGGTACACCATTAGTACACCATAGTGGAGTAGATACACCACTAGTGGCTCACCGCCTATTATGCACTTATAGGTAGAGAATGTGTGGTGCTATTCTTTTTTTTTTCGAACAAGGCCCATATAAAATCTACTAGGGGCATATGCTAGCACAGCCAGACCTTAGTGAAATTAGAGGAAATTACCTATATGTAATATTAACTTGACATGGCGTCAAATCCTTTCCATTTATGACGACAACCTCCGTGATGAAGTTTACAAAGTATCACCTGCTCCGACTGTTCCGAGGTCCCGGATTCCAAGTCGAATCAATGTAGAAAAAATATTTTCTCAAGTCGTGTTGTGATGTTGCCTAAATTTATTTATTTTTGAATACTTTTTGCACGATTTTACTACCGGTCATTTTATCCAGGCATACCTTGGTTAAGCAATGCCCTCAGTATCGAAACAAAGACCCATAATTCTGTCCTCTAAGACCGTCGCGTGTCTGCAGCGCCGCGGCCGGCACGCGAAGGAGTTCGATTCCAATCAAGACTGCTCAGGTGACGAACCAAGTCGTAAACACGACAATCTGTTCAGTAATACCGCATTAAGTACAGTCAGGTTTACAGGTTTTAAGTGTTAATATTATATCTGCGTGTGCGGCGACAGTAAACTTTATAACGGCTATAGACTACTTACACTGAAGTATGAATAAACTTTATAAAACTAAATGTAACCCATCATTGCTGCTGTAACTTGAATTCAATGATGAAGGCCCTGCAGTGGGGTGATTATAGGCCGTTACTACAGGTACACTAACTTTTGCCCGCTTAATTTTTAACTTGAAACTATCCGACAAATTTCTAGATCCGTTCAGCCATATTGGCGTGATAGCAACAAACATCTATTCAAACTGCCGCATTTATAATATTAGAAACAGAAAGGTTAAGAAGAGTCACTGGGGTCTGGCTATAGGTTGGTGGTAGAACTCTGAAATGCCGTTTTTCTTTAGCGCTGACCACGCCGTAAAGTAAATAAGCAATTTAAAATATAAGTATATACGATAATATTTTAATCTCAACCTGTCACTCCTAGCTTACCGAGCGGTGATTTATCACACTATCGCTGCCTTTATCGTTTCACCGAAATATATTAAATCCCAATAATCCGACTGGCGGGTGGAAATAAGCTGACCATCGCAAGGATTTTACGAATTATGAATTGCTTTTTTAGATGTCAAGTAATCTACCTACATTTCTTACAACACATGGATAGCTAAGTAAATAATATTAACATTACCCAATCAAGACTATGTTGAGCCTAGAACACATAAAGACTAATATAGAATAGAGCACCACTCCTTGTCGTCCTAAGTGTGTAGTAAAACGCGACTAAGAAATAGGTAATGCAGAAGAAGTCGTGCAGCAGCTTCTCCTAAGCATCATCATCATCATCCCATCCAAGAAGACCACGGCTGGACAAAAGTCTCGGCCCCGCGCCCGCGCATTTCCGAAAAATTTCCATAGTCAAATGGCCATCGGTTTTTCTTACTATACGAGTATCTCCCGCCTACTGCCACTTCAACTTCGCAAACCTTCGAGCAATGTCGGTTATCTTGGTTCGTCTACGGATTTTCTCATTTCTGATGGAAATGAGAAAATCAGGCATTTCTGCTCTCTGCATTGCCCGGTGTGCAACCTTGAGCCTAATTATGAGACCCATATTAAGCGACCACGTTTCAGTTCTTTAAGTCATAACATTGGTCATAACACTCATGATCACTCATCAACAACACGCACTGGTCAAGACTTTCTCGACTCGACTCGTCCACTTCAGCTTCGCAATTTCGAGCGATGTTGTATATTTCCTAATTTCTGATTTTATTTTTCAGAGAAAAACCAAGCATATCTTTCCCCATTGCCCTGCTCTTATCAGGCATCGGCTAAACTGACATATGACATTGTAGATCCACCTGCCAAGAACGGATAATTTATATAAACTCTTTCTTGAGGAGGAGCGGTGTCCAGTGTTGGGACTCATTGTTCATGATGATAGGGCATGTAGTCTCGGTAGTAGTAGTAGTAGTAGTAGACTACCGAGTAGTCTCGGTAGTTTATTAAAATACGCAGCTAACATTAGGTGTAGGTACTTATAGCCTGTTGGAACCATTATTCATCTAGGGTGATTCATTAATTACTATAATTAATATCGTTTCGGTATTTTTTAAACTGTAAGATAATCCGCAATAGCGACTGTTAAGTCCGCCTTATAGATTTGTCTTTGTATTGTAAATCCTAAAGACCAAAGGATCGTTAATCATCATAAGGCCTTATCGCTAAACTGAAACGACCTTATCACTGACACGAAAACAGTCGGTTTCTTTAGGATTATAGACATTAAAACGATTATAAAAGATTGATCGATCGATTATAGTCATAGTGTAGGTACGTGTACCTATCTGCCGACGTGACTCTACCAGTATGAAATGAATTTTTAAAAGAACACTCCATCTTCGTTTCTGCCTTTAAGGCGCGATAAATGGTTATTAAGTAAGTACTTATTTTAACATTATTGAACAAATATGAATTAAAGTGCAAAAGGTGTACTTAACGCCATATAGCGTTGTCGGCCAGTCGGCTAACAAGAATTACTTTATGACCGGTACAACAAAGTAACTAAAGTTTAAAAAAAACTTCAAGAGTTCTGAGCACAGAATTTAGATAGATAGATAGATAACACTTTATTGCTCACATTAAAAATTGGTACAAACAGTTCACTTAAAACTAAATTCATAACTAATGTGAGCAAGGGCGGCCTTATCGCTGCAAGCGATCTCTTCCAGGCAACCCTGTAGGAGAGGAGAAGTAACATAAATAAATAGCAGGTAACAAGAAAAGTCAAGAATAAATACACAAGAGCAAGAACAGTTTATAGTAAAGATATAATTAGTGGACATAAGCCAAAACTTTCATTTGATTATACTTAGATAGATTAATTATGGAAGCAAATAAAAGCAATACATACAAAGAAATACTTAAATGCAAAGGTGTAGTTGACATAGACTTACATAAATAAGGAGGTAAATATCCAATAATATTAAGAAAAATAGCCGATTTAACATGCGACCTTGTTCAGAAGATGGCTATGCAGCTTAGATTTAAAAATTTCTAGTGATTTTGACTCTCGAATGTCACGCGGTAGATCATTCCACAAGTGCGTAGCCTTCACAGCGAAAGAACCTCTAAAATAACCAGACTTAGTGTGTGGCACATGAAGTATATTGCCATACCCAGAGCGTAGTACACGGCCTAGATCGGCACTCCGAAAATGAAAACACTCCTTCAGATAGGGTGGAGAACGAGGGTCAAATAACACATTATACTTAATACTTGTCCGAGATGGATTTTTACATGTAGTAACGGCGAAGCACTAGCGCAGAGCCACAATTTTTTCAAAGCTAAAAAAAAAAAAGAGAAACAGAACGTGTTCTATGGCAACCTATCAAATGTCATTACGGTTTTTGTGCGAGCGCGGTCACATCGTTGTTTTATAAAAGATGGGTAAAATATCTATTACTCTTAAGAAATATACCATAAAAGTTTATAATCAGGCTTTAGAATTAAGGTAGTCAAGGTGCAAAGTGTTTACTTAGGTCGAATTGTGATTTTTGGGAAAATGACAAGAAGAAGCCTAATCAAGTTCAAGGCTTATTATGCAAATAGAAGGGATTTATAACATTAATCACAGGTATGATTCAATTTATTCTTACTTTTACATATAGAGCAATGTTGTAGTTAGGATGGTTTCGAGTTGAATCTTCAGAAAAAATTCATAACCTATAATATCACCTTCCACCATTTTTTCTGTTTTCATTTCGTTGTACCTTTGACGTTCGGATATTCCCAGACACAATTAAATATCAATTGTTATCGCAACAACCGGTTGTCGCTTGGGGCTAAAAGCGTTACAACGAAAGCAATGATATATCTATGCATTCTGCAGATTCAATATTTATTCCTAGTGCATAAACCTTCGGTTAGGTTACGGTAAAAACAAGATTGCTTTTCGTAATTTCTTTTCGGAGAGCACGTTTATCATTTCGTAACCGTTTTACTCACTTGTTTAAAAATCTCACCATTAAAATCCAAGTGTTTGAAGAAAATTAAATTCAAGAAAGAAGATCAAGAAAGGAAAAGAAACGAGGAAACAAGAGGAAGATTCGAAAAATGGAAGCTAATAAAGGAAACTTCAAGATTCTCAGAGCAATATGAGGAAACATCTTTGACCACACCCTCTTAAATGTGTTATCATAGAAGATGACACATACACCAATAGGTGAGGCTAACATATTTCAACAAATATGACTTTTCCCTATAACAACTTTAAACGTCTGGGTAGTTTCATGTATGATGAACAGAACCACAAGCTCTAATTTTGTGCGAGATATTCTGAATAATCACAAACAATGGCTAGACATGCTAAATGTGAGAGTTTTTCTATTAGGCAAGTGCTATCACTCGAAGATAGACATGCTTACATTAAGGGCAAGAGCTAGTATGCTGGAACTAGATGCCTTCATATTATATGAGCATGAGAGCTACCACATTTTTGTAGACAATTTGCTTCTTTGTACAGAACAATGAAAATTGTTCCTTTTAGATGAAAATCATCTTACAGAAGAGCTTCTGCTGGCTCGGGAAAAAGAGGGTGTAGGAAAAGCAGAAATGGGAAAGCCTATCAGGCCGGATTCTTTCCCTATACGGGGCGAATATAACGAGAGAAGGCCTATGAGACATGCTTACATTAAGGGCGCAGGCTAGTACGATGGGACTAGAACGCCTTCATGTTATCAGTACATAAACTTGTAAAATCATGTCTCAGGCGGGACTTGAACCCGCATCTCCTAGCATGCGGGGCGGGCGCTGTATCGTTAAGCCACCGAGACACTGCGACTCAGTGCAAAATTTTTCTAACATAATCTTAACGCTGTAAGCCAGTTGCTTACCCTTATAGTACATGGGCTTATGCCGGTTCTTCACATAGTGGTACCACATTGCGGGTAGGCAATTTGCTTCCTTGTACTGAACAATAATAATTGTTCCTTTGAGATGACAACCCTCTTACAAAAAAGTTTATTTTTTGGCTCTGAGAAAAGAAAAAATTGGATAGACTATCAGACCAGAAGTTTCCCTACACGGGCGAAAATTATGACATAAGGTCTTTGTAAAGAAGTACGCTCCAATATCTAGGAAAATAGAAACTCCTTCCTTTTTACAGCTTTAAATATTTTATTTATAAATGGCTTGAGATTACAAAGGATGATGAATCATGGGGAATATAAAATCCTTTTCAGCACCATTCCACCCTCCGATTTCCTAGAACCACAGCAATTGCCTTTCATAGAGAAAAATATAATTGCCTATGAGATAAAGTAACTTAAAATTCAGGGAGCATAATCTGTGTGCCCATACTGTATGTACAGAATAATTTCTCAACAACTTTGCTGTATTCTTGGTTGCAAAACCCAATGGTACTTACAGTTTTATTTCGAACTTGAAAAAACTTTTTATAAATAATTATAGGTACAGAGATTTTGATTTTGAGAATATTATAACTGCTTACAAAACTTATGTCTGTTATATGGCATCAAAAGATTTGAAAGAAACTTATTACTGAACCGGGATTTCCAATGTAATGTTAAATATAATATATTTATAGATAACATCGTATTTACCTTCTCAACGATTTGAAGGAAACAAACAATTGCAAAGACAACATTATTGTTGCATGCAAACTCTTACATATCTTAAGTTATGAACTTTGAGAAAAGTGCATTGTTCCCAATTAAAATTGCAAATACCTAGAAGTTATTTTAAAATTCCAGACTGATTTGAAATTTATTTATTTAAACCTTCAGTCGAGAAGTTAACTTAAATCTAAAAATACAGAGTGTTCAAGAGTAACCTTTGTGTCTGAACTGGAGTACCCTGTATTTTTTTTTGGGACTTATAGTCTAAAAAGTTATACAAAAACATAAGAGCAAGACTATTCTTAAAAAGTAAATACAGTTGGATAAGAAAGAATTTGAAAAAACAACGCCCCGTTGGTCTAGTGGTTGAGGTACGGGGCCAAGATCTCGGGGTCCCAGGTTAGAATCCGGGGTCGGGCAACAAAAAATTTTGAATTTTCAAACATTTCTCTGCTTTTGATCACCAACCCACATTTGGCAAGAGTGGTGATTATGCCAGTACACCCATCATTGCTGTGGGAACTTGAATTCAATGATGGAGGCCTTTTTTCCCTGCAGTGGGATGATTATAGGCTGTTACTTTAAGAAAAAATTGAATCCAGAGAAATTGTTTGGTACCTACACTTAAGACAATTTATCCAGCTGTTGTATAGATGACTATATACAAAAGTAATGGAAAAACACAGACTTAAAGAATTACTAAAATCACATGAAAACTGGATTAAGTTATGCCTAGCATTAAGGAAATAAAGATATAATTAATTTGGGGAAAAACAATATGAAAATTAGCAATTCAAAAATTATATATTAAGTAAACAACTTAACCGTTTCATGGAAATACACACCAAGGCTTCAACCCCAGGACCTGGGGTGCTGTATGTGGGCCATAATAAGGCTTCGGGGTCTTGGTCCCGTGCAGAACAAACACATCATATTAATCATATTAACCATTGTAAATCTTAATTGTGTAATAAATTCGTATTATTATTATTCTTATTTAGAATTAAAAGCTGCACTGTTGGACCTACAATGTTTTACTTTAACTAGGAAATTTTAATGAGTATTGATAACACAACCGCAATAGCTTATTTTAATAAAATAGATACACAGGTACACAGTCTCCTCACCTTGTAATTAAGTTATTTTAGTATTCTCACGAGCCCTATTTGAGAAAGCGGATGCGGGTGTGTTATTGGGCCGATATAAAAAATCTTAGGCCAGAATCCGTTTTAGTATCACTAAAAACATGTGACAATAATGTGAAAGTATATACTGAAGAAAATTTCTAGGGAAAAAGGAATCAAGAAAAGTTAAATAAGACTCAAAAATATTAGTTTTCCTCTATTGGCCATTACAACCATGGTTTCCCCTAGTCAAAAAGCCATCGACACTTATTAGTATTTTTATTAAAATAATTTATTTTTATTTATTTAAGCTTTATTGCACAAACGAACAGTTATTGTACAAAAGGTGGACTTAATGCCACGAGGCATTCTCTGCCATCGGGCTAAACAGAAATGCTATGCAAATATATTTGAGCTTAATAGAACATTATTTTAATTTCAAAGATTACTATCACTTATACCAGCAGCTTACCCTGGCTGTAGGGCTGTTGACAGACAAGAATTTATAAGGTGGTGCCCTTCAAAACTTAGCACTTGTCATAATGGTCAATTCTCTTTTCTAAAATGCCCTAAATATTGTCATAGTTTTTTCCCTGTACACAATTATGGTAGTCTGGTAAACATCATTCTTTTGCGATAAGACCCCCAAAATTGTACATCTTAATATTATAAAATAGTATGTTATTCCTTTATTTGGTGTGCAATAAAGAGTATTCCATTTGGGTATCTAAAGGCGATATGACTCACTCTTAAAATTATGGTGACTATTTTGCAGAAAAGCACAATATTGATACTCATGCAGGAGGTTCCCATTCCTCTCATTGTTAGTTTTTTAAACACAGATCTATGAGAATGATCAGCTCTGTCTCTACTGATTGGTCCTACAGTTAGATCAGATGACAGAATGTGTCACTAAAAGAGTTAATTGAAAAACGGGACGCATTACTTGGCTCTGTGGGCGTTTGCAAAACGTTCTTGATGTTCAAAATATTACACATACTTCAGGAAAAGAAAATCCTCAGTCTTCTTTTCAATTAGAAACCTTTGTTCAGTAATAATAAATTAATATTGTGTCTACAATAAAATCGTATATAGAGAAGACCAACTTGTCAAGGAAAAAATGATAACCTTTTGATTTTAACCATCAAAAATCCAGTCATAAGTTGGTGGATTAAGTAGATTTTGAGAAAAGCTGGTATTAATGATACATATATTCTTGGATTATACCACAAGACATACAACAACATCTGCTGTGCAGCAGAGGTCACGTGTTAGAAATGATTTTATAATAAAAGACACTGCAGGTTGATCTCAACATTCTTCTATATTCTAGGCCAATATTTCAAATTGTAGCAGAATTCAATAATACAGTGTGTAATAGTATTTTTCAGAGTGAAAAAATTAAATGTTTTTACTTACTATTAATCTCTCTCAAATTGTTTATCGTATAAATTACAAAGTTTTAAGGTTTATTATTATACTTAATTACATATTTTTTTTCATTCTTTAAAAATTGTACTAATGATTCACAACCCATCTTCAAACATCTACATGTAAAAATCCATCTCGGACAAGTATTAAGTATAATTATAAGATTAAACGAACTTACCTTAAGTGAAGTTCAATCTTAATTATACGAAGATACTTGTCCGAGATGGCAGTCCCAAAAACCCACCCACTAATACTAAATTCTATAGTATTATCCCATTAGTTGGGTTGTTCTCATTGCTTTAAACGTAATGACATTTGATAGGTTGCCATAGAACACGTTCTGTTTCTCTTTTTTTTTTTTAGCTTTGAAAAAATTGTGGCTCTGCGCTAGTGCTTCGCCGTTACTACATGTAAAAATCCATCTCGGACAAGTATCTTCGTATAATTAAGATTGAACTTCACTTAAGGTAAGTTCGTTTAATCTTATAATTATAAAGTAGAATAAGAGCATGCTCATCCCGACGGAGCCTGATGGGAAGAATTTACTACTGAAATAAAATACATCTTATAAACTACACATAATATCTATGTAGTAATAGTTATAATAACAAGATAAAATTACAAAATTCATTAAAATATTATGTGAATTTTTAAGACCTTGCAAAATAACTATGTTACGAGTACTTTGTAGTTAGGTACTAAAACAAAGCATAGGGGTATATTTCTTTCCCTATGAACAAAGTTATAAATCTATTATACCTACTCATAGATTTATATAATACTAGCTGACCCGGCAAACGTTGTTTTGCCATAAAAATTATTAAATTACTAAAATGGCTAACAAAAAATAGGGGTTGGTGGTAAAAGGGTAAAAATTTAGGTTTGTATATATTTTATAAAATTTTAATATTTTACTACCCTACCCTACCCTACCCCTACCCTACCCCTACCCCTACCCTACCCCTACCCCTACCCTACCCCTACCCCTACCCTACCCCTAACCTACCCTACACATACCCTACCCCTACCCTACCCCCAAAAATTGTGAATCTAAACCATTCCCAGATCCCCTTGAACACACACAAAAAATTTCATCAAAATCGGTCCAGTCGTTTGAGAGAAGTTCAGTGACATACACACTCACAGAAGAATTATATATATTCCGGTGTACTTCATATCACCTGATCCTAACATCATTAAAACTGACTTAATGGCTCAAAAATTTGATGTAGAGCATTTTATATGGGAATATGAAATTAACGTTTTTACTATCTTCCTCGCAATTTTTCCATGTTTTCTCACCTTTTAAACCTTCCCTGGACTACGACAAACATTTCAAAACCAAAATCAGCTTAATCGGCCCAGCCGTTCTCGAGTTTTAGCGAGACTAACGAACAGCAATTGATTTTTATATATATATAGATAGATTTATATTTATATAATTAAAAGCGGCCTCTAACTCTTGATATACCTTTCAAATTGACAACACAGGACCATTTTTAATAGGTTTATTTAATAAGAACCTTCGAATCACCTCCCTAACCACGAAGACGACTAATTTGTGTTCGCGGTAAATCCGCGAGTTCCGCAACGGGCTTTTTTTTTGCGGAGCGTACTTTTTTCTCCGCCGCGGAGAAAAGTCCGTCGTCTGCGCAGGCTATTATGGTTATTATCTCAATTAAAACTTTTATGTGATTGCAAATACAAACAAACACTTCTGAATATTTATGAAATTCACTATATATTTAGCAATTTATATTTAATGATTTTTTAAAGATATTTAAAAAAATATCGGACTTCTAATGGTGGGATTATTTATAATGAAAGGTAAATTAAGTTACGGCCTTTATTCATCTTACAACAGGGCAAAGACCTCCATCATTGAATTCAAATTACTACAGCAATGATGGGTATTATAGGGTATAAGTAATCACTAAGTTTGCCAAACACGTGTTGGTGATCACAAACCCGCGTACAATGTTCAAAAATTCGAAACTTGTTGCCCGACCCGGGAATCGAACCGAGGACTCTAAGATCTTGGTCCGGTACGTAAACTACTGCCAAATAGGGGGCGGAGGATTATTTATTATTAAAATTAGTTAATATTGACAATTGAAGTGTGAAGGTGCGTTTGCGCATGTCCTCTGTGCCTACTAGACCGTGCTCCGGCAATCAGCTACGCTATTACTTCATATTACGACTGGTTAGCGGCAGGCGTTGATCGATTTTGTTTAGCAAACAATGTTGCTAAGCTTTTTACTTTGAATCATCGACTTATAAGAACAGTCCCATAAATCCATATGGCAGGCCTAGGGTAAGACGGAGAGATAAGGTGCTGAGGGACATGGTTGTTGAGTGCCGGCTATCCGAGGAGGATGTAAAGGGCCCTAATTTAGCTATTTCAATAATCATTGCAGTTCAATCGTGATTGAATTGGGCGATTTTGACATTTAGCCCATACTAGAACTGTCAAAAACCTGCTATTCAATTACGATTGTGATACGATTTGTTTAGCTGAATTAGGGGCCCGGGCAGAGCGAAGTGGAGAAGAAAGACAAGGAAGGGTGAGCCCACCACCATATGGGATACATAACCGGGAAGAGAGAGAGAGAGATAAACAGTCTCATATAAAAATATCACTTCCAACCATCAACGTAGGATATAACTTATGCTTTCAACTATCCAACTTGAAGTATTAGCTGCTTATGTCATGTCATACCTAACGTAGAGCAATTTCAACCTTATTTTAACACAGCGTAGGATGAATGCAATTAAGGCAAAAGAGCACCCAAATGTCCAGTGCGTGCTTATTTGGTGAGGACGTTTTTCTGTCACTGAATGTGTATTTTAATTCAGACGAAGTATTTTCGTACGTGCGAAAAATTAATACATTAATAACTTTTTGGATGCTAGTGGTACCAGCCGAAAGTAATTATTGTTAAAATAAAATAATTGATTTGAATTTAACCCATTCATTGTTATACTAGTATATGAATAACAACAATATAGCAGTTTTCAATACTGTATTCATTATTTTTTCGTTTTAATAAAACATGCAAAAATACTTCCCAGTTGATATTTATTTATTTTTGCATCACCTATTCTTAGACTGTTTTTATTAATAATTTTAGGGATATTCGTTGACCAAAACCCAAAACATTTTCGCAAAACAATCTAATACTTACAACGCACGCAGCCGGCTTCGGCGGTCGATCGTAGGGCTGCAAACCAACCCTTTCTTTGACTGTAAAATATTTTGGTTTATCACTATCACCATTCAAATTAATTCAAACACTTATTCACTGCGTTTTACTGTCATCAAAACGTAGTAATACGAGTTATTGCGACGATCGCGAACTGACATGAGCGTCTGATTTCAGAGACACAGCACGCATGCGTCACGGCCGGCGGCTCCCACCCGACTGCCGCGTTCGTCGTATCACGCTCCCTTAACCGATTGCCGGGAAAACGCGAGGGAAACAAAAGGCAAACACACACAGGTTTTTTATGAATTTTATTAAAAAATCTACAGCTACACTTAATACATTAATGAAATGATAACAAAACAACGATTTTTTCAGTCTTTAGACCCGCTATTGACAATGATACATTAACATAATACCAAAGATTACAACTTATATTTAAAACGACAAAATCACAATCAGTACTTACTTAACAAACAATGAAACATGAATGTTAATTGTAATAATGATTTTCGAATGATTTACACAAAAAATAATGACAAATTGTTATTTATATTTCATTTTGTTATAGGATTTTCACCGCTCATCCTGAGATTAAAAACCATATATTTATCAATTTAAGTGTTCAATATTAGTTGCATAAGTTTAAAGAAAAGGATATACTTATTAACTTATGTTTACTATGGGAGCAACATCGGTCGCATCAACATTTTTACGGTTGGTTTAATAATTGAAACTAATCACTACATAGTATAAAACAAAGTCGTTTTCTATGTCCCTACATCCCTATGTATGCTTATATCTTTAAAACTACGAAACGCATTTTGATGCGGTTTTTTTTAATAGATAGAGTGATTGAAGAGGAAGGTTTATATGTATAATAACATCCATTAAATAGTGGAGAAATACTGTTATTTTTGAGGTTTTGCGAAGCCGGAGCGGGCCGCTATGTTTTTATATACAACGTTCACAGTTTTTCTGTAGTGTATTTAGTATCAGCATTGCACCCGTGCGAAGCCGGGGCGGGTCGCTAGTGGTAAATAAAATAACATATATTAACGCTTCGAATCCTAACAATTGATTTTAGTTGTGTCTGAAATAACCCACGCTCGAAGGGTTAAATGAAGATTTTTGTAAATCTTGATTCCATTCTGTAATATTACATGCAGAACATAAAAAAATTTATTTGAACGGCTTAAATCCTATCAGTACAGTCAGCAGCTCACTAGCCAACCATAGCATCAATCATGAATATTTATCTTTATGTAACTCGACAGCACATCAAGTTAAACAGTTGAACTGCGATAACAGCTTTTATTACGTAGGGCATAAAGGCGGTCTCAAGGTCAACATGTGTAGTCTGATGTGCCGCCGTGTGTACTAGACTTTAAATTACAAATCGATTTCGGGAATCGACGATCTTTTGATCTATACTCTTACATAGTAAAATGCTTAAAGTTAGCATCTTAAATAATTAACCACACATGCGTCACATTCATAACTTCTCTCAAAAATCACCTTCCAAACATAATGTCCCGTTAAGAGTCCGCATACCAGCTTCTAACATACTTTATGCTGAACAACCAAGACAAAAAAGGCTTGAAGCAAGATTTTTGACTTTGCAGTCTAAAATAAAAAGCAGTTGCTTATATCAAGTGACACGAGCGGTTAACAGACAGAAAAACATCCAGAGTAACATACCAACTTTTTAGTCAGTTATACATTAAAATCAGTGTAGTCAAAATCACTGGGCAATTATCAACATTGATAAATCTAACACGTGTATCTTTGATCCTACATAAAGCCACTGTAAGACTATTATTGTACTGAAATTAAGAAATTAAAAAAAAAGCATGTGTTCATTACCGTCGCAGTGAAGATAAGCTTAGGTCAAAACGCTTTTTGAGTCAAATAATAAATTGTTACACAATTCTATTCACCGAACAAGAAATCATTAAGTTTTAATTGCATTTATTAAGTGTGGTTAGAACATTATATACTTTCAGCTTTTTGACATTTGGCGTAGCTGTCAATGTGACCTGTCAAATCACGCCTTGATGACGATTCTTAACGTTATAAAATACCGGAGTAATTAGTGTTTATTTGAAGATTTACTTTAAAATCAAAAATCTTGCATTAGGCCCAACCAATTCTTACCATAGCTTAAAAATCATGCAGATGGTAAAGTTAATGATGAATCAAAAATTTATAAATGATGATGATGGTGATAATGAGGGTGAAACATGATCTTTAGAGCTCTGACACACAGCGACTTAAATGCGAGAACGCTGCGATGCAGTCGCGATGTTGTGGACACGAGCTGCTGCGTTACAGAGCCCTTAGGCGCGAATCACACAAACAACACTCTAGTACGTTGAAACTGTAATGTTAAATACGCCTTTGCTTAATATTTTCTATGATAATGAAAAACAAACTGTTAATCGTTCATAGATAGTTCAATTTAACCATTCATACAAAATATTTTGAATAAAAACAAAAACAATTAAATTCGTGACAATTCCAGATTAAAACAATTTAGGACAATAATAATTAGAGTTATTAGCAATGTCGTCTGTGCGGAACATACCTCTGCTACAAACTGAAATCCAACAAAACAATACACAACAAACCCAACGAGACATAATCCCATTCAAAATTCACCTCTCACACCCTTCCACAGTGCCTGTAATAAGAAGCGAGAAAGAAACAGAAAGTTAGCCTATCTTACTCTAATTAGCGTTAGGTCAGTCTGACTGAATTCATCGAATGGTGAGTTCAAAATATGCGCAGGTCGGGCGTGTTATTCCCAAGTCGTTCGACACGTAGTAGAAACAATAAAACTGTTTTAAGAGCAATTGTGTCTGGAATGAGTTTCATTAGCAATATTGAACTAAAAATTTGCACAAAAAATACATTACTTTTTGATTTTAATATGTCTAAATGCCTATTTTGATACATCACAACTGTGTAACTAAACTAAACTTAATGTCGTTTGTAACAAGAAAAAAGAATGGATAATTTTTTATTTTCTTTTTATGTACTAGTGAATTTCGTTTAGAAGATAATGATATAAACTAATTTATAACCTACACTAACATTAACATGAATTTTACACAGATTTTCACCAACTCTGTAATGCATTCGATACAATTTTCACTAAATATCGGATACACCTAGGCTTTGTAAGCGTGTCGAGCGCTTTTAGAATAGCCCGCGCACCCGCTGGGACGCGCAACCATTGCAGTTGCCGCGACAAAGTTAAGCCTAAACTTATACACTAACTTTAGATTTATTTAAAACTAGTAAATTATTCGTATTTGGCGTATCTTTTAAGTCGCATATGAATTTCTGCAAGATTTAGTTTTCTATTTAAACAGTTGTAAATTCAATTTAGAATGCACAAACAATCGAAATCGAAATCTAGCTTAAAATTTTATATTTATTTATAGTATTTTATATGCACTTTAACGTTCTTTAAAAGCAATTATAATACTGTCAAAAGACAATACGTAATATTTAGAGTTAAATACGATTTACGATACGAAACGCCAAATACAAATGTTTAAAAGGAGTGTATTTCGGAGGCACAGATATGCACTTTCCTTGACAATAGTATATTGTTATATAATTTGTTAATAGATTCTCGTTAGAAGAACTCGTGTTTTTGTTAAAAAATGATGTGTTACATTTGTATAACTTGACAACACTGTAATAGAAAAAAAAATACACTTTAATATTGTTATACATTTGAATGCGATTTTATAATAAAGAATATAATGAAATGATTTTTTAAGTTTTTCGTCAATTAGCAAGTTTTAATATTTATTTGTTGGTGAATTTAAAAAACTAAAAACTAAAAAAATATTATTGTAGAGAATTTTAAAATGAATCTGACAAAAAATTTCCATAAATAATCACAGAACGATTAAAATCTAATAACATGCAATAACTTATAAAAATATTTTGATTTACTGTATTTTTAGTTTTAAAATTTTGAAAAATACAGAAAAATCTTTATTGCAGTATATGTTTTGATTTTTTCATCCATTTCAATCTAATGCTAACCGAAATCAGTTGTCAAGTAAAAATTGTTTTCAAATTGGTAACCAGGCCCCAAAATCCGCTAATTTACAAATGGCTCAATTGAATCGTAATTGGATCACAATCGTATATTTTGACATTAACTACTACTTCCATAACACATACTACCATACCATAATAAACGTGTCAAAATATACGGTTCAAATGAGCCATTTTATTTTGTAAATTAGAGGAATCGGTAACCAGTAATCGATGATGCAGTATTATCCAAAATTCAAGGTTATTTTCGAGTGGGAGCAGTCAATGCGATCGTCGGGAGGATGCACCGGTTCATGTATCTCAAGTCTCAAATATTTTTTATTGATGCAGTCCGATCCCGAATTCCAAGTTGATCTGCTGATGGACGCCGTCGTGCAGACAGGCCCCGCGCGCCGCCTCCCGGCCGAGCAGGCACTCGTAGCCGAACTTCAGCACGTAAGCGGCGCGGGGCTCCGACGCGACGTCGCGGAGCTGCGGCGCCTGCAGGAGCTCCTCGACGGGGGGCAGCAGGAGTTCCAGGTCTCCGCCTTAACACACAATATAGTGGGTATACATCCTAGTTTATATTTATTTATATGATTTATATGATTTGACGACCTCCGTGGCGGAGTGGCGTACACGCCGGTTTTCAAGGTGTCGCCTGCTCCGAGGTCCCGGGTTCGATTCCCGGACGGGTCGATGTAGAAAAAATGAGTTTTTCTACATTTTCTCGGGTCTGTGTGATTGTGGTGCCCTTGTTGTTTCTGGTTTCCAAAATACGAATGCTTTAAATAGTTATTCAAATTAGGATTAGAACAATGTATATGATGTTGTCCACATTCAATAATCTCCTGTGTGTTTACTAACAAATGCTTTCTAAACTTTTATTCAATCGTTCCCTAAGTGAAGGCGTTTTTCCTCAGAAATGGAAGTTAGCACACATAGTCCCAATACATAAGAAGGGTTCACGTTCTGATATCACAAATTATAGGGGTATATCTATCTTGAACACAGTGTCAAAAATATTGGAACTTATAGTTTACAACAAAATATACTCGACATTGTCTCAGTCAATTCCTGAACAACAACATGGGTTCTTGAGGGGGAGGTCAACTACAACTAACCTAGCCTGTTTCACTAATTTTGTTTTGGAAAATATGGAAAGTGGAGGACAGGTTGACGTGATCTACACCGATTTTGAGAAAGCTTTCGATCGGGTGGGTCACGTGATCCTGTTAAGTAAACTGCAAACTCTCGGAATCCACGGAGATTTGTTGCGATGGACGGAGTCATATCTGTCAAATCGTTCGCAGGCTGTTGTAATGGGTGGATACCGCTCTGACTTCATCACTGTGCCCACCGGTGTCCCACAGGGATCCCATCTTGGTCCACTCTTTTACAACGCTTATTTGTACGATATCGGTTTTTGTTTTAGTGGTTCAAGCTTTCTGATGTATGCGGATGATAAGAAGGTATACTGTAAGGTTAGGTCTGAGGAGGATTGTAATAGGATGCAGGAAGACCTAAATCGCTTAATGGAATACTATGCTGAAAATAGGATCACAATTAACACAAAAAAATGTGAATGTATAACATTCACGCGCAAAGTAAAACCTATCATTCACAATTATAACTTTGATAGCGAGCAAATTAGCAGAACCCAGATTATAAAAGATCTCGGAGTACACTTTGATCAAAAAATGACGTTATCAGATCATATCGACCATATATCAAATAGAGCATATAAAAATCTGGGTTTTGTCCTGCGCATGTGCAAGCCTTTCAAGGACGTATCTACCATTAGGGCGGTTTACTTTGCATATGTCAGAAGTATCCTGGAATACGCTTGCACTGTATGGTCTCCGCAATACAATATTCATAAGAACAGACTGGAGAAAATTCAAAAGGTATTTATTAACCATCTTAACTTTCGTTCCCGTAAAAATGTTCAGTCTTATGAAGAAGGTTGCGCGGAACACAAGATAATGCCTCTTGGACAGAGACGTCTCTTAATGGATATGTGCCTTCTTTATGATATAGTGCATAGTAATCTGGATTGCCCGGCATTGGTGTCGAAAATCACATATCGCACACCAAAGTACCGTACTCGCAACACATCTCTGTTAGATGTCCCACAACACCACAGCAATTACACCGCGAATTCGGTTCTCACACGTATTGTTCGATCGTATAACGCAAAATTCCAAAAAGTTGATATTTTCGCCTACTCTAAAAATAAATTCAAGGGTGAAATCATTGGAATGATAGGGGAAAGTTAAGATCAATGAAGCAACTTGTGTGGGGTCGGTCTGCTGTTGTTGTACGTATATTATTTAACTCATCTCGTCTCTTTTAACCACTTTCCAAAATTTTTTTTTATTTTTTTATAGGCGTTCGGTATCGTATTTATAGTCCATTTATGAAGTAAAAACTTTAAATCAAGCTTTCACCCGAAAATATTTTTCGCAATATAGTTTTTAATCTTTACGGTCCTAGGCCTGATAAGGTATAAAAGGATAATCAAAAACGTATGAATAGTATCGTAATGAATAAATGAGATGCGAATCGCGTAAAAAAAGTGTCGCTAGGCGGCCGTATCAAAAATTTTTGATTTTTTGCGTACACTTTCTAAGTGCTTTATCTTGACATTTTTGTACTGGGCTATACCAAAAGAAAAAATACGTCATTTGTTTTTTGTCTCGTAGATTGATATATTAAAATTTGGAAAGTGGTTAAAATTTCATCCTGTATATTACCATATTATACTCATATTGTTTAAATGTGAACGTTTATCTTGTTTTCCCTTTATTATTTTATATGTATCATTACCATATCTAAGAAACTAATTTATTTATTTATTTTTCCTTTTAAACATTAATATGTGCCAAAATTATTGTTGGGTGACATAAATCAAATCAGATTAATTAAGCATTATATAAATTATATCATTTCCTAATATACAACGGTTGCTTTATTTAGAAAATTAGCCTTTTCTCACAAACAACATAACATGTACTATTAGTTAATTAAGGAAAACCTGTTATTGGCCTTACCTTTGGAAATGTAAACAACATAATCATAATGTAATATATGTAAAACGCTGTTGGTTTTCTTAATAAATAAAATAAATAAAATAAAATAAACGATTGGACCGATTTGGATGAAATTTAGTGTGTATATCAAATTGAGCTGATTCAAATCTATACACCGTGCAATTTGAACCACCTGTAAAAGGAAGCCCACGTTATCTAACCATTAGGGATAACATTTTGGCAGTGTTTTTTTAATTTATTTTTTATGAATAGATAATGTATTGGTTTAGCTATTTATTTTGAAACACTCAAGGTTCATTCGTCCGGGATCTCACCGCAGCAAAATAATACGTCTGAGCGCTTCCCAAATGCTGCCCAGCCCAATTGAATCCTCCTATCGACTTCTTTCTCGAAGTTGTTTCTACCAAGCTGGATTACTTGTCCCAGGTAGACATACTCTTGAACAACTTCGAGGGCCGAATCTCTGACAAACAGGGGCTCTGGAACGACGTGGGCATTGAATATGACTTTCGTCTTGTCCAAGTTCATTCCGAGCCCCACTTGTCGAGAGGCATTGTTAAGGCTGTAAAGCATTTCCGCCAGATCCTGCAACGATTTTGCCATCAGCAAAACGGAGGTGTGAGATGTATTCGCCGTTTATATTTATGCCGCGCCCTTTCCAGTCCAGGGTCTTGAAAACATCCTCTAGTGTGTTAGTGAACAGCTTAGGGGATATAACATCCCCCTGTCTCACTCCGCGACGCAACTTGATGGGTTTGATTTCTTGATTCTGTACTTGGACGGTCATAGTCGAGGCGTCAATCTCATCACCTCAACGTAACGCCAGTCGACTTGGCATCGCTGCATGGATCGCAGAACCGCCCAGGTCTCGATTAGGTTGAAGGCTTTCTCGTAGTCCACGATGCCAGACACAGGGGCTGATTGTACTCCTGGGTCTTCTGTACGATCTGCCGCAGTGTGAATGTGGTCTACGGTGCTACAGCCTTTTCGAAACCCGGCTTGTTCAGGCGGCTGGAAGTCGTCAAATGTTTTTGCGAGACGATTCGTAATAACCCTGGAAAATAGCTTGTAGACGTGGCTCAAGAGCGAAATCGGTCGGTAGTTCTTAAGGAGCGACTTGTCTCCTTTTTTATGAAAGAGTATCACGACGCTCTTGTTCCACGTGTCCGGGGTTGTACCATTTTGGGGGACGGCATCAAACAACGTTTAGAGCTCTTTCAGGATTGGTAGCTCACCTGCTCGTAGCAGTTCCGCTGTGATACCACCCTCGCCCGGAGCTTTATTGTTCTTGAGTTGTTCTAGGGCCACTCTTATCTGGCTAACGTCAATTTCGGGAAGTCATCCGTAAAGTGGCAGGTCAAAGTAGCTCTCTTATCTCTGATATCGTGGTTTATAGTCTTTCGAGGCATGCGAGGTATACAGGGCGCCATAGAATTTTTCAACTTCCGCGTGAATGTCCGGTTTGGAGGTGACATGTCGGCCTTCCGCAGTCTTGAGCTTTGTTATGTGCCTTCTCCCAAGCTGCCGATTAAACACTTTTGACCCCCAATTACGCTAAATCGCTTCTGTGATATGCGGGTGAATTTATTTTAACATCTGTGCTATACTCGTAGTTAGGCTATTTGAACATGTGTAACTAACCCGTAAGATGCACGAGGTCTATGAGGCGGAAGAATATCTTGTTCTGCAGCTCGTCGGCCGGCGCGTCCACGCGGACTCCCTCCCACGAGTCCCGCAGGATGCTGGCGCACCACACCTGGGGAACGACGGATGATAATAGGTTCTAAAGTAGAGTTGTAAGGAACTGGAGTCTTCCGAATCATAACTAAATCTTGGGCTCGGCTCACAAATTACAGGACTCGACTCAATACAACAAGACTACAAGACTATAGAACTCAAGTCTGTACTGAGCTCTTCATCGCAACATAAAGCTCGAATAGTTTTTTGTGCTCGAGTCGTTATTACGCGGCGAGACGCGCCAAGTTCTTTTCCGTTTGGAGTCTTCCTTTTTCAAGCAGGCCACAATTAACAGAAAATAACTTTTTAATCATCATGAAAAAATATTCCAAACATCAAAAAAAAAAGTAAGACACATTAGTCACATTAAGCAGAATTAACTTTTTATAAATTATTATTACTAAACCTCAAATTAGTCACATTGGGTCATTTCTTATTTACTCCGAATTTAAAGAAGACTGCAACTCTTTTAAGATTCGAGTTCATTGTAAGATTCGAGCTCTTATTAAAACTTGGGCTCTTTTTAGATTCGAGTTATATTTTGGCGTTCGTCTTCATGAAAGGACTGAAGCTCGGTTCGACTCAAGACTCCAAATTTAGTAAGTTTACCGAGTCTTGTAAAATTGAGCCAAATCTTTCGAATAAGGACTAAAGGACTCTAGTTCTTTACAACTCTATTTTAAATTTTCTTCTTGCATTGTTAGGGTTGCCAGCCCGCTAATATGTGTAGCTGCACATAAGCGGGCTGGCATAGTGTTCGTCGAACAACATAATTATACTGCACATGTTCAGCTTGTACCGATTTGGTAGTTCATTCGGATCGACACATTATTTGATTCGGCAGGACTTGTGGAACGTAAAAGCCGACCCGTAGCAACCATATGGAAAGCAATATACTAGAATTCCAATCGCTAATCAAAAATGTCTTCCCGAATTCTTTTCAAAATATTTCGACAGTCTCGATTTGAATAAAATCATAGACCAAGGTAAATACAACCGAAATCTTGTGACCTATCCAACAATTACGAGAACCATTTACAAGCACAGTGTGGCTATGCTTTGACCATGACATTAACGTGCCGTAAGATGGCGCTTTATTAGCTTTTAATGTAAAGGCCACGAAAAATGCAAAGTAAAAAAGAATTAATTAAAAAATGTGCATCATTGTTTTTATTTTTTCATAAATCCTTACAAAAATGCCGTACGTTAAACGGAAGTACGTGCTTTATTTTTTACAATAACTAACGGGCAAAAGCATGCTTTGCGACACTAGCGCTACGGAAATAGCAGAACAAGACTGTTCTGCTATTTTTGTGGACACAAATAGCCGCAGCAGAGTAAAATTTTCTGTCTCTTTCGATTTAACACGAGCGCAAAGTAATGCCATCTATGCTTAATACAGAATTTTAGCTTTCTTCCGGAGGCCGATCTTTCCTATTAAGATTGGAACTTTAGTTTATTACTTTCCATAAGGTAGCAACTAATGTAGTAGTTGCTATGGGTCGGCTTTGACGTTCGGCTCAACTTCTTTTTTACAATCGGTCGTCGCGAGTCGGGTTACTTGGACGTGTAGATCAGCACACGCACAATGGAGTGGGCGCAGGAGAGAACACATTTTAATCCAGCTATATTTTAAGAACTACAATGTCAAGCACTAAGATAAGATAACAGTTATTTTCAAGAATATGGTTACAAACTCAGGTATTTGTCAGTTCCACATATTCTGCCATTGTTTGTAGGCGTCCAAAATAATAACAAATTACATTTAATTTTCATTAATTTAACTAAACTTACATTATGTTTCCAGAATTGCAAATTATAATATTATTATACTAGGCATAAATGATTATAAAATACTATACAATGTCAACATTTATTCCTCTTGAGCCGTAAATTAGCAGTCAAACATGGGTTATTTTATTTTAATGTTTATAAATTAATTAATTGAGTAGAAGCACTCCTTTAACAGCCATTTATTTAATTTGCATTTAAATAAATTAAATGTCTATGATCTCACCCTATTAGGAAGCTTATTATAAATTCTGATTGCATTGCAATATACATTATTAGTGTATATTTTAAGTTTTTGTCTTTTTACATATAATTTACATGTGTCTCTGCTATTAGACTTTCCAAGCACCGTGTCATTTAAAGGAAAGAGATGAGGATGTTTTTTAACAAATACACATAGTTCAAAGATGTATTATAAATATTTTCAGACATGCCACACTGGGTCACAAAGAGACATCTAGTCCTAAACTAAGCTACTATTAAGAAACATGTGGTATTGGCTACTAGACAACCGATAAACTTAATTATATATATTTTTTTAAATATATACTTATAGTACATAGAAAACACCCAGACTAGTGCAAACAGACATGTTCATGCACACAAATGCAACCTGCGATCCATAGCTCAGAAGCAGTGTTTACTACCACTGATCCTGTGATATGTTGATGACAAATTCTATCTTATGGGACTTATGGGACGTGATAATAAATAAAAACAATCACTTCCTTGAAGATAGTCACGTGTTGTTATATAGTATACAATGTGTTCTTTTTGGTATCCCATAACTCTAAGGTTATGTTATATAGCTAAAAATAATATAAAACGCCCTAGAACATGCGGTTCAAAAATCAATAGTTACGAATATAACATCAATTTTAGTTAAATTTGCTAAAAAAATGTAACCAGTATGGCGAATCCTTAGTTTTGCGAGACGTTGGCAAACTTACACTAAAGTGTAGTAGTAAAATAGAGGGAGAGCGTTACTTGTAAAAAATATTGACGTGTGTGGGTGTTTCATTGATGTACGAGTAAATCGTTTTCATTGAAAAGTTCATTCATAACAAGGTAAGGGTATTTTCCTTAAACAGTCGTGGTGACTTTTTAAAATTATTTTGTATGAAAATATTGAACGTAAAAAAGAATTAAAAAAGAATTAATATGCAGTTTGATTTTTAACCATGGTCTGTTTAATATCCTAGAGTTATGGGATATCAAAAGTATAAGACGAGCCATCATCGGTCAATAGAGAAGGATTTCTCGGAAGACTTTGCATCATTTAGAGCAAGGCTTCTCAACCCCAAGCCCGCGGGCCACAGCGGCCCGCGAAAGAATTTTAAGTGGCCCGCGCAAGTATGGTTTGAAAATTTTATCGTATTTATAGTGGGACAAATTGATATTTACTTTATATGATATTTTAGCAATTTCATTGTAATTATCGAAGTTTAGATACTGATATATCTAAACTTGATTTTATATACTGAAAATTAATATCTATTTGCACTGATGGTGCACAATGATCGGAAAAAACAATGGTTGTGTGGCTTTGTTATAGAATTTCTTAGGTCGAAATTTATTTTCGTATTATTGCATTATCCACCAGGAAGCCTTGTGTGCAAAGGATATGGAGTTGAATATTCGTTCCTAATAAACAATAATTCAATTTTATTTCCTTAATTATTGAGTTCTAGGAATAAGGAATAGGAAATGTAGTGGCCCGTCGTTAAGGACTGAATCTACCGTTTGGCTTGACTCTTCAAAAGGTTGAGCAGCCCTGATTAAGAGTCTACGTCTCAATCCATTACATCCAAATGGTCGTCGAAGAATTGGCAAGGTAGAAGCAAGATAGAGGCAAAATTTGAAGGCGCTGTTAGTGTTATGTTACCTGCAGTCGCAGCTGCTGCCTGTGCAGCGGGTCGCGCGCGGCCGAAGTCAACTCCAGCGCGGCGCGGTAGTCGAACTCCGACAGCGCGCCGCCGTCAGTCTCCACGTACATCTGTATTATAAATAAATAAATAAGTCAACGTGGCTAGGATTTTAGAGATCTAACCCCCCCCCCCCCGTATTTATAAAGAAGAAATAACTTATTGCTTAAGAAAGCTATAACGCCCCGTCGGTCTAGTGGTTCAAATACCGGGCCAAGATCTCGGGGTCCCAGGTTCGAATCCCGGGTCGGGCAGTAAAAAAGTTTGTAATTTTCGAACGTATTCGGCAAGCGTGGTGATTATGCCAGTACACCCATCGTTTGCTGTGTAACTTGAATTCAGTGATGGAGGCCTTTTCCCAGCAGTGGGATGATTATAGGCTGTTACTTACTAAGAAAGTCCTAACTTAAACCCCCGTATTTATAAAGAAGTAATTACTTAAGTCAAAACTTAAAGTGTTCATACCTAGTGCTTAAGTGAAAGAAATTGGTCACCATTAATAGTCATATTATTTGGCTGAAAATACCAACTTTTGATAGTTATAACTTCTAGTCATTTCTTGATTAAGGCATACAAATTGTCTCAAGTAATTACTTGTAGTCAAGTAATTACTTTTACTTGTTTATAAATACGGGGGTAAGGCTGATTTTCGTGTCACGCGGACCGTCAGTACCGATCGCTCCGTACCAACCGATATGTACGCTTCAAGCCCCAAAAGACAACCGGTTGTCTCGATAACAATTGATTTTAATTGTCTGAAATATCCGATCGTCAAAGGGAGACTTTGAGGAACGCTTCGGAGTGAAGCTGCCGGGTCGGTGCGGACGACCGCGCGCACGGATATGAAGTCAATACATTTTGGGCGATACGGAGCAATCCGTACCGACGGCCAGTGTCACACTGAAACCTGTCTTAGCGGTAATTGGTACAGTATGGAGAAAGCGGGTTGGTAGTATTAATGCTCATACTGATTTCGCTCCAGCTGCGAAACTTGGTACTAAATAAATGAGTGGAACCCGCGCGGTGTATGTACCTGTATTTACAGACGGTACGAATATTTAGTTTATTTTTGACGTGATAACGTCTTTAAAATCGTTTTAGTCGGGTGACATGTTCAGAAACTTGTGTCACACCAAAACCTCACGAGCGCGATCGCAGGTATAACGAGAGAGAGAGACGGACCGATCTCCCGTCTCATCTCGAGCGCTGCCAGTCATTCCGTGAAACTTGTCACGCGGAATCCTCACGAGCGGAGGCTGGCATAGCGTTCGAGTGAGTGGACCGATCTTCCGTCTCTCTCACTCTAGCGGCATACAAACGAATGGAGATTTTCTCGTGCGGTTAAGTTTTCGTTGAATGTTTAAGATGTAATTTAAAATTTGAAAAAATTGTTATCTTCATTAATTCCTTACTTCCCAAAAACTTATATCACCAATAAGACGTTATCACGTAAACATCTCGATCGTAAACCTACTTTACAAACAACCAATTTTTTTATTTTATTTAGTTCAGTAAACAATATACATTGTCTTTGAATCTTAAACTTAATTATTATATAAAGGCAAATTAAAACATCTAAAAATCATCTACGCTATACAAGCACTTTTCCAATAATAGTTTTTTTAATTTAGTTTTAAATATGTTAAACCTAGTCTCAATTTTTAATTCTTCCGGCAGTTTGTTAAAAAGAGTTATAGCTCGATTACATGGACAATGTTTCACAATTAATTTCAAGGTTAGGCGTGATATTTCTCTTCAGGTTCTTTTTTCGCGTACTGAGTCTTATATGCATTTCAGCTTCCGTCTCATATTTATGTTTTTGTTTAACAAGGTCAGTTAATAAAAGAAACAAATAGAGGCCAGGGACTGTCAAGATATTGAGCTTTCTGAAGTACTCCATGCATGATTCCCATGGTGGGATACGAACTATGGCACGGATGGCTCTTTTTTGGATAACGATTTATCCATGTTATATTTATAGTTGTAGCCCCAAAATTTTACACTTCTTCTTAATCTGGATTCAACCAGTGCATGATATACAGTCTTTAACTAGCTAAGCGAGAGCTCCTCCCTTAGAAATCGTATAGCATAACAAGCTGAACTAACCTTTGACTTTATATCTTTTTATTCAGGTTTCCAGTTTAGATAAGCATCAATTTGAACTCCCAAAAAGGGAACTAACTTAGTCGGCTCGATCACTTTTCCTTTTATTTCGGCTTCTAATGAGTCCTTCCTACGGGCAGTTGTTTAAGAATTATGTTTGTCTTCTTAGTGTTAAGAACTAGGTTGTTGGTTGAAACCAATGATTGAAACTTTTTAGGGCATTATTCACGTTAAAGTTTAGAGTTTTTGTATCTTTTTTTTTTTATTTCTTATTCAATTTTTTTGGAGGAGGGTTTTTTCTAAAAGAATTTGGCACCCTCATAGTGCTTACATTAATTATCAAATTATACAATTTCTACGATTTACAGCTATTTGCACTAAAGAATACAGCTTTCTTGCAATTTTAGAAGATGGATCAGACAGAACACTGTTGCAAATTCCTACATCATTTGTAAAATTTAGCAATTGAAAAAAGTGTTGCCTCTCAGTCTCGTTCCTGACACATTCCATCATGATGTGGTACGCATCCACTACAATGCCGCATTCTGTACAGTTAGGTGATGTGATCTTCTTTATAAGATATCCGAAGCTATTCAAAGGTATGTGTCCGGAGCGTAGTCTGAGTGCAAGGACTGTCTATTTTGTATCTTTTCCTTAAACTACAGCATTTGTATCATCAGCGTATGCAACAACATCTATATTCTCTACTGTATTGTATATACTGATTTAAACTTATATGGTCACTATCACTAGAGTTATACACTTTTGTACTCGACACATACATACATAGTGAGTTGTCAAACAGTGGTACCAGTGTCGTGTGTAATAAAAGACTACGACGGAGGGTAGATCGATTTGTCTGCTCTTAACAGCTACCCACCCGCAGATACAACAGTTCTCCCGTGATCATGGCGCTTGCAACAGTGCCGAAATATCGGAAACTCATAATAAATAAGGTACATGGTATAAACCCCGAATTAAATAACTCTGTATTGTATATATATTTAATAAGGTCATTGGTGTAAATTAAGAAGAATATTGGTCCTAGTATAGAGCCTTGTGGCACCCCTCGAGTCACTTGTGCGTAATCTGATCGTGTTCTTTTGACGTACTGGCCCGTGTCGTCATACAGTCCTTCGTATTGGCATTTGTCACTCAGGTATGATGAAAATAAATGTTGATGATATTTACATGATCAGGTTTTAAAACCAGGTTTCAGCTTCTAAGTATGGAAACCACGGGCCAGACTCGAAATACATGCAAACGTATACACAGTATTTTTTTTATTGATATGAAATGAAAATGAAATTTATTGAAATGAAATGAAATGAAACCTTACCTAACTCATTGAATCAAATCATTAAATCTGATATTAAAACAAATTAGTAAGTAGCTTCTTTTTAGAAATATTTGCATGAATCATAAAAACTTCTATAATTTTTTTTTAGTCAAAACTTCGTTGTTGGTTTTTTCTTTTTAATAGACATCATTTTGACAGTCGGGGAAAAAGAACGCACGAGTTCGGAAAAGGTAAAGAAAAAGCTCGAGTATGTAATAGGCCACATCCCGAACGCTATACGTCCCTGCAATACGCCACTTTTTGAGCAACTGTATTAAAATATTAGTATATAAATTTGAAAAATTATATCTCAGGCGGGACTCGAACCCGCATCTTCTCGCATGCCGGGCGGGTGCTATACCATTAAGCCACCGAGACACAGCGACTCAGCGCGAATTTTTCAAGCATATTTCAAGCAGAGACATAATTTTTCAAGTTTATATACCAGACTGATATTATAATTGCAATTTAATTGCTAAGATATGAAATAAAGTATAACTGTATTAAAAACTACTATTAATATACACCGTGAAATTTTAGTGGTTGTTTTCCCGCAACAGAACGGTTTACCTTTAGTAGCACCATCGAATCGTGCGAGTTATTTTTTGAAAATAAAGATATCGTTGCTCTCAACTAATCAAAAAATAATCATCAACTCAAAAGCGTGAGATACGATAGTATCTTTACAAAATGTGACGTGTTTGGGTACTGCTTGCCGTACGAAATCAATGTTCAAAGCAAAAGAAGCTCCACGCACTAAGTAATACAGCATAAAATGCACCGCGCGAGGGGCGATGATCCCGGCCGGTGACCGGCTGCGGCGCGGCTGGTACCATTGGTTCGAGGTTGCTTTCGAGTTTCGTTTATCACAATCGTGAAACTTCTATTTTTTTTATTTGAATAAAAAAAAACTGCACAAATCTATTGTACTACTAAGATAAAATCATTTTACTGCGGGAAAACAACCACTAAAATTTCACGGTGTACCTATACACCTACCTGCACCAGCTCCTCGGGCGGTATGACCCTCATGTCTGCGGCGTCCAGCCCGAAGCGCAGGCGCACGGCCCGCGGCAGCGCGGCGTGGTGCTCGCTCAGCGCCAGGCAAGCCTCGACCTTGTTCCTCGTGTCCGAGAGTTGGCTTTCCGGCTCGTCCGACGTGAGGAGGCAAAGCTTCGCTAGTGAGGCTATCGTCTGAAATAAGAGCAGGAATTAGGCAGGAAACTGAGAACTATTACTAGCTGAAGCCCACTGTAGCTTTTCGGTGTGGAATTTTAAATTTGGAGCTATCCCACGGGCATCGTACTTTTTTTGGGATTGAAATAAGCTTGTATACTGAAGCTAAGTAACGGCCTATAATCATCCCACTGCAGGGAAAAGGCCTCCATCATTGGATTCAAGTTACCACTGCAATGATGGGAGCTGGTATAATCACCTACTTGCCAAATACGGATTGGTGATCACAAACCCGAGCAACGATCGAAAATTCGAAACTTTTTGTTGCCCGACTCGGGGATCGAACCTGGGACCCCGAAATCTTGGCCCGGTATTTAAACCACTAGACCAACGAGGCGTAACTAACTATTGATTAAATAATTTTCAAAATCGGTAGATCCAGAGATTACCTCCTTACAAACTTTACTTTTCTATAGTGTTAGTTTTAGCATAATAGGGGACCATACAATGTCATAAGCCGTGAGCGGTTAATTTATATCAGTTCTATCATTAATTTATTATTAAATGTGGTCGCTTAATACAGGTCTTATAGGAAAAGTCAAGATCGCACGAAGGCGGTGGAGTTAGCGATTGGTAATAATTACGCGATAGAACCAAGTTGACATCGTAAGGAGAATTCTAGTGATGAAGTGGTAATAGACGGTAACGTACGATAACATTTGGTTTAAAAACATATTGATTAATTCAATCCTTACATATGCACTTTCATTCTAGAATTTCGTGTCACACGTCCAAGATAATGCGTCTGTGAGCTGTGCCAATGTGTGCGTTGCTCTATCGCACTTTTTGTGTAGATAGACTTTTGTATCAATTTGTTGTTGTTTTACGCGACTACGGCAAAGCTAACGGGAAGAATACAATAGAATAAAATAGAATTATTTTATTTGGCACTTCAAAAAATCATAAATTAAACAATAAGAAAATAACATAATAATTAATGTGCCAAAAAGGCCCCCACTCAGCATTGGTCGCAACAGCCAAAGGCATGCTGCGACGCTGAGTTTCAAGAAGAGCAATGATTTCAGCAGTTTATATATATGTATGTGGGTAACACCCCGTTGGTCTAGTGGTTTAAATACTGGGCCAAGATCTCGGGGTCCCAGGTTCGAATCCGGGACGGGCAACAAAAAAAGTTTCTAATTTTCGAACGTTGCTCGGGTTTGTGATCACCAACCCGCAATTGGCAAGCGTGGTGATTATGCCAGTACACCAATCGTTGCTGTGGTAACTTGAATTCAGTGATAGAGGCCTTTTCCCTGCAGTGGGATGATTATAGGCTGTTACTTTACTACTTTTATGTGGGTTCCACATTTGCGGCTAAACTACTGAGCTGATTTTAGTGAATGAGGTACTAATCGATTCCTTATTACAGTCCAAGTAGCATAGGTTAACATTTGTTACAATTAAAGCTACATGGTGACTTCTCCGATAATATTATAGAGTACTTTGACAAAAAAAGACTGCAGTCATAACGGGGTATGAAATGAAGAACACAAAATTCTGATTACAAAAATGTTTGAACAATATAGCAAATATACAGGGTGATTTTGAAAACATTTCATTTTCGTAGTCGGGTTACAGTTTTTTGAACTATACAACGTGTTCCTTTTGATATCCCATAATTCTAGGGTATTAAACAGACCATGGTAAAGAAACAAATTGTATATGAATTATTTTTCAATAATTATTTTTTTGTTTAATTTTTTTATACTTACAAAATAATTATAAAAAGTCACGACGTTTATGTGAAACACCCTTACCTTGTTATGAATAAACTTTTGAATCAAACCGATTTACTTGTACTTACTTATCAATTTAACCTCCACACACGTCAATGTTTTTTTACAAGTTACGCTCTCCCGCTACTTTACTACTACACTTTAGTGTAAGTTTTCCAATGTCTCGCAAAAAACTAAGGATTCGCCATACAGGTTAAATTTTTTAAACAAATTTAACTAAAATTGATGTTATATTCGAAACTAAAAATTTTTGAATCACATGATCTAGGGCGTTTTATATTATTTTGAACATAACCTTAAGAGTTATGGGATATCAAAAGGAACACGTTGTGTATTTGTTGTTTTAGTGGTACTCACCGCCAGCCTCGCCACGGAGCCCCTCTCCGCCAGCGCCAGCTGCACCAGCGCCGCCGCCGCACTCGCCGGGGCGGCGGCGGGGGCGGGGGCGGGGGCGGCGGCGGCGGCGGCGGCGGGAGCGGGCGCGGCGAGACTTCTCAGCGCTCGTAGATGTAGTCTCGCGGGCGGCGCGAGCCACGCGTCTAAGCGAGCGCCCAGACCAGGGTGCGTGCTGCGCAGTAGCGTGCCCACCAGTGGGCCCCCGCGGTCCACTATCGCGGCGAACGCTAGCTCTGCTACACCCTATGAGGTGATACGAGGTATGATAGCAAATCTATCACTAGGCGAGTAGCATTACAAATTGTTTAGAGAATATCTATCACCAGAATACCAGCGCTTCAGCGGCCCTCGGTTCGTTGCAGCGCATGCTAAGGTGGGACCTAGTTGGCCATATTACTTGTTAAATTGTTCTTCTGTTTTTTGTTTTGTCTTTTGTTTTACTGTTTACCTGTAATTTCGTCTATGTCTATTGTTTTGTGCTTGTGGCTAATTAAATATTTCTTTCTTTCTTTCTATCTATCACAAAACAAGTAGCACTACAAATAATTACAAGCTGTCTAAAGTTGATGATAATACTAAAAGCGATTTTGAGCTGTACAAATTCAATAAAAGCCTCCACATGTCCACTGCTAGTCATAAACCTCTCCTACAGAACGACTTTGCCGTCACCAAAACGCTGCAAACGTCCGCAAACAGGTTAACAATCGTAGTTTAACTAATAGTGGAAAAACTGCTACTGCCCGTTTTCTTTTAGAAATACTTCTTTTACCGCTTTTAACACGCGTTTATATTAAATTACGTATTATTTATTTAATATTCTTATAATTATTATTATTTCATATTTAATATACAAAAAAAACCTAACATTATTCTTCCACTAATATATCTTTGAAGTGGCTATAAAAGCAATACAAAAACGGTTTTATTGCAAATTTTATTTAACAATAACCATTTTCAAATAACTGTTATGAATCATTATTTTTAGCTAGGTATCATACCACAAATTTAGTTAGAATTTCTCGGAAGGAACTAACTATTAAAACTCAAATGTGATTTTCTTCCTGTCTACAGCGACCAAAAGACTCATTTGATCAATTTGTCTCATTATTTTTTCCAGTAATCAGATTCCTAGAAATCAAATAAATAATATTCACTCACCTCATTGGGATATTTGTCGATATACGAGTACAGGCGGTCCATGTCGCTGGCGTCGATGCACATCTCGACCAGCAGCTCGAACTCCTTGTATTTCTCCGCGAGCACCGCCGCACGCTCCACTAGACCTTCTTCCACTGTGGACACATAGAAAACAGTATTAACTTTATTTTTATTTTGTCTATCTGCACCACTTAATAATCGAGAACGGCTGGACTGAATTATTGGGATCTGGTATATCAAAAATATATTTTTATATATTTTTTTTAGTTAAAATTGTTATAAGTTCACACGGCGGCACATCAGACTATACATGTTGACCTTGAGACCGCCTTTATGCCCTACGTAATAAAAGCTGTTATCGCAGTTCAACTGTTTAACTTGATGTGCTGTCGAGTGTACAATACAATAATTTAAAGTCAAAAACTTTAATAATATTCCAGTCACAAATTTTTAAAAGACGTCATTACAAGGTTACGTGATTATTCATAATGTTTAGAGATGCGGTAAAATGGAAATATCTTAATCGATTGACTATTATGATAATTCAGAAGCGAAGTAATGTAATAGACATGTAAACAAATATATTAATAAGTATCGGTAAATGCTAAGAGTATCAAATTCCAATAAACATTTCATATTTGTTTACGAAAAAATAGTGTTTAAAAAATGCTTTTCAAGAAGTGGACAATAACGCAAGAAGAAAAACAGGGCAAATTAAATTGAATCGTTTTGATATAGCAAAAAACTTTTGAAATAAAAGGCATCAACGGCACAAACACACATAGATTGCACTTAGCAGCTTGTAATTAAGATTCATTTTAGTAATTAAATTCTTGACTCTCTACATATTAGTGTATCATCTAACTAAATCCTTCCCTCTGTGTCAATTCTGGGGCATGTCGCCACATCTACAGTGTGGTACTCTATGGTACTCGGTGCATCTGGGCCCCAATTCTGCTAAATTACAAATGGATCAATAGAATCGCAATGGCATCTCAATCGTATATTTTGACATTACTACCATATTATCCATTGCCATATCCATATACCAATTGCGATGCCATTGCAGAATTGGGGCCCAGGCAGTTTTCCCAATGGCCGCAGCCTTGTTCTCTATTAACATCTCACATGTGCCATATCCAGAGACAATAGAAATTCAATTGTGTCTGGGACGGATCCTAAACATACACATACGGGAGCTTAACAGGCTAGATCTGACAGAGTCGAAGTCTTCCCAGAAGGGGGCTGAGTACTCACGGAAGGGGCGGATGAGGTCCTGGCGCGCGTGCGCGGGCGCGGCGGGCGGCAGGTCGGTTAACGCGCGGTCGGCGAGCGCGGCGGCCGCCTCGCACAGCTGCCAGCGCACGCTCGCATCGGGGCAGTTGCGGCCCGATTGACTAAGATGGATAAAAACAAAGGGGCGGGATTAGCTTAAGACTAAGCTTTCTACCAGCTACGCTCGAGAAAGGGTTAGGGCTCGTTCTCGAAGTCAGAGGGCGGTTTAATGAGTAGCTATAAATGGAACCGGTCCTGAAGGCAGCGGTACGGGATGAAGCGCGGACCCCGTTGCCGTGTCGCCGCCCCGCTGACTTCGAGACCTTACCAGGAACTGAGTCTAATTCAGTGTTATGAAGTGTAAATGTCAGACTCATTAAAATCTAAATAAACATTATTCATCGCAACATGTATTTATCAGCTAACTCAACCTAAATGATTAAATCAATTGAATTTTGTGAGTTTTTGGAGAATTTCTCGTTAGTTTGAAAAGACAATAAGACAGCCTAGCCACCCACTGAGGTGGCATTGCTTTTCTGGGCAGAATAACGTTGCCAGATAAGCTACTTTGTTCTAAATACTATTTATATTTAATCTTATAACTGTTACGTCTTGAAAACTAACTAACTTCGAAATCTATCAGTTTTGCTAAGTACTTTATGAAATGCAAATGTTTTCTTAAAAAACTTAACAAAATTCTACGAATTAGGACTCCTTTCTGCACGAGATTTGAGACCAAAATCATCTGAAAAATACAGTGTTGCTATTCCATAGTCCGTCCATCAGCTGCTTCTGACAAACAGATATACTTAATTGTTTGTAAGTTGTAACAACCATTATGTACCTATAACATCTTGCAGTGTTTTTTATTTATCAATAAGAATAATCTTAGCAAAATATAAAACATTGATTCTACTACTATTCATTTTGAATACTAAAGGTAAGGATCATTCACCCGGCCGTAGGAAAATAATACGTTCGTGCGTGTTACAACAGCATGTTCAAAGAATTTTTTTAATATTTTTTTCTGATAAAATAAAAATTATAAATAATGTGCCTTAGTCCGCACAAAGTGTACCGAGATTTCGGAGGGGACTTTTTTGTAGATAGTTTGTACAGCCTGACCATCAAATATCAATTCAATTGTTTTAAGACATTTACAAAATATGTATTGGTAAAGTTGTTTTGCATATCCCAGGGTTGATCCCTCGGTCCACACGCACATTCAAAATGCACGGTGTTTAGAAGATATAAGTGAAAATAAAACAGCTCGTTATGCTTACGTTAGCGCCAGCCGCAGTAGCTGCGTCAGCGCCGGCAGCAGTAGGGCCGCGGGGCGACTAGTGCAGTGCCGCCCGCCCCCGCCCCCGCGCCCGCCCCCGCCCCCGCGCCCGCCCCCGCCCCGCAGCTCGCCCCACTGCGCGCGCGCCTGCTGAGCCTCGGCTAGCGCCGTCTAAGCACACGGAAACCAAATAATTTATTTATTTTTGTTTACGAAAGAAACCGGATAGCGGGTGTAAAAAAACTGCCGATCCGAAAACCACGTTTTGTCCCATTACAAGGATATTTTTTTCTTTGGGACCATACCTGGGAAACTACTGGTTCCGAAGATATTGAGGATTAAGACGCTGACTGCAGCCGATGATCTTGAGCAATGAACACGCCCACAAATTTATTCGTCTTTGAATTTCTTTGGAACGCGCCACAGCTATCACTGTCGATTCTCGTAGGAGTGACAGAGAAAAAGCACATGGAATAGAAGGGCCTAAGTGCCAAACAACAAAATTCGTTGTGCAATTTAAAATTACCATTTTATTCAAAATCTAAATCAGCCATTTGCTTAAGCAACATTAGCAAAATTTTATTATCATTATTATACGGACTGCTGACAAAAATGGTAATTTATGTATTTTCAGAGACTACTTTGAGATTTTTTTCTATCGAGAATAGTTTTTAGAATCGTGTTTTGGAAACAGCCACCTCGTCGAAAATATGATCAATTACAACTACATAGCATTTGGCAACAATACGAGCCATAGGCTTATAGCAAAACAATCTTCATTGAGCTCAATTTGGCTCATGTCAGCGTCTTAAAGGAACAATTTTGTTTTACATTTTATTACAATTTCTCCATACAAACATGCAGAGTTTTTGTTGTATATACATTGTGCACACTATGAATTATAATATTTTGAGTCCTAAAAATAAAAAATCGTTTCACAGCGATAATATTTTGTACAATGACTTGGTCCGATATTCATATTGCGTAGCTTCAGGGTCGGTTTCGCACGTTTTACGCGCGAGAGCATCTGGACGGGATGTATGATGTAGTATTGCAGGAACGCGTAAATCTACTCGCGCGTATATTGCTTCATCTGGACAGCTCATAGGCTTGTGATAATGTTCTACACACTTACATCGATGACACTGATAGTAGCTGCAACGTTGCCAGCGCGCGCAGTAGCCGGCCCGCGCGCCTATAGGCTACTGATAATGGTCTGCGCGCTTGCATCATCATCTACAATGTCTCAAAACTAAAAAACTTCAATCAGTATCTCCTAACACCTACGCTGTGGAAACGTGGAAACATACCCGAGGATTGGTTCACAAGTCCAAAGTCGCTCAGCAAGCTATGGAGAGGGCTATGATCGGTACCTCGTTAAAAGACAGGATACGAAATGAAGATATTCGTCAAATGAGGAATGTCATCGACATAGCCCGAAGGAGTTGCAAGCTATAGTGACAGAGGGGCTGGTCACGTCTGCCGTAGAGCCGACAACCGTCGGAACAGACAAATTCTGAAGTCCCCCTGTGTGGCTCAATGGAGTGATGACCTTAGAAGAACTGTCAACAGCGGCTGAATAGATAAAGCCCAGCGTTGCCAGCGCGCACAGTAGTCTCCCGGCACGACTCTAGGCTGGAGACTATGTTCTACACACTTACGTCTATGACACTGATGGTAGCGGCGACGCGTGCGGCGTGCGCGACGGGATCAGGTTCGACCCGCGCGTGCGCCAACGTTGCCAGCGCGCCCAGTAGTCTCCCGGCACGACTCTAGGCTGGAGACTATGTTCTACACACTTACGTCTACGACACTGATGGTAGCGGCGACGCGTGCGGCGTGCGCGACGGGATCAGGTTCGACCCGCGCGTGCGCCAACGTTGCCAGCGCGCCCAGTGGTCTCCCGCCACGCCCATAGGCTGGAGGCTATGTTCTATACACTTACGTCTACGACACTGATGGTAGCGGCGACGCGTGCGGCGTGCGCGACGGGATCAGGTTCGACCCGCGCGTGCGCCAACGTTGCCAGCGCGCCCAGTAGTCTCCCGGCACGACTCTAGGCTGGAGACTATGTTCTACACACTTACGTCTACGACACTGATGGTAGCGGCGACGCGTGCGGCGTGCGCGACGGGATCAGGTTCGACCCGCGCGTGCGCCAACGTTGCCAGCGCGCCCAGTAGTCTCCCGGCACGACTCTAGGCTGGAGACTATGTTCTACACATTTACGTCTATGACACTTATGGTAGCGGCGACGCGTGCGGCGTGCGCGACGGGGTCGGGTTCGACCCGCGCGTGCGCCGACGTTGCCAGCGCGCGCAGCAGCCGCCCGGCACACGAGGCGCGGCGGTAGAACACGTCGGAGGGGGTCAACGCGCCTGAGGACAACGCTTCTTCTACTTCGGGCTCCTCTTCCACCTCGTCGTTGTCGACGCACACCACCTGTGCAAGGGCGGCGGAATAATTTTGATAATTCGAGACACACGCCGACCGCATATTAGGTACTACTAAGCTTACACTATGGATATTCGACAACCGATAAACTTACTTATAATAAAGCCGAGCCCGAACTGCGAACAAACGATGTTAGTAGTTTACGGGACACAGCATTCAGAGCTAACAAAATTAAATGTTTGTGTTTTAAATTATTTTATATTTGTTTGTTGGAATTAATTGGAATGCTGATAATGAAAATAACATCTTCATAATAATTGATTTAAGATGGCGGACTTTGGGAACGAAGTTCCTTATCGCGCGTTGCGAAAGAGGGCCAGACGGAAAAAATTGTAACGACACTTTGTAACGACACAGAGAGAGAAAGAGAGCGAAAGAGATAGAAAAAGGGAGAAACAGAGAGAAAGAGAGATAGAGGGAGAAACAGAGAGAAAGAGGGAGAAACAAAGAGAAAGAGAGAGAAAGTTAGATAAAAAGAGAGAGAAAGAGTGAATGAGAGAGAGAGAGAGGGAGAAATAGAGAAAATGAGAGAGAGAGTGTGAGAGAAAAGGAGATATTATTATTTTAAATCCAAGATGGCGGACTTAATTTTTAATAACTTGACATGGGTGTCAATTTTTAGGTTCATTGGGGTGCTGATTACCATTATGCCGTCCTTTTTAAAATCTATGATGGCGACGTATTTTTTTATAATTTGATACGTGTGTCAGTTTTGAGGTTCATTGGGGTGCTGATTACGAGTGTAAATCTGCGATAAATAAATATTTTAATATATTGTTTACTTGTGACAACCCTGGCCGTCACGATACTGTCTAGACGTTGTCGGCATTTTTCATGACATCAAAGGCGTCGGACGACTGTATGGTTAATAGACTGTGTTTTTATCGCATTTCAATCTTTTTCGTCATCATGGATACGTAAAAAATTCGAGTAATTATGGAATATGAGTACCGTCCTGGCAGCAACACGGCACAAGCGGCACGCAACATCAACGACGTTTACGGAGCTAACACTACAAACCAACGCACCACCTGTTATTGGTTAGCTCGCTTCCGTTCTGGAAATTTCGACCTGAAAAATGAAGTGGTCGCGGTCGTCCGAAGACTGGTCGACGATGACGAAGTAAAGGCGATTGTGAAAGCTGATGATACACAATCTACGGCTGAATTAGCAGCAGCTTATGACGTTAGCGTCAAAACAATATTGGTCCATTTGCGTCAAATTGGCAAGGTAAAAAATCTTGACAAATGGGTGCCCCACGAACTCAATGATCGCCAGCGCGAATGTGATTCATCACAGATTCTTATCAATCGGGGTAAGCATTACTGCAGATGTGTACTGTGAAGAACTGAACACAATGATGGAGAAGCTGGCACATCTCTAACCAGCATTGGTCAATCGCTCGTCTCCGCTGCTCCTGCACGACAACGCGCGACCTCATACTGCACAGCAGACGGTCTCCAAGTTGCAAGAACTGGGGTTCGAAGCTCTCCGTCATCCGCCCTACTTACCAGACTACTACTTTTTCCAGAATTTGGATAACTTCTTGGCGGGAAAAAATTCAATACCCGAGAGGCAGTACAAAATGCCTTTGAAGAATTTGTTTCCTCCCGTCCAGCTGATTTCTTTAAGAAGGGCATCAATAAACTGCCACTGCGTTGGCAAAGATGCATTGATTGCATGGGTGATTCCACTTCGATTAATACAAATAAAAAATAGATGAAAAAAATTCGTTTAAATTTTTTATACAAAACGGCAATTTCATAGGTAAAGACCTAATATTACATACTTTTCTTTTGTAAATTAAAAATTGTTATACGTAGACCACCCTGACCAGTATAAACACATACCATTATGTTCATTCATGCACACAATTATAATATTTAGAATAGTCTGACCATACCGCGCCTTGGGTATGCGAGCGACGAGACGGGGAGGCAAAGCAATGACGGTATTCAGCCGAAAGTGCTATCTGTTCCGGACTGTCTATGTTAAACGCGCATGACGACCATTTGGATCAGCGGTAGTTAACGCTGCTTCTGAGCCATGGGTCGCGGGTTCAATCCCCGCGCAGTACAAATATTTGTGTGCATGAACATGTCTGTTTGTACTGGTCTGGGTGTTTTCTATGTATTATAAGTATGTATTTACAAAAAAAGTATATAAGTAAGTTTATCGGTTGTCTAGTACCCCATACGACAGGGTACTTAATAGTACCTTAATTTGGGACTAGATGGCTCAGTGTGGCCCAGTGAGGCATGTTTTAAATATTTAAATAAAAAAAAATGAGACGGGATATCTAGAGATTGATTGTGCTTTATCTCGAGATATCAAGGCTGTCGTTTTCAAAATATCCGAATATTTTAGGAAAAAATAAAATGCTGTTACGCAAATATCGCCATAAATTACATTTAATAACTTCGAAACGGAATGGTATTTTTTCTTTTTTTTTTGTTTCACATGATATTTATAGCTTTCGCTCATATCCTCCAATTCTCTGTTACTTACACCATGTATGACTAGTAGCTTATGATTAATTCAATTTATATAGATTATTTATGCCTATTTGAAAACCGTATTAAATAAATAATAGATGTACAATAAAAAAAATAAAGACGGTTTCTTCAGGTCTCGTGAGTCGTCCGTCCCACCTCCCCGCGCACACTCAACGCGCGGTACAGCGGTATCGCTCGGACTATAGCCTAGAAAATACATAGAAAGATAAATGGTTATTTCTTTCATCTTTTGTGTATCCGCACCTGGTAGATGGCGGCGTCTATGAGCTGCGCGTGGGCGCCCTGCTGCAGGCGCCGCAGGGCGACGGCGACGGCGAGCTGCTCCCCCAGCGCGCACATGGCGTCCCACGTGCCGCTGCTCAGCTCTGGGAACACGGGGTGGTTCTTACTTAAAGTGGTAACGCTGGTGTGCGGGAGAACCAGTACCTCTAGGTAAGCTCGCTCCATCTTAGGCTTCTTCTTAACCGTAGAATTAAGTATGTAGTCAAGAGCGAGCCCATTGTTTATGAAAAAAACAAATTGAAATGTTAGTGGTTTACTCTTAGTAATTTACTATCAAAACACATGAAGTTGTATTTTAAAAGTTAAATATTTATGTTTTCAAATTGTTAAAGAAATTATATTCAAATCGAAAAATGAACGTGAAACAAGCTAAGGTGTGTTTTCAGTCTGGTAATGAAGCTCGTGGGTTCTTCTTTAGCGCTCTGAGAATTGTACAAGAAAGCTGTACAGATTGCTACTTGCTTTAACTCAAAAGCAAGAAATAATCAAAAGAGAGAAACTAAAAACAAGTTTTTTAATTTGTCTCCCCTTGTTTTGTTTTACAATCTATTAATTCATTTATTTATAATAGGTACACTAACAGGTTACAGTCCAGGCATGCTTACAAGGACAGTTTACAAAGGTAACGAGACCGTAGCCCATAAATAGTACGCAGCTTGATACTTATGTTGGTAACACAGAATACTTATAAGATAAAATATAAACATTAACTTAACTCAAAAAGAACGAAAATTAAACTTGAGATTTAATTGAATGAATACATTATGACGACGAAAAATTGGATTCTATACAGGAAAGGTGTTTGCAGTTGGGAAACTACGATAAGTCAGTTCTTAGTATATTGGATATGGCTTTTTTGTATTGAGGGAAGTTGCTGCTAAAGATGTCAATGTTTTTCGTCTCACCTCATTATACGTATGGCACATTCTAACCAGAGGGTTATAATACGACGTGTTATTTTCATGTACGTGACTCGTACAACACCTGTATTAAAATACGAGTAGTGTTATTACAGGGTGACCTGTATTGGGTGTTAAAGTTAAGCGACGAGATCTATGACGGGGTATAATATTTCATGCAGATAAAGGAGGTCGTATCTTTTGCGGCGGGTACTCTAAGCTTATACAATCTCCCGCTAAGGTCACTAAGTAAGCAGCAAGAGTTGTGTCTGTGAGATGGGTATATCGTCTCTGGATTCCTTCGAGGTTGTTTACGAGGACGTTATAGTACCAAACCGAATAGCAGTATTCAAAAGCACTTCTGACCAGACAGTGGTAGAGGCATAGCGTGCTTTGAGGTTTAAAAGATATAACACTACTTTTATCAATGTTGAAAGACATCTTATTCGTTAAGCACCATTTGCTGAAAATGTTCAAATATTTTTTAAAAGGGCCAAGCAATCCTTTCGATCCCTAACGCTTGTAAAAATCTGTAGATCGTGAGCGTATAAAAGGGCTAAGAGGATAATAACTTACTCGTAGTTAAGTCGTTAACGAAAACGACAAACAAAAGAGGTCCAAGATACGGCTCTTGTGGGACGCCAGAGGTGACTGGTATGGGTGATGATGAGTATTCCTACACAGTGACAAGTTGGGTTCTATTGCTGAGGTACGATGGTATGGGATATTTTAAGGTCGTGCATAGAGGTGTTAAGAACGTCTGGCATATTTTCCAGCTCAGCAGACCGAGGGCACTCGCCTTAGACTGGCACACCGCTTGTCGCGCAGCTGGTGCTGCGGCTGCAGCTAGTGGGGGGGGGACGCACCGGGCAGCGGGCAGGCGGCCCACAGCGCGAGGGCGCGCCGCTTGTCGCGCAGCTGGTGCTGCGGCTGCAGCTAGTGGGGGGGGGACGCACCGGGCAGCGGGCAGGCGGCCCACAGCGCGAGGGCGCGCCGCTTGTCGCGCAGCTGGTGCTGCGGCTGCAGCTAGTGGGGGGGGGACGCACCGGGCAGCGGGCAGGCGGCCCACAGCGCGAGGGCGCGCCGCTTGTCGCGCAGCTGGTGCTGCGGCTGCAGCTAGTGGGGGGGGGACGCACCGGGCAGCGGGCAGGCGGCCCACAGCGCGAGGGCGCGCCGCTTGTCGCGCAGCTGGTGCTGCGGCTGCAGCTAGTGGGGGGGGGACGCACCGGGCAGCGGGCAGGCGGCCCACAGCGCGAGGGCGCGCCGCTTGTCGCGCAGCTGGTGCTGCGGCTGCAGCTAGTGGGGGGGGGACGCACCGGGCAGCGGGCAGGCGGCCCACAGCGCGAGGGCGCGCCGCTTGTCGCGCAGCTGGTGCTGCGGCTGCAGCTAGTGGGGGGGGGACGCACCGGGCAGCGGGCAGGCGGCCCACAGCGCGAGGGCGCGCCGCTTGTCGCGCAGCTGGTGCTGCGGCTGCAGCTAGTGGGGGGGGGACGCACCGGGCAGCGGGCAGGCGGCCCACAGCGCGAGGGCGCGCCGCTTGTCGCGCAGCTGGTGCTGCGGCTGCAGCTAGTGGGGGGGGGACGCACCGGGCAGCGGGCAGGCGGCCCACAGCGCGAGGGCGCGCCGCTTGTCGCGCAGCTGGTGCTGCGGCTGCAGCTAGTGGGGGGGGGACGCACCGGGCAGCGGGCAGGCGGCCCACAGCGCGAGGGCGCGCCGCTTGTCGCGCAGCTGGTGCTGCGGCTGCAGCTAGTGGGGGGGGGACGCACCGGGCAGCGGGCAGGCGGCCCACAGCGCGAGGGCGCGCCGCTTGTCGCGCAGCTGGTGCTGCGGCTGCAGCTAGTGGGGGGGGGACGCACCGGGCAGCGGGCAGGCGGCCCACAGCGCGAGGGCGCGCCGCTTGTCGCGCAGCTGGTGCTGCGGCTGCAGCTAGTGGGGGGGGGACGCACCGGGCAGCGGGCAGGCGGCCCACAGCGCGAGGGCGCGCCGCTTGTCGCGCAGCTGGTGCTGCGGCTGCAGCTAGTGGGGGGGGGACGCACCGGGCAGCGGGCAGGCGGCCCACAGCGCGAGGGCGCGCCGCTTGTCGCGCAGCTGGTGCTGCGGCTGCAGCTAGTGGGGGGGGGACGCACCGGGCAGCGGGCAGGCGGCCCACAGCGCGAGGGCGCGCCGCTTGTCGCGCAGCTGGTGCTGCGGCTGCAGCTAGTGGGGGGGGGACGCACCGGGCAGCGGGCAGGCGGCCCACAGCGCGAGGGCGCGCCGCTTGTCGCGCAGCTGGTGCTGCGGCTGCAGCTAGTGGGGGGGGGACGCACCGGGCAGCGGGCAGGCGGCCCACAGCGCGAGGGCGCGCCGCTTGTCGCGCAGCTGGTGCTGCGGCTGCAGCTAGTGGGGGGGGGACGCACCGGGCAGCGGGCAGGCGGCCCACAGCGCGAGGGCGCGCCGCTTGTCGCGCAGCTGGTGCTGCGGCTGCAGCTAGTGGGGGGGGGACGCACCGGGCAGCGGGCAGGCGGCCCACAGCGCGAGGGCGCGCCGCTTGTCGCGCAGCTGGTGCTGCGGCTGCAGCTAGTGGGGGGGGGACGCACCGGGCAGCGGGCAGGCGGCCCACAGCGCGAGGGCGCGCCGCTTGTCGCGCAGCTGGTGCTGCGGCTGCAGCTAGTGGGGGGGGGACGCACCGGGCAGCGGGCAGGCGGCCCACAGCGCGAGGGCGCGCCGCTTGTCGCGCAGCTGGTGCTGCGGCTGCAGCTAGTGGGGGGGGGACGCACCGGGCAGCGGGCAGGCGGCCCACAGCGCGAGGGCGCGCCGCTTGTCGCGCAGCTGGTGCTGCGGCTGCAGCTAGTGGGGGGGGGACGCACCGGGCAGCGGGCAGGCGGCCCACAGCGCGAGGGCGCGCCGCTTGTCGCGCAGCTGGTGCTGCGGCTGCAGCTAGTGGGGGGGGGACGCACCGGGCAGCGGGCAGGCGGCCCACAGCGCGAGGGCGCGCCGCTTGTCGCGCAGCTGGTGCTGCGGCTGCAGCTAGTGGGGGGGGGACGCACCGGGCAGCGGGCAGGCGGCCCACAGCGCGAGGGCGCGCCGCTTGTCGCGCAGCTGGTGCTGCGGCTGCAGCTAGTGGGGGGGGGACGCACCGGGCAGCGGGCAGGCGGCCCACAGCGCGAGGGCGCGCCGCTTGTCGCGCAGCTGGTGCTGCGGCTGCAGCTAGTGGGGGGGGGACGCACCGGGCAGCGGGCAGGCGGCCCACAGCGCGAGGGCGCGCCGCTTGTCGCGCAGCTGGTGCTGCGGCTGCAGCTAGTGGGGGGGGGACGCACCGGGCAGCGGGCAGGCGGCCCACAGCGCGAGGGCGCGCCGCTTGTCGCGCAGCTGGTGCTGCGGCTGCAGCTAGTGGGGGGGGGACGCACCGGGCAGCGGGCAGGCGGCCCACAGCGCGAGGGCGCGCCGCTTGTCGCGCAGCTGGTGCTGCGGCTGCAGCTAGTGGGGGGGGGACGCACCGGGCAGCGGGCAGGCGGCCCACAGCGCGAGGGCGCGCCGCTTGTCGCGCAGCTGGTGCTGCGGCTGCAGCGCGCCGGAGCTCCCTAACGCGACGCGCGTGCCGGCGCCGCCCAAGCGCACCTTCCATCTACAACACGTACAACTTACGCTAGAAAGAAATCCAAATTGTTCGCAAATCCAGTATTGGAGGTTACAACTGAATCTAGTACTGACCCCTGCGGAACACCTATGAAAAAGGGCCAACCTTAAACTCAATTCCACAGAAAACATCTAAAGAGATGTATTTTATAACTTATCACAGGCTTTCGATTGATCAAACATTAGGTACTTGAAAAACTGAATACTGTAAATTCATCCAATGAATTCCTTGAATCTAAATAGCTTTTACCTCAGAGACAACACAGAAGATATGCATTAATGAAACTGAGTCTTCAGGGTCGACCCTTATCATTGAGTGATGTATGATGACGTATGTATCGTATGTTTAAGGTGCACTATATACATATAATTCATGTATGTATGAGCAGTCACTTTGTAACCAGCAAGGAATAAACGTATCTTAACCGAATACGATCTTTTACTGAATCGCTACCTTTACAATGTCCTACAGTATTAGAACAATATTCATTACCCCGCGAACTTCGTATCGCCTCAGATTTTTAATTTTGACATCAAATATGGCGGGGTTGGAAACATTAATGTTCTTATATAGAAAAGTGTTGTTTTCCGACTTTTTAAGGCAATTTTAAAAATTATTTAAATAATCTCGTACTTCAAGGACTATTCTAAAAAAAGAATTAGCGGTTCAGCTGTTCTCGAGACACATTCAGCGATTCATTTTTATATCCATACTAATATTATTAATGGGAAAGTGTGTGTGTCTGTTTGTTTGTTCGTCTTTCACGGCAAAACGGAGCGACGAATTGACGTGATTTTTAAGTGGAGGTAGTTGAAGGGATGGAGAGTGATTTTACATAGGCTACTTTTTGTCTCTTTCTAACCCCCCACTTCCCTAAAATAGGGGGTGGAAGTTTGTATGGAGCATTCCGCAATTTTCAAGGTAGAAAGCTAAAAATTGGTATGCGGAATATTAATAGATAAAGGGTCAGCAACACGAAATTCGGGAAAGAAAATCAGCTGAGGGCCAACTGTTTCGTTACACTAAACTTGCAAAGTTATTAATATAGTCAAAGGTGGATCAGTTGACTCAATCTACATCGATTTCAGCAGAGCCTTTGACTAAGTGGTCAACCAGATACTTATCAGTAAATTTGAAAATGAATGCGCTATAGGAGATTCTCTCTTGTCATGGTCTAAGTCCATACATATCTCGCTAAGCGTACAAAGACCATAGACTTCGGTGATTTTGAATCTTATAGCTACGAGGTGACGTCTGGAGTTCCCCAGGAGTCAACCCTGGGCCCTATTCGTACTCTTTGTAAACGATGTAGTAATGCGCGTGAAACATAGCAACTGCTCACTATTTGCAGAGGACATGAAATTCTACCACAAAATAAATTCAAAGGATGATTCTACGAGTAGACTAATTTGGGATCATAGTAATTCGGTGCCTAAATATTGTCATAAAAATAAAACTTGAATGGTGCTAAATGTTATCACATCACTATTCTTATAAAATAAAATCTGTTTCCCAGACATCTCCCGGGAAGACGACATCAAAACAATTTTGTTGCATACATTTTGTTCACAGCTCTGTGCCGGCTGCCAAAAGAGGAATCTACGTGTTGGAACCAATCAAGTTATCTGAAAAACCTGTTTCATTGACTACGGCCAACCCAACTACGGCAAAGCCAACCCCGTAAGTAAGGGTTATAATTTTAGCAGTCCCGTGTATTGTATGTAGATGTTATTTTAGGTTCCACATTTGCGGCTAAACTACTGAGCCTATTTTGGTGAATAAGGTATTAATCAATTCCTTATTATACGAGGGCGGCACTGAAAATTTCGAGAATCAAGGAAGTGACACAACATTACAATTTAAAAATGTATTTATTGCTTTTCAAAGTATTCTCCGCGAAATTTGACACATTTTTCATACGACGGAACCAATCATTGAAGCAACCATTCCATTCGTAAGTTTGGGTCTCCAAAATGGCCGTTTTGTAGGCGTTCACAGCTTCTTCAGGTGATGAAAATCTCTGACCACGCAATTTATTCTTTATTTTAGGGAAAGTATAGAAATCATTAGGGCTTAGGTCGGGGCTGTACGGCGGATGGTCTAATAATTATATGTTTTCTTGCTCTAAAAACTCTTTTGTTCTGTGCGCGGTGTGAGAACTCGCATTGTCGTGATGGAGGATGATGCGGCGGTTGCAGTTCTCTTTACGGAGTTCAGAAACGACCTGTGGCAAATAAATGCTAGCATACCATTCTGCGTTAACCGTTCTTTGTCCCTCAAGAGGAATAGTCGCAACATGGCCGGTTTTGGAGACAAACGTGGCCACCATTTTTTTTGCAACACTCCGTGAACGAACAATTTTTGTTGGCTTTAACTCATTTTCGCGTATATCCAGAATTCGTCACCTGATACGATGTTGTATACAGCATTTGAGGATCCTGCGTGGAATCTTTCGAGATTTTTGACGCACTAAGTAACGCGAGCCGCTTTTTGCTCTTCACAGAGCGAATGCGGATACCTCATCGGGAAAACTACTTTTTTACACCTAATTGTTCATGCAAGATTATTTGTATTTGACTCATGCCAATGTGTAAAAGCGCCTCCTGGGGCCTATTTGCAGAAATAAAACTGATTTTAACTGATTTTAATTTTGAATGTCTAAAGTTGCCTGAATTTCGCGGTATGTCACATGTCGATCTTCCTCAATCAGCTTACGCACAGCATCAACGTTTTCTTGGGTGACTGCAGTTTTTGGACGACCTTGACGGGGATCATCACTGAGCTTGACACGTCCACGTTAAAATTCAGCATACCAGCGATAAATTGTGGTTTTGGATGGCGCTTCATTACCAAATGCAGAAATCACCCGGTCAACACACTGTTTTTGTGTTAAACCACTCCGAAAGTCATAATAAATCATCGCTCTTGAATTTTCTCGAGTCAATTCCATTTTCTCAACAACTAAACAAGTTTGACAAGACCTTGTGATAAGACCGAGAATCTTTTTTTAAATAAATAAATGGTATTCGATTTTTAAAACCAAGGAGTTTGCAATTAAAAAGATTTTAATATGACAGGAACAGTGGAAATATTCCATTACCGATACTTTTAGTGCAGCCCTCCTAGTTAGGGTAACATAGACTACCTTTTGTAAAAAAAAAACTACATGGCGAATGTTACAATGATTTTCAAAAAAAGAAAATAAGTTTGCATAACGTATTATAACAGTTTACAGTAATAATACAGGGTGACTTTAAATCATTGGGATATTCGTAGTCGGGTTAGTCTTTTTTTTTTCATTTAAAAGATCGTGCAGATATCTTACATTCAGTTAACGATATACGACTATTGAAATAGATATTCTAGAATTCTACACTAACTTACCTCGGGTCCCCGGCCGGTATATCGTCCAACATTTCTTTGGCGATTTTCAACACGGTGGTATCAAGTAGAGTGTCCGCGTCTGTCTGTTCGTCTTCCGGCGGTGCCCTCCTGTTGGGCGAGAGGGGCGCGTGGCCCGAGGAAGGGGATCGAGGCGGGGGCGGGGGGAAGAGGGATTCGATGATGGCCTGGCAAGCGGCGTTGTCGCCACGCAGGTGGAATAGGAACGCGGTCTTTAGTTTGCCGCACGCGTCTGTTGCCAATTTGCTCACCTATTATGCAAGATAGGGGAAAACTATTGAATTCACAGCTCTTCTTTGTGTGTAATTAAAATACGGAGAAGTAAATAGTTGACCTAGATGGTATCTTGTCGTCGAGTTTTGTAGGACGTCAGGGATGATGTTAGTACTCCGGGTAAAAGGAAACACGTAGATGCTGCTATACGCATATCATACCAATCTTACTGTTATTATAAATACGAATGTTTGGATCGATGTTTGTTACTTAATCATGCCAAAACGACTGAAGGGATTCGAATTAAACTAAGCACGGAGATAGACTTTAGGCTGAAATAGCATATAGGCAACTTATTTCGTCAGAAAAAAAGTAAGGTTCCCGTAAGGCAGAGTTCAAATAAAAAAGTACGTCGCGGGCAATAGCTAGTTCTATATACTCGTACCTATGTTAGTATTGATACAGTTGTTAAGTATGGATACTATATTAGCGTACAACCCTGAATTACTTATGTAAATAGAAAATCGCAATGCTAACGCGATGGAATAACCAATGACGGCATCTGGTGGTAGTTTCGAAAACTATTGTTAATTACACGACCGTTAACACTGCAACATACTTGAATATCTTAGTCAAAATCAAGATGAGTTACAGTATAAAACTTGTCAGGATTAAGAATGTTTATGGTAACATGTGGGTAACAAGTAGCTTACCTCGTGTGGATCAATTTCGTACATCGATAAATTTCCATCGTACATATCGGAAGGGCACGGAGAGCCCATGGGGCTGTCACATAGAGATCTGAAAATATAGGAAAGATTATTGTTTTGTCAAGTGTTAACTTTTTGTCGTATGTTTTGTCAAGTGTTAACTTTTTGTCGTACGTTTTGTCAAGTGTTAACTTTTTGTCGTATGTTTTGTCAAGTGTTAAATTTTTGTCGTATGTTTATCCCTTAAGGGAACCACTAGGTGCTGTCCCCAATTGGTTTCATTTTACTACTTCTAAACAAAAATGATTCTCAAAAACCTGAAACTGTATCATTTTAGCAGATTACCTCTAGTATTTATTGAATCACAGTAAACTTTTCATTTAGTTGTTTAATAGAGTCGAATTTGTCGCTAAAGTCGGCCGCTTTTAGCAATAATGTATAGACAACGGCAGGTCAACCTACCCAAAAAGTTAAAAGTCATTAAATTGATTTTCAACTTTAAGTCCAACAAGTAGAGATCAATAATTATTAATTGAGAAAATTTGACACCTTGCGGTAGGTTGACGTGCTTTTGTCTGTACAATACGAAAAAATGCCTTAAAGAAAAGCAGTTAACAGTGATTCAATATACTAAAGGTAATTTGCTAAAATGATACTGTTCTATCTATAGTCCATAAAATATAGCTTGATTAGAATGACACCTGTCAAACTGAGATGACTAGTGATGGGACTGACTCGACTGATCAAACGAAAAAAAACAGTTATGGCGAATAAAATAAAAGAAAATCAGATATATTAATATTTAACAGTAAGTCAGTGTCGTGGTCATTAGTAGAATTATTGAAACAATCATGAAACTCAATTACAAAATTTTTATCGCATATATAATCCAATAAATTTGATTTTTTTTCGTAAACTATTAATAATAGCAATTTGATGTTCTTAGCATTAACCAATGCTCATTAAATCATTTGTAACATTTATGTTACAATACTTCGATTTTGAAATATTGTAAGTCTGTCGATTTCGATTTGTCCATTTTACGTCATCACCAGCGATTGTGAAAAATGACGTAACCTTGTAAAGACGTCTTTTTACGTTAGGTGAAATTTTTGTGACTGGATTATTTTAATGTTTTTAACTTATAATATCTATTTCATATAATTAAATTGATTAATATGTACAGCAATGTGAAAAAAAATATTCTATACATGCCAGTTACGAATATTTTTTCGTGTGCAAATGTGTTTTAATTGTGTTACGCTGGTACAAAGTTATGTCTTCTCTTTCAGTGAGAACTGTCATTCTAATCAAGCTATATTTTAAGGACTATAGTTGTTTGAGAATTGATTTTGTTTACAAGTAATAAAATGAAATCAATCGGGGGCATCAAATAGCTCAAGTATACAGGGTGAAATTTTAACCACCTTCCAAATTTTAATATATCAATCTACGAGACAAAAAACAAATGACGTATTTTTTCTTTTGGTATAGCCCAGTACAAAAATGTCAAGATAAAGCACTTAGAAAATGTCCACCAAAAATCTAAAATTTTTGATACGGCCTCCTAGTAACACTTTTTTCACGCGTCGCGCATATCATTTATCCATTACGATACTATTCATATGTTTTTGATTTTCCCTTTATATCTTAACAGGTCTAGGACCGTAAAAATTGAAAACTATATCGCGAAAAATGATTTCGGGTGACAACTTGATTTACAATTTTAACTTCATAAATAGGCTCTAAACATGATACTGAACGCTTACAAAAATTTTGGAAAGTGGGTAAAATTTCATCCTGTATATTTCCCACTCAAGCTACTAAAGCTCGCGGCCCACTCACGGCGCGTGCGGCGCGGCGGGCGGCCGCAGCGCCAGCACGCCGTGCTTCCTGCTGAACAGCAGCGCCGCGCCGCCGCACAGCGCCGCGCCCAGGATGCGGTCGCCCTCGCCCGCCACGTCGATGTAGTCCACCTTGTCGTTCGACACCGTACCTACGGACCGACAGAAGTACTGGCTTAATTCGATACTTATGGACAAGAATTCTATGTAATTTGCCACTAAAACTGTTTACACCGAACTAAAGTTAAAAAGGCGATTTGTTTTTTTTTTTTTTCAAGTAGGTCTTAAATATACTGTTTGAAGTATAGTGTGTGAGTCACCTCACCCCACATTAGTATCTAAGTTAGTATATAAGCTTAGGTTAGTGTTCATTTAGGACATTATAGTCGTAACGTGCAACGAAATAACATCTTTTATTTCATATCCCGGCGTCCCACATTGCATGGCGACCCTGCCAGTGCTGCCTTTGGGCAGTGCTGAGCATTGGAACTTTCATAGTCACTATCGTAACAGTTAGTTATTTCGAGGTCTTAAATGATTGATTTTTAACTTTTTTTTAAAAAAAACATATACTAGGCTATGTACTCACTGGACACTAGGGCGAGGTAGGTGGGCGCGTAGAGCAGGGCGTGCGAGCCCAGCTGGTACCCTAGGCTATGTACTCACTGGACACTAGGGCGAGGTAGGTGGGCGCGTAGAGCAGGGCGTGCGAGCCCAGCTGGTACCCTAGGCTATGTACTCACTGGACACTAGGGCGAGGTAGGTGGGCGCGTAGAGCAGGGCGTGCGAGCCCAGCGGCAGGAACCGCGGCGGCTCCACGTCCCGCGCCCAGCCGCGGAGGGGGGTCAGCGACGTCACGAGGGGGTTCCCGGGGTCCTCCACGGAGATGTGAGCTGAGAGTATTACAATTTTGAAGGTCTATAGAGCTTTGTACTGTTTATAGTTAGATCATGACTGACCATGATACTATCTATAGTCGATCGATAGTTGACGTCATATCAATAGTATCGATAGCACGCTATAGTGCAATAGTATTGATAGTGTCGATAGTATTGCATTTGTATTTGACGACCATTTGGATCAGTAAACGCTGCTTCTGAGCCATGGGTCACGGATTCGATTCCCGCACAATACAAATATTTGTGTGTATGAACATGTCTCTTTGTACTGGTCTGGGTGTTTAACACACATCGCGGCGGACACATCGCGCGTTGTGACGTCAACCTCGACCCGTGCATATGCTGCAGCTGCCGCTAGGAAAAGCAGCTCCCTTGGCGGCTCCGAAGACGCTGGCATCACAGTCTGATAAGTGAGATGAGGAGGGTATTACGAAGGTTGAGAGGAAGAAAAAAAAAAAAAAAAAAAAAAAAAAAAAAAAAAGCCCTCCACTCGCAACCAGTGCGGCAACGCACCGAGCGGACCGAACGATCTGCTTAGGCCTGCAATTCCAGTGACGCTGCTATACGTGTCCCGGCTTCATTACTCTACAAAGGTCGAGAAGATTGAAAACCAACTACACCTTGATGGTTGAGCGTTTGGAATCTCGACACAACACGAATTTCAATTTGTTTGTGGTTAGGTTTCCGACAGGACAGCTGTCGACCTTCATGCAGGCAGAATTTTGGCCGAAGGGTGTTGTGTATCGTCGGTTTCATGGACGGTTACCTGACACCAAGTTGCGTAACACAACGCCGTGAAAATTGTGTGTTAATAGTGTAATTTATCTTGATATAAATATTGTATGTATGTTAGTCTTTAAGGTATTTTTTTATGGGCCTGTATCTTTTTACTCTGTTGCCTGAAATAAATGATACTTAAATAAATAAATAAATAAGTTTATTGGCTACTGCCAATACGACAAGCTTCATAGTAGTAGTTTAGTTAGGGACTAGATGGCTCTGCGTGGCCCAGTGTGGCATGTCTGAAAAGATTTATTTTACACAGCTAGACACAGGTCTCCTAAGGATCTTCAGAACAATCGGTTTCGACGACCATCGGCAAATCATCGATCTGAAATGATGCCTAAAACCCGTGTTCACCAATTCTTAAAGAGCCGGTAAACATAGATTGGCGATTAAATTGACACAATTCCTATACAAAATTTATGTCAAATAATATTTTAAACGCTGTTTAAAACTTAAACGTCTGTTGGTGAACTCGGGCCACTCTGCAACACGAAGCTCGTATTTACGGATATACCTATCTGTCTCTTGCAGATACTAAGACATCGATATGAGTGATAACAGATGCATTCGAATAGGCGGACTATGTGTTGCGGAGTAGAGCCCTCTACCTACGTCGTCCAGAGCGTTGTCGCCATTCCAAAACCTTTCCGCCCCAACGGCTACTGTAGCCCCGTAATTTTTCGAGCGATGTCGGTTATCGTGGTTCTTCGACGGATTTCCTCATTTCAGATTTTTCACTCAGGAAAATACCAAGCATTGCTCTCCCATTGCTCGCTGAGCGACCTTTAGCCATATGAGACCTATATTATTTTATTAGATCACGTTTCAATTCCATTAGTCAATACTATAACAGGCCTTAGTCCAGCAGTGGACTGCTATAAGATAGTGATGAAAGTGATAAATATGTAACAGAATACCCGCCAGTTTCGGTTAGCTTTATCAGAATCAACATTAGATTATAGACAAGAAATACACATAAGCTACCTACTTTTTATCATAGAAATAAACTGGTTTTCTAACAAAATCGAAAATCCACGCGTGCTATGTCAAGGGCTACATCCAGAACATTATATTAAAATAACTAAAGGCAAACACAAACCTATGGCATAGCGAACTTCGGGCGAGCGCGCGACGTTCACGGCCGATATGAGCATCAGGACGCTGTCGCTCCCGCTCGCGTGCACGTCCAGAGCTGTTATTTCCACGCTGTTCAGATCACCTGTATAGACACATAATATCTGTTAGTAATTATGGATTTAATTATATTGAGAGACATCTGGATGTACGCGACTTGTAATCCTGACAGTCTTAATCTGATCACATATCATGGGAGGAAATTGAATACAAAATATATCCAAAAAAATTAATGGAAATAGTAACAATATGTGGTCGTATTTTTTAACAAGGTTAAACATAATAACCTGACGTGTGCCGCGACATTGCGTAACTTGTACCTTGTCGTCCATTTAAATGAGTGAAGTCACTCTATCGACTAAACTGACGTGGACGACGACAAGATATTGGGCGACGTAGGGCGATGTTCTTCGACGACAAATTTCCCCTAGTGTGTACGTACACACGTGGCTTAAATAACTGTAGTAGTCTGGTGTAGTGCGTTGGGGACGGTGTAGCGCAGTGTAGTGTAGTGTAGTGTAGTGTAGTGTAGTGTAGTGTAGTGTGCGGGTACCGTGCGGCGCGTGCGCGGCGGCGAGCGCGCGGCGCAGCGGGGCCTCGTGCAGGGCGGCGCCGCGCCACAGCTGCAGCAGCGGGCAGTGTAGTGTAGTGTAGTGTAGTGTAGTGTAGTGTGCGGGTACCGTGCGGCGCGTGCGCGGCGGCGAGCGCGCGGCGCAGCGGGGCCTCGTGCAGGGCGGCGCCGCGCCACAGCTGCAGCAGCGGGCAGTGTAGTGTAGTGTAGTGTAGTGTAGTGTAGTGTGCGGGTACCGTGCGGCGCGTGCGCGGCGGCGAGCGCGCGGCGCAGCGGGGCCTCGTGCAGGGCGGCGCCGCGCCACAGCTGCAGCAGCGGGCAGTGTAGTGTAGTGTAGTGTAGTGTAGTGTAGTGTAGTGTAGTGTAGTGTAGTGTGCGGGTACCGTGCGGCGCGTGCGCGGCGGCGAGCGCGCGGCGCAGCGGGGCCTCGTGCAGGGCGGCGCCGCGCCACAGCTGCAGCAGCGGGCAGTGTAGTGTAGTGTAGTGTAGTGTAGTGTAGTGTGCGGGTACCGTGCGGCGCGTGCGCGGCGGCGAGCGCGCGGCGCAGCGGGGCCTCGTGCAGGGCGGCGCCGCGCCACAGCTGCAGCAGCGGGCCGGCCGCGCCCGCCGCCGCCGCCAGCAGCGCGCCGCCCTCCTGCCGCGCGTCCGCGCACGCCTCCAGCGGACCCTCCGACAGCACCACCAGCCCCACGAGCTTCTGCAACGGGACATTGCCATTTGGATCTATTGACGAGTCAACACCCTACCTACCTAGTAGCAGGCCGACGAGCCTCTGCAAGTAGACAAAGCTATTTAGTAAATCATAATCTTAATCTCTCACCCTTTAGAGCTAGTGCAGAAAGGACGTGAAAACCCACCCATCACTTCGTCAGGAAAGTGCGCTCTAAACAAAGAGATCAGTAAGCTCTCACGCACGACAAGACCTCCGATGCTCCGATACTCTTACGATTAAAAGCGCGCTCGAGCAAAACAGGGGTTCGGAAGTCTTCGTACAATCTCTTGGAAGAAGCCATCTAACAAAACTGACCACAGCAAAGAAGCAGTCGTTGCTTAGAGGCCAGCAGTCCTTTCCGAAGTAGAACTCTTCTATGGCCGATTATACGCTTCGCATGCCTCTCGACCTAATCCCGAAAATGAGGACTAGAGCCGCGTTAACACACCACTAAACTCAAGACCTGCCAGAAGTCAACATTGACGAAATCGAGATGGCTCTTAAACAGCTGAAAAATGGAAAAGCCCTTGGAAATTGCTGAAGGCTGGAGGTAAACCCGTACCACAGTCTATTAACCATACAGTCGTTCGACGCAGACGTCTAGACAGGGCAATTGTGCGGGGTGTGAGGGGCAAGGGGCGGGAAAGCCGAGCCCGAACTGCGAACAAAACGATGTTAGTAGTTCGGGACACAGCATTCAGGGCTAACAAAATTAAATGTTTGTGTTTTAAATTATTTTATATTTGTTTGTTGAAATTTATTGGAATGCTGATAATGAAAATAACATCTTCATAATAAATGATTTAAAATGGCGGACTTTTGGAACGAAGTTCCTTATCGCAAAACTGGGGAAATTAAGCTAGACGAAAAAAATTGTAATGACACTTTTTGAACGACACTTTTTGCTATAGTTGTAAGCCGTGCGGCGTGCGCGTGTTTTATTGTCTGAGAGAGAGAGAGAGAGAGAGAGAGAGAGAGAGAGAGAGAGAGAGAGAGAGAGAGAGAGAGAGAGAAGAGAAAGAGAAAGAAAGAAAGAAAGAGAGAGAAAGCGAGAGAAAGAGGGAGACAGATAGAGAGAAAGAGAGAGAAAATGAGAGAAAGAGAGAGAAAGAGAGATAAAGAGGGATAAAGAAAGAGAGAGAAAGATAGAGAGAAAGAGGGAGAAAGAAAGATATAGAAAGATAGAGAGAAAGAGACAGAAAGAGAGAAAGGGAGAGAAATAGAGAGAAAGAGAGAAAGGGAGAGAAAGGGAGAGAATGGGAGATAAAGAGAGAGAAAGAGGGAGAAATAGAGAGAAAGATAGAGAGAAAGAGGGAGAAAGAAAGAGAGAGAAAGATAGAGAGAAAAAGACAGAAAGAGATAGAAAGAGAGAGAAAGAGGGCGAATGAGAGAGAAAGAGATAGAGAGAAAGAGTGAAAAAGAGAGAGAGAGAATAAAAATAAATTAAAAATAAAATAAAATTTTAATAATATTTCTTCACTACAAAACTCCCTTGACACCTCTCAAGTTTTTTTCTTATTTATTATGAGTGAATTTCGAGATGGTGGACGTAATTTTTTTTTAATTTGATATGAGTGTCAATTTTGAGGTTTAGTGGGGTACTGATTACGGATACATATGCTATCCTTTCTAAAATCCAAGATGGCGGACGTATTTTTTTATAAATTGATATGGGTGTCAATTTTGAAGTTCATTGGGGTGCTGATTACGAAAATGCTATCCTATTTTAAATTCAAGATGGCGGACGTAATTTTTTATAACTTAGCATGGGTGTCCATTTTGAGGTTCATTGGGGTGCTGATTACCATTATGCCATCCTTTTTAAAATCTAAGATGGCGGACGTATTTTTTTATAATTTGATACGTGTGTCAGTTTTGAGGTTCATTGGGGTGCTGATTACGAGTGTAAATCTGCAATAAATAAATATTTTAATATATTGTTTACTTGTGACAACCCTGGCAGTCACGATACTGTCTAGACGTTGTCGGCATTTTTCATGACATCAAAGGCGTCGGACGACTGTATGGTTAATAGACTGTGCCCGTACTGAGGGAGCTTCAAAAGCTTTTTAACGCTGTCCTGTTTGAAAAGAGAACTCCGGAGGCGTGGAGTAGGAGTGTGATCGTTCTTAATAGATAGAGGTAAGACCCTGCTGAAGAAGTATCGATCGACACATTTCTCTTCTAAGCCATGTCTATAAGCTGTTTTCAACAGTCATCACAACCCAGTTGCGCGAAGACTCGACGAATTCCAAACAACGGAACAGGCCGGATTTCGGAGCGGATACGGCACCATAGATCACATCCACACAGTCCGGGAGATTATACAGAAGACCGAAGAGTATAATCAGCCCTTGTTACTAGCATTCGTAGACTATGAGAAAGCCTTCGACTCGATCTAGATCTGGTCCGTCTTGGAGTCCCTGCAGCGTAGCCAAGTAGATTGGCGGTTCGTCCAAGTGGTGAGATCTTTAGTTTACGGATACGATAATGGGTATCAAGTTGTAATATTGTAAGATAACACACTTATACTAATATTACATATTTTGGTATCGCCTATATTTAGTCACTAAATTTTAGTACGAAAATGACGAAAGTTTAAGAAGAATACTTACTTACGATGCGTCGAACGATAGACACGATAATAGGTATTATTTATAAAACATGTGGGAAAGTTGCGACCCGGTATTTTATTTTGATGGCCCGGGACCGGGTCGCGACGCGGCAAATGAGAACCACTGCTGTAGATGAAACCAATCATACGCGATGCCTTATTTATAATGTGATTAGTTAAGTGAGGTCGAAAATATAATTCTCGGTCAAAAATTACTCCGTAGTCTCGCACTTCACACTTTCGAGTCAGGGCGCAGTAATGTATCTAGTGATCAAAGTGAACAGTGTTAATTTTTCTGGTAAATGAAACCACGAAACATTTATTGTTGTTTAGAGACGTCATGTCGTTTTGTTAGCACCATTCCAATACCGAGTTAAGGCTTTCTGTAGATGTACAGAATCTCTTAAACTAGAGATGGTGTTAAATATTTTCATATCATCGGCACATAGGAGACAAGGGCACGATAGACGACTTACAAGGTCATTATTATAAAAATTTAAAAAATAAGGGCCCCAAGATGAGATCCCTGTGAGGCTCCAGATGGTACAGCAAAGGCTGTCGAAAGATCCCCTTTCAAAGCCAGGGATTACTAAGTTAGTTTAGATTTTTTAAAGGAATTCATGTCTAGGGGTCAAAAATTTATACGGTCCACTATTCATCCTTAGAAACGGTTCCTATGGGATAGTATAATAACTTATTCATAGGAGGGGTTTCAATGCGAACGTAATTGCAGATAACAGCTAGTAAATAAATAAGCGCTCACCGTATCCGCGTGGGCCGGCATGGATCCGAAGAACAACAGCGAGACTCGACGCCCCAGCCCGCCCAGCCAGCCGCTAGGCGGCCGCAGCACGCGGGTCGTCACCGTCGCGCGCCCGTCTGCGGTACCACATATTCACTATAGCAGCTGGGTAGGGTTCATTCATCCGGGAACGTGCGGTTCACACCGTGTTTCAAAATGAAGAATTTTTCTAAGATAATTTTTTTTTTATAAAAGAAACAACAGTGCCTATGAAACTGATGTTATACGCATTGGTTACGTAACGTGGGCTCCGTTTGTTAAGAGGAAACACTACGGGCGAGAGAATTGAAAAATAGGTATTTGTAAAATCTATTGCTGTCGCGCAGTGCCAAACGCCTTCACCGCAGAGTGTGATAGAGACAACTGCTTCTTGGACCGAAGATACCAACTAAAAACACACCAAATCAACGTTTCGTAGTCCCCCGATTACTTTTCCAAAACTAGACCGATTTAAATATTTTTTTCATTAAAAATTAAAGAAAGGCTTTGGCCGTGTTGGTATGTTTTCCTTATTTTCTAAAGGAGATGTCCCAAATTGTATGGAGGCCAGGCCCAGAACCTGTACACCCCACCAAAAGATTAGACCAATACACCTCCACCAAGATTTTGTTATTATCCAATTCTTTTAAAATGGCTTCGTTAAGTGGTTCAAATAAAGAGTTAAGTAAGAAAATAGCAATACAAAATAACAAAACCATTATGGCGGAAGATGACATTTTGATGACGTCTCTCAGTTTTGGCAGTTTCAAAATCGCGCATCTAGGAGTCGAGTGCCATCGCTTGCTGTAGTAACAACAAACATTATGAAAGTAATGTGCCGATCAATACCAAATCCAGAAATCGAAAATGAGGTCGTTATAATGAACTACATTTAAAACGCGACAAGCAGAACAAAAACTTGAAGTGAATGATTATGCCAAAGTGCCAAGGGGTATCTGACAGCTACTGACAATTAAAGTTTTTTTAGAGTGACGCCATCTTGGAATGCCTAATGGAGTTTGATAAATTATTCGATCTTATTTATTTTTGAACCACTAAATTATATGTTATATAAATTCATATGTATTTTTCCCAGAAACAGTATTTTTTTTCTTGATTTTTGAAAATGGTGTACTATGTCTGGGCCTATTATGGGACATCTCCTTTAGCTAAATTTGTTTTCTGGATGTTTGAACACAGCGGAAAATCTGGCGAATTTTTTCGATTTTTGAGGGCTCATATCTTTTTTATTAATTAATTTATGAAAAAACAGTAAACATAGAAACATGCTAATAGTAGCCATGGATTTTTGTAATGAAAACTATTGCTCTACTGGCTTTATCCTGGGAGGAAACAGGGGACTACGTTTGTATGGAAAAACGGTCCTTGTGTTTCCTCTTAATAGGCGGTTAAAAAAGCAGTGTATAAACACGAAAATATGGTATGATTCAATTGGTCTATAAATCACCGATTCCATGGTCTTTATTAACCATAGATTTAATATATAAATCTATGTTATTAACTATTGTGGATGTTGACCAACTATTGCGATTGCTTTTGTTTCATAGACATACCTTATTTAAAACAGGAAAATAATAATTTAAGAATAACAGCGATACGCGGCGCCCCAACACGCGGGACGCCACCGTCGCGCGCCCGTCTGCGGTATTACATATTTCCTTTAGCAGCTGTGTAGGTTTATTCACCCGGAACCCAGCCAGGTTTGAATATTTTTTATTTATTATTTTATTTAATATTTGGGAGCGCAACAGCTAATGCAACATGAAAACTACACAGTTAAGTATCATAAATAGCATTTAGGACATATAAAAGCGAAAAAAAAAAACAGAAAACAGAATTTTTGCACAAATAAAACGGATTTGCCTGATTTTAAAAACTGTGGAGACGTTGACCAGAGCGGACCGCCAGGATACAGATCTTACCCACCCCAAAACTGTTGACTAGTACCTACAAGTCCAATAGGCGAGTAGCGACCTTGACCTGGGAGGAATGCTAGCAGCTGACCAACACTGTTGACCTGTTCAATAGCTACTTTACTCTTTTTTGAAGTAGATCTTTAGATGAAAAAAAAAATTGGTTTCTTAAGTAAAATACTACAAAAACTATTCACTTATTGTGTCAAATTTGATGTGAGCCAAGTAGCCTATTGCACAGTAGCGGCTGCGGCTCACGTTGTCTCCGCTCACGGTGCAGGAGGTGGTGGCCAGCAGGAGGTAGTCCCGCACTCCAGGCTCCCAGCTCGCACTCACCTTGTCTCCGCGGCTGCAGCAGCAGCACGGTGCAGGTGGTGGTGGCCAGCAGGAGGTGGTGGCGGGCGTGCACCAGCCGCTCGCACTCCTGGCCGCCGAGCTCGCAGGCCACGTCCACGGCGGCGCTGGGGTGCCCCACCGACCACCAGTAGCGGACCACGCCTTCGGGGGACACGCCCACGCACGATGGCATCTGGGGACGAACGGAAAATATTTTCCATTGTATCGCTTTTGCTGTCAAGAAGTCTTACGACTTTGAAGGAACTAACTATTTGTGTGGTTCCAGAGTATGACGAATGCTATTAATGTCGTTTAGCACAACATTTTACAAGAATATATCAATGATAAACTATGTTTACGGATTTATAAAATTTTCGAAGCGTTTTGAAGCTTTCGTGGTCACAGGTAGACTCAGGTATTATTCATCTTAAAGCAGATAATTTGAAATTATAGAGGCAGGTAATCCGAAAATATATGTTCATTTCAATGTATAGTATTCATTTAAACTTAAGACAGGGTAACAATAAACTATTATTGAAATAGTATATTTGATAATGCGAAAAATAAAGTGCAAATTACTTTTATCAGCTTATATTATGAGTTTAAAAATGGTTATTTAGTAACGAAAGTTGAAAATATTAAACGATTTATTTATAAATTCAGAATTAAAAATGCATTTATTTAAACGTTTGACACGTGACACGAAACGCTCCTGATTGCTCGTTTATGATGACGTCACCTGCTTGATAACTTCGTTTGCCTACTTGTGTTTTAGTAGCTTTTCAAAATGTTTTGATAATATTTTCCTATAATAATAGTATTCATTGTTTATGTGTGATTTATTCCCAATATTTTACAAATTCTGTCAATTACTTTTACCATGGACAACGATTTTGTAAAGCAGAAAGCAGTGAACTGCCCATTCATTTAAAATCTGAAAACAAACAAACTAGTTAGTCGTGATCTTTGACTGTAATGTATATTTAAAACTTATTTTATTACATAAGTCACTGTTAAAAAATAGATCCAACAGGACTTTCGTTATTTGTTTGCAACAAATGTATGTAGATGATATGAGCTATAGATCATAAGACAGGCAGGTGATGTCACCGACTCCATTGCAGCGCCACATAGACAAAATAGCGTTTTGGCGCGTTATTTCAACTTTCAATTTTCATTTTAATATTTTTCAGCAAATGGTACATATTTGCTTTTTAAAAAACTACTTTTACTGGTTTCTTCAACCTTTACTTAATAATATATAAAGGATTTCAAAAACCAGTCAAATAGCCTATTAATAACCTAGATTTACCTCACAAAAAAAAAGTTTTACGATTTTGCTTAAATAAATGTAGGAACATAATAAAAACACGAAAATAACAAATTCTCACTTCTTATATTCATATTTATTTACTGTCTGTTTCTTCTACAATAAGGCAGCTCATAGCGCTCCCATGTCAGCTTAACAGCTATTTGTACACATCACATCCTCGTGTACTATTAAAAATTTAATCAGTAGATCGTACTATTGCTTTGATATTAACGCTTCCAACCTCAATAACCATTGATTTGAATTGTGTCTGGAATAACCCACGCTCAAAGAGTTAAGGTGAGAAGCAACTAAGAGGTTATATGGGTAGAAAAACCAGCGTACCTGCGCCCCATCCTCATAGAACAGCTCGACCAGCTCGGCCTTGTGCGCGAGGTCGGTCTGCGGCAGCGTGAGCTCGCGCGCGGCGGGCGCAGGCCCCGGCGCGGCGGCGGCGCCCTCCCGCGGCCACGCCACCACGCGCCGCCCCGCCACCAGCCAGCACCAGCCGCACGGCGACAGCCTCACGCTCACCTCGCCACTGGCTGGAACAACACAAATACAATGTGACTAAGTAGAAGCTTCGGCTTATCAGGCGAATTCTTTAATGTGACTGCCTACCGAACTACAAGCTTCGGCTTACCAGGCGAATTCTTTAACCAATTCACATCAGCAATTTAAATGCTTACTAAACAGACTGTTTTAGGTTAGTAATTTTTTTTATTGTAACAAACAATTGTCAAATATTTTTCTCAAATGTTGGTGGCATATCTTCATTGCGTAAATTATAATAATTATTATATTAAATAATAACGGCCGCTGAGCGATAGTTTGTGTAGGTACCCTTTGATTCAAGAAGCTTATAATACGAGTAAATAGAGACAAAATAAAAATAAAAAACTATTTAACAGCCTTATGTGGGATTATTAACCCACAGGTTCAAATTATTAGGAATTTTTTGTTTCTGTGTAAAGTGTCATATATAAGTAATATGATACAAATTAGTAATATGGTACCATTGGCTTAAACTAGTTCACTGCTGAATAGAAGACTTTCCAAAAAGAGGTATATGCAAAATACTCTTCTAGATGAGAAACAATTAGGTATTTTATAAAAAGAAAAATTGTAACATATCTTTAAATTAATGGACCATGAAAGCGTATATGAAAGGAGATCTTCCAATATCACTGAAACGCAAATTCGTTGACACTTGTATCCTGCCCGTACTCACTTACGGAGCGCAAACGTGGTCATTGACCGAAAGTCAAAAATCCAAACTCAAGGTTTGCCAAAGAGATATGGAAAGGAGCGTGTTGGGTATTAAAAGGATTGATAAGATCCGTAATACTACAATACGCTCTAGAACTGGCATAGCAGATGTAGGCGAAAGGACAGCAATGCTTAAATGGGAGTGGGCGGGGCATGTGTGTAGAATGCACCCGGATAGATGGGCTCAAATCGTCACGCGATGGATACCACCGAAGGGGTAGACCTAAAAAGAGGTGGTGTGACGATTTGTCTAGCTTCGCGAGAGATTGGGAGTCACTGGCCGCTGACAGAGACCAGTGGAAAGCGTTTGGGGAGACCTTTGCCCAGCAGTGGGATGATGTAGGTTAAATAAAAAAAATAAAAAAATCTTTAAATTACACCTATATTTAATAATATCATGAATCTAATTAAATCTCAACAATACTTGATTTCAATCAAGCATTATTGACAACATTATTGCAGACCAATGACATTTTATATGAATTTTTATTTCACTGTATCAATAATTGTTTTTAAGGTAAAGTTATGAAAATTTTAATGTGACAAACGAATGCCATAACTAAATCCACTAATATTCCTATATCTTATGACAAATCTTGGTTGAAAATTAAATTAATATTAACATTTTCCTCAAAGCAGCTAAGTATGAGAGGAGGCTGAAAGTAATAATATTCATATTCATTCATATTTATTTATTCAGTCCATAATACAATAGCAAACAATAATAATACCCTTTCATATTTTTATTTAATTTTTTAAAAGAAAATGGATAATCACAGCATGCAGCAGTATGTAATGCTAAGTATTTGATTTCAATAATTGAGATATTGCCCTACAGTAGATAGATAGATAGATAACACTTTATTGCACAAAATAAAAAAAACAAATAAATTACAAAGAAGAGAAAATGTACAAATAGGCGGCCTTATCGCTTTAAGCGATCTCTACCAGACAACCTTTGGGTAGAGGAAATTAAGTTTTAGTAGAGTAGCACTGTGCAAGACAAGCAATGTATAACAGATACAATAACATACATGTTACTAAAATACAATACAGATAATACAAAATAATATACCTACTTAAAATACATACACCTACCTAAAGAACAGTATAATATTTATAATAATGATAAATAAAAATAACCATCCACAAATACACGAACCGACATAGCTAACCTAATGCTGCGATCGCGACAGGAAAAGTGTTTTGACCCTGGTCTTGAAAATAGGAAGGGAATCGGATTGTCTAATAGTTAATGGTAAAGAATTCCATAAGCGGACAGACTGAACAGTGAAGGATTGTGAGTAGAACTGTAACAGTAGGATGATTATACTCTGTTACTTTTTGTCACCAAGTGTTTTATGTAGCCTGTGACTAGGTATATCCTTTTAACCCCGCTGTATATAGTAGAAATTCCCTTCCTGGTGTAATGGTAAAAAATTTTTGACAAACATTCATATTTTGATTTTCAGATAAGATTTTCAACAGATGAAGAGATGTAAGATGCTATATGACCGTAATGACTTCCAACACTAAAACATTTCTCATAGTATGCTGACACTATTTGACCAAAGTAAAATGTTTTTTCTAATTGCAGGGGATTATAAAGATAAATACATAAAAGATAAATCATGTAAAATTTTAATTTAATTTGTTTTCAGCCTCCCCTGGTATATAGTGGCTGTATGGAAAAGTGATCGTAGTGATAGAAACAAAATATTAACTTACCGAATGTAAGAGTCTCTGTGACCATAACAGGCAGCGGGGAGCCGTAAGTCTCAACTGTGATGTTGGGAGTTTTGTAGATGACATCACCACTTGGTGCTCCCGGTGACTGGATGTATTTACTATAAACAATTGAACAAAACTGTTAGGTATTTACCTTTTTAAAGTAATTTCAGCAATTTAAATAAGACCTTTTGAGGTTTGACACCACATCTTACTAACCTCTTTTGACACTATATCTTATCCTAGTTAGGTCGAAACATAGCAAATATGCACACCGCAGTTAGGCTTTTTTTAAGTTTTTCTTCAGCTTTTTATTTACTTAATGGAAATAGAGGCCTCTTTATCATTGAATTCAAGTTTTCAATAATCATAATCACTACGCTTGCCAAATGCGGGTTGGTGATCACAAACCCGAGCAATGTTCGGAAAATCGAAATTTTTTGTTGCCCGACCCGGGGATCGAACCCGGGACCCCCGATCTTGGTCCGGTATAAAAACCACTAGACCAACGGGGCGTTAAGCTCAAAAAACCTTTGATATTGCAGATTGGTAAAATAGCTATGATAACCTAACTTTAGACAATGTTAATTTATCCTTTGGTGTCGATGTCTTTAACCAAAATGGTACAAACTTAGAATAATAACGCTTATTCTAAGGGTACAAATTATAAAATCTATTAAGGTAACTTTCAATTTTCTTCTTCATTTTTTAAATTACTGGAGAGGTTAGGCAGACAGGAAAGTTACTTACTTTTGGTTCTTTCTTGAAGACATTCCAATAGATTTTCTCCCGGTGATAGATTGTCGCACTCGGGGAGAGAAAGGGCTCCTCATACCCCCAGTATTACTAAACTCCATTTATTTAATTTTAATTAAGCCTATCTAACCAACAAAAACAGCAACAAAATAACCGACACACACAACACGCAAAATCAAAAATAAATTTAAAAAAAAAGAAACTTCATGTGTCATGTAAATAATCAATAACTTTTAGTCCGAAACATACATGCACCGTTTTACGGACTACGCTACGAACCAATGAATCATAAATCATAAATCTTTATTTGCTTCAATATGGTATACAAAGTCTTAATTAAAAATGTCGATGCACATATTAAGCTACATAAATTAGCATGCAAATGTCACAATAAAAATATACGAGAAGTTAAACAATGTCAAATTAAATTATAGATCCAAATGAAATAATATTAAGAAATACATAATGTCATTATCATCAAAATGCCCTTATTAAAGTTAAATGTTCCTTTATTGCAAATATTTACACGTAGTCAAAGAAATCTCTTATTTATTTTAAAGTCAAAGAAATCTTTAAGGCTATAAAAATTATTATTATGATAATTGAGCCAACGGAACAAATGCCTCCTAAATACCTAAATGTTATAAGTTGGCAAGAAAATTAAGTACATGTACTTACCTAATAAATCATGCTTCTTTAGGTGTTTAATGTGGTCAGAATTAAGTCTCATTCAAAGAAATCTAAGGATAAATATGTTTTTTTTTTTCATTTCCTTCCATAGTAGCTTTCATATGATGGTGTTTATTTAAATCTTCATAATTTTTAACTTTAAAACAAATGTTTGATAGTTTTAGTTACTTTTATTTTATTACACTATTCCTAAATTTTTTCATTGAAATATTGGAAAGAGCAAAAGGTTGTTTCACGGTGATTAAAAGTTTTGCGATGGTTTGAGAGCATGGTTGAATAAAAGATACGCCTGGAATATGGAAATTATACTGTGATATCGTGGTGGCATTGCTACGATAATGTGCCAATGAGTAGGATAATTCAAAATTAAATAAAAGTGTGAAACAAGGAAAGGTTGCGCTCCTAGTTGAGTTAACTCACTTGGATCCACGTTCTCGCGAATAACTCCAGTGATAATGGAAATCTATAAAACACCCATACATTCCAATGAGTTAGGTTATTTAAGGGTTAGTTCAGGTTAAGTTATTATGTGCAAGTAAGTATTTATGATATTAAAATTTCATGTATTTATTGAAAATGTAGTAGAATTATTCATCTAAAGACATGGCAGCATGGTCTAAGATCGTAGCTGGTTCCGAAAGGGACAATATAACAAAAAAAAATTTATCCTAGTCCTTAGACTATCTACCTTCCTAGTCCTACTACTAGCTGTCAGAGGAGTTTTTGGCGGGAGTTCGTGAGATACGTTTGGAGTCCGTTTATTTTATCGAATTCTTATTGTTTATAGTGATTTTTGGGTCGTAAAAGTGGTGTTATTTTGCGAAACAAAGTGTCGTGCAAGTGAACAATATACAGTTCGGTGAAATAACATGGTGTATTGGTCGTAACCAAGAAAAGTGGGCCGTGAATTTTGCGCGGGATCGCGAACAGTTCACCTCTTTCTTGGGGACTTCTCTACATTCCTTCAATCTTTCGACTGTCTCCAAAAACTCCATCGAAGCATTAAAACGTCTAACATCAACGTTTTAATGCAAAAATAAAGAAAATATTACTAAAGAATTGGCTGTATGGGCATAGTTCCCTTTGCCTACCCAGAATGGGTGAAGAAAACAACAACAACACAACTACTAGCTGTCAGAGTTTTTTGGCGGGAGTTCGTGAGATACGTTTGGAGTCCGTTTATTTTATCGAATTTTTATTGTTTATAGTGATTTTTGGTTCGTAAAAGTGGTGTTATTTTGCGAAACAAAGTGTCGTGCGAGTGAACAATATACAGTTCGGTGAAATAGCATGGTGTATGGGTCGTAACCAAGAAAAGTGGGCCGTGAATTTTGCGCGGGATCGCGAACAGTTCACCTCTTTCTTGGGGACTTCTCTACATTCCTTCAATCTTTCGACTGTCTCCAAAAACTCCATCGAAGCATTAAAACGTCTAACATCAACGTTTTAATGCAAAAATAAAGAAAATATTTCTAAAGAATTGGCTGTATGGGCATAGTTCCCTTTGCCTACCCAGAATGGGTGAAGAAAACAACAACATCAACTACTAGCTGTCATTTTTAAAATTCTGATTGTCAACAAAACAATTCCTCAACGGTGATCCCGAATAAAATCACAGTCAATCACAGAATATTCATTGTTTTGGATTATTTGCGTTAAAGGTAGATTACAGCGTATTTGTAATGAGTTTTCGGTGGTAAAACTCCACCGTTCAACCTTCTAAAATGCACATAAAATCAATTGTGTTGGATGGTTTCAAATCGTATGGTAACCGAGTAGAAGTCACCGGTTTTGACCCTGAATTCAACGCTATTACGGGGCTAAATGGTACTGGAAAGTCTAATATATTAGATTCGATATGTTTCGTGCTTGGTATAACCAATTTATCTAATGTAAGTATGAGTTTCAGCGGTTGTTTGTGATAATTATTTTTTTTGGTTATAATTCTCCCGCCAATTGTTATATTGTTTGTAAACGTTGTATTGTAGGTTCGCGCTGGAAGTCTGCAGGAGTTAATATACAAGCATGGACAGGCTGGCATCACGAAGGCTACAGTGAGCATCACTTTCGATAACAGGGATAAGAGGCAATGTCCTATTGGTTATGAGAATCATGATGAAATTACTGTTACTCGACAGGTTGGTCCTAAGGATACCCTCTGACCGGTTTTTTTAATTATACGAGATGTACATGTGTACTGAAATAATTAAAAGCTTTACTTAACACCATTCTTTCTTTAATCTTGCAGGTTGTAATGGGAGGCAAGAACAAGTACCTCATCAATGGCATCAATGTCCAAAACAAGAGAGTCAGCGATTTGTTCTGTTCAGTGCAACTCAATGTGAACAACCCCCATTTTCTCATCATGCAGGGGCGTATCACTAAAGTGCTCAATATGAAACCACCTGAGGTATTTATAAAACAAATATAGTACAGTTACTTTAGTCTGAATCAGGCATTGTGATTTACCTAGCTGAAATGCAATGTGTTAACATTGGCACTAGTAGGAATTATCTGAATATTTACAACTTCAAATTTGAACAAAATAAATAAAAAACAATAGTTACGTAAAAACATCCCAGGCTAATAGATAAAGCATCCTTCCTAATTACACCCTCTGATTATAAAGTTATAAAACTTATAAAGCATTAAGTAGTTGTCCATTTCATAAAGTAAAGTTCATGAATTTTTATGATTTACTAGCCATCAGTTAAATTAAATGTTTCAAGTGGTAAATTTTGATGGTAAATAAGCATAACTTTTTTGTTGTAAGATATTGTCCATGGTAGAAGAGGCGGCAGGGACCAGGATGTACGAAGCTAAAAAGCAAGCTGCTCAGAAGACAATTGAAAAAAAAGACGCCAAGCTGAGGGAACTGAATGATGTATGTAATAATATTTATTTACTTTATTTTTTGTAATTTTTGCCGTAGAGGTAATATTGTGCTGGTTTAACAAACTGAAAATGAGAAAATTCCATTTAAAACAGTAAACAAAATATCTGAAATAATTTGAGCTGGCTACTTTTAAACAGTTATAATATTAAAGTCATATTTAAACGATTTCTATTTAGGTCCCGCTGAAAATGAGCGTCATGATGGCTATGCCTGTCACGACTAATGCTGAATGGGGACCTTTTTGACACCTTTATTTAAGCTTAGTTTTTAAACAATGTGCTGTGTTTCGTTCTTGTATTATCTGTGTCAATTAAATAATTCTTTCTTTCTTTCTAATTATCTAGTCTATTTGTAAATTTTTACTTAGTAGGTTGTTTGCTTGTTTAGAAATTATTATGCCTACATTATTACAAATACTTTTGTTACATCTGTTCACAACATGATTCTGTATTAAAGGGAACAGATGGCAGATCAAAAAGTAATAAAACAATATTATCAAATAGATTCATAATAATCCATGGTTACTGAAATACCAGTTAGTGTGATAGCGCTTCTTATCACTATATCTTAATGTTTTTTATAATATTAAAATAAAAGTTGCACATTTCTTCTAGATTATAAAAGAAGACATAGCTCCCAAACTGCAAAAGCTGCAAGATGAGCGCTCTCAGTTCCAAGAGTACCAGAAAGTTGTAAGGGAGCTGGAAAATCTCACTAGGCTCTATGTGGCTTGGAAGTGAGTCAAAACTGTGTTTTATTTCTTACAGTATGTATTAAAAAAAAATGAAAGGAACCTGCATCTCCTGTGATTTTCAGCACTCAATTGTGTTATTAGGCCTTAAAGTAAGGAATTCCATACTTATGACACCCAGATCTGATTCAACTAAGTAAAAATGAAATACCCTATCATGCATATAAATAAATAAATATTTAAGACATGCCTCACTGGGCCACACTGAGCCATCTAGTCCCAAATTAAGGTACTGTTAAGTACCCTGTCGTATGGGGTACTAGACAACCGATAAACTTACATAGAACACCCAGACCAGTACAAACAGACATGTTAATGCACACAAATATTTGTACTGTGCGGGGATCGAACCCGCGACTTATGGCTCAGAAGCAGCGTTTACTACCGCTGATCCAAATGGTCATCAAAGCATATACATACTGTTGTGTAATTACTAATTATCCTTTAAAATGATCTGGTGTAGAGTTTTACAAAATGGCTCATTTCAAGCCTGTGCATCTTGTGACAGAATCCATGACAGTTTTGCCAATTATTTATCTCCAGGTATGTGAGTGCAGAAGAAAGTGCTAAGGAAGCTGAGGCCAAAGTAACTGAGGTCCAGGAAGACATTAAAGCCAAAAAGGAGAACATCAAAAATAATGAGAAGGAAGCTAAAGAATTGGACAAGCAAGTTGCTGTACTCAATAAAAAGTTAGATGAGGTGAGGAGATATACAACGTGTTCCTTTTGATATCCCATAACTCTAGGGTATTAAACAGAAATGGTAGAGAATCGAATTGCATATAAATTATTTTTCAATTATTATTTTTTTTGTTAAATTTTTTCATACAAAATAATTCTAAAAAGTCACGACTGTTTATGTAAAACACCCTTACCTTGTTATGAATGAACTTTTGAATGAAAACGGTTTACTCGTACCTACTTATCAATGATGGGTGTGGGTGTTCCACACACGTAAATGTTTTTTACAAGTTACGCTCTCTCGCTACTTTACTACTACACTTTAGTGTAAGTTTGGCAACGTCTCTCAAAACTAAGGATTCGCCACTGGTTACATTTTTTTTAACAAATTTTTACTAAAGTTGATGTATATTCGAAACTATTGATTTTTGAACCACATGTTATAGGGCGTTTTATATTATTTTTACTAGAACATAACCTTAGAGTTATGGGATATCAAAAGAAACACTTTGTATACATATCATTCTTCTTTATATGTTCAAGTTTTTTGTACATTTGAAAATACATTTAGCATTAAATTTTCTTTTTTTTTAAATGAAAAATTTTAGGAATGTTGCAAATATATTATGGATGCGTTTTGAATGTGCATCTAAATATCTGTACGTACATTATTGGTCATTGTAGTGTGCGTAGGTAACTATACAATAGGTTATAAAAACCCTGTCCGATCCATTAAGGTGTTATTAGGTAACTATATAAGATTCTATTTGTGTAATAATTTTCATGAAACATTAGAAAGAAATTAATCCATGAAAAAAAATACATAATTCACTACATTAAAAAAGCTTACATGGCAATCCCAAGAGGCGGTGACCGGACGCGCGGGAGGCGCGGAGATGCGCCAGCGCTCGCACTCGCAGGTAGCGAAGTCATGACCCCAGTTGACCCCGGTACTTATTAGTCAGATAATAATGTGTCAATTGTACGAAACTGAGACTTCGTGGTAGCTCTGCAAGTAGCTTTTTTATTTGGTAGTATGAGGTCACTCAATAAGGACACTGATTTGATGGTTGTAGCGAAGATGTTGTTCCATATTTCTGCCACCGTCAGAAATACAGGCTTCACAGCGTCGCACTAGGTTGTCCCGCACCGATTGTAAGAAACTCGTATCCGCTTTAAGCGCAACAATTCGCACACGCATTTTTCTTCACTGTCACATAATTTTATGAAAACTATTTGTATAATACGACATTTCGCGGAGCAGAACGTTACGACCACTCGGAAGTAATGTCTTCGCGAAACTGACCTGTCATAATAATAAATAATAATGCATGATCAGGATATATCCACCGATACGTGCCGCGCAACGAGTTGAATCAAAGCGGGCTACCTTTACGCTATGTCAAAGGCGCCGCCTATGTTTATTGCGGTGCCGAAAAGCGAGTAGTTTGCTTGCGTCAATGCCGACAATAGAGCCGCGCGACGGGGAGTGTTAACACATTTTGAAAATTTCCCCGTTGTAGTGTAAATGGGTGATAAACCTGGTGACTTTAAAAATCGATAAAAAAGTTGTATTCATGAATTACGTAATTTTGATACTTATTTTGGTTATGTTAATATAGCAACTTTATGACCCTTTCGGATTGGACAATGTTTTTATAACATATTGTTTAATAACGTCACGGTTGCATTTTTTGTTTTACAAAAATGTTACATGCACTTTTCTTTATTAATTTTTTTTTGGTAAATCGAGATTGTAACATGACATCACATAGATGGTCTTTAGGTGTTTTCAAAATTTCAAGGTGCTGTGTTGGTATGGTACTAGATATGTTACATGCGCTTTTCAAATCCATGAAAGAGAAAGTAATTGTTCTTTTCACGAGTATGACAAGGACAAAATAAGAATTACGCATGTGTTCAGTTGTTCGCAAGCGGCACATATATTTCGATAGTTTTGTAAGGGTATAACCTATCTACACCGTGAAATTTTAGTGGTTGTTTTCCCGCAACAGAACGATTTACCTTTAGTAGCACCATCGAATCATGCGAGTTATTTTTTGAAAATAAAGATTTCGTTGTTCTCAACTAATCAAAAAAATCATCATCAACTCAGAAGCGTGAGATACGATAGTATCTTTACAAAATGTGACGTGTTTGGGTACTGCTTGCCGCACGAAATCAATGTTCAAAGCAAAAGAAGCTCTACGCACTAAGTAATACAGCATAAACTGCACCGCGCGAGGGGCAATGACCCCGGCCGGTGACCGACTGCGGCGCGGCTGGTACCATTGGTTCGAGGTTGCTTTCGAGTTTCGTTTATCACAATCGTGAAACTGCTATTTTTTTATTTGAATAAAAAGAAACTGCACAAATCTATTGTACTACTAAGATAGAATCATTTTACTGCGGGAAAACAACCACTAAAATTTCACGGTTTATACTTTTTAAATATCATTGGTATGGTAATAATTATTACTGTACGAGCTAACATCGTACATTTAACTTTATCATGAATGTGTGCGTGCCGCGACCCAAATTATGGAATTTGTTGATGCGACACTTTATATCATTTACATATTTTTACTTAGCAAATAAATCAGTGTCTTACAAACATTCATACGGGTCGGTTTTATTTAGCACTCCTTGTAGTAACCTATCCCTAGCATAGCAAGCATTAGTAAATGTTAGGATCCCGAGTACAGTCTTAGGAACCCCTACATTTTTTTTGGTCCTTCGAGCATACGATTGCGGGGCCCATCGGTGATCAAATACACAGTGTAAAAGTGACGCGTGTGATCGTTTTATGCCGTTGTGGAACTCGTCGACATTAAGACTAGCATATTTAAAACAGTTCAGCAACTTCGTAAACGAAGTTAAGAGTGAATATACCAGTTTACTCTTCAACACTTTCTTGAGCCTGTATACGGCTTGAGACAGTCAGCATCATCAGCACTAGACACTTGGCGAGCGTCGGGTGTCGCAGTATCATCACTATCAGGACTAATCCTCTCGGGAGTCGGGAGGGAGTAGACAGTAGCAAACCAGCAGCTAGTGTCGGAAGCAGATTCCGAACGCATCATCATCAGTCAAGTAAGATTGTTCCTTTATCACTTTTTTCCTGTTTTTGACAATGGAGGATCTTATTGTACGCCAAAAGGAAATTGTAGACCGACTAAAATCGATCCAAACTAATTTTAGAAAGGATCCTTCGCATAGAAAAACTGCAGAGTATATTCAAACGCGTCTAGAAGCTATTGATAACATCTGGGGAGAGTTTGATAAAAATAATATAGAGTTACAAGGTTCTGTAGATAAAACACAGCAGTACTTTACTGAAAATATTTACCAGCAAGCATTCGATTTTTATCAAGCATTTCGAGATGCGCTTTCTTCCTACGGGAAGGACGGTGCAGGGCCTTCTTATGGGAAGGAAGAAAAGGCAATACAGCTTGACGGGAAAATTATTGAACTGTTAAGTCAGCAAAGAACTAATTTTCGAGCCTTAAATCGGCTTATCCAGAGCATTAACCTGAATGAGATTAGCGAAAAGTGGGAAATAGAGGATGAATTGCGTAATTTACAGACGCGATGGAGCGTCATAGATAGCATGCATTTAGAAATTGATAACATATTACAAGGAGGTGATATTTTTTACGAAAGAGAGTTGAGTACTCACGAATCATCATATAAGCGCATTAAGAAAATCTTAAATCAAAAATTATGTTCTTCTCTTCATGTTCACCAAGCTACTCCAATGTTAGATATTCCGGTCTTTACGGGAAAATACACTCAGTGGCCTACCTTTTATGACCTATTTACGGAAACCATACACCATAGCAACATTTTATCTAAAACACAAAAGATGCAACACCTTAAGGGTAAGGTTAGGGGGGAGGCTGAGCGTCTCATACAACATCTTACAATATCAGCGGAAAATTACGATACAGCATGGGATATACTCATACATCGGTATAATAATCCACAATTATTATTCTCAAAACAAATCGAGACGTTTCTTAATCAGCCCAATATCAGCAAACAAACATCTTATGAGTTGAAACGATTGTATGATACAAGCACCGAATGTATTCACGCCATTCATAATTTAGGAGTGGATACGAGCACCTGGGATCCATTGTTAGTACATCTTTTAGCTAAAAAGTTGGACATGAATACCTACAGTGACTACAAAGAGGCGCGCAAATCGCCTAGAGAGTTACCATCATTAGAAGAATTTATGGAGTTTTTAGAAGCAAAATTTATTGCCCTTGAACCTATTCATAAGAAGGATAGGGAATATTATACACCTTCCAAGAGTAGTATTCCATATCAGCATCATTTAAAAACGTCAACCAACAAGCAAGAAAAAGGAAGGCCTTTTTCTAAGTTTTATAAAGCAGCTCCAACATATACTTCGAATTGCCCATTATGCTCACACGATCATGAATTATATCGATGTCACAAATTTATCAACATGTCAGCAGGAATGAAACTTAAGTTGGTTGCGAAACATAAAATTTGCCAGAATTGCTTGTATAAGCATGCCGGTAAATGCTATTCCGAAAAGCGGTGTAAGGAATGTAATGACGAACATAATACTTTGTTACACGAGGCATTTACGCAATCCACACACACAGTAACAAACTTGACGAACTTAAATTTGACACCTACTTTAGCAACAAAATGTATTGAGAAACAGCATAGCGTTAACCACGTTGCTTCCGATGACGAGGAAGTGTTGTTAACCACATTAGCATTGAGGGTAAAGGCAGCTAACGGCACCTACCACACCCTTAGAGCATTACTTGATCAGGGCTCACAAATAGCTCTTATCTCTGAAAACGCAGCACAGATGCTTGGCCTGCAGCGACAGCGTTATAATGCATCGGTATCAGGCATAGGAAACGGGTCCAAGTCAAGCAAGGGCGTCGTATCGATTGAATGTCAGTCAATTTATCAAGATTATAGTTTTACGACACAAGCACTAGTAATATCACGTGTCATTAATAACCTACCTAATAGCACATTTAGCAAGCAATGTTGGCCTCACCTACAACGTATTGATTTAGCAGATCCTGATTACAATGTATCAAAGCCAATAGACATACTTTTAGACGCGAGCATTTACTCAGAAATCATAATGAGTGGCTTGATCAAAGGCCCTATACAAGCCCCAATAGCACAGCAGACTAAACTAGGCTGGATCCTCTCTGGCAATGTTAAAACTTTTAACTGTCACGTCGTCATCAATAACTTGCAAGAAATATCAAAGTACTGGGAATTAGAAGATATACATGAAAATACTAGCACTTTGACAAGAGAGGAACAGTATTGCGAAGATTTCTATCAGGCTACTACATCACGTTTAGACAACGGTAGATATGTGGTAGCGCTTCCTATGAAGCCAAAATTTGAGGAATGCTTAGGTTCTTCGAAGGCGAAAGCCATAGCACAGTTTAAGCAATTAGAGCATAGAATGGCAAAAAATAGCGCACTTTCAGACAGTTATAAGCAGTTTATTCACGAATATGAGCAATTAGGCCACATGCGAGAGGCTTATAGTGAAGAAAGACCTTGTTGCTTCTTACCGCATCATGGAGTGCTAAAATTAGATTCTAGCACTACGAAGCTACGTGTTGTATTTAATGGCTCATCAAAGACCACCACAGGCCGTAGCTTGAATGATTTGATGGAATGTGGTCCCAACCTACAAGTCGACTTACAAGATCTAATCTTAAGGTGGAGACAGCATAGATACGTGATCACTGCGGATATAGAGAAGATGTTCAGACAAATACTTGTAAGGAAATCCGATCAACCTTTACAATCTATCATATGGCGTGATTCACCATCTGAACCGTTTCGCGAATATCATCTCACAACAGTAACGTATGGAACAAAAGCAGCTCCATTCTTAGCTATCAGAACATTACGACAAATCGCCAAAGATGAAGCTTCAAAATATCCTTTAGCAGCAGCAGCATTGGAGAACTCATTTTTCACTGATGATCTTTTGAGTGGACATCAAACTATTGAACAGACCAAGGAATTACAAAATCAATTACTTCAAATGTTAATGGGAGCAGGGATGAAATTGAGAAAGTGGTCAGCCAATTCCAAAGAATTAGTTTCTGATTTATCACCCGAGCAAGTCGATATTCCCTTTGATTTTAAATGTTCGGAGTCTCGTAAAACTCTCGGACTAAGATGGCATCCATCTACGGACGACTTTACTTTTCAAAACACAATTGACCTTATAGAAACTAGTCATACAAAACGACAGCTTCTATCAAATATTTCCAAAATATTTGACCCGATAGGTTGGCTTTCTCCTCTTACAATTAAAGCAAAATTTATTTTTCAAAAGGCATGGACAAGTGGTATGGCGTGGGATGATAAATTATCCCAACAGTTGCAAGAAGAATGGCTTCAACTACGCAACGAACTTAAAAATATTAATCAATTTTCTATACCTCGATATTTCGGTGATACAATATTAGCATTTCAATTACACGGTTTTTGCGATGCGTCGGAGAAGGCATACGCTTGTTCAATTTACATTGTATCAACCGATAGTAAGGGAGAGTACACATCTACCTTAATTATCGCAAAAACAAGGTTGGCCCCGCTAAACAAACAAGTGTCACTGCCAAGACTCGAATTGTGCGGAGCTCACCTTTTATCACAACTGATGAAGAAAGTTGTTCAATCACTACCTAAAGATCGTGTATCAATATACGCATGGACGGACTCCATGGTGGCTTTAGGCTGGATTCATGGAGATGTCACCCGCTGGAAGCAATTTGTAGCAAATAGAGTCCATCAAATTACCGAAATTATTCCAAGTTCGCAGTGGAATCATGTACGATCAGAAGAGAACCGAGCTGACTCAGCCACAAGAGGAGTAACAGTTAAAACCTTATTAGAGCATTCATTATGGTGGCAGGGTCCTAAATGGCTTCTGAGCTTTAACGCAAAAAAATGTATGAACAAAAAATATGAGATACCAAATCTAGAGGCTAAGCAAGTAAGTGTAAACACTGCCTTATGCCACGAACGACCTACATTAATTACAGAATTATTGCAAAATAATAATTCAATTACTCGAGTAGTGAGGACAATAGCATGGGTGTCACGTTTCGTTGCGCGATTACGCCGTAAGCCGTCGGAGCACGGTCAGCTTTTATCACCAGCTGAAATTAAAAATGCTTATAACATTGTTATCAAGTACACTCAAGCTCAGGATTTTGAAGACGATTTGATTAATATAAAGAGCAAAGGTCATGTACGACCTAAGAGCAAAATAGCAAGCTTATGTCCATATATAGATGAAGACGGAATATTAAGAGTGGGAGGACGATTAAATTTTTCAGATTTAAGCAGCTCTGCTAAACACCCGGTTATACTATCAAATCATAGTCGATTAACCGATCTTATTATCAGTCAAGGACACATCACCACTCTTCACGGAGGTCCAAGACTTACACTTTCATACATTAGGGAGAGGTACTGGATTCTTAGTGGTATGAACACGGTTAAGAGACAAATCAGAATGTGTGTCAAATGCAGACGATATAGCACCGAAAAGAGAGAGCAAATTATGGCAGACCTACCTTATCCTCGGGTTACACCATCACGTCCATTTACCCACACTGGTGTTGATTTCACAGGTCATGTAGACCTAAAGGCTAGTAAGGGTAGAGGCATAAGGTGCAATAAAGGGTACATAGCAATTTTTGTTTGTTTATCCACCAAGGCTGTACACCTAGAGCTGGTCTCTGACTTGAGCACGCCAGCCTTCTTAGCAGCATTCCGTCGTTTCTGTGCACGTCGTGGTACTCCTTCTCAAATGTACAGTGATAACGGCACTAACTTTGTAGGAGCCAATCGATTACTCAAAAAAGAATATAAGGAAATAACGTCAAATTTCAATAATGAGTTCTTTGACGGCATAGCCGAGTGGGATATTAAATGGTCATTCAACGCACCAGGATGGCCAACGGCAGGAGGCCTTTGGGAATCAACCGTCAGGAGTTTCAAACGGCACCTGAAGAGGACGCTTGGAGAACAACGACTCACGTACGAGGAGTTTACTACGTTGATCCAACAAATAGAAGCCTGTCTTAATTCCAGGCCGCTATTCCCTTTGACCGAAAACCCCGAAGATAACTACTTGACTCCTGGCCATTTTCTTATTGGAGGGTCATTGTTGTCACGACCACAAGGTGATGACTGTATGAACCTGCCCAGTAGATGGCAACTCATACAAAGTATGTTAAAACATTTTTGGAAAAGGTGGTCGACAGATTATTTACAGCATCTGCAAACTCGTTCAAAATGGAAAACTCCAAGCAAGAACCTCGAAATCAATGACATTATCTTAATTAAGGACGATAATTTACCTCCAGGAAAATGGCTCATGGGTCGTGTCCATGAAGTACATCCTGGAAAGGATGGTTACGTTCGGGTGGTTTCCGTAAAAACAAAAAATAACATAGTTAAACGGCCAGTGACTAAGTTAGTCATATTATCAGTTCATGAAATATCTTCAGAACAGAAACTACACTCTACACAGCAAGATTATCAGCAGATCGCTAATCAACATCAGACTAAGCAATGCCGAAAAAAGGGTCTTAAGGGCTTATTATTAACAATTTTATTATGTTTCACAATGTTAATTTCGCCGACTGTACAACAAAGTCAACAACCTTATAATGTTACTCGAATGATGGAGAACAACGGCCTATACTTTGACAAAATTGCAAACCTACAGTACATAAGAGATGAGTGGAAACTTGTTGTCTATTACAATTTATCAGCCTACTATCAAGGACTATCAGACATAGAGTCTTACATAAATCATCTTCAAAAATCGTGTACAGGTTTATCTAACCAATATCGGACGCTTATGTTTCAACTCAAGCATGAGTTGAGCGAAATTCAACACTATAATATGTTATTACAAAATCAGTTTAGAAATAGGAAGAAACGTGGCTTGGTGAACGGAATTGGTTATATTGCCAATTCACTATTTGGTGTTCTAGATGAAAGATTCGCTGAAAAGTACGCGAAAGATATAGAACAAATTACCTATAACGAAAAACACCTACAAAACTTAATGAGAAATCAAACTATAGTGCTCGAAGCCGAGTATAACATAATTCAACGAAACGAGAAGATTATGAACACTCAGTTCAAATTCGTCAAGGAACATCTCCGTAACCTATCAGACGAAATCAATCACGTTCAGTTAGTTGTCCAAAATGATGTATATGTGACGTCATCAGCCTTAGTGGCTAACATAATTATCTCGAATCTAAGACGCATGCAAGAAACTTTAATAAATACTATCACTGATATCAAACATGGGCGCATTGATACTCATCTATTATCACCTGACCAACTAAAATTTCAAATATTTACTATATCAAGTCAACTACAGGGTGACCTCACGATGCCGGTTGAACGAACTAGCTTTGCTGACATTTATAAAATGTTAAAGGTGTCATCAAGATTGTTTAGCAGTTATTTGATCATCGAAATAAGGATACCTCTTGTAAGCAAGGAAATTTATGAACTCGATCGGGTTATAAGTGTTCCTCAAAACAAAAATCAAAGATCTTATTACATTACTCCAAGTCATCCCTACATAGCCTTCAATCTCCGAAAAGATACAGCTATGTTCTTATCCGATGATGACCTGCTTCTTTGCTTAAGGGCCACAGAAGACCGAATGTTATGTTCGCTCGATACACCAATGTACGATATGAAAATGAAACAATCAGTCTGCCAATTAAATATAAGTAATGCTTGTAGATACGAACAATCAAGTTGCACTAACAGGTGGATTAAACTGCATGCCCGGAACGACTGGCTCTTCTCGTGTTGCCAAGAATGCAGAGTACGCATTTTTTGCACCGCTGGTATTTCGGTGTCATCATTATCAGGTAACGGCCTTGTTACTCTAGAGCATGGTTGTGTTCTCAAGGACAATGACCTATCAATTTATACGCACAACAATTACGTGAATCACATGGCGGTACAAAATAATATCAAAGTCCCAGAGTTATCTATTTTGAACAACATCATCAACAGCACTATATCTGACGATATGATGGTACCAGAAAATCATACATACATGTGGAAGCAGCTGAAAGATCAAATAGAGGACCTGAAAGGACAATCTTACTCTGACCTCAGCATTCACGATGTTCATCACTACACGATAACATACGTTATCGTGTCAGTACTACTATTGGCAGCAAGTATACTAGCCTACTCAAGGATAAGACGATGTCGGAAGGCGCGGGCGCAGCACGTTGCTGCACCACTTCCTCACAGTGCAGTGGAAAGTGTCGGCAACTCAGTCAGTATGACCGCAGTGCCTAGTGAATTTAACTTACTGCGTAAATCAGTAAGCTGTGTTAGTGTTGATCAAGGGACATCTCCAATGACACCCATCGCGTCTCGTTCGGTGTCATTTAATATCCCTGGTGTAGAATCACGCGAGTGAAATAATGAAAACATGGACAATACAATACTTTATTTAACCATTTGTAACAAAATTAATATTGTCAATCACCTTGTACCATGTAAAATATTTTATATCATCTAGCATAGACTTCATTTTATCTTATATAACGTATTAACAAATCAATATTTTGCTCTCTCTAGAGGGCCAAGATGTACGAGCTAACATCGTACATTTAACTTTATCATGAATGTGTGCGTGCCGCGACCCAAATTATGGAATTTGTTGATGCGACACTTTATATCATTTACATATTTTTACTTAGCAAATAAATCAGTGTCTTACAAACATTCATACGGGTCGGTTTTATTTAGCACTCCTTGTAGTAACCTATCCCTAGCATAGCAAGCATTAGTAAATGTTAGGATCCCGAGTACAGTCTTAGGAACCCCTACAATTACTGTAGGTGTTTGTTAAAAAAAGAACTAACAGTTGATGATAAAATATTTACATTGTTTTTTAAGTGGTATGCATAAGTTGAAACCAATGTCGTATCCGTCGATAGGAAAGCGGCAGCGTGCTAAAGGAGCTCGAAGCGGAACTGCAGTCCCGCGAGAAGCTGGAGGCGGGCACCGGGGCCGCGCTGAAGGCGGCGCGGGAGGCGCTGGCGCAGCACGGCGCGCGCGGCCGGCTGCAGGCCCGCGCGCGCGCCGACGACGCCGCCGCGCTCGCCGCCCGCCGGGCCGCCCTCGCGCAGGTATACACAGCCGCGCTCGCCGCCCGCCGGGCCGCCCTCGCGCAGGTATACACAGCCGCGCTCGCCGCCCGCCGGGCCGCCCTCGCGCAGGTATACACAGCCGCGCTCGCCGCCCGCCGGGCCGCCCTCGCGCAGGTATACACAGCCGCGCTCGCCGCCCGCCGGGCCGCCCTCGCGCAGGTATACACAGCCGCGCTCGCCGCCCGCCGGGCCGCCCTCGCGCAGGTATACACAGCCGCGCTCGCCGCCCGCCGGGCCGCCCTCGCGCAGGTATACACAGCCGCGCTCGCCGCCCGCCGGGCCGCCCTCGCGCAGGTATACACAGCGTGCGCTCGCCGCCCGCCGGGCCGCCCTCGCGCAGGTATACACAGCCGCGCTCGCCGCCCGCCGGGCCGCCCTCGCGCAGGTATACACAGCGTGCGCTCGCCGCCCGCCGGGCCGCCCTCGCGCAGGTATACACAGCCGCGCTCGCCGCCCGCCGGGCCGCCCTCGCGCAGGTATACACAGCCGCGCTCGCCGCCCGCCGGGCCGCCCTCGCGCAGGTATACACAGCCGCGCTCGCCGCCCGCCGGGCCGCCCTCGCGCAGGTATACACAGCCGCGCTCGCCGCCCGCCGGGCCGCCCTCGCGCAGGTATACACAGCCGCGCTCGCCGCCCGCCGGGCCGCCCTCGCGCAGGTATACACAGCCGCGCTCGCCGCCCGCCGGGCCGCCCTCGCGCAGGTATACACAGCCGCGCTCGCCGCCCGCCGGGCCGCCCTCGCGCAGGTATACACAGCCGCGCTCGCCGCCCGCCGGGCCGCCCTCGCGCAGGTATACACAGCCGCGCTCGCCGCCCGCCGGGCCGCCCTCGCGCAGGTATACACAGCCGCGCTCGCCGCCCGCCGGGCCGCCCTCGCGCAGGTATACACAGCCCGCGCTCGCCGCCCGCCGGGCCGCCCTCGCGCAGGTATACACAGCCGCGCTCGCCGCCCGCCGGGCCGCCCTCGCGCAGGTATACACAGCCCGCGCTCGCCGCCCGCCGGGCCGCCCTCGCGCAGGTATACACAGCCGCGCTCGCCGCCCGCCGGGCCGCCCTCGCGCAGGTATACACAGCCGCGCTCGCCGCCCGCCGGGCCGCCCTCGCGCAGGTATACACAGCCCGCGCTCGCCGCCCGCCGGGCCGCCCTCGCGCATGTATACACAGCCCGCGCTCGCCGCCCGCCGGGCCGCCCTCGCGCAGGTATACACAGCCCGCGCTCTTTCTTCTTAAAAGAAACCGGCCAAGTGCGAGTCGGACTCACGCACTGAGGGTTCCGTACCAACTTTAACTGAATCAGGGGTCCACTTCCACTAGCCAAAATACCACAATATTTAATTGACTGCAAAAATAACTGTTTTTCATAGTGTTTGTATGAAAGACAAAGTTATATTTGCGGTTGTTAAAATTTTATATTCCTAAAAAACTACTATTTTGATCTCGTTCAAACCAATTTTCGTTGTAAGTTTTTGTTATGATCTACATTATGTATTATTTGAAAAATTTTTGCTTTCTTAATTTAAAAGTTAGAGGGGGAGGGGAACCTATTTTACCATTTTGGAAGCGTCTATCTTCCGAACGTTACACTTTTGAAAAAATGGTTTTACAAACCTCTATGTCATTTTTAAAGACCTATCCATAGATACGCGTAGATTAGCGTAAAAAATTTTTTTTTGTTTTAGTTCTATGTATGGGAAGCCCCCCTTTAATATAATATTTTTGTATGAGAATCGTAAAGCGGTCAACAGGATATACCTACCTACTAAGTTTCAACCGTGTTAACTGTGTAATGCTAATACTTTCAGAATTAAGTAGCTGTGACATATGGACGGACAGACAGACGGACAGACAGACAGACAGACAGACAGACAGACAGAACATAAAAAACGAGTAGAAGTAGTAAGTAGGCGGGCCCGCGTATCACACGTAAGCCACGCTTGGCGCATCTCATGTTTCCTCCCCCTTTTACGCGCTTCAGACGGTAACAGTTGCTAGAACGTGTTAAACGTTGTGCTATACGGACAAAAATCTTTAAATATGCCGACCTGCACAGTATTAGAGTGCAAAAACACAAGCACTAAAAATAATTTATCCAAAGGAGGCGTCACATACCATCGTTATTTTAATAGAAATTATAAATTTTGCGGACAATAACAATCCTAAATCAACAATCAAAAAAGTACAACCTAAAACCATTCCACTGCCCATAGAGATACGGTCGAAAGTATATTTTGGTAATTACTTATTTTTGTAATGTTTCGAAACGCTACTCATTTAGGGATGTGGTAAAATATCGATAAGTTAGTTATCGATACTTATAATTAAGTATGACACATTAAAAAAGTACAGCTTTTAAAAGAGATTGATAAATTGCTTGTTTTTTAGGTAAAAAAATAGTAATCTATGAAAGCACTAAGTTACAAAAAGTTATTAATTATACAGGGTCTTTGGTACATTGTGTGCCAAATTAAAATGGCTTACAGTGAGAGTCTTTTGCTATCGTTTCCTGCCTTAAATTATTTGCCTATTTTGTAGTCGTTTTTTTTTCGTATTTTCGCATTTAAAGCCTAGAATAAGGAAGTCATCAATAATTTATATTTTTTTAATAGATGTTAAGCTGTAATAATTAAGATGATCAGAGAGTAAACTTAGCTTTATGTCGACACTAACAAGTGTCGATATTATTGTTATGATTATCGTAACTATCCCACCCCTAGTTATCAATGGATTTTAGGTAGCATCTATAGTCGCGTAGCGGAACTATTTGATAGTGAATAAGAGGCATCTTATGCCGGGTAGTGGAACTATCTGACAGTAAAATGTAACCAATCGCTACACGGCATTCTTGGTGTACGTGATAATGTGATATAATCACAAATGTGTTAGTATGGTTACACTGGTTTTCATACAAATAGGAGTGGATGCTACTTCTATCGTTTTTTATGTTCTGTGTTTTTTCTTCAGTAAAATTTTATTCTTTTATTTTAATTTTAAATGTATTATTATTGATCAATCGTAAAGTGTTGAACATGATTTTTAGGGTTTAAAAATATTCAGTTTTTGTATTTTATCGATTTGCCTTATAATCGGGGGAAAGTAATTTAAATCACGTGTAGGTTCTTATTTTAGAAGGATGCCAATGATATCGAAGTCATCCTGTATAGTATGCCAGGCGCGGCATGAGGAGATGCGGGTTCGAGTCCCGCCTGAGACATTTTATTTAGGTTTAAATACTGATACTAACACTTGAGACCTGGGCAGTGCTGCAGTCTCTCCAAAGGTGCCAAATAGACTACAGGTACATGGAGGTACTAAAGTACTTATACCAAAACGCCACCATGTCGGTCCGATTACAGAACCAGAGCTCTAATCCGATCCAACTACAGCGAGGTGTGAGACAGGGAGACGTTATTTCTCCGAAACTGTTCACAGCTGCGTTGGAGGATATTTTCAAGCTTCTGGACTGGAAAGGACGCGGCATCAACATTAATGGCGAATACCTAACACACCTGCGATTTGCCGATGATGTAGTTCTTATGGCTGAGACCTTGGAAGACCTGAACATTATGCTCGAAGATCTCGGTAATGCTTCTCAAAGAGTGGGTCTTAGGATGAACATGGACAAGACGAAAATCATGTTAAATGCCCATGTTGCACCCGCTCCAGTTAACGTTGGGAACATTGCACTCGAAGTTGTTGACCACTATGTTTACCTGGGACAGATAGTCCAGTTAGGTAAGTCTAACTTCGAGAAAGAGATCTCTCGTCGAATCCAGCTCGGATGGGCAGCGTTCGGGAAGCTCCGGCATATATTCGCGTCCGAAATACCTCAGTGTCTCAAGACGAAAGTCTTTGACCAGTGTGTGTTGCCAGTAATGACCTATGGGAGTGAGACGTGGTCGTTTACTATGGGTCTCATAAGAAGGCTCAAGATCACCCAGCGAGCAATGGAGAGAGCGATGCTTGGTATTTCCCTACTCGATCGAATCAGAAATGATGAGATCCGCAGGAGAACTAAAACAACCGACATCGCTCGAAGGATTGCATCGTTGAAGTGGCAGTGGGCGGGACACATAGCGCGGAGAACCGATGGCCGTTGGGGCGGAAAGGTTCTCGAATGGCGACCGCGTACCGGACGACGTTCCGTGGGCAGGCCCCCTACAAGGTGGACCGACGATCTGATCAAGGTCGCGGGAAGCCGCTGGATGCGGACAGCACAGGACCGATTGTTGTGGAGATCCTTGGGGGAGGCCTATGCCCAGCAGTGGGCGTCGTTCGGTAATAGTAATAGTAATATCTTTATTTGCCCAAAACATGGTATAAAAGTTCACATAAATTTTATAATGCGCTCATGTCTTACTACATTATATAGCATGCAAAATAACAATTATTTATAGAAATTACGAGTAATTATAACACAGTGAAAATACAAAAAATAAATGTCAGAATATAATCATATTATTTTATCAGTTATGTCAATAGGTTCAGGTGTCAGGAGATGGGCAGCAGCGTCTCCTAGAAGCAACAGGCCATACTGCGATCGCCAACCCGCCTGCCAAGCGTGGCGATTATGGCAAACCCCCCCCAAATATGAATACACCGCAAAGAATTCGGCCCCCAGTCCCCGGCGGCCCCGCTAGTCCTAGCTATGGCAGCAGCTATGGTAACGGCGGGGCAGGGGGTGCTAAGAATCCCCGGGTAAGATCCGGCTGCCAACAACGACGACTCGACCTGGCAACATATAACACGCGCACACTGAGGCTTGACGCGAAGCTCGTAGAGTTGGAAGAGGCAATTGGTAAGTTACATTGGGATATCATTGGGCTATCTGAAGTCCGAAGAGAGGGGGAGGACTCGATAACCCTGCAATCCCGTAACTTACTATACTACCGGGAGGGCGACCAACAGTCCCTAGGTGGTGTCGGGTTCATCGTCCACAAGTCCCTTGTCAACAACGTGATTACTATCGGAAGTGTTTCGAGCAGGGTAGCGTACCTGATACTCAGAATATCGAAACGATATTCGCTGAATGTCATTCAGGTTTACGCTCCGACCTCAAAACACGACGATGTCGAAGTGGAGGCTATGTATGAGGAGATCTCTAAAGCCATGCATAGCTTTAAAACCCACTACACGGTTGTGATGGGGGATTTCAATGCGAAGTTGGGGCAACGTTGCGGTAATGAGTTGAGAATGGGGAAATTTGGATTTGGGCAACGGAACAAAAGGGGTCAGATGCTGGCAGACTTCATGGAGAGGGAGAACCTCTTTATGATGAACTCCTTCTTCAAGAAGCCCGTAAGCCGCAAATGGACCTGGATCAGCCCGGACGGTAAAGTCAAAAACGAGATCGATTTTATCATGTCAACGAAGAAGCACATATTCGATGATGTCGCTGTGATCAACGCTGTTAAGACAGGAAGCGATCACCGCATGGTCAGAGGCACATTGAATATCGACGTAAAGCTTGAAAGAGCGCGACTGATAAAATCCACGCTCCGACCAATACCGGCTCAAATTCAAAACCCCGAGTGCTTTCAGCTCGAGCTTCAAAACCGTTTCGAAGCCCTTGAGAACAGCATCGATGTGGACGATCTATACAACATGGTGGTGGATACTGTCCGTACGGTAGGGTCTAAGTACTTTAAAACCCGCCGTCCCAAATCAAAGAAACTCTCCAGTCAGACTCTCCTACTCATGGATCAGAGAAACGAAATGAGGCTACAGAACTCAGCGGATGCCCATCGCTATCGGCAACTCAATAGACAGATATCTAAGTCTTTGAAGAGCGACCTTCGTCAATTTAATACCCGACGTATTAAAGAGACCATTGAGCGGAACAAAGGCTCCAAAGTGTTCGCCAGAGATCTGTCTATTGGGCAAAGCCAATTGACGAGGCTGAAAACTGAGACAGGTAGCATCATTACGTCAACACCTGAAATCCTGAGGGAGATTGAGAGTTTCTATGGACAGTTATACTCCACGAAAACACCTGTTGAAAGCAAGGCTAAAGACCCTAGAGCCAAGCTTACCCGACACTATTCTGAAGATATCCCGGACGTCAGCCTGTGCGAGATTAGAATGGCTCTCAAGCAGCTTAAAAACAACAAGGCGGCGGGTGATGACGGAATCACAACAGAGCTCCTTAGAGCGGGCGGTAAGCCGATACTTAAGGTCCTCCAGAAGCTCTTTAATTCTGTCATCCTCGAGGGCAAAACGCCAAAGGCATGGGGCAGAGGCGATGTGATGCTGTTCTTCAAGAAGGGTGACAAAACTCTCTTGAAGAACTACAGACCCATTTCGCTTCTGAGCCATATCTATAAGTTGTTTTCGAGAGTCATTACGAATCGTCTCACTCGCAGGTTCGACGACTTCCAACCTCCCGAACAAGCCGGGTTCCGAAAAGGCTATAGTACCATAGACCACATTCATACGCTGCGGCAAGTTATACAGAAGACCGAAGAGTATAACTTGCCACTTTGCTTAGCGTTCGTGGACTATGAGAAAGCCTTTGATTCGATTGAGACCTGGGCAGTGCTGCAGTCTCTCCAAAGGTGCCAAATAGACTACAGGTACATCGAGGTACTAAAGTACTTATACCAAAACGCCACCATGTCGGTCCGATTACAGAACCAGAGCTCTAATCCGATCCAACTACAGCGAGGTGTGAGACAGGGAGACGTTATTTCTCCGAAACTGTTCACAGCTGCGTTGGAGGATATTTTCAAGCTTCTGGACTGGAAAGGACGCGGCATCAACATCAATGGCGAATACCTAACACACCTGCGATTTGCCGATGATGTAGTTCTTATGGCTGAGACCTTGGAAGACCTGAACATTATGCTCGAAGATCTCGGTAATGCTTCTCAAAGAGTGGGTCTTAGGATGAACATGGACAAGACGAAAATCATGTTAAATGCCCATGTTGCACCCGCTCCAGTTAACGTTGGGAACATTGCACTCGAAGTTGTTGACCACTATGTTTACCTGGGACAGATAGTCCAGTTAGGTAAGTCCAACTTCGAGAAAGAGATCTCTCGTCGAATCCAGCTCGGATGGGCAGCGTTCGGGAAGCTCCGGCATATTTTCGCGTCCGAAATACCTCAGTGTCTCAAGACGAAAGTCTTTGACCAGTGTGTGTTGCCAGTAATGACCTATGGGAGTGAGACGTGGTCGTTTACTATGGGTCTCATAAGAAGGCTCAAGATCACCCAGCGAGCAATGGAGAGAGCGATGCTTGGTATTTCCCTACTCGATCGAATCAGAAATGATGAGATCCGCAGGAGAACTAAAGCAACCGACATCGCTCGAAGGATTGCATCGTTGAAGTGGCAGTGGGCGGGACACATAGCGCGGAGAACCGATGGCCGTTGGGGCGGAAAGGTTCTCGAATGGCGACCACGTACCGGACGACGTTCCGTGGGCAGGCCCCCCACAAGGTGGACCGACGATCTGATCAAGGTCGCGGGAAGCCGCTGGATGCGGACAGCACAGGACCGATCGTTGTGGAGATCCTTGGGGGAGGCCTATGCCCAGCAGTGGGCGTCGTTCGGCTGATATGATGATGTCAATAGGTTTAAGTAGATATTATAATAATAATAATAAATTGTTTATTTCGGATAACTTAATCCATATGTGGGTTAATAATACAAAAAATAACTTAATCTAAGGTTAGTTAGTTTTGTTTAACACACACTATAAAAAGAATAAGCGCAGACGGCCTATCACGGAGGTGGGTAAGGCCCCGTGATCAGTCTCTGCACAAGACATTTCCACAGCGGCGATGTGTATCTGTCCGCTATGGTTCTCAGAATTCTGTTGTGACTGGCTCGCACCCGGGTAATAAGGGATGCAGACTTTTTGCGTATTATGGCATTAAACCCGTCTGTTTGATAATCCGCAAACATCCCAGATGCACTACAAAAACGGGGCAGTCTCAACAGCATTCTGAATATATTATTGTATTGGACACGCAGGGCCTCAAGAGATCTTTTGGTATACGCGACCCACAGGTTCCCCGTGTACATGCTCTGACAGTATGCTTTAAAAAGCGAAACCTTTACCTGGTTTGTACAACGGGAAAACCTGCGAGCCAACATGTTACCTCTTACCGCCAAAGCCCTACGCTCCCTTTCAATGTCTGCATCGTCTTTGAGGTCACCGGTAATGATATGTCCCAGGTATTTAAATTTAGTGACACGTTCCACGCTCAAGCCATTAAGGGTAATAATATTATCTGCAATATTGTGACATTTACCAGCGGCCTCAAAAACCATGTATTCTGTTTTTTTGACATTGTATGTGAGCCCATGCTCAGCAGCATAAGTCTCACACACCTTTAACATTTCTCTTAGGCCACCCACCGTCGGGCTCAGCAGCACCATATCATCCGCGTAACTTATATTATTAATGCTAACGCCGTCTATGCGACATCCGACGTGCATGCTGCTCAGCTCCACGATGAGGTCGTTTACGTACATGTTGAAGAGCTTGGGAGACGTCAACCCCCCCTGTCTCACCCCGCACTCCAGCACATACGCTTCCGAAAGGGAGTCATCCCACCTTACAAAATTGGTTTGGTTGGAATACCAAAACCTGAAAATTTCCAGCAATTCCGCCGGTACACCCCTACCCGCTAACTTTCTCCAAAGTACTTCATAGGACACTAGGTCAAAGGCCTTGGAGAGGTCAAGGAAGCAGGCGTACACCGGCGTCTTGCGATTTGTGTAGTATTGGACAGTGTGCTTTAGACTCAGGATTGCGCTCTCAGTAGAAAGTCCTGATCGGAACCCAAACTGCGCGTCATGTATGTTTGCATATTTGCCTAGTTCCGAGTCAATCACACTGTCCAACACCTTAGCAATTGTTGTTTCTAGTGATATTGGGCGGTAGTTCCCCTCGCCAGAGATATCACCAGTCCTGTCCTTTACGATGGGCACTACGATGGTCTTTATAAGTTCATGTGGTAAATAAGAGTGATTTATGCACAAAGAAAAGAACAGGGCCAACACTCTCGGCAAGTGAGACCCCGCATGCCTCAGGTGTTCTACACTACTACCGTCATGACCGGGAGATTTGCCGCCGGTCATTCTTTTTAGCGCCTCTCTAACCTGCCTTGCAGTAACGCGCACCAGCGGCATATCCCCCTGACATCCAGCCATTGCATTATTTACTGAGACTGATGGTCTTAGTGGGGAATGCACTTTGAAGTGTTGCGCAAAATTATTTGCAATATGCACCGACTCGCTTTCCCCACCTACACTCACCGGGAGGCCAGGCCTAACATCACATCTCTTGGTAGCCTTCCAAAACTGTTTAAAATTTTTATTTAATCTATGCTGCGCTAGTGTGTCCATTTTCAGTTGTTCTTGATTTCGTTGACACCATTTCAAACGACTTGAAAATTTTTCGGGATTCGTTCATTTTATCATAGATCCTCCCAGATGGTGGCCTATCACATGACACCCATAACTTAAAGTTAAGCCTGGCCACCCGATGCGCCTCTCAATTATTATTACAAAGTCAAAAATAAGAATAAAACAAAGTTAATAATAAATTCATAATAATTTCATAAAAAATGTCAATTAAGTTGGTATTATTAATGGTTTTTTTTGTCGAAGAATTCCTTAAGACTATAAAAATTATGCAGATTAAGCCACTTGAACAACTTAGCACCAAACATATTTCCATTTTTCAGGTCTTTTAATTCGTCGGGTAACATATTAAAGACCTTTACACACATTTTTAGACAACTTTTACTATATTTCACAGATTTAGCAATGTCATTTAATACAAGTCTATGTGGTTTTCTGCGAAGCCTATCAATTAAATCACTTGCTTTTGTAAATAATTCTTTATGCTTATTAACAAAACTACCTACTTCAAGAATGTAAAGTGAGGATAACGGCAATAAACCAAGTTTTTTAAAATAAGGCCTACATGATTCGTCTGGTGCAATTCCACATATAGCTCTAATGCACTTTTTTTGGGATAGAAAAACCCTAGTCCAGTCTGTGCTGTTACCCCATATTACCAAACCGTATCGTAGAACAGATTCGACATATGCACGATAGGAAAGAATCGCAGTATTTTGGTCAGTTACCTTTTTGATTTGATTGAGTGCATACGAAAATCTGTTACTGCGTTGACACACTTCGTCACAGTGCATTTTCCAATTTAAATTTTCATCAATAACTAAACCTAAAAATTTTGTATTTGTAACTTCGTGGATTTTCTTTATGTTTAATTTAAAATTATACTGTAAATGTTTCGATTTATTAAATTGCATATATATATAGATTTTTTGAGATTTATGTTTAGTCCATTATTATCGAGCCAATAAATAATATTATCAATTGTATTATTAATGTCATCCTCATGGGTAATAATTGAATTGTATTTTTTCTTGTCAGTCGTTACTATTACAGAAATGTCATCGGCGTACAATATACATTTGTGATTTGTAACAGATACAATGTCATTTATATAAATTAGGAATAAGATAGGTCCTAATATACTACCCTGTGGAACGCCGATCTTGTTTTCAAGATAGTCAGAAAAGAATGAATTCTTTTCTCCTTTGATCACGTTATCAAGGCAGACGCATTGTTGGCGGTTGTTTAGATAAGAACAAATCCAACTCTGAACTATCCCTCTGACTCCTATCATTTCCATTTTTTTTAGTAATAGGTCATGCGATACATAATCGAAGGCCTTAGTTAAGTCAAAGAATAGGCCGGTAGTCAGTCGGTTTTTATTCAGGTTTGTCAATATACTAGTCATAAGGTCAAAAATAGCTAAGGAAGTTGACTTTTTCCTTTGGAATCCATATTGTTCACATTTAATTATTTCAAATTTATCACATTATTCAGTGAGCCGCTTATAGGACGATAGTTGTTGATGTCAGTCTTGTCACCTTTTTTATGCAAAGGCTTGACAATCGATAGTTTTAGTGCGTTTGGGAAAGTACCGGTTCCAAATGACATATTGATTAAATATGTTAGGATATGGAGTATGTCCTTGATGCAAGCCTTTAGTACTTTGGTGCTGACACCGTCATATCCCTCTGAGTGTGTATTCTTTAAAGACATTACTTCTATTAGAACTTCATCTTCAGACATCGGTCTGAGAAACATAGAATTTGACTTACTGCTGCTTTCAAGCGATTGTTGATTTTCTTGTGATATCTTATCGTTGGAAATACCTATGAAGAAGTTATTGAATGATTTTGCTATTTCAACTGGATCTGTTATATTTTTGTTGTTTATTTTTATGGAGCGTATGCTAGCATTTAGTTTAGTGTCATTCATTTCGTCTTTAATTACCGACCATGTCGCTGAGCATTTATTTTGACTTCTATTTATAAACTTAATATTACAATATTTTTTAGCATTAAAAATACATTTTTTTAATAATTTCGAATAATTAATATATTTCTGTTTATTTGATAAAGTTTTATTTTTATAGTAATTACACCGAAGTGATCGTTTGGTTTTGCAACTTTTCCTTAGTCCTCGGCTTATCCAATTTGCGTTGTTTTTATTTTTATTACGAAGGCTTATCCTCTGCGTCGGAAAACATAGTCTATACAAAAGACAGAAGAAGTCGTGAAAAATACCGAAAGCTCTATCTACATCCTTCTCTTTATATACATCCGACCAAGAAAGACTTTTTATGTGTTTCCTAAAAATGTTAGTATTTTCCTGGGAATAGTCTTTTTTAGACATGAAAAGATATTCCGGTTGCGATTTGTTTAAGTTCAGTGGAAAGCTCAATAACTGGGCTGTGTCATGATCTGAAAGAAACAGAGGAATCACATTGGCGGACGCATCTTTGATATTACTAATGATATGATCAATGCAGGCGTCCTTTCGTGTCGGGACATCAATATGAATTTTTAAGTTATAATTATAACACAATTCCGTAAGATAATTAGTTACTTTCCCCGGTTTAAGTGTGTTTATATTTAGGTCTCCTGCTATGACGATTTTAGTACTTAATTTATGTTTTTTTAATATATCGTGTAGTGTATTGTTTAGTTTATTTAGGAATACATTTGGATCGGACGTTGGGGTTCTGTAAACTACGATTATTATAAGATTTTGGTTTAATATCTCAATGCCGCAGATCTCAAAAGTTTTTTCTACCGCGTGCGATTTTAAATAATTTAATTCCCTATACTTAATGTTCTTTCTTACCATAACACATGTTCCGCCTCTCTTTTGATTTCTGCAAAACGTAGCTGCCATAAAATAATCATTAATTTTAACAAATTTTTCGTATCCCGCTCGGAGAAAAGTTTCAGTTAGGCATATTACGTCAGGGTCTTTATGTAAGTTTTGCAACTCTAATAGTGTAATATCCAAAAGGGATTGTTTTGAAAGAACGCTGGCAATATTTTGATGCAATATTTTAAATTGATTTTGGCCCTTAACGAAATAAATGCTTTTGATTTTCGACCGAGAAGTAGTAAGGGATTGTTCCTTTTTTCAAACTCGTTGATTTGTCACTATAATTACTTAGGGAAGCACCATTGTTATCATACTTCATTAACCGAGGAAAATAAAACGGGATTGTTCCCTTACGATACATTTTACTTTCACTAAGATCTTTTGTGTTTGATTTATTGCCAGCTATGATTTTTTTAACGATTCCATATTTAAGTACTTGTTTTCGTAGTCAATACAATCTATTGTATAATTAATACATTTTATCATACTATTTATGTTCCTCAATTTACACTCCGCAAAGTGGCAGTTTTCATATTGATTACATAAATGTTTCATGGAGTCATTGACATAAGATATATTAACATATGGATTATTAAATATATTTAAAAGAATAATAGAATTATAGGGATGTCGTTTGAGTAACATTCGCAGTTGTGATGTGAGAATCGATAAGTCGTAGTCATTTTCCCCAACACATAGTACTAGTTTATCGGCAGTATTTAATGTAATGTTTTGGCAATTTCTTAGTACCTCTGTGCTTAGTGCGTGGGGTTTTATTTCAACAGTCACATTATATGTGTTATGTTTTGTAAGTTTTCTAGAGTGTATTAGTGCAGAGGATAAATTAATGCATTGCTGAGTGCCAAAGATTAATATTTTACTGCTAGAGTCTTCTTTATAGTGTGCTTTCGGATCCGTATATCTTCTTGATGTTGAAGTTTTTCCTTCTAGAAATTCAATTTGTTTGGTCAATTTTACGATTTCACTCTCTGCTTTTTTTAACTTATTTTCTAGGTCATTAATTTTTTTCTTGACTGTTGAGAAAACACTAAATTTCGTCTCATTATTTGGGGTCTCCGCGGTTGTTTTTGAGGTTTTAGGAGTCATGTACGTACTCCCGGATGGTGTTTCGAAATTACGCATCGATCCTGTGTTTTTCTTCTTACAACTATATCTAAATGTATTATTTTCCGATAATTTTGTTTGGCAAAGTGATTTTAGAGTATCATTCTCCATCTTTAGATGTTTATTAATTTATTTGATATGATGATGATGACTAACACTTGTGTCACACAAGTCATCACAGTAACACTTGCAGAATATTAATATGAACATACATGTTATTTGACTCCACCCACACAGTTTAAATATCTTTACGATTCTCAAAAACATGAGTGTTATGATCATCGTCGGTACTACTACGAATTGTATGAATGAAAACTTTAGGAAGGACATGTTCGGATGAAGGACTTAAGGTTAGCCGATATGGATTAGTGCAAAAGCGCCTCCTGGGGCCTATTTGCAGAAATAAAAGTGATTTTAACTGATTTTTTGATTTTAACTGGAGCTGCTATGACTACTTCCCATAGGTGTCCAGCACGTTCGAGAAGCTTCGCGGCGCCAGCGAGGCGGGCGAGGCAGCGCTGGCGGCGGCGCAGCAGCGCTTCCTGGCCGTGAGCTCGGGGCTGGAGGGCGCGGCCGAGTCGCTGCAGGACCAGCTCATGGGTAAGGGATACAGTCTCTCTCTCTTCCCGGCTATGTATCCCATATGGTGGTGGGGTCTCTTTCTTCTCCACTTCACTCTATCCTTGACTTCCTCCTCGGATAGCTGGCACTCAACCATGTCTCTTAGCACCACATCTCTCCATCTTACCCTAGGCCTGCCTCCGGATCTTCGGCCTGGGATAGAAGGGTAAGAGATACAGTATATAAAGTAATTGGGTTAGCTGTAACTGCGACCTTGCGATACTAATGAAGTAACAGGGCTAACTGTAACTGACCTTCAGATTCTTGGTAGTTGATTACAGATATTTGTTATCATGGAATGTCAATAGTAGACTATCGGAACAGCTACTCGACGTTTAACTGATATTAGTATGTTGCTAGAAAATCTCTAAGTCTAGCTATCAATTTTGAAATAACTTTGAATAAACGCTCTAAAGTGTTCAAAAAGTTGATGCTAATTAAATTGTAATAGAAAATTTTTGTTGTTAACGTTACTTGAATTTGTAAATTTATTTTTAATTTCAACCACCTTAATTCTAGTAGTCTATTGATACGCAATTTAACTTCCTTTTGCTAGGAGTATTAGGTATTGATAGAGGTCCTTAATATTGTTATAGTCTCTTTCTTAGACTACCAGTAAGGAATTGGTCTACCAGTTTTGTCAAAATGTCGATGTCTAAGAAAAATAGCGATAACGAAATGAACTTATTTACAATAAAAGAGATGACAGTTGTACAGTATTAGTAGCTGTCAGAATATTTTTGCAAATAAATATCAACCGTGTTGATCTACGACGCTCAAATGATTTTCAACCTGAGCCTAATAGTCTCACTATACAACTTTGTTGTCTCCAGCGGCGAAGGCGGCGGCGTCGGAGGCGTCGACGCGCATCTCCCAGAGCACGATGGAGCGTGCGCACGCGCAGAAGCGCCTGCGCGCTCTCGAAGCCGAGTTCAGTTCGGCCAGCCATCAGTATAAGCGCGACCAGGACGATATACGCGCGCACCACGCACACGTCGAGAAGCTCAAGGTCAGTGTTAAAATTAGTTTAGTAACGTGCAATTGTAGACGCGCGGATCCGGATGCTTTCCCTCTCACACAATGTTCTGTCTCGCTCACTCCCCCACCACAACTGTTTTGCACACGGCCCTAGGCGCCGGACCCTTTAAAAGAAGCTACGCGTCCTGCGAGCTTCACTTAACTAGCAACTAGGGAATGCAATCCCGCAACATAATTTTTATCCCGGTATTGGCTGGACTAAGGGATCTTAGTCCCGCGGGATCCCAGTATTTGCAGGATCCCGCGTGATGCTAAAAGTGTCCATTGGTAAGAGGATAGCAATACTGTATTAAAAATTCAAAAGTGTATCGGGAACTAAAAATAAAACCAAAAAAATGGCATCCTATTTTGATGATTAATTTACATAATTAAAATGAAAGATATTTTACGGATTTAGTACGCGTTTATTTTTGACTAGCTGTTGCCCGCGACTTCGTCCGCGTCAATTTCTGTTATTTTGATCGCGATTGGGTATTTTATTTTTATTTATTTATTTATTGGGTAACTTGAACCGTCGTTTACGCAGCGCACGCACCGGAAGCCTTGAAATTTGAATAATTTTCCCCGTTTCTGCAACATTATTCACTGATGCTTCGCTCCTATCGGTCGCAGCGTGATGTTATATAACCTTAAGCCTTCCTCGATAAACGGACTATCCAACACAAAAATATTTTTTCAAACAAACAAACAAACTCTCCAGCTTTATAATATTATGTAGATAGTATAGATTTAACCCGACCCCTTGGTCTGCCCGCGACCATGAACTCTGTAAAGGGTGTAAAGTGTTATTCGTCTTAAAGTAGGTAATTTGTATTTTTTTTTAAACTACCGCTTTTCCTTAGACAATTGGCGAAGACCAAGTTCCTTCAGCAAACAATTTAAATACACTGCCTCTTTCATAGCTTCCGCCAAACTCACAAATTCTAATACAATGTTAGTGTTCGCGTAAACTCAAGAAAACAGTAATTGACACAACTTGCATTTTGCCGTATGCGAATTGTATGCTTTTATAAAGTATTTCCGAACAATTACTGAACCGGCAAAGACAATAAATAGCTTTACTTTTCCTTCTGTGTTAGTACAAGAAAAACCAAAAGTTCACAGTGAAAAGAAATTTCACATCAATAAAACATAACACGTTATTGGATTACGATACGCACAATTACAAATTGCAGCTTCTGACAAAAATAGGCAGGCAATCACCCCGCGCGTTGAAGAAAGCTCCCGCCCCCGCTGCCTTCTTTGTTCCCATCCGTCATTAGCTAGCATCTCTCTATCTGGCTGAGTCACGGCAGTGCTGCCAAAACGTGTGAAAAAAGGTGGGATAGTCTATACCCACGTTTTAGAAGTACTACGCGGGCGTCAGTTTAGGCGCATTCACGTACTGGATATCGATGCGCTGTCCCGCTAATGCCGCGAGATACCGCTAGATTTTTGTGCGGGACTGATCCCGCAAAAATCGTGCGGGATATCGGGATCCCGGTATCCCGGTATTGCATTCCCTACTAGCAACCATGCTGGAGCGATAGTCACCCACAGTCCTCCAGCATCGGCAGTCTAGGCAACAGAGTGCGATAGCCACCTGCAGTCCACTCTTGAGCTCTAGGTAGGAACTTAGCTAATTTATAGGCTAGGAGTGCGATAGCTACCTGCAGTCCACTCCCATGCTTGTTGGGTCAATTGTGTGTGATATCATTGTATGTAAGACAATATACTCAAATAAACAACCACAGACAATATTGGCGTTTCACTTCCAATCCCTTCAGTTTTATTTTTGCAAATTGGCCCCAGGAGGCGCTTTTACACGTCCCAATATTTAAAGCTACCACTTTTTCGGGATAAGTCTGGGCTAGTGCCGAGAAGAAGCAGCGAAAGAAACTCGGTCACTATTTAGCCTTTATTTAAATAAATGTTAAATAGAGGCTGACAACAGTATTTTACGTATCTTTAGGAGTCAGAAAAAGGAATATTAAAAAAAAAACAATTTACTAAGGTTTAACAATCTTTATATTTTTTATAAATCAAAAGAAATCAACAAATTAGCGAAACACAAATCTTACTACACTTTAATCAATTTACCCACACTATAAATAAAAATAACAATCTACTTACATAGCAATTGAAACACAATTATAACTCAACTAAAGACACTAATTAAAACACTAATTAACCCAACCGAGGAACGCGCCGAGAGATGTGCACTGTCCGAACGCCAACAAGAAAATGCCCGACTGCCGGTCTGCGCCGCTCTTATATAGCCGAGGGTGGGGCAGCGCCAGTGGTACGAGCTATTCATTCCAATACGGCCTCTCCTGACGTGGAGTCGTCCTCGACGACATCTTGGAGCGGCTGCGGAGAGTTCAACTTGTCACGCAGCGATGCTGGCCCCTCGAGTGGTGCCGAAGGCGGTCCAGCCACAGGCTCGTCCGTTTCATGTGCTGTCATAGACCGAAACTCGTCGCGATCATGCGTTTCGTCATCTGCGGTAAAACGACAACAATAAGTAAAGGTCACCCGTTTAACCAGTTAAGTCAAAACTCTTCCACACCTCTCTCTCACACTGTTATTACGTAATAATAATAAGTAAATAAGAAAACCAAACCAACGTAGTGTAGAGCCTCAGTGTTCCTCAAACTTACTGCCAGGCTCTTCAGGATCATACCTGTGAACATACCCGACAAGCAGAGGGCGTCCCCTTTGCTGTCTTTAGCTTAGTGACATATAACAGACATTACATCACAGACACAGACGGAGGTAACACTGATGGTTACACGTCTATAGGTCTATCGATACGCATTTGCATCACACATGGACCATTTCCCATACGGGAAAGTCACACTACATGGGATATAGAGCACTATATCCGAATACAGGACAGAGGCGCCAAGTTTGCATGTCCACACACACAGGACAGAGGCCCCAAGTTTGCATGTCCACACACACAGGACAGAGGCCCCAAGTTTGCATGTCCACACACACAGGACAGAGGCCCCAAATTTGCATGTCCACCAGGTCCTCAAATGAAAACCACACATAGACATCCGTAGAACACAGTGTAAGTGACTTCACTCATCACTTAATAAGTACGCATACTAGAGTTAAGCATTTATGAGAAAGTTATGTGTTCGTGTTAATTATTAATTTAGTGTGTAGGTGAAAAACGATGTGTCAGCAATTTATCTACTATGTTTTTTTTTTTTAAGTTATTTTATCTACCTACCTATCATGTACCTAACATACGTTCTGTCATGATGAGTCAAATCACCACAAACCTGTGCTACTTTAGTCCGTTCCACTTACACTCAAAGAAAGCAGCACACGACTCAGGGCACCACTCTCCACGCCAGGGCACCATGTATTGGGCTGCAGCTTGCGTGGTCTTCCCATAAGAGCCACTCAGCAGCTTCAGCTCGTAACGACCGCTGGGCAGGCTCCTCACCACCCGGTAAGGCCCGCGCATACCAGAGTCCAGCTTGCCTGTAGACTGAGAGTATTTTATAACAAATACTAAATCATCAACGGCGAATGTACGAGGCATACGTCGTTGACGATTTACACTAGCATCCTGCTGGGATCGGTTCTTGTCTAACAGTTGACTGGCTCTGCTTCTGCACAGCTCTCGCCACGCTTCTCGGTTCTGGGAACAGTCTAGAGCAACGTCACGTACGAGAGACTGAATGATTGGGGTAGTTGCGTCGATACCAACGAGTAAGTTTAATGGCGAAGCTTGTGTGGTTTTTTGCTTCGTCATGTTGAGAACTAGCTGAAGCCGCCACGTCTGTTCAGACCAGGAAGCACCCTTGTGATTGGCCTCGATACGGATCATATTTAAAACAGTCCGTACGTATCTCTCCACCTGTCCGTTTGAATTGTGCATCTCGGGGGTTATATAGTGGATATCGCAACTAATATCAGACAGAAATTTTGTGAATTCTGTCGACTCAAACATTCGCCCACGGTCGGTTATTATAAGTCGGGGAACCCCAAAGAGGGAAATGGCGTTTGTAAATGTGCGTTTTAGCTCATTTACATCTTGCCTGTAAATTGGGTATAGCAAACAATACTTGGTGAAGGCATAAATTGGGTATAGCAAACAATACTTGGTGAAGGCATCTACCATTAAAAGCACAAACTTATACCCTTCAGATTCTGGTAAAGGGCCTAAGGCGTCGATGTGAATCACCTGAAAGGGGAGGTCAGGTTTTTCCCAAGAGCATATGGGTTGAAGTGGTGCTCTAGGTACTCGTTTGTGAGATATACACACGAGACAATGGCTTATGTACTTCGCCACAAACTGACGAAGTCCTGGGAACCAAAAATGCTTCAAGATCAGGTCTATAGTTTTATCAGCCCCAATGTGATCGTGCTCATCATGAAAGATCCTAAGCAAGCTTAGTCTGTGGCCCTTTGGAATATAGCAAAGTTGCCTCGGTCCTTCACCTGTTTGTTCGTAGCGATAGTACAACACGACGTTTACCTGAGTGTAGCGCCGGGAGTCTAACCGACCATCTTGTAATTGTTGTAAGAGACCTTGGGTTTCATTATCAGCATGTTGCGCTATCTGCGCCCAATTTCGAGGTCTAGTGATTTGAAAAACCTGTGCAGGGGGGTTCCGACTAAGATAATCGGCATGAGACATCATGATACCTTTCCTATACACAATTTCAAACGAGAAATCTTGCAAATAAACCCACCACCTGGCTACACGTGGAAGCAGGTCCTTCTTCTTCTCGGTGGATTTGAGAGCATTGCAGTCAGTGATGATTTTGAAATTTATACCAATTAAATAATGACGGAAGTGCTGCAACGCTCTCACAACCGCCAAAGTCTCCAACTCGTAAGAATGGTACCTGCTTTCAGCGCCCTGTGTGGTTTTGCTGAAGTACGCTATTACGCGTTTCTGCCCGTCAGTGTTGGTTTGCATAAGAACTGCACCGTAACCCTTACTACTGGCGTCAGTGTGCAGCTCTGTAGGCAATGAGGGGTCAAAGATAGATAAGACGGGTTCACTAGTTAGGCGTGATATGATCTTTTGTCGGGCTTGTTCTTGCTCCGGTCCCCAGAAGAATTTAACATCCTTTTTTGTTAACATTGAAATGCATGCGGTTTCTGTTGCGTAATTTGGAACATATCGTCTGAAATAGCCAGCTAGGCCTAAGAATTGTCGAATTTGCTTTACATTCTTTGGAACCGGGGCATTAACCAGCGCCTCAACTTTGCAGGGGCTCGGCTTTACCTGTCCTTGACTGATTAATCGACCTAGGTACTCGACTTCCGTCGCAAGAAAGGTACATTTACGTAAATTTATGGAAAATCCTGACTCAGTCAGGGTACACAAGACCTGTTGCAACAAAGTGACACCTTCCTCCACGGAATTGCTCATGATGAGCACGTCATCGACGTAGACTAGCACATTGCCACTTTCGATGTGCTTGCGTAAGGTGTTATTGATGATACTGTCGCGGTCATGCTAGAAGGTTCGAGATATCGCTAGAGGAATGTACATAACTACCTAAGTTCGGCCACAAAGTAATAACAAGACCTTAGTGCAAGCGACATTGAACTTTAAGTTTACAGATTAAGGCACAAAATGGCATAACTTACTAGAGTTGTTTACGTTTAACGTCCTTGTAATTTCTTCTAGAAAACGAACATTCTAGTATGTACGACCGGCGTCGATGTTGAGATATATAAATAACAGGACTTGAGACGCCGAGTCAGTTCATTCTGAGCTTTCGGTGCGATACCTGCGAAAAGTGATCTAGTGCGAAGTAACGACGACTTTAGCGATACCAACGGATCTAAGGACTACTCTAAGGATTGGCTAATATTGTTTTGGAACCAACGACCTCAGCGACCTACCGGACTACGATTCTTGTGATTTGGCTTGTGTGATAGTGTTTGCGACCTGTTCATCGCCTAATAAATTCTTCTAATAAGTCAACGGTGTTTTATCCAAATCCCGAACTCCACGTTCGTAACATTTGGTGTCAGAAGTGGATTTGGAAATGCCAGTGACTCCGAGGGAAGATACTGCTGGCGTCAGAACCAGGGCACAGCAAGCTGCGGAAGCCACAGCTGCTGCTCGACAAACCACCGATCAGCGGGATACGCCCATTGGCTCCGCCCATCAAGCATCGCCAACCGACCAGGCCCCATGTACTGGAATGGAAGCTTTACCAACTACATCACAGACCCCACCTACTGGCTCCACTCACCGCCCTACACCCTCAGCTCAAGAGGCCAGAGCATCTGCATTCGACTTCAGTAGATTAATGCAGATGATGGACTTTATGTACCAAGAGCAAAAAGAAATGCGTGAGGAAATTCAAGGGAAACAGGAAGAAATGCATCAAGAACAACAAAAAGTACTGCTTGCCGTCGGTTCAGTGGGTGACATGGTGCAAAACCTACAGAAGAATGTGGACCTGGTAGAAGAAAGGGTAACTAATCTGGAGGCCAACATAGACTGCGTGAAAGTGGACCTCGCTGGGTTACAGAAAAAGGTTCTGAAACTGGAGACCGCTGGACCCCCCGCGCCGAGTGACGTCGTATTTACCAGCCCGGCACCCAGGGTGAAAGTACCATCCTACGACGGCACTACGTCCTGGACCGCTTACCGCCATCAGTTTCAGACCGTTGCCTCTGCTAACGGATGAACAGAGGAACAGAGTCTAACAGCTCTCACTGTTGCTCTGCGGGGGTCGGCTCTTTCTGTTTTGGAGGCGCTACCATCCTCGGGTAGCACATTCAGCGATCTGATGGGGGCACTCGAAGCTCGTTATGGAGAACGCCATCTGGAGCATGTCTTCCGCGCTCAACTACGGGACCGGGTTCAGCGTTCTGGAGAAGGACTGCAGCAATGGGCTCTGGAGATTGAAAAATTAGTCCGCAAAGCATACCCATCTGCTGATGCAAAGATGGTGGACTCTACCCTACTCCAAGCATTCGTCGATGGGATCAGAGACATGGAGATTAGGGCTGCAGTGGGGCTGCGCCACCATGTCTCACTGAAGGAAGCTCTAGCACACGCTCTGGAAGTAGAAGCCCTGAGGAAAGATGTTCGGCCAACTCACAAAATACGAGAAGTGATTGAAGAAGTACAGGAAAAGAAGACATCATTTCCTCCTAAGAAAAAAATAACTGGATCTATGTGCTATAAATGTGGAGAAAAGGGTCATCTGCAATTCACCTGTCCCAAGAACGAGACGCAGCAGACAGCTAAACTTGCTGAAATGATCAGCAAGATGTTGGAGGAACGCCTGGATATGATAAAGAAGCAGGAGACCCCATCTTCTGCTGGGAACCAGGGAAACGAGTAACAGCCAGAACTAGGGGGCGGGTGCTGGCTGGAACGAAAGAAGCCCCGACGATGATTGTCTCCCAGGCATGCAATGGGAACAGTTTGATGATACGCGGCTCGGTGAATGGGACTGACTGCAAGATGACGGTGGATACAGGAGCCTCTAAGACAATAATCAAGCCGAAACTAGTGGAGACCGCGAAAAGGCGCAACAGCACCTTTAATATTCGGCTACTTTCCGCTTCCGGCCAGCAAATACCCGTCCTAGGAGAAGTTTCGGTCACATTACAAGTGGGTGAAGCATCATATACTCATAACGTTATCGTGGCCGAAATAATGGACGACTGCGTATTGGGCCTCGACTTCATGCGAAGATATGACTGCAAAATTGATGTCACCAATGGCATATTTAAGTGTGGTAATGAAGAGCTTTTCATCCTGGGTGGGCCCGAAGGAAAAGTAACATGCCTAAAGAAGATCAACATTCCCGGAAGAACACAAGCTGAACTGCTAGTGAAGCTACCATGTGCTAAGAAGAATGAGAAGAATAGGTGTGTGTTGATCGAAGATACACTTAGCAAGTCGAAGACACAAAAGCTTCTGGCAGCCAGGACACTAGTCAAGGGGTCCACAACTGCAATAGTTAGAGTTGCTAATTTAGAAGACCACGAGATCCAATTAAAAGAAGGCGACGTTATTGGAAGATGCGAAGAAGCTGTTTGGGTGAGAAAGTGCCAAACAACTTTGACTAAGACGAAAACCAAGGATAAATCTACCATTGCAGAACTTCTTGAAGGATGCAAAAGTAACTTAAGTTATTCTCAAAGCATGAAAGCCAAAGACCTGCTTCAGCGCTTTTCAGACGTGTTTTCTTCAGAAGAAGGAGATTTGGGGAGGACATCCTTGGTACAGCACAAGATAGACACCGGAAATGAAGGACCTATCCGGCAACGAGCAAGGCGAATACCGATTGCCAAGGAACAAGAAGTTGAGGATATGCTGGAGAGCATGAGGAAGAATAAGATCATCGAACCTTCTGCAAGTCCGTGGTGTTCTCCTGTCGTCTTAGTTAAGAAGAAAGATGGAAGTACAAGGTTTTGTGTGGACTATCGACGTCTTAATGACATCACGAAGAAGGACAGCTATCCTCTACCGCGCATTGACGATACCTTGGATACCCTGAGTGGCAAGACGTGGTTCTCGACACTTGACTTGAAGTCTGGATACTGGCAAGTTGAAATTCATCCAAAGGATAAGGAGAAGACAGCATTTTCTACAGGGAAGGGGCTATGGCAATTTAACGTCATGCCATTTGGATTGTGCAACGCGCCAGCCACTTTTGAGCGACTTATGGAATGTATCCTGGCAGGATTGGTGGGAGAAGCCTGCCTGGTATATTTGGATGACGTGATCATCATGGGTCGGGACTTCGAAGACCATTTATTTAACCTGGAAAAAGTCTTAAGGAAGATACGTGGAGCCAACCTAAAGCTGAACCCGAAGAAATGCGATCTGTTCAGAAACAAGGTAAACTACCTCGGGCACGTTATCACCAGTGACGGAATACAGACTGATCCAGCTAAAATAGAAGCCGTGCAGAAGTGGCCAACTCCCAAAGATAAAACGGAAGTAAGAGCATTTTTGGGTTTATGCTCATACTATAGACGCTTTGTTAAGGGATTCTCCGAAATTGCCAAGCCATTGCATCGCCTGACGGAAGACAAGAGAGGATTCTGCTGGGATGAAGCCTGCGAGGATTCCTTCCAAAGGTTAAGGCAATGTCTATGTGAGACTCCAATCTTAGGATACCCACAAGCTAATGGGCAATTTGTCGTCGATACGGATGCAAGCAACACAGCTATTGGTGGAGTGCTATCTCAAAAACAAGGAGATCGAGAAGTTGTGATTGCCTACTTCAGCAAATCGTTATCGAAGCCTGAAAGGAATTACTGTGTGACAAGAAGAGAACTTTTAGCAGTGGTTAAAACGCTACAACATTTCAGCAAGTACATTATCGGCAGAAAGTTCGTGCTTCGTACCGACCATGCTGCTTTAAAGTGGCTGCTTCATTTTAAGAGTCCCGAAGGTCAGGTTGCTAGGTGGATTGAACAGCTTCAAGAATACGACTTCACTACCGAACATCGTAGTGGAAAGACACATGGGAATGCTGACGCCCTCTCAAGAAGACCGTGCCCAGAAGAGTGCAAGCACTGCATCAAGCTGGAGTCTAAAGAGGACTGTGTACAAATAACGAGGACAAGTCCTCTGAGATCCTGGGAAGATGAGTCCATGAGAGAAGCTCAGGAAAAAGACGAAGACATACGACTGATCGTCGCATGGAAGAAACGCGGTAACGCTAAGCCGAGATGGCATGAAGTTGCGCCTACGAGTGCTACGACTAAAGCGTACTGGGCTCAATGGGACAGTTTCATTTTGCAAAACGGGATACTTTATCGGAAATGGGAAAAACCTAACGGTAGAGAGTTCCACCTACAGCTGGTCGTCCCACGGGAAAGGATCAAGGATGTTCTTCGAGAGGTACACGATGGCATATCAGGAGGGCATCTAGGTGTAAAAAGGACCTTAACAAAGCTACGGGATAGATTCTACTGGCTTAACTGCAGAGCTGATGTACAAGATTGGTGTCGGAAATGTACCACTTGTGCTGCGGTGAAAGGTCCATCCACCAGGAGTCGAGGACACCTTCAACTTTATAACGTTGGTGCACCATGGGAGCGGATAGCAGTGGATGTTGCCGGACCATTCCCTGTGACAGAGTCGGGGAACAAGTACTTTATGGTCGTCATGGATTACTTCACCAAGTGGCCAGAAGTCTTCGCTATACCTAATCAAGAAGCTACGACTGTAGCCTCTAAATTGGTTGAAGAAGTCATATGCCGATATGGTGTACCCCTGGAAATTCATTCCGATCAGGGCAGAAATTTTGAGTCGAACGTGTTTCAAGGAGTCTGCAAAATATTGGGCATGCACAAGACGAGAACCACTGCTTATCACCCTCAGTCCGACGGCATGGTAGAAAGGTTTAACCAAACACTAGAGAGGCATTTAGCAAAATTGGTGGACAACCATCAAAGAGACTGGGACAAGTACATTGCACCATTCCTTCTCGCCTACAGGACTTCGGAACATGAGAGCACAAAAACGACCCCGGCATATATTAACTTCGGACGAGAGCTAAGGTTACCGGTAGACCTTGTAACCGGAGGAGCGCCAGACGATCACGTCACCGTACAGGATTATGTCTCCGATTTGCAAGACAAGATGCGGGACATTTATGCCATGGTTCGAGAAAACGGCTTGCAGTCGAGTGAAAACATGAAGACTAGATATGACCGGAAAGCGAATACCAGTGGCTTTGATGAAGGAGCACTAGTCTGGCTACATAACCCGATACGGAGAAAAGGGAGGTCACCTAAATTACAGACAAGATGGGAAGGGCCGTACAAAGTTGTCACGCGAATAAACGATGTTACATACCGGATCCAACGGCCACCGAGAGGAGCACTTAAGGTAGTTCACATCGACCGCTTGGCACGTTATAACGGGAATAACGATGACGCTCGGGACGAGCATCTCTAAGAGGAGGGCAGTGTCGCGGTCATGCTAGAAGGTTCGAGATATCGCTAGAGGAATGTACATAACTACCTAAGTTCGGCCACAAAGTAATAACAAGACCTTAGTGCAAGCGACATTGAACTTTAAGTTTACAGATTAAGGCACAAAATGGCATAACTTACTAGAGTTGTTTACGTTTAACGTCCTTGTAATTTCTTCTAGAAAACGAACATTCTAGTATGTACGACCGGCGTCGATGTTGAGATATATAAATAACAGGACTTGAGACGCCGAGTCAGTTCATTCTGAGCTTTCGGTGCGATACCTGCGAAAAGTGATCTAGTGCGAAGTAACGACGACTTTAGCGATACCAACGGATCTAAGGACTACTCTAAGGATTGGCTAATATTGTTTTGGAACCAACGACCTCAGCGACCTACCGGACTACGATTCTTGTGATTTGGCTTGTGTGATAGTGTTTGCGACCTGTTCATCGCCTAATAAATTCTTCTAATAAGTCAACGGTGTTTTATCCAAATCCCGAACTCCACGTTCGTAACAATACGTTGATATACAATGGGTGTATTGGTTAAACCGTAAGGCATCCGGAGATATTCAAAATGTCCTTCCGGCGTAACAAAAGCCGTTTTGTGTATGGACTGCTCATCCAAAGGAATCTGGTGGAAACCAGTAGCCATGTCTAGGCTGGTGAAGTATTTGAAGTTGCCCAACCGGTCTACATGATCATCGATGAGTGGCAGTGGATATCGGTCTCTGATAGTTAATCTGTTCAGAGCTCGATAGTCCACACACATGCGATCGCTACCATCCTTCTTTTTAACAAAGATGATGGGACTCGCGTACTCCGAATTGGACTCCCTAATAATTCCTTTATCTTTCAAGTCGTTAACTATCTCCCTAACCTTAAGCTTCTCTTGATACGAAAGCTTGTACGGTCGATAGGCTACTGGTGTTTCGTCGGAAAGACTTATGTGCATTTTACCTGAAGTCACGGTGGTAGTTGCGGTTCCAGAAATAAAAAATTGTGAAAACTCACCTATTACTTGCAACAACTTTGCACGTTCTTCGCCCTGAAGGGGGGTATTCACTATATCGGCTTCGATATTGACAACCGTGTTGATTAAAATTGCGTTTTTAGAACAGTGAGTTAGGCATTGTTTGTGTTTAGTACGTATGTACGTAACACCGTCGCGATTCAAAATATCAGTACCGATTATAATTGGGAAGCACATGGATGAACTAGGTACCACTACAAGATCAGCCTCTATCGAAATTTGGTCAAACTCAATCGTCAAAGTGACAATTGAATCCGCTTTAACTTCACCCTTACTTATTCCTTTTAAGATGCAAGTTGTAGGTTTTCTGTGACAAGAGAAATGTTTTAATATATCTTCCGAAATCAAAGAAACATTTAAAGCGCCACTATCGATCAAAACATCGACAGGGACCCCCTGAACAACAGCGGTCACCACGTCATTATGCTTAAGTTTATTAATTGAAAGCTCGGTACATAAGTTTATGTTGCGTTTATTCCAAGACTGAGATCGTTCTTTGGCAAAACAGGTATCTTCGTTGTGGCCCGGTTTCTTACAAAAACTACATTGAGTATTTTTATGTGAAGCAGTTACGGTATCAGAATTTATTTTTGATGAGGGTAGTTCAGATCTATTTTTCTTCGTACATTGCGCTTGTCTATGCCCAATCTGCCCACAACTGAAACATTTCGTGCCGCTAGCATTACCAGTTAATGGAAATCGTTTTCTGTGTAAGCTCTGACTATGTTTTAGATCTGGTTTTACGCGAACGGGCTTGACATAAATCGAGAGAAATGACACTAGGTCTTCAGACGTTAAATTTGCGTTGGCTGCGGCCGCCCGGACCTGTGGGTCAACGATACCCCTAATAACTATCGACACCATTAACTCTGCACTGAGCCCTTTGACTATACGCAAACGTAATAGAGTGCGACGTGCGTATTCCGCATATGAAGTGTATTTATCGGAGGTGGCGCTCATCGTTTCGTAAAGGATGTTAGCATAGTCTAGTTTTCTCGGACATAATGGTTTAAATTCCCGTATAAAACTTGACCACGTACGGTCATTTGTCACCCACTCATTAAGCCAAGTACGAGCGTCACCTCTAAGACAGTTCGATACGCGCGACAAACATTCCGAATCATGCCAATTGTTCGCTAACTTAGCACGTTCGACTTCAGCGCACCATACATCGATGTCGTGCAACGCTGGATCGAAATTAGAGACGAAATAATTCTGCGTGCGTGAAGGATTCAGGGATTTTATTGCTTCCGCCAGCATGCGTGTCGATTCGGACACCTCGGTTTCATGATTTAGTGACGTTGATAAATCGTTCAGCACCGCAATCCCTGAAGTCTCCATGCTCGCAATATCGGTAGCTTGTGAGGGATTATTCGAGTTAAAATCTTGGTTACTATTTGGACGAGCAAGAATAGCATGGGAAGTTGAGTCTAATCTACACCGGTCATAAGTGCTCACTTGTGATGATAAAGACTGAGCCTCTGTAAAGTTCTCGTCATTATTTTTATTCGGGATGCTTATCGAACGATTGTTTTCTAAGGTGTCTAAACGCGACAAAATAGAATTTAAGGCCCTTTGCATTGAGGATTCACTCTGAGAATCTCGCGGATTAGGAGGTGTGAGCGTTCGGTCGCGTGTTCTGCGCGAGCTATCTTGCCTACGTGACCTACTACGTGGTCTGCGCGAATTCCGTTTCGGAGATTTATCTCGCGAACGCGACCTGTATACATCACTGCGCCTGAGTGATCTACTGCGCGACCTACTACGCAACCTACGTGACCTACTATGCGATCTGCGCGACCTACGCGAGTCCTCATGGACACGCAACCGATAATGCCCATCATCTCGGCGCGTCCTATCACACGAAGTCCGCTGACGATCGGACATAAATACGAATAATCAAGAATTTGCAACAAACTCGTAATATTGGTGTCTCGCTTAATTTGTCGATAAAAATGGCGAAGCAAGGTATCTAGTAATGAGCCTGGGTGCTTTAATGCTATCCCACTTCTGACTTTAGGAGTCAGAAAAAGGAATATTAAAAAAAAAACAATTTACTAAGGTTTAACAATCTTTATATTTTTTATAAATCAAAAGAAATCAACAAATTAGCGAAACACAAATCTTACTACACTTTAATCAATTTACCCACACTATAAATAAAAATAACAATCTACTTACATAGCAATTGAAACACAATTATAACTCAACTTAAGACACTAATTAAAACACTAATTAACCCAACCGAGGAACGCGCCGAGAGATGTGCACTGTCCGAACGCCAACAAGAAAATGCCCGACTGCCGGTCTGCGCCGCTCTTATATAGCCGAGGGTGGGGCAGCGCCAGTGGTACGAGCTATTCATTCCAATAGTATATTATTATGATTATATGTTTCAGATTGACCACGAAATTGTTTTATACGATAATTTCGTTAATATTATTGGAAAAATTCGATGCTTCGAAAGAAACATATAATAATGAATCTTTCACCAGACCTAGATAGATTGGCGTTTGTAATACGGTTAAAAAGCATGGTATATCGATGTATAGGACTGTGAATCTGGTTCTTATTATACACTGTGCATTTTCAACCGTCTGACAAAGGAACCCACTTTATGTGACCAACATGTATAACATCATTGCAGTGTTATTCTTATTTTATCAATAAACATCATTTAGACTTAAGATACAGACTATTCATTTTGAGACACACTGTGACGCGCACGGACATATTTATGACACGACGGACATATTTTACTGCGGCCTTGTCCCGGGTAAATGATACACAGCTACGTCCGTATTATGAACTAGAAGTTCTCGCACACAGGCAGAGCTATCAAAGATGAACTTCAGCGAGGAACGCCACGCTCAGCTCAAGGAGTCTGCGCGTGCGCTACAGTCGACGATCAGGGCGCGGCGCGACGCGGTGGACGGACTGTCGGCGCGGCTGCAGCGCTGCGACTTCAAGTACTCGCCGCCGCAGCAGAACTTCGACGCACGACGCGTGTGTGGTGAGAGACCACACGAGCACATACACACACAGAGAGAGAGAGACAAACAGACAGACAGAGACACAAACACGAGAGATTCACACACACACACATACAGACACACAGACACAGACAGACCGTCACACGAATACACACATATTAATTTAATATGTAAATTGTTTCATTTTGTTCTGCTAAATACGGCTAAAGAAGTCATTTTTGAAAATAAAGATACAATTGTATCAGGAAATCATCGGAAAGTGACATTAGAACGTAAAAAATAACACATTTTAATATAATTTTTTTGAATTATGTACTTAATTTTGTTCCGAAAACCAAAAGCAATTAATACAGCTAAAGAAGTAACATTTCAAAATAAAGATACCTACAAATGGATCAGGAAATCATCCCAAAGTGACATTGGAAACTAAAAAGTAGATAACAGTTGAGTTATTTAATTCAAGGTTTATACCATGTACCTTATTTATTCCGATGTTCTCCCGTGATCATGGCGCTTGCAACAGTGCCGAAATATCGGAAACTCATAATAAATAAGGTACATGGTATAAACCCCGAATTAAATAACTCTAGTGATAGTGACCATGAAAGTTTAAATCAGTATAGATAACAGTTAACAAAAATTAGGAACGCATTATAAAACTTCAATGCAACCAGTTACGTCTGTTCATACCTATAAATTTGGACTGCAATATAATAATTGTAATTTACAGACACTGACATACACACGCACACGAACACACTCACATGCTTACTAAGTGTATAGATAGATGTGAAGACGTAATATTTTGTTTTTAGGCACAATCTGCAGGCTGATTGATGTTACTGATCCGGTGTACTGTACAGCGTTGGAAACCGCAGCTGGTGGTCGGGTGAGAATGATATCTGTATTATAGCAAATTACTAAAACGGATATAAATAAACGAACGGAACTATAAATTGAAATCGAAAATAATATGAGCCTTAAAAATAAATCTACAAATAAACCCCTTTATTCTGCGACTAGAGATAACAGATAAATTTTTAGATTGATAACCTATAAAATGTCTCTAATATCAGTGTGCCTCTTATCTAGTATAAATAAGCATTAATAAAAGCTATTAATATGAACCTTAGTATTCTGTAAGTTAGTTAAGCTCTTCTTTGGTTGGTGTTACGGCGTCCAGGCAGGGCACCAATTCTGCTAATTTGAGCCATTTGTAAATTAGAGGAATTGGGGGCCTGCTTAGACAGACTAAAGGACTGGCAGCTTAGACGACGGTACTGTCATAAATTTCACAGTTAGAATAAAAGAGGGACTATTGATTGACACGACGAAGAGACATTGTATAGACGAGTATATTAAAGTGTTTTATTTTATATTAATAAATAGTCAAAGACAAGAATAGACATTTTCTTTGTGCACCGACAGACCGTACAGTTGGGTATCCACAATTGGAATATAGACCACGATTCGTGATTTCTTTTCACTTATGAATACCTAAATTGTTTATAAACTGCTTTTTTATAAGCAATTTCATTCCTGGTGTTAGTTGAGAATACAATCGTTGAATAATAACTTCGACTGCAATTGAAACATTTTTGTCTCAACTCATCTTATTTTTTAAATGCTTTGTGTTTGTTATTATGTCAAAGAAAAAAAGTTGTGCGTGTACTAGTGTACACACGTAAGAAGTGAAACTTCTTTATGGCCTTATTTTTCGTAAAATGATCTACATGCAACTTTCCAGAAATTGGTTAAATTGGTTAAATTAGTTAAATTGGTTAAATTAGTTAAATTGGTTAAATTGGTTAATTTGGTTAAATATTATTTCACTTTACCTTTTTGCTATCGTCTGAACCAACCGTGGTAGGGGCAAGAAAAAGATGGCGCGTAACCGAAAAATGTGACGCTGTGAAAATGTGACGCTGTGACGCGCAATCGAAAACTTTTTCGTGACGGTCCGAAAACTTTTTCGTGACGGTAAATTTTTTCCAACGCCGATAAAGAAGTTTCACTTCAAAAAAATCTTTTTCTTTTTCAATCACTGAGCTTGTTAGGAAGTTTTAGGCGAATGAAAGAAATTGTGTAAACGTATAATTTTCAGTTGTACAACGTAGTGGTCGACACAGAGGTTACCAGCAAGCTTCTACTCCAGAAAGGAAACCTGCAGACGCGCACCACCATCATCCCGCTGAACAAGATCTCCGGGCACGTCATAGACGCGAACACTGTGAGGCGCGCGCAGGAAATTGTGAGTGACAGATCTTTTCTAGTCTTTTGCAGAGAAAGCTTCACCCGTAATACCTGGTTTCAAGGGATTTTTTTAGCCGAACGATTTCGAGGAATCAATGACGTTGGAAATACAGTTCTTACTAGTTTCGATGTCAGGAATCCACCTTTTGATTCAAATCTTCTATATGTAATCTATTTTCTGTATACAGGGTGAAATTTTAACCACTTTCCAAATTTTAATATAGCAATCTACGGAGCAAAAATCAAATGACGTATTTTTTCTTTAGGTGTAGCCCAGTACAAAAATGTCAAGATAAAGGACTCAGAAAATGGCCGCCAAAATTCTAAAATTTTTGATACGGTATCCTAGTAACACTTTTCTACGCGATGTGCATTTCATTCATTCATTACAATACTATTCACAAGTTTTTGATTTTCCCTTTATACCTTAACAGGTCTAGGACCGTAAAAATTGAAAACTATATCGCGATAAATATTTTCAGGTGACAACTTGATTTACATTCTTTACTTCATAAATAGGCTCTAAATACGATACTGAACACATATAAAATTTTTGGTAAGTGGTTAAAATTTCATCTTGTATAAAAGAAAGTCGTGTTAGTTAAACCACTTATAAGTCGAGAACGGCTGGACAGATTTTTATGATTTTGGTGTTTTTGGATTTGTCTTCGTCGGGAATAGGATAATAAATATTAAATAAAGGAAAGTTAACTTGAAAATAACTAACTAAGAAACTGTATTTCTCCTTACAAATTTACACCCAACCCACACTTACATACCTAACCTAGTATAGAAACGTGTATCGGTACTAATTACACACAACTACTATAGACGCATCATCGAGTTGATACATTCGTTTCATTTACTACTCCACATTGCATAGCGGCCCTGCCAGGATTCGAACCTGGAATCTTCGAATAATAAGTATTAAAAACGTTGGAAAATGAAACATTAAAAAAATCTAGTTCTTAATAAACAGAATGAAATTTCAATCACTATCGAAATTTTAATACAAGAATCTACGAGATAAAAAAACCGAATGAAGTATGTTTTCTTTTGGTATAGCCTAGTACAAAAATGTGAAGATAAAGCGTCTAGAAAATGTCCGCTAATAATCTAAAATTTTTGATACTACCTCCTCGCTAAACATTTTTTTACGCGATGCGCATCTCATCCATTCATTACTTTTCATAAGTTGTCGATTTACCCTTCATACCTTCACAGGCTTAGGACCACAGAACATAAAAAACGAGTAGAAATAGTAAGTAGATCTCATGTTTCCGCCCCCTTTTACGCGCTTCAGACGGTGACAGTTGCTAAAACGTGTTAGACGTTATGCTATTCAGACAAAAATCTTTAAATATGTCGACCTGCACAGTATTATAGTGCAAAAACACATGCACTAAAAATAATTTATCCAAACGAGGCGTCACGTACCATCGGAATCGTTATTATATCGTTAATTTAAAAGAAATTATTAATTTTGCGGATAATAACAGTCCAAAAAAGTACAACCTAAAACCATTCCACTGCTCATATAGATAAGGTCGAAACTATATTTTGGTAATTACTTATTTTTGTAATGTTTCGAAACGCTACTTATTTAGGGATGTGGTAAAATATCGATAAGTTAGTTATCGATACTTATAATTATATATGACACTTTAAAATATTGCAAGATTGCTTGTTTTTTATGTAATTTATAGATGTAAATAAAAATTCCAAAAGAAATAGTAATCTATGAAAGTACTCGTACTAAGTTACAAAAGGTTATTGAATAGGTCTTTGTTACAACGTGTATCAAATTAAAATGGCTTACAGTGAGAGTCTTTTGCTATCGTTTCCTGTCCTTAATTTTTTTCTTGTTTGTGGTCTTTTTTTTTTGCTTTTCGTATACAATAATAACTTGTTTAAATAAGTTAATATTCGTATTTGTTCAATTACTTGATAATACTTATTTGAGGTTCCGTAAAGTTCCAAACATAAAAGAAAAATGAATTGAAGCAATTTTTAAGCAGAATAGGTATCCCGGAAAAACCAGCACAAATAAATACTGGTTTTTCTTAAACATGCGTTAATCTTCCCTCATAGTGAACTTTGCTTTTAAGTACTTTTAACCCTTTATTCTGGGCTGAAGTTTTTTTTTTATTTATAGCCTAGAGGAAGGAAGTCATTAATACATTTTATTTTCTTTAAAATATGTTACTTAAGATGTAACAATTAAGAAGATAAAAGAGTAAACATAACGCTGTCTCTCTTATGGTCTTCAAAAATATCGACACTAAGAAGTGTCGATATTCTTGTTACGACTATCGTAACTATCCCACCCCTTGTTATCAATGATTTTCAAGTAGCATCTATCGTCGCGTAGCGGAACTATTTGATAGTGAATAAGAGGCATCTAGTGTCGGGTAGCAGAACTATCAGAAAGTGAAAAGTAACTAATTGCTACAAGACGTTTTTGGTGTGCGTGTCGTGTTAATGTGATATAATCGCAAATATGTTAGTTTGGTTACACTGGTTTTCATACAAATAGGAGTGGATGCTACTTCTATCGTTTTTTATGTTCCGTGCTTAGGACCGTATAAATTGAAAAGTATGTTGCGAAAAATATTTTTGGGTGATGTTATTTTATTTATTTATTAAATAATGTCAAATTTGACTATTTCCAAATGTGTAACAAACAACCGCGTGTGACGTAAATCACCGCGACTCGGCTGAGGTTGTCCTCGGTTACTGTCTGTGGTGTAAAGCCAGGCTTGCTTCCCCAGGGCGGCGGGCCGGAGAACGTCCAGCTGGCCCTCGACCTGATCACCTTCGAGCCTCACGTGCGGCCGGCCATGGCGTGGGCGTTCGGCGGCACGCTGGTGTGCCGCGACCTGGAGACGGCCAAGCGCGTCACGTTCCACCGCGACGTGCGGCGGCGCTGCGTCACGCGCGACGGCGACGTGTTCGACCCCGCCGGCACGCTGTCCGGCGGCGCCCGCGCACAGGTAGTCCTCGGCACTAGCCCCGCCGGCTCTAGCCCCCGCCCGCACGCTGTCCGGCGGCGCCCGCGCACAGGTAGTCCTCGGCACTAGCCCCGCCGGCTCTAGCCCCCGCCCGCACGCTGTCCGGCGGCGCCCGCGCACAGGTAGTCCTCGGCACTAGCCCCGCCGGCTCTAGCCCCCGCCCGCACGCTGTCCGGCGGCGCCCGCGCACAGGTAGTCCTCGGCACTATCCCCGCCGGCTCTAGCCCCCGCCCGCACGCTGTCCGGCGGCGCCCGCGCACAGGTAGTCCTCGGCACTAGCCCCGCCGGCTCTAGCCCCCGCCCGCACGCTGTCCGGCGGCGCCCGCGCACAGGTAGTCCTCGGCACTAGCCCCGCCGGCTCTAGCCCCCGCCCGCACGCTGTCCGGCGGCGCCCGCGCACAGGTAGTCCTCGGCACTAGCCCCGCCGGCTCTAGCCCCCGCCCGCACGCTGTCCGGCGGCGCCCGCGCACAGGTAGTCCTCGGCACTAGCCCCGCCGGCTCTAGCCCCCGCCCGCACGCTGTCCGGCGGCGCCCGCGCACAGGTAGTCCTCGGCACTATCCCCGCCGGCTCTAGCCCCCGCCCGCACGCTGTCCGGCGGCGCCCGCGCACAGGTAGTCCTCGGCACTAGCCCCGCCGGCTCTAGCCCCCGCCCGCACGCTGTCCGGCGGCGCCCGCGCACAGGTAGTCCTCGGCACTATCCCCGCCGGCTCTAGCCCCCGCCCGCACGCTGTCCGGCGGCGCCCGCGCACAGGTAGTCCTCGGCACTATCCCCGCCGGCTCTAGCCCCCGCCGGCACGCTGTCCGGCGGCGCCCGCGCACAGGTAGTCCTCGGCCCTAGCCCCCGCCGGCTCTAGCCCCCGCTGGCACGCTGTCCGGCGGCGCCCGCGCACAGGTAGTCCTCGGCACTAGCCCCCGCCGGCTCTAGCCCCCGCCGGCACGCTGTCCGGCGGCGCCCGCGCACAGGTAGTCCTCGGCAATATCCCCGCCGGCTCTAGCCCCCGCCGGCACGCTGTCCGGCGGCGCCCGCGCACAGGTAGTCCTCGGCACTAGCCCCCGCCGGCACGCTGTCCGGCGGCGCCCGCGCACAGGTAGTCCTCGGCACTAGCCCCGCCGGCTCTAGCCCCCGCCCGCACGCTGTCCGGCGGCGCCCGGGCACAGGTACTAGCCCCGGCACCAGCCCCCGCCGGCACTAGCCCCCGCCGGCACGCTGTCCGGCGGCGCCCGCGCACAGGTAGTCCTCGGCACTATCCCCGCCGGCTCTAGCCCCCGCCCGCACGCTGTCCGGCGGCGCCCGGGCACAGGTACTAGCCCCGGCACCAGCCCCCGCCGGCACGCTGTCCGGCGGCGCCCGCGCACAGGTAGTCCTCGGCACTAGCCCCCGCCGGCTCTAGCCCCCGCCGGCACGCTGTCCGGCGGCGCCCGCGCACAGGTAGTCCTCGGCACTATTCCCGCCGGCTCTAGCCCCCGCCGGCACGCTGTCCGGCGGCGCCCGCGCACTGGTAGGCCCCGGCACTAGCCCCCGCCGGCTTTACAATGAGAAATGGGCAGAATTTTAATATTATAAGAAAAGACCAAATATTTAAACCATTTATAAACCTTTATACTTACATTAAGGGCCGAGCAGATGTCTTCGTCTCCTTTGGTTACGAACACATGTAATTTAAATAAATAAATAAATAAATAATCATTTATTTGCCAGAATATGGATATAAAAAGTTCGTAGTAGTTATAGGTTTTCCAACATATTCTATCGCAATGCGACGTGCAAATATTAAGTCAATCTATTATCACACATACAATCAAATTAAAATTATGTCAAATTATACAAATGTCACAAAGGTATTACAATTACTACATTAAATGTCAAAAAATATTAAACAACATTTATTAGGACAGCAACATTTCAAACATACAATTAATCCCTCAACGCCCAAGCGGCAGGCGCCTGCCGCGATAACAATTGATTTCAATTGTGTCTGGAATAACTCACGATCGAGGGATTAAATCAAAATTATGTGAAAATATGAGGTATGCAAATGTCAAATTTTAAATTTTATCATTCAAGAATTCATTAATTGAATAATACATCTTTTCTTTTAAAAAATTAAGCAAATTATATTTAAATTTCATAAATGTCATTATTTTTAAATCATCAGGAAATTTATTAAATACTTTTATAGTCATACAGTAAACGTTTCGTGAGTACAGTACCAACTTTTGGGGTGGAATCTTTAAATTTTCTCCTTTCCTGCCTCTGTATCCACTAAAGTCTTTGTTTTTTTCAAATAAATGTATATACCTTTTTACGAAAATCCCTACTTCGAAAATATACAAGCAGGGAAGTGGTAAAATGTTTAAATCTTTGAACAAGGGTTTGCAGCTGTCCAAATAATGAGCCCCACAAATCGATCGGATACACTTTATTTGAACCTTAAAAGCTCTAGGCATGTCGACCGAGTTTCCCCACAATATGAGACCATATCGTAACGCGGACGAAACATATCCATGATATGCCATGAGCGCTGCTTCTTTAGAAGCCACTTGCCTCACTCTGTTTAGTGCATAAACAAATCTGTCAATTTTATTGATTAATGTGTCAATATGGTTTTTCCGATTACAGAGTTCGTCAACACCTAAAAATTTCGTCGCATTGATATTTTTAACTTTTAAATTATTGTTATGAATGTCAAATGTTACGTCATTGATAAATTTTACTTTAAATTTAATATATTTTGTTTTGTCAAGATTAAGATTTAAATTATTAAGTACTAGCCATGTAACTATTTTCTTTAAATTCATATTGGCAATGTTGGCTAGCTCTTCTTTATTTTTACATTTGACAATGAGTGTTGTATCATCCGCAAAAAGTATACATTTTTGATTTGTGACATTTGGTAGGTCGTTAATATATAGCAAGAATAATAGAGGACCCAGAACACTGCCCTAGGGAACACCACAACGATTATAGCAGTAAGAAGAGGAATATATTTTCTTTACATTACCAGATAGCCGGGTGATTTCTATACGCTGTTGACGGTCCGACAAATAGCTTTCTATCCATGACAAAGCAGTTCCTCTTATCCCATACCTTTCCAGTTTGTTAAGAAGCAGTTTATGAGAAACGAAATCAAACGCCTTGCTCATGTCTAAAAATATTGCCAGTGTATGCATTGCGTTATTAAGATTTTGTGTTACTTCTTTAATAAGATGAAAACACGCTACGAAAACCAAACTGTTCGTATTTCAGCAATTTTTCTATTGAAATGAATGATGACAGTTTATTATACATAACTTTTTCAAATACTTTTGACAGTATAGGTACTAGGGTTATGGGCCGGTAGTTGGTTATTTCGGCATGGGAGCCATTTTTGTGCAGAGGTTTCACTACGGATATTTTTAGTTCCGTCGGAAACAAACCCTGTTCGAATGAAAGGTTTATTAGGTGGGCTAGGGGAGAAGACATAAAAGTAGCACATTTTTTAATAATATTTGTGTTGATGCCGTCGTAGCCTGTAGAATAAGTATTTTTAAGTTCTTTAATTATTTTTAATATGTCATTTTCATTAATAGGTGATAGATATATACTTTTATAGTGGAATGGTATATTATGTAACACATCGTTAAGTTGCGTTTCCTTGTCATTTTTAGTTTTATTAGTCAAGTTTTTAAAATAATTATTAAATTCGTCACAAATTTCTTGGGGATTTTCAATACATTTGTTATTTGTAAGTTTTAATTTTTGGATGTCTTTTTTAAAGTCAATGTTTTGCGTGTGTTTCTTTACTATATCCCACGAAGTCTTGCAAATATTTTTTGATTTCGCAATGTATTGTGTATTTGTATTTTTTTGCGCTTGATGTATACACTTTTTTAATATGCTAGTGTAGCAAACAGGGTGAACTTAAAAATCTTCAACACACAATTTCTTATCCAGGGCGGTTCCATGCTGGTCAAACTGAAAGAATTAAAAGAAGCAGAAGCGCAGCTGCGTCAGGCGGAGGCGCAGTATCAAGAGGTCAGCGCGGAGTTAGCGTCTATGCAACAAGCAGCGGAGAAATACGCCGCCTTACAACAGAAGTAAATAAAATTCGATTTTGCATGATATATAAGCATGTTTAGTCTTATTTAACATATGTACGTACACAAACACTAACGGAGCATAGGCATAATAATTGGAGTGGCGTTTATACTGGTTTTCAAGATGTCGTCAGGTCCGATGTCCAGAGTCGAATCCCGGACTTGTCAGGGTAAAAATATCTTACTAAATTGACTCGGATTTAGGTGTTTGCAGTACCTTCGTATTTGTAATTTCTACAGACTTAATATTTACTCCGGGATTAGAAGGATGTATGTGATAGTGTCCACATTTGTTTTATTTATCTATTATTTTTTATGAAAGTGCCGCGTCAATGCAAACTTACCTTACCAATACCTTAGCAAAAGTGAATGATGTGATATAAATAAACGGAGTTTTACGTGGGTAACACTGAAAATGTTTAGAACTGGCCAGTTAGAAACATTGCTAATGAAAACTTTTTTTTAATTTCCATTTTTAGAACTCTTTCGTAACCTAATGTAGTATAATGCATTCATTTTTCATTTGCTTTTGTGAATTGGCAGCAAATCTTAAACTCTTTTTACACGTGAAAATAAATCTAACGCGTGAAAATTTCGGTCAATGATTTATTATGACTTTAGTTGTGGGCTTACTCAACAACAAAGCTATGATAGGCTGCGATTAGCATTTCTTAATAAAGCCCCATCTCGTGCCACTATTTACAATTGGTTTAACGAGTTTAAGCGTGGATGTAGCAATCTCCATGATGATCCGCGTGAGGGACCTCCTTTAACAGCGACTACTGAAGACAACAAGTGCTGTGCGACGCATGATAGAGGAAGATAAGCGAGTGACCTATCAGCAGATACGGGCAAGCCTAGGCATTGGTATGTGTCACGTTCAAAAAATATTTAACGAACATTTAGGCGTCGGAAAGCTTTGTACCAGATGGATTCCCCATACTTTAACCGACGACCAGAAACACCTTCGCATGGACTGGTGTCGCCAAATGTTAGATAAGTTCAACGGCGATGACTCTAATGCTGTATTTGACATCGACACAGGTGATGAAAGTTGGATATATTGCTACGAACCCGAAACCAAAAGACAATCAGCTCAGTGGGTGTTTCCTTTCGAGGATCGGCCAACTAAGGTAAAGAAAGGAAGAAGTCAAGGAAAAAAGATGATTGCCTCATTCTTTGGTCGGAAAGGTCATTTCGCGACAGTTGTGCTAGAAGATGGAAGGACAGTTACTGGTTACTGCAGACTGGTATGTCAATCGCTGTTTGCCTGTTGTCTTGGAAAAAATTCGACAGCAGCGCCCTCGAAGCAGGATCCTCTTTCACCACGACAATGCTTCAGCGCACTCCGCAAAACGGACTGTTGAATATTTGACTATGGCAGGTGTCGAGATAATGAGTCATCTGCCTTACAGTCCTGACCTGGTGCCCTGCGACTTTCATTTATTCCCAAGAACTAAAGATAAAATTCAAGGTATTCGCTTTACGAGCCCTGAAGATGCGGTGAAAGCGTACTAAAAAGCCATAAAAGAGACCCCTAAGGAAGAATGGGCCCACTGCTTTTCTCAGTGGTTCCATCGAATGCGACGATGTGTAGACAGGAACGGAGATTACTTCGAATAACAATAAAAGTAATGGCAACTTTCTACATTAAGCCGTTTTTCATTTTCTGAACATTTTTTGTGTTACCTAGGTATTTATCTGACACCGACTTTAAATCGGTATCCTATCAAATTTAAACTTTTCCCTATCGAACAAAAAAAAAATTTTAATATCGCTCCACTGCGTAAAAAGCTATGCGTTATGCGGTTATACATAAAAGAAGTAATGAACGTGTTGGAACCTCCCCCTGTTTTTCGTCAGTTGAAAACAAGTTGAAGATAATGTTGACTATTTAATGCTTTAATTTAGCAGGCTGTACATTTATCTAACCATACTTTTATATGAAATAAGTAAAGAATGACGTTAACTAAGTTCGTTCGTCCTGTTTTAGATATGAAATGATGTCCCACGAACTGGAGGTCATAAAGGCGAGGCTGGCGACCACGTCGCACGCGCAGACGCACGCCGAGATAGAGAGTTTGCGGGCTCAAGTGAGTCACATTTAACACCGGGAGATTTACTTGATCAAACTAATCGAACTCGTAAATGTGATTTTGTATAGCAATGGTGAAGCGCCAATTTATGACAATTTCGCGGAATAAGTTCTGCAGCAGTTAGTTAAATTATATAAATTCTCGTTTACACGTTCGATAAGCTTGATCGAATAATACTCGTAGTAGTGTATTATTGGGCACTCTGTCCCACCAGTCGTTCGCTTCGCTCTCGACCGTTCGCTGCCGCTCACTCTGGTAGGACAGATTAGCCCAATAATACAATGAAACCCGTTTTGTTCGTTCTAATTCACATTTTTCATTCGCTTCCTTCGTTCGCTCAATCAAAGAGCAATAATAATTAAAAAACTAATCAACATCCAAAACAAGTTAAAAGATTTAGCTGTACGCTCCCTATATAATGTTTACACATCGTGGCATCAATCACGCATAAATAAAATTACTCTATAATAGAGTAGTCAGTTTGTTAACACTTACGCACTACAGTGGACGAGTTTGCAACCAAGCTATGAAATTTCTTAAACAGAAAGAATTATTAAAGTTGGACTGTATTTGTCCTGTATCAACGAGTAACGTTAAGCGACATGGGAAGTTATTACCAAATACAATTCGTAGCATTGTTTGCGGTCCCTCTAACTGTGGAAAGACCAACCTAGTAATTAGTTTGTTGTTACACCAAGACGGACTACGTTTCCATAATTTATATGTGTATTCCAAATCTCTGTATCAACCAAAATACTTGTTTTTAGAAAAAGTATTAGAGAAGGTTGCTGACATATCTTATAACAAGTATAATCATAATAGTGAAATCTTAAGTCCACACGAAGCTTTACCTGAATCAATTATAGTATTTGACGATGTTGCATGTGAAAATCAGAATAACATCCGAGACTATTTTGCGATGGGTCGTCATAAAAACATTGACTGTTTTTATATTAATCAAACATATACTAAAATACCGAAACAATTAGTAAGAGATAATGCTAACCTTATTATATTGTTTAAACAAGACGATATTAATTTAAAACATGTTTACGATGAACATGTTGGGTCTGATATGACGTGGTCTCAGTTTCGTGAAATGTGTTCAACTGTGTGGAGTAAGCCGTATAATTATGTCGTCATTGATAAGGATTGTGATCGAAACAAAGGCTGTTACAGAATGAAATTCGACACATTCATAGTAGTTGATTAAAGGTTTCCATTATAAAGCTGCTAAATACATTACCATGAATCAGTTTTATTTTAGATGTCAAACAGAGAGGAATCTTTAACAATGGATCGGAATCTGAAGGAACAAATAGTAAAATCTGCATCGGCTGTAAAAAGAAAAATAGAACTGATAAAAGAGTTAAAAAATACCAATGATCTTGCTCTTGAAACATTGTTCAAACCAATTATGAACCCGCTGAAAGAGTTGTCAAGTAAAACTGAAGGGAAACGTCAAATAGACGATGAAATTGAGCAGGAAAAAAATGTGAAAAGAACTAAGCACACAGAAAGCGAATCATCAAATACTTCAAATGAAGATTTTGATTATTTAAAAAAGATCCACGATAGTGAAACCTCTGATAATGATGCTTGTAAAACACCTAATAAAACTCTTACTACGTCTCCCTTTGAGGATAATGAAGTCAATGATAACTCGTTTAAATCTCTTCAGTCATCGCCAAGTATTGAAAGTGATTCTTTATCTTGGTCCATGTCATCTGAAGCTATGCAAGATGTACCTTATGGTGTTAGAAATGTGAAGGGAAAACTTTTGCTTGGTAATACCCGTGTTTATGATGATAATCGCATCCTGAAAATCGGAAAACGTAGCTTGAAAAAAACTCTAGGCTTAAAGGAATTATTATATAAAAAAACACCAAATTTTGATTCTATAACAGAAGTAGACTTACAAAATTATAAACTGTTACTTATGGATACCAATGCGCACAAACGTAACTTTGATCCATCCAAACCAATCAACAGTAACAAAGGGTTTAAATATATGCATGTAATAAGACCACTGTTTAAGTTCTCCAGAAGCCACACAAGTAGTATGGAAGAACTCGCACGAGGAGATGGTGTTGATATTTTAAAAGCTGTTAAAAAGGATACTGATTTGGTTTACTGGAATGATCCAAACGAGTTAGTGGAAAGATTAAAACTGCTACTTGCGTCATGGGCAGCTGGCAATAATGGGGTACAAAATGAAATTTATTCAATATTTGAAGAATTGCATGAAGCTGGTATCATAAAAGAAATGAAATATATAAAGCTACCATCAGGAAAACTAAGCAGTATCATTGAACTGCAGAATCGGATAAGACGGCAATGAATATAGATAAATTCGGTCATCACGTTCATAAGCGTTTACGATTTTCTAACATTACTGACATTTTTACCGATGCATTAGTAAGGTCAGATGTGGGTGACTTTGATTTGAAATTATCAAGATTGAAAGGACTAAAAATTCCTGAAAAAGAAGACGAGGCTGTTAATAAAGAATATGTGGATAAATGTGTTGAAGAACTAACAAATGAAATAAAAACCATTCATAGTAATGTCAAGAATTACCTTAATAACTTAGAAAGGTTAACTACTAAAAACTTCAGTGCTTTGTATTACACAAAGAAAGAAATAGATCTCATGATTGCAGGAAATTCTGCTAAAAATGAGTAAACAAGATATTGTGAATGAGCTTCACAAAGCAGCGAGAAGAAATTTCTCTCGTAGACATACAATCATTAAAGGATTAGATGATTTATGGCAAGCTGATCTTATGGATTTCCAGAAATACTCATCATTGAATAAAGGATATAATTATGTTTTAGTGGTCATTGATGCCTTTTCTAAATATGTTTGGGTTAGACCATTGAAGTCAAAATCTAAAACATGTGTTACCAAAGCAATGCATAGCATATTATCTAAATCAAAACGAAAGCCTAAACATTTACAAACAGATCATGGTAAAGAGTTTTATAACAATTCTTTCAACCAGTTAATGAAAAATTACAAAATAAACCATTATTCCACCTACTCTGTCAAAAAAGCATCTATAGTAGAAAGAGTTATAAGAACTATAAAATCAAACCTTTACAAAAAATTCAGCCTTAGTGGACGGTATCAATGGGTTCAAAGTAATTTAGAATCTGTTGTAAATCATTATAACAACACCGTGCATCGCATTACTAAATTCAAACCAGTCGGTGTAAATCATTCAAATGAGATTTTAGTTAGGTCTAACATTATCAACCAAACTCAGCAACCAAAAATAATTCGTCAAAGATCAAATTTCAAAGTTGGCGACTTTGTGCGTATAAGTAAATATAAAGGAGATTTTTATAAGGGCTATACCCCTAATTGGTCCACAGAAATTTTTCGCATAGTAAAAATTAATGAAACCAATCCCTTAACCTACCAAATAGCAGACAAACGTAATCAAACTATTCTAGGTACTTTTTACGGGTATGAGCTATTAAAAACTATGTTTCCAGACCTCTACCTTATTGAAAAAGTTATAAAGAGAAAAGGAAACAAATTTTTCGTTAAATGGTTAGGATTAAGTGATAAAGAAAATAGTTGGATTAACAAAAGAGAAATATTGGATTAAATTTGTATATAAACAAAGCGTGAACACTTGTTATGCACACTTTATTCTTATCGATGAAGGCAGGCAGTGGCATAATAAATAAGTTAATAGATCGTTTACCTTTCGAGTTACATTTACCCGGATATCAATTTTGTGGTCCCGGTACAAAACTTCGAGAACGGATACTTAAAGGTGAACGAGGGATAAATCAATTAGACAAAGCTTGCATGCACCACGATATTGCTTATATTAATAAAGATTCAGAAACTCGTCGTAAAGCAGACTTAGAACTTTTAAACATGGCTAAAAGAAGACTGTTATCGAAAGATGCGAGCAAGGGAGAAAAACTTGCATCGTGGATAGTAAAAAATGCTATGAAAGCAAAAGTTCGAGCAGGCAGTGGCATTAAATCATTTAAGAACGGAATTAAAAAAATACAATCTCAACTAAAAAAACTGAAATCCAATGATCATACTTCAGCAATAAAGTATGCTTACGCAGCGGCAAAGAAATTATTTAACAATAAGAAAAGAATACGTTTACCACGTATTATTCCTCTACCAAAGTGTGGTGGAATTTTACCGCTCATTCCTATATTCGCGGGATTGTCAGCTTTGGGTTCGCTGGCTGGAGGAGCAGCGGGTATAGCAAAAGCTGTGAATGATTCTAAGGCCGCACAAAAGACTCTCAAAGAATCTGAAAGACATAACAGAATGATGGAAGCGGTAGCTCTTGGAAAAGGATTATACATAAAACCTCATAAAAAAGGAGCAGGTTTATATCTCAACCCGTCAAAAAACTAATTAGCAGGCTACCTAGACGTGCGCTCACTAATCTAGACATTTTAGATCATGCTAGTGATATTCCTTACTTTCGTGGTGTTTACATGAGAGATACTTTACCATTCAAACCTAGAAAGATAGAATGTGGAATTTTAAATTTGGATAGCAACATAAATCCTGGCACGCATTGGGTAGCCTTTGCCAAGCAAAACAATTACGTAGAATACTATGATAGTTTTGGTAATTTGAAACCACCATTAGAATTTGTCAAATATATGCATCCTTTACAAATAAATTACAATTATATAAGACATCAAGCTTTTGGTACTACAAACTGTGGTCATTTGTGTCTAAAATTTTTAAGAAATTATTGGGAAAAGCATTTATATAATGAATGGTTTAAATAAATATATCAGTATAATAATGTCTTTCACTGTGTCCATAACTGGGAGTGGGGCTTCCTTGACAACAAACTATTCCCCAACTTTAGAACTTCGAGGAGACTATGAGTGTGGTCTTTTATATTTTTCAACGTTCAATTCTATTCCTAACATAGATGAACGAAACAATAAATTTTACTATGGTGAAAATGAAATCATCGAAATACCTGAAGGGTCTTATGAGCTTCAAGATATTTGTGATTATTTAAAAAGCAACATCGAGAACACTGTACTAAAACTAACTTGCAATAATAATACATTAAAAACACATATGTTTTGCTCCAAAGATGTTCATTTCAATAGAAGCGGCTCACTAGGTAAAATTTTAGGTTTTGGAATGAAAACAATAAACGCAAATATAAGTACCGATTCAGAATATCCTGTAAGCATTCTGTCAACTACTATCGTGCGGATCGAATGCGATGTAGTTAGTGGATCATTTGTTAACGGAAAATCTAGTCACATAATTTACGAATTTGTGCCGAATGTACCACCTGGCTATAGAATAATTGAAATTCCCAAAAATCTGATTTATTTTCCTGTCAATCAAAATTCTATCAACGCTATTAATATAAGACTGTTGGACGCTGATAATAAAGAGATAAATTTACGTGGAGAAGAAGTGCAACTATATTTACACTTCAAGAGAAAATGATAAATTTCAATAAAAACCCACCCACGTCAGGTACACAAATCATTACAAAAGGGACATCTCACAAGGGCGCACCACTTCAAAAGAAAAAGAAGCTTACCAAAACTAACAAGGAATTCCTGAAGCTAATTGGTTTAATATAATGAATATCTTAAATATATCTCAACAAACATCATACGACAACAGTATTGAAAGTTTTGAGTATCACTCGTACAAACCATACGTGACAAGTTTCAACAAGAATGACGAAATAAGAATTCCTATTAATCAACAAGACCTGTACGTGCTACCCTCACTCAGCAGTTTATATATCGAGGGAGAAGTGAACATATTCAATAGCACTACTAAAGAAAAAGTATCAAATGTACATTTCATAAATAATCCTGCATTATTCTTATTTCAAGATATTCGATACGAATTGAATGGAATAGAAATAGATAAAATTAAAAATGCAGGTGTGACTACCACAATAAAGTCTTATCTATCCTTAAATGAAAACGAATCAAAATATGCTCGAGTTTGGGGGTGGTCAACAAAGGGTACAAGTAATGCAGGTGGTGGATCATTTTCTGTGTCCATTCCTTTAAACAAAATATTAGGCTTTGCAGAAGATTATGAAAAAATTATAATGAATTGTAAACACGAGTTAGTGCTTTTAAGAAGCAACACGAATTTGAATGCGATTAAGTTAAACACAGGAGAGGTACTGGATAATATTATAATTAGCAAAATTATTTGGAGAGTGCCTCATGTTAAAGTGTCCGATCGTGAAAGAATAAATTTATTAAAATACTTAGAGAAAGATAGACCTATCCCATTAGCATTTCGTAGTTGGGATTTGTATGAATACCCATTACTACCTAAAACACGAAAGCATACATGGTCTATTAAAACTTCATCTCAAATCGAGAAGCCACGATTTATTGTAGTTGCTTTACAAACAAATCGAAAACATAACAGTCAATTATCAATGGCTGAATTTGATCATTGTCACGTACGTGATGTAAGAGTATTTTTGAATTCGTCATATTATCCATACGAAGGGTTAAATGTTAGTTTTGCAGATGATAAATTTACTTTATTATACGAGCAATACACGAGATTTCAACAGTCGTATCACGGACGTCGATCAGAGCCCTTAATGAATCTAAAAGAATTTAAAGACGTTGCTCCTATGTTTGTTATTGACTGTTCACGACAACACGAAACGTTGAAAGGATCTATTGACGTGAGAGTTGAAATAGAAACTGATCAAGAAATACCTGACCAGACAGCTGCTTACTGCTTGATCTTAAATGATTGTATATTTGAGTACAAGCCCTTGAGCAATATAGTGAAGAAACTATCATGAATAATCATACAATAATCGTGGATTTACAAGGGTTCAAAAACAAGGATAATGTATTCTTGGTTAAGGAAATGGCAATAGCCACTCTGGAGTACACCCATATATTTTTAATAAAACCTCCATATCCATATTCTGCACTGAGTGATGAAGAAAAAAAACATGTTCATTGGATAGAAAGGAATAGGGGTTATCGCTGGAGCGAAGGTTATATAGACTTTAGAGAATTTCATAGAATTATAAAACCTTTTTTGATAGACAAGAAAATAATCGTAAAAGGTGAAGAAAAAATTAAGTGGGTGGAAGATTTATGTGGACATAAAAATATTTTAGATGTAAGTTATACGGGTATACCAAATTTAAATATTTTAAATGAATTGTTTGCTAAAAATATGTTTAATTGTTTGTCTCATAGTAAAATATGTGCTCTAAAAAATGTACTATGTATCAAAAAGTGGTGTTCTATAAATAAACATACAATTTAATTTATTTATGAATACACAAGCTTTGTATCTACCTTTCCTATTAAAATGTGTTTTTTTTTTGTATTACGTATTTAATATATTTTTATAATATAACTAACTCAAAAATAATTTCTGCTTTTTATTTCTCAACCTATTTCAATACTAAATTAAAATAGTTTTGGATATTTGAATAAAACTCAGGAAGTACATTAAACATGTTTTTAATTAGTTAGTTAATGTTACAAATATTAAAACTAGTTTTACATACTAAAAACTTAAAAATAGTTATTATAACTGTATCCACAAATTTTTTTCGAAATATTATTTATGAGGTTCTCGGTTTGATTCATTATTTCATCATTGTCATCTTTTACTATGTATTGCGAACTCAAGAACACACTGTCATCCTGTACACAATCACTAATTTCAGATTGCGAACTAGACAAGTCTAAAATTTCTATTTTTATTAATCGTCGACCCTTGCTTGGAACACTTTTCACTACAAATGATTGAGCTCTATTTCGCTTTCTGGTAGAAGAAGATTCAGCAGCATTATTTCGCCTCCGCTTAACTTTTGTTTGACACCGTTGTTGACCTTTGTGGTTTGCTTCTTGATGAGATTTCACTTTTAAGAATTCTTGAGTAAATCCCAACAGTGGATCTTGAGCGTATTGATAGGGGTCCGAAAATTCTTGAGGATTACAAGTAGGTGAGCAGTCTTCGTCCGAAATGGAGGCGATATTATGGAGTTCCAAAGCCTGTAGAAAGATAATAAAATTAGTTACATTAAAATACAAGTACAGCAAAGAAACTAATGATTAGTGATAAAGTGTAAGATGTAGAAAAGTAACTTACCATAGTGTTTTTTGGCAAAACGAAGTTTTTAAAGTGACTAATAAAAATATGTGAAACGAGTGCGACTTCTATCAAATCTAGCTAAGGAATGAATAGTGCCTATTTACACCAAGTAGTTAGTATTTAGCTCATTTGTATTTTTTACCTTTCGCCTTCGATTTGCATTTCATTCACACTTATTGCAACAATACGCTAAGTATTGAGTTACCTATACCTATCAGCTGGTGCATAAAATCAAGTCACAACTTGATTTTGTCTATGTCAGCTATAAAATCTGAGCATCGATGTTAGCCTATTATAATGTAGTAGGTACTGATGTTTGCTTACTCGTATTTTTATACCTTTCGCCTCTTTCACACTTATTGTGTTTAACACTTATAACAATACTCTAAGTATTTATTTTTAATTTTTTTATTAATATTAGGTAGACCAAGATTTGCATTAACATCATGTATATTTAAATAACAATATAAGAAATCACTCATAGGTACACACAAATAGAAGCAGAACATAAAAACCACATCAAGTCACAAGTAGACTTTTTTTCATTAGAATTTGATTTTACTGTGAATGTATATTTACCAAACTATTCACAAAATTATGAAATAAATGTTAATTCGGTTCAACAAATCTACAGCTCAACTTCCTAAAAGGGAATGATAAGGTTTAAAGAGATAAATTAAATAAAATGATTTGATAATAAGACATTTATTACAGAATACTTATATTAACTTAACATAACTTAAATAACTTTACTAATCTAATCTAATAACAAGTTGTATATTATCTAGGTAACTGTTACATATTTTTTAAAAATGAAACACTACCCCATGCTTTGGTCTCTATGTTATTATGCGAAATCAAACGTTTATCATCATTAGCAGATAGCGCAACTTTATTAACGCTTTGCGTAAATATTTGGTGTTTAATTGATTTAAACAATATGTTTTTTTTTCGTATAACATTTTTATTCAACAGTACACTCTCATAGTCAAACATTTTCAAATCACGAATTACACATGACTTGACCCCTTTCGCCTTTTTAGTGACTTTGTCTTCTGATTTTATACAATACAATTTGGATCGCAATCCAACAAAATCTGTTATAATTTTTCCACCCATCTCATCCTTGAACAAACCAGGGATTTTTTTGTTTTGTTGTGGAATATTGAATACATTATTTATGTCATAATTGCTGCTGTCTATGTAACTTAAAAAGTATTTTTTTAAGTCTAAATAAAAATCTTTAGTATCTATAACATAAATAAGTGAATCCGTATCCGTATAACATAGTCGCACGTTTTCCTTATAAAATGGTTTAACGATGTTATAATGAAAATTATACATATGAGATTTAGATAATTCTAAAACAGTAAAACCAATGTAGATTGGTTTATCCAAAACTATTTGGTTTGGTTTTAATTGTATCGCAACTAAATTTTCTGTAAATACAGTAGAACTGTGGAAATAAGGATTAGCTATTAATTTCACTGCTTGCGTAGACTTTTTCGTCGTATTGTTCGAGTCTTCCCATTGGTTTACTAACTGAACATTTACACGTTTTTCAGTATTTTCTAATGTTTTACCAAATACGCTATTATTTAAAAGCTTAAAAAAGTCTTGTTCAAAAGCACTCTTCGCTTTTTGACGCAATTCCGTGTTCAGTTCAATATAGCGTTTTAAATATTGGCTTTGTCTAAATGTAATGACTCGGTGAATTTTACGTAAGATTAATCCATGCTCCATACATTTTTTTAAATGAACATAATGAATTATATAATTATATTTATTATATAAGTTTGGAATTAGCTTTTTTGTTTTACCACCAGGTGGGATACATTTTTCAGGGCAAAATGGTAAGTCGTTATGTTCACGATGTAAGTATTCAGGGTACAACAGATCAACTTCGAGTATAAATCCCCAGTCTGCGTCATCATCAATACTTTGTATGTCTAATAGAGCTATCTCGTTATTATCTAAAAATCGAAAGTTAGAAAATGGTAGTGATTGACACATACTGTATCCATACAAGTTATTGCAATCTAAGTATGCTATATAAGAATCGGGTTTCGATTTGTTGTAATTAGACATATATTTATGGTTAGCTGTAGCCGAACGATGTACACACACGCACACACCTCCTCTGATCCCATCTTGAATCATTCGTATGATAGCTAAGTCTGTGATAAGCTCGAGTTGCACTCCTGTTTTAAGTAACATTGCGTCGAACGATAAACTAGGCGCTGTTATGTAAAATGCTGGATCTAATTTATAATGCTTTTTGCATGTTTTTCGAAAACTTTGAAATATATCAGTTAACAAAAGAACGTCTGTTTTCAAGTATAAATCAGTATACTCCCCTAAACTTTTTATATTAAATTTTAACCAAACACTCTGTGCATGTTTATAATCAGAATCGGAAATACTTTCGTTAGTTATAGAGTTAAAAAAGTTTTTTTTCATTGGTAATAATGTTTCCTTATAACAATCCCAATTAGTCATATAGTCATAAGGATACACACCTTTTCGCGTTAATAAGCGAAACTGCTCGTCGTCAGGAAAATGGGATTTCAGACTAGTAAAATCATCTTCTTCCATTGTTTTAGCTAGTTTGTCTAAGCTTGTTCCCAAAAAATGGTAAGAATCTAAAAAACGTATCTGTACATACTCGTCTTTATTCACGTGTATAAATTTAGAGAAAGATATATATTTTTCTTTCGTTTTAGGTAAAATGTTAATTTTTCCAGGAGTTTCCCCCAATTCTTTTATAAAAAGGTGACAGTCGTAACCAGAAAGGTTATGGAAAAAAATTGGAATGAATTTTGGAAGTTTAAACTGAAGATTACAGTGACGATGAGCAGCACCACGATAACGTCCTGTCATATGACAATGATCTCTAACTTTGTATCCCCACAAAAAGTGTTCACAAATATGACAACGACTAGCTTTCTCAAATTCAATTGCATCCTGTTTTGTAAACACCATCGGTATATTTTGTTTAAGTTTGTCGTATATGTGAATGACATCTTTCTGCAACAAGTTTATGAATTTAGCAACGCAATCTTTACCGCGATGAGAGACAAAGCGATTATAACTCTCATCGACTGTGGAAACGATATTATACGCAAATGCAACTGGTACGTGTCGCTGTAAATAAAAAGTGTTTGATGTATTTGGTTCGCTATCACTGTGTTGCACTGGTTCCAACATTGTCTCAAAATCAGCATAAATGGCAAAAGGAACGTTTTGTTTTCTTTCAAAATTTTTGAACTGAATAACTGAACCTTTATCGGGTAAAACAGTTACAACTCCTCCGCACAGGTGATTTTCGCGTTGATCTGAGTTAGGAAAGAATAGCAAACAACTTTCACAAAGATAAATCTTTCCGTGGTGTTTAGTCACCTGAGATCTCACAAGTCGAGGTAAATCTTTAATCAAACAGTAATGGGTTGAAGTATTATTTTCAAGAAGCAGCAAATGAATGCGTTTAGCGCTCTTGGAATTGACCTCAGATTTATAAAGTGGACCGATAATACTTTTACCATTATTAATTCCATAAACATTAATGCTAAGGTTTGGATTATTTCTCTCAAAAACAGCTAAGTCCGTAAAGTTTACTGGAAATGAAATACCTTTCAAGTTTAAAACGTCTCGAAAGTGTGGGTACGAAGAAACCCGTTCCGGGTGTTTAGTAGCAGGGTATAAGGCTGCAGTCACACACCACAAAAAACAATATTCATCCTTATTTTTGATATTTAAACATGCTTTTTTACTTTGAATGAATTTAGGTAAAGATATAAAACCCGACCCACTAAGAGGTTGATATTTATTTACATTGACTTCTAGATGTGAAGTACTTAAAAAAGTCCACCCACTATCTTTTTCTTCGAAATCTTCGAGTTTTTTTAATAACTCACATTCGACATTTGCGTACAATGTATCAAAATCGTAATTAAAATAAAAATTAGAATTTTTTGTGCTAAATGATTTCATTGTTTCTACATATGGTTCACTTTTAATCACAAGGAAATTACAAAAAAATTCAAAGTTTACTTTAATACACGTATGTATTTGTAACGAACGGCTCATTAGTGATCTAATTTGTTCTTTAATGTTATTTAAAAATAACTGAGGTGAGTTTCTTGCCTCATCGCTTAAAGCTTCAACTCTATAACTCGCTATACGACCCTTGAAAGCAGACTTAATTAACTGTACGTTGTCACCAATAGGAACAGTACTATTATTTTTATGTGTGTTGCTACGCACATGTCCTGTCCATCGTTTCCTATCTACTGTAACGTTACAAAGTGAACAGTATGACATTCTAAGTAGTAGTAATATAAAATAAAAATTAATTATGTATTACTAAATCTGTAATTAAGTGCTAATATGAAAAGGAATTAGGCTATAATAGCAATTACCTAATTAATTATTACTAATTAAAAATAACCCCAAAGTAAATTACCTATGCTCAATACAAGAATAAGATGTATTTATAAAAGGATTAAGGTTTTAAAAAACAGTTACCTAGAGATACCCTAATATTTATTGTTATAACAAAGGTATTGCCCAATTAATAGTAGGTCTTAAAACAACTAAAACTTATTTGTCTACATACAAATGTGGCTCGCTCTTAAATAACGAGTTTGCGCTTTTAACTAAATTCTGAATGCCGCGCCACTGGTCGGACTCCTCGCTGGTTTGAAATTTAATTCGTACCAGCGCTTTCTTCCATAGGTTCGCTGGTTCGATGTCTATTGCGTCCGAAGATTCATATATTTTCAGGTCTACGTAATAGTTACCAGACGTTTGTGCTGTTCGACGCTCGTTCCCGTTGGCCACTCTGTTAATAAAGTAGGATGGCAAAATTTTCTTTGTTGAAGATGGTACTTCTTCCTCCTCTCTACTGCTACCGATGCCGAAGAGCTCGTAAATCTTGCTTTTCCTGTAAACATTTTTGTATATATTAGCAAGTAAGTAATAATACTCGTAGTAAGTTATACCTATCTTGTTTTACAATAAAATTAGTTATTAATAGGGGTTAAAGTATGATATTGAATTTTTTAATTCAATGATTTTTTATCTACTTTTACATTTAATATTAATAATTAATACTTCTTGCAAACTAATTATGACCATAAGAATTTCACAAAAAACTACTTTGTTAAATAAATTTAACTACGTATCAAAGTTTAATAATTACCTTAATGGTTCATTTGAGGTTTTACGCTTCTTGCCAGCAGAAGATGTTTTTTTAGTTTTTGATCGCCCTGTTGGCTTCCTGGACGCCGACTCGCCTTCACTCTCCGAGTCCGATATGATGCGCTTGCTTTTTCTAGCGCGTGTAGGTTTTTTCGGCGGCACCTCAGATTCAAACTCTGAGTCTGATCGGTAGGTCTTGCTGGCTTTGCGCACTGAGGTTGATTTCTTCTGAATTTCACACTCGGAGTCCGACCTAAAACAGTTGCAAACATTATTATTTTATTTAAAAAATTGTGACCACACCATATGTTGCGGGAACTGTGTGCTTACTCGGTGCGAAATTGAAGAGGTTTCTAAGACAATTTTTATAAGTACTTGTAAAATAATCTAATAAAGAAAAACCATTAAATCACTGGAAAAATACACGAGAACAACGCCGTGGGTGGTAACTAGTTTAAAATAAAATCACTTACTTACATTATCACTTCTTTGTTCCTGAAGAGTCCAAGAGATAGAAATTGTAGACTGGAGACCACTGTTTCGCAACTGTGAGCTAATGAAAATCGATGAAAAATTTAGGCTATATATACGCATAAATTGGTATTGTCATCAAAATGTATTAGTGTATATTAACTAATATTATGTATTCATTAGTGTGTGTAAAAGTAAAAAACGAAAACCAAGCATAAGTTGTAATGTGATATATTTAAATTATGCTCATTACAGTAAACAGGGTTAGGTAGGTACTTACTTGACATTCTTTGTTACAATATTTTTATATTTATCCAAGGTAAATAAGAAATAGCGTAAAACCCTAAAACTCAATTATTACAGTTATTTTTAGTTCTGCAATTACGATGTCTATTGTAAATGTGATTGGTGAACTAGAAGATGAAAAAGTTTATGGTTCAACTCCCAGTCGACTCAAATTAGAAACAAAAACTAATTAGAACGTATTTTAAATCGTTACATTATTTTAGCCTTAGACAAAGTACTTTCTAAAAAATATGTTTATGCGATTATACCTTTTTGCAAGTAACCTAGATAAAATAGGATTAAAGAATAATATATTTGACAAGCAAATCAACAGTATGATTACTAACTTGTTAAAATATTGAACTTTGGTCGTAATAATGTAAATTGTAAAACGCTTGCTATGCAGAAAAACAAAATTGTGTACCAGTGAAAGATATAAGTAGTTAGAAGCTACGTTTTGTAGACACAATTGTATAGAAAATAAAAATATGAAAATCTTTCACAGGTAAAATAATATTACGAAATATCGTTTAAACTTTATTATTTACTAAAATAACCAGATATATATTAGTTAGTAATTTATTATATTTACAAGAAGCAATTTGACAATAAATGGATACTTAAAACAAAACTACAAAATCATTTTTTCCCTTTGCTATGTTATAAATTCAAGTAATCTAATTTTATATTATTTTCATAAAACAAACTTAATTACATTATATTCACTGTATATAGGTGTACGTGTAGCATAGTAACAGTAAAGTGGAACACAATCCTATCGCATAATGCTGCACAAGGTAAATGCGATGACGTCGGAAAGCGCATCTAATATCAACGTTGCCGTGTTAATATAGCAACAGTGATTATTTTAACAAGAAATGGCTTGACTTATAGCGATCTCAAACCATCAAACGAATGGTTCACTGCTAGTGAACGCTACTTAGAATTCAAGGGTTCGATTCATGCACAATACAAACTTATGCGTGCATGAAGGTGATTGTTTATTTTTTTTTAAAAATGGTTATCTAAGTTTGTTTATTGTTTTATAGTTTAGCTCTGATTAGTAGTACTTCTTAAATTAGAAAAGAGACGTGTAGTTTTAGTAATAATATCCAATGATATATATATATTTTTTTTATTTCTTCGTTGACTAATCTTATGAAGTTATGATACAACGAGTAAGCCCTCTAAAGCTCTAATTCTGTTTCCGTAGGGTACGCTACACAAAAGCGTGCTCTGTATATTATGTAAATTATTTTGTAAAGATCCCCATATCACTGAATGTACATTATATATTTAAAATAAATACATGAACCCAATTTTCTAATGATACGAATACTTTGCTTTACATATACATTAAAGATGTTATAACATTACATTAATATTTACCCTCATCGCTCATATTAAGCCACAGCTTTATCGATTACTTATTTTTGTAAATTAATTTATTAGTTCTTATTAGAGAACAAACTGTGAATACATACGTGTCGTCTGATTAGTTCTGTTTCTTTTAGCGATAAATTCACAAGGTCTTCCACGAAAACCTAGTGATTTCGGGATTTTGTGACTATCAAAAAAAGAAATAGTTACTTATTTGATTTATATATACTCTATGAAATTCGTCTCAGACCTTACGCGGGAACCCAGCGCTCCCGGGGTCTGACCTCGACATGATGAAACCTTACGCAAGGACTCAGCGTCTTTGGGGCTTTGTCAGAGTTTTCTACGAGAACTCAGTGTTTTCGAAACTCAAATGTTGAGGTTTATGGTGTGTTTGATATAGTGTATGTAAATTGATGTAGCTTTAAGATAAGAAAGTAGTGTTATTTTTAAAGTGCTAATGTATCCGGTTAACTCAGGTGAGTCATTCTTAATATTCACTATAAAGCAAGTAGTAGAACATTTATCGTCAGGTAAAAACTGTTTTATTTAGCGATAAATTCACAAGGTCCTCTACGAAAATCCAGTGATTTCGAGATTTTGTGATTGTTAAAAATGAAATAGTTATTTGATTTATAAATACATACTCTATAAAACTCGTCTCAGACCTTACGCGGGAACCCAGCGCTCCCGGGGTCTGACCTCGACATGATGAAACCTTACGCAAGGACTCAGCGTCTTTGGGGCTTTGTCAGGAGTTTTCTACGAGAACTCAGTGTTTTCGAAACTCAAATGTTGAGGTTTATGATGAGATTAATTTAGTGTTTGTAAATTGTTTTAGTCTTACGATATTAAATGAAATTAATCTTTACTTATCTAATAAAATTAGGTATGTCAGATGAGTTATCGTAATTTACATAAGTATTTTATTACACTTTATTTCTTAGTTTGCAGTACAATAATTATCTATTGTTTAAGTCATTAATAGGTTATGTGTGTCTACCTCCGTGGTGTAGTGGATAGAGTGTCAGACATGCGACCCTCACTTAACCCAGAAGTCGCGGGTTCGAGTCCCGGGTAGAACGAATAACATATTTATTTGTTTCGAGTTATAGGACAGTGGAGACATCACCTCGTGTGTAAAAGTAAGTTGATTTATTTTATCGGATGGACATGTAAATAAGCATCGCGACGTCGAACCTGCGCTGTCTTTCTTCGTTCGTGTTGATTTGTCATTCGATCGGATTAAATAAGACCAATGTAGAGTATTATTACAATATGTGTAGCTTACAAGCATTTCACATTTAAGGTAATTTATCTCAGATTATGTACGAGATTGTCATTAAACATTTTGTATGATGTCGAAATTCTATCAAACCGGCCAGGGGTCTTCAAACCTAATGTGATAGACGTAATATTTATTCACAGGCAGAACGGATTCTTCGAAGATTATGTACGAGTGATTAGGCGGAACGTGTTTCATTGTATTATTGGGCTAATCTGTCCTACCAGAGTGAGCGGCAGCGAACGGTCGGGAGCGAAGCGAACGACTGGTGGGACAGAGTGCCCAATAATACACTACTACTCGTAATTGCCACTTAGAATAGTAGTAGTATGTAGTACAAGTATTTTAACATTTTATTCTACTGTGTGATAATGTATTTAAAAATCGATAGCTTACAAAGCGGCGATTTATTTTCTTTGTTTCTTCATTGATGTCAAATTATCTGCAATATCAAAAAGGATATTGACCAAAAAATTATAGAAACTCTGCCCACTTTGCGTCAGCATGCTTCTTTACAAAAAGTTAGGGAAAAAATCGGAAATATATTAAAGAGTAGACACAGACACAGAAATATAATTAGGGGTTTACGAGAAAATCAATGGCAGATAAGCCATTTTGAGGTTATGTTTTGTGATTGCAGTAGTTAATGTAGGTACCTATCCCACCAAGTAAATATAGAATTAAGGTGAAATTATGAGGCACATATAAATTAAGTCCGTAAAAGCTTGATTTTTGGAGCCAGATTTTTATTATACATACATTTCTTTAAGTTGGAGTCACAGTCCTAAGCTATGTTATGCTAATGTAGAACTCTATCCAACTCACACCAAAATCAAGCTATATACAAAGTATGTGACAGGAGAAGTAAAACAAATAGGTTATAGGTTATTCAAAATATAAGTATTTGTTAGTGTATGTCTTACATTTTTATTATTTAATTTTAGTAACATAACATTATATGTATACCCTAACCAAAATTGTTAAAAACGGAATCGGGAGACAGAATTATGCTTTGCTCGAATGACAGTGTTTGATACATAATATACCTATTATGACAATTATTACAAATCGGCATAAATGGCGATTCGTTCCGAATTTAACCATTATCGATTTTGACGTACTTAAAATAGTTTCCAAATTCATAGTTCCTTGTCTTTTAACCTGTGTGTACACGATAATATCGATTTTGGTTCATTTCGGAACTACACCGGAAATGTATTTGCAACTATTTAAGTGTTTCTTTTAAACTCCTATTTATTTGATATTAGCAAAAATACCAGTACAATTATAATTTGAAAAGAGATTTTTGAAACATAAACTACAAAGACGCAATCTGGGCCTGGTTATGGTCATTATCTTTTGTGAGTGAAGCATCACAAGAACTCGATCCCGAAAATAATATGACTGATTGACTATCTCCCAAAGGTAGAAGAGCTGTCAGCAGCTGTAGAAAGAGACAAGGCGACGCAGAACGAGACAGCGGCCAAAGCCAAGGAGCTTGAAGCGAAAGTTAAAGACATCAAAGGCCACAGAGAGAGGTAAGTAAATTCTTATTTTTGTTGGCCTAGGCTTCGTACACGTGCAATATCGGATTTGAATCTCTTTCACAGGGATTGTGCTTTTTTCTAGGCTATGACAATATGTTAATTTAGCCTATAATGTATCTCCTTTCCATAATTCAAGCATCATATTGAAATAAGATGAAAGTTAGGATTGTGCTTTGAAAGATGTTTTAAGTTATGCTCAGTTATTATCTCACTATTTATAGTCAGAAGGGTTAGCTTTTTGCCTTACAGAATTCTTACAACCAATGCGTACTGAACAAGACTGAAGTATGATCCAAACCATCTCATAGTACAGACAAGGAGTTCTCCAGTGAGAGCAATATTGGCAAATTTAATTCGTTATAAACATGAAATGAATACATTCCATGGTGCTTAAATAAAAACTAAGCTAAATGACAGATTTAATCAATTGCAGTAAAATTTTAAGAGTTTTCACATAAGTAGTTGTTATGGCAGAAAAATTGTCCAAAATGAGCTGTCCCTTTCATTATTAAGCTTGCTCCCAACTAAAGCCCACGGCTGGCAGAAATAGTAGTGGGGATGGGGCTGTCATCGCCGGCCATACCGAGCTATTTTATTTATTTTTATTTTATTTTTCACATCTTTGGAAAACTTACAGCTAAGTACTTAACTAAGATACAATGATGTTCTAAATATAGCCAATTACAAGTTTTCACATCTAGCATTTTAAACAGTGGAATGAAATGCGGACAAAGTATTTTTGAAGTGAAAACTTCTTTAGCGGCGCTGAGCACTTTTTGTTGGATGGGTAAAAACTTCCAAACTCGCGTCAGGGTCACGTGATGCTGATCGAAAAAGCGTAAGATTTAGGGGAAGGGAGAGGAACTAGTATCTCCCACTCTTTCTACCGTGCCTGAGTGTGCTGCTCCGCTTAGGCGGCACAGGGCGCTTGCGCGAATGTCCGTCTGTGTTTATGTACAGCGTGCCACGCGTATCCAAGGATGGTAACAGCTGATGGCTTGACTGTTGTGTAGTAACCACATTGTTGGGTACTCGTATATGTGAATTGTTTAAATTATGGAAATTGAACAAAGTGCAAGCATTAATGAAAAAAGTGATGATGAAGTAGTGAATGGAAATGAGTAAGTACTTTATAAATATACTACATGAATAAATATACTAGATGAATAAATATACTAGATGAACAACTCTTACTTGGCTTTAGCCCGTAACTGCCGTTAAGAAAACCAGCTATAAGCTGAGCACTATAAAACGTAGAAAAACATTTAATAATAATAGTAATAATAATAGTAATAATAATAGTAATAAATACAATTTAATTCTACCTCATAAATGATAGTATTTTTGTACTTATAATTAAACACAACGTTAATACTAAAGTTTTCACTTCTGCCGGCACTCCCGGAGTGCAATTTTTTTTTTTTTAGTTAATGTTATTGCTACATTGTAAAGGGAAAAAGAAACCATTCGTGACATGAAAGTGATACAGTACATGCTTTATTATTAATAACATATACATATAAAAGAAAAAAAAACACACATACCTAATCACCTATGTATATCAATTTAACTTACATGAAAAATCTTTTACTAAATTTATTTTTAAACTGGCTTACAGAAGTATTAAAAAGATCCAGGTCCATATCATCATTAGCAGTGTTGAATAGATTAAAAGTTCTAAAGATGAAGCAATTTTTGCGATAGTTTGTTCTAATAAACGGGACATGAAGTATATTCAAATTACGAGTTACTTTAATGGGAGCATTCAAATAAAAAAGACTGAGCAGTTCTCGGGAATCTATATCAGCCATATCTATATCTTCGCATATACAATGGTAAAAAGTGTAAACGCTTACAACGCTGTGTGTAGCCTTGTATAAAGATACGATATTTGTATTGCAAATGTTGTAAAAATCGCATTTGAACCGCGTGAATTCCAGCCGCGCGATGTAAGTTTTGTAAGCCGGGCTCCACACCTGCGAGGCGTATTCCAAATGACTTCGGACGAAGACACAGTACAACATTTTTATGGTCTTTATATCTTTAAACTCAGCTGACATCCGTAAAACAAAGCCAAGGGCCTTACTAGCCTTAGCAACAATTGAATCAATATGCCTCTCAAATAATAGTTTTGAGTCAAAAACTACGCCAAGATCCTTCATAACTTGTACCCTAAAGATAATTTGATTGTTAAAAGTGTAGTCATATGTAATAACTTGGGCTTTTCTAGAAAATGTACATTCGTGGCATTTGGATATATTTAGATCAAGGTTATTAATTGAGCAATAATTTTGAAAAGTATCTAGATCTCTTTGAAGTCGTAAACAATCCGAGTCGGCCCTTATGGGACATAGAATTTTCATATCATCAGCATAGAGCAGTACTTTACTATTAGAAAAACAAGCACCGATGTCATTAATGAAAATGGTAAATAAGAGTGGCCCCAAGAGCGAGCCCTGAGGCACACCAGAGGGTATAAATAGTGTGGACGACGTGTAACCGTTCAACACTACTGTTTGGCAACGATTACCGACATATGAGCTAAACCATCTAAAGAGGTTGCCGTGTATACCGACCAGTTGAAGCCTTTGTAGGAGAATACAGCGATCAATTCGGTCGAAACATTTACTATAGTCAGTATACACTACATCCACCTGGGCCTGCGCCATATGCTCAGAAATAAAGTTATGGCATAACAGCAAGTTGGTTGTAGTGGATCTACCCCGCAGAAAACCATATTGGAAATCATTTAGAAACGGTTGCAAGCTAGAATAAACTTGTTGATAGACAATTTTTTCTAAAATTTTTGCGAACACACACAATTTAGAGATGGGCCTGTAATTTTGGATTTGATTTTATGAGCCCTTCTTAAAAACAGGGGTCACAAGAGCAGACTTCCAGATATCCGGCACGCAACCCGACGTTAATGATAGCCGATAAATATAAGCTAAGGGGGCAATAAGGCTATTTGCACAGTTGATTATAAATAACGGAGGAATGCAGACTGGGCCAGCGGTTTTTTTTACATCAAGTGTTTTTAAAAGCTTGAGGAGATCATCTTCATATATTTCTATTGAAGTTAGGTGCGATACTGACTCACTCTGTTGAGGAGGTAAGTAATGAGATGTGCGAGGTAGCTGAAACACAGAATGAAAGTATTCAGCGAATAAATTGCAAGCATCTTGACCAGAGCGAGACTAATGGTTACCGAAAAACATAGTAGAAGGGACTGAATTAAGCGATCTCTTGCTGTTTATGTACTTCCAAAATGCTTTGGGGTTAGTTTTTATATTAGATTCTATTCTATGTATATACTGTTTGTAACAGTCAGCTTCTAATACGAGTACCTTAACACGGTTTCTCAGTGTTGTGAAAGACAAGTAATCAAAGTAATTTTTGTACTTTAAATATTTCCTATGAAATATGTGCTTTTCTTTGATCATTTTTTATTAATGGAATATTATACCAAAGAGGATATTTAGCTCGTACTTTACTATTTTTAAAAGGTATAAATTCATCACGGAGTGTATATTGTAGATCATTAAATTTAGATGTACATTCATTCGTATTAAGTCCAGAAAAAAAACTAAGCCAATCTAAATCGTCGAGTTTTTTACAAATAGAATCATAATCACGTCTGCCATACAGATATTTAGTTCTTGAGGCGGGTGGGAGCATTTGAACATCATGTATTGGAACTAAAACACATAATGCTGGGTGGTGAGAATCGGCAGACACGAGAGGTTCCACACTATCAGAGACACTGAGATCAATATTACTGAATATAAGGTCTAATAATCTATCAGAAGAATTGTGTATGTGATTATATTGTAAGAAATTACATGTGCATCATCAAAAAACATAGTTTGATGTGTGCCTAATATATTACTAGGCATTAGATCAGAGCCTTCTGAGGGTGAATTCCAGGAAATGTTCGGCATATTAAAGTCACCAAGAATAATGAACTTATCATCAACATTATTCAAAGTAATATTCACACAATTATTGGAAAAGTTTGTCAGTTGTGTCGCTATTGAGTCCCCCAAACCCTGTGTACAAATGTATGCGCAACATATGTGTATTTTTTGTGTATTGGCTGGCATGTCTAGCTGGCTGTTACATACAGGGTTTTTTGAAACGTTTTCGCCTTAAATATCTAAAAACGTAAGTGTTTCGTTTATGGTCGAACGGATTCACAAAAAAAAAAAGTTTTGACGGAAACGAAATTTTAAATCGTTCTTGCTCAATTTTTTTTCAAAAACATCATTTGGAATATCGTTTTCGAGCCCTGTACACATAACAAAAAGTATCTCTATCATTTTAGAGAGTTCAAAAAAGCTGAGGATGCCTTGAAAAAGGCGAAGATAGAAGCAGAACAGCACAGCAGCTCGTGGAAACAGAGGGAGCAGGAGTTCGAGACTTTGACCCTGGAGGTGACGGAGCTGGAGCAGGCCGTCGCGGCCGGCGCGCTCGCGCTGCAGGAGGCCGACGCGGCCGCCGCGGCGCTGGAGGACGCGCTGCGGAACGGGAAGGAGGAACATTCCAGGGCTACAGTGAGTACTTAGTACTACTTCTATGGTGAAGGCCAAAAAGGTGCCTTCTAAAATGCAATACCATCACCCCTTCTCGACATATGGTGTCGTAAGAGGCGACTAAAGATCTTTGGCCCGACTGTGATCGCAAAACCGCCTGCCGAGCGAGGTGATTGTGACACAATCCTTCTATTTGGGGAGTCATTTGCCCAGACGGTTAACGAAGACGGTAAGCCAACGAAATTTCATAAATTTTTGGTTATGTACCGGTATGATTGATATGGGGAATCCATAAAACTGAAGCAATCTATTACTGCGATCTGTTTAAAGAAGACATAGTACTACCTTCACCAGGTTTGTTAAAAGGAGTTTTAAACTATTGCTTCCCTATAAATTAAAAATGTACCCTACGAGCGGAAATAGTCAAAAATATTATATTTATGGAATTGTAGAGTCAACACAAAGTATCCGAAATGGTTAATAGTTTCTTACCAATTAACAAATACAAGTGTTGCCTATCATAGACGTCTTACATATTTTTCAAAAATTATCTTAGTAAAATCGACAAGCAAATTTTTTTTTATATTCTAGGAAGCAGTGAAAGAGATCCAGTCGAAGATAAAGAAGCAAAAGTCAGAGATAGCGAGCCGCAACAGCGACATCTCGCGGCTGCATCAGAAGAAGGAACAACTCATCAAAAGCAACGCGGACCTCGAGCTGAAGATCAAGGAGCTGGATTACAAGATCAAGGAGCTACAAGGGGAAGCTGCCGAGTGTGCTAAGAGGGTAAGAAATAAATATATATTTTTTTAAATCATATTCTTCGTATCGCCCCAGAATAGTATTTGATTTTGAGGTCTTAAATGTCATTGTCATCAATCATCCTATTCCCGACGAAGACAAATCTTTGGTGGTGTCACCAGTTTGGTCGTAAGTGGCTCCGTTGACAAATACGACTCAAGAATATCACCCTGGATTGGTGATAAAAGTAGAAGGAGTGTAGGATGCTAAATAAACACAACTTTAGATCTTATTGTATCGGCGCGATAGCAAATACGTACGCAGCGTGTGATCAATCGACATGCGTTCCGCGTTGAGATTAAATTCACACTGCCGGCCGAGGTGCGTGTCAATACGTTCGACAGGAATGATGCGCTCGGGCCGGTGTAATAGGATCCACCGATAAGGTCGCGGTTACTCATAACACCGCGCGATGCTTACGCTTCTTTATGCTATGCGCTAAATATTAATATTGTAGATGTAAGTTTAATATGTATTACTTAGGTTATTTAGGTTTAGTTCTAGTGTAGTAAATGTGTGTGTTTGTTTACATAATACTAGATATTTTATATTAGAAGTAATTTTAGATATAATATATTATAAGTTAGTATTGTAGTGTACATTATTAATATAAGTATGAATATTAGTTTATAATATAATAATAAATGTGAGTACGCCACATCACTCCCCCCCAGAGACCGTCACTACGGGCGATAAAAATTGGGTAGGCGCACCTTCCTACCGAAACGGGTAGTATTTTTGGAATCTGGTGGATTATGCGTTATAGGATGTGATGTTTTAGTTGGCTGAATTTCAGTGGGATTTTGATCTGGTGACAGTATATAGGCTGGTTTAAGTCGGTCTATAGAAACTGTCACGAATTTACCTTTGACATCTAATTTAAAGAATTTAGGAGTTCTGTCAATAACTTTATAGGGACCGGTATATGCTGGCTGAAGGGCTCCGCGAACTGTGTCGTCGCGAATGAACACGTGACTGGTAGTAGCCAAGTCCTTGAATATGAAAATTTTGCCAGTGGAGTGCCTTGAAGCTGGACAGGGTTGAAGATTCTGAGCAAATGATTTTAGACGTGCTATAAAATCGGTTACATCCGTAGTATGAGACTGACTGGAGTAAAAAAATTCTCCTGGAAGACGCAACGGCTCGCCATACAAGATTTCAGCAGACGAGCTTTGGAGATCTTCCTTGTAGGTGCTACGTATGCCTAAAAGTACTAACGGTAAAGATTCCGTCCAATTGGTCTTGCTATGACAAACTATGGCCGTTTTGAGTTGCCTGTGGAATCTCTCTACAAGTCCATTACAAGAAGGGTGGTATGCTGTCGTCTTACGGTGCTGGAATCCGATAATTTGAGATAGAAACTTGAATAGTTCGGATTCAAATTGTCTACCTCTGTCCGTGACGATAGTAGTTGGACAACCAAAACGTGAAATCCATCCTTGTAATAGAGCTTTGGCAACGGTTTCAGCCGATATATCCTGAATGGGTATCGCCTCAGGCCATCGCGAAAACCTATCGATTGCAGTGAGGCAATATCGGAAACCATTAGATATGGGAAGAGGTCCTATAAGGTCAATATGTACGTGCTGGAACCTTGCACGAGGAAGACTGAAAGTGCCTAAAGGTGCAGAAACATGGCGGTTTATCTTCGCACGTTGACAAAATAAACAGGCACGTGTCCACTCTCTGCAGTCCTTTCTCACACCATTCCATACAAAGCGCTCTGCTACTAATTTGGCGGTGGCGTTTGTACCTGGATGACTGAGAGAGTGTAAAGAATCAAAGACTTGTTGACGCATGAACTTTGGTATGAATGGCCGGGGAGTCGGTGTGCTGATGTCACAGTACAACTCATATCGACTTCCGGGTATTTTCATTTTCTTAAGTCGTAGTGAAACGCCGTCTTCCAGGAAACCTTTCAGCTCCGGGTCCGTTTGTTGAGCATTAGCAAGCGATTCGTAATCAATATTCATCTCCAATTCCTCGATACGCGATAATGTATCTGCGACAACGTTGTCTTTGCCGGAGATATGCTGTATGTCGGTGGAGAATTGGGAGATAAAATCGAGATATCGATATTGCCTGGGTGAACAGCTAGCCTTTCTCGACTGAAATGCAAAGCTGAGAGGCTTGTGGTCGGTAAATATAGTGAAATGGCTAGCCTCTAACATGTGGCGAAAGTATTTAATGGCTTGGTATATAGCCAGAAGTTCGCGATCATATGGCGAATACTTTTGCTGCGAGGGACTCAATTTACACGAATAGAAAGCCAGTGGCTGCCAGGCGCCTTCTTTCATTTGTTGGAGCACAGCGCCAACAGCTGTATCAGAAGCATCGGTTGTAACTGCTAATTGAGCTTGACTATCTGGATAAGCCAAGAGTGCTGCGTTACAGAGGCTGGTTTTGGAGTCCTCAAAGGCTTGAAGAGAGTCATCTTTGAGCTCAACCGGGTGGTTGCCTTTAACTGATCCTGTCAGTAAAGCATTCAGAGGTGCTTGAACTTCCGCTGCGCGTGGAATAAACCTGCGATAGAAATTCAGCATACCAAGGTACCTCCGAAGCTGTTTGACAGTCGTTGGCTTGGGAAACTCTTTGATGGCTTTAACTTTCTCGTCAAGAGGTTTGATACCTTCGGATGATATGTGGTATCCTAAGAAAGTAACTTCCGAAGCGCCGAAAATACATTTGGAAGTGTTAATTAATATACCATACTCTGACATCTTTTTGAAAAGTTGGCGCAGATGTGCCTCGTGGCTTGACGCATCTGGCGAATAGACTAAAAAGTCATCGCAGTATGGGTATACGAAATCCATGCCGCGTGTCATGTCATCTACGAATCTCTGAAATGTTTGACCTGCGTTACGCAAGCCAAAAGTCATAAACGGAAATTCGTAGAGACCGAAGGGTGTTGTAATGGCAGTTTTGGGTATGTCGTCGTTATTGACAGGGATTTGATTGTACGCCTTTATGAGGTCTATTGTGGAAAAGACTGTACAACCAGAGATATTGTGAGTGAAGTCATGTATGTGTCTAACTGGGTACCTATCCGGAATAGTTCGTGCGTTCAACATACGGTAGTCACCGCATGGACGCCAGCCGTCTTTTTTAGGTGCCAAATGCAGTGGTGATGACCAGGGGCTATCCGAAGGTCGAGCTGTGCCATTTTGTATCATGGCATCGAATTCTTGTTTCGCAATCCTATACTTATCAGGGGCTAGGCGACGAGGTGTGCATGCAACGGGTGATCCCGGGGTGGTGCGGATGTGGTGTACTGTATTGTGTAAGGTGATGCGGGGTGTGCCAGCTGGACGAGTCAGCTCAGGGAATTCAGCGAGTATCGCGTGGTATTGCGTATTACCTGTCGGAACTTTAACGGATGAGACGCTGCTGTATTTACTTGCTGACACGCCAGATACCTTTAATGTTGTCAAATTATCAAATAATCTCTTATTTCTAACATCAACAGCTAAATTATAATGAGATAGAAAGTCTACACCAATAATCGGTTTGTTAACGTCCGCTATAACAAAACGCCACACAAAGTCTCGCCTTAAACCTAAGTCTAGCCTAAAGTTGGCATGGCCGTATGTGTTAATCACAGTTCCGTTGGCCGCAGATAGCTGATAATCACTTTTTGGCCGTCGTTCTTTTAATGCCGAACGTGGGTACACACACAAATCACTACCGGTATCCACTAGAAATTGGGTCTTGGAGTGTCTGTCGGTGACGAACAGGCGACCTTGGTTGGGTGGGCTATCGGCGGTCGCCATTACCGACCGCCCTGCTAGTTTCCCGCCTTATAATCACAAGGCTTTTGGCATTTGTTCGCCTTGCTCCCGTACTTGTAATGATACCAGCAAGTGGGGTATCTCTTACCGCTGGACTGTGATCTGTTACGACTGTGGGTATGCTCCTGTCTAGAATGCGATCTAGGTCTCCGTCCTTCATTCTTCATAGTGAGCGAGTGGACTTGCTGCGTCAGCTTCTCGATCTGCTTGGCCATTTTATCTATTTTGTCCTCATAACTTTGTGACGAGGAAGCGACAGCAACTTGAGGAGAGGATGGAGCTATGTCCCGAATTCGATCAGCAAGATCTGCTAAGTTGTCGAGCGGGGATTGAAGCTGTGATGCTATAATAGACTGCATACCGGTAGGCAACCTGCTGGACCAAATGGTGCGTATGAAATCCTCTGGAACGTCAGGGCCAGCCAGGTGACGAAGGTGTCTTAAGAACTGCGAGGGTTTCCTATCGCCAAGTTCTTCGTGGTCTAGCAGTTGCTTAACCTTCCGCTCCTTTGATGCAGATAAACGCTTAATTAGCTCACTCTTAAGTTTAGCATACTTGTCCTCAGCAGGTGGAGACTCGATGACATCGGCGACTTCGATTGCATACTGATGGTCGAGCATCCCGATGACATGGTAGAATTTCGTTGCGTCGACAGTGATGTTCGCCAATGTGAATTGACCTTCCAGCATGGAAAACCAGAGTGACGGTTTGTCGGGATAAAAAGGAATATTTCTTACCCCTACGCGATAAACATCGCTCGCATCGCTTTGAGTGTAGTCGCGCCCTAATGGTGGTGTCTTATCGGCATCCATCTTGAATAGTGCTCCGTCGGGTCACCAGTTTGGTGGTGTCACCAGTTTGGTCGTAAGTGGCTCCGTTGACAAATACGACTCAAGAATATCACCCTGGATTGGTGATAAAAGTAGAAGGAGTGTAGGATGCTAAATAAACACAACTTTAGATCTTATTGTATCGGCGCGATAGCAAATACGTACGCAGCGTGTGATCAATCGACATGCGTTCCGCGTTGAGATTAAATTCACACTGCCGGCCGAGGTGCGTGTCAATACGTTCGACAGGAATGATGCGCTCGGGCCGGTGTAATAGGATCCACCGATAAGGTCGCGGTTACTCATAACACCGCGCGATGCTTACGCTTCTTTATGCTATGCGCTAAATATTAATATTGTAGATGTAAGTTTAATATGTATTACTTAGGTTATTTAGGTTTAGTTCTAGTGTAGTAAATGTGTGTGTTTGTTTACATAATACTAGATATTTTATATTAGAAGTAATTTTAGATATAATATATTATAAGTTAGTATTGTAGTGTACATTATTAATATAAGTATGAATATTAGTTTATAATATAATAATAAATGTGAGTACGCCACAAATCCAAAAACACAAAAATCATAAAAATGTCCATACATTCTCAATTTATAATCATCATCTTTATATAATCATCTCTTTATCCCTCTCTCTCTCTCCGTCTCTTTCCCTCGCTCCCCCTCTCTCTCCCACTCTCCCTCTACCTCTCTCTTCCTCTCCCTCTCCCCTACCCCTGTCCTTCTCCCTCTCCCCCTCCCTCTCCTGCTCCCTCTCTCTCTCTCCCACTCTCCCTCCCCCCCCTCTCCCTCCCCCCCTCTCTCTCTCTCTCTCTCAGCCAGAGAAACACGCGCACGCCGCATGGCTTACAACTATAGCAAAAACCCTTTCGCAACGCGCGGTAAGGAACTTCGTTCCAAAAATGATGATACGAAATTTCTGACTTCGCCATAGTATATATTTATATGCATAATTAATCTTAACAAGGTTAGTTTTTGCTTGTTATACACTTTACCTAACATTTTTATTTACCTGTACATGAATTAGATACATAGTCCTATACAATAAGGACACCTAAAACTGCCTTCGATTGAATTGATGTTGGTTTTATGTCAGAGTCAACTTATAGCCCGGTCATATTATGTCGACATAAAATAGTGTGCATATTTATGTTATACTAGCTGTCAATTTCCGTTATTATGATCGCGATTATTTTTGCAACATTTTCTACTCATGCTTTGCTCCTATTGGTTGCAGTGTGATGTTATATAGTCTAAATGGACTATCCAACACAAAAAGAATTGTTCAAATCGGACCAGTATTTCCTGAGATTAGAGCGTCCAAACAAACAAACAAACTCTTCAGCTTTATGATATTAGTATAGATTGTATTTATTAACCCCCGACGCAAAAACGACGGGGTGTTATAAGTTTGACGTGTCTGTGTGTGTGTATCTGTCTGTGGCATCGTAGTACCCAAACTTGTATATTTGCATGCTGATAATCCCAGCAAGACATGTGCAAACTTTGACAATGTTACATCTTTATACCATGTTATTACGCAAATAAAGTATTATGAATTATTCATTTAATAGTTCATTTAATAGATAAAAGACAAGAATACATTTTGAATTAGCACTTTGTTTTATCCATTCAATCGATTTGATCGTTTTAAATGTGTACCTTTATGTCAATTCGGTTCACAATTTTGACGTAGGTCGTGTATTTTGTTTTTTATATTACATCCATACCCCTCTCAGATAAAGTCCCTCGAGGCGGAGCACTCGTGGATCGCCGCCGAGCGCTCGTACTTCGGCGCCGCGGGCGGGCTGTACGACTTCACCGCGCGCCCGCCCGCCGTGGCCGGCCAGCGGCTGCAGCAGCTGCAGCAGCGCCGCGACAAGCTGGCGCGCGGGCTCAACGCGCGCGCCCACACGCTGCTGGGCAAGGAGGAGGACCAGGTATGTGGCCGGCCAGCGGCTGCAGCAGCTGCAGCAGCGCCGCGACAAGCTGGCGCGCGGGCTCAACGCGCGCGCCCACACGCTGCTGGGCAAGGAGGAGGAGCAGGTATGTGGCCGGCCAGCGGCTGCAGCAGCTGCAGCAGCGCCGCGACAAGCTGGCGCGCGGGCTCAACGCGCGCGCCCACACGCTGCTGGGCAAGGAGGAGGAGCAGGTATGTGGCCGGCCAGCGGCTGCAGCAGCTGCAGCAGCGCCGCGACAAGCTGGCGCGCGGGCTCAACGCGCGCGCCCACACGCTGCTGGGCAAGGAGGAGGAGCAGGTATGTGGCCGGCCAGCGGCTGCAGCAGCTGCAGCAGCGCCGCGACAAGCTGGCGCGCGGGCTCAACGCGCGCGCCCACACGCTGCTGGGCAAGGAGGAGGAGCAGGTATGTGGTGTAACGTCATCATAATCATAACCTGAATCATTTCTAGGGGTGGTGGAATCTACCTCCTAGTAGTCCACCCTGGGCAACGGCATCTTTGGTTTTCTAACCGATGATGACGGCTAACAGATCCCCCTGCGGTGGTAGGCTTCGTGACAGGCCGCCTGGATGCTCCCACCCTCCTGCCGGAGTCCAGCGACGAACAGTTTTTCTGTGTTCCGCTGGTGTGCGGGAGAACCAGTACCTCCGGTTAAGCTCACTCCACCTTAGGCTTCTTCTTAACCGTATAGTTAAATATGTAGTCAAGAGCAAGCCCATATTTAAAAAAAAAATGCTTTATTTGGTTGCCTAAGTCTTAAGTAAAAGTCACACAAATGAACACCCTACTTTTACCTAAAAATTAAACACTAAGGGGACTACTAGAGCTATATGCTACCCCCAATTGATTTAATTTTTTTACTTCCAAACAAAATAAATTCTCATAAAACTAGAACACAATCATTTTAGCAAATTATCTCTAATATTTATGTGGGAGGCAACAATTAGCTCTAGTAGTCCCCTCAAAGTAAAAAAATACAAAAACACATCGTCGTCTTGCCATTAAAGCCGCGTACTCACTAGGAGACTTTTGTCGACTGATATTTTTATTCAGGGACATCGGACGAAATATCGCTCTACATCGATCGATATCTTGTTGCCGTCCACGTTAGTTTAGTCAATAGAATGGATTATTTAAAAAAATGCAAGTTGCGCGATATCGCTGCACATGTCAGGCAAAGTGTAACAACGTTGCGTGAAGTCGCCCGACGACTTCCGTGGCACGAATCGTGCGACATTTATCTCTTAACACGTTCGCTGCTGAAACGCGGTCTACGCGTGTTTTATCATTCGACGATTGGGCTGATTTATACATATGTGTTTGGGGCAAAATATTCGCTGAAAGCATGTACGGCGCACGCGTTTGCCAGTCAAGTCCATATTTTAGGATAATTCATTACGAAAAGCCCGCAGCCGACGTGCTAATAGTTACACGGCTATACAAAACTGTACTTTATGTTGTATGCTTTAAGTTATAAAGTACAGTACAAAGTACGTACAAAATTACGTCAAGTTATATTCTGTAATTCAAGTCAAGTAATGGGTAAAGACGATAATCGTTTGATGTCGATTCAGTTCAGTAAACTTTATTTAAAAGGTTTCCAACGTAATAAGCCAACACAATATATTGCCTGGGTAATATTTTAATTAGGGTTACTTCTATGAAGGGATTTTCCGGTCCCTGCGCTGCTCGCCAAGGTAAAGAAGCAGGCGCGTGTACGATAGAGTGACTGAGTCAGCGTGACTGAACGAGTGAGTGAGTAAAATCGATAAAGTGAAAAAATATGTGAGCGACTGCGTGATCGAGTCATCGAATGAACGAATGCTCGAATGACCGACCGACCGACCGAGCGAATCACCGAAACCTTTACAATATTCATCAAATTTCAGTACCAAGATGTGATGCGCAAGAAGCAGATCGTCGAAGCGGACCGCGCTAAACTGGTGCAAGTGATGGCGGAGCTAGACGAGAAGAAGAAGAAAACTCTAGTGATAGCGTGCGAGCAGGTCAACAAGGACTTCGGCTCCATCTTCAGCACGCTGCTGCCGGGCGCGCAGGCGCGGCTGCGGCCGCCCGACGGACGCACTGTGCTGGATGGGCTGGAGGTGAGCGGTTGACTTCTTTAACAACTCTTTTCCACTGTAGAATTTTCTAACATTGCTCGGATGTTTGTGATGTGATTGTGCCTATACCCGTCGTTGTTGAGGTGACGCGAATTTAATTATGGAGACCTTTGTCCTGCAGTTGGATGGTTACAGGCCGTTACCAAACTCTTTTCCAACCGATACATTCGTTCTTCTGACTTGTTTTTTTAAGATCAGAAACTTGTTCCATGATAATAACTAAAAGTGTTCTCAAATTTTTAAACGACGCTCAGAACTGGACATAGGCCTTACCAAGGATATCAGTATATAAACTTGAAAAATTATGTTTCAGGCGGGACTCGAACCCGCATCTCGCTGAGTCGCAGTGTCTGCGTGCGAGGAGATGCAGGTTCGAGTCTCGCCTGAGACACAATTTTTCAAGTTTATATACTGATATTATAATTGCAATTTAATTGCTAAAATACCAAAAAAAGCTTACCAAGGATCTTCACAATGATAGATCCCGCACTACCCGAATCTACTGGCTTCCCGTGACCTTCATCAGATCGTTGGGTCTATCCGGTAGCCTACCCACAGATTATTATTATCGTTCGGTGTGCGGTTGCTATTTCAGAACCTTCACGCCCTTAACGAACATTAGTAAAATTGCATAGACCAGGGTTTCTTAAACTGTTCAACTGTTCGCTGTCGCTGCAATCACGAACTACTTAAAAAAATTAGTCATAAATTTTAAAAAGTTTTACTATAAATCATATTAATATTCATTATATTAAGAAAAAAATATTTTACTGGTAGTTTCATTACACTTAGTAATAAGTTAATGAGAAGTTCTTAAGAAAAGTAACGTACACAATTTAAATACCAGAAATAAAGATAAACTTGCCGTTCCAGGCTTCAGACTGTGAAAAGTAGGAAAATCGTTTATGGGAAATTGTATTCGTATTTTCAACAAATTACCACAGGGTATTGCTGAACTGCCTGTACATAAACTTAAATCGTATGTCAAAGTAATTTTAATGAAAAAGGGCTATTACACTGTCAATTATTATTTAAATGATAGAAATGTATGGCATTAAATTGTCCCAGCTCGTACTTGCTTAAACCTTGTAAAAATCACCTTACCTTGTAAAAATGTATTTAAAAAGAGGCTGACAATAGTGACCGAGTTTCTAGCGCTGCTTCTTCTCGGCACTAGCCCAGACTTGTCCCGAAGCTGTGGTAGGTTTAAATTGGGACGTGTAAAAGGGCCTCCTGGGGCTAACTGATTTTAACTGAAGGGTGCTGCTGAAGAACGTTAAGTTGTGGGGTTTTCTTCGACAACACAAGGCACATATTGTCATCTGCGACGTTTAATTTGCGGATCCCTGACACGCCGGCTACGGGCTCCTATTACCAAGGGGTCCGTGGACCGCATTTTGACATCTCAATCGTTGATCTTAAGTTCAAAGAGTTAAGAGATAATTTAAGTATTTTATGATAGATCAAATGTCGCAAACGATTAAAAGTCGTCCTATTGAAGAACAGTCATAAATCCGTATTCAGGTATTTCGATACGAAGGATAACTCGATAAGACAGCAACTCAGCGATTTGTCAACTATTAATATTTAATGTTGTCATTACAATTCTACCAAATAAATTCCAATTATTTTTGTTTACGAAAATATGCAGAAATGTAGGTTATTTCGTAGAATGATGTTTATAAACATTATCCTGTACCTACATCCGATCACTTAATTTCAAAATAATAGGTGAATACCTCGGAGGCAACGATCGAACTTCGATTATTGCATATGAATACGCATACACCAAACGACTTAAAGAAAATGCTTTTAATATGTGAATACGAGAAGTGACATCAGCGATCAAATCGCTTGCATTTCGTTGTAGTTCTGTTACGTGAATTAGGCCACTGCTGGGTCTCTCAACTCTTTGAACCTTGCTTTAGCACAGGGTATGCCAGGATACCCTATGTTGATGGCTCAATAGCATCGTAATTGCATCTCAATTGTATATTTTGACACATTTATTAAGGCGATTCTATTGAGCTATTTGTAAATTAGCGGAATTGGGGGCCAGGATATAGGTAATAAGCTGCAAGCTCGGGTCGCAGGTGAAGGTGGGCTTCAACGACACGTGGAAGGAGTCGCTGGGCGAGCTGAGCGGCGGCCAGCGCTCGCTGGTGGCGCTGTCGCTGGTGCTGGCCATGCTGCTGTTCAAGCCCGCGCCGCTCTACATCCTGGACGAGGTGGACGCCGCGCTCGACCTCTCGCACACGCAGAACATCGGCCACATGCTCAAGCAGCACTTCCGCCACTCGCAGGTGAGGTGGGCGACCCGCCTACACTCGATCCCCATCTCGTTCTCTTTTGATAGTCACCTCGACCTCACCTCTTTCTTATCTGCTACTCGTCTTAGCATTACCACAGCTTCACCTCAGCCTTTTAAGAAAATTTCTTATGATGCTATTCGCCACTTTTTTTAAATATAAAAGACGCAAATTAATTATAAATGCAGGTGAATGTCACCTGCAAATGCAGTTCTTATGTAAATACGCATACTTGATGTAAAAACGCAAAGGGCTCCTTAAAGATATTATTACAACAAAGCCCAACAAATTATAAAAATCAAATTCCATTTTATTAAGTTTCTATTTCAAACTACTCGTATTTAAACTAAAACTCATAGAACTGAAGATATGTCCGCAAAGTCTCGGCATACATTTCTCTGTAACATACTCAAATTATGGATAGGAAAATAGGGATCTTATTTCTATTTTTGTTTGGATATCTCCCAGTACACCCAGGGGCTAGAGTTAACAATGCTTAAGTGTCATGACTTAAATTTTTCAGAGAGTTAAAATCTTTTTAAAATTCTTATTAAGCTCCTCTGTTATTGATTATCTAATCTATATGCCCAATAAATATCCAAGTTTATATGTATTAATGTTTAACGTTTTATTTACAGTTCATAATCGTCTCGCTGAAGGACGGCATGTTCAACAACGCGAACGTGCTTTTCCGCACAAAGTTCGTAGACGGAATGTCTTCCGTGCAAAGAACCGTCACCCAACGACGGTAGACCGCAACTTGAAGCATCAAGACATCCAGTTATCCAGTGCCAACACATATATATTTGATCGTCCCATAATCATATCTTATGCTAAGGCTCGGAAACGGAGCTGGGGCCTAATTCGCGTAACCGAATCGCAGTTCGATCGTGATTGAATTGGACGATTTTGACATTTATCCCATATTAGAACTGTCAAAAACCTGTCGTTCAATTACGATTGTGATACGATTTTCTGTACCTATCTGTCTTCTGTGCCGTAAAATATCACCACAGAACATGGAAAAATGTTAGTATGGACAATATAAAAATGTTAAGAAAGATGAAACAAAACACAACCAAAGGTTCACGATCTCTCAGAAAAGAGAATAAAGACTTGGAAAAGACATCTAAAGATTCTTACCATGAGGAGTTGAAGAGAAAATTAACAAATAAATGAAGCATTTTGGCTTCTACATGCCTACAGGCATGTTAATATGTTGGCACGCTTGCGCACCAACAAGATAATAATCTTGAAGACAAAATAAATATGGGAAAAGAGCTGGCCACGAAATGGCGGACGCTTATAAAGCGATCAAACTTCTTCCCTCTATAACAATTGACAAGCAACCTTTTTTTTTAATTCGTTTCATGTCACGACTTGGAACCAAAACTTAAACTTGACACATAAAGCCAAACAACGCAGGAAACTACTCAGCCCTGAAAATAGTAGAAAACTACATAAAAAAAAGTCAACACAATTTAGACATTGGCCTAATAATATAAAATAATATAATAATATAAAAAAATTACAACATTCAAATTATTTGATAAAAAAAGGGATTGTGGGATGACGACACAAAGTTGCACCTAGTGTTCCATCAGCCGGATAGATGGCGTTATCAGTAAAATCCTTAGCTGCGCACGCGCTGTTGAAACAAAATAAAGACAAAAATGTAACGACGTGTTACACTTGTAAGTGAGCGCTGTGATTGTTTTTTTTTGATGTCGCACGACCCTATTGGTCGCGTGACGTCAATAAAATTCGCTTGATTGGCGTTCTTTGAACTCGTAATGTGTATTGGGGCGCAAGCGGTGACATCTGTTCTCATACAAATAGCACATGACAGCTTTTCTAACCTTTTTTCATGTTCTGTGACTATCACCAATATCACAAGAATGAAATCGTTCTAAGGTGTATAGTTTGATGAAATATGACGTGTTTTTTAAGGGAGGATTAAACATCACGTGATTACCAGACATTTTTAAATTTAGGTTATTACTTAAGCGCAGGCGCATACCCCTCCGTGTGGTAATACGTAATAGTTTGTGTAAGAAAAGCGCCTTATCACAGTGCGTTGCACTAAAAGCTGTAGCTTTAAGTATGTTCGTATGTTCGTTAAATATAAAGTACAATATTTTTAGCTGTTGTTTTATTTTTGTGTTTCAAACCTGTATTAAAACAAAAACGGATGACATGGTCCTTTATATATAAAATATGGAATGAATACATTAGAGGAAGTATGAAAGTAGCACCAGTGTAGAAAAGTTGAAAGGGAATCGCCTATCTTGGTATGGACATGTGATGAGAAGAGACAAAGTGCACGTGACAAGAAAAGTGATGAATATGACTATTGAGTGGTAGGTTTTAATATTGGGACGTGTAAAAGCGCCTCCAGGGGCCTATTTGCAGAAATAAAACTTATTTTAACTGATGGATGGACGGGTGTAGAGGCGACCTAAAAAGAGATGGATGGATGTGTCCGGAAGGATATGATTGAGAAGGGAGTAGACGACTCTATGACGACTGACAGGATTGTATGGAAGACATACTGCGCCGACCTCAGATGACCTGGGAACAGGGCTAGTAAATGATGAAGACTGCCTTATCTAAAAGTGTATGTTTCCAAAATAAACGAATGTCAAAATCAAGTTGGAGGTTTTGAAAATAAAAGAAAGTCTCATCTTTTATTACATGTTTTTTTCGCAGCTTCAATTGACTGTGTACCTGACTATATGGTTTTAATTTTAACGTGATATCTCCACGCGTTCCCGATAAATTTTACCCTACACACGTACTGTCTAAAATAAACGACATTCATTTAGTTACAAAATTCCCTGTGAACGTGACGCTGCAAGCGTTATTTTTTCTAGAATTAAACTCGGTATGATTCCAGAATGAAGTGTTAATTAATGCTAAGTACGCAGCACAATGTGCCCGTGCTTCTATCGGATTATAGGTTGGAACAAAGTTCTAGTTCTGAAGTTTTTTCCTGAAGGTTTCAACTAGGATATTTTGTGTTTATGCTAAAATTTATTGAATACTTGTTGTGCCCGCGACTTAGTAGATACACGTGGAATATTTAATTTGAACTTGTAAATGCGTCTTCTCTGGGCCAATTTACATAAATAAAACTGATTCTAATAAGAGAATTTAGAGGACTTATCCTTGGAACCGACTGTAGGCAACATCACAAACTTACATCGTTTTGATGCCAAAGTATGTACTTCAGTAGCTATGGAAGAACTTGTATTTGTGGAGACCAGAAACAACACAGGTGCCATCAACACTTAAACCCGAGACAATATAGAAAAGTGGTTTTCTGCATACGGAAATCCGAACACAGGAATAGACTGTTTTGAGACACAAAAACTCACTTAAAACGAGTGCCAAACAATAAAGTTTTGTTCATTTTATATTTTATTTTGTAGGCGTGTTTGATAAAATCTTTATTTATAAATGTCAGATTACCGATTTTCAGTTACATGGGTTTCTTGATTAAGGGGAGGTTATCCTAAACTAAGGGATGTTATTTTTCATTTTAAGGACTCGTATGACGTTTGCTGAATATAAAATAAATCGGCCAAGTGCGAGTCGGACTCGCGCACGAAGGGTTCGGTACCATTGACTAGTTAATGCAGTGCCTACCTGTTACTATTTAACGATATCGAGCAAAAAAAGGGAAAAAATGGCGATTTTTGTATGGGGCCCCCCTTAAATATAAATATAACAATATAACACATACATTTCAATTTAAAAAAAAATTATAATATCGAGCGTGTCTTTTTACAAACAAATAAACGGTTACTTTTGAAAAGTAACTATTTTTGTTCTTTTCTATCGAAATAAAGTCGTGTTATATAATAAAACGCAATGGGCGGCTCGCGCCAGTCGCCCGCCCTAAAAAAACCTAACTGCTTATTTTTACTTCTATGAGCAATGTAAGTTGTAAGCTTTTGCGGGGTTGACAGATTTCAGATAAAATTTTGTCTTTATAAGCCTAAATAATGATTATTAAACCAGGTTTGTTACAATTAGAAAATCTAATTTTCGCTTTCAACATTCGGCCCTGAAACTCGACACAAAACCTGGCAACACTACTGTGCAGAATATTAGCATATTTGCAATCCCACCGTGTAGTAGTCCACACTTGTAAGGCATTTGTCTCGACGTCCACGTAGCGCAGTTATATCACGTGTTTATGTCTTGCCAACTCCGTCCGACTTTGCTCTTGGAATACATAAGAAAATATGCAAACTTACATGCATTGTGAATAGTGTGAGTTGGGTGTGAGTAATAGCTCTGATAAGATAGTTGGTAAATAATCTATATATATAAAAATGAATCCCTATTTCCCTTGGTCATCGCATCACGCATGAACGGCTGGACCGATTTCGTTAATTCTTTTTTTGTTTTGTTTGTTATTGTCAGGAGAATGTTCTTATGGAAGAAAAATTCATATTCATAATTAAGACAGGACAACGTCTGTCGGGTCCGTTAGTATAATATATTTTCAGACCTGCCACAATGGGCCACACAGAGCCATCTAGTCCCAAATTAAGCTACTACTTGGTAGCTTGGGTAGACAACAGATATACTTTTTTTTTTTGTAAATATACAGCTTACTATACATAGAAAACCCCAAACCAGTACAAATATACATGTTAATTCACACAAATATTTTTTATACTGTGCGGGGATCGAACCCGCGACTCATGGCTCAGAAGCAGCGTTTACTAATCTTACCTCTGATCCAACTGGTCGTCAAATCACGCTATTGTTTGATATTTTTTAAGCTTATGATTTTGCTTGACACAAGATTATCATTCAAAGAAAATGAGACTTTACGTGCCCTTTAAAAGCACAAGTAAAATCCACCCATCTCTGCCTGACCCAAGCCAATTTAGATAAGACCGTTTTCTTAATTGACTCGACGGAGAATCGGAGTTGTAGTTGGCGGACCTTTGTCCCACTACACCAATAGTGAAGTTATTAAATAACTGACAAAACTGATCGAGATTCTTGCACTGATTTTTCTTCGCACACTAGTAGGTACTATCCCGAAGCAGTGGTAGGTAGGTAAAAATATTGGGATGTATAAATGCGCTGCCTGGGGCCTATTTACAGAAATAAAACTGATTTTGCTAATAACAAATGTTTAAATTCAAGTTACATTCATTTATAATTCCACCGTCGTTATTCTGTGATTACAACTATTTTTCAAGGGAGTATTTTTAACGAAACGAAACGAGATTCAAATGAAACAATCACATTGCCAATACTTTAATTCAGAAAATTATTTACGTGTGGTGAATTGCCTCAAATAAAACTTGTTGATTTAAATAAGTGATTTTATTTGCCTTTCGAATATATGGCGTTCAAACAAATGTACTGTCGCCGAAATGGAATTGCGTACATTTGGCTTTTCAGTAAAGTGGCTAATAGGTTAAATAGCCCGTCGGCCAAATGGCTCTTCGATAACATGGCAGTTATAAAATGGGTTTCGTTAAAAAGACTCTATGAACAGTCAGACTCCCATTTTTGCAATGGCCTTTAAAACAATAGAGTCCGGTACGCGGGTATTCATGAACCGAGCTCGCAATTCATGGCGAATAAAATTCTATTACGTCGGCACTAAAACATTTATTAGTTTCCTTAAAAAGTTTTAGATCTGCAATAATAATTGGCGACATTAACATTAACATCATTCCGGGAAAGACAGACTTCTCCGCTGATGAATATTTGAATTTGCTTGCATCGCATGGCATGCTTCCTGGCCATCTTTATCCAACTAGAAAAGAGAATTGCCTCGACCATGTTATGGTCCGGACCCCCTTCACTGCCACTACTTTAGTATTTAACTCCCTTCCTACGGATCATAACCCAGTTCTATTCTGTTGCAATAATAAATTCAATACTAAATATTTGACAAATCGTTCTGTACTAAAAACAGATTTCTCCTCGACAGTAGCTGAAATAAGTAAAACTGATTTTTCATCTGTTTTTGACAATACTGATCCAAATATAGCTGTTGATATTTTCGTTGACAAAATTTCATCAGTTTTACAAAGACATACAAGTACTGTCCTTGTACCTAGCAGGAAGCGCATAATCAAGCCCTGGATTACTCCAGGCTTGTTAAGGTGTATACGTCATCGAGACAAGCTCTATAGAAAACTTAAAAATAACCCGGATAATGAATTAAATAAAAATATATATATTAGATACCGAAATTATTGCAATAACCTATTAAAAAAAATAAAACGTGAATACCAACAAAAAGAACTTCAAAATGCTAAAAACAATCCCAAAGCAACATGGGACGTTATTAAGAAAATTGCAAATATTCAAAATAATAAGAACTCAAACTCCAAAAATTTACTTAACTTATGTAAACAGGAATCAGTATCGGTTAATTTAGTTAATAATTATTTTGCTAACGTTGGAAAAAACCTTGCAGATCAAATTCCTCAGGTAGCGTGCCAATGCCCTGATAATTTACATAGACACTCAAACACTCACCCTGCCTTAAACTCTATGGTGTTATCTAGTATAGATAATGACGAAATTGAACGAATCATACTGAGTCTTAAAAATAAAAGTTCTGTTGGATGGGACGGTATTCCCACGTTGTTGGTAAAGTCTGCAAGACATGTTTTTATCCCTATTTTAAATTTTATTTTTAATCTTGCCTTTTCCACAGGCATATTTCCGCGTGCCTTTAAAAAAGCTGTTGTGCATCCCGTTTTTAAAAATGGTGACAAAGATAATGTAACAAATTATAGACCTATTTCAGTTTTAACGGTTTTCTCGAAAATTTTTGAAAAAATTATAAATACTCGTCTTATTAAATTTATTACAAACAAAAATATTCTTTCCCCGAATCAGTTTGGTTTTCGTCAAGGAAAATCTACTGAGGATGCTGTTCTAGAGCTCTCTGACGCTGTGGTTAAGAATTATGATGGTAAACTTAAATCTGTTGCCATTTTTCTCGACCTCTGTAAAGCGTTCGACACTGTGTCTGTTCCGATTCTTCTTTCTAAGCTTGAGCACATTGGCGTGAGAGGTATTGCACTTGAGCTGTTCCACAGTTATCTCAGCAATCGTACCCAGCATGTCCTGATTGATGGTTTAAGAAGCGAGGAAGAGCACATCTCCTTTGGTGTTCCACAGGGTAGCGTCCTCGGGCCTACCCTCTTTTTGATCTACATCAATGATTTGTGCAACCTCGCTCTTACAAACTGCAAGATCATCACATATGCTGATGACACCGTACTTCTCATACATGGAAGCAACTGGGAAGAAGCTCGCACCTATGCTGAGAATGCCGTATCTGTTGTGACATGTTGGCTGCGCGGGAATCTCCTCACTTTAAATGTTTCTAAAACAAAATTCATAGCATTTGCCCCACATGTAGCTTCAAACCCACCACACACTTTTTCTATTCAGGCACATTGCTGCTCTAAGACTGCAACATTACCCTGCTTCTGCACTCACATTGAACGCACCGCCTCAATTAAATATCTAGGCGTCATGGTAGACAGTCAGATGACCTGGACACCGCATATACAAGCTATGATCTCACGCATTAGGAAGCTTATATTTGTATTTAAACATCTACGCTCAGCTGCTGACTTTAACTGTCTCATCACTGTGTACTATGCCCTAGCGCAATCAATTTTATCTTATTGCATAACTTCCTGGGGTGGGTCGGTGAAATCTCATATGCTGGGACTCGAAAGAGCTCAACGAGCGGTCTTAAAAGTTCTCGCTAGAAAGCCTATTCGCTTTCCTACAACGGAACTGTATTCCATATTCAGGGTTCCCACAGTGCGTCAGCTTTTCGTTCTTGCCACAGTTCTTCGAAAACACTCCCAGCTTCCGTACGACCCTAAGTTTACAGAGCTCCATCGTCGATCCGACAGGGTCTGTAAAATTGTACCTCGTCGAACTTCTCTTGCAGCTCGTCATTTTTATTATATAAGTCCCACTCTGTATAATAAAGTAAATAAAAAGTTAAATATCTACCCGTTACCCTCCTATAAGTGTAAAATTAAATGCCTGGATTGGCTTCTCACTCTATCTTATGAAGATACCGAGGCCTTAATTAAAAAATCCTTTTAAATTCCTGACAAACTTACAAATGCCTATATCTACACGCAGTTTACATAAATACACACCAATGTACGCATACACACACATGAACACATATACGCACACATCACACACACACACTCACACACCACACATACACCCACACACACCACACACGTTACACTAAATTTTAAAATTAGTTTGCATATGGAATTGTATAACTTCTCCGGAGGGGGGCGTTGACTTCTGCGCCACAGTTTTAACTTTTGCAGAGGTCATCGTTTTTCCCGATTAAATTAAGAACCTATGTTAAAATTCCTAATAAAGATATATTTATTATTATTATTATTATTATTATTTGCCCGCCCACCTGCCACGTGGGAAATAAAACTTTTACTATTCGGAACGGCCTTAATATCGAGGATTGATCCCACTCGCCAGATATACGCCATTTTGCTGGGCAGCTGTAAATGTGGCGAGGGGCATTAGAGCTAAGAGATCTCAGAGGTCCAACTATGCAACGTATTACCGTATATACGGAAATATCTGTCTTTGTCACTAGTATAAGATAATCTCAACAACTCTAAAATACGAGTATGTAAAGTTGGTATTAAAAAGCTGTTTCATCTTAACTAACTGTCAAAGTTCTGTAAAGATGTTCCTTTCGGGTGTGAAGAGTGCAAAGCTCCTACCTAACATTTGATGAAACTACGCTGGCTTACAGCGATAAGAAAGAATATACTTGAAAAATTGGCGCTGTGAGTCTGTGGCGTAATGTCTCGGTAGCTTGATTGGAAAAGTACCACGCACGGTATGCATGGGGATGCGGGTCAAGTCCCGCCTGAGACAAAATTTTTAAGTAAAAGTTTTACATTGAAGTTGCAAAAATATTTGATATAATATATACCTACTCTAAGATATTGGTATTAATGAGAGAGAGTTATGGAGTTGAATTTACGGACACTGTGTTGTGGAGTACCTATGGGCTTCAGCAATCCTCAAGAGATGAACTTCTAATGGCTTTGGGCGATTTTTGGTTGAACTTGAAACATTTGTGCTATGTTGTTCAAGTAATTGAAAGTTGTTCGTTTATATTTGTTTATTTGAATATTTAATACTAGTTTAAAAAATATGTTTAGTTCGCAGTGAAACAAACATTTTATTCTTATATCGATTTAAAGAACATAGAACACACATTTACATAGGTCCTTAGATCAATAAAGTTTTAAACAAACAAACACAGCAAGAAATATTTTTGTTGTAAGTAAGTTACAGAAAATGTATGAATTCAGGAAAAGTATACATTTTCAAGGAATTATGTATAGAATTCAATTGACGTAACACTTTTCCTGGGTTTGTTCATTCAACGCGTGTTCCTGGGTTCAAGGTGGCATGCCGTCATCATGTAACATCATCATCAACCCAAATTAGTCTATTATTTCTGCCTCTACTCCATTAGTCACCTCTTACGACACTCATGAGTCAAAACGGTGGAGCTATTCTATGTACTAGGATAAAGTTGTTAGCAGAAAAATACCTGGCGATAAATCCATTTCCTTCATTACTTTCGTCGAATCATTTTATATTTCGTTTTATGGCCGCCCCATGTGTCACAATATGACGCAAGCAGGTTAACATTCGAACGAGAGCAGTTGAATGGCCAATAACGTTTGAGAGCTCACTCAACGTGTCGCAGACTAGCGTAGACGACATTTCTATTGGCCGACAGAAAAAAAAATCACGACTATATTATCATGTGTCTTATTTGAAACATTTAGTTAACCTAGAATTAAAACACGAGTTACTGGGGTACCTCCTACTCTATAATGTGTAGGTATTACCTTTTATCCTCATCTCATAGCTCATTAATTGCTAAGAACACATCAATCATAAGGTGGGTGGACCATGGAAGGCCACTGTAACGAATAAACAGTGTTAATTAGTTCATTAATTAGATAAATGACAAGAACTCATTTTTAATTAGCACTTTGTTTCATTGTGTAACAAATAAATAACTTTTTTTATCTGTAGGTGCAATCACTATTTCTTAAATTTAACGGCCTTGCAAAGAACAGGGCTCCATACAAGGCCAATATTATAAATCAGTCGTTCAAATTAAAACTAGAATTGTAATAAATAATTAAAATATCCGCTTTTACTGTATGAACATATAAATTTAAACGAAACAATTAATGCTTAACATATTATAATGTTCTTTAATATACTCAGCAACAGAACACCATCATATAACTAAGTATATTATAATGTTAATGAGAATTATTTAAAAAAAATAGAGTAATGAGTATTATATCGATAACAGATAAGTTGCCAATGCGTTTTACAATGGAATCTAAAAAAAAAAATTGACCTATAATGGCCTTCTTAATGGGTCCGTTCTTTACAAGGCCAAAATGTTTCTTAGAAGACCAAACTAACAAATATCATCTAAATATCGTCTTAGAATATAGAATTTTCTTAAAGCTTTTAAATTAAGTTGATTATTTTGTACTGCTTCCATATCATGTACTAAACTATCTTCTTCCCATGGACTACCTCTTTTCCTAGGTTTTGATCCTAACATTCTTGAAATCTGAAATTGTGCGAGTTAAATTTAATCATCTGTTCTATTATCGACTTATTCTCATATCAATGTTTTCATAAAAGAAAATAAAAGATGTATTTGTAACATAATATATAATTATAAAAGAGATGTCTATTCAGTCTAAGTTAAAAAGTTAAAAATCCTTATAAATATTAAATTATACACATAAACATTTTTTAACTTTCCTGGTACGTATTTATAACAAAAAAATTGGTGTTTCTTTTTTCAATATTTGTAAATATTCCTAGTAAGGTACACACGGCGGCACATCAGACTATACATGTTGACCTTGAGACCGCCTTTATGCCCTACGTAATAAAAGCTGTTATCGCAGTTCAACTGTTTACCTTGATGTGCTGTCGAGTGTACATGATATCCTAGCAAGGCCAACCATCGACATTCGGAACCACCGGCTTTCATAGGAACACTCCCGATATTTAAACTAAATCACAACAAAATTATTATTATTTTCTTATTACTTTAAAAAATCCTTGCATAAAAATTTACAGAAAATAAAATAGAGGAAAATAACAGATTTAAAAACCTACCTTTTGCTGAGCGCACAAATTACAATTTTAACATCGACGACCAACGTCTACGAAGCGATCGTACCGGCAAAATAGCGTCGCGAGCAACTCGACGCCACGTGTGTGGATTTGAGTTTGATGGAGCTTTGTGTTAATGGAAAGAATTCATCATCACATGACCAATTGATATTGATCTCTACTTGTTGGACTGAAAGTTGAAAATCAATTTAATGACCTTTAACTTTTTGGGTAGTGTACGAAGTACGAGGTTGACCTGCCGTTGTCTGTACATCATTTAAGCACTAGGACCTAACCCTAACCCTAGTGTACGTTTACTTGAAAGTTTTTTTTCAGCTGCAACTACGGATTTGCTTGAATTAGATGGGCAGCAGCTCAGATCATATAAATCATATAAAGAAAGAAAACCCAATCACAGCGGCTACCACTTACTCGCTTACACAATGCGTCATTTGGTGTGTGCATGTGCAAATTAGTGTGTCGCTACAAAGTGTGGTCGCGACGCACACGTCAGGCAGTGAACGCTTCGACTAAACCTCGATACATTTTGCAGTTGCATAGTACTCACAACACAGCTAGTTAGTATCAAGCATATTGTGCAATAGTTCTGTTTGCCAATATCGGATTCGCACGCGCCACGCCCCCCATTTCATATCTATTTCTATAAATGATCTGAGGGCAGCAGTGTCTTCTGTCCACCGTTGACCACCGTTGGTATTATGGCAAAGTCCTACCTTGAGAGAGGCCTGTGCCCAGCCGTGGACTGACGTAGGCTGATAATGATTAAATGTGGCAATGTTTGATCCTAAAGTGAGTCCTAATCACAGTCAGTCTAACAGTTACCATGAACGCTGTAGAGTGTTCGAATAAGTTATTTGACTATGACTATTATGACTATGAAAAACGTCGGGATGGAAAAATAAAAAATATATATATAATGAAATTATTGTATGCCTACTTTGGCGGAACATAGTGACACTACACCTTCCATTGTATCTAATAATTACCTATGATTCACAATAAATGTTTCTGATAATGTTTCTGATTTCTATAATGTGAAACACTACTAAACGCGAGTTAAATTCTTAAGTTTATCTTTTACTATCAAGGGAGCGTTCAAGTATTACGTAACGCAATTTGGGGGGGAGGGGGGGGTCTTGTAAAACGTTATGATGCGTTACAGGGGCGGGAGGGGGGTTCGAACAACGCGTTACGTAACATTGTTTTTTATTTAAATAAAAAAAACTAGGGTAATAAAATCTCCCAAGTTAGCAACCCTTTTTGTTTATGGTTTACGGGGAATCCCCCGATTGTATTGTACGACATTTTTATTTTGCTCTCTCAAGTTGGCAACTCTTTTCGGTTATGTTTTACGGGGAATCCCTCACTGCATTGTAACGTCATTTTTATTTTGTTTTGATGTCAGTATCCGTTAGTGTTTACGCAAAGCACTTTGCTGTAGTCAGTGACCTAGTTGTTAAAGTAAGGTTATACTGTAATGTCCTCAAAAGAGGGAGATTTGCATCATCAGCTGTTTTTGGCCTATAAAGGCTCTCATCCTGACTTGTCAGCGCAACTTTGCCAAAAAATGCCAACGAAATTTGGAAAACGGCTAAAGAAAAACTAAAAAATAAAGAAAAGTTTACAGAACATATAAATGATGTTATACAAGAGTTAAAGGTGAAGGCCACGAAGAAGAGAGTTTCCGTTTCTAATTGCATTGCCTAAATTTAAAGTAAACATGTTATTTTATTGAAACAGCTTTTTTTTAAACTAAATAGCTAAAATAGGAAAATGCATGAGAAGTAAGTACAATGGTGGATGAAGCCAAAAAATAACAGGGCCAAGTCAGGAAAACAGTATACTTAATTAAATGTTAGATTCTACTAATCTTAAGAAAAAAGTTTATTAGGACTTTGAGCCCATATATAATTTGAAATGTTTATTACATTGTGTAAGTATTTATTAAATAAATATATGAATAATTAAAATATGCATGTATTGCGAATTAGAAATCTATTGTTTTATTTATTAATTACTACCGCAAACACGATTAAAACAATAACAAAAGTAATTTAGCGGCTTTCCGGTAGTTTGGGCAACATAGTTGTGACATTTGGGTATAAATGGTCAGTTAGGTGTTACGTAACGTTTAAGGGGGGGAGGGGGGGTACAAGAAAACGTTACGGCGCGTTACGTGGGGGAGAGGGGGGGTCGAAAATCTTCAAAATTTGCGTTACGTAATACTTGAACGCTCCCCAAGTCCTAACTATAAAACTCTTGTTTTGTGGAAATCATTTGTGTTTCCTTTAAACCCAAGCTTTAAACCAGTGCTGTAAGCTGGTGTGGGCTGGGCTAGTAAAAATTCGCTGAGCGCTCCTTGGCTGAATAGGACAATTTATTGTAATGTAAGGCCAGCTTTGCACGATCACCGGTAGAAGGTGTTTTTATTAAGTACTCGTAACAGCCTATAATCATCCCACTGCAGAGAAAAGGAAACCCATCATTGAATTCAAGTTACCTCATCAATGATGTGGGTACTGGCATAATAAGCAAGGATGGTTGCTAAATGCTTAGTGATCACAAACCCGAGCAATGTTCGAATTTGTGATCACTAAGCCGAGATCTTGGCCCGGTATTAACCACTATACCAACGGGGCGTTTTTTATTAGATACTCTAGTCTGAATTGATCACAATGGACAATATTACGGATAATGATATTTTTTTTGTTAAATGATTTTTTAATTTTTGTCTGTCCTTGGGTTAGTTCCGTCTAATCCGACGAAGCATCCTGTAGCCACGTCACGTAAGTGCTTCAATTTTAGCCGCTTATTATATCGTAGTGATGAGACATTTTTTTTGTGAAAATACAAATTCCTTTTAGTAATATTTTTACAAAAAAAATATATTTATTGAAGAGTTTCCCATTAAGATCGCTGTCCAGTCAGCCTTAGCAGCGGACAGTAAGTTTGATTGATGTGCTGTATACCTCTATCGCCGCGGCCGGACCCGTCATATTTTTTATGATTTACGTTAATATAATTTTGGAGCATAATGCCTACTGATTTATTGGTCGGTACTCTCCTATCTCAGTTTACCAAAGGTACGGAAATTTGATATAAATTATTAGCTTTTTACGCCAAAATTATGATAACATACTAGTAGCTTTTTACCTGTGACTCTGCCTGCGTAAACTAGATTTAATAATCATGTTTCTTAGAAAAAACTTAGGGCTTATTTTTTCTATCTATACCGCATCATGCATTTCTATATGAGAATAGAATAGAAATAAATTTATTCAGTACCATGTACATAACAAAATTATACAAAACTTAAATACAATAACAACACTTAGAAAACATGTATCCACTCAACATATTATTATGACGAGGCCTAAAAGATGCCACGACGCTGGTCTTTCGTAATGTTTCTTGTTCAACCTTCCAAGTTTTTGTCAAAAATACCATCCATAAAAAGTGAGGAATAATAAAAGCGTAGATTTGGTATACATAACGTATCTATGCAAGTTCCTATTCACAATAACATAATGGCGAACCTGTCGGCGTTACCCATCGCGTTGAGCCTACGTATGTCGTATTAGGAATATTAGATAAACTGCGCCTGCAATGATGGCATCTGTCTCGACTGTCACATAGCTTATGTTCAAATTGGTGCCATGTGGAATCGGATTTAAAATAAATGTGGAATGGCATCGGCCATCAACTGCGGTTCGGAGAAACCTGATTAATTCAACTAATGTTGGCGCTTATGCCTGCAAAATAAACAAAGGGAATATTAAATGTAGTGCAAATGTAGCAGTAACTTCGGTACGGTACAGAAATGGCATTAAATTATCCTAGCTCGCACTGGGATTTACTCGTATCTACATCTACACTAAATAATAGGGGTTAAAGTATGAAATTGCCGATTATTTTCCCACTTTTTATTTTGTTTATAGCTCTTAAGTATAGTCATAGTATTGCGTAATTCTTTTTGTATTGTATCAAAAACTAAATAAAATAACTTTTGACTAAAAAAAAAAGCAGTACTAGTGCCTATTACCTCAAAGGAAGTCGTTGAAAAGACCCCTTACAATGTGTCAGCTGACCTTCTTGCTTCAATTAAGTATATTTGTATTATATACTTTGATTTTCATAAATTTAAATACTATAATGCGTAGCTTTATAACCATCTAACTTTCACCTTTAATTGCTTTGAAAACGGTTCAGGCGTTTTTAAAAAAACTAAAACATTTTTAGTATGGAAAAATGACTTTTCTCGATTTCGTCCATACAAAACGGCAATTTCATACTTTAACCCCTAATATTTTAAAGAGTGAAGATTTGTATTTTTGTGTGTGTGTATGTTTGTAATGAAAAAACTCAAAAACCACTGAACCAATTTTGATGAAATTTTGTACGATGGTCGATTAGACCTTGGAGAAGGCTAGCTAGAATATTTAACCGACTTTAAAAAAGGGGCATGATGTTATTTTATTTTAAAAAGACAGACAAAAATAACTACTTCACGCGGACGGCCAAAAGCTAGTTTTTTATAAATATAATTATTTAAAAAAAGACCGACAGTGATCGATTTTCTAGCGCTGCTTCTTACCAGCACTTGCCCGCTCTTGTCTCGATTAGTTCCGAAGTAGTAAGTAAGTAAGTAACAGCCTATAATCATTCCACTGCAGGGAAAAGGCCTCCATCATTGATTTCAAATTACCACAGCAATGATAGGTGTACTGGCATAATCACCACGCTTGCCAAATACGGGTTGGTGATCACAAACCCAAGCAACGTTCGGAAATTCTAAACTTTTTGTTGCCCGACCCGGGGATCGAACCTGGGACCCCGAGATCTTGGCCCGGTATTCAAACCACTAGACCAACGGGGCGTTTTTCAAATATGCCGCCGGAATTATGGACATTTTAAATAAAAAAGTTATGCTTGTTTTAAGTTACTAAATATTTATAGACAAATTCGCTGAGTTTGATTTCAATAAATGATGAACTACATAATTCGTGACCATAGCGTCTGACGAGGCGCCTAGGCGAGCAAAGGCGCTTCGTAATAGGTGGTCGCTGGATATCTATAATTAAATGCCGAACTATCGGGCCTTAATACTAATTCAATGATCAATAACAACACAAAATCTCATCTATCTAACCATAATCCGCAGTAAGTGCTAATTAAATCAATTAAAATCATTTGCATCAGTGCAGTTCACGCTACCGACGTATTTAAATTACAGGAATTAAGCTTTTATATGTGACTTTGTCCTCTCGGACTTTTGAAAATTACGAGTAGATTAAGAGTTAAACAAATTTTGTTAATTCGTTTACATTACAGATTGATACCTACACTTACGGATTTACAATGAATATACGCGATATAGAAACGGAACAGTTTAGACATACTTATTTGAAGACAAATTGTAACTCCACTGATTTGTGACTCCTGCATGAAATAATCTATACTAATCTATACTTATAATATTATAAAGCTGAAGAGTTTCTTTGTTTGTTTGTTTGTTTGAACGCGCTAATCTCCGGAAGTACTGGTTCGATTTGAAAAATTCTTTTTGTGTTGGATAGTCCATTTATTGAGGAAGGCTTTAGGCTATATAACATCACGCTGTGACTAATAGGAGCGAAGCATCAGTGAAAAATGTTGCAAAAATAATCGCGTTCATAATATCAGAAATTGACGTGGACGAAGTGGCGGGGAACAGCTAGTAATAATATAATATTTTTTAAGACATGACTCACTGGGCCACACAGAGCCATCTAGTCCTAAATTAAGCTACTCGTACTATTAAGTCGTATGGGGTACTAGACAACCGATAAACTTACTTATATACTTTTTTTTTGTAAATACATACTTATAATACATAGAAAACACCCAGACCAGTACAAACAGACATGTTCATGCACACAAATATATGTACTGTGCGGGGATCTAACCCGCGACCCATGGCTCAGAAGCAGCGTTTACTACCGCTGATCCAAATGGTCGTAATAAATAATAAGTTTGGATGTCATCATAAAGTCTTCTGATCCCAAAATGTGTAACTATTTATTGTGGTAATCAGAAACAACGAATGTACCACAAACACCCAGACCCGAGAAAATGTAGAATAACACTTTTTTTCTACATTGACCCGTCCGGGAATCGAACCTGGGACCTCAGAGCAATCGATACTTAGAACACCGGTGAGTACGATCGTTTCATAAATTCACCTGATCGGCAATCAAGGCTGCTCATAGTAATACAAAATAAATAAATAAATAAATTCTTGAAAATAAAAGCAATTTTAACTGTTTCAATTATTTCTTGTAAGTATGACGATGTGCGTTAAAAGTAAAATAAGCAGTTTCTTCGATAACAAATTCAAATGAATGTAAGATACTATACTATGAATTTAATGTATTAAAGTTTATACGATATTTTAGCAACTTTATTGCAATTACAATATAAGCATTTAAACTAGAAAAATTATGTCTCAGGCGGGACCCAAACCCGCATGTCCACGCATACCTGGCATAGGTACAGCAATAACAAAATGCCAGATAAATTCGCGACGACGTAGTGTCTCGGTGGCTTAATTGGTAAAGCGCCGCGCCCGGTATGTATGGAGATGCGGGTTGGAGTCCCGCCTGAGACATAATTTTTCAAGTTTAAATACTACTTAGTATTATATTATATTATTTAAAAAAATGTTATACAACTTATCTTCAACATTATTAAAACGGCTTACTCTAATTTTTTGCAGAAATTATGTTAGGTCAAAACCCACCCAGTAATGAACGACAGCCATTCGGAAATTTCCCGTTTACCCTCGAAAGCTGGTTTTCCAAGAGATTCCGTTAATGTTCTATGTTCTGACGGCAAAAACATTTTCGACATGAGGATTCCGAGACATGTCACGTTCGAGGGAAATTAGATTTTCGTCAAAAGTTACTACATACGTCATGTAGACATGTTTGTTCATTGATCTTGCTGTTTCGAAAATTGGTAGGCACGGACGAGCAAAACCGATGTGTCTACACCCAGCGGGATCCCATGTCTGGGAGACTTATAAGTGATGCAGAGAATTAGATCTGGATATGTTCTACTGAAATAAGCTGAAAACAGAATTTGTTCCGTACAATAAACGGAAATATAAGCTTCCCTTCTCCAGCCAGCGGGATATTTACCAAAACTACGTTTGATGAACTATATATTGGTATCAACTTTTAGACCTATATGTGTTCTGTTCATTAAAAAAAATTATATTTCTAATGTCCTTAATTCAGTCACAATCAAGCTGCAAAGAAACCTCCAGTCAGCGGACTTTTTCTCCTAAGGACGCTTTATTGCAACTTATACATTAAATTAATAAACTTTAAACTATAACGACATATTTAACTTAAATTATCTATTTGTACATGGCATTTGTACGTATTGGCAGGTATGTGTTGTCTGTTTATTTGGAAGCAACATATCTATTCTAATTTTCATGAAAGAGTCATGGTCACTCAACAATTCTCAACAAACAACATAGTTGTTCGCTTGATCATGGTGCTTACTTATATAAATTTTGATTAAATCATTTTTGCATGCCACTATGATGACGAAACACTTGAATTTGTTATTACTACTACAACTTTACGTGCAGTGCCAACCTATTATGTTTTGACGCAAATAAATAATTATATTCAAACCTTCAAAATAAGCTATAAATAAAAACCCTACATAAATCGTAAAATCAACAAGTCTTTGAAGAGACGAATTTGTGTGAATCGTAAAGCTATGTTGGTTATCCAGTACTCTCACAAACTTTGTTCGTTAGTCTCATGAAGATCAACTGATCTCAAGATCAGTGACCTCTATTTAAGCGACTATTAAAGCCGTCTCAATTATGTACGAGCGATTACTCCGGCCTACGTTTAGATCTAATGCTAGGTAATAAAGACCAGAATGGATTAGCAGTAAGTAAGCTGCGCCTATTGTGTATGGTTGACAAGAAAATCGTGGTTTACACGGTTCAGTTCAAAACTAAAGTATTTAATTTTTTTGTATTTTACAATTATTGTTTGGTAAAAGTCATTAAAATCCTAACAGCACTTGTCAATTAATAAGTTCTAAAATACAGTTTTAACAGTACTATTCTCGCCTTTCTCCGTATTAATATCTCTAAACTACGCCGTGATAAGTGCCCTTTCGTTAAGAAGTTTTCTAGCTTGGATAACAACTAACTTTTTGTTCTTGTATCTCTTATTTTTGCTTGCTGTGGCCCACGATTTCGCATACGTAGAATTTTGAAAATATGAACTATTCCATGAGATTCTTATATTTTTCGGAGATAAAAAGTAGCCTAAATCCTATTCCAGCCAATAATCCATCTCCGTTCCAAACTTAATTCTGTTTTAAATTAAATATCCAACCAAACTTTCGCATTTATAATATTAATAAATGCAGAAGTAGGATTATTATTGTTATTATTAAAGATGGGCCGAGTACTCGGCTTATACTCGGTACTCGGCATACTCGGCGGGTATTTTGATACTCGTACTCGTCCGAATAACTCGGTTTTGATGCCGAGTATACTCGGTTTAAGGAAAGCAATTAATTTAGATAGATAGGTATAATTAAAACAATCGGTTCAGTAGTTTAGGCGTACTCAAAGCGTAACAAACAGACAGACAGTTACTTTTACATTTATTATATTAGTTAGAATTTTATATTTAATAGTTTCTCTAATGAAAGAGGTAAAGCAGATTTTTACAAATGTACCAAAACTTTCCCACCTAAAAAACCGATACACGTGCCGTTTCTAAGCATTTTTTTCTATTTCAATCATTTAATATTGAGGCCTCGTTCCTGTATTTGATGTTAAAGTTTCTTGTAGTAGGAATGTGGCTTTTGTATCTATTGTGTTAAAGTTATTTTTCCTATCTATGTTGCTAGGTAGTTATTGTCGAAGGGATCACACGTTGCCTGAATACGTTAGCCGGAAAAGATGTCTTCCGAACGAGTCGTCTCATTTTGTGGTGTGTTGGCGACACCTGACACAACACCTTTTAATAATGTTTTTAAAGTATTAATCCTATTAATATTAAATAAATAAATAAATAATAAATATTTTAGACATGCCTCACTGGGCCACACAGAGCCATCTAGTCCCAAATTAAGCTACTATTAAGTACCCTGTCGTATGGGGTACTAGACAACCGATAAACTTAATTATATACTTTTTTTTTGTAAATACATACTTATAATACATAGAAAACAGCCAGACCAGTAAAAAACAGACATGTTCATGCACACAAATATTTATACTGTGCGGGGATCGAACCCGCGACCCATGGCTCAGAAGCAGCGTTTACTACCGCTGATCCAAATGGTATGTATGTTTGTTACTCGTTCACGCTAAAACGATCCAACGGATCTGAATGAAATCGGGCACGCTGTTAGTTTATTGGCTGGAATAACATAGATATAGGCTACTTTTCATCCCGGGAAAAGGTACGGTTCCCGTGGGATCAATATATTATAAAGAAATTCAAAATTCCACGCGTACAAAGTCGCGGGCAACAGCTAGTATAGTATATAAAAAAAACTGATACACAATCAAAGACAAAAAAGTGTCCTAACTAAATGTACACTCACTTGACATAAAGGCACACTTTTAGTACAACCTATATGAATCGAAGAGGTACGACATGACACAAACATCCATACTATTGCATGTCCACATAATTTGACCGGGTTATAAAGTTGACACTGGCATAAAATAACGCCATTCATTCAATCAAGGACTGTTTTGGGGTGTCAATTTTTTATCTGACTGTGTATCTACTTCCTATTGTATGCCGATGTGTTAAGGTCAAGATTTTAATGTTTTTCACATCTAAAAGAATCGGAGATCGTAGTTACGATTTAAGATTAATTCTATGGCAAACAAATGAAAAATAAAGTAAATAAAGTAGCAGCCTTTAACTATTCCACTGCAGAGCTCTCCATCGTTCATCATCAGCCTATCACAGTCCACTGATGGACATAGGCCTCTCCAATTGCACGCCACTTAGGTTGATCCTCGGCTTCTCGCATCCAGCTTCTGCCAGCCACTTTGCGCAAATCATCACTCCACCTGGCCTGAGGGCGTCCTACACTACGTTTGCCGAGACGCGGTCTCCACTCAAGAACTCGTTTACCCCATCGGTTGTCGGTTCTGCGGCTAATACGGCCAGCCCACTGCCACTTCAGCTTGCTAATCCGGTGGGCTATGTCGGTAACTTTAGTTCTCTGCTGGATCACCCCATTTCTGATTTCATCCCTAAGAGAAACTCCGAGCATAGCTCTTTCCATAGCCCGCTGAGCGACTTGAATTCACGAATACCTCGTCGAGGTCATAATGTAATTACTTTTACCATCTTTTGTACCTAAATGTTTGTTGCCCTTCTAATTATGTTATGAGTGAATAAATGAATATGAATTCAAGTTATCACAGCTGAATGGTTGCAGGTGTGATCACCACGCTTGCAAATGTGGGTTGATCGTCACAAACCCGAGCAACAACCGAAAATTCGATATGCTCGACCTGCGGATCGTCCCACGAGCCTGGTACTTAAACCACTAGATCTTTAACAAATGACGAAACATAAATCGTTATGAGATATTATCGCACATCCATCTAAATAATCTTCGCACGTGTACCGTCTTCATAGAAGGACCAATCGCTACGTTTGGTTACCAGGATGGCGACCACATTTTGGTCAGTAAAAAACCTTTATGTGCAATCATCCAACTGCAGGACGAAGGCCTCCATTATTGAATTCAAGTTACCGTAACAATGATGGGCAAAGGATTAATGAAGAGAGAAATAGTTTATAATTAAATATGTTTATCATAGTTGTAATCTGTAGCTAGTGGTAGAACTCTAAAGGATTGTTTAACACTCAATTAGACAGAGATTTAGCTGTTGATACGAAATACAATGTACCTTCGTTGTAAAACCGCTTCAAACTTGGGTCCACTTTGAAAAGCTTAATGAACATCTTGAAGCTAAATTAGAGTATTACCTATGGAAAGGACGTGTCAAAAGAGTAAGAGCCGAAATAAACCTTATTTCAACCAATAGAGTGCTCCCCTTTTGTAAAGATACGTAACGTAGTTGGATAACGATGGCGGTGGTTCTCAAACTATTTTATACTGATTTAAACTTTATCACCACAGTTAATTGATTCGGGGTTTTTACCATGTTCTCTGTTTTTCATGCAATCATGGGTACAGGAAAAATCACTACGCATGCCAAATGTGTAATGTGTTTAATGTTTGAAAATTCAAAACTATTTTTCCCGACCCAGAAATCGAACTCAGGACCCCGAGATCTCAGCCCGAAAGACCATCATCTATAATTTACTAGTTTTTCTTCTTTCAACATAATAAATAATAATAATAATATTTAAGACATGCCTCACTGGGCCACACAGAGCCATCTAGTCCCAAATTTAGCTAACATTAAGTACCTTGTCGTATGGGGTACTAGACAACCGATAAACTTACTTATATACTTTTTTTTTGTAAATACATACTAATAATACATAGAAAACACCCAGACCAGTACAAACAGACATGTTCATGCACACAAATATTTGTACTGTGCGGGGATCGAACCCGCGACCCATAGCTCAGAAGCAGCGTTTACTACCGCTGATCTAAATGGTCGTCTTGTTAACATGTTTGTTAGGACAATAAAATAATGCTACGAACCGCAGAACTTACTTGCGGCGTACTTAAAAATTACAGCTTATCATGGCTGGGCATAGGCCTCCCTCTTCACAGCCAAGTAATACAAAATACAACAGAATTCCTTTACAATTGGACTTTATAATAATAAATTAAGATAGGTTCTTAATTGCCACGTACTTACAAACAATGTTTGAGAATCGCAAATGAATATATTCACTTATTATGATTACATGATGCAACATGCGATGAAAGAAATGCTATGCCGTTAGTCACTTCTTATTCTTGTAAGCGAATGATTATATCATTGTTGTAAGTGTACACTTAACTATGTCGTACATGTATGCTAGTGTTTATTCTATACTTCGAAGGAAATTTATTACTATTTATCAGTAACATAAGGTTCTTTTTGTGTTAAGAAAACTTTATTGATACTTAAACTAATTAAAGTTTAGTTCCTCCGAGATCATGGCGCTTGCAATAATGCCGAAATATAAAAAAAAATAGAAATATGCGCTCACTGATATTATTATAGGTAATATATTTTTTGTTGTGTTATTATGTACGTAAAGTTAGTATAAATAACACGAGATTTAACCTAATCCTAATAAGGTTTGCTTTGAGTTTCGTAGCCGTACAATGTCGTAGCTACGAAATTTCGTAGTCTCTTCTCGTAGTATATTATGTAGCTTATCGTTAATTGCGTGTCTTTGAGTGTAACCCCTACAATCATTGAATCTAATTTGTATTACGGGTAGGTTTCTAGTCTTTGACCGGAACGTGTTGGTAGTAATGATCTATGGAACTAAATCGTAGTCGGTTTATATGGGTCTCATAAGAAGGCTTAAGGTCGCACAGCATGCAATGGAGAGAGCAATGCTTGGTATTTCTCTGCGTGATAGAATCAGAAATGAGGAAAGTCGGGAAATTTACGGAAAGCGAGCTCGCTCTCTCTTTTAGTTGATTGATGATCGCGCAGCGCGCCTTTAAATGTCAGTTGGATATACTTTTTTAGCATCCCACTCTTGATATAAAGAAAGATATTGAAAGTTATGCGCTCAGATTTTTGATCATAGCTGCGTAGTGTATGGCCGGCTTAATTTCTAGATAATAAGCAATATGCTTATGTCGAGCGGCCGCCTAATGATGCGGGGTTAACGATCCACTGCGTGGCAGCAGCATGAGCTGTAGACCGGAACAAACTATACAACTACTAGCTATTGCCTGCGACTTCGTACGTTTGAATTTTAAAGTATCCCTCAGGATAAAAATAAAAAGACGTGTGGCACTCGGAGACTGCCGCGGTAAAGCTATTGCATAGCATTTTTTATCAACTTATGCAATTATAAAACTAAAAAGTATCACCGCTGTGCCGGTCGGAGTGGGAGGTGTTAGGTTATTTTCATTACGGAATTTCTGGATTCGGTCTCCACGCTCAAGGCCTGCGATAGAAGCTGTGCAATAGCTTAATTTCATAATTTTATGTATTTTCTAATTTTGACTTTTGTAATTAAATTTTTCTGTTATTTTGGCAGATATGGTTACCATAGGCAACCATACTGTCAAAATCCTTATTTTCTTCTAAATTCTTTTAAATTTCGGAAATTCAAAATTGTTCGATCGTGCCTCGCCCCAAGTTTTAGGTTAGGTTATTTTCGTTACGGAATTTCTGGATTCGGTCTCCACGCTCAAGGCCCGCGATAGAAGCTATGCAATAGCTTAATAATCTATGTGCTACTCCAGGTTACAGTCTAGTCGCATGCAAAATTTTAGCTAAAAACGATTATGTTTTGGCGTGATCGACATACAAACATTCATCTAAACTTTCGCTTATATATTAGTAAGAATGTAGACTGTACAAGTACGAACATTATTTCAGTTATTCTCTGTTTTTATTTGAGTCTAATTGACGAATCGCGCGAAAAGTTATTCCAATTGTACATGTTACCTGTATTCAAAACCTTTCTAACTTGTTGACCATTATTAAAAGTGCTCAATGAATATTTTGGTCCTTAGCTTCTTTATTATGTAAATAAAAGGAAAATGTTTCTAGACTTTATTGTATTTTTTGATCATTCTTTGATTATATTTTAGCATTACTACATTGCACAAGCATCAATTATGAATTGAGAGGAAACGCTGTCAAATCAAACTTAAGTGACGTGCTGAATATCTGTACTCCTTCATTATTTATCCTCCAATACCTCGTGTCATTGTATATTCACAAGTCAGTACAACGAGAAAAGTTTTCGTAACGCTCACACATGTCGTGCGAATACGACATAACTCAAACTATTGCAAGACATGCCCATGTTATGTAATATCTGTGGAGCACAATTGGCGGGGTAACGTGACACAAATCAGTCCGTGACTGCGGCGGCTTGCAGGGCTGACAAATTGACAATACAGATAATTTAGGGAAAATAGTTTTTCTCTGAGAGTACACAAATATTTCAGCTTCAGTCCTTGAGAAAAAATCTTATGACTGGAAAGAAAATATTTCTGACTAACTTTGAAAACCCCTTTTACGTTACATTTGATGAAGTAACACAATACAATCCATCTGAGATACATTATTGCTTCTTGTTATAACAGATAAATATAGAATTTAGAATCAGTAACATATTTCGCAATATATTTGAATTTATTAATTAGTTGATACAAGCAATGTAAGAAGAAAAGTGTAATTTGCTCTTGAAAACCTACAAGTAACGGCTTGTAATCATCCCACTGCAGAGCAAAGGCCTCCATCATTGAATGCAAGTTACCAAGCAGGCGTATCATTACGCTTGCCGAATGCTAGTGGGAGATCAGTGATCACAAACACAGCACCTGATTAAAGATGAAAAGACGAATTTGCCTTAAACTTAAATGAAAAGCCACATTTATTTATTTATTTTTGTGTAAGTTCAGAAATATTTTATGTTTAGATGTTTTTTTTTTCAATAATTAAAAGGGGTATAAATATGTAGCAGCATCGTGTAGACTTGATAAAACTCCAAATAGTTATAACGCTCTTTGTTTCCCTTCTGAACTGAACACTGGATTATTATTATTAGCAAGACATAACTTTCATACTGCTAAAGTGGTGACCTCCTCCGAACACAATTCAAGATGTCTACTGAAGAGAATCAGCAACCGCAAGCTCTACCAGCATCTCCAGAAGTCTCCGGCATAGCTCTGTCAATGCGTGTACCACCTTTTTGGCGCGATCGACCTAGGCTATGGTTCATCGCATTCGAAGCTGCAACCAACGACCTCAAGAAAAGTGAAGCCCAGCGCGCTCAGATGGTCATAGCCCAACTAGAAAAAGAAGATATCGAACAGATATGCGACCTTCTCTACGACCCGCCTACCGACCATCAGTACACCGTCCTCAAAGAACGACTGATCTCCGTATATGAAGAGTCTGACGGCAAACAACTTCAAAAGCTTCTTTCAGACATGGAACTCGGTGACCAGAAGCCCAGCCAGCTACTACGTCGCATGCGAACGCTTGCCCGTAACAAACTACCTGACAATACACTCCGATTGATGTGGATGAATTTACTTCCTCCTCACGTGCGCTCCGTACTCGTCGTCAGCGATACGATTCGAAAAGAAACAGCACTCGACGAACTTGCTAAACTCGCCGACAAGATGTTAGAACAACATTACCAAATATCAGCCGTTTCTACCACCTCAACATCGTCACAACAGCAAGACCAACCGAACGACTTAAAAGACTTAATCGAAGAAGTACGAAAACTAAATTTGGAAGTCAGCGAGCTCAAGCAACACCAAAATCAAAATTCAGCACCCCAGCGAGCATGTTATCACTATCCGCGGCAACAATCTCGCGCTCGAACGCACAAGCACATGTCGCCGTCCCGCTCGCACTACGGGAACTCCCGATCTCGCTCTTTCACTCCGTCGCCGTATTGCTTTTATCATCGTCGCTTCGGGAAAATGCAAGACGTTGTACATCACCATGCAGTTTCATCGACGATAACAAGACGGAAAACTAAATCAAACGTTGGCTGAGGCGGATGCCAACGTTGGGAGCAAGTCTTACCGCCTATTTGTCACAGACAAAAATACAAGATTGGCGTTTTTGGTTGACACCGGTGCGAACATCTCGGTTATACCAAAACGTAAAGGCGCGTATCAGAAACCACTACCGTTCAATCTGTACGCCGCAAACAACACTATTATTCCGACTTATGGCGAGAAGACACTCGAACTAGATCTCAACCTCAGAAGACCGTACAAATGGACTTTCATATTAGCCGCCGTAAGCAAACCAATAATTGGTGCCGATTTTCTCAAACCTCACAATTTATTGGTCGATTTAAAGAATCAACGTCTCATCGACGACACTACGAAGCTCGGTACCAACGCAACGGGACGCTACACCACCATGCCAACAGTCCGAAGCATTGACGTACGACAGTCTTACCACGACATACTTTCTGAATATCCGGGTATAACACGCCTCTCATCGATGAAACTCAACCCCAATCACAACGTCGAACATTTCATCGAAACAACCGGCCCACCGCTACACTGTCGTGCCCGCCCGATACCGCCACATCGCTACAACCTTGTGAAGAAAGAATTCGAAAATATGATTAACCAAGGCCTCTGTAGACCTAGCAAGAGTCCTTGGTCAAGTCCACTACACATTGTGCCCAAGAAGAACGGCGATCTACGTGTCTGCGGTGACTACAGACGACTCAACAATATCACGAAACCCGACCGCTACCCGATACCAAGAGTCAAGGACTTTACATATCAACTATCTGGCAAGCAGGTGTTCTCAACCATCGACCTGAACAGAGCTTACCAACAGGTGCCTGTTCACGAAAACGACATAGAGAAAACTGCCATCATAACACCGTTCGGCTTATTCGAATTCCCTCGAATCTGCCCAGGACTCAAGAATGCAGGTCAAACATTTCAACGCTTTATTCATGAAGTACTTCGTGACCTCGATTTCGTCTATCCTTTCGTCGACGATCTACTCCTAGGCTCGAATAGCCTACTCGAGCACCGACAACACCTACGCATCGTATTACAACGACTAGAAGAATACGGCATTACTATAAACCCGGCAAAATGCGTTTTCGGTCAGCCGCAAGTAACTTTCCTCGGCTACACAGTCACTAAAGAAGGCATCAAACCACCGCAAGACAAAGTAAAAATCATCACTGAATACCCGAAACCGAAAAACATAGAACAACTTCGACGTTTTCTCGGTATGATCAATTATTACCGAGAAAACATTCCGAACGCAGCAAGTATTCAGGCGCCACTTCACTCGTACCTTCATAAAACTAAGAAAAATGACAAGACTGAAATTCAATGGAACGAAAATTCATCTCAAGCTTTCGAAGATTGCAAGAAATGCATTAAAGACGCAACCTATCTCGCTCACCCACATGCCTCGGTCCCTCTCGCACTAATGTGCGACGCATCGAACACAGCCGCGGGAGCCGTTCTTCAACAGCTTGTCAACGAGAAATGGCAACCTCTCGGATACTTTTCGAAGAAGTTTACAACCGCACAACAAAAGTATTCTACATTCGACAGAGAGCTACAAGCAATCTACTTAGCAATCAAACACTTCAGAAAAATAATCGAAGGCAGAGAAACAATTATTTTCACGGACCACAAACCGTTAAAAAGATTTCGTCTGATAACGAAACTCCACGTCGTACAAGACAATTGTTATTTATCAGCGAGTTTACATGTGACATTCGACACATCAGCGGCCAACATAACGTCGTAGCAGATGCACTATCGCGTCTCGACGCCATCACCTGTCCCACCACGATCGACTACGACGCACTCGCTCAAGCACAAGAAAAAGATTAATACATAAAGGAACTATTAAATCGACCGAATATTCGTCTTATCAAAATATCGCTGCCTACTACTACGAAACCTCTATATTGCGAAACGTCATCACAAACCGCTCGTCCATACCTCACCGAAGAATTTCGTCAAACCGCATTTCATGCGATTCACGACCTTAGCCACCCTGGTATAAGAACTACACGAAAACTCATACAGAAGAGATACTTTTGGCCTTCTATGAACACCGACGTCAAGAAATGGGTGCAAACATGTACAGGATGTCAACGCGCGAAAATTCAACGCCACACTACAAGCCCACTCGCATCGTTTCCTTCATCACAACGTTTCGAGCACGTCCACGTCGACATCGTAGGCCCACTACAAACATCACCGCAGGGCCACAGATATGTTATAACAATGATCGACCGTGCTACGCGTTGGCCCGAAGCTCACCCTGTATGCGAAGTTACAGCCGAAATAGTCGCCAAAACTATCTACGAACAATGGATATCAAGATTCGGTTGCCCAGCACAGATAACGACAGACCAAGGTCGACAATTTGAAAGTCATCTGTTTGTCGCCCTTACAAAGCTATTGGGTATTAAGAAAATTCACACAACTGCGTACCATCCCCAAAGCAATGGAATTGTTGAACGCTGGCATCGCTGTTTGAAAACCGCACTGCGAGCACGCCTTTACAACAACAGCTGGATCGACGAATTACCAACCATCTTACTGGGACTACGTGCAGCAGTTAAGACCGACGTCGGAGTGAGCGCCTCAGAGCTCACATACGGGCATACCCTACGACTGCCCGGCGATTTTTTCTTTCCTTCAAGTTCGAATGACGTCATGGGTTACAGTTACGTAGAAAAACTCCGAAGCATTATAAACAAACTACGACCAATGCCAACTCACTCACACGGAAACACACGCACATTATTTATTCATCCAGACCTGCAGTCGTGTGAACAAGTCTTTGTACGAGTTGACGCCGTAAAGAAGCCACTGCAACCACCCTACGACGGCCCCTACACAGTACTACGAAGAGGCGAAAAAACATTCACGCTACGACTACCTGGAAGAGAAGCGACTGTATCCATAGACCGACTGAAGCCGGCCTTCTCAATAAACATCGCCGACGCAGCCACCGCCCCCGCTGCCGCCGCTCCTGCTGGTGGTGCGGCCTCCCATGCTGTTGCTGAGCCCGCTCTGACTAGCGCCGCTCGCGCCCCTGCTTCGGCTAGCGTCGCACCCGCCCCAGTCGCGGCCGCCGCCACAACCCCCTCTACTGCCACTGTCGCCAAGGACTTTCGCAGTGCAATGAAGACGACACGTTCTGGCCGATGTATTAAGCTGCCGGTACGCTTCGCTAGAGAGGGAGTACTGTAGCAGCATCGTGTAGACTTGATAAAACTCCAAATAGTTATAACGCTCTTTGTTTCCCTTCTGAACTGAACACTGGATTATTATTATTAGCAAGACATAACTTTCATACTGCTAAAAATATATAATTTTATGTACTTTTTATCTCAGTCGAAAATTATCGGTATGGTTTTAGATACATAAGGAAAAAGGCGGATATAGCCAAATGCGCCTATTCTTCTTAGGAATACAATGCCCGAATAAACTTTAAAGGGCGCACCTGGCTATTTGCGTCTATTCAATTAAGGACTTAGTATTTTGCCACCTTTTTTTACCAAAATAAAAGGTTTTTTTTAAATGTTTTTAATTATATAATTAAAAGAAATATATATAAATGGAAATCAAAGAACAATATCGTTGCTAATATTCAAAATTTTCAACATGTAATTATTTTCCTTTACTTAGGAACAGCAGACTATTTTCCATTTCATTTATTCGAACAATGTTCAGAAATTCGAAACTCTTCCTGCCTGGCCCGGGGATCAGGACCTCGAGGTCTTGGTCCGGTACTAAACATAGACCAACAAGGCGTCTGAAAAGCTATAAATAGTAAAAACAACAATGATCATACTATACCTTATGATATATTTATGTTTTTGCTTTATGCAAATCTTCTGCAAACACATGTGTATCTTAAGCATACTTCTTGTAAAATTTTAAGTTAAAATCAGTCATCTGCCATCCCTATAACATTGTGATGCGCGTCAGGCGTACCCACATGTCGTGCTAGGCACCGGGAGGTCGATAGAGTGATACGATCTTTAATTCAGTCAACTTACAAAGCTAAAACTGATATGGTATATTCGTGTCGAGATATTTAAGGACTTGCTTGGATTGGTTTTATGTAAAACTAAGAAGGAAGTAAAGATAACCGACATCGCTCAAAGCATTGCGGAGCTGAAGTGGCAGTAGGCGGCACACATAGTAAGAATAACCGATGGCCGTTGGGGCGGAAAGGTTCTGGAATAGCGACCGCGCACCTCACTAGTTGAACCGGCGTGTAAAAGCGCCTCCTGGGGCCTATTTGCAGAAATAAAACTGATTTTAACTGATTTTTAACTGACGATGTGGTAAAGGTCGGGAAAAGCCGATAGATGCGAGTGGCGTGGGACCGATCGCTGTGGAGAGATACCCTATCTCTCCTATATAGTTTGACATCTGTAATTATAATTTATTGACATTTTGTAAAATTGTACTGACTACTGCGCTGACACTATTTTATTTTATTTGTAATTGAAATTTTGAATGTTTAATCAAGATAATTTAAAATTATAATATGTATAATCACGAATACCTCGTTGAGGTCATAATATAATTTAATTACATCTTCATGCCTTTATTGTCTGCAAAATTATATTATGTAGTGAATAAATAAATATGAAATATGTCTAGCTGTGGGCTTCGTTTGGATAAGGTGATAGTGGTAATGACGAAATGTAGGGTAGATATACTTAGCGACACCTTAGGTCACCCTTGTTCAGCTGCTTATGCCGTGCAGAACATAGGTAAGACTATTGAAGTTGAAACGGCAGATATATGTATATAGTATTTCAGCAACTTTCACAGTATTATGTCATATGCATAGTTGTTATGGGACACTGCCGCTAATATTGGATCTATTTGCGTATTGCAAAAGCGGGCAGTATGGGCTATTTACGTCTTAAGACGTCGTTGAGAGGGCTGTTCAAAGAAATTAATATTCTTACAGTTTCATATTAATAGACGAATTGACGAGAAATAGAAAAGCTATACTCCTCGTGTCGTAAGAAGCGACTAAAAGAGTACTGGACATGAACAAATTTTTAACTAGTAAAGAAGAGGAGACGTGGACTCACTCATGGATTCCTAGATTAACATCATACTCGTACATGTAACAGACACACACACACCTACGCCAAATTACAGCCTTCAATACTCACAGCCTGTAAGATTAACCGCGGACGGATAGACAGACAAACAGGACACGGCAAAACTATAAGGGTCTTAGTCTTGACAACAGAATTCTAAAATTCTACATTTGGGAATCGAAGGGTAAAAAAGTCTACGTATCAAAAGACAAAATATTTGAAATTTTCAATGTAAATATTTTTTGATCACGACGAAATGGTAACAAAATAATGTCGTGTTATTCAATTAAGACCCTCGCTTTCTTTTACGCTGCCAATTTGGTGTAATGTTTCAATGGAAAAGTCGACACCTTTTGATGGAAAAGCTGGCAATTTCGTCCTTTAGGTAACACTAGACATTTCTCTTGACTCCACTTGGATGATAGTTAGTCGTAGGAAGGCAAGAAGACGTGGTCCTCATGAACCATAAGAATAAACTAAACTCCTAATAGTTTCTTAATTGGTCTGACGCCTTTGTCTAGTGGTTTAAGTATGCCACGATCTCGGGGTCCCGGGTTCGATCGCCGGGTCGGAGGGACAAGAGTTCCGAACATTGCTCGGGTTTGTGATCAATCCGTATTTGGCAAGGCGTGGTGGTTATGGCTGTACCCCATGTTGGAGACATTTAATCTGCAGTGGGATTATTATAGGCCTTTACTTTATGACTGTTATATTTTAATCTGCCTATTTGACCGGTTTGACATTATTATGACATTTATGGTACACTAAACATAAATGGTACTGCATAAAAGTATTCCATAATTTCTCAATTGACGAGTTGCATATTCTATACCAGTGTTTGTTAATAAATTGATGCCTGAACACAGCTAAAACCAAACCCCGACACAGTGCGACCACCAAACTTCCTCTCATAATTTTGATTGTGATCACCGAATTGATTAATTTCCGAAAAACTTCCGGCAGTCGATTCCCCGAGCCGGGCAAAGTTGGCGAATTAATAATTTCGTAAACTCCCAACGAATATTTGTGCGAGTTAGAATATATAAAATAAAGTTTAAGAACAAGTATGTTGATGTTAAAGTATCATTTGTTAATACTTTACGTATTAAATTAATTAAACCTGTTTAAGAAAAATTGAGAAAGAGATTAAGATGTTCGTAATTTTCTTTACGTACGAGTAATATCTACATAAAATGCCGTGTGGTACCAGCATAAAAATTGAATGGCACAACTACATCTTTGCCTTCGGGTATTTTGAGAGGTTAAGAATACCGCCAAAAAGAGACGGGCAGCAGCTTTATTTTTCCACCATTGGCCGCACTTCTATTGCCAGCCAGCTTTTTACGTGGCCATTATGGAAGATCCTTTCTTTGCGAAGTTTTATGTTCATGAAAATGTGGAGCTGGTGATAGCTGATCACTAACGTATTTAGATATTATTAATACCGTGTAATTCTCATGCAAATTTGCAACTTTATATCAACACTTTATAAGAATTAGTTAAATATTGTTTTTTGGGAATAGAAAATTATTGATTTTTTTACTTCTTCAGAAAATGAAACTCAAGTTGAATCCGTAAAAATATCTTTTATTTCAAGATAAACAGCCTAAATTTATTTATAAGTCTATATTATACGCATTTTTTTTTCAAACGTCAGGCAAATAAAATAAGGTATGTTCGCGTTAAATCCCGTTACACCTTAAATATATTACACGCAATCCACAGTTTTATTTCGTTTACAATGAAAACAATTTTTTCCAATCCATACACTTTCACCAAAATGTAATTACCAGTAGTTTATACCAGTTATTTCAGCGGGAGGTCAGAGACCTCTGCCCTCGGGATGAACAAAGCCATTTAGTATATTACGATCAGCTGGAGTTTATTGATTAAGTTTGTATAAGCTAGTATTCTGATTTGAATTTAGATAAGCGATGTACCGAAGGGTTACTTAGTTACTAGCCGTAAACCACAAGATGACATTTTGATTGGGTTAGTTTTGAACTAAGTATAGGCATAGGGAAAGATTTCTTTCCCTATGGTATAGGTCAGTGTTTCTTTAGCGCTTTCCTCTGAAGGGCATTTAATTTATTGTTGACTAAGCAAACTCTTATGAAAGTGTCCTAAGTGGTAATTGTCTTACGTTGAACAAAATAGTTCTTTATATAAGTTCTTTTTTCCTCTGATCCGAATGGACCCATTTCAAAAGACACATTGGGCCATTCGCACCACTGAAACACTTGCGGTCCGAAACGACCCATTCAAAAAGGGCTTTTGAGCGATTCATTCCACGGTCCGAAACACTCGTGGTCCGAAACGCCCCAATACCAGGCGGGCCAACGATTTCGTGAAGGTCGTTGGAGCCGCTGGATGCGGGTACCATGAAACTATTTGCTTTGGAGATCTTTAGGGAAGGCTTATGTTCAGCAGTAAGCGTCGTTTGGCGGATGATATTCATGGTGTTGCAGCTATTAAATACGGTCTACGTATATTTATTTATACAACAAAATACTATGCGCAAAGTGGGTATATTGTATTTCTAAATGTCTAAGAGAATGTCCATAATTTACTATGCACATTTGGGAGGAAGGCTTTCGTCACAAATTTCTTATCGGTTTTCTTTTACTAAATACATTGCAATATAATAACTAACAAAAGAATAGTCCAGTGTCCAACCTGCGAATTGGAAACAACAGAAATACTAAACAACTGTAAAAAAACCATCGACTGTATTGCCGGAACAACCGTAGGAAAAACTGCCTAAATACCGCTACTAAAGCTACTAGGTATGGGAAATCTATATTGTTAAGTTATCGATATTTCAATTGATGCGTACCTATGTTTTAATGATAGGCCAATAGCAGATAAAGCAAAAAGCTATTATTATCACGTATCTCCCAATACATAAAAATAGGTCAATAATAAACAGTGTTACACCCGGCAGACTGGGCTGCAGTGCACTTAAGATCAAACTATGGGCCACGTCACCCCTACTCCACTAAGTTTCTTTTTTCTAGCCAAAGGTTGTCTGGTAGAGATTGCTCTTAGCAATAAGACAACCTCATTATACAGATGTGTCATAGTGTAATTTATGTTACCTTTGAATTGAACAACAAAAGTATTAACTCTCTATCTCTCTCCCTCACGTAATTCCTAATGTTACATTTGCGTTTTAGTTAATTTTGTTGTAGTTTATAATTTAGAGTAGGTTTAACAGAAATTTGCTCTGTGTACTCTGGACACCAGACTATTTTTAAAGGATATGTAAACGAAAAAAAGAAGAATAAACTGAGGCCAGTCCAGCAGCAGGCATTTTTTAGCTGCAATAATGATAATAGAATTTTGAACAAACCAATAGCAAATGGCAATTAAGTTTCCGTTGATGTCTTAGTGACATTGATAATTTAACAACGTCAATTAAATAATTGCGTTGCAATAGTACTTATCTTTATGTTAGAGTTACAAATTACCGTCGTGGACATTGACAAGTAGGTTACCTGTTCAAATATAAGTTGCTTTACAATACGCAAATATAGAAACACTTCATGATGACGCATTTAATTTTTTGGCACAAATCCGAAGTCCGATAGAAGAAGCTTAAACAGTAACTTTAAAGAAAATGTATGACTTCATTGTTTTCACAACGATAATTATGTTGCGGGTGAGAGCTTTTATTGACTGATCACTATCGACATCGATGTTTTGCCGATAGCTTACGAACAACCTTAGACTTTACTGAAATAAATAGCACTTTGGCGAGTTCCTAGAACAATGGAGTCTGTGAAATCTCTTAAACCTATCGCGGCAACTAAATTCCGAAGGGATTTTTATTGCACAGAACACAACAATGCAGTGAAATGTTTCATGAAAAGTATTCGAGTTACATTTTAAAGTGTTTCAGCTTTATAACTGTTTTGTTGCTGACAAGTAAAAACGGGTTTAAACGGGTTCCGGAGGTACTGTAGGCGTGCCAATATTTTATCATTCTACTGTTTCGGGACTGTATCAGGCTAGTGCCGAAAAGTAGCGTAAGAAACTCGGTGACTACTTATCAGCCACATCCACAGCCTCTTTACGTAGGCTGAGTGTGCCTAGTTTGATTTTTATTTGTAGGTCGTGAATTTGGATATCCCAGCATCGTCTTGCATGTAGGTACTATGCTTGCTCACTCTGTGTTTGGGGCAGATAGTGTAGTAGGTACCTAGGCCGGCGTTAACGAGCGGCAATTATCAGCAAAATTATTAGCAAGTAATAAATATATATATATCAACATTACATAAATTGTTTTAAAACCAAAGTAGGTAAGTAACTATTTACAGCACTGGTTTTACAGAAATCAGAAACAACGAAAGTACCACAAACACCAAAACTCAAGGAAACATAGCAATTTTTTTTTATCATTGACCAGTCCAGGATTCGAACCCGGGAATAGAGTTACTACACATAGGGGGGCGTCATCACAAAGCAAATTAATGATAAGACTTCGAAAGTAATCAATCACGAGAGGTTCTGCCTATTTGTAAAACACATAGCCTATTCCTTTTTCCCTCAAAAGGAAAAAAACCCTGAAGGTGCAGCGAGTTAAAATTCCCAACCGCACGCGCTGTATCGTTAACAGCGATCACCGCATCTATCACCGCATCGTACGAGACCGCCATTACAGTAATTGAATTGCGACCGATTTGTTTCCTCTCAAGAAATTGTTTATATTGGCCCCAACATACGGAATTCACCTCTGTAATGCACGATCAACTTTATGACTATTGAATAAAGGCGACTTTCGCTTTTGGCAATGTTTATTTCGGTCGAAAAAGGTGGTAATCGGAACTTTCGATTTTGATTTATAACGAGAGTTCGGTTATCCTAGAACACGCTTCGTAAGTCTCGCGAAATATATGCTTAGAATGTATGTATTATCTTTGAATTGTTAGCTATATTGTTAAAAGGGATATGCTGGAGTTTGTGATCACCAATTCGCATTTGGCAAGTGTGGTGATTATGCCTGTACCCATCTATGCGTAACTTGAATTCAAAGATGGAGTTCTTAGCCTTGCAATAGAATGTTATGAATTATCACTATGTGATCGATGAATTACTTACGTGACACATATTAGTTTGGTAAATACTGTAATTTAAATAATTGCTAGGCTTTCATTACATTTTTAATTCATTTTTAGATAATGTTGTAGATTTATATGCTATTAATTACATTTGGAATTGATAATATCTCATAATGAAATCCATTTGATGTCTCATAAGCCTATTAAATAGAGAGCGGAAATATTGTTACTGTTAATAAATTTATTATGAATATGTCTTATCTTTTACTATATTAATTGCATTCATTAAATTTCTCGTTACAAAACTAGTAACTAAAATTATTAGCAAAAAATATGATTCTGTTATGAAAATAATTCCATAATTCTTGATATTATCCCAACAATCCTTATACAGGGTGACTTTTTAATCACCTTCCATTAATATAGTATTTAGAGACCATTTATGAAGTAAAAAATGTCGGTCAAGTTTTTACCCGAAAACATTTGTCGCTATATAGTTTTAAATTTTTACGATCCTAAGCCTGTGAAGGTATGTAAGGTGTGTGTAAGGGGAAAATCAACAACTAAATGAATAATATCGTAATGAATGAATGAGATGCGCAGCGCGTAAAAAAACTGTTGTAAGGAGGCCTTATCAAAAATTTTAGATTTTTGGCGGACATTTTATAGGTGCTTTATCTTGACATTTTTGTGCTGTACCAAAAATAAAAAAAAGATCCTTTGTTTTTTGTCTTGTAGATTGTTGTATAAAAATTTGGAAGGTTATTAAAACTTCATTCTGTATAAAGCTTGCGCCAAAATAAAGCAGGATCAAGATGGGGATTAAGACGCTGACATGAGCCAAATTCAGCTCAATGAAGATTGTTTTGCTTTAAGCCTATGGCTCGTATTGTTGTCAAATTCTATGTAGTTGTAATTGATCATATTTTTGACCTGGTGGTTGTTTCCAAAACACGATTCTAAAAACTTTTCTCGATAGAAAATAATCTCAAAGCAGCCTCTGAATATACATAAATTACCATTTCTCTCAGCAGTCCGTATAACAATGATAATAAAATTTTGCTATATTGTATATTACATATTGCTTAAGCAAATGGCTGGTTTAGATTTTTTATAAAATGGCATATTTAAATTGCACAACGAATTTTGTTGTTTGGCACTTAGGCCCTTCTATTCCATGCGCTTTTTCTCTGTCACTGCTACGGGAATCGACAGTGATAGCTGCGGCGCGTTGCAAAGAAATTCAAAGACGAATAAATGTGTGGGCGTATTCATTGCTCAAGGTCATCGGCTGCAGTCAGCGTCTTAAGAGCGAGTTGAGAATCATACCAATTTCACGTAACAGACATAAAATAATTTTATAAGCGTATCTAGTCTACGTAGGAACTGTAGCTTGCGCCTTCGTAGCAACTGAGCTACGAACTATCGTAGACCGTAGCTTGTAGCGTGTTTCACCTAGCTGCAATACCTGATATCTTAGATCATATAAAGAAATAGATATGAAATGGGGGCGTGGCGCGTGCGAATCCAACTATTGCACTCCGCACCGAAATATTTCATGAAAACATCCATGTAACGATAATTGTATCGGCACAATATACATTGAAGGCTTAATACTAATTAACTGTGTTGTGAGTACTATGCGACTGCGCAATGTATCGAGGTTTAATCAAAGCGTTCACTGCCCGACGTGTGCGTCGCGAGTCGCGACCACACTTTGTAGCGACACACTAATTTGCACACACCAAATGACGCATTGTGTAAGCGAGTAAGTGGTAGCCGCTGTGATTGGGTCCATGTGTGTGTGTGCGCAGCGCACCAATGAGCGTTGTAAATTGATTTAGTGTGATGCTTACAACAGTGTTATTGTAGTTGCGTTGCACACATAAATAATTCGGAGACACGGGTTCGCTAAAGATTTACGAGTAATTTCATGTCTCCTTCTTTATATGATCTGAGCCTGATATCATAATAGAGAATACGTATAGTACAGTTTATCTACTACATAATATAATAATTATATGAAACTGAAGAGTTTGTTTGCTTAGTTGGTTCAACGTATTAATCTCAGGAATTGCTAGTAAGAATTAAAACAAAAAAAGGTGTTCGGTAGTCCATTTAAAGAGATAGGCTATATAAAAATATCATAATGCGACTAGAACATAAATGAGTAATTTAGTTAAAACTGAAAAATATATTCCTTCTAAAAAGCTTTCGCAGCCAGCCCTAAGTAAACGGTTAAAGCTACGCAAAAAGCTTTATGAATTGCTACACTTTTAAAGCAAAATGATACGCAACAGCATCTACCTTCAAGGTTTGACATACATTCATTATTCTGTTTTGTACTAGGATAAAATTTAAAAAGGAAAGTTTTAAAGATAAATTTAAGACTATTTAATAAATACAAATAAATAATATATCTTTGCCATCATCGAATCAAATCAAAATGTTTATTACTAGTGTGTTACATTGGTGGTCTTACATGAACCTCAAAAAGACTTCTTCGACATTACCAAAATGGTTTCTCTTCAGTCAAATCAAAATCAACTTTAAGCCAACGAGATAAAACTAAATATCAACTGATCACCTAGCAGCCTCTTTGACCGTTTACACTAAAATCCTACGAATATTATAAGTTATCACGTTTAGTCGTTATGGTAAAATTTTGTTACTTCTCCGTTACCATCTTTCATTTATTCATTATAATGTGAGGCTCGAAAGGGAAGACAGAAAACATTACGAAATATCACAATAATAGGGAGGCTCTTTTAAAGTCTGTATACAACAGAGAAAAGCTCAAAGCAGGGTACCTCTCACTAAAAACGATATCTTATAGAAAAAAAAAACCACCAATTTGTACGACAGCTTAATTTAGTCGAAGCTAGAAATTAAGCTCAATGCTACCACAAATCATTGTATCCAGGACAAAGCGCATTAAGACTACGTACGCGTGATGACGCACCGGGTTCCATATGACGCCCTAATTAATAACGCGAAACGTGCGCCGCATTCGCACCCATCTCGAGAGATCATTACCACTACCATCATCATTTCAGCCCCTCAAAGCGTAGGGTTAACAAACAGAATTATTAATTTAAATTGTTATACACCGCTGCACCGTCCATTTTTAACAGTCTGACAAACGAAACCTATAGTGCGTCATAGCGTGTTGTTTAAAAGTATTCTGAATAATTATTTGATATTTTTCTAAAATTATTTAATGGGTAAAATAAAAATAACACTGCCTAGTTGTAGTACATCTATACTAATATTATAAAGCTGAAGAGTTTGTTTGTTTGTTTGAACGCGCTAATCTCAGGAAGCACTGGTTCGAATTGAAAAAATCTTTTTGTGTTGGATAGTCCATTTATCGAGGAAGGCTTTAGGCTATATAACATCACGCTGCGACTAATAGGAGCGAACATACCGGCGTTCTGCTATCAACGTGTGTTATTACATTTTTTAAAAAATCATAAATTGCCATATTTATAGTTTTGCTTTTGCGAAAGCCCTTTTGCTGTGTACAGAAAATGTCATTTTTTTCGAAATAATTGTTCATTTCATTGTACAAGTATTTTTCAAAAATTTTCGAGAATATAGGTATTAATGCTATGGGTCTATAATTTTCCATTGATTCTTTGTCAGCTTTTTTAAAAACAGGTTTTACAATAAATACTTTAAGCTCATCAGGAAAAGATCCCTTTTCTATGCTTAGATTGATGATGTAGCTCAGATGATGGCAAATTTCTTTATTTACAGACTTGATTATTTTTGTAGCAATATCATCATGCCCTACGCTATTTGTATTTCTCAATGTTTAATAATATTAAATATTTGTAGTGGTAGACTTGGAGCCAAGAACATGGAGCTAAGCATTTGTTTAAGGTTTTTGGCCGGACTTTTTCCATATCTTTCCAATGGTTTAATTTTGTCAACAAAGTAGTTGTTAAATGCCTCTGCAATTTGATGAGGGCTACTTATATGTTCACAGCCTATCCTTATTTTTGATATGGTCTGGGTATGTATATTTTGTCTTACTTTATTAATTATTTGCCATGTCGTTTTAGATTTATTATCACTTGTCTTTATTTTATAATTGTTTTGGGCTCGTTTAGTCAGATAAATATTTTTTTTTAAAAGTTTTGTATAGTTTTTGTAATTAAGTTGATTTGCATTGGTTGGTGATTTTCTATATTTCCACAATAAATATCTTTTTTTCTTGCTACAAGTTTTTAAACCACGGGATATCCATTTTTGTTTATTAGTCACATTTATTTTAATTTGTTTTAGTGGAAAGCATAAGATATAAAATAGTTTAAACTCTCGTAAGAAATAATTATATGCCAAATTTGGATCATTTATATTATACATTTCGGAAAAGGATAGATTTTTTATGCACATTTTAAATTTTTGTATGTTGTCTTTACTGTAATCACGTATTTTTTTGTACCAGTGTTTTAGTTTAATATTTTTTTTTACTGGCAATTTTATTAATTGCGCAGTATGGTCAGATAAGGCGAATTCTATCACTTCAGCCCTACATGTCTTTCCAAAGTTATGTGCAAAGTTATCTATACATGTTTTACTAGCAAGTCTTGTCGGTTGCTTAATAGCTAATTTAAAATTATAGTTTGCCAGTAAATATTCCAGGCTTGAAGTTATATTATTATTTTTTAACATGTCAATGTTGATATCACCAGCAATAACTATATTATTACATTTTAATTTTGAAGCATACATTAAAAGTTTCTCTAATATAATAAAGAATACATCAAAATTGTTTTTTCGCTTTGGAACTCGATAAATACATATAACTGCAATTTTATAGTCTGTTAATTCAATGGCACAGCATTCAAATACATTTACTATTGATAACTTTTTAATTTCTAAAAGTTCCTTCCATTTGAGTCCGTTCTTAACTAGAATGCAGGCGCCACCTCTGGTGATATCCTCTCTGCTGAAGCATTCCGCCAGTACATAATTTGGAAGATGCAGAAAGGATTCATATCCTGCTTTCATAAAATGTTCCGTAATACAAACAACATCAACACTTATACGCCTATCCAGTAGTTCTTCCAAATGTATCATTAATGTATCCGATTTGCTCAACAAACTTGCTATGTTCTGATGCAAAATGTGTAAGAATTTAGTCTCGAAAAAACAAAGACTCTGTATCTATAGGAGACTCTTGGTCATTTATCTCGTCGCTTATGTAGTGGTAGTCTTCAATGTCAGTAATTAATTCTCTCAAATTGTTGAATATTATACGCATTCCATTATTATTTACAAAGCCGAAATGCTTATGAAACATGTCAAAGTCATAATTTATTTTTTTATTAGAGTCCAACAAGTGTGCATGTTCATGTGTCATTGTATCCAAATATAAAAGGTTGTTGAAAGTTTCAACTCTCCAGTTGAACATGTTGTGTAGATATCCATACTTATAAGTCGGAAGGCAGATTATGATATTTGTATGTTTAATTTTCTGTAGGACATCACGAATATAGTAGATTAGTCCGAAATAGTTTTTGGTTATTTTGAAATCAGCCTCTCCAATCATTATAACACAATAGTCGTCCATAGAGTATCCATCTAATTTTTTGTCAATGTCAGTAATTAGATGCTTTAAATCACAATTCGGATAGAGGTAGTGGCACAACAGGAAGTCTTGCAGACTGTTTTCAGCAATTTTAAGTATTTTATTGCTTTTATTTGTACTTAGAATGCAAATTTTTTTCGGTTGCTCTAGTATTTGTTTATTATTTGATGTTTTGACAATATTCAAATTCGGTTCATGAAAGTCAACTTCATTATTATTTTTCTGTAAATTTGATTCATTTAGGTTTTCTGTTAAATTTTCTGAATTTTTCTTTTTATTAGATTTTTTTATGATTTTTTTTTGATCGGACTTTTGTTACTTTTTTGTGGATGTCATTTTTGTTTGTTAAGTCATTGTTTAGTTCTCTTAATTTATTATTTTCTAGTGAAAGAGATTCGATTTCTGCGAGTGCAGTGCTCAATTGTGTAGTGAGCGATGCTATCTGTTCTTTATATTTACTTAAGTCGCTTGCGTCCTCTGTAGATGTATCAGGTAGACTACTGACTGTGTCATCTAGTGTTGAGACTTCGCAAGATTCATCCTTTGAATCAGACTGTGTACGATTGCGTCGAAATGTAATGTTCTCTAGAAAATTCATTTTTGTTATCAGAAATATTTTTCATACAAAAAGACAACCCAAGATGGGATTTGAAGTCAGTGCTCACTTGCGTGTTGAGCGCTTGTTTTAGCCGCAAGGCCAGTCGTTCCTTACGGCATAGATCGAAATAAGCGTACTTAAGGGATTGTAAAAGTTCGTTATTATGACTAATTGCGATGGAATTTGCAAAGGAATGTTGCACTTTGTCTCTATTATGGTGGGTACTTTATGCACTCAATGTTATTTACATTATTTATAATACGATAGGCACATAGTTTAATTAGATTGAACGAACACAGTTTTAGGTCATACGATTTGTGTAGTTTGTCATTATACATAGAAATTATGTTTTTTACACTTTTTCCGCAGAAGTTCACACTTTTACACCAATGTTATGATAAGTAGATAAATACTGCACATTTTTCTAAGATAACGTTTTCACACATAGGTTACATCACAACAAATGAATTTATGAAGATTAACTTTAAAAAATATGACTTTAGCTATTATTTATAAAATTAATTACGGAGACTTGTGTTTATATGACGGCAGCGCCATCTCTTCTCGAGCGAAGCATTGGTGAAAAATATTGCAAAAATAGTTGCAATCATAATAACAGAAATTGACGCGGACGAAGTCGCGGGCAACAGCTAGTAATCTATATTAATATTATAAGACTGAAGAGTTCGTTTGTTTGTTTGATTGATTGAACGCGCTAATCTCAGAAAGTAAGGGTTCGAATTGAAAAACGATTTTTGTTTTGAATAGTTCATTTATCGAGGAAGGCTTTAGGCTATAAACATCACGCTGTGACCAAAAGGAGCGAAGCATCAGTGAAAAATGTTGCAAAATAATCGCGATAATAATAACAGAAATTGATGCGGATGAAGTCGCGGGCAACAGCTAGCTGTTACATAAGGTGGCCTGGTTTTTCAGACACTTAAAAGTGTATGGTGCATTATAACGTAATAAACATTTTGACGTACATTTGGATCAGTGGTAGTAATCGCTGCTTCTGAACCATGGGTCGCGGGTTCGATCCCCGCACAGTACAAATATTTGTGTGCATGAACAAGTCTGTTTGTATGGTATGGGTGTTACGAGTATCTATGTATTATAAGTACATATTTACAAAAAAAAGTATATGGTTAAGTTTATCGGTTGTCTAGAAGCCAATACGACAAGCTTCTTAGTAGTAACTTAGTTTGGGGCTAGATGGCTCTGTGTGGCCCAGTGTGGCAGGTCTGAAAATATATATTTATTATTTATTTATTTATCATTATCTCAGTTATACGACACCTACTGCTAAACATAGGCCTTTCCTAAGGATCTTCATAACGATCGATCCCATGCCACAGCATACAATGGTTTCCAGCAACCTTCACCAGATCGTCGGTCCATCTGGTGGGGGGCCTACCCACAGATGGTCGTCCGGTGCGATGTCACCATTCCAACACCTTTCTGTCCCAACGGCCATCGGCTGTTCTTACTATGTCTCCCGCCCACTGCCACTTCAGCTCCAGAATTCTTATTGCGATGTCGGTTATTTTAGTTCTTCAGCGGGTTTTCTAATTTTTGATTCTATCACCCATTGAAATACTAAGCATCCATTGCCCGTCCATCATCGGTTCACCTGCTGAGAGGTCTACCTTAGTACGGCAAACGTACAATGTCGCCATTCCAGAACCGTACGCTTGAACAAAGATAAAAATTATAGGAGTCGTCAGCTAAGAACAGATTTTTTGTCAAGCTTGCGCCAAGCGGCTTATTTTGTATTTTTTAACCGACTTCCAAAAAAAGGAGGAGGTTCTCAATTCGACTGTATTTTTTTTTGTTTTTTTTTATGTTTGTTACCTCAGAACTTTGGACTGGTTGAACGGATTTTAAAAATTATTTTTTATTTATTTAAACTGATATGTTCTCATCTCAGGATCTCATCCAGATAGCAACCCTAGTGGCACACAACCATTGCGATTACAGATTGGGTGTCATGTGACGAGTACTTTTTCACACGCTCGTCTATTATAACGCAGAGAGATGGAATTAGCGATTCGCTGTGTCCATAATCTTTTGCTTAGTTTTAGAGGGAAGCATTTTATACCGGTTATATAAGGTATTCATTTAATGTATAGACAACGTCAGGACAAGCTACACAAAAAGTTAAAGGTTACTTAATTGATTTTCAACTATAAGTCCAACAAGTAGAGATCAATACCAATGGGGACTACCGTTTCTTTGCTCACCAGTTGGCGCCACTGTAGACTGAGGTCCGGAGGTATAGCTGTCAAAGGCGATTGGCGCCGAAACAAAGTGTTATATCTTGAATCTAATAAAGGTTATATTGTTTATAAATAACTATCTTGATATCAACAAACTAAATTCTGAAATAGTTGCTCTCGAGGCCGCCTATTTTTGCGCTTTTTCTTAATTCCGCTTTTAAAGCGTTCACATAAATCGCCAAATAATCTATATTTGCGATATTTTACGAAAGAGATAACTTTCCAGCAGGTAAATTAAAGAAATTATAATTTATGCAACAAATTCCGCTAAAACCAGTACAAAGTGAATGATATTGGACCTCACGCGACACTAGCGCCTCTAGTGGCAAATTCACTAGCGATTGAACACCTCTAAGACGGAAGCAATAATGTTTACGCGGCACAGAAAACCACCATCACGAACACTGAAGGTGAATGGTTTCAACATACCATGGAGCAATAGTGTTCGTTACCTAGGTATCACTTTTGACAGCAAGGTTAACTGGTCTAAGCACGTCTCCAAAGCACGAATAAAGGGTGCTCAGGTTATGGGTGCATTGAGTCCCATTCTTAATCGCCGATCGATTCTTAGTCCAATTAATAAGCTCAGGATCTATACTACCCTGGTCAGACCTTGTATTACATATGCTTGCCCAATTTGGAGCAGTACATGTGATTCAAATTATAAATTACTACAAGTTATCCAAAACAAAGCACTCAAAATTTCGTTTAATACACCTTTTTACACAAATCTTGAAAAAATTCATGTAGCTATTAACTTACCTTCACTTAAAAACTTTATTATTAAACAATCACGTAAATTTTATTGTAAAAACAAATATCACAAAAATAAATTAATATATAAAATTGGACAGACATGTAAAGAAGATTTATCGTATATCGACAAGTACGGTACATATAGGTTGCCACATCACTACAGCTTATTTGCACACGACGTCACACTGGACGATACCGACCGACGGCCGAGATATACTGCCGTTCTACCCACCTAAGCGACAATCAACTGTTTGTTAGTTACTGTGCCTTTCTTACGAGACGGACGACCCAGCATTGTAATAATTAATTTGTTATGTATCGGGCGGAAAACCAAAATTACTCACGATTGATATTAATCTGGTGGTTCGGTTCTTGAACTAATTCTCATATAAAAAAAATGTGTACTTAAACAATAGACGCGTACTTTTATAATTATGTTCATACTTGTGATATGTTCATAAAAGATGTTTTGAATAGTTTTAAAATGTATCTTGTTATACTTTTAGAGGTTCTTTCAGCCTAAAGTAAAATCTGTTAAAAACATTACACACCTATAACGATGCGGTTAATACGTAAGTTATATTGTTGTTACCACTATCTACATTTTATTAATAAAGAATTTTGAAAAAAAAAAAAAAAATTAGCGATACCACCATTGAGAAAACTTGACGTTTTGTGGTAGGTTGACGTGCTGTTGTCACTACACCGATTGTTACGGCACCGTACTATACAAATTGCGTCGTCGACGTCTTATGCTTAATGATTTAACTAGAAAAACAAACAAATAAAAAAAAATATTAAAAGTCCTTGACACTTTTTTTTTCTAACGCTTGATGTGGGATTCAAACCCACAATCTTTCACTTAACGGTTGACTGCTCCAACCATTGATTCAGTGTTAGCTTTATAACCCAAATTATGTCAGCGTGTAATAGTATGGATATGTATTATTATGATGTATGAATTCGATTGATATAAGTTGTACTAAAAGCGCACCTTTATGATAAATCGGTGCATTTCTAGAAAAGCACCTCTCACGCGAACTACCATTAGTACTAAATCAAGTGCACGAATGTGTAGATATTTTTACGTGTTCTTTGAGTGAAGTGATTTTCAACTTTTTGTGTTATAATCATTGTTCTAAATTTATATAAAAATACGTCAACCTATCAATATCAATGTATATGTGTGTAGATACGCTATCGCTTTGGGTACTCAACCTGTAATGATAGTTGTAAGAATGTTTATTTAATGAAATAATGAAATAAAAATTTTAAGTTAGATGTTCCGCATCAGATATGAAGCCAAGTGTAACGTTAAGCTAATTATTTCGTGACACGAGAGAGCCAAGATCATTATTCAACATTATTTGACAAACTGGCGCAGCCTTGTGTGAAGAGTTTATAAACACGCTTTTAGTTTTTAACGATCTCCCTGGTGGAGAAACGCAGACTCCGGTTTTCATAGTGTCACTAAGTACTGGGTTCTGTTCCTGGACGGGTCAAAATAGAAATATTTTTTATTCATATTTTTTCGGTGTGTGTGGTTCTACGTTTTTGATATCATCAACATAACAAGTGCTTTAAAACTTAATTAATTTGTGATCAGAAAAATTTACGTGATGTCCTCATTATATTATTTACTAGCTGTTGCCCGCGACTTCGTCCGCGTTAATTTCCGTTATTATGATCGCGATTATTTTGGAAACATTTTTCAGTGATGTTGTTGTAAGTTTATGTACAGGGAGTTCAGCAATATTCTTTGGTAATTTGTTGAAAACGAATACAATTTCTCATAAACGATTTTCCTACTTTTCGCAGACTGAAGCCTGGAACGGCGAGTTTATCTTTATTTCTCGTATTAAAATTGTGTACGTTACTTTTCTTAAGAAATAAATGTATGTTCTTACGAACGTAAATAAATTCTCGAGAATGTATTGAGAAGACATTGTAAGTATATTCATCTCTTTGAAGAGCTCTTTCAGCGAGTCACGGGGTCGAAGGCCGTAGTACAGCACGTTTTTGCACGTTTTTGCATGTATTAAGTATGTCATACTAATAATGATTATTCCACAACGTCTGAATTAAATTTATTATAAAACATTACATGCAGATCACGGTCTTTCTGTGATAACGTTTGGCTGGTTTAAAACGTGTCTCCTTATACGCATGTAAAATATTTATGAGTTGGCATGTGTTTTAATATTTTAGACACATTTTTTGTGATTATATGACGGCTCTTTTGGGATTTGTAGCGTAAAATTTTGTTGCTTGTTGGATTACCTTTATATTATAAAATTTGACATTAAATTAAAAATTAAATTAAAATTATGTGGACAACATCACATACATTGTTCTGATCCCAATTTGAATAACTATTTAAAGCATTCGTATTTTGGAAACCAGAAATAACGAAGGTACCACAAACACCCAGACCCGAGAAAATGTAGAAAAACACATTTTTTCTACATTGACCCGTCCGGGAATCGAACCCGGGACCTCGGAGCAGGCGACACCTAATAAACATGTAATAAATAAATAATTAAATGTGCGCGACATCACTTACATTGTACTGATCCCAAAGTGAGAGACTATTTAAAGCACTCGTATTGTAGAAATCATAAACCACAAATAACTAGATTCGAAAAAATATAGAAAAACACTTTTTTTCTACATTGACCCGACCGGGAATCGAACACGGGACCTCAGACTACACCTCAGACTAGGCGGCACCTTTAAAACAATCTAATGTAGAACATAATTCTAATACCCGAAATATATTTTTAATATAAATTTGCCGTTATAATAAGACAACGAAAATGACAAATTTTTAACTGGAATTGGAATAATTTGAAATGAATTACTGCAGTTGTTTCTAAACTAACTTTAGACCTGATTTTTCAATAGTCAGATAAGAAATATTCGTCGAATAAAATATATTATGGCTAATTTAAAAACGTCACCTATTTGTCAGCAATCATTTTAGACGACCATTTGGATCAGCGGTAGTAAACACTGCTTCTGAGCCATGGGTCGCGGGTTCGATCCCCGCACAGTACAAATATTTGTGTGCATGAACATGTCTGTTTGTACTGGTCTGGGTGTTTTCTATGTATTATAAGTATTAATTTACAAAAAAAAGTACATAAGTAAGTTTATCGGTTGTCTAGTACCCCATACGACAGGGTACTTAATAATAGCTTAATTTGGGACTAGATAATAAATATAATATAAATATAAATATTTTAAGACATGCCTTACTGGGCCACACAGAGCCATCTAGTCCCAAATTAAGGTAGTATTAAGTACCCTGTCGTATGGGGTACTAGACAACCGATAATCTTACTTATATACTTAGATGGCTCTGTGTGGCCCAGTGAGGCATGTCTGAAATATTTATTTATTTATTTATCATTTAAATGACATTTTAAAACCGGTTGTTTTACACTTATAAAGTCTGATAAGTTTTATCTGATGTTTGAAAAATCGGCCCCTAGTTTCCTCTCCCTCTGCTAACTAAATGATTGTTAATATACTGTTTTCTTGAGTTTACGCGAACACTATACATTGAAATGAAAGATATGTTTACGGATTTAGTAAAATCAAATATAAACGCGTATTAAATCCGTGAATATATTTTTCATTTCAATGATTGTTAACATAATTAAAAATCACAGCATTAGTTTATATCGCAAAGCTACTGTGAAAACCATTGGAGCTAAGCAGGGTTTGCAAATCGAAGAGATGTCGACCGAATTCTGAAATGCACAAATTAAATAATTCGTATAATTTCCAATGTCTAACAAAATTATAAGAATACGATATGTTTTTTTTTCAAAATCACTTGGAACCTTACACAACGCGTGATCCAACACGCTCATGACCGAGATTTTATTTCTCTCTACAAAAAACTTGTTAAGGTAGTCGAAGGATGAACATAATTTATAATTCAATTCCGCCTTTCTCCTGAAATAATAAAGCGAGGGAAAAACAAAAATTTATTACACTACTAACTTCAGCGTCGTAGTTTACCTTTGTTCCGTATCAATCATCCCTTAATCCCAAGGGGGTGATTGTTTAACCGAGTCAATTATGAAAACTATTCGCGGAATTATATAGACGCTCGTCATGGATTTAACTTGCCAGAAACATTACTTTGGGAATTTATTGATAGTCAAAAGTTAAAATCAAAACTTGACCTTTAAAGCTTTATAAGTTATTTTTTTAGCTGTTGCGTGCGACTTCATTTGCGAGTGATTGCCTGACCTTTAAAATACAAATCTGCACAAAATGAAGACGATCGTATTCAATATTAACAACTGACATGTTTATCCCACGGTCACCAACATTTTGGCGAGATACAATGTAGCCTACATGCTTTTCCAGAAGTTTTGTGACAAAGGAGAACCCCATTTTTGGGCCCGACGTTACAACAATGAAAATTATGTCGAAAAATCCTTTTTATTTTACTTGACTATTTCTCCAAAAAATAGTTTAATTGGCAATGGACAAGTGGAGAGAATGGATAAAATACATATTGTTTTTCTTATACTTAAACAGTCTCTGTAAACCGTTTTACACACATTTAATTAAAACGTGACTATCTCCGTAAACGCTCTGTCACTTCATAGAGCGGGGCTTTTAACGTTTTAATCGATTTGGAATAAATCAATTCTTAGTAATACTTTTTAACAATTGCTTTTTTTAAGGAATAAGCTAAATAATTCGTTTTAAAAGCCTGATATAAATATAAAAAACTTAGAGAATGTAATTATAATTATTTTTTTCACGAGCTTTGCAGTTCAATAAGTAATTATTGATAAAACAATTGAACATTTCAAATACTTCAATTCCTGATGTACTATTATTAGGCTGCACTATTATTAAGAATATCAGCTGACAATGACAATTAATTGTCATTTGTCATTCACTCCAATTCAGTCACATTTCGTTTCGTACCTAGAGTACATTTTAACATGTTTCGTACTCGTGCGCAAGTTAATGTGGTTTGCATTTTTCTCACTGCTCTGCTGAAGTGCTCTGTTTACTACCTATAGAAAGAAAAGGAACCTAGATCTTATCCAGGTAAAGTACCAAAAGGTATTTTTTGTTAAATAATACATGATATAGGTTATAAAATAAAATAAGTTCATTGGTTGATTTAAGTAACTTTCCCATTGTAGAAAGTTCTGAAAATAGGGCTTATGAATCTTTTCAGTATGCTATAATTTATGGCCAATTCCCAGCCTTGTAACGTCAGGCCCAAGATTGTATGGAAAACGGGTTTGTCCTTTCAAACTTTGATAAGCTGTTCGGTTCACAAAGGGTTCCGAATAGCATTTAGTTAAAAGTGTGAAAGATTTCATAGGATTTTTAATACTACCTAATTAATGAATATTTTCACTAGTTAAATCTGTCTATCTACATTATATTTTAGTCTTTTAAATATCTTAAAGTTCACGGGTAGACTAAGGTATTATTTTTCATACAAAAGGTTATTTGAAAAATATTTAACCTAATGTGATCCTGGTGATTATGCCTGTTTGTTTTTTTGCATATTTGTGTATTATTGTGGTAACGAATTCAACAATGGAGGCCTTTGCCTTGCAGTGGGTATACAGGATGAAATTTTAACCACATTCCAAAATTTTTATAGGCGTTCAGTTACAAGATAACATCTCATCAAAAAATAACATATTTAGGGCCCATTTATGAAGTAAAAAATTTAAGTCAAGCTTTCACCCAAAAATATTTATCGCAACATACTCGTAGTTTTCAATATTTACGGTCCTAAGCCTGTAAAAGGTATAAAGGGAAAATCAAAAACTTATGAATAGTATCGTAATGATTGAATAAAATGCGCATCGCGTGAAAAAAGTGTTGCTAGGCGGCTGTAGCAAAAATTTTAGATTTTTGGCGGACATTTTATAAGTGCTTTATCTTGTCATTTTTGTACTGGCGTATACCAAAAGAAAAAATATGTTATTTGTTTTTTGTCTCGTAGATTGATATATTAAAATTTGGAAGGTGGTTAAAATTTCATCCTGTATAGGTTGTAACTTTAATAACAATAATTCCGTTCGGCAAGGTCTTGATAATAAATAATATTTCAGAAGTGAAATACTGCGAGTATGCACAATTAATAACCTGAAAATATTAATGTTAAAATATTTTCTGTATTCCGATGTTGTGTCCGATCAAGTCGATACAATTTTAATACACATCTACGTTTTACGAGAATTTAATGGCCGGCTTAATATTTATTTATAGGCGCCATAAAACCTTCGGCGTTGTTTACGAGTATTAAAAATGATACAATGATAGGTATGAATGACTTGAACATATTGAGTTTAAAACATCGTATCGGATTCTGAGTAATTATGATGTTTTAGTGTATGAAAGTGGCTGACAACTCTATTAAGATTATGAAATAGCAGATTTTTTTAAAATTTAGCTAATAAAATAACGCCATCCAGGTCTAGATTAGACATAAGTACATGACAATGGATAGAACGACACATACATAAGTACAAATTTTGTATTTGCATTATAAACTTAGACCCGAGTTCACCAACACTTAAACAGCCGGTAAACAAAGAGTGACGATTAATTTGACACATACTTTTATTTGATATTTTAGCAACTTAATTGCACTTATAATATCAGTATATAAACTTAGGCCTAGCAGTAGGCCTTAGCTAACATTAGGTTTAATGGTATGGCGCCCGCCCGGCATGCGAGGAGATGCGGGTTCGAGTCCCGCCTGAGACAAAATTTTTCAAGTTTATATACTGATAATTTGACACAATTCCCATACGGGCGTCATACTTACAAATGTGTTTTTAGGGTTACGTAACCGAATGGCAAAAAACGGAACCCTTATAGTTTCGTCAAGTCTGTCTGTCTGTCTGTCCGGCCGGACATATCACAGCCACTTTATTCTGAAAGTATTAGCATTTCAAGAAGAGCCACTTTATTCTGAAAGTACATATTAGCATTTCATAGAAACTTGGTAGGTAGGTGTATCCTGTTAACGATTCTCATACAAAAAATTAAAAATAATGACACTTAAGGGGGGCTTCCCATACATACAACTAAAAAAAAAAAAAAGTTTTACTTCTACCTATGCGTATGGGGTATCTATGGATATGTCTTTTAAAATGACATAAAGGTTTCTAGAACCATTTTTTCCAAAAGTCTAACATTTGGAAGATAGACGCTTCCAAAGCGGTAAAATGAGTGTAACTCCCCTCTAACTTTTGAACTAAGCAAGTGAAAATTTTGGAAAAAACACATAATATAGATCTTAACAAATACTTTCAACGAAAATTGGATTTGACAACGTTTTGGATATCTAGCACATTTTCAACAACCGCAAATATAACTTTGTCCTTCATACAAACACTATAAAAACAAAGTTATTTTTGCAGTCAACAAAATATTGTGGTATTTTAGTTAAACTTGGTACGGAACCCTCGTGCGCGACTCTGACTCGCACTTGACCGGTTTTTTAATATGTATCCATTTTTTGATGAGATGTTATCTTGTTGGTTGTCCTAAACACATGGTTTGTACTGTATGTAAAGACACGATAACGGTAGATGGGATTCGAAGCTGCTACCTTTCGATTACCGACGACTGCTTGGTCCATTGTAATAGCTACCAAGATATTTCTGGTTTTGACAAATTTATCAAAAGATTCTCCTCTGTAAGACAACGTAGTTCTATCAACAGTTTTCATAAAAGTACCGTTCCGTAAAATTATTTTTCATTTCTGTATACACGGTGCATTTTGTACCACCTGACTAACGAAGCCCACGTTATGTTACCATTATGTATAACATCTTGACAGTGTTATTTTTTAAATTAATTAAAAGAGTCTTAGAAAAGTGTAAAAAAATTAGAATATTCCTTTTGAATCATGCTGTGACGTGCACGGACGTATTATTTTACTTCGGCCGGGTCCAGGATGAATGAACCTTATAAAGATACGCCCGTATGCGTCACAACATGTTTCAAAATGAATATTTTATATTTTTTAAAGATGTTTTTTGATAAAAAAATTATAGAAACTTTCAAAATGTTGTTGTAACGCGGGCTTAATTTGTCAGGGGGGTCTAAATACACGATGTAGTGTTCGCGTAAATTTAAGAAACCCATATGAACAAAAAGTTTGGTAGACTTTTTTAAACTATAGATATAATTTACTAGCTGTTCCCTGTCACGCTTCGCTGTTTTTTTATTGTTTTTTTATGTTTTTTTTTTCGTGGTCGCGGATAAATAGATAAAAACAATCCTTAATGCGGGTTATATATCATGCTATAATTTCCGCTCGATCGGTGCAGAACTTTTTGATTTTTTGAAGAGTACACAAACCAACATAACATTTTTATTTAAATAGAAGAAGATAGATATAGTAACTTACATCATTACTACAGAATACTTTGGAAATATAAATATCCTTTTTTGAGGACGGTGAAAGTGTGTGCTTCACCAGGTGATACACAACATAAGATTTAAATTTTGTTTTACGTAATCTATGTATTTTGTATTTTTAATCTCATAAATCCCTTCAATTGCTGTTTTAAACAATCGATTAAACAAACATTACCGATTGAAAGGGCGCTCTTAACTTTGCGAGTTTCACAAATAAGGCAGAATAAACAGGCCGATATTATGAGCTACAGCCGTTAACAGGCACTTTTAAAAATACGGATCGCGAGGGAAAGCGCTCATTTGAGAGAGTACGATAATCCAGGATAATCCCGGAGCCGGGATTTCGGGAATAATGAGATACAGCCGAAAGATGTGTACTTGCCCTTCTGAGCTTCTGTAGTGATAAATATGAGAAGCCTTTTGAAGGCAGATAATTAAATTATGATGCCCTTGGTGTCGTCGTCAGAATCAGAGCTTTGTTATGGTAATAAGGTTAAACAAAATGGCCGTGTAGTTGAAAATACTTCCTTAAGAAATTTTAAGAATGTTGACTGCCTGAGATGAAACCCGTACTTACAATATTTATATAATGATATGGTTGATGACTCCTTGTTTTTAATGTTTTTTAAATTAGTTTATCAGTTCGGTACTCTGGTGGAGGAAAAGCAGCTTTAACTGTCGTAAGTCTCAATGTATGTTTAGCATGCATTTCCAAGCTCTCAACTGTATTAAATAGGAGACAAGGGATTTAAAGCACACATACATAACGAGTAGGGGAGAAACACTAGTTGTACTTAGTAATTTGATAAAATGTTTACAACGTCTAATGTGTCATCTTTGTACCTGTAATAACTTTAAAGACAATCTTTTCTGAGATGTCATTTCTAGGTATCTACTGGTTTTCACGAGTTCCGTTTCAAATGTACAAGGTTTTTTTTCACTAACTTTAGTGCTGTTTGACAAATCAATTGCATCGGTTGAGCAATGGGTCGAAATTTCTTCAGACATTGTTGTTTGTTTATAAGTTTTAAATTTACATCAATATTAATTTGTGGTCCCTTGTTGCGTTTCGCCCCTCTTCCCTTCCAACATTATTGTTATATCTATTTTACTAATTTGGGTTAAACAATGATAAAACCAACACTGCCCTGTTTTCTGGCAAACTTGTTCGACATAATTTTTTCGTCGTTTGCATACCTGTTGATCGTATGTCAATGTGTTGTATGGTGGCGGCACATTGAAGAGACTTTTAAGTTCATTCATATCCCCTGATTCATTTTTAATAACTATGATAATCATTTCTGTAGTAGTTGTATGTTTTACAAATAAATTGCCGCAGCCGTGATTACTTCGATGTCCATCGTAAGTGCATTGCCAGGCAGCAATGAGCCATGCACAATTGTGTGAACGCCTTTTCGCCGATGAGTGTTGCTGGTCTAGCGTGGCGCATGGCCGTCCGTGGCTTATTGTGTACTGGGACTTTAAGGGTTTCCCTAAATTGAATACTTGCTACATTAATTATACATACTTGTTGTTGACTCTGACCATTAATATTGTGTACAGTTGCAAAGACTTGCAACTAGTACCTGTTTGGTTATCTAATTGACAAAAAAATAGTGTTACTATCGCGTGTATGCAATGTAAATTCGGTACTTCATAGCGAAACGTGCTGAGCTAAGCAAGCGCCCGGAGCGAGGGGTAATTAGTAAGCATTGCTAGCGATTCCAGCTACTATTAATGTAAGGTAATGAAAGCAATGAATGCTAAATGTAGAAAAACTATCACTGTTGCTGATTACCTGATATTAAAGAGATATTTTAAACTATCAGCCCGTCCTGACTTTACCTGGCACTGGTTTACCAATGAAGAAAATGCAAATAAATGGTCTGTTTATGACCATGGTTATCCTTAGTTTTTCGCATTTTCGAACATTGCTCGTGTTTTTGATCACCAACCCGCATTTGGCAAGCGTGGTGATTATGCCTGTACCCCACTTCTACTTGTGCACATAATAAACATAAGCTTTCGCAAACACAAACTAGTTCAAAGAGCGCCAATCAAGTGACCTATTGGTAGTGCGACGTCAAAAGAAACCAATCACGGTGCTCAATTGCATTCTTGTTTGGGCAAAAGTATGAGCATTTGCTCATAACCTCTGTGGCGCGCCTGTCCCACCTACAGACCTTTTAAATCTTTTTTCCGTGTTCTGTCCCTGTACCCATAACATAATGAATTTATTTTCGTCTATTTTAAATTTTTCAATTATTATGAGAAGTGTTCTCCGAAACAAATACCTATCTCACTAATATCTTACTTCTTACTGATATTGTAAATGAGAAAGTTTGGGAAGATAATTGTTACTCCATCACGTCAGAACAATTCAACGGTCTTTAATGAATTTTGGCAAAAATATTATAATGTGAAATAGCACATTGGCTGTTTATCTCGTACCAGGGCATCAGCTACTAAATAAAATTGTTTACAGTGGACCGTTTATAATTAATTGACATAATGTAAGGCCGTTATTAGCTGTAAAGTTGAAATGCTAATAAATATTTTAAACGTATTTATTATTGAAATAAATCAAACAAATACAGATAAAATTATGACACTATATTGAAAACAAAATGTTAGACATATTGTTTTTAATTCACTACCGTGCTTGACGTGTCAAACCTCTTAGAGATGCTAGCATCCCTGTGGACGTTAATCCCTCTCAGTAACCACCCTTGCCCCGGGCGCGCTGGCTGTTCACCTACGGGGGTGTCATCAGCCGAAGCCAGTTGAGCCAGCAGCATGCGCCTGGTCCGCGTGGAGCTGTTCACTGAGCTGCCGTGAGCAAGCAGGTAGGAGAACACCACAACATCACCCTTTTCAGCAATCACTGGTGTCGCGTTGGAAAGAGGGAACTTAATCTGCAAAGTTAAAATAAGACAATGCTAATAAAATTTTTATGCACAAATTTCACATTGCCCTTAATATACCCATCATTGCTGAAGTAACTAAATTCAATAATAGTGACCTTTGACCTGCCGTGGGATGATTAATGGCCGTTAATTTACTTTATATCACTAATTAATGATACATTATCATCATCATCAATTTTATCATATCAAGTATCACAGATATCTGTATTATATTCATCTTGTATCTGGACCTCATGCAGTACTAAGTTCTAACCAGTTCGTTAGTCCTTCTACATAATATTTATTTTAGTCTCTGATTTTTCGGCACTTTCGCATTTGCGTTATGTAAACTATGCAAATCTCAACCTGTAATAAATTTGTTGTATTAAATTATAGTTACTTGGTCTACATAATGGAAGTTCCCTTCCTTGGCTCCTTGGTCTTCCAGGGGTCCCAGCTTTTGTGACCCCGGGTACACGAACAGCCCGCCATTCTCTGGGTCTGCTGCGTCTAGGTGAAGGAAAGCTGCCACCATTGAATCCTTTTCATATGGGAAATAGTGATAGTCCTGAAAAGTATAAGCAGAAAAATTTGCCATCAAATTTTTATACTTAGTTGTTTAATATGAATTACGTTTTAATTTTTCAGCGTAAATTTGGCTAGTGAACATTACAATGGAAGGTTAAGCTTGAAAAACCTGAGCATGCCCCTATAAAAATTAAATCTTGAGCCTGATAAGCTTCATGAAATACCTACTATTACTTGCAAATGATACTAGGTATCAAACAATATCATAGATACGAGTACATATACTCCCCCAGTTTTCTTTCTTTTCTAAATAAGTTACACTAATGAAGCCTCGTACTTATCTAAGGTATGATGAAGAAACAAAAATCCATTGGTCAAATAAATTTATTACGCATCGTTGAATGTGATATCGTATAAAATGTGCTAACTAAATAACAATGTTTTTTTACCTGATGCATGGGATAAGCGGCTCCATTCTCTGGAGGCTTTAGATGGGCCTTGGTGTGGTGCAAGACGATGTTCTTTGTTTCCATCACGTCTTCTAAAGCATCCAGCAGATTCTTATTGAACAAGAATAGGTTGAAAACTGCTGAATGGTACTGAAGATTGTGGATCCCTTTTACCTACAAGAGTTTTGATTCCAATTTAACACCCGGCAGGAAGTATTTTGATAGTAAACATTTCAAATTTATCTAATAGTTTAGTACGAGTATCTATTCCTACTGCCAAATTATTGTATGATCATAAATGAAGCATAATGAAGCTATTGTTTAAAATTATTGATCACATTGATTTATCAGTGGCTAGCTTGTCAATTTATTGATTTAAAAAACATAGATTTTAACTCAGTTCAGTTGATTAATTAAATCTATCTAGTAAGAACTTAAGATCCCTTTCCTGTTTTTTGAGGTGTTTAACCTTATCCTCATCAGTTTTAGCTAGATCATAGGTCACAGCCAGATATCTCTCCCCATTAATAGCTACATCATTCATATTCAAAGATTCTAAGCTTAGGTTATATCTGCTTTGAAACCTAACGCTCTGAGCTCTAATAATTCACGATGAATTTCAGTTGTAGCATTTTTGCTTCTGCCGCATTCTGCATTCTCCTAGAATTGTTGAGACTGTAGGCTGTTTCAATTTGCTTGCTTTGTATTACTTACTTGATATTTATATTATTTTGTAATATTTTTCTGTATCTTTATATGGCTCAAGTAACGCAAGTGTTGTCTATCGTGCAGATTTTTGTCCGTGCTTCACTCTGAGGCTCCAACGAAAGACCAGCGTTGTGTGCCCGTGCACACAACATACGCTGAGATGGATGCCTTTTTGTCGGGACCTTGAGACTCGTATACTTGTCCTACTTGTTTGTGTTTTTATTTTGGTGTGTAAGAACTTTTTATGTTGTCATTATTATAATTTTTTTGCTTTTACCTCGGTTTTCAATGTATTTTTTTTTTCTTTGGGTCTCGTCAAATAAATGAATCTTTATCTTTATCTTTATCGTATTATTTTGTTTAATTTTTTAACATTATTATTTTGTAACGTTAAAACCGTAAAAACATCGCTTGTAATTTGTAAGGACTCCCAGATCTACTACTACTGTATAGCGAAAGTAACTCTGTCTGTTACACTTTTAGGCCTAAACTATTAAACTGATTCTGATAAAATTTGATATAAAGATAAATTACATCTGGAGAAAGGACAAACTATTTTTTACTGGCCTATAACGTATTTTTCACACGAGCTGAGACAATGTGCAAAAGCTAGTATGTAAAAATTCACTAACCGTCAAAGCACTTTCACTTTTCCTATCATTCTCGTCACTGCCCACCCAAGAGCTCTCCATCTTCTCTTGGTTTTTCCTCTTAAACAATTGATCATATTCATCACTGATCATTTGTATTTCATTCTCACTGAGTAAGTTCTTAAGCACTATGTACCCTTTGTCTTTGTAAAACTGTTTCTGTTCTGATGTTAAGTAACTCATGGTTTCTAATAAATAAAATAATTTGCAACTTATTAATTACACTGTGATACTGAGATTGATCTAAAACACACTATATCATCATCAAAAATACTTTTGTTGACTGTTGGTTATCAAAGTTTTTATGTAATAGAGCTGGTAATACTTACAATCGTGTTTATGTAAAGATATTATTATATAGATAAGCAAGTATAACAAGCGCTGAAGTGTAAACAAACAGTCATCCATACTAATATTATAAATGTGTAAGTATTGCTGTTCGTAACCTTATTCGATTAAGATGTAATTTAGTATTCATATAATTTGGGACACACTGAGAAGTAATTAGAAAATTTTCTATCTCAGAAATGGTTCCATGTCCTCTAGTGTCGGCACAAAAAATTATCAATATCACAGCTCGTCTCTTCCAATAAGTAAATAATAAAAAAATCATCATCCGAGAAGAGGAAGTATCAATTCCGAATTAATAAAACAGAATAGGTAAAAAAGCGAAAGTGTGTGTGTGTGTGTGTGTGTGTGTGTGTATGGAACAAGAGGGTTTTATCTTAAGTAAATCAAGCTTGCCTAGCAACTGCACAAAAAGCTTTCCGTTTCCTGGTAAGTCAAATTCTGCAACCAGCCTCTTATACGAATTTTACATTCGCGTGATGTAAGTGGATATATACTGAGCAATCGGTTAACTTTGTCATAGATTCGAGGTGCAAAATAATAATAATTACGTCTGGCTATAGCTAGCCTACAACGTTCAAGTTTACAAAGTGTTGTAAGAGACGACTAAAGGAGTACTTCCAGAAGAAGACGAACATGGATGGATTATTAAATTTTCAAGCCTGATTCACCTTTAAGTGATCATCATCATCATCATCATCATCAACACTAGAATACATTAGTTCACTGCTGGACACTGGCCACTCTAAAAGGAAGTTTTTGCCATGAACGTTATGCTTGGCAGGTGGGTTTGGTGACCGTATTATGACCAATAGTGGATAAATGACGCTGCTGCTTATCTTCTTTTTCAGAACTTCTTTAGACTCTTGCGACACACACATAATGAGAAGGAGAGATGCTGTATCATTTGAGATCCTCCTTACAAGGCATTTTGGCCATTTATTAAGCTTAACCTTTGCCTTAGTTCGTCCGAACTTAAAATATGTCACATTACAAGGCTAAACAGATTCTACGTATAAAATTGGGTGGCAAACGATCGTTTTATCCCTTATGAAGTGAAAACACTTAATCTTCTTGAAGAGCACTTGATACGGCAATGTATTTAGACGGATTTTTCCAGAAAGCACATATCTACGTGGAAGTCGTAATGCTCTCGGCTTCATTGAAACCATAAATCTAGCTGGATGGGGAATTTCAAAGTTCACAATAATAAATCAAGCGCAGAGAAGCCCTTCGGGTCGTCGCATTAATGTTTAAATGGAAAAAAGACAGATATTTTTAGAACTCCATGATGGAATTTAGGCAGGTTTACGGGTAAAGTAATGTTTTTATAACTTCGGATATTATGAACATAGAACATAATTATAGATAGTCTACTAAACACGACATTTACTAAATAGTAACTCATCTTTCAGTCAAACGACGTCTACTGCTAGACATAATCCTCACCTTAGGACCTCTTAGATGATCGGCCCCACGCCTCCTGCGTCCAGTAACTTCAGCAGATCGTCAGTCCACTTGATAAGGGCCTACCCAAAGGTCGTCATCCGGTGCACAGTCACCATCACAAAAGCTTTCCGCTTCAATAAACATTGTTTTTTTATAATGCTTCGTGCCCACTGCAACTTCAGATTAGCAATTCTTCGAGTAATGTCGGTTATCTTGGTAACTATATTATTATATCAGTATAAAAACTTGAAAAATTTTGTTTCAGGCGGGACTCGAACCCGCATCTCCTCGCATGCCGGGCGGGCGCCATACCATTAGGCCATCGAGACACTGCGACACGGCGCGAATTTTTCAAGCATATTCTTACGCTGTAAGCCAGCGTTTCATCAAATGTAAGGAGTTTGCACCCTTAACACCCGAAAGAAACACCTTTGCAGATGTTTGACAGTCAGTTAAGATGGAACAACGGCATGCGAGGAGATACGGGTTCGAGTCCCGCTGAGACAAAATTTTTCAAGTTTATATACTGATATTATAAGTGCAATTAAGTTGCTAAAATATCAAATAAAGTATAACTATATCATTTTAATAATTTAGGTTAAATTTTTCGACCCCATATCTATTTTTTTACTTGAAAGATGAAATATTCTATTATAATAATCATCAATGTCATCCTTGGTCTCATAACCCTCATCATTAGTACTCATGCCATGATCCACCTGTGTCCTTAAAGATGACGATTGTCCCAAGTATATATTTGTAACAAGTAACAAAAACCTTAAAGCTTCCCTACTAGAGCTAAGTGCTGCTCCCAATTGATTTAATTTTATTACTTCTAAACAAAACCAATTCGCAAAAAACTAGAACAGTATTTTTCCTTTTGGTATAGCCCAGTACAGAAATGTCAAGAGAAAGCACTTAGAAAATGTCCGCCAAAAATGTTAAATTTTTAATACGGCCGCCTTGCAACACTATTTTTACGCATTGCGTATCTCATTCATTAAATACGATACTATTCGTAAGTTTTTGATTCTCCCTTTATACCTTAACAGGTCTAGGAACGTAAAAATTGAAATCTATATCGTGAAAAATATTTTCGGGTGACAACTTGATTTACATTTTTTACTACATAAATGGGCTCTAAATGCGATACTGAACGCCTATAAAAAATTTGGAAAGTGGTTAAAATTTCACCCTGCATATATTTTAGTAAATTATCTCTAGTATTTATTGAATGACAGTAAATTTTCATTTAGTTGTAAAGTCGAGTTTGTCGCTAACGCCAAAAGCGGCCGCTTTTAGCAATAATGTACATTCCGAAAGAATGCCAGAATGAAAAGCAGTTAACAGTGATTCAATAAATACTAGAGGTAATTTGCTAAAATGATACTATTCTAGTTTTTTGAGTTTGATTTTGGTTTGAAGTAATAAAATTACATAAATTAGTTAGTCTTACTAGTTTAGGTATGATATATATAGTATAGTCATTCATTTTACACACCAAATTAGTATCTAAAACCAGATGATAAAGTAATATAAACTTTTGTAGTACAAGTAAATTTCGGTATCTCTGCCCCCGGGTCAAATGTCAATTGATTGCTAATCATTGTCACCGTTCACTTGTGATTACAAATAACAAATACTTTAATGAATCGACTAGCCGTAACTGGGGATATCGTACGCGTAGAATTTAAAATTTACAGCTATTATACCTTTTTCTAGGGATAAAAATAGCCTATGACTGTGCTATTCCAACTTATAATCTATATGTGTGCTAATTTTATTTAAATTCGATCAGAAGTTTTGGCATGAATGAGTATGCATGTGAGCTTTCGCATTTTTAATGTAAAATAACATTTGGGATTGTGAAAAGACTAAAGTAACATAATGATTGTATGTTATTGAATACTGTTGTTACATTTTTTTTTGTTTTTACCCTTGATGTAAACAGGGGTTCTGTAAAGTAAGTGTAAAGAACTTTATTCTTAAGAAATTTTATTTTCCCCTAACACAAATAAAAGTAATGAATAAAGTCTCCATGGATAGAAATTAAATTATGCACAGAGATAGATTTTATGCTGGAATGGCACATAAGCTACTTGTTATATTATGGATTATATGGGATTAGTTATTTTTTTTAAAAATACTGATAGTTTTAAAGCCAAAACTCTACGCGTACGACTGTACGTACCCACTTTTGGGCAAAAGCTTTCGCACGCGCAATATAAAGTGTGATTCCCGCGGGGAGAGACGCGGGCGAAAAGTTAGTAGCTCATGATAGTCAAAACTTAATGGTTATTTCCCAAAAAAATCTGACTAGCCTTAACATTCAATTTGGACCTTTCTCCTCTGGATTTAACGAATATAATCGATCGTGCCTCCATTGTTTGTGAAGTTTACAGCGACCACGAAACCTGATCAAACGTCCCAATTAAGTGGAACTCAGACAAGCCATTGAAATTGGACCAGAAGGATACAAAACGAACAGCATCGAGACAAAATATAAACATAGCCACATTGTACACAGCTGTGGCTGGCTAGCTGATTTCTGCCATAGTTTCGACAATATCAGACAGTTTATTTTTTGTAAATCAAAATTGGTACGAATAACCGATGGCCGTAGGGGTGGGAAGGTTCATGTGCACCGGACGATGATCTGAGGATAGGCCCCCCACCAGGTGGACCGACGATCTGGTGAAGGTCACGGGTGGCACGGGACCGATTGTTGTCGAGATCCTTGGGGGAGGCCTATTTAACAATAAATGAATATTTAAGACATGCCTCACTGGGCCACACAGAGCCATGTAGTCCCAAATTAAGGTACTATTAAATACCCTGTCGTATGGAGTACTAGACAACCGATAATCTTACTTATTTACTTTTTTTTGGTAAATATGTACTTATAATACATAGAAAACACCCAGACCAGTACAAACAGACATATTCATGCACACAAATATTTGTACTGTGCGGGAATCGAACCCGCGACCCATGGCTCAGAAGCAGCGTTTACTACCGCTGATCCAAATGGTCGTCAAAATTTGTAAGAGTGGGTGTCGTGTGGCTGAGATAATGATGACATCAGAAGTTATAAAAAAAGTAATTACATAAAAGAAGACTACTTCAGTCCACAGCTGGACACATTACTCTTCAATAGGAAGATTTTGGCATAATTGCCAAACTTGGCAGGCGGGTTGGCGATCGCAGTTTGGCCAATGGTGGTGGAAAGACGCTGCTGCCCGTCTTCTTCACGCACTACTCTTTTAGTCGCCTCTAACGATATCCACAGGAAGGTGGTATAAACTGTCGACATTTAACCTAAAATTGTGTTAAGTAATTATCCGTTGAATATGTTTGCAATCTATTCATTGTATCTATTCATAATTAAAAATAAATAGCATTACATACATTTAAATTTACTCGATGTCTGGCCGTTCTGTTTAGGTTGTGTCTACGTTGAATTCCCTCTGTGTCAGGGTTGCATTTCATGGAAGATGCACCCCTCTTGAACTGTACAGCCCCCTCAAGCACCAATCCCAAATCTATTTATATCATGCGACTTTTAATAATAAATAAAGCTTCAGAAAACATTTTTTTTGCCAGATCTAAGATATCAAGCTGACGCTTGTCCAAGCACTAAACTCAGTATAAGAACTTGGGTAAAAAACACTTAGACAATATGAAATACACGCGCGTAAAAGAATCTGCAGTCTGTGGTCTTGTGTTTAACAAGGTCAACATTTCAAAAGATTTGATGAACTACTAGCCATAAAAACTAGGATGATAGTAGTAGACGTAAAAACTAACTAATATTAAATATTCAGATATATTAACAAGTATACAAATTTTGTATAGACGATGGTTGGAAAAAACTACATGTTGAGGACCCCGTCATACCAACAAAGAAGTATACAAACCATGTCAACATTAGACAACATCACATACATTGTTCTGATCCCAATTTGAATAACTATTTAAAGCACTCGTATTTTGGAAACCAGAAACAAAGAAGATACCACAAACACCCAGACCCGAAAAAATGTAGAAAAGCACTTTTTTTCTACATTGACCCGTCCGGGAATCGAACCCGGGACCTCGGAGCAGGCGACACCTTGAAAACCGGTGTGTACGCTACTCCACCACGGAGGTCGTGGAATACTCCAGACACAGCTCATATTGTGTGGATAGGAACATAAAGAACAATTATAATTCGAGGCCCTTTAAAGTTATAAATACTTATTTAATTATGCTGTGAAATAACATTACTTAAAATGATCTTCAACACTGTAAAGTGTTCGAAACGTCAGTATAAATAAAAGTAGAATATAAAATCCTTATAAAAGCGAGTTAAATCCGTTGTATCGTATCAGGTTCGCTTGAGTTCAATAAACTAACGTATAAAGACAATATAAGGAGAGTATTTCAAAGAGCTTCATCACCATCACCTGAACTTGTTTGATCCTATGTTGATAAAACCAAGTACTGTATTTTTTTGGTTTGTTTAGTGACTTGGACAAGAAAGTCATAGGCAACGAGATGTCACATATTTTAAGGCTTTGACATGAGTAAAAGAGACCAGTAGACTCGAACATACGGCCATAGTATTGTATAGTAGATCTTTGGTGAATTAACCCCTTGTATGCCGGTAATAATATTACCTCTGGGTAAGCTCACTCCACCTAAGAGACCCCACACTAGCGTCTTTCGAGCGTCGACGTCGAGGCAACAACCAATCAGTGTTGACGCAACGCAACCGCAGCGGCATTTACTTAACGCTTATTGGACAATGCCGCGACGTCGACGCTCGAGAGACGCTAGTGTGGGGAGGCCTATAGGCTTCTTCTTAACCGTATAGTTAAGAGGAAACACTACGGGCGAGAGAATTGAAAAATAGGTATTTGTCAAATCTATTGCTGTCGCGCCGTGCCAAACGCCTTCGCCGTAGAGTGTGATAGAGACAACTGCTTCTTGGACCGAAAATACTTAATAAAAGCACACCAAATTAACGTTTCGTAGTCCCCCGATTACTTTTCCAAAATTAGACCGATTTAAATACTTTTTTCATTAAAAATTAAAGAAAGGCTTTGGCTGTGTTCGTATATTTTCCTTTTTTTTAAATTTTAGCCAAATTTGTTTTCTGGATGTTTGAACACAGCGGAAAATTTGGCGAATTTTTTCGATTTTTGGGGGCTCATATCTTTTTTATTAATTAATTTATGAAAAAACAGAAAACATAGAAACATGCTAATAGTGGCCATAGATTTTTGTAATAAAATTATTTACTACTGGCTTTATCGAGGGAGGAAACAGGGGACTACGTTTTTATGGAAAAAAGGCCATGTATTTCCTCTTAAGTATGTAGTCAAGAGCAAACCAATTTATTAAAAAAAAAAACAAGACACAATAGAAATCAATTGTCATATGGCTCGATTCCGCGACGTCAGTAGCCGACCGGTAAAGGTCGTCGCATCGAATCTTGCCATGTAAAGAGTGTGCAAACTGCGGATATTTCAGCACTTATAGTGAGATTTCCTGACATGTTTGTAGCTTAACATTTCAGACATATCTTCTGATAGTTTTTTGACATGAATTGATTCGTATTTTGTCTCTAATAAATGGAGTGTGAATTTTTACTTAAACGGATAAACCATATTGCATGCATAAATCGCAGCATTGTGTTGTTTTTCTAAGGGAAAAACTATTACAAAACAAATCAAAGGGTTTCTGAGGTTTTCAGTGCGCCTTAACAATGCAAGTCATTATATAATAAATCCTTGAAAAATATCGAAGGCTATTAAAAAAGTAGGTACCTACTGCCGGAATAAAATAAAAAGTATCGTCTACTTTATCCATTCCAAAAAGCAATTGTCAACCCATAAAAGCTAATGAGCAACATTAAACTTACGGGTTTGATGACTTCGTAATTATTGTTATAACATAGGTAATTTTATAAATGCGAAAGCATGGATGGATGTTTGTTAGCCACTCACGCCAAACTGATGTGACTGAAATTTAATATTAGTCTGGAATAGCACAAAGCCCTTTAATTTTACTGTCCCGAAAATATATTCTGTTCCCGTAAAATGAATGTTTATCATATTGATCGAAATACATTTTTACATAGAGGTAGTTAAGAGGTTATGGAATAAATAGCCAAGACTATACATTTTATCCGGGAAAGATATCGCTAGCTACAACAAGTAAAATTATAAATTCGAAAGCATTTTCCTTACTGCAGCGCTTGTGTGTCGGTCGATAACAGAACATAGGAACCATGTTCTGCAATGTCGTCGAAATGGCATCTTGATGGCAATTGCTGAAAGGCCAGACTGTCCGATAAAAAGGCACTGGATGGAGATAGCTATAGGCCTAATTAAGTAGTTTTATATTTGCTACTCAATCACCCCAGAACGGTTAAAAGGCACAGTTAAAATTTGGCACGCAGTTAGAGCATAGGAAGGCACTTAAGTTACTTTTTATATTGGAAAGAAGTACTGTTCTCATAAAATTGATTCGCCACGCGTATATACGAAGTTATACAACAATCAGTAGTTAATAAACGGTCTCGTTTCGTCAACTACATAGTCAACGCCCATCACAACAAAAACTGCCAATAGTTCGGGCATAATTTGACGCACATTTATTTAATTTTAAAACAGTAATCTGTATTTTTAATATGTAGTAACAACTGTGTTTTTTTCTGTTATGTAATGTATTTTCTAGTTGCTTTTGTTTGGAGTCATGACAGTGCTCATAATTTATATAAGATAACAAAGCAATTATAACGTAGCCGGTGTAAAATAACACATAAGTACTGCACTCGCCGCCATGGCTGCTTTAATTTATGACAGCAAAAATATTTCATACAAAAGAAACTTCTCTGCTGGTTTTATGTATAACTCATACTAAACGGCCGGATCATATGTTTATGTTATATTATTAAATTGAAATATTTTTATCCTGGATAGGGCTTAAGGTATTGAAAACATGATCATATGGATGGATCTATGTTTTGTTAGCTACTTTTTCATACAAAAATCACAGATTTTGATGAAACTTACCAAAATTGAAGCCACATCGTAGGTACATCAGGATAACAATATATAGGATATATTTTATCCCGCAATTTTGTATGGTCGGTGGGAACAGTATACTTAGTCTATGATAGCAACACGGTACAACAGCCGTTGTATTTTGTATGAAGTCACGAGCTACAGACGATAGATGGCGCTGCTGGTAGTTTGCCATAGTTTTTTAATGCACACATTATTATTTCGTTTTCCTCTGAATCCATTCCCGAAGACTAGAAGAAAACTAGTATTTAACAAAAAAGTTCCATTCAATCTCAAGAGGTACATAGTACAGATCGCAATGATTAAATACAATGCTTTATTCCATAAGCTATTTGACTTCTCACTCCCAAAATAATTAAGATATGTTTGTGATGCATTAGAACAAATACAATGCTTTATTCCATAAGCTATTTGACTTCTCACTCCCAAAATAATTAAGATATGTTTGTGATCCATTAGAACAAGCTTTTCAGCAGTGTTTTTAATTTGTATAATGTACCTAAGTAGATCGTAATTCGCTGAATACTTTGGTAGGTTAGTAAGAATATAAAAATATTTCGCGTTCGATACTTTATTGAAAGCTAGCAGCCGAAGTTGTTTTTTATCATGAAGTAACACTCTATCTTTGATTGCAATAGCTAACTTCTTATTATTAGTCTTTAATTTATGATTGCAATGGCTGAATAACTTGTACTGTGCTATATGTCTGTAGGTACGGATTAACTTGCATGAGAAATGAAGGTGAAAATTCTTTTGAGCTCACAAAGAGGTTAGCTTTTCATTCAAAAGTATAATTATTTTAAGGTTATTATACACCTCAGGCCGTGAGACTGAATATTAATTTACTAATTAACAGAAAAATATTTTAGAAAATGTTTCTTTAAAACAATTAAATAAATACTTTATTTGATTAAATACTTTATTTGATATTTTAGCAACTTAATTGCACTTATAATATCAGTATATAAACTTGAAAAATTTTTGTCTCAGGCGGGACTCGAACCCGCATCTCCTCGCATAAAAAAAAAAAAAAATTTTCAAGTTTATATACTGATATTAATTCATAATCATCATAGAATTTCCACATTAATTGAATTTTTGGATAACGTAAATTAATGCTCTCAAATCTCAAAACATATTTCAGATGATAAAATATCTGAAATATGTCCTACAATACACAAACACATCAAAATGTGCATTGTTGACTACATGACATGAAATATATAATCTTTCATAATGTCGCCCTCCGGTTTGATAACGTTTTTAAAATTGCAAGGCAAATGAGTTTGGTTGTAGCTGACCATCTGTATTATACTGTAGTGACTATAGTAACCTTTATTTGGATTTAGAAATCTTAATACCTACTGTTTATAGATGAATAAGGCGTAGGTATAAATGGTTTTAAAAACACCCGGTTAAATCAAAATAAAATAATAATATAACTTTTCAATAATAGTGAGTAAAATTTTTTTCTAGAAGCGAATGTGTCTAATTTTTGGTACTGGGATAGGTCAAATACGTTTTTGATTTCAGTACCGAGATTGCAAACCTTACTATCTTTTATTGAGGATAGGTGATTAAATATCCGCTAGTCTACTTATAGTCAAACAAACATAAATATCTGATGTGCTTAACTTATTGATAAATTGATATTCCAAATAGTCAATCTGATCCTATCTGTCAAGGAATTTTACCGATTTATTTTCTGGAATTCACATTGTAATGATTACTTAATGGAGGAATATTACACAGTTTATTATGTGTCACGTTGGGTCTATTGATACCATAAATCATATAACGGCGCACGTTCTTACGAACTATTAGGTTAAACGCGGAAAATAACAATTTCTTTGGTACATTTTTATTTTTATCGCTTGACTTTTGGCAGACTTTTTACTTTGATTTGCTAACAGGTAAATTGAAAGCAAATAAAACATTGACTTAATATAATTGTCACTGAGAAATACTTAATAATTGTGAAACGTATCCAAATTGGAAAGAAAATTATGTGAATTCTAGTTTTTTCGATCATTATGTAGGTAGCTTAATTAGTAAATTTTAACGTTTTGAATTACAGGGAAAAGAAAATGTATGTAATGGTATAAAATCACGGACAATGTAAAAAAAAAATAAGTATACAAAAAACAATACCGAAATATATTAGGTATGCGGCTAACTTCCGATCGACTACAATGATTTAAGTAGATAAAAATCTTCTTCCGTTATGTTTGTAATGGCCAGAAGAGGTATTATGTGGAAAAAAATGATTGTTAACGTATGAAAAAATTGTTAACGTATGATATATTATATAACTTGCTTTAAGCCTAAATGATATAATGATAATGAGTACGGAACGAATAGAGCCGATGATGGTCGAACGCGAACTGGTCAAATTATACATTTGAAATAAAAATGATGATGTGACGCGACATTATGAAATAAGTACGAACAGGGTGAAATGCTGATGCGTAAATTTGTATGTGCTAGCTCGTACAAAAATATTTGTTTTAGACATCCACATGAAAAGTGTATTAAGGGTAAATAGGGATATACACAGATCATTTGCTTGTATTATTTAATTGGAAACCAGTGTAGAGCCGGGATGGACAGGAAGTAAGATATAAAAGACTGCGTTTTATCACTAAAGATAATTAATTTTGGATTTTTCGATTGTCCTTAAAAATATTAAACTGCATACATAGTATTTTAATGCATAAATGTTATTTCTTTTATTACACTCGCGGCCTAGTGCCAGCTAAGTGACCTTAGGTGGTCTGGAATTGTCAACAAGTCGTATCTTTTCTATGTTCGGCATAGTATTAAAAATTAAAGACCAATCGGGTAACAAAACCCCACTTAAAGTAGAGCGATATAAAATCAGTTTCCCATTGCCACTAGAGGACAATGGTTCCCGAAGTATTGGCACTTACATTGAGGCTCGAATGTCATTTGGAGGAGTGGTGGTCTAAGGGTCGCTCGCGGCGGGGCTGATAACGCCGACGTATGGGGCAATTACTGCTTACCACCGGGACTTATTTTAACTGTAGTCACGAAACGGGTCTCATTGCAGACATTTCAGTTGGATTTTTACCTTTATCTAGAGACTGGCTTTTGCCCGCTACTTTGTCTGCGTAGTGTAAGTAACTTCATCGTTACTAGACATAGGCCTCTCCAAAAAGAGGAGTGGTAAACGCCTCGCTTGGCAAGCTAGTTGACGAATGATAGAGAGAAGAAGCTGCTCCCTTCTTCTTCTGGCAGTACTACTTTAGTCACATCCTACGAAACCCATAGGAAGGGGAGAGTTACTGCTTTTCTTTTTATGTGCCGGCATCACACGACAATATCTGGTCAGGACGAAATAACGCAGAAAAAAAGCACGTTTTAGAGAAATCTTGTCAAAGCTTCTAGATACTAGGAGTTATGATTACCAGAACACTCAAAATATATTCCTTTGATGGTATGAACTTTGTTTCTGACAGGAATATTTGATTTAATGATCGTAATTGATATTGGGAGATATTCTCGATGAGTATATATACTCATTGTTTACTGAAAATATATTCCTGGAAATCAATTCCCTTTATAAGTCTGACACGTAATTATTAGCTGTAAGCAATTTCACACAGGAATTAGTTACCGGTAATTTATTCTCATTATTCTCTCATTACGAGTACTAGAGCTCCACCTACGACTTTGTCCGTGTAGAATTCGGACCAGAGAGTTTTGGACCTTTGGAAGGCGTACGAGGGCCAAAACCAACTAGCAGAAGCCTGGTAGACTCGTAATGTGACACCAACCGACGATTATCTCTATGCACACGATACAAATACATTCAAGAACAACCCCCGGTTATACTAGCACTATCAAACATGGTCACAAAGTATTGCGCTATGGGTTTAGCTGCTAATGGAGTGGATACTGGGACTATGAGTCCCTGCCTGGCCTATGTTACTAATACGGATACAATGGCAGATGTTGTCTTAGGTAAACACTTAATGGGTCTTAAAAAACGACCGCTAGGACAAAGTGACGTAGCGACAAGAGGGCAACATAGCCTGAAGTGAGATGTCGAGAGGTATTATTACACGGCTCTCAGAAAACTTGGTGACCCTTAAGATCCCTACTAGCACTCCTTCCTCCGAGCATTTCTGCTATCGAATCTCCACTCAAACCATTCAATGGAGGAAAGCAAGAAACGGAGATCAGTTTCTTGTAAATTTTCACTCCGGTCAACCAGTGAAGGCAAGCCAAAAGTAAGGAACATGGCTTCCAGTTTCACGCCACTTAGGTCAATCCTCAGCTTCTCGCATCCAGCTCCAGCCATCTTGCGCAAATCATCACTCTACCTGGCCTGAGGGCGTCCTACACTACGTTTGACGAGACGCGGTCTCCACTCAAGAACTTGCAAACTTATAATATATTTTTTTATTGTAATCGGTATAGTTATTGGTAAACAGGCGACCTTGTATCTGTTTTCAATAAGTCGCCTTTTCAGCTCTGAGGTCAAATTAAATGTCAAAATGTCTCCGCTTTTCTATATTGTTTCAGTTCTGTGCTTTTGTGGTAGGTTATTTTTGATTTCATAATAAAATAGGTATAATATATTGGAATAATATATTTGAAGTTATGTACTTGTATGTATTTGTATGGTCAGAAACTTAATAATTATAATGATAGGGATACTAAACGTTTTTCCAAGACGGAGTGGGTTCAATGACAGTGGACACTAGCAAAACTAAGTATATTTTTTGTTAGGCGTCATGCACATAGAGTGTTGTTCTTAACCTTCGGCATACAACGTGGGGTATTTTTAACCCCAGCTCGAGAAAAATACGTAAATTTATGAGAAATGATCGAGCAATAACTTTGAAATTATAAATAGCTGGGCCTTAAACATTGCCACGTCAACTCGTAAGCTTGGAAGAGTGCTGCGCGGACCGCGCTCTTGTATGCACGTGGCTGAAAAGGTATGTATGCATTCTTATGTTTTTCTCTTATTTTCAATCTAATTTTGATTATATTTATGTAGCTTATTTTCTGTTACAGATATAGTTTAACTAACATGGAAAATAGAATTCAAGATGATATTGCGGCGGCTTTACTTGAAGAAAATTTGTCTCACAATACAGCAAAAGTGGAGTCGATTTAGTTGACAAGCTTTCAAGAACGTACGATGATTCCCGCAGCAGTAAACGCTAGCTACTGACGCTGTTTTTCTCCTAGCTGAATCATGTCAATATAAATTATTATATAGTACAAGACGATGTTGGAATATGTAAGGAACACGTCAATCAGATCTGCCAAAATGTACTGATTTATACAAATGAATGATCTAGCTAAAATAGACAAACTTAGTTATTTCTGTATATTTTTATAATGTGTCATGTTTCTAGTTTAATAATATTGGCTTAGACCAAAAATCCCTATAAATATAAATTACCCACGTAATTTTATTTAGATTACGGGAAATTTGTTGAATTTTAGAAGAACTTTTGTATTTTGTGTTCTATTTTAAAAATAAAGTTTATTTTCTTAATTAAATTGGGTTTTAATTATGACTATATAACTTATTAAGCCAAAAACTCTATCGAAGCCGTTGTATTTAAATAATACCCTTAATGTGACCCTATTTACTATGGGGTTATATTAACCCCACGTTGTAGGGGTAAGGATTTATTTTCACGTTGTATGCCGAAGGTTAAACTTTTAACTTTATGTACCCTAATACATTTTTCAACAAAGTAATAAACTCTCTCTTTCCTAGCTAAAATGACTCTAAAGCTTTCAAATCAAAAGCTGTAAGCAGTAGCAGTAAAGTTTGTAGAAACATTTCCAACAGTCACAGCTGGAGGGCTGCGACGGTGGGCAGCACTGGCCCCTGATTCGCGTAACCAAATCGTATCACAATTGTAATTGAATAGCAGGTTTTTGACAGTTCTAGTATGGGCTAAATGTCAAAATCGTCCAATTCAATCACGATCGAACTGCGATTGAAATAGCTGAATAAGGCCCCGGTAGGGTTAAGTCGTTTTTATGAGCAGGCGTACATTTATAGAGGTATTTACAACTTAATTTATGTTTTAAGTATTAAATTTATTAGTTTTTACATTCAACATCATTAAAGTAGTCAGGTAAGTAATATGAAGACGACTTATCAAACAACTATTACAAAAGCTAAAACATGAATGTATACAATTAATACATATGTCTATGTAGGTAAAAGGAAAAAAAGTTTCGTTTTTATTTATCCAAAAAAATAACAAAAACTTGAAAATTATATTCAATTTATTCGACTTTTTTAATAAATTGATTCTTTTTTAAAGTCTGTGCTTTTCATTAGAAAAAAAAGGAATAAATTATCTTGCGTACCCCCCCTGTTATTTTTTATGCGCAGGGAAATCGTATGCATATTTTTTACTGCACGGTTAATTCACACCAAAAATACATAACTAACTACATGAGGTGACCCTTGGGTTACGTGTAGCCTATTCTTTGAGAAACTCTGACTTGATCATATAATATGTTGTATTACACCTGAACAGCGTTAGTAACATGGTAGCAAAAAGCAAAATAACTGACCTATCGCGTGACGGAAGAAGGTTAGGGTTCCGCATAAATATTCAGTAGATTGATACACGTGCGCGGAACCCACCCACACTATATCTCGTTTTAATTTTTACTAGGAAATATCCCTAGAGTGTCATGACTCCTAGGATTTATTAGGTCAAGGTTAAATCAAATATATAATGGCATGTAATTGTGTCCCTATTTAAGTGTGCTTACATACGGATATATCTCTTATATTTACGTCTTAAATTTACATTTAGATCCCACGTTATAGTTTGCATGCGTAAAATGACAAGCTAATTCATACATTGTGCTGACCTACCTAATATTTTAACAAACATTATGTATCTAAAGAGTTTGTTTGTTTGGTTTTACGCGCTTATTTCTGGATCTTAGGAACTACTGACTGATGCTTATTAAAAATATACAGGGTGAAATTTTAACTACTTTACATAATTTCTATAGGCGTTCAGTGTCGTATTTAAAGCCTATTTATGAAGTAAAAAATGTAAATCAAGTTGTCACCGGAAAATATTTTTCGCGATATAGTTCTCAATTTTTACGATCCTAGACCTGATAAGGTATAGGTAAAGGGAAAATCATAAACTTATGAATAGTATCGTACTTAATGAATGAGATGCGCAACGTGTAAAAAGAGTGTTGCTAGGCGGCCGTATTAATAATTTTAGATTTTTGGCGGACATTTTTTAAGTGCTTCATCTTGACATTTTTGTACTAGGCTGTACTAAAAGAAAAAAAATACGTCATTTGTTTTATGTCTCGTAGATTGATTTATTAAAATTTGGAAGGTGCATATGTAGGTGCATAGGTACAGTTGAGTGCACCCTAACTAGGTCAATAAACCAAACGTGGGTCACAGACGACTCAACCTTGTACAATATTTTATAATTAATAAATCAGTGTGTCTTGAAACTTGATCGTGTTTGATTGTCTCCGCAATTACATAACTCCAAATACCTTACGCTCCACCATACATGCACACTCATCCTAAAGTGGTGACCCCGACTGAAAAACTCATCGCTTGGTGACTGCACTGCACGATTCTACTGGTCTCTCACAAGCGGAATCGCCATAGAATCTTCAAGAGGCACATAGTCACTGAAACATGAGTCTTGGAGGAATAAACGATCCCACGGTCATGTTTAACTGTGGAGCTTCTACTGCTGGAGCTAGCAACGGCGGCTACACATCAAATAGTGAGCTAGCAGCGGTTACAGTATCGTCAAAAATACCGGAGTTTTGGACCGAGATGCCTAGAATATGGTTCGCCCAATTTGAAACGGTGATGGCGCCACAGAAACAAGGTGATGACGTCAAATACAGCATAGTGGTATTCAAACACGGAAAGGAAGCGATACGTCAAATTTCCGACATTTTAATTTCACCTCCGAGCACTGACAAATACATCACATTAAAATCTAGATTGCTATCAGTGTACGAAGAGTCAGAAGAGCGACAATTCCAGAAATTGATTGGCGAAATGGAGCTCGGTGATCAAAAGCTGTCACAACTACTACGACGCATGAGGGAACTCGCCAAAAACACAAATGTTCCTGACAAAACACTATTAAATTTATGGACGTCAAGACTACCAACACACGTTCGCGCCGTACTCACTGTCAGCCAAGATCAAAATCTCGACAACCTCGCCGGCATCGCGGACAAAATTATTGAAAATAACAGAGGAGAAATATGCACTGTGTCCAATGACCAATCTCCGATCATGTTAGAACTGCTGTCACAAGTGAGTAAACTTTCCTTGGAAGTAGCTGCACTTCGAGCTCAAGTCAGTGGCATCGACAGTCCCAACTTCAACAATAGACATCGAAGCCGTTCAAGATCGCAGTCACGCACAAGAATAACACCTGACAACCCGAAATGGCTGTGCAAGTACCACCTGCGTTTCAGAAATAGAGCCCGTAATTGCGAAAAGCCATGCAACTGGAAAAGGCCGTCGGAAAACTAGATTTAGCGTTGACCGAGGCGGTCGTCAGCGCTATACTCCCATCTAACCGCCTTTGCGTAACCGACCGAAAAAGTGGGTTTCGATTTCTGGTAGATACCGGCGCTAACATCTCCGTTCTTTCTAAAAGTGGAGCAAATCGTATACAAACCTCCACATACAAATTATACGCCGCAAACGGAACCGAAATAAAAACATATGGCGAGAAAACGCTGACATTAGACCTGAATACGAGACGACCGTACCGATGGACATTTGTTGTCGCAGACATTAAAAAACCTATACTTGGGGCCGATTTTCTAGAACATCATAATATTCTGGTGGATGTGCGAAACAAAAAACTAATTGATCGAAAAACAGGACTTTTGTCACAAGGAAAAATCATTCAATCAAGCTTACCAACATTGACAACCATCAAGTTGGCTGATCCATTTGCTGACCTATTAGAAAAATATACCAACATCACCAAACCACTGAACGGCCTCATTGAACCAAAACATGATGGTTAACACCAAATAATAAAACAAGGACATCCAGTTTATTCAAAATGTCGCCCGCTACCAACGGATTTATATCAACTTGTAAAGAAAGAAATTGAACACATGTTGGAGGCTGGATTATGCAGACCGTCTAAAAGTCCTTGGGCCAGCCCACTTCACGTCGTTAAGAAAAAAAACGGTGACTTACGATTATGTGGCGACTACAGGAGATTGAACGCAATAACCGTCCCAGATAGATACCCTATACCTAGAGTGACAGATTTTTCATATATATTACCGGGAACAGTAATATATTCACGAATTGATATCCAGAGGGCGTACAACCAAATCCCTGTACAAGAAGTCGAGAAAACTGCTGTAATTACTCCATTTGGCTTATTCGAATTTCCTAGAATGCCATTTGGATTGCGCAATTCAGGCCAAACCTTCGTCAGATTTAATAATTCGGTACTATCCGGCCTAGACTTCATTTTTGCATACGTCGACGATATTCTGATAGGATCAAGATCCAAGGAAGAACACAAATGCCACCTCAATGAAGTATTCAAAAGGTTGAACGAGAACGGCATAACAATAAATCAATCAAAATGCGAGTTTGGTCGATCAGAAATAGAATTCCTCGGATATATAATCACACCGGAAGGAATTAGACCAACAACTGAAAAAACAGAAGCGATCAACAATTATCCGAAACCTGAAACCGTCCAGGAGCTCAGACGCTTTCTAGGTATGATCAACTTCTACAGAAATCATATACCTAAAGCTGCCAAATACCAAGCACATCTAAACACATATCTTAGCAGTTCGAAGAAAAAGGATAACACCAAAATCCAGTGGACACCAGAAGCTATAGAAGCATTCAATCAATGTAAGGAAAGTTTAAAAAACGCCGTTACATTGACTTCCCCTTCAAGCGCAGCCCCACTATCCTTAATGACAGACGCCTCACAGACCTGCGTGGGAGCGGTCCTACAACAATATGAAAATAACACTTGGAAACCATTGTCATTCTTCTCCAAGGGCTTGTCGGAAGCGCAATCCAAGTACAGTACATATGATCGTGAGCTACTAGCAGTATACATGGCGATGACACATTTTCAACCATACATTGAAGGAAGAGAATTGATCGTTTATACGGATCACAAACCATTATGTCACGCATTCACAACGAAAACAAACGTCACGAGTAAAAAGGTCGTCGACCCAAGGCGAACTCGTCATCTACAATATATCGCACAATTTACTACGGATATAAGACACCTTGCCGGTAACTTGAACCCCGTCGCCGATGCATTATCAAGAATAGCACAAATAGATTGTCCTTCACCCGTGGATTGGAATGAGTTAGCAAAGACGCAATATGAGCCCGAACTAAAACAATTATTAGATAAAAACAACAAGAAATTCAAGATAATTTGCCTCGGAGATAATAAAAACCTGTTCTGTGATAATACTACAGAAAACTTACGTCCATACGTACCGAAGAAATTACGTAAAGACATATTCGATATTATGCACAACGTAACACATCCAGGTGTAAGATCAACCCGTTAACTCATCACAAAACATTATTTTTGGCCGAACATGAACGCAGATATCGGTCAATGGGCTAAAACATGTGTCGCGTGTCAGAAAAGCAAAGTATTGCGACACAATATGTCATCCATTGGTACGTTTGCCCCCACAACACGTTTAGAGCACGTACACATGGACATCGTCGGCCCGCTTCCAGAATCAAACAGCAATAGATACATCATTACCATGATAGACAGAGCAACACGATGGCCAGAAGCTGTTCCAGTATCAGAAATAACAGCACAGACAGTCGCGAAAGCATTCGTAACCACATGGATCTCTCGTTTCGGCTGTCCAGCCACAATTTCGACAGATCAAGGCAGACAATTTGAGTCAGATCTATTCATCTCCCTTAATAAACTATTGGGTATCAAGAAAATACGGACTACGAGTTATCACCCACAAGCCAACGGAATGATAGAAAGATGGCACAGAACGATGAAAGCCGCTATCATAGCCCGTGGTAACACAACACAGTGGAGTACAGAATTGCCAATAGTCCTACTCGGTTTAAGAGCCGCGATTCGAGCTGATGACAAAGTAAGCCCTGCACAAATGCTGTACGGAACCAACATTCGCATTCCAGGAGTATTTTTCGAGCAGAAAAAGCTAGATAAATCCCCAGAAAGCTACACGAGCGATTTGATAAGAGCTATGGAAAATGCAACGCCATTGAAATGCGATCATCACGGAAAACACAGATCATACATTCATCCCGATATGGCATCATGCGACTATGTTTTCGTACGAACCGACGCAGTAAAAAAACCTTTGACGTCACCATATGAAGGTCCTTACAAAGTTTTAGAAAAACACAGTAAATTCTACAAACTGGAAGTTAAGAACAAAACAGTGGTAATCTCAATAGATAGATTAAAACCCGCATTTATATTACGCAATGATCAAGCGATTGACCCTTCAATATGCATTAAAAATGCAACTACATCTTCAGGCATAATTTCTAAACCAGGCCAAATGAAATCGACGGAAAAAACTGCGTCAGCAACAAAAACTCGGTCAGGTAGGATCGTACGACCAGTGGTTCGTTTTGCACTATAGACAAAACGCAGCTACATAGCAAGCAGTGCACCGCACCTCATACCGAATCACACCACTCACCTACAAACATCAAACCTCGAGGCTCTTCAAACGTCAAAAGAAACTCCTTTTTTTTTGACTACAGTCTATCAACCGACGTCAAAATTGCTATAATGGGAAACTGGGGAACAAAAGATATAAAAGAAGATATCGTCATATCACAGAACGCCGCTGGTGCTGGGGGATCAAACGCCAACATCAACGCTACCGACGTAACTGTGGGCGTACTATGCACCATTGTCATCCTAGTGCTAGCGTTCTTCCTGTATAGACACTGCAAGAAGAAGTTTTACAAGAAAGTGTTCAATAAGATCGATGGCAGAATGGAACATAAACCCGGTAACACCGCTGCAGCTGTGCCGATACCAACCGTGTCGGCAAGGTGCTGCCACCAAACTCCCGTGGCAATATAAGAAAAATCAAGATATGTGAGGTGAAGTGAAGTGTGTATCCAATAACATTTAAGTTATAAAACCTACTTTGTATTCTAACACTATAATTTATTTTCGTTTTCGTTTACCACGTTTCTTGTTAATGTTATGACATACATATATTTTTTTTTCCTTTTTTTACATTTACTTTACATTTAATTACTTATTTTATTATTTTATGTACGATAGTTAATAAACATTACAATGTATTTTTTTTAAAAAAAAGGGGGAAATTATGTAGGTGCATAGGTACAGTTGAGTGCACCCTAACTAGGTCAATAAACCAAACGTGCGTCACAGACGACTCAACCTTGTACAATATTTTATAATTAATAAATCAGTGTGTCTTGAAACTTGATCGTGTTTGATTGTCTCCGCAATTACATAACTCCAAATACCTTACGCTCCACGACAACCGATAAACTTACTTAGATACTTTTTTTGTAAATACATACTTATAATACATAGAAAACACCCAGACCAGTACAAACAGACATGTTCATACACACAAATATTTGTACTGTGCGAGGATCCGCGACCCATGCCATGGCTCAAGCAGCGTTTACTACCGCTGATCCAAATGGTCGTCGAAATTGATCATTTTATAGTTATTGTTTTGCAAAATACAGCCTCTCAATCTGTTCAATGCGACCTACAATATTATCTAATACCATGGTATTCCAAAAATACTCTTCCTCCTCCTCCTGAATAAAATAAAATATTTGAAATAATTTATTAATCTCTAAGAATGAGAACGTAAGTATATGCATGATAAATTTCAATTCCACGTCAGTGCATTATACCGAAGACTGGCATATATCCTTGGCATTATCTGCCAAGATATGGAAGTAGGCAATAAAGTTATTGTTAACAGTAACTTAATGGAAGAATGAATCACTTTGAGCACGGCCCATATAACGGGCCGAAAGAGCCACTTTTCGCCGAATTCAACGCTACTATATTATAATGTAAGTCTTTCAGAATATTGCCTTTAAGGTGCTCACTCTAGAAACAAAAGCTCAATTATTTTTACATCAGAAATTCGTTCTTTTAGACGAAGTATTTAGAATAAGAAAAAATAATTAAAATTTTACTTGTAAATAGAACAGTAAAAAAAAAATTACAGTTTAAAAAACTAAAAAAACACGCTTTTAAAACAGATTGAACTAAAAAATTAAAAATAAAACTGTAGTAATCAATTGAAAAATGAATATTATTGTACAAAAAGCGTGGGGTGCTTGTTATGATGTCCACAGATATAGTAAATTATTGATAAAATATTTACAATCTAAATCAAGCCCCTCACGCTTTTTGTACAATAATATGAATTTTTCAATTGATTACAATAGTTTTATTTTGATTTTTTTAGTTCAATAAAGTTTTTTAGTTTTTTAAACTATAATTTATTTTTTACTTTTTAGTTTAGTTTATAAGATTTGATTCCTTCTTTATCGACTGTAAGTCCAAAGCTATGCGGGAATCGTAATTGATACAGATCGCGCGCTAGCTCTATCTCTTTTACTCACTCTTACAGAGGAAAACTGGGAAACTGTTATTAAATTATTGTATTGTCATCGGTCCTCGATACGTGGGCAAAGTTTCAAATTAATCAAACTTCTAGAAATTGGTAAAAAATATGCTCAAAGATTCCATTACATACATAGATACAACCCAAGCTAATAAAAGCGTGGTAAAAAAAAAGTTATAATTACAAACTTCACAACGAATTTCGAAACGTTTTGACGTGAAAAACGTAAAATATTGTAAATGATGATGACTTTATTCAGGACTATAAGGCACAGCCAGCTTGGGTGATGGGTTCGAGTCTAAGAAAGTGTTCATGTAAGTTTCATAGCAACATAAAACGTAATTTTCTTTCATGTTTGTGTGATAAAAAATTAGTACATTTTTATTTCCTTATGTGGTTTCCTTGTCTAGTTAATTTGAACATTTTCCTTTTAATATAAGAAAATATTATTACTTATATTATTACGAAGGTTGGCAACGTCGAGTGATGTCGCCCGACGTCTTCCGGGACACGAGTCGCGCGACATTTATTTCCTAATGGGTACGCCGCGGCTTACAGAACATCAAAAAGCAATAAACTAGTTTTAAACTCACATGGTCACTATCGTAAGCCATTTTACAAACAGTTTTATGGATAAATATTTTTTGGAACGAAGTTCCTTATCGCGCGTTGCGAAAGGGGGCTAGACGGAAAAAATTGTAACGACACTTTTTGAACGACACTTTTTGCTATAGTTGTAAGCCGTGCGGCGAGAGAGAGACAGAGAACGAGAGGGAGAGAGAGGGAGAGAGAGGGAGAGGGAGAGGTTGAGGGAGATGTTGAGGGTGAGGGAGAGAGTGAGGGAGAGGGAGGGAGAAGGAGGGGGAGAGGGAGGGAGAGCGAGAGGGAGAGAGAGGGACAGGGACGGAGAGGGAGGGAGAGGGACAGGGAGAGAAAAAGAGAGAGAGAGAGAGAATTAAAAATAAACTAAAATAAAAATAAAAATTATTACAATTCCTTCACTAAAAATGAACTTCGTTCCATCCTGGTGTCCCTAGACACCTCTCAAGTTTTTTTCTTTAAAACTTAGTGGTTGGTAGAGCCTTTTAAAATTTTATAAAAGTTAAAGGCTATTGAATAGATTTTCAACTTTAATTCCAACAAGTAGAGATCATTTTCGATTGAGAAAATTTGACGTTTTGTGGTTGTGTTTTATGAGTTTTATTTCGATTTAGTTGTAGATTCTACTTTAAAACATTTCATTTCTATGACTATTTAAAAATAATTAACGCGATAAAATGCGAACATTAATTCTTTTATTTCCTAAGAACCTATGTGTGGAAGGTGTAGGTAAAGGTATTCATATACAGGGTGTTCGGAAGAACGTTGATCATACGAAAATGGTGGGCAGGTGAGGTGGTCTGTTAACTAACTAGCTCCAAAGATTTTACCTAGGTCTCAAGTTTTTTTTTATTTCTGGAATTTTTCGCCTTTGTCCTTTAATCCCGTCTAAATTTATTTTAACTCTTTTTTTGTGTTTCCATAACTTGTACCTTTAACATTTTTAGACTATCGATAATAATTGCAGTTTGTCGTTTGGAAAATAATGTTTACTGTCACACTGTTTTTATTTCGAGATTATGCACCTACTTTGCGGCATACCTAACCGCCCTCACTTCTTACAACTATAATTGCACAGGAATACCTTAATTTATGCTCATTTCATGGCTTACTCCCAGCACATACCCTTCCTACGCACCAAAGTGGCTCGTGCTTAGATCATGCTATGTTGAAATCTAAATTCCAATCACTAGCCCTTGTTACTAACTCAACTATAACTGATCACAGTGCTGTTCTACTAACCCTGAATCACAAATTGCCTACCAAACCGCGTACGCAAACAACGACAAAAGTAAACATAAATGGACTAGGTGAGGATTTATGCTGCATCGACTTTAACCCAGTTTACAATTCTGCTGACGCTGACACTAGTATGTCTTATGTAATAAATAAGTTTCAACAAGCTATACTGAAAAATACGATGTCTATTCGGCAAAGTTGTAAAAATTACATTATTAAGCCCTGGATTACACCGGGACTTATTCGTTGTATGAAACAAAGAGACAAGTTACATATGAAGGCTAAAACCGACCCTACGAATTTAACTTTACAAACATCATACAAAAGATACCAAAACTATTGTAATGACCTACTGAAAAAAGTAAAAAATAATTATGATAAAAATGAATTGGAAAAGGCGGGTACAAATAGTAAAAAGGTTTGGAAATTTATAAAAAATTCAACAAATTTGACGAAACAGCATGAACCGTCATCAAGTCTATTACAAGTACGCACAACACAAGTTGCATCCGTAAATGGGGTAAATGATTATTTTGTCAACATAGGAAAAAACCTCGCCAGCAAAATACAGAACAACTCATTTCAGTCTACAACTATTTCCACCAACTCCAACACTTTAAAATCCTTTGTTTTATTGAATACTGACGAGTCCGAGGTTGAGAGGATCATTTCAGGTCTGAAAGATGATTCAGCGGTTGGTTGGGACAGTATATCTAATAAAATCCTAAAAAAATTCAAACATATTTTTATCCCACCTCTAACCTAAATTTTTCAACAGTGCCTGGCGACAGGAGTTTTCCCTAAGTGTTTGAAAAAGGCTGTCGTTATTCCTGTGTATAAAGCTGGTAGTAAAGACGAAATAACAAACTACAGACCTATTTCCATACTGCCTTCAATATCAAAAATTTTAGAAAAAATCATAAATAATAGACTTGTTCAGTATTTGGAGAAAAATTGTCTTTTGTCTAAGAATCAGTTTGGTTTTAGACCTAAATTATCGACTGCTGACGCTGTTCATCAACTTACTGACAGTTTGGTACAGAACCTTGACAAGGTAAATCGAACAATTGGAATATTCCTGGATCTAGCGAAAGCTTTTGACACAGTCTCCATTCCTATCCTCCTACAAAAGCTTGAACACCTCGGTATAAGAGGAACACAGCTAAAACTTTTTAATGATTATCTAGACAATCGTACTCAGTGTGTAAAAATATGCAAATTTCTAAGCTCAGATCTACGGAACACCTCCTTTGGGGTCCCACAAGGAAGCATTTTGGGCCCAACTCTGTTTTTAATCTACATTAATGACCTCTGTGACCTCAATTTAAAAGGAGGAAAAATAATTTCTTATGCCGACGACACAGTTTTATTATTTAATGCAGATTCTGAGGCGAAAGTTTATGAATACGCACAAAGGGGTTTTAATGTAGTTAACAATTGGCTTCAGCAACATTTGCTTACACTGAACGCGGATAAAACTAATTTCATACAGTTCTTAATGCGTAGATTAAAAAAATCTGTAACTAACCCTATATTATACGCTCACCATTGCAAGAACTTTCAAGATAATTTATGCAACTGTCCAATTATTGCCATTACCGATAAGATCAAATATTTAGGTGTTATAATTGACGAAACTCTTTCGTTCAAACACCATATCGAAGCTCTTAACGGAAGAATTCGTAAGTTAATGTATGTTTTCAAAATATTGCGTAATTTTGCAGATCATAAAATAATTAGACAAGTATACTTAACCCTATGCCAATCAATAATAACTTATTGCATCACTTCATGGGGTGGTACGACTAAAACCCTTTTACTAACCACTGAGAGAGCTCAGCGAGCTGTTCTTAAGGTTGCCACCTTTCGCCCGTTTCTTTACCCTACCGATCATCTCTATAAAACATATAAGGTGCTAACAGTAAGGCAGTTATTTATATTGAGCACAGTCCTAAAACAGCACTCCTCACTCCCCTTTATCACTGAAAATACTAACAAAAGACGGAAGGATATAGTTTGCCCTCAAAATGTACAGACCAAGCATGCATTCTCGTCTAGATTCTATGTATTCTTAGGACCTTTTCTTTATAATAGACTTAATAAAAAACTAATTATTTACTCTTTGACATACTATAATATAAAGAAAAACCTCCAAGAGGCTCTCCTAAATATGTCATACGAAGAAACGGAGCAACTATTGACAATTTTAAAATAATTATCTTTAAATTTAGACTACACCTTACACCTTTATGTAAAACATCAACGTAATATACACCTTCCTTTATTTGCCTTTCAATCACAACATTATAATATTTATAATCTGTCATACACAGTAGTAATAATATGCGTACGCTAACAAATATTGTAATTCCGAGCAAAGAAAAATGTTTATGCGTCACATAGTTTTAAGTAGGTTACTGACACGACCCGAGTTATTTTTAGCTTTCGTAAATAATTGTTTTACTTGGAATTAGAATAAATTAGAAGTTTTTATCTTTGAACCATTCACCCCGTTTATTTGTAAAACGGCTAGTATTTAGCTTAATTATTTACTTTTATTTACTTTTTAAGAATAGTCTTGCACAAGATTGGACGTTTTTGTATAACTTGTAGACTATAAGCCTGAAAAACAGGGAATCCTAGTTCAGGCACATAGGTTATTTTTGAACACTGTATTTTTAGATTTTAAATATACTTCTTGACTTAAGGTTTAAATAAATAAATAAATAAAAAAAATAGTGGGCAGATAAATGTGCCCGGTGAGTATATTTTTTACATATAATTTAAAAATAAACAGTCTTAATTAATAAAAAAAATAACAGCCATTGTTAATTAGTTTTCTTTATTTATTTCTTCAAAAGATTTTCCCTTGTCATCTGCTGTGCTGTGTGAGCTTATGAATGGCAGTAAGTGAAAAAGAACAAGTAAACAAAATCTGAATAAACATTTACATTCTGATGTATCAAACACTGATTATTGACTTTTAAACAAGATTATCTTAGTTATGTGATTCCTTACAGTTTCCTTCTTCAAATTGTTAAGTTGACATTCATTTGAGACGCTAAACGTAAAATAACATCAAATTTATCCGGAAACATTCAAGATAAATGTCGACAATAGTATCGATAAATTTGAGTCAAGCTCTAGCATACATGTAAAATATTTCGATAAATTATTTATCCACCAAAATAATGTAAATAATCAATACATAGAACTTTATCTATACAAAATATTAAAATGAACAAGTGGATTGAAATAATTTTATATTCACAACTTAACAACAAGATCAAATTCAACAAAAATAACGCGTTTTTACGATGACGACTTTCTACGTATTTACCTGTGAAATGAGCCATTTTCTGGATTATTTTTGTGGTTGACTCCACAGGCACTCACAGAACATGTGACCATTGTTAGATAAAACTGTATTTACTTTAGATAATCTACGATGTACTAGATAATTACATAAAATGTTGAACCTTATATCGCATATGCCACTGGATGTCACTCTGTCAAATACGACAGGTCACAAAACGAAAAAATTTGTTTTCTTTTTCTATCTTGCTAGATTTCCATAAGAGGTTTTCTTCTATCTCGCAGGCTTTGTCCGTCTATTATATTCTACGTTTATGCTACCAACCACAAAATTTTTAATAAAGAAAAAAATATCTGCCCATAAATAAAAAACAGTTAGATGGGTTGGAAAGTAAAAAAGCGAAAAATCCCATAATATAAAAAAAAACTTGAGACATAGGTAAAAATTTTTGGGCTAGTTAGTTAACAGACCACCCCAAATGCCCCCCATTTTTGTATGTTCCACGTTCTTCCAAACACCCTGTACATCTTCCTTCCACACGGGGTGAATGCATCGCAGTTCTAGTCCACGACAACTTTCGGTGTAAGTAACACGTTTGTAAAGTCAAGCAATAAAACAAGGTATGTTCGCTGTGTCCATATAATGCTAGTTTTTCATTTAGCTGTGTCTTTTTTTGTGGATTTTTTAAATACTAATAGTTCCTTACATATGAAATTGGCGTATTGTAGTACTGGCCACTTTGATCTAAAGAATCTCCTGGTTGGTTAGGAATTCCAAATTCCAAATTTATAAAGCTTTACACATGTATTTGTGTTTTGTAAACTGTCATTCATTTGACTTTACGTTTTTCCCATACCAAACGCCAATTTCTTAAGTAAGGACCTAATATTTCTACAATATCCACCCTTGGCAAGCGGATTGGCGTTTGCAGTCAGGTGAATGGTGGAAGGATGATCAACGCTGTTAGGAAGTTTTAGACTACATTTGTATAAAAACAAAGTCGATAAATAGTTAGATTTTTCTATGCTACACACAAGTAAAATTATATGTAAACAACTAAAGTACTAATCTGAACTGAACGTCGTTTATGTGATGAGTAAGATGATGAATTAACCACCGGGAGTGGATAGGGTAGTTCTTGCTTGTGTGGTCTTCCTTTTTTCAAACCTCGATTCATACGTGTTATCCCAAGTAGACAGGTAGCTCTGCATTCGAGATACTATTAGATCCTTGGGCAGGAGAGGCTTAAGGTAGGTTGATTGCGGCGTGATGCAAGGACCGCGGTGTAAAAGACCCCACCCTGGGAGGATAACAAATGTTTTTAAAACTTTTCCTTAGGAAAAAAAATGCTAATGTAAGTTGAATATACGATGCATTGAATAAAATGTTTTAACTGCCTGAGGTTGGATACGAACCTATAACCTCCCGAAACCGGGCGTCTGATCTTATCACTGACTAGCTGTTGCCCGTAATTTCGTCCGCGTCAATTTCTGTTATTATGAACGCGATTATTTTTGCAACATTTTTCAATGATGCTTCGCTCCTATTGGTCGCAGCATGATGTTATATAGCCTAAAGCCTTCCTCAATAAATGGACTATCCAACACAAAAACAATTTTTCAAATCGAACCAGTACTTCCGGAGATTAGCGCGTTCAAACAAACAAATAAACGAACAAACTCTTCAGCTTTATAATATTAGGTAGTATAGATTTAGTTGGACATTTGGTGCGTCGATGAATTTATTCAAGGCTTTTCGCTATATGCCTTATTGATGCACAAAGCTTTATCTTCCATAATAGAACATTCGAGTGTAATTAATATCTATATCTCTTATTATATAAAAGAAAGTCGTGTTAGTTACACCACTTATAAGTCAAGAACGGCTGGACAGATTTTTATGATTTCAAAGATTTAAAGTTCCGTCAATAATATATCAATAAAATGTATTTTTTTTTCGTTATTTTTTTGTTCGTTTTGTTAATTCTGTATTTCCACTGATTTTATGTTTTTTTTTTATTTTTAAATTTTAGCAATTAATTTCGAATTGTTAATATAATGTTTTAATTATTTGTGTTGTTTGTTTTGTACATTTTTTTTTCTTTCCTCAAGTGCCTCCTGGACTTCTACTGAAAATCAGCGTCACAGTATGCTTTCGGCTGTTGCGACTAATGCTGAGTGGGGGCCTTTTTGGCACATTTATTGTTATTATTTTTTTGTAAATTTAAACTTTTTTCGAAGTGCCAAATAAACATTATTCTATTCTATTCTATTCTATTCTATTTTATTTCTGTACATGTTTTTCCAAATAGTTTTCCAACCATGCTATATTCATTTTATGACAATGAAATTTAGGACCTCCAAATCTGAGGTGATACAAATTTCGCAGTGTCAGCCTAGTACTCGTACTTTACATAAAAAAGAAAAAAATAAGTATAGTAAATGTGTTCATTTCTTTGTATATGCGCGCACGATCACACTTGTGTGTGTACGTATGTGTGTCTTCGTAGGTGGGCCTGGCAATTTTTATTACGGACCTATCACTGAAACCTTATATGGAAGGCTTTACTCAGTCAAACCGGGCAGAATTTGGCGAGCGCTGAGGGCGCCCAGCCTAGGTCCGCTACGTTAGCGGTTCGCGAAGCAAAGCCTCAGGCTCGCTCGCACCGGGGCCCATACTAGCGGGCGTGATCGAGCCAGTGTGTGGTGCAAAAGGCACCCTACCAAATGGCGAACCCACCAGTGGTGGCGCCGCCGGAACCGGAGATGCCGTGGTATGCCGGATCACGGTCAGGCTCCATTCTGTCGGGCTCGATCTGGGACAGCGACCTCAAGGGCGCCTCTGTAGGCTCAGACCTCGGCTTGGGTTGCCGTCCGAGGGGGGAGGGCAGGTGAGAAGCGGCCAGGCACATGATTGTGTCGGCCGAAATGAAAGGCGGGACCACGCACCCGCCTCCGACGGGTGCGGTATGGAGATCTACTGCTATGTTGTGCAGTAATTGAAGTGCTTAAGGCGGTTGGCTGTTGGCTGTTGTGGCATACGCGGTGATCGGATCGTCGGGGTCGTTCAACACGTGCCTGGGCCGACGACGTCGGAAGGTGACATCCCTCTGGGGGTTGTATGTGGCGGCTTCCGCTATGAGTGGATTGGGGTGATTCACTGCCTTATCGAAGAAGCGTTGAGAGGCTTCTTTCATATAGAGGGCAATGGATTGGATTTCGAGGTCTCGGTGGATATTTTGGTTACGTACGAACCACGGGATACCCGCGTCCCGACGCAAAAAGAAATTTTGAAGTATTTGAAACTTCATAAGGAGGGACGGGGCGGCGTGAGTAAACACCGGACTGGCGCTGTAGCGCTAGTATCACGTATTTTGGGTTTGGACCGGTTTTGTAAATGGCGGTATCGTCCGCGAAAAGGTTTTTGTGTCATCACTAAATGTATGCCAGTATGAGTTTCTATCACTTTGCTCTCAAGTTCGTCATACAAAAGATTTGGTATTATTGGAGTAAGTTCTTAGATATAAATGTTTTGTCTTAACTGTATATGTCATTGCGGCACTGTGCGTCCAGGAACTCGCAGTAAGTATCGAAGGTCTTGTAGTTCCATCTGGTTAGGTCCCGAAGAAGTTTGCCGCTGCATTCGTCTGTTTCACATCCGTAATGATGGTACCAGTCTGATCTATGGGCGCAGACCTCCTTTATCCTGAAGAAAACATAAATAAAGTAGTTTAAAATAACGGCGTGCAGGGCAAAGGCTTCCATCATTGAATTCAAGTTGCCAGGGCAAATGGGTACAGCATTAATTCTATGTTTGCCAAAATGCGGGATAGTGATCACAAACCCGAGAAACATACCCATACCATTATTTTAAAATATTCTTATCTTATATAAGTGGCTGCCCATATTGTATTGTTGACTGACAGCTTGGCCCTTTTTTCCTCCTCTATATTTCTCATCATCAGCCCATGACAGCTGCAAGCAGCTGAAGCTGTTTTCAAAACCTATGTTTTATTTACTTTTTATGATATTTTAGCAACTAAATTGCAATTGAAAAATTATGTCTCAAGTAGGAGTCGTACCCGCATCTCCATGCTAACCGCGCGCGGCACTAACGTTTGATGAATTTATGCTGGCTTTCAGCGATAAGAATATGCTTAAAAAATTTCCGCTGTGATGGTGTCTCTGTGGCTAAATTGGTAAAGCGCGGCGCTATGCATCGAGTCCCGCTAGAGCCAAAAATGTTCAAGTTTCAATACTGATATTTATTATGTATTTACAGTTAAAAGCATAAAAAAACAAATTGAAATACCTCATATGCATAAAACTGCACTCTACCCCGCATACCAGTGGTATTTTAGTTGTAGTTTGATTTGGTTTGAGGTCTTTCATGGGGTTTCTGATGATCCAATCTCCGTCGGCCCAGTAAGGCTCGTAGCCATAGTTGGGCCAGTAAAAGTGGGGGAGAAAGAGTGGATCTTGAGTGGGTTTCTTAGTTGTTACGCCCCAAGAAGGGCCTTTGGGCCTGGAAAGAAAGACTGCGGTTGTTTTTCATTGGACAAATGTAGTGCCGGCATTACATACGTCCAATGAAATACCGGTATATACGGTATGGTACCGGCTTAAAATAAAATTCTCGTAATATGGAAGAGATAATAAAAGAGTCCCTGGCAGTAACCAGAGGGAGACCGTCAGCAGTTTCTTCTTTTCACCAATGGCAAACTGAGATCGTCAACCCACTTGCCAAGCTTATGGTGATTATGACAAACTTTTACTTTTGCAGAGTCTGGAGTATTTTAGTCATCAACCATTCTTTACTATGAATTAGTTATTTTTATGGAAAACTCTATTGAAAATGGTACTGTAAGCAGCTGTTATGACATTGTCGTGATAAAAACCTGGGTCTATCTATGAACATCTAACAATACTATAAAATAAAAATTGTTTGTTTCGGAGTTTCTATAATGTAGGTACCTTGTTTTTAAAGAGTTTTTGATATTTTGGTTTTGTTGCAAGCGTCAAGATCACAGCGAAACTCTTCAGTTTTTCCATTCCACGCCACCCTCAGCGATTTCCCGCTGAGGGTGGCGTGGGTTGAATATTGTAGAGTTAGGAGAGATGCAGCCCTCGAAATAAACCTGCAGTAGACGTTGTTTGATGATGATGAGTTCTTTCAATTTATCCAGGTCCAGTCCGGTGGAAGTTTTAAATCTTTCAGTTTAATTTCACAACCATTTGAAAAAATTTATCCTTCAATGTTTTTCTACGATGTGGTACTCCTAGTGGGGGCCAATGCAATATTACAGGACATAGGCAGTTTTTGATCAGTAATAAGGTGCAGGTGTACAAAGGTAATACAGTCAAAGACAGAACGAAATATACGAATAGCAGGGGAAAAATATAAGGATGGTGAAAGTATATTAGACCACTTCCTATCTCCAACACAATTCAAACATTCGCTAGCAAGAAGTCAGGTAAAACACTTTTTCTTTGAATCGTCTCCGACAGGTGGCCACCTTTTCTTTATTTAGTATTGGTCTATGGGTTCGTGTTTAACAGTATAATCTTGAAATGGAGCTCTTAAATATTCCTGGACTTAGTAGGTATATATAATATGTTTCAAGTTATTAAAGACTTGAAAACACAACGGGAACAGCGGACAGTCAGAAATAGCGGGGCGACAATTTGTAATGTGCGTAACTTGCGTTCATTTGTTTTTTCACTAAATTCGAATTTTGAATTGCGCGCGTTCAGTGCTTTCTTATTCGAATGTGAAAATTTAAAAAGTGAAAAGAGGTTGGAAGTTGCCTGAACATCTAGTGTCAATTCAGTTTGAAAATTCGACACATTTTTGTTTGACCTCAGTTCTTTTTGAGGATACCCTCTTTGCAGACCAAAGCTTAAAGATGAGCATAGCACAGTTTGCTCTATAGCCTGCTTAAAAGGTCGTCAATAATAATATATGTTTTAATTGTGTTCAATACATATAATACAGTAGCTGTTGCCCGCGCACCACAAATAAGCGCGACCATTTCTGGTAAAATGGTCGCGATTATTTTTGCAACATTTTTTACTGATTATTCGCTCCTATTGGTCGCAACGTGATATTACGAGTATATGTACTTCCTGAAATTAGCAAGCTCAAGCAAGCAAACTCTTCAGCTTTATGATATTAGTGTAGATTATTAATGCTCACCTATTTGTAAGAGGAGTAATCAATTGTCGAAGATATGATCCCTTCGAAGCAGCGAAACATAGCACTACACAAATGATAAAAAAGAAACAATTATTTCGTACTTTGGAACATTTTAATGAAACTAAAGATATTGTTGTCTTTAAAAATGAAATGAGAAATACACTTAATGAACTCCTAAAATACATAAAGAATAAAAATCAGACGAGATCGATATTTGATTTAAAGAATAAAATTATGAAGTTCCCTTCATAAAAACCTAAATGGTACTAATATAAAAAATCTAAAAGAAAACAAATACTAACGGAAAGCAAAGTACTCTGACTTCATAATCACAGCAAAACTTAATTAGTTTTACAAGGCATTAAAGTTAAGAAATCGATTCTGAACAATAAACTATTTTTAATTTCAAAATGAAAATGTGCGCCATTTGAATGATTGCAACAATAGCTTTCCATACACAACATATTTGAGATAGAAGAACCATTAAAGTTGGGACTGACAATGTGTCTTTAGATAACACAGATAATTAGTATCCTACAGTCTCTGGCTTTATTACTTAGGAGTAGCGGAGGAACCATGGCTTGTTCTGCCAAGTGTTTCACGACCAAAGACAGCACAAAGTGTTAGAAGGACTAATATTAGGAAAATTTTAACATAGAGATATTAGTTATTTTCATTAGTAAAAATTAAGTGAAAAATTTGTTGCCATCATTTTTCTACACAGTTGCGCAAGAAAACAAATTAATGAAAGCGGTGTCGCTTATGCTGGTGTCTGGGGTTGGATCCCAAACAGCGGTTTTCTTCTACTCCCGCTTCTTCACGTGTGTTAGGTGATTATTGGGTCTTGAGGCTTATATTATCATAATGTATTATAAAAAAAGATTTATTACTTGACACATTGCAAACCCTGTTAATTTAATATAGAAGATTTCTATCGTTTCGGTAGGGTTTATAAGAAAACATATATTTAGTACCTACTGATAGTTTATCCGTGTTATACTCTGTCTTCTTTGTATGTTTCTTCTTTACTCTCAAAACAGCTGAACTGATTTAGATGATATATAACGATGAAAAAGCTTTGGTTCAGGAAAAGGACAAAGGGTTTTTGTCATAGAAATAATCTCGTCCGTGTTTATTATATAAAAAAAACCTGTTAGTTACTCCACTTGTAACTCGAGAAAGACTGAACAGATTTTTATAATTTTGGTATTACTGGATTTGTCTTCAGGAATAGGATAATAACTATTAGAAACGTTGGAAAGTTAAAACTTAGGAAAATTTGTTTCTTTGTCATTTTTTTCACCACGACGCCATATTTGATGACAATGACATATAAGACGTCAAAATCAAATACTATTCTGAGGGGATACGTTGCTCGCGGGCTCCGCTAGTTAGAGAGTGAGTAGAGAGCCATGTTGGTAAAAACATTTTTAGGGAATCATTAATTTCCGAACTAAGTCATTTGAAATTAGCTAAAAAATAGTACAAACTATCCTTCCGGTTAGGTTGGACTTAAATTCAAAATGGTCTGGACAAATTTCAAAATAACCTTTTCCCAAAATGTCTCATTTTCTAAGTGTCTTTATTTTTGAATGACGGTAATTCGGAATGTCTGACACAAAAGGTACATTCAGATACATAAATTGTGAAACATGAAACATCGAATACCTTGAGAATCCCAACAGATGCTTTTTGTATTATAATCATTATGAGAAATAAAACACCGAGGTAACTTATTCTAATGTTTAATGACCACAGGCACATCAGCATATAAATGTTGTAAAAACGCACTTATTTCAACTAAATAAGACGCCCCAGAGTTCAACCTGATGAGCTTCTCTAAACGTATTTGTTTTTTTGTTTAAATTTAATTAACTTTTATCGTACTAACATTAAAACGCGGAACTGTAGGTGGATACAAATACCAATGTCTTTCTGAGAAGCCGGCCAAGATTTTAGAAGCGTTTATACGGAACTCGAGTGGCGTCGAAGTGGATGATTGGCTTGGCGTGTAGTATATAGGAAGGTCTTTTCGGCATTTCCCTCGATGCGCTATGTACCAACCTGGAACAAGCCGACTGTTAACGAGTCAGACCATCACAGTATCCTAGGAACATAGTAAAGTAACGGTTTATCATCCCACTGCAAGGCAAAGGCCTCCATCATTGAATTCAAGTTGCCACAGCGATGATGGGTGCAGACATAATCACCACGCTTGCTAAATGCTGGTTGGTGGTCACAAACCCGAGCAATGTTCGTAAATTTGAAACTTTTGGCTGCTTGACCCGGGGATCGAACCCAGTATTTAAACCACTAGACCAACGGGGCGTTTTCTGTTTATAACAGTTAATTCAGCAACATAATTGTGATAAGGTTTCACTCAAGGATCGCAGTTTCAGATCGTCGTAAAAATAAATCAAAAAGTTTATTCTAATTTATATTATTTTAAATCGTTTTTCTTAAATACTTTTAAATACGTTGGTTCTAGTAGATAAACTTATCACGAAATGATGCATTTTTGAATTTAAGAACTGACCACACTGCAGGAAAATTAGGGCTGTGACAGCCTAAAACAAATGTCGATATCAACATTATCAATGAATGACGATGATTTATGTGACATATATTTTTAATACGTAATTAGGTACTTTAAGATTGAGTTTCATTTATTATTTTTTACTTTTTAAAGAGAACTTTTTGTGCAGGGGTTTTCTAATAATAATTATTTATTTTTTATTTTATACTTTTTATAGGTACACACAACAGCACGTCACCCAAATCACAAAACGTCAAATTTTCTCAATTGATATTGATTGATCTCTTCTTGTTGGGCTTACAAGTTCAAAATCAATTCAATGAACCTTTAACTTTTTAATAAGAAGGCAATGGCAAAATTTGATAGCCATGCTTTGCAGGCGTGTTGGCGTTCGTAATTTTGGCCAATGGTGGGGAGTTGCTTCTGTGGTGACATACTGCATATAAATCTGAGGGGGTGCTTTAAAAACTAGATTTTTGGAAGTTGAAATAGCCCAAAGATCCCTGATCAAGGTGATGCACTTTAAGAAACGTGACTTTCCAACTGCAGCACTTTATTCTCTTTCAGACCAACTCTCTGTAAGGAACTTTTTATCTTACATGCTGTCATAAACAAACACACTAAGCTCCCGTATAATCCTATCGTCAAAAATCGTAGAAGTCAGGACAGAATTGCAGTCGTTCAGCGAACCAACACACATTTTGCAAGGATTCAATTTATAAATTCAGCGTCCATCATATACAAAATTCTAAACATTTACCCATTGACCACACGCAATTGCAAACTTAAACTCACTGCTTGGCTTAAAACCATAGACTACAACGAAACTGAAAACATCCAAAGAATCTAAAATTCAAAAACACATAATTCTACAAACACACTCACACTCACACTCACTCACTCACTCACACACACACCCACACACACACACACTCACACACACCGCTTATTATTTTCAAATAATTTCTATTATTTTCTTTTATTTATTTTTTAAAATATGTTGCCTTCTAGTATGCTGACCATACTTACCATGGTAATATAACAAAACTTGTTCTGGAAGAGTGGTTCCTTCTGTTACAGGTGTAGTACACTTAATAGAAGGAATCTACCTTTGTAAATTTTATGTAAAAATTCGTAATGAAATAAAGCATTTTTCATTTTTATTCATTTTCTCACAATACGTTCAGAAGGAGTAGGGGTGGTGTTTTATTTCAATGTTCCGCCACCACATGAGACCACTTGTAAAATGTTGTATTTAGCTCCCACGAGTATTAAGGGTTGCTTATTGATCTGTATTTTCACATTCTGAGTCTTAGGAGGCAAAGAGATGTGCAGTTACCTACCATCTACATTGATACAATCGACGTTTCTCATAACGCAGTAGTTCGCAAAGTTTCTGGTTTCCATTTTTTTGTTTCTGCCGCATATCCTCCCGTACCTAGAACAAAAATATTTTGAGAATCAGTATCATTTTTTGAATCACAAGGCCATTACAATAAACAAAGACAAGTACATAAAAGAAATAAAAATAAACTGATTAAAAAATAAAACAAAAGAAGGTGTGCGGCAAAATAGGACCAAGCGTCAGCCAGAATCCAGTCGTTCGGACTTGCGAAAGCCGAAAAAAAACAAAAAAAAAATTGTGTTTCGAGAACAGAAGTGTAAAAATACTTTTTACGATATTTTAGCATTTGATTGCTAATTACATATTAGTATATTCAATTGAAAAAAAATCTTCCTCAGACCAAATTTTTTAATTCAAATATTGAGTGTAAAAATATTGAGTTTTTAAACAATACCCACCCGCAGCTACATCAATTCTTCCATGATCATGGCGCTTGAAATAGTGCCGAAATATCAGAAACTTATAAAAAAACCCAGTTACATGGTATAAACCCCAAATCAATTAACTCTAGTGATAGTTTATAACCAAGCAAATTTAAATTAGCATATTAGTAACCGGTACAGGCCGGAGTATATTACTAAAGTTACCAAACCAATCAAACATTTTGAACTCTGAATTGAAAATAAATTTTAAATTTATATAAGGCTCCCACTTATTTGTGTTGCTATATTAGTTCCTATATTAATATTAGCCGAAGCTTTTAGAGTATTTAACCACTGTGTCCTGGGGGCCTTATTCGCGTAACCGAATCGCAGTTCGATCGTGATTGAATTGGACGATTTTGACATTTAACCCATACTAGAACTGTCAAAAACCTGTCGTTCAATTACGATTGTGATACGATTCGGTTACGCGAGTTAGGGGCCTGCCTGTATTCACATATGACATGGAAACTACGACTCTGACTGAAAAGTCAGCTGAGAAACTACGAGAAGCACAGAGAGCAATGGAGAGGTCGATGCTTAGCATAACTATGATGCACAGAAAGAGAAACGAGTGGATCAGAGAAAAATAGTCGTAGATGTCGTGCAAGAAATAGAACACCGGAAATTGAGTTCGGTAGGACACATTGTTAGACTGGACTACAGCCGGTGGACTCTAAGAGTGCTTAAGTGGAGACCCCGAGCAAACACCCGAGGCAGAGGAAGACCACCAACACGATGGGTCGACGATATTCGGGGACGAGCGGGAGTAAACGGGATGGCGATGGCACGGGATCGGGAGAAATGGAAATTAGGAGAGGAGGCCTACGTCCGATAGCGGACAACCTAGAGGCTGCGATGATGATGATGGTGATAAGTGTGTCTGACTGGTCAAGAAAGATTTTCCTATGCAAACATATTCTGATAGCTACGAGTATTAATACTAATACGTCTTATGGGCATCTCTTTGATTGTTAAAAACGTAATAAATCCATAAGTCTTTATTGCTATTTTACTTACAAATGAAATTTTATCAAAACTGGTAAACCACATTTTTGGCTGACCGTATTTTATACTTTTTTTTGTTTTGTTACTTCTGCTTTTCATGTACACATTTGATCGGCTTAGTCCATCTCTCTGGGTCTAGACAAAACATTGTATCGTGTCTTTTTCTGTAAGTGAACCAACCTTATATAAATAGGGCTGCACTGGTCCCCGCACATCAGCCCTGTCTCCGTAACGTTGGGGTTGCTGGTCGGCGTCACGAACACCCACTCGCCACCGGGCCAGTACGGCTCGAAACCGATGCTGGGGTCGTAGAACGGGTTCCGTATCGGACCTTCTGGACCCACAACTGGTTTCATGACTACCGATAAATCGATAATCGGACTGCAATGAATTAAACTATTTTACAGTACGTCACCGTAAAATCGTAAACTTCGTCAGTTTATAATTGAACGTCTATCCATCGGATTACAATATAACCTAACCTAACCTAACCCACCATTAGTTTATAATCTCACGCGTTGTTTTGAAAACTGACATATCTAACAATTTTACGGTGATACATACCTACAAACAACTATTTTATAGTGCCCACATTGTAACGGTTCTTGACTCATTATACGAGTAAGCACAAATCAGTGCACAGTTGGACACAGGCCAAATTGGGATATGGCTATTAGGTGTAATGACCACGCTTGGCAAACGAGTAGGCGATCGTTGCGGTCAATGTTAGAAAAAGACGCTGCAGTCTGTATTCTTCTGGCAATAATAATATTAGGCTAAGTTAGGATTGTGCAATCTTTTAAATCGGCATCTCATGAAGCAGAAACAATACTTGATTAAGCCAAATAAGGTACAGAATGTTTATAATTTTCATTGGTTTACGACCTCATTTAAAGAGGATACGGTTCAAAATATGGTCAATAGTATACGTAACCTTCAAGAAGAATTATCCGAATGAATTTACAATAATTTTGATACTATGTACTTAGAGTTACCCCGGCTGTGCGGCTTGTCTGCCGATATTGTAAACGTAGCGGCGGTGGTGCAAGCATTTTTTCCCGATGTATTTGGCACATTTGTCATCAGCCTTCATCCAAGATGTCTTGGTAATCATAATTTTCACTTGAAAGAAAAATAAATATCAAGTAATAATTAACTACCTATAACCATCCCACTGCAGGGTAGAGACCTCCATCATTGAGTTCAAGTTACCATGGCAATGATGGGTACAGTGGGTCTAGCACAAAAAACTATCGAATTCGAATCGTTTGCGTGTTCGTATCGCCATCGAAATATTTAGTATGAAAACTTAAACAGCGCTCGCGCGGTCAAAACGAGAACTACAAAACAAAGCACGAACTTTGTGTCGTTTGCTTTTGATACGCAAACGATTCGAAGTCGATAGTTTTTTGTGCTAGACCCACAGGTATAATCACTAGATTTGCCAAATGCGGGGTGTTTATCAAAAACCCGAGTAACGTTCGAAAATTCGAAACTTTCGTTGCTCCAATACTACAGTAGTAACTTGACCCGGCCAAAATCACAGGGTCCCGGGTTCAATCCCTGGGTCGGGCAACAACAGTTTCGAATTTTCTAACACTACTCGGGTTTGTGATCACTAATCCGCATTGGCCAAGTGTGCTGATTAAGTATCTCTTTTTTGTTTTGTCGTATAAAAAAACTAACCTCCACAATATACAGGGTCAAATTTTAACCACTTTCCAAATTTTAATATAGCAATCTACGAGGCAAAAAACAAATGACGTATTTTTTCTTTTAGTATAGCCCAGTACAAAAATGTGAAGATAAAGCACTTTGAAAATGTCCGCCAAAAATCAAAAAATTTTGATAATGCATCCTAGTAGCACTTTTTTTACGCGATGTGCATCTCATTTATTCATTACAATACTATTCATAAGTTTTTGTGTTTCCCTTTACACCTTAACAGGTTTGGGACCGTGAAAATTGAAAACTATATCGCGAAAAATATTTTCGGGTGACAACTTAATTTACATTTTTTACTTCATAAATAGGCTCTAAATACGATACTGAACGCATATAAAAATTTTGGAAAGTGGTTAAAATTTCACCCTGTATATTATGTTATAAAAAAATTAACAGATAATACCTACACAAACACTATCGTTGTATATTCAGTTCGCTTACCGGCTACAGCTGTAATGAGAAACCATAACTATGCCATAACTTATATTTATGAGTTGACGCGAGTTACGAGTACATACTTAACAATAATATGATAATCCAACGTTGTTTACTATTTCCGGAATTCATCACTTTCCACTTTTTGCGCCGCTGCACCTACAATACGAATACCCAGTTAAATATCTTTAACACAATGCTAGATAGTAATTCTTTTTTTTGTACAAAACCAGCTTGCTCTGCGAACTCGTATGGCTTCAAAATAAATTAATGTTGCGTTTAATCATTGCTGAATTTCATTCGTTTCTATTTTCAAGTACCGAATAAGTATAGAATAAAAAAATCAATGAGGTCATTCAGTGAATATAATATCAATGAATATATGAGGTTTTTTTTTTGGTTTTTTTATAGTTATGAAATAAATAACGAAATAGTTTCAAACCGACTCCGATATTAGTAGCGGCCAATTTTTTATACGCCGTGCAATTTTAATGCTTCAAATCCCAAGCGACAACCGGTTGTCGCGATAACAATTGATTTTAATTGTGTCTGGTATATCCGACCGTCAAAGGGTTAACCACCTGTAAAACGAAGCCCACGTTATGTAACCATTATGTATAACATCTTGGCAGTGTTTTTTTTTTTAATTGAAATATTGAATATAGGCTGAGCTATTTATTTTGAAACACGCTGTGACGCCCACAGATGTAGCTGTGTAAGGACCATTCAACCGAGACCCCGCCGCAACAAAATATTACGTCTGGGCGCGTCACAGCGTGGTACAAAATTAAAAGACTGAATCAAAAATTAAAATTTTTCATATTTTTTTTTTATAAAAAATTAATGACACTGCCATGATGTTATATAATGGTCCAATGACGTGGGCTTCGTTTTATAGGTGGTTAAAATTGCACGGTATATAGTTAAGTATTTTTTCGTTGTTATTTTTTTGTAATAGTTCTGTTACGATCGTTATAGATGCAAATCTGAAAAGAGTTCGGTTTGTAGTTTCTTGGTCGGAGCGCTGTGAGTGGACAATATCACAAACGAATACATCGTATTTTATATCAAAGTAAAGGCAACTATAAAGCACTTGCTATTGAGGAAATAATTTTACAATGGAGCAGCGTCTTTTTTCACCAGTTATTAAACGGATATTGGCTGGTGATGACTATGATCACTTAATGTCGATGAAACATTGCCGGCTCAGCGATCATTTTGATAACTTTTTTCAAATTGATTTATTTGCACACAAACTGCACGGTTTTGTTCGCGTTCAATTCAATTAAGACAAACCCGGAACGCGTATTTATTTTTCATAATTTAGGTTTGCATTTTTTCAATATTTTTCAGTCGAAAACATTTCAATGTGAATGTGGAAAGAGAAAATATGGAACGGTACAGATGCAAAACAATTGCCAACTTAAGAAAATACATTTTTTATAAGGCAAGCTTCGGAGTTGATTTCAATCCTACGTGTAGGTTGGTTTCTCACTGATAAGTTTAATTAGCAAAAGAATATTGTAGTATTAGATCGTAAAATTTACCGCATTCATGCCGATATACAATAAGAGCATCACATTTTATTAACTTTATTATTACTAGCGTAAAGTCACACCAGTCCACTGGCTGAAAAAAGTGGTCAGTGATGACATATGCCAACTGAAACGTGATCGCTTAATTTTGATATAGCTCTCATAACAAGGTTCAAGATCGCTCAGCGGGAAATTCTTAATATTTCTCTGCTTGATGGAATCAGATAATCTCTTATGAAATCTTTCTGCTGTCAATTTTTTTTAGACGTTACTGTAATCTATGGTTAGTAAAAATATTTCTTTATTTTCGGACAACCGATATATAGAATAGACTAAAATTTCTTTATTTGGCACTTCAAAAAATAATTAGATAAACAAAGAGAAAAGTTAATATTAGGGGTTAAAGTATGAAATTGCCGTTTTGTATGGACGAAATCGAGAAAAGTCATTTTTCCATACTAACAATTTTTTTTTTTTTTTAAAACGCCTGAACCATTTTCGATGCAATTAAAGGTGAAAGTTACATGGTTATAAAGCTACGCATTATAGTATTTAAAATTCTGAAAATCAAAGTATATAATACAAATATACTTAATTGAAGCAAGAAGGTCAGCTGACACATTGTAAGGGGTCTTTTCAACGACTTCCTTTGAAGTAATAGGCACTAGTATTGCATTTTTTTTAGTCAAAAGTTACTTTATTTAGTTTTTGATACAATACAAAAAGAATTACACAATAATATGACTATACTTAAGAGCTATAAACAAAATAAAAAGTGGGAAAATAATCGGCAATTTCATACTTTAATTACCTAATGTGCCAAAAAGGGCCCCACTCAGCATTGGTCGCAACAGCGCATGCTGCGACGCTGATTGTCAATGGGAGCTTAGAGGCACTTTAAAATAAAAAATACAAAGTAACGCAAATACTTAATTATGAAAATACATTAGAATTGAATAAAAATTAAAATAAAATAATAAGTTTAAAAAGAAATATACATTAACAATCAGTGGAAAACAAGAAAAGGGAAAAGGTATTAATTACAATTGATTGCTTTAATTTGATTACTACAATAAAAAAAATAAAGAAAAAAAGTATTAACACACATTATCATCATTCACTATCCCTGTTTCCAGGTCATCTGGGGTCGGCGCAGTATGTTTTCCTCTTCCATACAATCCTATCAGTCGCCATCGAGTCGTTTACTCCCTTCTCAATCATATCCTTTCTAACGCAATCAATCCATCTCTTTTTAGGTCGCCCTCTACCCGTCCATCCATCAACAGTCATATTCATCACTCTTCTTGTCACGTGCCCTTCGTCTCTTCTCATCACATGTCCATACCATGATAGGCGATTTCCTTTCAACTTTTCTACTAATGGTGCTACTTTCATACTTCCTCTAATATATTCATTTCTTATTTTATCAATTTTTGTCACTCCACACATCTACCTTAACATTCTCATTTCTGCTGCATGTAATCGTCTCTCATCAACCTTCTTTACGGCCCAGCATTCCGATCCATACATCAAGGCAGGTCGTATCATGGTCTTATATATATTTTCCCCTTTAGTTTCAAACCCATCCGTGGGTCGCATGTTGTTGTCGTGACCTGCCTCCATTTCATCCAACCTGAGTTGATTCGCTGCTTAACATCCCTATCGATGTCACCGTCGCTCTGCACGAGAGACCCAAGATACCGAAAGTCGGAACAGACTGGTAAATTTATCCCGTCAAGCGTTATGGGCAGAGGTCTGGAGAGACCGCCAAAGTCGCAGAACAGGTATTCTGTTTTAGTCCTACTGACTTTAAGGCCAACGTTCTCCAATCTCTGCCGCCATTTCTCCAGCCTGTCTTGGACGTCTATAGCATCTTCAGCTACCAGCACAATGTCGTCGGCGAAAAGCATACACCAAGGTGCCTCCTCCTGTATTTCCGATGTCAAAGCATCCATTACCACTAGGAAGAGGTAAGGGCTAAGTGCCGAACCTTGGTGTAAGCCCACAGTGACATTAAAGCTGGTAGTAGTACCGACTACAGACCGGACTTGGGTACTGCATCTGCTATACATAGCCTGGATCAACTGCAGGTATTTTCGTGGCACAACTTTTCTCTTTAGGGGCCTACCATAAAACATCACGGGGTACTCGATCGTATGCCTTTTCGAGGTCTACAAACAAATTACAATAAAAATCCAAAATCTAAATCTAATAATGATTAAAAAACAAGAAGAAACAAGCAATGCAATATAAATAATGAAAGTAATTAAAAATTAATCATTATTAATACTTTCTTGAGTAACCCAGTGTTCAACTTGCATTCAAAATATTACATCAAGCTGTATAGCTTATAGTATATACACCTTATAGTACGCATTTATTAAATCGATCGCTTATTTTAAATATCTCTACTACACTGTCAGATCAAATTATTAATATACTTTACCTTAATATCTAACTGTAACTTTTATATAATTTAACAAGTTGAAAACGTTCCATTGTAACAATCACAGCATCCAATGAAAAATTGGAACCATGAGTATTTTTATCACAGCTCAACAAACAAACAAAAAACAGAACAGAAATAGTTGCGTATAAATTCTCAGGACGAGGCGGAAAACTATCGAAATATTGAAAATGTAATATCAGTTATAGTTGCGTATCTGAAACGCACATATATAATTAAAATGCAATTTCACGATCAACTGGCTTCAGTTTAGTGAATACCGGCTGCGATGAATCAATAGTGACGGGAAACACGATTTGGTAAAAAAAGGAGTTGTCGATGCTTTGGTCATAACATTGATTTTAATTTAGAAAACAAAAACAACATTTTAAAAGCAAATAACTGATTTTTATTTCATTCCGTTTTAAAATTTCCAAAACTTATTAGCTTATTAAAATTACTGACAAAACATTAAAATAAGGTTTTTTTTTTAATTGCCATAATTTTTAGATAGAGTTTTGTCTCTTATCTTGATCACCTTTATGACCCTACATCATCACTCTATCCTGACCTGAGCTAAGAAGACGCCACACGTTGTTTTCCAGTCCTTAAAACCCTCCCTATATATGAGAAAAGAAAAGAAATTCGAACCTATTTCATATTTTAATGTGTTTTAAAAGCCGGCACAAAAATGGAATAGCACTCCACTCTTTCTATGTGATGTAACAGGTAACCAGTACCACAACTACTATGTTTTTAGCTACTAAAATATAATTTCATTTCATTTATCTAATGTGAATTGATAAATCAACAAACATATCGATAGAGTTATTTAATTCGGGATTTATACCATGTACCTTATTTATTATGAGTTTCCGATATTTCTCCTGGAGGAGAGTTCTCCTGTAATCATGGCGCTTGCAACAGCTTTCAAATAACTCTAGTGATAGTGACATGAAAGTTTAAATCAGTAAACTTATCGATATTAAAGTCATAAAAGAACTTCCCTAGGCCGATCAGATTGAATTCACTCTCCAGTGAGAGATATTTTTTGTTTATTGGAAATATAATGAGCTCAACAGGTTCAAAAGCGTAATTCCTATTCAAAATAAATAGTTTTTAATATAAAATGATAGATGAAACCATTTTATTCATAGTATATTAATATTTTCAATTACATTTGTTTATAGTAACTTATCGGTCGAAATTAATGGGCTTCTGTGTTAATTACTTTTCTAACAATTTAAAGTATATGAAACACGTCATGTGTATAATAATTCGGAGGTTTAATATACTAAAAGCGTAACATCAAACAAGGTTAGCCATAACATTCAAAATTACAACATGATTCTTATATAATTTAAAATTTAAATTTAATTTATGGGTTTGTAGCATGAACTTTGCTTTTTATTAACTTACTTACATTAAATGTTGAAAAAATTAAATATGTCACATTCTCACTAAGTCTCACTACTCAACCATCTGATGAGTTTCAAATTAGAGCCCACACGTGTGACCAAACCCATTACTGCTCTTGTCCTGAACTATCTCGAAAGTCTTATATTAAGTATTTGGAACTCACTATTGACAACCTTCTGTAATGGAATGTGCACATAAATAACCTTACAAATCGCATTCGTAAGTTAATTCCTATATTTGGAAGACTTAGAAACTCGGCAGATCGCGATATCCTACTATGCGTATACTTTTCACTAGCTCAAAGCCTGCTTCAATACTGCATTGTTATATGGGGTGGAGTAGGAATTACCGCTATGTTACCACTGGAACGAGCACAAAGAACAATTTTAAAAGTGATGCTTTGTAGACCGCTTAGATACAGCACTACACTTTTATACAAAGAATGCTCAGTTCTTACAGTAAGACAACTGTTTATAATGTGTGCAGTATTACGAAAACACAAAAGCATACAAGTCAACAAAACTTGTCGCAAAGGCAAACGAATATGCCCTGCTCAGCCGCATAAAACTTCTCTTGCGAAACGTCAATTTTATGTTTTTAGCTCAAGTCTTTATAATACTGCGAACAAAATCAAAGTGCGAGCAAATTGTGGCAGATAAACTACGTAGTTTATCTGCCACAATTTGCATGTAAAAACAAAATTCGTTGGTGGTTTTTGGGTTTAGATTACGTGGAAACAGAGGATATTTTCTCAAATCGTAAATTATAACTCACTCACACTCATACAACACTTACTCACTCAAACACACACACACATTAACACAATATAATGTGGTAATATAATATAATAATTATTAGTACTGTTATTTTTATATACATACATACATATTTTTACTTCCTTCATAATGTTTCAAGTTAATCATAATATATATTATTCTACTGTGTTAATTAGCATCAATAAAAACAAAATAAATTAAAATTTGTAACTGGGGAGGAAAGGCGCTGGCAGCTGTGACACAGTTTGTACTAGTACAGCTGTCGACGTAATTTACTATTATTAATACATAAGTTAACTACTCTGTAAATGTTATTCTAACTTTGTAAGTGGAAGTGAAAATAAAAATTATAAAATATATAAATATACATTAAACCCCGACACAAAGAGGGGTGTTCTGTCTGTGTTACCGTACATCCTAAACGGGTGAACATAGTCTGCGTTTAAGTCTTGTTTACCTTTTTAAATAGTCATAACTATGACTAAGTTTATAAATAGTTATTGCGAATCTTATTCACACTAGTACATAGATATGACTCTAGTTTTTTGTATATGTCCGTTGTAGCTGATATTATTTAAGCACGCTAGAAACTAGTGTCTCATTGAAAATTTGCAATTACCATATGCATAAATGGGGTTTTAAAGCCGCACCGGATTGTGACTGTGGGGCTCCAAACCAGACAACGATGCATATCGTAGAGGAATGTCCTCTTCGTCGTTTCACTGGAGGAATGCGTGAGCTCCATGAACTCAATCCGGCCGCGGTGGATTAGCTTCGCCAATTAGATATTGACATATAACTTATAAGGACAAGCAGAAGCCATACGACATGATGATGATGATGATTGAAAATTTTTATTTCTAAAAAGTAATAAAGTAAAGAAAAGCTAATTATGTAGAACAGTTCATTGCCCTTCTAATTAAACTCATTTGTTTTAAAAATATTCGGTAGATTTCTTGTAATACGATAGTTAAAATTGTTTTATGATGGATTATCTTTGGATAATTTTTCTATAGAGATAATTAATTAATAATTGGCTAAAAATTAATTTAATAGCCATCATTATTTAAAAAAAAAGAAATGGCCTATAATAATCCTACTGTAGGGAAAAGGCCTTCATCATTGCATTCAAGTTACCATTGCAATGATAGATGCAGTCGCATGCCTCACCACGCTTGCCAAATGCGGGCAAACCACAAACCCGAGCAATTTTTGATAATTCGAAACTTTCGTTTCCGCCCCGGGCATTAAACCCCGGGATCTTATAATAAATAAATAGTATAATGTTTTTATACAAAATATTTCTAAAAAGTCACGACTGTTTATGCAAAACACCCTTACCTTGCTAAGAATGAACTTTTGAATGAAAACGATTTACTCGTACCTACTTATCAATGAAACACCACACACGTCAATGTTTTTTACAAGTTACGCTCTCCCGCTACTTTACTAATACAATTTAGTGTAAGTTTGCCGACGTCTCGCAAAACTAAGGATTCGCCATACTGGTTACATTTTTTTAACAAATTTAACTAAAATTTATGATTATTCGAAACTATTGATTTTTGAACCACATGTTCTAGGGCGTTTTATATTATTTTTACCTATAGAATATAACCTTAGAGTTATGGGATATCAAAAGGAACACATTGTATACGCGTACATTTAAGAGCCTTTCTTTTCTTTCGTCGGTTAATTACTGATACTATGAATCGATGAGAAGTTATTAAATTTAATACCCAGAATAAAAAGGAAAAACGAAACTTTGAATTACTTTATTCTCTTTCTTGCGAAGGCGTTTGCGTCCCAATTTCCGTCTTCTGATTAATTCAATTATCTTATTCAGTTGGATGTTGAATAAAAATAATATTAAATTGTCCGCTGTTAAGTTTATTGACATAGGAAATTGACTAGCCGATGGCAAAGGGAAGTATTATTAAATCGTTCGTAAGTCGGCTTACTAATTATGTTTTTTATTTTTGATTTTAGAAGACTGTAATCGTAGTAACAATGGTGTCACTCACCCACAATCATGATTTTCGTAATTCTAAATCATACGGAATTTAGAAAATCAGAAATCTGATATTTCATATGTCGTAATAATTATAACTAATTGTAACTACAATTAGTTTGGGAATTAGGTTTGGTCATATTATTATTACGACATATGAAATATCAGATTACACATAATAACATAACATAAATAACATATAAAGTACAATAATTTTCAGCATAACTCATTTCAAAATACCGAATATTCAGAAAAAGAACGCCACGCATAAGAAAATTATAATACGCATGAAAAAAAGTATGTAGGTACAGTTACAAGAACTTAGTTATGTCGTGTCATAGTTCTGTAGAGTTACTTTGAGTTAATATTGAAACGTCTCTACAGTCGATAGCAAGAGAACGTACATCGAATAGTTTTCGATTGAACACGTACCATACATTTCAATGTCGGTATAGTGTTTGCGTATAATGAAATAACCAAATAACATGTATCTAAAATGTTCTGTATCTGTTTTATAACCAAAATAGAAACATCCCGAGTGTCGCGAGTCTCTTTTCAAGATTCGTGTCACGATTCAATTGTAACCTCGCTAAAAGGCGTGCGACAGAAACGAACGAGGTAAGAATAAAACTCTTGTCCCGGGTATATTTCCTGTGCAAATAACCACGTAATTATAAAAAGGCGAAGATATTTCTCAAACCAGCGAAAGAACCATAGATTTAATATAGAAAGAACCGTTAGCGAAATGTCAACTGCGAGTAGAAATTATAATTATCATTCGACTTTAGTCTAGAGCGAGTAAAAAACCTATCGGAAAGAAACATTTTGGCATGACTGATATGCTTGGCTGGTTGGTGATAGATAGCTTTGGCCTATTTTGGCATATTTCTGCAAATCTCCAGAATGCACTTTTTCACTTCCCAACATTTATTAGTTTAGTGCTTAGGGACACGCAATGTGGAAAAACTGCGAGTTGTGCAAAGAGCGATGGAAAGAGCGATGCTGGGCATTACGTTGCTAGATCAAAAGCGCAACGAGTTGATCAGGCAGAAAACCAAAGTTTTGGATGTGGTCGCGACCATTGAACGCCGAAAATGAAGATGGGCTGGGCACATATCCCGAATGAATTTCGACCGTTGGGCTAGAAGCACACTAGAGTGGAAGCCCAGAGCAACCACACGAGGCAAAGGTCGCCCACCGGAAAGATTGGTCAACTGAAACAAATGAAAAATCCTTTTTCCATGTTCTGTAGGCACACACAATGCCGGGGTAGTTCAATGGTTAAACCAGTCGTCCGGTAAACGGAGGATTGTAGGTTCAAGTGCCACCTTAGGCAGCCAATATTGTATTTCAAATATATGTTTTATTAAAAAGTTGAATGATAAATATAAGATGACTGTTTTATTACCGTGAAATTTTTTTATAGGCGTTATGTATCGTAATTAATGCCCATTTATAAAATTAAAAATGTACGTGTAAGTATGTAAATGTATGTTTATAAAATAATTTTACGGTCGCCTGTGAAGGTATGAAGAGAAAAACAACTTATAAATATTATCGTAATGAATAAATGAGATGCACATCGTGTAAAAACTATGTTGCGAGGACGCCGTATCAAAAATTTTAGATTTTAGGCGGACATTTTCAAGGTGCTATAACTTGACATTTTTGTACTGGGCTATACCAAAAGAAAAAATACGTCATTTGTTTTTTGTCTCGTAGATTGTTGTATTAAAATTTCGATGATGTAAATTATATTTTTTTATATTACTTCAATGTGCGGAAAGAAACACGGCCTGCCCACTTATACTTATGTTGTACTAAATTACAAGCATCAATAATTATTCTTAGTATCCTTAATTGGAGAGCTTATTATAAAAGAACCATCTTTTTATATAATACTCATAAAAACTATTTGTATTACATTGGTGAGGAGTGACTAAAAATAACCTGGGTCGAATGAAGAAGGGATAGTATCGGAAGTCATCAACAAAATAGTTACGGAAAAAACCTTGGGTCTATAAGAAATAAAATGTTAATACTTACATTGAGATAATTATAGATAAGTTTGATCAGAAATTACATTGTTAAAATAGATTTTATCACAACAATTTATGACGTCTTTTGTTAGGAAATATTCAAGGATTACATATAGCTTTCTGACAAATTTTCTTATCCAACAAAGTTAAATTATGTTCTGATAACAAATTAAGTAATTATTTAAAGCTTTAATGTGGAAATCAGAAACAAAGAAGATACCTACTAAAAATATCCACATCCAATATTTTTTCTACATTGACATCGTCCGGGAATCGAACCTGGGACCTTAGAGCAGGTGATATCCTGAAACCCAGGATGTAGAACACTCTACAAAAAGATTGTAAAAGGTCAAGGTATCGCCTTTGAAACGCTAGACGCTAACCTCCAACCATCTGCTACGAGCTTATAAGTTACTACAACAATGTTTGTGTCGTAGTTGACCGACGATGTTTTAGATAATAAATAATAAATAAATAAATAAATCTATATTAGGAATTTTAAAATAGGTTCTTAATTTAATAGATAACAGTCTGACAGCTACACCGCTACGAGTCTACTGTCTATGCATACGACAGCGCATCCAAATCTTCGAGGCATCTTATGAAGTTGCAATAAGTGCGATATTGCAACATAAAGTTTAAGTCTTAATTGCTGGGCACTGTACATTATTACCTATTACAAGCCCACATCAGTTCACTGCTGGACATAAGCAACTCCAAAAGGAGGACTTTGCCATAACCTCCACGTTTGGTAGGTGGATTGGGATCGTAGTTTGGTCAATGCTAGATAGAGATCGTAACCAAAATATTGTTAAAATTGTTTTAAAATATTACCGAAAAAAAAAGAAAGCGAAAACCACTTAAAAACTCTTAGACAAAATCAATCTTTGCGTAGATGAAATGGAACAGTAGCAAAATATCAACGCCCGTATAAGGCTGTCTACACATTTACCTACTTACTTTGTTACTTACTTACTTACTTACTAGGGTGACGCAGCGACCCAAAGTGAGTCTTGGCCTCCGACACCAGATCACGCCATGCATCTCGGTCTTGCGATAATTCTTGCCAATCGCTATGGCCGAGGTTGAGCAGGTCTTGAGCTACAACGTCTTTCCAGCGGTATCTGGGACGTCCAACCGGGCGTCTCCCATTTGGTTGTCCCAGGTACGTTCTTTTCACGGCACGATCCTCTTCGATCCTCTTTAAGTGTCCGAGCCATCGAAGCCTAGCTGCTTTAGTCTCTCTCTCTTTAGTCTCTGACTCTCAACCTCCCATCTCCCAGTTTTTTCGGATCTAGAATCTTTCGAAGAATTTTCCTTTCCGCCACTAACAGCTTATTCTCTTCTTTCAAGGTCAGTGTCCAGGCTTCGCACCCATACATTAAAATTGGTCTAATTACAGTTTTGTAGACACGAATTTTAATTCTTCTGCGTATCAGCTTAGACACCAGAACCTTGTGAAGAGCTGCCGTGCATTTGAGAGCGTTTTGGATACGGATATCAATCTCTTCCTCTCTGTGGTTAGTATCTGTAACGGTACACCCCAAATATTTGAATTTGTTGACACCTTGATAGGTGTAGCCGCTCACTTCTAGATCTTTCCTCTTTTCCCTATTGTTCTGTATCTCTTCATGTGAAAGTATTCCGTCTTCTCACGACTGATTCTAAGACCGACTTTCTTCCCTTCTTCTTCCAAGACCTCTGCCATGGCCCGCACATCCAATTCGCGCTGTCCAAGGAGTGCCAAATCATCGGCATATCCAATGATTTTGTGCATGCCATTCAACTCTACTCCGCCATCGACTTCTATTACTTTTCGGATGACGTATTCGAGCACTAAGTTGAATAGCATCGGAGATAATGCGTTATTTTACGTAACTTACTTTGTTAGCGTTCATTATTTTTTTCTAATAAAATACTTTTACATGAAAGATTATTCTATCTACCAATCAGAGCGCGACAATCCATGCCGCGCTAAGTTTTGTGTCGCCGTGTGGCCGTCTTATTGGTCGGAAAAAGAACCATACTTACTAGGCACCGCGACCATAATATACCACGCTACAATTTGTAATAGCTAAACCTTTCGAAAGTATCATCATGACAATTAATTTTGACGTACTCAATTTAATTATATGGATTTCATTTCATGAATATAAAAAAATGACTATAAAGAAGTTGAACGTACCAAAGGTGTCATATCATCAGAACCGTTAAAGCTTGTTTTCGTCCAATTTTGTCTGGCGCACTTGGCTGGCGAAGTTAAAGCGCCAGAATTTGCATATCTTGGAGTTTTCGTGACGTTCGGCTTGAATTGAAATTACGGGCTCCATAATTCTCACACCAATATGGCGAATGTGAACTCCCAAGCAACTAAAAGGTATGTCTGCTTTTGAAAAAAATATATAACTACAACGTGAACAATTATTTTATTATTGTCTAATTTGAATTTAAAGATGGAGGCCTTTGCTCTGCAGTGGGATGATTATAGGCCGTAAATTTTTTACTTTTATTTTTATTTATATCTGCTAAAACGTTTGAAGGTTAATTTCACGCAAAATTAGTTTTTAAACATAATTTATTTAAGAAACCAGTAGCTTAGGGAGGAAACTTTTGAAGAGGTCTGAAAGATAGCTTTATCAAATTGTGTACTTTATGTCTGAAAAGTTTAAATGTTTAAAGTTTGTGGAACACACAAAATCGATTTGAAAGAAGGCACTAAGGAGTGACTTAAGCTAAATTTATCTAAGAAATGTTGTTTATAATAACTAATAACAAAAAGGTGAAATATGCACAAGCAACCTGTACCTAAGTACTCCACGTGAACAAAGTCGCGAGCACAGCTGGTATTACATAAAATAGCATCACTATGTAATTTAATAAATAGTAATTCAATAAGTGACATGATAGATTTTACTCACCTTCCAAATTAAAGACAAAAAACAAATGACGTATTTTCTCTTTTGGTATAGCCCAGTACAAAAATGACAAGATAAAGCGCCTAGAAAATGTCCGCCAGTAATCTAAAACTTTTGATACGGCCTCCTAGCAACACTTTTTTTACGCGATGCGCATCTCATCATATTAATAATTTGTTGATTATTAATATGATGAGATGCGCATCGCGTATCATACCTTCACAGGCTTAGGACCGTAAAAATTTAAAACTCTATTGCGAATAATATTTTCGGGTGAAAACTTGACCTACAGTGATGAAACAGTCATCATATACCGACAAGAACCTCTCTCCACCATTGTCCAAACTGCGATCTTCGACCCGCCAGCCTAGAGTAGCGATTATTATAGCAAATATAAAGACGCACGCAACAGCAACATAAGGCCAGGTTAGGTAGGCGCTCCGTAAGAAGAGCCAGCGCGACAGGACGAGTCAGACGAGCCGCCGCGCTCACGTATTTTTAACCGACTTCCGAAAAAAGGAGGAGGTTCTCAATTCGACTGTTTTTTTATTTATGTTTGTTACCTCAGAACTTTCGACTGGTTGAACAGATTTTAAAAATTATTTTTTTGTTTGAAAGCTGGTGTTTTTCATGTGGTCCCATTATATGGGTCATGATCTGATGGTGGAATCCGGAGAAATCGAGGGAAACCCTCAAATTTTATAAGCACGTATTAGGTTTTTGCATATCTTTCTTAAGGCTTTTCAGTATTTGCGTCTGGTACTCATCATTTTATGTTCATGAGCTGATGAAGGAATGTACAGCTCCTTAACGGCTAGGAGTAGGAGGACTATTCTTTAAATATTATAGGCGCGTATAGTCAGATAGTTGTCTTCCTTCAGGTTATTCACGTGAGCTGATGATGGAAGGTCAAACTCCCAAGCAGTTCGGAGTTGGAGGATGATTCTTAAGATTCTATAGCGATGAGGGATAATTATTTAAAATAATATTGTAAGTAGGTAAATAGGTTTTAAAATGAAACATTGTTCTTGTGTTATTTTGTACTTTTAAGTGAGTTTTTTTAAGTCGGTTAAATTTTTTGTAGTTATATAAACAGAGTAAATAATATCATATAATAAAATCACACTCAGCTAATATGTCTATAAATATAAAGTAGCTTTAAATAAGCATAAAAATTTTATTCTAAATGTCCGTAGTTTAGTTGTAATATTATTACAAAAAGGTGTAGGTTTGTGATTTTTTTATCGAACCAAGTTCATTAAATTTTGTAACTGATTCCGATTGTGATTAGATTAGATTCTGAAGTAATACATTACATTTTTCTGACTTTTAAACGCTGTTTTCTATATCTCAGATGGGTTTTAAAAACTTAAAAACACTGCCTCTACTGGACTACCTAGCCTTAATTCAAATTGGAAGAACAATCGCGTGAATAGCGACGATTTAGATTCCAATCTGTGACGTCAGTTCTTTTAACTGAAACATCCGTAACGTTTTCATACAAGCTTTCCTAATTCCCACTAAGCCAATTTCCTCCAATAGCCATAATTACTGAATGATAGAAACATTTAAGAAGCCCCGAAGACGAGACCTCGAAAAGTTAATTATCTTGAGGCTTTCTCGCTACCGGATTGCAATCTTTTTTGTTGCTCGAGGAAGGACAGATGGGAAGAGGGAAAATAGGCCCACAAAAGAAAATATTAATCTGGTCCTATCTATACTTTACTGTCCAAAAGAAGTGAAATGTTCTAATCTTTGAACAATTACTTGTAATATCAGTATATAAACTAAATTATTTGTTACTCAATCACACCCGAATGTCTCAATGAAAACGCTGATATAAAGTAGTCTATTTTTTACTCATATTAAAAATATTCAGTTGCCCTAGATTGCTAAATAAACAAAATTTCCAAATGTTAAGTAATATTACATGTCTTCTTAAAACCATTGAATATGCAATCAGTAAATCAGTAAAATCAGTTTTATTTTTGCAAATAGGCCACTGGAGGCGCTCTTACACGTCCCAATATTTAAACCTACCACTGCTTCGGGACAAATGTAGGCTAGTGCCGAGAAGAAGCAGCGCAAGAAACTCGGTCACTATTGTCAGCCTCTTTTTAAATAAATATTTTATGCCAGTGCGAGCTGGGACAATTTAAAGCCAAACGTTCCTATCTATACTAATATTATAAAGCTGACGAGTTTGTTTGTTTGTTTGTTTGTTTGTTTGAACGCGCTAATCTCAGGAAGTACTGGTTCGATTTGAAAAATTCTTTTTGTGTTGGATAGTCCATTTATTGAGGAAGGCTTTAGGCTATATAACATGACGCTGCGACCAATAGAAGCGAAGCATCAGTGAAAAATGTTGCAAAAATTATCGCGATCATAATAACAGAAATTGACGCGGTCAAAGTCGCGGGGAACAGCTATTATTTATATAATCATCAATAGTGTAATAGCCCTTTTTCATTAAAACAACTTTGATATATGATTTGAATTTATGTACAGGGAGGTCAGCAATTGATAGTGGTAATTTGTTGAAAATACGGATACATTTTCCCATGAACGAATTACCTACTTTTCGCAGTCTGAATCCTGGAACGGCAAGTTTATCTTTATTTCGGGTATTGAAATTGTGTACGTCACTATTTTTGACAAAAAATTCGAGGTTTTTACGGACGTACATAATGTTTTCGAAAATGTATTGAGATGCAACTGTTAGTATGTTGATCTCTTTGAATAGCTCTCTTAGAGAGTCACGGGGTCTAAGGCCGTAAATAGCCCGCACAGCACGTTTTTGCAATATAAAAATAGACTCAATATCTGCCGCTGAGCCCCATAACAAAATACCGTATGACATTATACTGTGAAAGTAGCTAAAATATACTAATCTTGCCGTTCCAACATCAGTCAATTGTCTTATCTTTCGCACAGCATAAGCAGCAGAACTAAGTCTTCCAGACAGAGACCTGATATGAGCACCTCATTGCAGTCGAGAGTCTACAGTTATACCTAAAAAGGTAGAGGAGTCTACTGTGTCTAATGGCTCATCTTTTACAATAACATTTGTGGCGGAAAACCTTACATTAGGCAAAGTAAATTTAACACATTTTTTTTTTGCATTGACTTAAAGTTTATTCGTAGCAAACCAATGCAATAATTTAGAGAAGGTATTTTTAACATCGTCAAATGAATATTTGCCCCTCTTAGTTTTAAAAGTCATTGATGTGTCATTTGCAAATAATACATCTCACAAAGATTATGTATGTTAATAACAGGGAAGGTCATTTATATAAATTAAAAATAGCAGGGGTCCTAATACTGATCCCTGGGGGATATTTCCTGATAAGAGTAAATAAATAAATGTGGACAACAATACATACATTGTTCTGATCCCAATTTGAATAACTATTTAAAGCACTCGTATTTTTGAAACCAGAAACAACGAAGGTACCACGAACACCCAGACCCGAGAAAATGTAGAAAAAAACCTTTTTTCTACATTGACACGCCCGGAAATCCAACCCGGGACCTCGGAGCAGGCAGCTTGAAAACCAGTGTGTACGCCACTCCGCCACAAAGGTCGTCAGGAGAGTGGTTTATATTTCCGCTTTTTTGTTAAAACTATAATAATAAATTCAGTAATATGCTCCAATCAGTAGTTTAGTATAAGATCCAATCAGTAGTTTAACATGTTCAGTCAATCGCATTAGCCTTTTTTACACTTAGGTTTAATTGGAAATTTATCAGTTTTTTTCTAAACTTAGTAAGAAATTATCTAGACATTGTTACATTTTCAAAAAGTTGAGTACCTAATAGAAATTTTAGATGAAGGCTAATACGCGAGCGCTGCAAGAAAAATAATTTCCAGTAACGAGGACGGAAAGTCTAGGCAGCACTTAAGCGGGCAAACACTGGCTTTGCCGATTAACTCGTCTGCACTAACTACAGCGCAAACATTTGTGTCTATCAGTCTATACTACGTGCAATTCGATTGAACCAACTGTAAAAGGAAGCCCATGTTATCTAATCATTGGGTATGATATCTGAGCAGTGTTATTTTCATTTTTTTATCATTTTATTTTAAGCTATTGCATAGCTTCTATCGCGGGCCTTGAGCGTGGAGACCGAATCCAAAAATTCCGTAACAAAAATAACCTAACACCTCCCCCCTCCGACCGGCACAGCGGTGATACTTTTTAGTTTTATAATTGCATAAGTTGATAAAAAATGCTATGCAATAGCTTTACCGCGGCAGTCTCCGAGTGCAACACGTCTTCTTTAGGGTTCCGTACCCAAAGGGTAAAAACGGGACCTTATTACTAAGACTTCGCTGTCTGCCCGTCTGTCCGTCGCTCTGTCACCAGGCTGTATCTTAAGAGCCGCGATAGCTAGACAGTTGACATTTTCACAAATTGTGTATTTCTGTTGCCGCAATAACAACAAATACTAAAAACAAAATAAAATAAATATTTAAGGGGGCTCCCATACAACAAACCCGTTTTTTTGGCCTTTTTGGTACGGAACCCTTCGTGCACGAGTCCGACTCGCACTTGGCCGGTTATTAATGTAATATATTGGTTCAGCTATTTATCTTGAAACACGCCGTAATGCGCACGGGTGGGTGTAACTGTGTAAGGTTCATTCATCCGGGACCCCGCCGCAGCAAAATAGTACGTCTGTGCGCGTCACAAGGCGTTACAAAATAAAAATTCTGAATCAAATATTTAATATTTAAAAAATATATATACAAATTAAATAACCCTGCCATGCTGTTATATATAATGGTCCAATAAATAATAGGGCTTCGCTTTCCAGGTGGTTGAAAATGCACCGTTTATACTTATCGTTGTAAGGACTTACCCCCGTATTTATAAAGAAGTAATTACTTATTGCTTAAGAAAGTCCTAACTTAAAGTGTTCATACCTAGTGCTTAAGTGAAAGAAATTGGTCACCATTAATAGTCATATTATTTGGCTGGAAATGCTAACTTTTGGTAGTTATAACTTTTAGTAATTTCTTGATTAAGGCATACAAATTGTCTCTTAAGTAATTACTTGTAGTCAAGTAATTACTTTTACTTGTTTATAAATACGGGGGTTAGACATACCTAAAGGTAGTAAGTAGTAAAAGTAACAGCCTATAATCATCTCACTGTAGGGCCAAGGCCTCCATCATTGAATTTAAATTACCATGGCAATGATGCGTATTGACATAGGCACACCACACTCGAAAAATGTTCGAAGACTCGAAACACTTGTTGCCCGACACATGAATCGAACCGAGGACCCCGAGAACTTGTCCGGTACTTTAACCAATAGACATTGTGTAGTGAGTTCTGTATGGATTAAGTGTAAATTAATTTCTTTAGTGTGCACTAAAAAGAGTATTTAATCTATGTATGGATTAAATTTGAACCACCTTATAAATTTTAATGACGTATATCAAATGACTTATTTTTTCTTTTAGTATAGCCCAGTGAAAAAATGTCAAGATAAAGCATTTAGAAAATGTCCGCCAAAAATCTAAAATTTTTTGATACGGTCTCCTAGCAACCCTTTTTTTACGCGATGCGCATCTCATTCATTCATTACGATATACTAATTATAAGCTTTTATTTTTTCCTTCATACCTTAACAGACCTAGGACCGTAAAAATTGAAAACAATGGTGCGAAAAATATTTTGGGGTCAAAACTTGATTTACATTTTACTTCATAAATGGGCTCTAAATACGATACAGAACGCCTATAAAAATTTTAGAAGATGATGACGAAGTCATCCTGTACATTGATTATCTTTTAGCATACCATTATACTGATCCAATTTTGTGAGAAAAACATGTTTATCTCGCATACAGATGAGGTAAACAAAACGTGCTAAGGTTCGCTCGTACGATGTTAGAACAAAATCGTTAGACTAATCCAGTATCAAACTTTAAAATAATATAAACACTTAGCATGCGATGTTTTTAGCTTAGAAATTGATTTCTTAAAATGTAAACTATTTCTTAAACTCATGGGTAACTTTGCGGTAACTAACTAAAATGAATTAAGTAATATTTAGCTAAACAGTTCCGCTTGTTAGCACCGGCCTAGATCCACCTTTTTACTCGCACTGACACTAGATAGATAACATGTACATTTATTACACAAAACAAAGGAATATCATTTTGACGCATCTGTACAATAAGGCGGTCTAAATGCTAAAAGCAATCTCTATCCAGACAACCATTGGGTAGAAGAAGGAAAACTACTAAACTACATGCAGTACTGATAATGCCTATCTTCAGTATAGGTTCCCTACGATTCGCTCCGATTAGTTGCTCTATCTATTGACCAAAACTAAAAGTAAAAATCAGTTAAATCAGTTAAATAAAATATGATGTACTTATTAAACAATTAATTCCTTTCCCATAACATTAAATGCTCGAATCACTCGTACAACCTTCAAAGCGATGTTTGCGTAAATTCTAAACTTCACTAATGGAATCAGGACGAATTAATTAAGTGTCCATTATGAGTGAACAGAATATAATTATTGTATGTACTGCAATCTCATCCAATTTAATTATCCCAGTCACTCTCGGGGAAAAGTAGGGGTGGAGAGGTTTTCTCGTTAATGTAGTAATCGCCTAAGAATAATATAATTTGACGTCTAAAATGTCATTGTCAAATTACATAAATTATGTGTTTTATTTTGGCCGTGTCAATTGAACAAAATGCTAGTGTCGGGCCAAAAATGTTTTTCTTCGTATGACCTTTCACTAAACTATCCTTGTAGGATAGCTGGTGGCAGAGTTTTTCAAACCTTTGTAGTGACTTTTTTGCAACTTTCATTTTGCGACCGAAGGCGGGCGGGACCAAAGTATATTGTTGCTGTATATGTAGTTTATTTTATGTATTTTGTTTTTCAGATTTTTTTATTTGAACTACTGTTCTAGACGTATTTTTATTTGTTAATATTGGATTTGTTTTTTCACACTTCCAAATAATTTCTGTTTATGGGATGCTTAGTGAAAATATAGCATTAAGTCAACCTCTTGAACATCTTTTTTTATCTATCCAATAAATTTAAGGTATTTTTTAATTACAATAAATAAATGCCGTTTTAGTGCTAAGTTTGATGTGTAACTGCATCAAGAAAGTGTAAAAACCCAAAAAAATCAATAATCCCCAGGCACAAAGCCGGTTCAGAGCAGGCAAATCAACGGAAGATGCCGTTCTCAAGCTAACATCTCTAATTACCGAATACATCGACAAGGGAGAGAGCTGTGTCGGAGTTTTTCTAGACCTACGGAAGGCCTTCGATACGGTATCAATTCCCATTTTGCTGGCGCGTCTTGAAAATGTAGGAGTGAGGGGTGTGGTGCACTCGTGGTTTGCCGGCTATCTAAAAGCCCGACGACAGATCGTTAGAGTTGATAACCACTATAGCCAGGATGTGCAATGCAGCTACGGTGTCCCACAAGGTAGTACCCTTGGTCCTACCCTTTTTCTGTTATATATTAACGGCCTTTGCAAATTGAATGTTCCAGGGGCTGATACGTTAACAAACGTTTGCAGATGATACTGTGATCGTTTTTCATAGCAAAACATGGGGTAGAGTTAAACAATTGGCGGAGACAGGACTGTGTCATATTTCAGCTTGGCTGGAGGACAACCTTCTCTCTATAAACTCGCAAAAGACAAATTTCTTGTGCTTCAGCAAAACAAAAGCAAAAAGCCCGGACCCCGATATTACTCTCACATTGCATACTTTTCCATGTAATCGTAATGCCAAGACAGAATGTTGCTGCCCAACTTTATCTCGTGTTTCAACAACAAAGTACCTGGGTATCACTGTGGATGAAAACCTACAATGGGGACATCATCTTAATGTAACATCAAGCAAGGCTCGAAAACTCATCTTTGCTTTCAAGCAACTACGCCTTGTTGCAGATCAAAAGCTGTTAATGTCTATATACAAAGCCCTTTGCCAATGCCTACTAACTTATTGTATATGTGTATGGGGAAATGCCGCCAAGACACACCTGATACAGCTAGAAAGAGCCCAAAGAGCTGTATTAAAGGTTGCGTTGGGTCTTCCTTATCGATACTCAACAGATCAACTGTATTGCAACTGGCCAAGGTCCTACCAGTAAGAAAGCTTTATATCTTGCTGACACTCTATAGATTTCACAGTAAAATCGTTCCGTATAAGAGCCTACCTAAACAAAGAGTACCCAAATACAAACCACACACTGCTCGCTCAACATTTGCTAAACGGCATTTTAAATACATTGCGCCACACCTTTATAACAAATTGTTAAAAGTGAACAAGTACCTCACTGAAACCAAATCAAAAAATTTAAGTATGTGTCATTGCAGTGGCTGGATCAGTTTGATTACCACAGTTTAGATGAGCTGTTTGCCAACATCACCAGTATGGCATAAATGAAATAATGTTTCGTAGTTATACTCGTCATATATGTCTACCGCTAAAGCTAATAATTTAACCCACATTCACCAAGGCACACACATTCACACACACTCGCGCACACACTCACACTCGCGCACACACACACACACATACACTCTGTGCAATTGTTTAATTAATATTGTTAATTTCTAACTATCCCACTTACTATCTAATTGTGATAAACATGTATAAAGAGAAGCCTGACTCTCATAACACAGGTTAACCTTATATGAGAGCAGTGCGAATAATGTACTGATAAAAGTGTATTTAATAAAGATATTTGATTTGATTTGATTTGAAAGCAACTTTAGATGTAACAGCATGAAAACCTTTATTGTGTCTAGCATTGTATCATTATATCCCTGGGTGAACAACTAAACAAACATTCTCTGAACCTGTGAACAGCCAAACAACGAAACATCATTTATTTTCAACCTTTACTTCGGTCACCCGAAACGTGATGTCGCTCATAATTACAATATTTCTACCGTAGGTATCCTTATTTGTCCGTCCTGATTCGCCCCCAGCGGGCAGCGGAGGAGGAAAAACAGGCAAATGAAATTATCATCACGTTTCGACGCAGATATTTCCATATTACGGAATTCGCTTGGATTGTGACCATGTATCTGCGGTCTTAATAGCATTCTTTCTACATTCCTTATCTAATAGTAAAAGGTTTACTTAATATACGATAAATGGTTGAGTTGCGGGGAAAAATATTTCATCTTTTAGCGGTTATCTTTTCTAGGCTATCAACCAACATATTCTGGCCTCTGGCATTCCATTGCCCAAATATAAATTAATAATAAAATTATAAAAAAAAAGATTTTTTTCCTTTCACAATTCAATTTTAAATTGCTTTCCAGCTGTTGGCGTCGTTGGATTGAGATTCTGTTTGTTTTTTCTTTAGTGAGATATTATCTTTTATCAAAATCTTTTCGGATTTTTTTACAATTTCTAGTTTAATCAAATAATTCCCTAATTATGTCTAGAAGCCTGACTATGAGAAAAGTGTTAAGTAAAACATTCTTAAAATCTGCTTTAGATTGCAAACCTATAAACTTGTCGGAGGTAAGCAAAAATTGAAAAAAGAAATCTTAATTTATGTACTTGTGTAAATTATTTTTAACTGCACGAAAACCAAACAAACATCGCTAACTATGTCCTATAATAATTGAAGTAGGTTAATGGGGACTAGTGTTTCTTTGCTCACCAGTTGGCGCCACTGTAGACTGAGGTCCGGAGGTATAGCTGTCAAAAGCGACTTTATAAGATCGGCGCCGAAACAAAGTTTTAAATCTTGAATCTTATTAAAATTTATTATTTATAAATAACTATCTTCATATCAACAAACTAACTTCTGAAATAGCTGCTCTTTGAGGCCGCCTATTTTTGCGCTTTTTCTTAATTTTGCTTTCAAAGCGTTCAAATCAATTGCCAAATAATCCATATTTGCGATAATTTTACGAAGGAGATCACTTTCAGCAGGTAAATTGAAGAAATTATAATTTATGTAACGAAGCCCGCTAAAACCAGTGTAAAGTGAATGATAATGGACCTCACGCGACACAAGCGCCTCTAGTGGCAAATTCACTAGCGATATAGCCCCCATTGTTCCACCCCATATAGTAAAAGAACAGAATGCTCTTATAAAAGCAAGGGATAGCTCATAAAATTATAGACTTTTTGTTGAACACAAGTCCACATTAAGACATTAAAATTCAAATGCGCAAATTGCGACTATAAAGCAAACGGTGCCATAAACACGTAACGAATGGTCCGGACACGTCAGACAATCTCGCGGACGCAATAAAACTGAATGGTTGATGCAGACTGTACTTCAGTAGATAGTAAAATATCATTTCTAAATATTTGTCATTAGCATATTAAATTATGGTAGTTCGCAAAACTGTTAACAAAACTTGATTTGTACAAAATTAATGTAAATGCCTATAAATATCCAGCTGCATGGCAATGGTCTCCATCATTGAATCTAATTTTTTAATTTTTTTTATTATCAATTTAAGGAGCTTTGTCATAATTGACAACGTCGCTACGTATGAATTCAAGTTATCACAGCAATGATGGGTACAGGCGTAATCATGACGCAAAATGCAGGTTGGTTATCACAAGGTAGAGCTATGTTCGAAAATTCGAAACTCTTGTTGCACGACCCGGGGTCGAACTCAAGACCCCGAGATCTTGACGCAGTAATTAAACCACAAGACCAACTAGAAGTTAGACTATCGCAGTTCTAACGTGGCTAAGAATTCAAACAGTGCTGCTACTACCCTGCGTTTAGTAAGCTGAAGCCAACGAAGCAGATAATTATAAGCACACGGTTGTGGTGAAGACTCAAATACGCCCTAACTAGGTATTTTTAATACGTCCACGTCGAGTGCAGTCACGAGCGGTAATCATTAAACATTAAAGGTATCTCTTTCATTTGCGTGCTATTTCGCATCTTTTGTTCTCTTAATTATCAGAGAAACTTGCAATGTGTGTAGATTTGGATTGCTCTTAACTTTAAAGGGTACACTTTAAAAGGTATTTCATAGCGTTATACTTTATCAGTTGCCAACCAACCTTTATTACTGTTTGGGAAAAGCAAATAGAACAAAGCGACTTATCAGAAAAATGGAGTAAAAATATTGCACAGAATCCCTGAAAATTCATAACGAGAAGGAAATAGTTGAAATTAAACACCGACCGTGCGACATAAAACGCACGACCACTGCCAAAACACGGCCATACAAAGAGCGGCCATTCAATTCTAGTTATTCTAGATATGCAGTTCTTTTATGGGGGAATGGGGACTACCGTTTCTTTGCTCACCAGTTGGCGCCACTGTAGACTGAGGTCCGGAGGTATAGCTGTCAAAGGCGATTGGCTCCGAAACGAAGTGTTATATCTTGAATCTAATTAAGGTTATATTGTTTATAAATAACTATCTTGATATCAACAAACTAACTTCTGAAATAGTTGCTCTTGAGGCCGCCTATTTTTGCGCCTTTTCTTAATTCCGCTTTTAAAGCGTTCACATTAATACGCCAAATAATCCATATTTGCGATATTTTACGAAGGAGATCACTTTCCAGCAGGTAAATTAAAGAAATTATAATTTATGCAACAAATTCCGCTAAAACCAGTACAAAGTGAATGATATTGGACCTCACGCGACACAAGCGCCTCTAGTGGCAAATTTACTAGCGATAGCCCCCATTCATGTCACATAGAGAGGGTGCTTGTAGCTTAGAAACAATGTATTCGCGCAAAATTTGATTTTGATTTGAATTTATTTTACTTATTTGCGCTATTAAACCATGTAGTTTACTATCGGTAGGAATTTCCAATGTTGTGTGGGTAGCAATCACCCGATTAAATAAATATTACCAGAAGACGACTCGCAGCCGCGTCTTCTCTCTGTCATGGGCCAAAATGAAATCAACAACCAGACTGCCAAGCATTGTGAAACGGCTATAAGGAATTTGTTTAGTTTTATTAGAAAAGGCCTTGCATTAAAAATTAAGTGTTGTTTCTTAATCCATATCATAAAACAAAGTTAGGTTAGTTACACCTTCTATAACTCCAGAAGAGCTGGACAGATCTTGATGATTTTCAATAAATTAATAAATATCGCAAAAAGAAATGCGAAAATCACTTTTTTTCTTCGGTTACGGTGATTAAATATGTGTTTCATAAATATATTAAACATTTAACACATGCCACACTAGGCCAAGCAGGCTCATCTAGTCCCAAAATGAGTTACTACTAAGCTTATACATATTATACTATGGGTAAGTATTAGACAGCTGATAAAAGATAACATTCAGAGTTCAGACCAGCACAAATAGATACGTTTATGCGCGATCTATAGATTAGAAACAGCGTTTACTACCTCTAAACCAAATTGGTCGTGGATTATAACTATTGTTCCTTCTATTTAAAGCATTGTCCACATGTAACTACAGCATTTGTTTCCTTCATCTTCATTTTAAGTAATTTTATATTGACCGCTGAAATTACTCACCTAAACAAAAACGATAGCAAGTTTCCACACGAAGAAGAAATTCGTACAACCACAAAGTAACATAAAGTAAATTCTAAATCGTCTCGACCCTTCTAAATCGTCCGAAAACCCTTTTTTCTCGGACGAATATTGTGGGTACAATTGGTCCACCTTCGCTCGTTTCGTGGCCCGACTTTGTTCAGTGAAATATGGCACCTGCATAGCTATTCTCGTCTTTAGTCCCAATATTGATGCATATACGTTAAACACTGCAATATCACTTAATAATGTAACTGAAACTAGGTATATTAGACGCATGATCCTAATAGCGCATTTGTGCAGCTAAAAAAATAATCTGGAATATAGAAAATTAACTTAAATCCATACTATAATAGCTTTGGTTTAAAAATATTGTCGTGCCAAACTGTTGTCACAGTTGGCTGCAGGATTCGGTGATTATTATAGGTTAAGTAAATATGACAATTATAGTATCTAGATTCCTAAAAAAAAAGTTGAACTTTATACCTAAAACTATTTCAGGAAGTAAGATAGTAATTATTATACTTTATTTGATATTTTAGCAACTTAATTGCACTTAAAATATCAGTATATAAACTTAAAATTTTTTTTTATGGTATGGCGCCCGCCCGGCATGCGAGGAGATACGGGTTCGAGTCCCGCCTGAGACAAAATTTTCAAGTTTATATACTGACTAGCTGACCCGGCAAACGTTGTTTTGCCATAAAAATGATTAAATTACTAAAATGGCTAACAAAAAATAGGGGTTGGTGGTAAAAGGGTAAAAATTTAGGGTTGTATATATTTTATAAAATTTTAATATTTTACTACCCTACCCCTACCCTACCCCTACCCTACCCTACACCTACCCTACCCCTACCCTATCCCTAACCTACCCTACCCCTACCCTACCCTACACATACCCTACCCCTACCCTACCCCCACCCCTACTCTAAACCCTTCCCTACCCCTACCCTACCCTTACAAAAAAGACGATAATTGATCAGTTTTCGACCGGAGAGGAAAAATGATTAAATTACTAAAATGGCTATTAAAAAATAAGAGTTGATCGTAGAAGGGTGAAAATTGAGGATTGTATGTATTTTTGTATGTTGTATTATAAAAAAATAGAAATTAATAATTTTGTCTAAAAAATAAAAAAATAATTTAGGGGTGGACCACCCCTAACATTTAGGGGGATGAAAAATAGATGTTGGCCGATTCTCATAGATACCGAATAAGCACAAAAAATTTCATCAAAATCGGTCAAGCCGTTTCGGAGGAGTTCAAGTTCGAACACCGTGACACGAGAATTTTATATATTAGATATATAGTAAGTATTTTTAGATTGCATTTATTTTTTAATTGTTCTTTATCTAGATTTCAATTTTAATTTGTAAGTATTTTTTGTTTTATATTGTTTACATGATTTACGCATGTGGTGTTTACTTTTTATAAGTAAGTACTTAAATTAGATTGGATAAATCAATGATAACCTGTTGTGTGGGTAGGAATCACCTGACTAAATAAATGTTACCAGAAGACGACTCGCAGCCGCGTCTTCTCTCTGTCATGGGCCAAAATGAAATCACCAACCCGACTGCCAAGCATTGTGAAACGTCTATAAGGAATTTGTTTAGTTTTATTAGAAAAGGCCTTGCATTATAAATTATGTGTTGTTTTTTAATCCATATCATAAAACAAAGTTAGGTTAGTTACACCTTCTATAACTCCAGAACAGCTGGACAGATCTTGATGATTTTCAATAAATTAATAAATATCGCAAAATCAATGATAACCTTACGGCCGGTTCACACATGTCTCCGTTTTACTGTTCCGTTTTATCGTGTACGTTTTTTTTTCGTCGATGGCGTATGTAGTTTTGTCATCGAATACTGGACAACGGAAAAATAAAAATATACGGATACGTAGAATTTTACTGTGCGATCGTACCAATACAACACGACAGCGTCCATCCTTGTAGAAAGCGGCGGTATACTGCGAGTTTTCTGTTCACACATCGGATCCAGTAATGACGGATCCGTTGAACGTTATGGTGCCTATGTGTAAACAGAGCATAAATTTATGACGTATCCGTTAAAAACGTACCAGTAAAACGGACTCCCATGTGTGAACGGGCCGTTAGTTGCAAGTAAAGGTACATCACATTTTGTTGTTGGTAAACCAATAATAAGAAAAATGTTTTATAAATATGGTAACTACAGTTTAATATCTTTCGTAGCGTTTCTTACTTCTAAATGAATGAAAATGAATGAATGAAATAACTTTATTGCTTTCAAATACAATTACATACACAAGTTACGAACATTATTTTAGCCTAACTACCAGGAAAGCAATTGGAGATGACTCAGCTTGTGCTGTTATGGATAAGCAATCCCACTCAGCGCTGATTTTCAGCCACCTCCACTTCTCTAAAGGTGTGACGCGAGAATCTATGTAATGAGGGCTTAAAAAATTATGCTAAACAACCATTACCCGAAAGCTAACAAAAAAGAAATTAATTGAAAATAACAATAAACTAAAAGCACTTGTGTGTGTGTGTGTGTGTGTGGGTGCGTAACTTTAAAAAAAAAAAACGTTTTAGGGGCAGTGACTTCCAAAATCTAAGGACGATATCTTCCGCAGCAAGCTGTTTATTTAATAAAGCTGCTTTGTATTTACTCCTGAAACAACCGATACTCATTTTTCCTGTCATAGGAGGAGGTAGATCGTTCCATATGCTTGCTGCGTAGAACTTAAAAGATCCTCGATATCGCCCTGACTTGTGCTTAGGTAATCTTAATCGATTTTCTGTAGCGGTCCTTAGGCTTCTCAGTACATTATCTTTGACCCAGGTAAATTTTTCAAATAGATATTCAGGCTTTTTGTTACAGATTACTCTATGAACCGTACAGGCATATTGTAGTTCCGCTCGAGCTTTCATATTGAGAATGCCTCTCCTATTTAAGTATGGAGTAATAAATTCCCTCCTAGGCACATTATAGCAGAAACGTATACAAGCATTTTGTACTCGTTGTATGGCCTTTTCAGTGTAGGCATTTAGTCTAGGACTTATCACGGAGCTACAAAAATTAAAAGGAGAAAGAACTAGAGAATCTGCTAGTAGTAATCGTAATTCCTCTCTTAGAAAAGGTCTTATTTTGTACAATATTTTGAGTTTGAAGAAGGCGTTCTTTATTTTTCCATTCACATGGTTAACATATTTTTGCTCCCCATCCAACAGCAATCCTAGATTACGTGCAGCGTTTACCTTCTTAAGGACAACGTCATTGATTTTTATTTTCTTGTTGCAGTCCGCTACCTTTGCAATTTGGTTCTTTGTTCCTAGAATTAGCATCTGTGATTTACTAGGGTTCAAAATCAAGGAGTTATTTTCTGACCAAGTGTAAATATTTTGTAGATCTTAATTAATACTTGTTGTAGCTTCTTCTATATCTTTGGCTTTAAATGAGTAGTACAATTGAGTGTCATCAGCATACAAATGATATTTACATGTATCTAGGCACTGTGGGAGATCTGCTGTGAAAATTGTAATTAAAACCGGGCTTAGTATTGAGCCTTGTGGCACGCCTTTAGGAACTATTTTGGGAGACGAGAGCATCTTACTACCGTCAGCGCCATAAATAACAACTGTTTGTTCTCTATTTGAAAGATATGTTTCAAACCATTTGCAAGTGTTAGATGAGAAACCGTAGTGATTTAATTTTGCCAACAGTAGCTGTGGATGTAAGCAGTCAAAGGCTCGCGTGTAGTCCAACAGAATCAGTATACTACTCAGTCCATTATCTGAAGCTTCCGAGAGTTCATCTGTAACATGAAGCAAAGCAGTGTCAGTGCCATGTCCTCGTCGGAAACCTGACTGAAATTTTGGAATGATATTATTTTTGTCTAAATAGTCCACAACTTGGTTCAGAACCACTTTCTCTAAAACTTTCGACAAAGCCGGTAGAATTGAGATAGGACGTAAGTCTTTCAGTTCCTCTGCAGATACTTTTTTAGGTATAGGCCTTACTAAAGATTTTTTCCATTGCGTAGGAAAAGTGTTAGTTTCTATTGATTTATTAATGATCATACTCAATACTCAATACTCAATACTCAATTATTTTATTGCTTTCATAATGTAACACAATAATGAATAACATAATGGGCCCTGTAGGGCACGGCAATTTGGAGAGGGGAGGAGACCATTTTCATGAATTTAGCTATTACTCATATTTTATTGTTATTATTATTGTATTATAAATTATCATTTAAATATTCGCTTATTGTATAATAGTGTTTTGATATCAAAAGTTCTTTTAATTTATTAACGAATAAAGTTTCTTTATTTATATTTTTTATTGACGCTGGGAGTTTATTAAATATTTTTATGGACATGGAATGAGGCCCTGATGAGTATAGTTTAAGGCGAGATACGGGTAAGATCAGCTTTTGTCTGTGGCGTAACTTATATTTTGTGACATTATCCCCTCGTTTTACAAAAAAATCCGGGTATTTCTTTACGAATTTGCAAACTTCTAAGATGTATATGCTTGGTAGAGTGAGTATTTTATATTTGACAAAGAATGGTTTGCAGCTATTTGTATTTTGTATATTAAAAATAATTCGTACTAGTTTTTTTTGTAAGATTAAAAGATCTAAGGCATCCGTACTATTTCCCCACATAATAACACCGTAGTTAAGCCACGAATATGCGTATGCATAATAAGTACTCATTGCTGTTGGTATATCAGTTGTTTTTTTCACTTCGCGGAGGGCGTAGGTAAAACTAGCTAATTTTCCTTTTATTTTCTTAACGTGAGATTTCCAATTTATGTGAGTATCTATTATTAGGCCGAGTAGAGAGAATTCGTTTACTTGTTCTAATTTAATATTATTCTTTAGAAAGTTTAACTTGGTTGGGGCTTTTTGATATGGGTGAAAGGTAATTATTTTTGTTTTAGAAAAGTTGATTTCGAGGTTGTGATCTGTCATCCAATTGACAGTGTTATCTATAATAGCATGTAATTTATTATTTAAGTCTTTGTCATTATTGCTTGAAGTTAGTATAGAGACATCATCAGCAAACAGTACACAGGGCTCTTTTATCATTTTGGGAAGGTCGTTAATGTAAATAATAAATAAAAGGCATCCAAGCACGCTTCCTTGTGGGATAGATGAGTTACAAATTTTACCGTTTGACCTTACGTTTTTGATTTCTTTGGTATCGTAATCATAATGCTCTATTTCTACGAACTGTTCCCGATCTCGCAAATAGGATTCGAACCAACTATACGATTTGCCCCGAATCCCTACTCCGTATAATTTATTTAGCAGTATTTTAAATTGTACTTTGTTATATGCTTTTGACATATCTAGCAGAATACCTATTGCATATTTTTTACGGTTAATTATGTTAAGGATTTCCTGAATATATTGGTATACTGCTAATGTAGTCGATCTTTTTTTGCGAAAGCCATTTTGACAGTTGTCAAAAATATTGTACTTTTCGCAGAAACTGTATACATTGTGATGATAGGAGTAGTTACAGGTAGAGTAAGCTTTATCATTTCCATGTATATCCCATCTTGTCCTGCAGAGTTTGATGTGATGCTATTTATGATCTTATATACTTCAGTCTCTGTAGTAGATTTAAGGTCAAAAGTATTTATCAATTTAGGTTGTCTTATGTCAGGGAGGTAGTGATAAAAAGTGATCACTGATTATATTTGGATCATTTATGTGATCGGGTATGCAGTGAGCTCTAGAGTTACAAAGCAGAGTGGTATTTTTTATGTTTTTCCACAAGATATTAGGTTTTTTTATGTTGTTGTTAATGTAAGAATTGTAGTAAGCTTTTTTTTCGTGTTTTATTGCTGTTGTTACGTAGTTTCTAAGATTGCAGTAGTACTGTTTTGCTGATTCTGTTCTAACCCTATGGTACTTGGTTAAAGCTTCGTCTCTTAATTGCATCATCAATTTTATTGTATCAGTTAGCCATGGTTTATGTTTGTCTTTAATGGTTACTTTTCGTATCGGTGCATGTAAATCAAATAGAGCAATGATGCAATCATTGAATTTATCTACCATTTTATCGACATTAGGTGCTTGCGCGATAGATTGCCAGGGAATAGAATTTAAGTCTGCGTCAAACTGATTTTCGATTATATTATGCAAGGGCCGTTTATAAGTTATTTGTTTGATGAATTTAGGTTTTTTCAGATCAAAATCTACCATCACTGTTGCATGGTCACTTAGACATCGATTATGTACTACTTTGATATTTTTGCACCGTGACTGGTTATCAGTAATAACAAGGTCCAGAAGCGATTCCGAGGTGTCCGTAATTCTAGTAGGTTCATCTACCAATTGCTCAAGGTTGTGCTGGTTACAGAATGATAGGAATTCCCTCGCCTGAACTGAATCCGCCTGCAGAAGGTTAATATTTAAGTCACCTAATATACAGATATAGTCGCAACCTGACATAACGTTAGCTGATTCACTAAGAGAGTCTAAAGTGTCCTGAACAGAGATGTTTTCTGGTCTATAAGCTGTGCCAAGCGCTAGTGTCCCACCTGGCAGTCGAACTTCAAGCCATAACTGTTCCAACATAGTGTGGGGGTGCTGCCGTACTTTAGTTGTAATTTCTTGTTTAACATAATATCCGACACCACCACCTCTTTTCCCGTTCCGACCTCTATTAATAAACCTGTAGTGTGGCACAGAAGGTGGCAAGTACTTCTTCCCCTTCCCGGATCCAGCTCTCATTAATAGCCAAAATGTCTAATCTGTATCTCAAAACCATAGCCGTGAATTCATCCTGTCCTGTGTTTAAAGATCTTGCATTTAATAGCCCCAATATCAAACGCTTTCCGCTTTCATTAGCCATCTGGTCGGAAAAAAAGCTGCAAGCTATTTAGAAAGTAGACGCATCCAGTAAAGTGAAGCTTTGAGTTTTGTGAGTGTGTGAGTGTGAGTGCAATCCAAGAGTTTTCTTGCGTATTAGAGTGTAAGGTTGTATTAATGATATAATGTGTGCATGGGTGAGTAACAGTGCCACGTTGTGTGCGTGAATATGAAATATTATATAAAATCCTAGAGTGAGAGAGAGTGCTCCCCAAGAGACAAACACAACAATTAACACGAGACATGCAATTAAGTCGCAGAAAGACCAACCACAAGAAAAACAAATACAACAGCTCAAATATCAAGTTGGCCAAAAACCCTTTTCAGGTCCACATCCGAGCGCAGTCTATGGCGTGCCTTGCCTTCATCCTGACGGACGAAAATTTTACCGCCCCGCGTCCAAACATATTTAAACTTATGAGTACGTGCGAGTTCCCGCGCTTTTTGAAACATTTGACGGTAGTGTCTGGTAAGCCGTTTGTTAACGTAGAAGGGGCGCGCAGGTCCTGAAACTGGCAGGCCTTCCGTTGTTACGCTGCGTCGAACTCGCGCGGCCCGGAGCAGGGCATCGCGGGTAGCACGGCGAGTCAGTCGGACAGCAAGTGATCGTGGTCGTATGGGCGCGCCGTTTTGTGCCGCAGGGCGAGGCAGACCAGCTCTTTCAGCGCTGACTACATCGTTTTCGTTAATATTTTATTACGATGTGAGTACTATTCTCGTTAGCCTCCTCTGGACAACCAGCTATTTCTATATCATTCAGCAATAGCTCCTGGTCTCTATCATAGATTTCCGCTTGAAGATCTGATATCGTCTTCCTCAGAGATGAGATGTCCAAGTTATTATCCGTTTGGTTCTCCAATTCCTGTACTCTGGCTTCTAGCTGTTCGATACGGCTATTCTGTGACTTTATAGTCTCTGTAAGCTCGGCGATAGCAGCACACAAGTTTTCTGTCTGACTTCAGATTAAGTCATTCATGTGCAACTTCAATTCAGTAATTAACTCGTTTTGGCATTCGGCTCCTGAATATGCTTTCGAACTCGACATTTCTTGCCCGCCGACTGTGATCTCATTGGTAGGTTGTAAGACTTTCTTACGGAATGTCACGTTGTGATCGTCGTTGTTGACAAGTCATACAACTTAAATATTCTCTTTTTGGTAACGGTTTCCGACAGCCAGCGCATTTATTCCGTGGTGCACTCATCTTTCACGCCCACTCAACAATAAAAAAATTACAACAATCCAAACAAATCAGCTTAGTCAATAACACGGAACGCCATCTGCTGGAGGATTCGAAATTGAAATACGTGTCTTTAGTCTTTCAACTATGCTTTCATTCAACAATGATAGGATTTGCGCTATGGTTGCGCTAAATAACAATTTGGCCCCTGTTCCTTGGTGTACAGTCAGCTGCAAAACTATGTAATACACTTTACCAAAAAGTGTTTGACTGTACTAGAAAGTGCCTCATTTACTTTTGATTAGTTTAATTACAGTTCCAAGTTGGTTTGATATCCCGTGAGACCCACGGGACATTGCAGGTTTGATTGGCGGTTGCTTTGTTGACTCTAGCTACTATAAAGTTAAAAAAACTAATCATCGTAAACAGCGAAGGTATATTCCAGTTCTGCTAGCGACACAAGCAGAAAAAAAGTAAAAAGTAAGTGTAAGTAACAGCCTATAATCATCCCACTGCAGGGAAAAGGCCTCCATCATTGAATTCAAGTTACCACTACAATGATGGGAACTGGCATAATCACCACGCTTGCCAAATGCGGGTTGGTGATCACAATCCCGAGCAACGTTTGAAAATTCGAAACTTTTGGTTGCCCGACACGGGGATCGAACCCGGGACCCCGAGATCTTAGTCCGGTATTTAAACCAGTAGACCAAGCATTTATTACCATTTCGCATTCCACCGCTGCTATAACATGAAGGTCACGCAAGCAGGGCCGCGGGCAAAAAGCTTGTATGTGTATTTCCATGGTTCCACATACACGAATGTATTGAGCCTACCTAATTTATCTTTCTATATGCCACCGCTATAATGCCCCGTTGGTCTGGTTCGAATCACGGGTCGGGCAACAAAAAGTTTCGAATTTTCGAACGTTGCTCGGGATTGTCATCACCAACCCGCATTTGGCAAGCGTGGTGATTATGCCAGTACACCCTTCATTGCTGTAGTAACTTGAATTCAATGATGAAGGCCTTTTCCCTGCAGTGGGATCATTATGGGCTGTTACTTTTATAAGCCACCGCTAGGCAAACGCTGTCGAATTTTCCATTTAAAGAACTAACTATATCCTTACTTAATATTATAGATATTATAAATGTGAATGTAAGTTCGTATGTTACACTTTCACGCAAAAACTACTTAACAGATCATCATGTTACTTAGTACACATATTTTAGGAGGTATTGGAAGTAACATAGGCTATATTGCATTCCACCGCTATGCATAAGTTTTTGCCCGCGCGATTTAACATTTATGTGAATGAGGCAAATAAGGCAAAAATATGATGAAACATTTTGTATTTGCCTGATAAGTGGCAGGCTATAGATTTTAGGCTTACCTAACGAAATCGACTTTTTAGTAAAGAAAATGTATTTGTAATTTTAGTTAATATATTTTCCTCCGGCGAATGTCATTGAAAAATTAAGTTAATACGCCATTACGTTTACTATCAAAGTCACCGCATTAATTAACCTAATTAGACTTCAACCAAATTAATTGAACAACTAATTGATTAATACCGTGGACCGCCGAAATATGATCATTGAATTAGGCCCAAAGTTAAGGCCTTGAGGTCACTCAATTAGCATATATTAGGACGACTATTACAAGATAGCTAAATAGTTATTTCGTGATTATAAATAAATATGGACAACACCAATAACTTCTACAGATTTTTCTTCGTGGACATACCTAAAATATAATAATATTTTTATGTCCGGCGTGTGTTAGTAAACTGTGTGCCACAATTTATTAAATTCTGTTCAAAAAAATGTTGGATATTTAAGCATGATAGCCAATGTATTTTAATTCGCATTGCTATTTGTTTTAATAATTTTAAAATTATTGTAAAGTTTAGAGTTAATAGGCTGGATGTCGGAATTATTCAGAGTATTCTGAGCAATCCCAACTCTAATATCACGTTGCGCTTATGCGGTTTATTGGACTCCTGCCAATGAAACGCATAAGCATCTGATAAATAGTTTATTTTATAGGAAAATATTATATTAGCAATTAATTTTAATGGATCTAGATATAAGAGAATTGGATTGTTTGTTCGATGGGTCTGACATGTCTTACAGACAAAAGACCCTAAAAATAAAAAGAATGAAAAAAAAATTGTCTTTGGTAAAGTGACACTATTAATACAGTGCAGTGGCTGGTGGAGTGCATCTATGTCCATGACAGGTTCAGTGGATACTTTTGAGCATAGCGTAAGTGGTTGTATTCTCTCCGGCACAAAATGTTCTTATGGCCATCATTTCTTTTTTGTTTTTTTTTCTCTTGTTTTTGTTTATATTTTTTTACGTTTTTCTTGTGAAGTTAAATTGTTGTCTGTTATATGTGTTATTATCATTGTTTTTATTCAAATTATTTAAATTCTAGGCTTCCGCAGAATAGGTACAAATGTCGTGGCACGTCTTAAGCTGCCACGATATATACTGAGCGGGAGTCCTTTTTGACACCTTTTTATTTTTAATGTTTCTTTGTATTTGTTTATCAAATGTGTGTCGATAAAAAATGTTTCTCTCTATTTCTTTCTTTAATACTAATTACCTATGATACACAAATAAAAAAAAAACTGATTCTGATTCTGATTTGATCACATAATAAATCGTTTTGATCCAATTCAAGTGTACTTTATTCTAAGTGTTATACTTAGCACTAGTTTTCACACAAACACCCAGACCCGAGGAAATATACCAAAATACTCTTTTTTTCTTCATTGACCCGTCCCGGGATCTCAGAGCAAGTGACATTGTGTGTATATTTCATACTTCAAAAGAAAAATAAGGATCCTCATAAAATCACTTTTTGGTCCGTCCATCCGTATGTCTGAAAAGACGGTTGATCTTAAGTTAAATCTTCAGTAGGTTTACCTTGAAGCTGTAAAAAAGTCACGTATACGTCATGCGTAAATTTGCCACAAAAAAGTATTCTTCGACACTTTCAAGAGAATAAAAATGTTAAAAGATACAAATAATGGAATTTGGCAAGAGACACCGTCTTATACTATGTATGTAAGTATGGGGAAAAATCTGAACCCGAAAAATATTAATTTTAATAAAAAAAGAGATGAAGAAAAAAATCCTGGCCTACCTACATACATACCTAATGAGTATGTTTGTACAGAATCCCTATGCAGGCAAATCTTCCATTGTGCATTAAATAATCTGTAAAATTTCTTTAAAAAAAATCTCATTTAGGTAGAAGTATGATTTTTTTTTCCATCCTGGATACATTTACATTTACAGATCTGTCATGCAAATGTAACCCAGAAGGTGGGCGGAATATCAAACATTTCCACGTGAGATATGGAATACCTGAGTTGCGGCAAATTGTGGTTTATCGGTGTCATACGTTCATAGCTCGGTGCTCTAGAATAACTCTGAGTTAAGTTTCGACAAACTCCATTGTTTACGAACCGCCAAACCTTGATAAACACATGCATGCAAACCAAATGTCATAGAAACTCGACGTTCCCGACACTGAATAAGTTATGACTAAGTAAGTATTATTTGGATAAAGTTTATTATAAAACGCTAAAATTATGATTGAAAAAAGTGTGGGTAGGTAACTATAAAAATTTGCGAACTCTTTTCACAATTACTAATTATAACGAAGAGAACGGAAAATCGGTAAATGACCGTTTGATTTTAGAAGTAACATATTAGGATTTTAAACTACCACTTTGCATTATAACTTTGTGACCACGGCTGCTTTGATGAGACTGTAATGCCACAGAAGTTCTTGTAACCGTTTGACTATCCTTACAAGGGTAGACTGATACTAAAGTTTATTGAAATCTTACTATAGTACCTACTCTGACCATTGTAGTCATATTTTTACCACTATCATTTTGCGACAGAAGGCGGGATCAACACAAGGTATGCATGTATCCACAGAACATTGAAAAGAAAGGTAATGTAGGCGGGGCAAGCGCGCCATAGAGGTTATGAGCAAACGCTTGTAAGTGAGCGCTGTGATTGGTTTCTTTTGACATCGCGCGATTCTATTGGTCGCGCGACGTCAAAAGAGTTCGCTTGATTGACGTTCTTTGAACTTGTTTTTGTATAGTGGGGCGCAAGCGGCGACTTTGGTTCTCATAAAAACGGCGCATGACAGTCTTGCTAACCTTCTTCAATGTTCTGTGTCTGTACTATAGTTGTAAAAAACCCGTTAGCTACCGTTAATTAGCCAAATTTATGGTTAGCTAACGATAGAATACGGTTATTAACCGGTTAATTATCCGACTGCGACAGCTAAACAGGGTAATGTTTTTTGTTTCTTTTCTTGTGTGTAACTCCTTTGTGAAGTAAAAAATCGATATCCAAAAGATTTCATTTTAGATGTTCTAAATCATATTTAAAGCGACATATATATACATAATCCAATTTTTTTATTATGAGTATCTAATTTAACGTAAACATAAGTTAGTTTAGTACGTATATTATACAAACACTTTACATGAGACTGGCCGCACACGTACGGTTTCCTGACACGGAAATCTGAATCGGTTTTCCAAATCACGAATTCCGAATCGGGAGTTGCCAGTTTTTACCACGCTTTTATTAGCTTGGGTTGTATCTATCTATGTATCTATGTATGTAATGGAATCTTTGAGCATAAATTTGACCGATTTCCAGAAGTTTGATTAATTTGAAACTTTGCACACGTATCAAGGACCGATGACAATGCAATAATTTAATAACAGTTTTCCCAGTTTTCCTCTGTAAGAGGGAGTAAAAGAGATAGAGCTAGCGCGCGATCTGTATCAATTATGTTTCCTGCATAGGTTTGGACTTACAGTCGGTAAAGAAGGAATCAAATCTTATAAACTAAACTAAAAAGTAAAAAATAAATTATAGTTTAAAAAACTAAAAAACCACGCTTTTAAAACAGATTGAACTAAAAAATTAAAAATAAAACTGTAGTAATCAATTGAAAAATTCATATTATTGTACAAAAAGCGTGGGGGGCTTGATTTAGATTGTTGTAAATATTTTATCAATAATTTACTATATCTGTGGATATCATAACAAGCACCCCACGCTTTTTGTACAATAATATGAATTTTTCAATTGATTACTACAGTTTTATTTTTAATTTTTTAGTTCAATCTGTTTTAAAAGCGTGGTTTTTTAGTTTTTTAAACTATAATTTTAACATTTTGTTCTTCCTGAACGGAGTGGCAACGTCGCCGCTTATGTACGAGTATAAGCCACGCGGACATAGAAACAAGCTCTAAATTATAGCGGTGGTATTTAACCGTAATATGCATAAAATGCGGTTAATTAACCGTTAATAACGAAAAATGCATATTTAATTATATTTCAATAACTTTTATTTTGTTTATTTTTTTAACCGCATGGTTATAATCGTTAATAACCGGCTTCGCATCTATTGCCTGTACCCATCATTGCTGTGTTAATTTGAATTCAAGGATGGAGGCCTTTGGCCAGCAGTGGTATAATTATAGGCTGGTTCTTTACCTGAGCACACAAAGTTAATGACGTTTTAAGTGGATTTAGGAGTATTTAAGGCCCAAGAACACAAACAATGGATTGTTCTTCTAAAAGTCAGCAAAACTACTTTATTTAAAACATTCTTACATTTTACTTAGAAAGAGTGCGCAGTGTGTCTTGTGCGAGAAAACCACGACTGTTCTGAAATTTTCAAACAGCGAGGCTAAGCTTAGGCCAAGACGTAAACGTTAATAATTCACACCACGGCGTTAAGAAATATAGCCACTTGTGGGTGGATATACCATTTGCTTTGTTTGGAAATGGCTAAAAATAAAGCAACAAGCAAAGTAATTTCTAAATCCTATCCTAAGCGTATAACTATATCAGTCCACAGCTGGACTTGGGCTTCTCGAAAAGAAAGAATTTTGCCATAATCGCCACGGTTGGCAGGCGGGTTGGCGATAAAAGTTTGGCCAATCGTGTAGAGAAGACGCTACTTCCCGTTTTCTTCTGGCAGTACTTAGTCGCTTTTTAAAAAACCTATGGGAAGAAATGGGGTATTCTTTTAGTTTGACAGCACCACAAGACCCAATGTACCTATATCAATCAACCTACAAATTTTCATGAAAAGACGGTAATATTTTAATTCGCGTTTATTTTTGGTTTTTAAAATCCGTAAACATATCTTTACGACATATGACGACCATTTGGATCAGCGGTAGTAAACGCTGCTTCTGAGCCATGGGCCGCGGGTTCGATCCCCGCACAGTACAAATATTTGTGTGCATGAACATGTCTGTTTGGACTGGTCTGGGTGTTTTCTATGTATTATAAGTATGTATTTACAAAAAAAAAGTAAGTTTATCGGTTGTCTAGTACCCCATACGACAGGGTACTTAATAGTAGCTTAATTTGGGACTAGATGGCTCTGTGTAGCCCAGTATATATATATATCTTTCATTACAATGTAGTGTTCGTGTAAACTCAGAAAACAGTTTGAAAAGTTATGTCATAGGCTGGAATTTTTCAAGATTAAATATTGATACTATAATTGCTAAAATATCATATAAAACCTTTACTTAAGGTCGTGGTTTGTGTGAAACTCGTCTCAGAAACAATACGAAACTGATTATCACAGCATCTGTTTGATTACTGGTCCAGTAATCAAGAAAATCTATAATACATAGGCAAATTACACAGAAGATAAATTATGCGTTTCCCAAACAACAATCAACCGAGATTGTTAGCTCACTAAATCTTAGGTTAATGGATAATAGGTTAGATATTATCTATGTGTAGGGAAATGATAATACTAACAGTTATGACGTACTGATTGACACAGCAAATATAATTTATATACACCGTGCAATTTGAATCTCCTGGAAAACGAAGCCCACGTCAAGTATTATATACAGGATGAAACTTTAACCACTTAAATTTTTATTGGCGTTCAGTATCGTATTCAGAGCCTATTTATAAAGTAAGAAATGTAAATCAAGTTGTCACCCGAAAATATTTTTCGCGATATAGTTTAAAATTTTTACGGTCCTAGACCGGCGTATAAATAGAAAATCAAAAACTTATGAATAAGACGTTTTACATAGTGGTTACATAACGTGGGCTTTAATATTGCTTTATGAAAAAATAAATGTTTTTTTATATTAGTTTGGTTTCTCTGATATTTCCCGTGTGACATTTTCTGTTAAATCGAATAATTTTTCGTTGGAATTTTAATTGGTATAGACTTGAATTGCTGAAGTATTTTGTTTTCCGTCAGATTTTTTTTCTTGTACTTTACCGAATCATTGTTCTTGTAATAGAAAAATATCGCTCTAGGCCTGCAATACCTAAGAATTCCTACATTTTCTTCAGGACTACAGGGGACGTATGAAAATGTAAATAGATATTGGATACAGCCTTTTAAATAAAAAACCAAAATCAGTGAAAAATTATAAAAATATGGAAACTTTCTCCTATTTAATTTATGAATTCTGCTTGAATTCAGTTCAGTTTAGGCTTATGAATGGAATAATATATAGAAATAAATAATTATTAATACATTCTAGAGCTAGATATAAGTTTTATTGGTATAAAATTGTCAGGAGTCAGATTATCTACCAACACAGTACAAAAAATCACCTTTGTTTTCATCGTCATCTTAAGTTTTTAGATACAAAAAGCGTTATAATTTTTAATTCGGGTTCATTAGCAAAGCTCATTGTAGAGTTTATGAGCACTTCCATCCACTTGGGAGCCGTAACGAAGATAAAACGGTAATAATTAACTTACTTCCAGGAGATAAGAGTTTGGGAAATAATAAAAAAGATGATTAAAAGAGATTGTGCTTTCACTGAATTGGCTCTTGTTGATTACCAATAACCTCTTATGTTAATAATATAATAATACTAGCTGTTCCCTGCCACGCTTCGCTGTGGCACATTGTGTTGAATGGTTTTTGTTTTTTTATTGTTTTTTATGGGTTTTTTTATTCGCGGTAAATAGATAAAAACAATCCTTGATGCGGGTTATAATAGGGGTTAAAGTATGAAATGGCCGATTATTTTCCCACTTTTTATTTTGTTTATAGCTCTTAAGTATATCCAGTCATATTATTGCGTAATTCTTTTTGTATTGTATCAAAAACTAAATAAAGTAACTTTTGACTAAAAAAAAATGCAATACTAGTGCCTATTACTTCGAAGGAAGTCGTTAAAAAGACCCCTTACAATGTGTCAGCTGACCTTCTTGCTTCAATTAAGTATATTTGTATTATATACTTTGATTTTCAGAAATTTAAATACTATAATGCGTAGCTTTACAACCATCTAACTTTCACCTTTAATTGCATCGAAAACGGTTCAGGCGTTTTTAAAAAAACTAAAAAATTGTTAGTATGGAAAAATTACTTTTCTCGATTTCGTCCATACAAAACGGCAATTTCATACTTTAACCCCTAATATATCATGCTAAAATTTCAGCTCGATCGGTCCAGAACTTTTTAAGTTTTTGAAGCGTACACAAACCAACATAACAATTTTATATATATAGATGTTGTTCGTGTCAAACTCAAGAGATGCTTTAAATGTATGGTAGATTATAATAGCAGTGCAAACGGTGCTGAGTTGCGCCTACTATGCTGCAAGGGCTTAAAGTGCGATTCTCGGTTGAATTAATTTAGAAAACCAACGTTTCTTAATTGTTTATTGGGTCTGAAATGGGGATATAGCCTAACCCTTGCACAACTACAATTTCTCCTTCCCCTTTCATTACCAGGCCAAATAAGAAAATATTATCATCTCAGTCAAAACAAAACAAACAATTCATGACAGTCGAATTTCATACTTACTTTCCATAAATCAGAATAGCCTTGGATGTTCAAATTCCAAGAAATCCTTTAATCTCATACTTCACAACAGTTGTACTGCGAATGTTCGGGAAAGTTGATAATTTTATATGTTTCCTGTTATTATTGAAGTTACTTCAGCCGGCATCTGTAGGTACTCGTGTGTAAATAAGTACTCGTTCAACTCGTAATTGTATAAACTTTAAAAAGTCGTATACAGTCATCAGCAATTAGGATCTATGGAATCGATGCCACCAAGTCCCGATCAAGCAAGATATTGCACATCGGAAGTGGAAGTGGATAGGACCCTCCGAAGACCAGAGGACAACATTGCCAGGGCCGCGTTTACATGGAGGCCACGCGGGAACTGGCGGCGGGGCCGGCCGGTGCACACATGGCAACGCACCGTCGACGCCGAGCTGCGGGCGGCCGGGCTGAGTTGGAGGGACGCGGAGCGAGAGGCGCAGGATAGGAGCGGATGGAGACGTTTCACGAAGGCCCTCTGTACCACTGGGGTACCATAGGACGACAACAACAACAACAAATACAGTCATGGAAACAACATAGTCAGAAAATATTCACCGTTCTTTAAATCGTGTAATCCTTCAAGTATGTTTCTAAAACTGTTCTACACATATTAGCAAATGAATTACTAAGTAGTGTTAATTGAAGATACAATTCCTTGAGTCAAATTTTTTCGACTGCTTGAGTTGAGACTCGATCCTACAACCTTCCGCGTAGCCGGCGACGGCTCTAACCATTAAGACATTTGTGTATCGACGAATTTATTCAAAGCTTTACGCTGTAAACCGATCTAGCGTCAGTTTTCCAAGACACCTATTATCAGGCCTCTGAAATGACTTATTTTACGACATTTTTGGTTAAAAGTCGAGATTAATGATTAACCGAGCCTTCCAAATTACGTCATCACTAGCTTACTTTATATGATATTTTAACAATTTAATTTTAATTTTAATATCAGTAATATCAGTATGTAAACTTGAAAAATTATGTCTTATGCGGGACGATAAGAATATGCTTGAAAAATTGACGCTTATGACGTAGAGTCTCGGTGGCTGAATGGAAAAGCGCCGCCCCCAGTATGCGAGGAGATGTGGGTTCGAGTTTTGCCTGAAAAAATATTTTCAAGTTTAAATAACTGATATCACCAGCTTTTATAACACAGGCCTCTTCATAAGGAGAATTTTGCCATAATCGCCACTCTTGGCAGATAGGTCGGTGATCGCAGTTTCGTCAATGTGGAGAAAAGACGCTGCTGCCGATATCCTTCTGGCAGGTCTTTAGTCACTTCTTACGACACACGAAGGAATTGCGGTTTTTTTAACGTGCCAGATTCACAAGACACATTAACATATCATTCATCATCAACCTATCGCTGGACAGTGCCTCTCCAGTTGCACGCCCCTTAGGTCGATTCTCGGCTTCTCGCATCCAGCTCCTGCCAGCCATCTTACGCAAATCATCACTCCACCTGGCCTCAGGGCGTCCTACACTACGTTTGCGAGACGCGGTCTCCACTCAAGAACTCGTTTACCCCAGCGGTTGTCGGTTCTGCGGCTAATATGGCCAGCCCACTGCCACTTCAGCTTGCTAATCCAATGGGCTATGTCGGTAACTTTAGTTCTCTGCCGGATCATCTCATTTCTGACTTTATCTCTAAGAGAAACTCAGAGCATAGCTCTTTTCATAGCCTGCTGAGCGACTTTGAACTTGTGGACTAGCCGTAGCGTCAGTGCCCACGTTTCGGCTCCGTATGTCATGACGGGTAGGACGCACTGATTAAAAATATTCGTCTTGAGGCATTGTGGCAACAAATCATTAGCAACAAATATTATTTGGCACGAAATCACAGAATAAACAACTTACAGAAGAAAATAAACTAACACCCCGTTGGTATAACTCGCTTTTACATCATTACAGAGTTACGAATTGACAACTCTGAATTTATTTGATTGTTCTAAGCTTAAAAGCTTCCAGTCTACAGCTTTTGCGTTGTAACAAAATGTCAAAAGAATTTCCGTACTGTTTGTCTGTTTCCCTAAAAAAACAGGGCCAGCGTACACTAAGACATTTTAAAAAGTCAGTTGTTCCATAAACATGATTATGAACGACGTCGCAGGAACGTCAAGAGTACGCTACTCTTGACGTTCCTGCGGTCGAATTTGGTAACATTAGGCAAAAGAGTGTTTCATTTGATTATTTCGACGACCGCAGTAACGCAGCTTAAACGCAGTACAAATATTGGTGTGCATGAACATGTGTGTTTGTGCTGGTCTGAGTTTTTACTATGTATAATAGGTATATATTTTCAAATAATGAGTATTTAAGAAGTTTATCGGTTGCCTAGTACTCATTACCCAAGCTACTAAGAAGTATTTAATTTGGAACTAGATGGCTCTGTGAGGCATGTCTGAAATATATTATTAGGAAGGAATATATCATTTACAGATTTTGATTTTCAGAGCCGTGATAGTGCGCGGTGTTCCTTAAAGATGATGATGGACGATGTCTGTGTCACGTATCTGCGCTCGACTACTGACAGAAGCCCGTGTATCTATCTGTCTCTTTCATGATGCTCTAAGACTGGTATGAGTGAGAGAGACACAAGTCAAAAATACGGAAAATATTACGGAGTAAAGCATAAGGGACCTCCGTCAAGGGCACGAAAAGTACAAATTAAAATACATAATATAACTCGACGGGTCTGAAAAATGGTAACATTGGTTGAGTCATGTCGCTGTTGCGGAATTCAGCTTTGCGGTTCCACGTTGTGGTGTTTAGATAAAGATAACGTGGACCGTTGTCCGTTGAATTTGAATACAAGATGAAATTCTAATCACCATCCAAATTTTGATGAACAGTCTACGAGACAAAAAATAAATGACGTATTTTTTGTCTCGTAGACTGACCTAGAAAATGGATGCCAAAAATCAAAAATTTTGGGTACGGCCTCCTCGCAACACTTTTTTTACGCAATGCGCATCTCATGACTTTATTACGATACTATTCATAAGTTGTGGATTTTCCCTAAACACCTTCACAGGCTAAGGACCGCAAAAATTTAAAACTATGTTAAGTAAAATATTTTCTGGTGAAAACTTGACTTACATTTTTTATTTCATAATTAGGCTCTAAATACGATAATTAACGCCTATAAAAAAATACGGTGAAAACGTCATTGTGTAGTAAAAAGAAAATTAATTGATGTTAAAACTGCTTCAAAATTTTCTCATCGCATAATTATAAAAAAAAACCGGCCAAGTGCGAGTCGGACTCGCGCATGAAGGGTCCGTACCAAAAAGGCCAAAAAAACGAGTTTGTTGTATGGGAGCCCCCTTAAATATTTATTTTATTTTGTTTTTAGTATTTGTTGTTATTGCGGTAACAGAAATACAAATATTGTGAAAATTTCAACTGTTTAGCTATCGCTGCTCTTGAGATACAGCTTGGTGACAGAGCGACGGACAGACGAACAGACGGACAGACAGCGAAGTCTTAGTAATAGGGTCCCGTTTTTACCCTTTGGGTACGGAACCCTAAAAAATTACAATGGGATTTAAATGTGAATATCTTCATATTAGCCAAACGGTGCTTAACGCTGGGCATTTGCCTCTTCTAAGGATCTCCACAACAGCCAGCCCCGCGCCACCCACATCCAACGACTTCCAGCAACCTTCACCAGATCGTAGGTTTGCCCAGAATATGGAAAAAAGTTAAAAAGGCTGTCACGCGCTATTTGTATGAGTCGCCGCGTGCACCCCACTATACATAAGCGAGTTCAAAGAACACCAATCAAGCGTATTATTTTGACATTGCGAGACCTATAGGGTCGCGCGACGTCAAAACAAACCAATCACAGCGCTCACTTACAAGCATATGCTCATAACCTCTGTGGCGCGCCTGCCCCTACATTGCCTTTCTAATCTATTTCCATGTTCTGTGGGTCTGCCTGTGGTAGACCTATGGTAGTGATAATTGGGTGTGCGGGTAGAAGTCGATAAAAAATAATGTTCAACTTACGTGTACGGAAAGGTTTATTCGTACAACACACAAATATATAGTTCACACACAATGTACAACACCAGATAGTCAGAAGGAGTGATAGATAGGATGAAAGAACAACAGTCAAGAACGATAGATAACAACCACACAATAAAACACAAGTACGTAAACGTTTAGGCGCGAGCGATCGGTAGTCGAGCGACACGGGCTTCGCGTAGTGTATTGGATTCCTCACTAGTAATGCTCGCCGCGGGCGATCCGAACGATGCGCGGCCAGCCGCGAGCTATAGGAAGGGGTATGCGTGCGAGTGTCCACTGCGTTCGACTCGATTCGTGTCGGAAACTAGATTTAATTTACTACTTTGTAATGTGTTCTGATGAATTTAGTAAATTAAGACAAATATTAATGTAGTTAGTTTATAGTGTTGTAAATATTGTGTATACATATATATTATTAGGAATAAGTTAGTTTTAAGTTTATTATGAATATAAATATTAAACTAGTGAAACTTAATATTATTTTTTTATATAAATTAAATTATGTAGAATAGTAGGATCCCTACAGACCTACCCACAGATCGTCGTCTGGTGTGCGGTCGTCATACCAGATTCTTTCTGCTCTGATAGCTATAGGCTCTTCTCACTATGTGTGTCGCCCACTTCGGCTCCGCAATAAAATTTATCGAGTTAAGTCGGTTATTACCACGCTTTTATTAGCTTGGGTTGTATCTATGTATGAATGTATGTATGTAATGGAAGCTTTGAGCATATTTTTCACCAATTTCTAGAAGTTTGATTAATTTGAAACTTTGCACACGTATCAAGGACCGATGACAATGTAATAATTTAATAACAGTTTCCCAGTTTTCCTCTGTAAGAGTGAGTAAAAGAGATAGAGCTAGCGCGCGATCTGTATTAATTACGATTCCTGCAAAGCTTTGGACTTACAGTCGATAAAGAAGGAATCAAATCTTATAAACTAAACTAAAAAGTAAAAAATAAATTATAGTTTAAAAAACTAAAAAACCACGCTTTTAAAACAGATTGAACTAAAAAATTTAAAATAAAACTGTAGTAATCAATTGAAAAATTCATATTATTGTACAAAAAGCGTGGGGGCTTGATTTAGATTGTTGTAAATATTTTATCAATAATTTACTATATCTGTGGATATCATAACAAGCACCCCACGCTTTTTGTACAATAATATGAACTTTTCAATTGATTACTACAGTTTTATTTTTAATTTTTTAGTTCAATCTGTTTTAAAAGCGTGGTTTTTTAGTTTTTTAAACTATAATTTATTTTAGTTCTCTGACGGACATTTTTATTTCTGATTCCATCACGCAGGGGAATATCAAGCATCACCCTCTCCATTGCCCGCAGTGCGACCTTGAGCCTTCTTATGAGACCAATACAAAGCGATCACGTAACGGTTTCGTAAGCCATCACTGGCATAAACAAAACTAACAGCGGTTTTAGGTACCCTAATGGGTACCTACGGTTCCCCAAAACATTGTTCCTCTACGCCTGTTTCAAAATTGCAGTTTAAATGGTTATAGGTCGTTGAGACCATGCCCATTAACATTGTTCAGAGTGAGTGGCAATCTAATTGGCGGGTCTATTGTTCCCTGTTCGTTAACAAAAGGGAACCGCTTGGTATTAATGAAAAAAACAATAAGGGCTAAATGGAGATGTCCATATTTCATCCCTTAATTGAGTTGTTCCCTAAACGATTTGTTGGCGACTGTTCGAATTCATTACGTAATTAGAATCTATGGACATTTGGGCAGAAATCTTGCCGACCTGAAGTTGAGTGTCGTAAAAGATTACAGTTCCCATTAAGAGGCATCTATAAAAAATATAGCTGCTACAGTTTGTTACTAGATTTTCGCCTGCGGCTTAGCGTGAACTATACGCTATACTTACTGCATAAGTAAAAACCTGTGCCTAGTTGTGGTACACAAAATAGTTTATCTCTTTATTCGAAGTGTAATCTATCTTTATACCAAATATCATTTCAGACGTTTCAGACGTGCCACACTGGGCCACACAGAGTCATCTAGTCCCAAATTAAGCTACTATTAAGTACCCTGTCGTATGGGGTACTAGACAACCGATAAACTTACTTATATACTTTTTTTTTTGTAAATAAATACTTATAATACATAGAAAACACCCAGACCAGTACAAACAGACATGTTCATGCACACAAATATTTGTACTGTGCGGGGATCGAACCCGCGACCCATAGCTCAGAAGCAGTGTTTACTACCGCTGATCCAAATGGTCGTCTCATCATTAAAATCGGTTTAGTAGTTTAAACATTAAACATTATCAGACAGACAGACAGAGTTACTTCGCATTTATAATAGACGCCGACGTTTCCATCCGAATGCACCAAACATAGTCGCGGGCAGACTATTTACCTTCAATTTTTCTAAATAATGCGGTATACAAAACCTCTTAAAATGTAACGGTGTTATTACAAAAAAATAAAATAATGTTTAAACCGTGTCTAATTATAAGACGGCCAATTAGAGTTGTTTGACATATTACTGAACTAATGTCATGAAAGCATATTTACAAATTAGTCGTCCTAAAATTAGACAAGGCTTAAACCTGTTTCTCTTTTTTGCGATAACACTGTAAAATTTTAAGTGTTAAAAATAGTAGGATGGACTGCAGAGTTTTTTTTTATCACTGACTAAATATTGTAAGCATATTTTTATTAAAATCTCGGTATCATTTTCTCTAACGATGTTACTTGAATTTCAAATGTACGTTGTTTCCCATGACGCGTAGCGCGGTGATCCGTATAATGGCTCCTTATGCATGTTAATGTGAAGTGCTTTATTAGCCGTCTGATACATTATGTTTGCATACACAATTTGTGAAGAGTTGCTTAGAATATATTCGCAACTCAACTAATGTAAGAATATTTAAATATACAGCCTTACCAAATGGTGGATTTTACCATAATTGCCTCGACAAGCGAGTGCCGATCGCAGTTCTGCCAGTGATTAAGAGGAAACACAAGGGCCGTTTTTCCATACAAACGTAGTCCCCTGTTTCCTCCCTCGATAAAGCCAGTAGAGCAATAGTTTTTATTACAAAAATTTATGGCCACTATTAGGATGTTTCTATGTTTTCTTTTTTTTTTCATAAATTAATTGATAAAAAAGATATGAGCCCTCAAAAATCGAAAAAATTCGCCAGATTTTCCGCTGTGTTCAAACATCCAGAAAACAAATTTGGCTAAATTTTAGAAAAAAAAAGAAATCATACGATACGACCAAAGCCTTTCTTATTAATGAAAAAAGTATTTAAATCGGTCTAGTTTTGGAAAAGTAATCGGGGGACTACGAAACGTTGATTTGGTGTGCTTTTAGTAGGTATTTTCGGTCCAAGAAGCAGTTGTCTCTATCACACTCTGCGGTGAAGGCGTTTGGCACTGCGCGACAGCAATAGATTTTACAAATACCTATTTTTCAATTCTCTCGCCCGTAGTGTTTCCTCTTAAGAGACAGTGATGTACAGACAACAGCACGTCAACCTACCACAAAACGTCAAATTTTCTCAATTGATATTGATCTCTACTTGTTGGACTTAAAGTTGAAAATCAATTCAATGACCTTTAACTTTTTGGGTAGGTTGACCTGCCGCTATATGTACAAGATTCAAGGCCTCTAAGTCCTTTTGTCAGAGATCGTGCCTTTTTGAAATCTCGAGCCTTTTTGAGCTCTCGATCGATCTAAAAGCCATTTCAGGACTGAAGCCTATTTCAAAAATAGACTCGAGCTCTAATAAGTATTACGCTCCGAGGCTCACGTAAACTCGCAGTCGTCGATTTTGTTTGTTTGTTTGTTTGTTTAGTCTGGGCTTTGTCCGCACTTAGCCTCTTTGTTGGGCCATTGTACGTGTTCCCCGCCTTCTACTCCAACCATCCCAGGTGATTCCAGAAAGCTAGAATCTTTCCCGGGTTTCCACTGATTTCTGAAACCGATGTTGATGATTGGAGGAAGGATGCCCGTTCCGCGGCCACACTGTTACACTCAGTGAGTACATGTTGTGGCGTTTCGTCTGCCTCCATGCATCCTCTGCATAGGGGGCTGTTTGTGACACCTAGGGTAAATAGGTGCTTGTTTAGGGGACAGTGACCGGTGAGGGTACCTATTATTTTGGAGAGATGGTCCCTTTTTAGCCTGAGCAGTTTGCGGGCAAGCCGTTTTGAAGCCACCGGAACAGCATTCTTGGTTTGCCTGCAGCCGTCAGTGTTGTTCCATACTGTTGTGTGCGATTGTTCTGTTTTACTACGGAGCCATGTTTTTATTTGAGCCTGGGGTATTGGTAGTAATGGTTCTGGTCCATATACTGTGGCTGATGCTCCCCTTTTGGCTAATTCATCCGCTGCGTCGTTGCCTAGTGAGTTGCTGTGTCCCTTTATCCATTGCAAGGTTACGGTATTTTTATTTGCAATGGATTGAAGTGCGTTGTGACACTCCAGTATAAGGGCAGATGTTATATTGTTGTTTTGTAGGGCTTGTAGTACGGATGCGCTATCAGAGACGATCTTAATGCTAAGATCTTTAATGTCTCTGGCTGCTACCGCCTGTGCCGCTTTAGTTATTCCAACACATTCCGCTTGAAAGATTGTGTTCAGTTTGGATAGGGTAGTTGATATTTTTATGTTTAGGTCATTTGAGAATACACCGGCACCGGTACCACTTTCGGTTTTCGAGCCGTCTGTGTATATCCTTACTTCGTTAATGCCGGAGCAATCTTCATGTTCTGCATGAAGTTGGATATTGTATTCGCGATCGAACACGTGTTGACACCTGGTCTTGTCCGTGGGTGCCTCGAGGAGTGGAATATCCTTGAGGATCCCCTGCAGAACGCTTGAGTGTGTTGGCTCTGTGCCCTGTTTCCATAGTCCATTTAGTCTGAGTCTTAGAGCGGCTGCTCTTGCCTCCTCTTGTATGACCAGATCTAGTGGCCTTAAGTTTAGAATGTGTTCCAGTGCAGCTGATGGGGTAGTTCTCATACACCCTGTAACAGCCAGACTGGCTAGACGTTGTAGGCTTTGGAGTTTCATTTTCACGGTTGACAGTTGTGTGCGCGGCCACCATACAACTGAGCCGTAGGTCATAGAGGGTCTGATGACTGAGGTGTATAGCCATAGCGTGATCTTTGGGTTCAGACCCCATCTTTTACCGATCATTCTCCTGCATTGATTAAAAACTATACAGGCCCTCTTTGTTTTAGAATCAATGTGACTTGCCCAGTTCAACTTGCTGTCAAGTGTTACACCTAGGTATTTCACTTGATTCGATATAGTGAGTTGGGTTTTAAATAGTTTTGGTAGCTGCAGTTTAGGTAACTTCCTTTTGTTTGTGAACAGGATGAGTTCGGTTTTTTTCGGATTTACTGATAGTTGTTGCTCGTCACACCATTTTTCTACAATCTGGAAGGCAGAACGCATTATGCTGCATAGCATGTTCTCAGCGTTGCCACTTATCAGTATTGTGAGGTCGTCTGCATAACCAATAGTAGTGTAGCCTCTGTCGTTTAGCTTTCTTATGAGGCTATCTACCACTATGTTCCATAGAAGCGGGGAGAGCACCCCCCCCTGGGGGCACCCTCGGACTACCGTTGCTCTTGTGGTAGAGTCCAATGCTATCCGAACCGCCCTTTTACTTACGAGCTCCTTGATCCAGCTTCTGGTGACTGGATCAACTTTAAGGTTTTCTAGGGCGTGGTTGATGCTGTTGTGTATGGTTTTGTCAAAAGCTCCTTCTATGTCTATGAAGGCAGCTAGAGTTGAGTTTTTGTTTGTGATAGCCGACTCTATTTTATGCACTACTGTGTGTAGTGCCGACTCTGTTGACCTGCCTTGTCTATATGCGTGTTGTTGGGGGTGTAGTGCTAAGTCTTTTAGCACTCCGTCCCTTAGGTTTCGGTCTACTAGTCTTTCAAGCGTCTTCAGGAGGAAAGATGTTAGACTGATGGGCCTGAAGGATTTCGCGATGGTGTAGTCTTCCTTTCCTGGTTTTGGTAGGAAGATCACCTTTGCCTCCCTCCAAGGTTTGGGTATGTACTTGAAGGCTAAACAGGCCCTGTAGATTGTTTGTAGATGTTTTATTACCAGATTGGGTTGCCATTGCAGTAAAGCCGGAAAGATTCCGTCTAGCCCTGGGGATTTGAAAGGTTCGAAACTCTTCAGGGCCCAGGCTATCTTATCCGCAGTAACTATCTGCTCTGCAGTTTCCCATTCTTGGCCTGTTGGCGTGTCGTAGTGTGGGTCTGACCACTCGGAGTCTGTTGTAATTTGACAGCCTGGGAAGTGTGTTTCTAGTAGGACTGCATTGGTTTGTTCCTCTGTGTTGGTGAACGTGCCGTCCTCTTTTTTGAGAAGGCCCAGGAGCCTGAGGTCATCTTTGGCTAGAACTTTCTTAACTCTCGAGGCTTGATTTGTTGAGTTTATGCTGCTACAAAAATTACGCCACGACTCTGTCCTGCGGAAGCGGACTCGTTTTTTGTAGTATTTTTGTGCTGTTTTATATTCATCCCAGTCCTCTGTAGTCCTGGAGTTTTTTGCTTTGTTAAATAGTGTCCTTAGTCTTTTGCGCAGTCGTTCGAGCTCTGGCCCCCACCAGGAGCTCTTTCCCGGCTTTTTGGGTGTGACAATAGGACAGGTTCGCTCGTAACTGCTTAATAGTGCGTCAGTTAAGAGTTGTATTTTTGTCTCTATGTTGTTTGTGCTCTGTGTTGTGTCTGGCATGTTTGTCTTGTTTAGTGTTTCGGTCAGTATGTTTATGTACCCTACTATATCTGTTTTACGGGGGTTGCGATATGGAGCAGGGTCTGTTAAGTTGAGGTTTATTTGAAAGCAGACACGACTGTGATCCGCAAAGGATGGCTCTTTTGACACGTGCCAACCGTCAATGTACTTTGCTGCCGTGTGTGTTGCTAAAGTTATATCGATTGTCGTTTGATACCTGGAACTCACAAAGGTGGGTTCTGTTCCTTTGTTCATGATGTTCAGGCTTGTTTGGAATAAATATTCAGTTAGTAACTCACCCCTTGTGTTTGTGTCCTTACTTCCCCACAGCGGGTGGTGTGCGTTGGTGTCTGCGGAGATGATTAGGTCCCAGCTGTGCATGTCGCAGTGTTGCACCAGGTCGGACAGTTCCTTTGGGGGGACCTCTCCCTCACTCGGCATGTACACTGAGGCTATCACAAGGGCTGTTTTGTTTTCTGTTGGAATTATCACCGCAGTGAGGTCTCTAGAACAGAATTGGTTTAGCAAAGTTGTTGTTATGTATTTAGGCATGTATATGCAAGTTCGCGGTTTGTCGACATTTGTGCCTACCAGTAACTTACCGCAGATGTTATTCAGACCGCAGATTTTGTTGTTCCTGATCCAGGGTTCCTGAATCAGGGCGACGGTCTTGTTGTTTACCTCCAGTGCCCTTCGCAGGGTGGCCGCCGCGATCTGCTTGTGCTGGAGGTTGGTTTGGATGACGTTGATTGATGTGGGGCTAGGGACTACGCAGGACGTCATCTTCGTCGCTGGTGTCTCCCTCTGCACTCGGCGGTGAGCTTGCCTCCACTTCGCTCGGACCCTTTTGGGGAGCTGAGGTGGACGGCTTTGGAGCTGCCACTTCCGTCGTGTCACTCGCTGGTGCAGGTTTCGTTACGGCCGGTTCCGTCGCCTCTGTGTCAAAGAAACGGATGTACCCGCTCCCCGCCATGTGGGCAACCCGGCGGTTTCTGTCGATTATCGACTGTTTTTGTTCTTCAGGGATTCCAAGAACGAGGTGAACTTCCTTGTCCTTGGAACCTTCCTGAAGCTGTTTGTTGTCCACGGTCATATCAAGACACTGCCACGAGTCCACTCTGTACCAGGGGTTCTGGGCAGCGAGAACTTTTTGTAGCGTGGCAGCCTCGGTGATGGGGGTGTGGAGAAGAAGCCCAGCTTTGAGCCTCTTTCTGAGTTGGGACTGTTTTATGACCGTCAGTGTCGTTCCCGGCACTGGTGAGGTCATCGTTTTGACTGCGTTTGTGAGCCAGTTCTGAGCATGCTCATTCTCGCACCACATCGCGAGAGCCCCCTCCAGTAGGAAGGGGTTCCCCCGAAATGACGGAGCCTGGGCGTTCGGAGACGGTGGAGATAGAATGGCTTGAAGGATGCTGTCATCGACAGCCTCCCTAAGCCGATCCACCTGGGTTTGCGTGAGGTCCTTTGGCGGAACAGTGGTTATCGCTATTTTCAGGTGCGATTGACTCGCATCTGAATAGCTCACCGTCTGCCTCAGTTTGGCATCGGTTTTCGCGCGTTTGGCATCCCCCCTGGGAGACTGGGTCTCGTCCGCTCGAGCACGCTTGGTGAAAGCTCGCCCTTTCGGGCCCTTACCAGTCTCACCAGGCTGCTCCTTTTCAGGGGCAGTGGTAGCCATTGCAGCGTACTCCCGTAAGCGCTTACCTCTCGCGGTACGGCACCGTTTTGGCTTGTTCGGTTTTGTTGGTGGTGACGTTGGTGCCGCCTGTGCCGCTACTCGACTCGGTTGCGAGGAGTTTGGCGGCGCAGGGTCGCGCTGCGTTTCCGCTGCTGCGTTGGCTGTCACGTTTGTAAGGGGTTTCGAAGCATTCCCTCTCGCGCGCCGGTTGTGGTTGCAGCGTTCAGGTTTGCCTTTCGGCCCCTTTGTTTGGTTAGGTTTAGTGGCTCCTTTGCGGGAGCGTTTGTGTGCGACTACTGTCCACTGCGACGGGGCAGCGTTGTCAGCAGTCGCTGCTGGCATTGCCTCTGCGAGGCTTGACAGGTCCAGGGATGAGCCTGAACCTGAGCACACTTTGTCCCCCCCAGAATACGCGGGACAGACCGAGTTGGACTCGGTGAGGGATTCTCCACTGACGGAGCCAGTGGTACCCTCCTGGGGTAGCATTTCTTTAAGTTGTGCTTCCATTTTGGGGGTTGGGGCAATGGGGGACTCACACCATCTGCCCATGGTGGTGTGGTACAGCTTTTTTGGGGAGATTTAGGGCCCCAGGGCTATGTTGGCCTTTGTGTGGTTTTGCGCCGCCACGGTTCGGCTATGCGGGGTTGGGCAAGGGATGTGGTTGGATGGGAGGGGGAGGGATTGTTTGTGTGTGTCTTGTGTGTGTGTGTTCCGTGTGGAAAGACTGCAGGCAGACCTTCCGCCCCGAACCACGTGAGTGTGTGTAGTGAGGAAGAGTGATTGTGTGTGTTCCTGGTGTGTATGGGAAAACTGACTACAGATTCAAGTATGCCCGCTTTTCAGACCCTTGGCTCCTTGTGCTCTGCATTCAGGAGTACCCTCACCATTTACCCGGACTTGGGACCGGCACCCTATGGTCTATTACTCCACGAAGTCGTAATAAGCCACATGATGGTTGGTTTATCGCAGTCGTCGATTAATCCGTCGAAAGATTCGAGCTCTGTAACTTTTAACTTGAATCTTGTATACCACTGTTAAGACAGACATTTTTATGACAGATAAATTGGGTTTTTATTGTGAAAGCTTGCGTTCATTTCAAGACTCGAGCTCTTTTAAAGGCTCTAGCTCTTTTGAAAGCTCGAACTCTTTTAGAATGGATGTCATTGTTCTTTCTTCCAGGTTGTAAATTTACCCAAATGAATATTACGAATTCCATTTTATTCTAACTAGGTTAATATATTTAAAAAATAGGTAACAAGATTCAAACACGATCATACCTTATTTTACTAATTGACGTTTAAAAACCGTTCACCTTTTAAATAGCCATGAAAAGTAAAAATTTAAAAGTAGTCAAAAAAATTTTGTTGCAAGGAAACATTTTGCTTAAACACAAGCATCAGTGTTTTACAAAACATTGAATAATAGTATAGCTTAATGTTTAATGTCCTCACGCCAAGGGAGGGTTATCTCGAAAACAGTTGGTTGAATATTCAATTAACTTGAAGCCTTGCGGTGAAATACACCAACACTTTCTATGTGAAAGTAAATCTTTGAGGCGATAGAAAGATTTGCTACTAAAATGTAAAAATCTTATTATGAAATAGGTCAGACAGAGGTTCCACCACAGAACATGGAAAAAGGTTATAAGGCTGCCATGCGAATAGTTGTAAACCAGCGGCTTGTAAGCGGGTAACTACCGAAGCCAGCGGCTAGAAACGAATAACCAGCCGCTTGATACCGGGTAGATACCCGACTTGAGCATCGAAAAACAATTTATTATATCCCATTTTTTATTGTTAAACTCTTATTTTTATTATACAGTAGCACTTACTATATTCTGCTATATTTATTAAGCAAGAAAGATCCCGTTTATACATACAAATTTACTTAATTCAGGGACGAACAGGAATTTCGAGGTTTTAACACTTAATACAGATGCAAAAGTCATTGTTTATGTCTATTTATGTTAAATGTACCTATCCTTTAGAAAATATCAGAAGATAAATAACAAAAACAAAGGCCTACATCATGTTAATATTTCAATGAAATGTAAGAAGCCGTTTCCAGCCGCTGGTAATCGCTAGAAATGATAATAAGCCAAATAAAGCGTTTCTAGCCGCTAGACTGGAAATGTTAGTAACCAGCTTTACATCTATAGTCATGCGCCATTTATATGAGGACCGATGTCGCCGCTTGCGCAACAATACACATAAACCAGTTCAAAGAACGCCAATCAAGCGAATTCTTTTGACGTCGCGCGACCAATAGGATCGCGCGACGTCAAAGGAAACCAATCACAGCGCTCACTTACAAGCATTTACAAAAAACCTCTGTGGCGCGCCTGCCCCGCCTACATCTCCATTCTAACCTTTTCCATGTTCTGTGGGTTCCACCAAAAGGGGGAATCAGCCATCATTACGCGTGACGTGTTAGCGATCATTGGACAGTAAGTGTTCAGTCGACAACCATATGACGAGACGGGATGATGGAAGAAGTACCGCCCAGAAGACCCGTAATCTTCTCCCGCAGCGTTTTCTCTCTAGCATTAATAAACTCTGTCAACGACCTCCGTGTTGGAGTGGCGGCCACACCGGTTTTCAGGGTGTCCTCCACTCCGATATTTCAGTACGGGTCAATGTAGACAAAAACATTTTTCTTGAATTTCTCGGGTCTGGGGTCTGTAGTTTGCTTCATTTCTGATTTTCACAAGACAAGTGCTTTCAATAGGTTCTTACTTTGAGATCAGAACAATGTACCTAGGTTATAAGAGTATTTTATGAAATAAGGTACATGGTAAAAATCCCGAAACAACTATCTCGTACTAATAGTGACCATGAAAGTTTGTATCAATATAATGTATTCCACATTTATTAACAAACTGTAAACCCGCCTGCCAAACGATTATGACAAAATCTACATTTTCTTACGAAACAAAAAGTTTACTATTGATAACTATTTACACCTATTAACGTGTTAAGTTACCAAAACTTTTCACATTATCGCATAATCTTAGCCCATTGGGATGAACAGGTCACTCACTATCAGCAGCAATTGTTCACCTGATACTGTCGCAACTGTTTATAAGCCATAATTCAAGGTGCGTAATAATTCTCCCGTGACCTATAAATTATTGGCCTTAATATGGTGTTACAAATGTAAAGTCATTATCGGTATTATCAAGTATTTTAATAATATCTTTTCGTGGGTCTGCCCTCGTAAACTACAAGTTAAATCGCGCAGGTAACAGCCTGTGCCCAGTAGTGCTTTCTTGCCATCATTTGTTTCGTGTATTTCATAATCGCCAAGCTTGGCACTGGCAGCAGGTGGTGCATTCTTTTAATGTCCTGGCACCACACGACACATAACGTTGTGACATTTTTAGGAATACCTTAAGAAGGTATGTAACAGCTTAACGCCCCGTCGATCTAGTCGTTTTAATACCGGGCCAAGATCTTGGGGTCCCAGGTTCGATCCCCGGGTCGGGCAACAAGAGTTTAGAATTTCCGAACATTGCTCGGGTTTGTGATCACCAACAGCATTTAGCAAGCGTGGTGATTATGCCAGTACCCATCGTTGCTGTGGTAACTTGAATGCATTGAAGAAGGCTTTTGAACGGCCTAAAATCATGCTACGGAAGGATCCGTAGGGTGATTTTAGGACTTTACTTTTTATATGCAACAGCTTTAAACATTTGTTGATAAAACAAAATCCTGTTTGAATTCCGATCTCTGTCCCTGCTGTCAAACCGTTTACTGTCAAACCGTCAAGTTTAGAATTTGACAGGGTTTAACGCGATGTCAGCGTGGTTTGGAATGAGGATCAATTTTATTGTAACTCTAATAATAACACTAGCGTTCTTTCCGCGACTTTGTCCGCGTAGAGATCGGGTATATGACACTCATAAAAAACACTTATCACTTAAAAAAATAAACTCCTTTCCACCCTTTAAAAAAATGAGTTTAAGGATGAAAATTGCCCTTCATATCAAAATTCAATTTTATTTAGATCGGTTCAAAGCTGTTCAAGTGTAACCGACGTACAGACGATAAGATTTTTTCATTTATAATATTTGGATGGATACCGCAATCATGACAGATATCACTAATCGTAAATAGTTTAGGCAAACATGTTTTGATCAAAATTTTGTTTCATTGCTGCTACTGCTATCAGGTACTATTCGGGAATGTACACAAACGAGTTTAGACAATCTACAAATTTTTAAAAAGCCTTGCCTTATCCGCCTGTTCTCAGGGGCTGAGGGTCTCAAACCAAACCTTTTAGGCATATGACGATTTAGCCACACTAATAAACTGTTGGTTATTATTTGTCATGTTTTATTTAAATTATTTAAGTTTTACCGCGACTTTGTCCGCTTGAAGTATTTTTGTGGATCCGGTTAAAAAGTAGCCTATATTTTTTTTCAAGTTCTAATCGACCATCGTACAAAATTTCATCAAAATCTGTGTAGTGGTTTTTGAGTTTATTCATTACAAACATACAAACACACACACAAAAATACAAATCTTTACTCTTTATAATATCAGTGTAGATGTAGATGTAGAAAAACAATCGTTGACATCGTATTAGGTTATTGTTGTAGCAGTAATTTAACAGAGGTGCAATTCATTGTTAAATTAAGAGTAGTTCTTTCTTTTATAAAAGGTGTAAAGCATTTTAAAGCTATCAAGGCTACGACTGTTGTTTGTCACTTTAAACTTTACAAGAACTAAAAAAGCTTACTGGACATTTCAGGCTTTCCTCTATCTGCTTTAAATCTCATTTTGAATTCAACACTAACTCTAAAGAGCCTCAGCCGTTTTGTGGTTTGTGAAAATTTCAGTTTTATCTTTTGGCAAGTTCCCATAAAACTGATAAACGATGAATTTATGCGTTCTAAGCTATTTCTTGTGGAACCCTGAAAACATTTGGTTACACCAATCTGGACTAACTTGGCAAAAGTGCACCATAGAAGCAAGAGTGGTTAGGTGATACTTTCTAATATAGCAGTATAAATAATATATAACGTCGTATTAATAATATAATAATATTAAATTGAAGAAGTTCCTGACCCTTAAACCATATCGTCGCTAGGAGTAACAAGTTTTTTTTTAAATGAACTGTTTTATTAGGCTTCCATAATAGCCAATGGGGGCTATCGCTAGTGAATTTGCCACTAGAGGCGCTAGTGTCGCGTGAGGTCCAATATCATTCACTTTGAACTGGTTTTAGCGAAATTTGTTGCATAAATTATAATTTCTTTTATTTACCTGCTGGAAAGTGATCTCCTTCGTAAAATATCGCAAATATGGATTATTTGGCGATTAATGTGAACGCTTTAAAAGCGGAATTAAGAAAAAGCGCAAAAATAGGCGGCCTCAAGAGCAACTACTCGTATTTCAGAAGTTAGTTTGTGGATATCAAGATAGTTATTTATAAATAAAAAAACCTTAATTAAATTTAAGATATAACACTTTGTTTCGGCGTCAATCGCCTTTAACAGCTATACCTCCGGACCTCAGTCTACAGTGGCGCCAACTGGTGAGCAAAGAAACGGTAGTCCCCATTGACCATTGACCATTGACCCAGTGACCGCGTGAAGGACGCGGTCACGTGATAAACAGTCATGAGTATGAAAGACAGACGGACGGTCGAACGAACAATAAAGTTATCCATAAGTGTTCCGTTTTCATTTTTGAAAACATTTCCAAACTTAAATGGCCCAACCATAAATCAGGTTACTTAGCGCCGCACTCACAGACGTTCTTCTTTGCCTGGCCTTTCCCCATTTTAGTTGGGCCCCCTCCGTATCATTCATGCGTCTCCAGGCAACACGGTTCTGGATCGTCGCTTTATCAATTTAGGCTTCTTTGAGGTTCTTATTTACTAAGGACATCCATGTGATTCGGGGTCTTCCTCGTCCTCGGGGCTTAGTTTAAATATCCAGTACCTTTTTGGTCACGTGGCCGGATGGTCGCCCCATAACGTGACCGTACCATCGCAGACGGCTCTCCTGTAATTTATCTGGGATAGGTCTCACTTTGAAGGTGCCTCTTATGTGTGTATTTCTGACATGGTCCAGCCTAGTTACACCACCTGCCCATCACAGCATCTTTAAAATTTAATCCGTAAGGTTGACATTATTTGACGTCTCACATTAAAGGACGATTAAGACTAAATAACGTCTGTGGTGTAAATAAATGAGGTAACCAGAAAATTATTAGGCAACAGTCAGGTTACAAACACAAAGTGTGTGTTGCGTTGGTGGCTCTAACAACAATATCCATTTTGTATTCTATTTAGCTGATTTCACAAACCGTAGTTGTTTGTTCATAATTACGAGGGTCGAAAGTAATAATATTTACTTATGCTGTGTACTTAGAGCCCTCAGGAAAACACACTTTTTTTTTATAAATTGCTTGAAGGCTATATCTGAACGTTTATTCAGAATCCCTACCGGAGGAAGGTTTAATTGAAATCTGTCTCTTTGATGTTCACAATGGCGAGGCGTTATGTCTAGACTCAAGAGAATCTATGTTTTATGTAAGTAGCTTTGAAAGAGACTGTTCTAATAAGAGCTTAAAATGAATCACCCATGTTTCTTAACTCTGCAGGATGAAATTATAACCACTTTCCAAACATTTTATAGGCATTCAGTATCGTATTCAGAGCCTATTTATGAATTAAAAAATGTAAATCAAGTTGTCACACGAACATATTTTTTGCGATATAGTTTTCAATTTTTACGGTCCTAGGCCTGTTAAGGTATAAAGGGAAAATCAAAAACTTATGAATAGTATTGTAATGAAGGAATGAGATGCACATCGCGTAAAAAGAGTGCTACTAGGATGCCGTATCAAAAATTTTAGATTTTTGGCGGACATTTTCTAAGTGCTTTATCTTGACATTTTTGTACTGGGCTATACCAAAAGAAAAAAATACGTCATTTGTTTTTTGTCTCGTAGATTGATATATAAAAATTTGGAAGGTGGTTAAAATTTTATTCTGTATAAGCGCGATGGGGGTAGTATCATATTGCTATTCCAGCCTAAAATCTATGCAAGTTCTGAATTTCACTTTAATCTGTTGCAGCCGTTCGGGTGTGATTGAGGAACAAACATTCATAATATTAAGTATGATTCACTATAATTTTACATTTAATAGTGATTAGAATAATTTACGTACTTAGTTATACAGAGTTTATATTCAAATTAATATTCATCTATTCATTTATCATTCATAACATAATTACATAGTAATTATATACTATCTACGCATCCATTACAACAAAATTCATTTTGGGGTGGTGGGATCTATCTCCTAGTGGTCCACCCTGGGCAACGGCATCTTTGGTTTTCTAACCAATGATGACGGCTAACAGATCCCTCTGCGGTGGTAGGCTTCGTAAGATGCCGCCTGGATGCTACCATCCTCCTGCCGGAGTCCAGCGCCAAACAGTTTTCTTGTGTTCCGCTGGTGTGTGGGAGAACCAGTACCTCTGGGTAAGCTCGCTCCATCTTAGGCTTCTTCTTAACCGTATAGTTAAGTCACTACTACACTACACACTACTTAGTCAAGAGCAAGCTCATTCTTTATAAAAAAAACATAACAGAGAATTTGCAACCGTTACTGGTACACAACATAATGCCAAGCAAAAAACAAACAGGATTCAAGTAACTTTGCATAAATCCTATGAAAAATGTCTAAAAGAATGCCAAAATTTTTCGTCTAAAAACCCATAAAATCCAAACACATTAGACTCAAACCGTAACGTATCTGAAGTTTATAAACTGGCATCGATTTCCGATAACAAGGCCGCGTTATCTTCCTCGGAAAAACATAAAAAACCCAGGCCGTAAATATGTAAATGTCTCTCATAAAATGACCGAAAAACAAAATACCGTAAAAGCGAAACTTGGGTGGGAGAGCAAATACCTCATCTTTTCTTCCTTTTTGGATGGGATTGGATAACCTATTAAAAAAAATCTGGCCTCGCAAAGTACTGGCTAGAAACATTTACTTAAGTTTTATTTAAAAAAGTTTTACCAGCAAACAACTGCATTCTGTACACCGCTTTTGTATTTAGTTCAAAATTTTAACCTACTATATTAAATGCAACGTAAGTACTGGCTGAAAACACTAAGTTTTATTTTTAAAAGTTGTAAAAGTAAAAAAAACTGCCAATATTCTGTGCGCTGCTTTGGTTTGATTCAAAATTTTAACCAGTAATATTTATTTATTTTAGGATTACGTCAAACATTTAGATATTCTGTAATTCTAATATATCAGGTATAAAGTTTTAAATAGATTTTGCATTACACGTCGTCAGTAACTGTAACGTAAATGTAGATTTATGTAAAAAAAGAAGATCCTATTTAATAAGTAAGCGGTTGACTATCCTTCTTAACCTGTCTAAGTATTTTGGCCGTTACCATACAGCATACCCATCCATTAATATGCTTTTTGCAGAGACAATCGATATAATTATCTGCATTGCGTTGTCGTTCTGTGATTATTAATAGATTACAAATTACCTAGTTATTTGTAAAATTCCCTGCACTGATCAGTAATAATGCGAATAAAATTACTGATTAAATGTAGCATAAAACAGCTTCTTAAGTTGTTTTATTAAATATAAAATTGATTAAGAACAATTTCGAATTAATTCTATGGGATTTGTTTTCTCATCTCAAAAAAAAAACAACAATCGCTTCAATGACAGTCGCACCTAAGGTCGCACCCATCAAATAGGATTACACAGAACAAAATGGTTATAATAGAAGAAAGACATTCTGATTAATGTCTGCAGACTCGGTCCATTACCGGACAGTCGGTACGAGTATTATCCCAATAGTATTGACTCTACCCATCCTGTGGATTCGATTCGTTACACTTTGTTATGTATCTATTATGTAACGTGTATTGGGAAAAACTTAAATACCGAAACGATAGAACTTAATCATCTATCAGCACCAGTAATATCTCGACATATTTTATTGTGTTCTTTGTGATTCTTTTAGAGTCTAAATAGTTTCTTGCGCTTCTTCTTCTCGACACTAGGGGCACTCTTGTCCCAAAGCAGTGGTAGGTTTAAATATTAGGACGTGTAAAAGTGCCTCTAGGGGCGTATTGTTTTGCAGAAATAAAACTCTAGGTATTTGAGATTTAATTTAATGAAGGTCATTTTTTTTTTATTTGTTTCGCTCTACAATCTTATATCCCGATTTATTTCACCTTTTGCCCTTTAGTTCTGATTACAGACCTGTCAACACTATTTGGTAAATATGTTATTTAAAAAAATAAAAAAAAGTCGTTTCGCAATTCAAGAGTTTCTTAGTACTTAATACGAGTGTGTTTTTTTTTTCATAAACTTGATGTTATTTATGCTACAGATTCAGTATTTCAGATTCAGTTCATACCGAACCTAATCCTATCACCTCTCAGTCAACGTGTTAATTGAACTCCGAGATGAAGTTCCATTTTCAAAATTCGAATAAGCCGAATCCAGTTTGAGTACGCTTCGAGTACGCCCCTATCGGTTTTCGATCAGTGGGCCTCGAGGCGCGGTGATGTTCGCACGTGTTCCGTTGCGGCTAATCGCGCATTGTTTACAAATCGCACGTGTTTGGTGTTCATTCAAAAAAGTATTTACGCATTACAAGTTCGTTATTTTCACGTTACAAGTGAATTGATTTAAAACTGCTGATAATATTAGAACTACTTCGGGAGTTTTTTTATGTTTAAGAGAGATTATAATGTAGTTTTTAGTTAGTGAAAAAGTGAAGTGGAATGGAGGTGGTAAATAGGCCGTTTCCTGAAAAGACAGGACTGGTGTTAGTGCTAATGCTCATGACAGTGGCTGAAGTGCCTGGATATGTTGATACGGAGGACTTCATCAGTGAACTCGATAAGCCAGGTAAGTTTTAGCATATTTTAGGACTGTTCAATGCTGTAAGATCGCAATGACAAAAAAAAAATACCTACGAACAAATATTACAAATTTTTCTGTTTCCCGCGACGTCGTCCGCGTCAAGTTCTGTTAATAAGAATTCGATTATTTTTGCATCATTTTTCACTGATGCTTCGCTTCTATTGGTCGCAGCGTGATGTTATATAGCCTTAAGCCTTCCTCAATAAATAGACTATCCAACACAAAAATAATTTTTCAATTCGTAGCAGTACTTGCTGAGATTAGCGCGTTCAAACAAACAAACAAACAAACAAACTTTTCAGCTTTATTATATTAGTATAGATTTTAAGGTTTTTTTCAGAAGTTTCAGTAAAAACGTTTTTAATGTAAATATTGTGCTTACAATTAATAAGTGCTTTTTAAGCTTAAATTTTGTTAAGGTTCATTTTATACTTTAGGTAGAGATCATCTTGACAAAGTTGGCCAAATTGTTGTTGCAATCACAATAAGCATGATGTGAAGTGGCTTCAAAGAAGGCAGTTAAGTTTTTTTTAAATGAATGTTCTGTAAAAGTTACATTATCATTACTGAGGAATAAAAATCTTTCCAAAAAGGTTTTTATCATAATCTGCACGCCTATCAATTGGGTATGGACGCAGTTTGCTGCCGTTTTATGGCAATATTAATATTTTTGCCCCTTGAAGTATGTACCTACAAACAATTTTTGGCACGGTAGATAAAAACACGCTAACTTGAAAATCATGAAAAAAAAGAATGTCAACATTCGGCTGCCGGAAGGGCTTGACACTTTATAAACATGATTTTGAGTCAGGAATGTTTAACGTGCACCACGATGTAAAATGCATTTTGAGTTATAAAAAAAACACTATTTTCTTGATCTAGGTACTTGCATCCGAAATATCGAAAACTCATACAAAACCAGACCACTTTCATGATGGAAGTTGATATAAACTCCGAATAAAATTGCTTTGGTTTTAATGTATTGTTTGAGTTATTATACCTATGTAATTCTTACTACACATATCTTTTACGGATAAACGGGAGGGGAAAGGAGTTGCTTGCTTATGGCATCAAATTGCCATAAACGGCATTGCTATTATCCAATTCGGTATCAACTCAGCGTCTGTTATTAAGTAAATTTGTCGACATGTTTATTTTAATAGGGGGCTGTCGTATCTTGATAGCCTTTAATAGAGGCAACACTATGAATTGATAATGAATAAACAGTATTTTGTTGTGTTTCCTTAGTTAAGTCAAAATTAAAGTTAATTTTCTTTTTTTTGCTAAACGTTTTCAAATTTCTATTTTTCCAAGCGTAAACAAATTTTTGTAGGTACCTACTCTTTTCTTTAAAAACAAGAAAAAACTCCGTGATCATTGTATAAACTGTAAACGCTGAATCTGTTAACTTTAGTGATAGTGATTCATGGGAAAGTTGAAATCTTCATAAGTAGGTAATTCGGTGATTTTTTACCAAAAACAAGAACGAATCGGATTGTCACAGCGGATGAGTTATTTTTCATAGAGTTACTAAAAAACTAATATTCGTAGCTCGTAAATTATAAAGTACCAAACTATAAATTTATAGTTTTATCTCATAAGTGATAACATTGAAAAAATTTACTGTAGCGAGTTTTTACAAGAATTCGAATTACCAGTGGAATTCCCAGTTTACATTTTAGACGATTCCAGCATTTAAGTCACCTCAAATAAATTACAGGACCTAACAAATGTGGAGGCTTTTTGCCTCCCTTAGGTGGGATCTGTCAGTTTTTATTACCCTCCGGGGTCGGCGGTTTGATTAAGAGTAACATGTCTCACAACTTTTGTCATTAACATTTGAACATTATTATCTCGAGCGTGCCGTGCTGCTGGTGCAAAATAAGTACCACCTCTTCTATTTCTATGGCTGTCCTAATCTACTAAAGGAGACGAAGAACTGTTTTTATCAACCCTTCAGCAATAACATCATTACAAGAAGTTTTTTCTGCAGGGCAAGTAGGTAACTTGTCGTTCGCAGTTTGGCCAATGACACACAGAAGGCAGTTCTGCCAGCTTTCTTTTGGTTTCCTTTTTATTATATTTACCTTGTTGATGATATTACATTACGGGCCATGAACACAGAGAAATGTAAAGTTAATGGCCTTTAATCATCCCACTGATATCCACTGATATCCCATCACATGATAAAGAGGCCTCCATCATTTGGATCAGCGGTAGTAAACAATGCTTCTGAGCCATGGGTCGCGGGTTCGATCCCCGCACAGTACAAATATTTGTGTGCATGAACATGTCTGTTTGTACTGGTCTGGGTGTTTTCTATGTATTATAAGTATTTATTTACAACAAAAAAAAGTATATAAGTAAGTTTATCGGTTGTCTAGTACCCCATACGACAGGGTACTTAATAGTAGCTTAATTTGGGACTAGATGGCTCTGTGTGGCCCAGTGAGGCATGTCTGAAAATATTTATCATTGAATTTAAGTTATTTTAAATTAAATGAAGGAAGGTAGTGCCATTAAGACACGTTCACTCTCCTTTGAATGGCTGTCAAGAATATAGCGAAGGATTTTAACACACTGACCCTTTACAAGAAACCCAATTTTAAACGACGTCTTATTAATATACTTAGATACAGCAGGTTCGCTGAAAAATAATTTATAAATGGAAATCGATAAATAAGTAGGTACAACGTAACGTAACTATTTTGCCCTTACTGTTATCTTTTATAAATAACATTTACGTGGAGTTTTGAATTGTAAATAATAAATAAAAAAAATCAAATAACAAAGGACTTTTTTTTCTGTTCTTTGCAAACATATTTATTGTTTATGACATTAAAATCATTTTTATTAACTTCTGCCTAAAATTACATGTATGTTTTAAAAACATTTCTATTGTAATAGATTTGATTCGATTTGATTGAATCCAGCTTGACGTGTTGTGTATAATATATTTATAATGTGTTGTGTACATATGGATCTTTGGTCTGAAAATAAATAATTTTAATTTTAATTTATTATTATTTAAATAAATGTGTAGTAAACCTTTATTACCTTTTAGTTTCTAAGACCACTACGAGATGGCGCTGAGTGTTACTTAACTCGCGCGCCGACTTGGTTTCTCCGAATCAACCTATAGTACGGCTGCCACAATTTGGTTTTTTCAGATCAATAAGGTGTTTCCATACATTGTGTTCTGTATTCCAATTAGTGGGTGAAATTAGGAAACGCACCTAGATACTCTCACCGTGTTGAGATATTTAGAGTTAGCCAAATCTAGCACCCTACACTTCTTTTGTTTGCCGGCACGGAGTGCGTGCATTTACCGCTGTAAGTCACGTTACTTAGTCCAAAGACTTGTAGTTCACGGCCTTGAATAAATCCGATTTACTTATCTACGTGGTTTTCTTGACGTCACGGCTCTTCAAAAACTACCGTTTTGTGGCAATATTACAAATGTATGAATTCAATAATGCAACTATTTGTGATTCAGTTGTCTGTGTTAGACACACATCTGGGGACAGTTTGTCATGGGAAAGGTTGTGGATTAACCAACCTGAGGCAAGAGGACAAAAATCAACAAACATTTGAATTGCCAGAAACATTCGGAATAATAAGATTCGCTGAGCGAATTTCACTTTCATTTTCAGCAATTCTTATAAGTGGCGGTGAGACTTCTGTATTAGTCTTAATTGTGATGTAAAATAAGGTTCACACTAGCCTTTCCTTCGCAAGTGAAATATTGCGTGCCTAAGTGACACATGTCAGGGCTAAGGGGTAACAAGTTTTTCAGTCTACATAAGAAGGATAAGCAGTGGTTTTTACATAGGAGTGCTATTATTTGCGTCGAGTTCTCAAAAAAAAGATTTTGTATTCGACATTATCAGAATGCTTGATATAGGCCTCCCTAGAGGATCTCTATCGGTTCCACGCCATCGACATCCAGCGCCGTACCGCGATCTCCACCAGATTGTTGGTTCACTTAGTGAGGTTCTACCCATAGATCGTTGTCACGGTCGCCATTCCAGAACCTTTCCGCCTTACAGTAGATAGGTACAGTGTGTGTGTTTAGTCTGCTCGCAGACGTGCAAAAATTAGAGATTTTAAATGATAATATAAGTAAAGGTATGTCAAAATTATAAATCATGAATAAAAATTTAACAATTAAATTAATGTCGACAGTTACAATATTCATTAAAACTATAAAAACATTTATCCACGAGCCATTCAGTCAACTTTTACTTAAATATTGGCCCTTTTAGTGCTTTTAATGTCTCTGGAAGCAAATTATACGCAACAATAGTCATGTTATAAGTATTCCTTCTATAGATATCTTTGCGACAGGGAGGTTGATGCATTAAGCTTGCGTAGGTACTGTAGTCTGATATGCCTAGTTGTGACTTATCAGTCATCTGTTATTCTTATGTATTCCGCCTACTGCTGGAGTTTCTCAATGTTTTTAGTTATCTATCTAAAGAAACATTATAACAAAAATTCAACCATCGGTTAGTATGAAATTGATCTTAAGTGTTTTAAAGTGCTTTGTAAGCAATTTTACAAATTTACCATAATTGCCACGATTTTCAGGCGGGATCAATGGTACAGAGAAGTGTACCTACTAAAGGTGATACACCTTTAGATGGTTCTTACGGAAACCCCTTAGGACGACAAAGGATGGCACTATTATATTTGCCATCGGCACCATAAAATAAATCTGCGGAAAAAACAATTAATTAAATAATTTAAGACAAAAACAGGAGCATTACTTAATCATAATAAAAATTCCTGTATTTCCCAATTTATTTTTAAGTTGCCTACTTTGGAACATGCTCTAAAAACGAATGAACAAAAAGGAATCACCGTAAACCAACACTAAAAAAAGTGATCGCGTCGTCCTGTATAAAAATAAAATAAAACTGACTTTGGAACTCTTTTTCACCACATGAAACTGAATGATCTTAATAAAATAGATGTAAGAAAATACGGATGGACGCACTGCCGCAAACATTACGTCTTCGAATCTGCATACCGATTTTTGGTTATGTATTTCTCAGTAACAAAAAAGCTCCCTAGCATTTCTTCACTCCTTTTTTATCGGCTTCAATCATTCCCAAGAGATGATATTGCAGGTTTATTTGAACAAGTTTATTTTCGCAAGTAGGAGATGGCGCTGTGTGTTCATTAGTTTGCGGTGGTAAGTCGCGGCTTTCAACAAATATGTCGTGTTATCCTCATTATTGTCATGACTTTAGTATAGTAAAGGCCTTTTTAAAACATATTTTATAGAAGCACTGTGTTTTTGATGAAAGCCGATTCATGGTGATGTTTTACCCACTTTTGTGTGGTACACCGGCATGAAATAGAATGGCAACCCTTCTCGACTTTTGAATGTAGTAAGAGTCGTCTAAAAAAGTACTGTGATAGAAAAATTGGGGTGGGTGGCATATGCCTCCTAGCGGTCTACTCGGATAACGTCTCTGCAGTCTGTATCAGTCTGTGATGAAGGCTGAGAGATCTTCAGCGGTAGGCTCCGCAAGGGGCCGCCTGGCTTGCGACCATCATCCTGCCGGACTCCGACACCAAACAGCACTCACTGTGTTCCGTCGTTGTGCGGGTTTTCCAATACGCTTCAGGGTAAGCTCGCTCCATTAAAGGCATGTCAAAGTTTAGAGGTCAACTCTAGGGTTCAATGTGAAGCCAAGACCAAGCCCATCATCAATAACAAAAGACAGGCATCAATGTTTCCACTCTTCCACTAGCCAATTTAAAAAATCCTTCTTTTGGAGACGCCTATGTCCAGCCGTTACCAGTTGACTAATAGGGGGTAAATTATGGTTGTGATTGTATAGATATGTATACTAATATTATAAAGCTGAAGAGTTTGTTTGTTTGTTTGTTTGAACGCGCTAATCTCAGCAGCATTTTGGAGTGGAGTAAATCTTTTGGGCTCAAGGTTAACCCTGTCAAAACACAGGTGTCAAAACAAACAACAAATGATTGTTGGCAGCCCCCGGTTGATCTCTAGGATTAGTTGGGGAACACTGCCTTCAGTTGTGTTTGACGGTGTCCAAATTCCGTTCAGTAAACTTGTAAAGAATTTAGGAGTTCTAATGGATAATTCATTGACTTGGGACAAGCATATCAGTGAGGTAAGCAGGAGAATGTTTGCATCTGCAAGTTCACTCAACCGACTACGCAACTTTTTACCGATACCCACCAAAGTCGCTCTCGTTCAGACCTTGCTCCAACCAATTCTAGATTATGCTGACTGCTGTTTTCTCGACCTCAATGAAAAGTTCCTTGATAAGCTTGAACGTCTACAAAATTTTTGTATTCGTATTATTTTTGGACTAAGGAAGTATGACCATGTTTCCAAGTTCCGAACACAACTGAAGTGGCTTCCTATTCATCTCCGTCGTGATCTTCATGTCCTTACTTTACTTTATTCGGTACTATTTAACCCCCGAACTCCATTTTACCTCAAGGAACGTTTTCAATTTCTGCATTCCACCAATGGCCAGGATAATTTGCGGTCGTCTCGTTAACTATAACTTTCTTTCCCTTCTCATTCTTCACAATTTTATTCACAATCTTTCACTGTCTAGTCTGTCCGTCTGTGGAACTCTTTACCACAAACTGTAAGAGAATCAGAATCCATTTCTGCTTTCAAGACTAGAGTCAAGGCACTTTTTTTGTCGCGCTGATGGTGTGCATCGGGTCAGGATTGCGTAGATAAATATTGATATTATAACTGTATTTTGTTTATGTATGTGTACCTGTATAAATATGTATGTTTTTTTAAATTATATATGTATTTATATATGTATTTATTTATGTATGATTTATGTGTATGGTCGTATGTATTTTTATTTTCAGTTTATTTATATTTAATAAGTTAGATACACACTTATTACTTTGCACCACGTCACCCCTACTCCACTGAGACGTAATTATCCTTTTCTACCCAAAGGTTGTCTGGTAGAGATTGCTTTTAGCAATAAGACCGCCTTATTGTACTTATGTGTCACATTGTAATTTATGTTACCTTTGTTTTGTGCAATAAAAGAATTATCTATCTATCTATCTATCTCAGGAAGTACTGGTTCGAATTGAAAAATTCTTTTTGTGTTGGATAGTCCATTTATTGAGGAAGACTTTAGGCTATATTACATCACGCTACGACCAATAGGAGCGAAGCATCAGTGAAAAATGTTGCAAAAATAATCGCGATCATAATAACAGAAATTGACGCGTTCGAAGTCGCGGGCAAGACTGGGTTGCTCGAAACGATTTAAGAAGATCGTTCACCTCTTTAGTGCACATTATATCTCTGAATATCCCTTTCTTTATAATTTACTAACAGGTATATGCGAGAGTTATACGAGTACGTTGAATTTGAAGCGGACCGCTGAATTAGAAGTCATAGCATGGAGGCAATTGATTATTATTAGCTTTTGTTATGTTAAATTGAAAAATAAAGAAAGTTAAGATTTTGGAATTAGGAGTGTTTAGTGTATTACTGTTCTACGTAACCAATTTAAAAAAAGTAACAGCCTATAATCATCCCACTGCAGGGAAAAGGCCTCCATCATTGAATTCAAGTTACCACTGCAATGATGGGTGTACTGGCAGAATCACCACGCTTGCCAAATGCGGGTTGGTGATCACAAACCCTAGCAACGTTCGAAAATTCAAAACTTTTTGTTGCCTGACCCGGGATTCGAACCTGGGACCCCGAGATCTTGGCCCGGTATTTAAACCACTAGACCAACGGGGCGCAACCCATTTACTGCTGACGAAAAATGCGTTCTACACTGTAGCATAGCGGTAAACCACAACCATTTTTATTTAACACTAGCTGTTGCCCGCGACTTGGTACGCGTCAATTTTTGTTTTTATGATCGCGATTATTTTTGCAACATTTTTCACTGATGCTTTGCTCCTATTGGTCGCAGCGTGATGTTATATAGCTTAAAGCCTTCCTCAATACATGGACTATCCAACACAAAAATAATTTTTCAATTCGAACCAGTACTTCCAGAGATTAGCGCGTTCAAACAAACAAACAAACAAACTCTTCAGCTTTATAATATTAGTATAGATTTGTCGAGGGCACGCTGTAGGAATTCAGTAGTCAAACCGACCCAGGTCAAATACAGAATGTAAATGTCGGTACTGGGATATATGACAACTGTACCTTCACCTAGTATGATGGATGTTTCAAAGGAATAAGAACAGCATTTGCCTCATTATTCTGACGCCTCATTGACATGGGTCTAGTATTTTAAGTACAAGATCTTGGGTTTCTGGATTCCATCACCGGGTCGGGCAGCTAGAGTTTTGAACTTTTGAACTTTATAAGGGTTTTGTGATCACAAACCCGCATTTAGCAAGCGTGGTGATTATGCCTGTACACTTGAATTCAATGATGGAGGCCTATGATCTGCAGTGGGATGATAATAGGCTGTAAATCTACGTTTTTTGAGTACAGAATTTGAATTTTACTTTTTTTGTAATATCTCGACAATAGCATCACTCGTTCGTAGTACGCCTTCGCTACGCCTGCGATTTTTTGTTATCCATCCACAGTTCTATAAGGACATTTTATAAAATCTGACTAGAATAATCAAACAACAAACACTATCAGTATTACGAAAGCAACTAGATTGTTTGTTATATTAAATTTTCAAAGTGATCATTTTAGTAGGGAATTTCGAACTTCGGTATCAGAGTTTCATGCAAATTATAACATAACTTTTGCCTTTAGGGAGGAGTCTACACAGGTCTGGAAAACACAATACATTTTAATATTCGAGCTAAAGAGGGGTTTGTGGTAGTGATTGTCTAAGTAACTACTTGTGTTAACTTTGTTTTTCTTTAGAAATGCTTTTTGATGTTGTTTTTTGTTGATATGTCCGTTAACTCATACCATTTTTCGCTATTATTTCTGCGGCTTAAAGATGTTAACCCCTTAAGAGCATTTTAATATTTTTGGTGTTCTTAAAAACTTATTTCAGGCCCAGTAGGTTGGAATCCATCGATCGCCTATTACGGAGCACCTACCAGCTCCATAAGCGCCAGCGCGCGACAGTACGGGCCTGACGAGCTGGTCACGTATTTTGTAGTTATAAATATAGCGATTAAGAATATCATTTAATGAAATCAAAGTCATCGAATTTGTCTATAATTAATATTTAGTAGCTTTAAACAAGCATATTTTTAGGGTTCCGTACCCAAAGGGTAAAAACGGGACCCTATTACTAAGACTTCGCTGTCTGTCCGTCAGTCCGTCTGTCCGTCGCTCTGTCACCAGGCTGTATCTCGAGCCTCGATATCTAGACAGTTGGAATTTTCACAAATTATGTATTTCTCTACCGCAACAACAACAAATACTAAAAACAAAATAAAACAAATATTTAAGGGGTGCTCCCATACAACAAACCCGTATTTTTGGCCTTTTTGGTACGGAACCCTTCGTGCGCGAGTCCGACTCGCACTTGGCCGGTTATTTTTTTAAATGTCCTTAGTTCAGTCGTCATATTGAAAATACATTGCGAAAAGATGTAGGTTTGTGATTTTTTTCTATAGAGCCAGGTAATTAAATCGTGCATTCTTAACTAACACATATATTTTTTTCAGACTTTAAATCGCTGTTTTCTAGTGCTCAGATGGGTTTTAAAAACTCAAAAACACTGCCACTTAGGACTACGTCGCCTGAAGTATGTTTTGAGACTGTTTGTTCAGCAAATAAATTGCTATTTAATATACTTAGGTGAAACTTCCAACCAACAATCTTTAGCTTACCGGCCGACTGATCTTTCAAGCTACCAAGACATTGCTAGTAATAACTGTAAAAATTTCTTGTTGTACTTATTGACCTGCTAAGACAGCTGAAGACAGGCGAAGACAAGCGGAAAATTGTGTAAAACAATCCAGAGATTGATGATTGATTGAATAAATTTCAATATTTTTTATTAATAACTAAATAAGGCAAGACTAAAGATCGCTAATCTAACTTCCAAACAACTTATAAGTCTTATAAAATCAGTTTGTGGATTTGTTAAATATACACAAAAATAAATATGTCAATTAAGTTAGTAGTAATGATGACGTAAAGAAACTTTAAAACCTTGAAAATTATATAAAATTATATAGTTTTTGTCAAAAGTGTTAAAAGTGTGTTGTTCGTGTGAAAGAATATCAGATGAATATTACAAAAATTTTAAGTCATATTAACCCATTGTATGCGATCAATTGGTCATTTGGATCGGATCGGACTTCGGCAGCCGACCGGTTAAAGGAGTGCAATGTACTGCAAATTCGAACACGGATAGAGAAACGAGTCTAGCTTTAGTTTTTTTTTTTTCTGTGAGACCACCGCATTAAGAACCTCAGAAGTTAACCTTTTTACTGGGAACGTGCTGCTAACTACAGGCGAGTGTGTTTAATGAGCAAAACCTGGCAACCAGCAAAAAGTTTTGAGCTAAATGCAAATATTTTGATCCCGCCTGAGACATAATTTTTCAAGTTTATATACTGATATTATAAGTTGCTAAAATATCAAATAAAGTATCTAAATGCAAATGTTTTATTGGGAAGTAAAAATTACCGATTTGTTTTTTTTTGTAATCTAAGAATGAAATATGTTTTAGATCCCCAATTTATCGTTAGCTTTAAAAATATATAATTCCTTGAATCAAATTTTGACTGCTTTAGGCCTTGGAATGTCGGATTCAAATCCACAATCTTCTATTGTGTTATGAAGATATTTGTTTGTTTAGACGAAGTTCCATCAATGTTTTTGGCTGTATCTCTAATATCCGAAAATTAAATCTTTTAAGATAAAACAACGTTTTATGTTTATAATCTGTTCCTGAAGCAATTGCCAGTAAGAATAATGAAAATTCAATCCTTTGAATAAAAAAGGCAATTGTACTTTGTAGAGACAAGCTACGTGGCGATTGTGAAAAGTCTTTTATGAAGAGGCTTGTGTTCAGCAGTGGACTAATACGTGCACCTAATGAAAATTTGCAATAGTACCGAGATATAATCACGCTTAAAATCGTTATCTAATACTGATATTCCAAAGAAAATAACAACGAAAATCTATTAAAATTCAAGATCAGTCCCATCAATTCAGAGGCAAAGCAAACCGAATAATCTTTCGACACAAACCAACTTTATCTTCCCGACGGATAATAGTAACAATAAGTTTGTCCATTTGAATTGTTAACGGTGTGAGGCGTGAGCTGGCCCTCCTCCATTGTCCTCCGACACTCCGACACTCCTAACTAGGACAGAGGCCCTACTAAGCACGTGAAGCCCGTATTTACGAATGATATGTGTCTTTCAGATACTTTGAGACTTTGGTATGAGTGAGAGAGACCAAAGAAGACGAATGTACGGCCTTTTTGTTTTATAGTAATACCTCCGATTCGAATAAATCTTCAGAGTAACTTGATCGCTTAACAAATTTGTGAATTTTTAATTTTTAGGGGTGGTAAAATTTTGCAATATGTGTTCTACTTTAAATAAAGTCTATATTTTTGGGGTCTAAGTTACAAATGTATTGGAACATATACTATAACAATACCTACCAAATTTCATAGTAAAATTAACGTTTATTTAAACACTCTTGTGTGTATTTTGATAGATTTTTTTCGTTACAAACGGCAGTATCTTTATTTTACAGTACCTTGGAGCTTTTTAAGCTTTAAGGGACTTGGCTGAAAGATAGTTTATTAAAAAAACTTTTTACAACTGTTCAGATCTAGGATTCGAGAACAGCTACTTAGGCAGTTCTCCCACCACCTGCGAGAAAGCAACTAATTATAGGCTATTTTCCCTCAAACGTACCTATTATTCATTTACATTTCGTGTAAACAAAAGAGATGCATACAAATACTTGATTGCTAACTGTTCACACTACCAGCGAGGACTCGCTCCACTATTTTATCATGCAACACACTCGCTCCCCGCTGCTCGACAATTAGTTTCTAGTATCTTCTCGCTTCTCCCGATCATCGCCGGTCGAGTGCTGTGCTGTAGGAATTCAATTCTCTATCTAGTGTCACCTCAAACTTTAAAACTCAACCTCATTTAATTTAATTATGGATTTTATATGGATAAACCAGTGTTGGGTACTAATAATTGCATTATCTGTACCTGCTTGCATTTTTGTAGGGAGGACGGGCGGTTTTCCTACATGAAATAGTGCTTGCTTTAAGAGCAAAATCGCTTGCAGCTCGCGTCGACTATTGTTTGAAGTGACGGCCGTTTGTGTGTAGACTGCACACTATCTTCGTTTGAAAGTGGTTAAGCGTCGGAGACCCCCAACTTACGTAGGCCGTGTTAACGAGCGGAAATCATTAGCAAAATCATTTTCAAAATCCATGTTTTATAGGTACTTATTGATTTACGGCTCCGCAAAGTAACGTCTGTATCAATTTTTTTTTATAAAAAACATACATGCTCTTGACTACTTACTTACCTATACGGTTAAGAAGAAGCCTAAGATGGAGCTAGCTTACCCAGAGGTACTGGTTATCCCACGGCAGGAGTGTGGTAGCATCCAGGCAGCCTGTTTCGATCTGAGAGGGATCACCGCAGAGGGATCTGTTAGCCGTCATCATTGGTTAGAAAACCAAAGATGCCGTTGCCCAGGGTGGACCACTATAAGGTAACCCCACTACCCCGAATTTATAATCATTGTTACATATTCATAATTACAAAGTTAGTGTCCATATTAATTAAACTTTTAATTACTTGCCCTGCTTTGGAGCTTAGAGCACAAAAGTTTCGGGAGATTGTAAGTTGTAATTGTAGTTTCGGAAACTTATTACCTAGTTAATCATAGTTTACAAGTTTTTTACTATAAACATCAAGTAAAGTTTTAACTATATACGAGAGGATGAAATTTGAACCACTTTCCAAAATTTTTATGTTTTCAGTATCGTATTTAGAGCCTATTTCTGAAGTAAAAATTTTTAATCAAGTTGTCACCCGAAAATATCTTTCGCGATTTAGTTTTCCATTTTTTAGGTCCTAGACCTGTTAAGGTATAAAGGGAAATTGAAAAACTTATGAATAGTATTTTAATGAACGAATGAGATGCACATCGCGTGAAAAAAGTGTTACTAGGATGCCGTATCAAAAATTTTAGATTTTTGGCGGACATTTTCTAAGTGCTTTATCTTGACAATTTTGTACTGGGCTATACCAAAAGAAAAAAAACGTCATTTGTTTTTTGCCTCGTAGATTGCTATATTAAAATTTGGAAAGTGGTTAAAATTTCACCCTGTATAATGAATAGATCCAGTTACTAGGAGAAAATAAACTTAATCATTAACACGAACGTGCCGCCTAACAAAACTTGTAACATTTATACGTCTACCTCTCGCTGCCAAGATAAACGTCTTCACGATACAGCGGAGACGCGTGCTTTCATTTTGCTGAATTGTGGCTAATTTCCGTCAGAGTACTACATATTTTGTATTAGGACGAATATTGTAAGTAATTTTGTTAATGTTAGAGTTATCTGAGTTGGGGTATATACAGTGTACCTCATTTATTATGAGAAATGATAAATAAGGTACATGGTATTTTAAACCCCGAATCAAATAACACCAGTGACTATGAATGTTTTAATCAGTATATTTTGTTAATGTTATTAATCGTATTTTTTAGACTGAAAATACCATTTATTGAATAAACATTTCGATTGCCTGAGGTAGCAGTCGATGCTGAAATCTTTCGCTTAGGGCGACTGCTCTAACATTTAAGCTACCTAGTCGCCACGTTGAACTAGTGGTTCAAATACCGGGCCAAGATCTCGGGGTTCCGGGTCCGATGCCCAGGTCGGGCAACAAAAACTTCGAATATTTGAACATTGCTCGGGTTTGTGATCACTAACCCGCATTTGGCAAGCGTGGTGATTATACCAGCACCCATCATTGCTGTGGTAACTTGAATTCAATGATGGAAGCCACTTCCCTGCAGTGGGATGATTGTAGGCTGTTATACTCAATACGGGTATCTCTCCCTCTACTTCTAAAGAAAGAAAAGTAAAAGTCTAAATGCAATATGCGTGTGCGCAGCAGGTTAAGAGTTTCCTGCTACAGTTTTGCGGCGAAGTTGGAGGTGGACAGCCTTTGTATTGTCATAAAAGGACGTCTAGAGCTAAGTGTTGCCCCCAATTGATTTAATTTTATTACTTCTACTAAACTAAATCAATTCTAAAAAAACTAGAACAGTATCATTTTAGCAAATGGCCTCTAGTATTTATCGAATCACTGTTAACTGCTTTTCATTCTGGCATTCTTTCGTATTGTACATTATTGCTAAAAGTGGCCGCTTTTGGCGTTAGCGACAAATTCGACTTTATAAACAACTAAATGAAAAGTTTACTGTGATTCAATTAATACTAGAGGTAATTTGCTAAAATGACACTGTTCTAGTTTTTTGAGAATTTATTTTGTTTAGAAGTAAAAAGTAAAAGTAAAGTAACAGCCTATAATCATCCCACTGCAGGGAAAAGGCCTCCATCATTGAATTCAAGTTACCGCAGCAATGATGGGTGTACTGGCGTAATCACCACGCTTGCCAAATGCGCGTTGGTGATCACAAACCCGAGCAACGTTCGAAAATTCGAAACTTTTTGTTGCCCGATCCGGGGATCGAACCTAGCACCCCTAGATCTTGGCCCGGTATTTAAACCACTAGACCAACGAGGCGTTTAGAAGTAATAAAATCAAATCGATTGGAGGCAGCACTTAGGTCTAGTAGTAGTAGTAGTCCGCTTAAATGTTGGTTGTTGTGTTGGTTGGGCTGCCTCGGTACTGCAGTGCCTCCGGCATGTTCGCCGAGGCAAGGGTCGACTGTTTTTACACCACCATAAGAAAACGGTGCACGTCTCTAGTTCGCAGGGTTCGGGCCAGCCCTAACAGCATACTAAGAGCATTTTCCGACAGGTTTGACTGTCATTACTTGAATCATTGTAGTATGGTTCATGTGGTGGCAGTCTGACATGTTATTTATTGATAATTGCAAATCATTTCATGTAATTTATAAAATCATACTCAATATATTATTATTTAAAATGTCTCACTAACAATAGGCTAAGTTTTATTTGTATTTTACTAACAAAGTGATCCAAGTTGGTAGAAATTAATAAATGAATTGAATTGAATTGAAAAAAAAAATTGAACTGAATTAAATACGATTCGTCGCTGCGCTTGTGGTTGTGATCATGGATGTCTCAGCCGTCACATCGACAGCTTTTGTCACGGCTTTTTGACAGCTTTCTGTTTGGTAGCCGTGCGGCGCTAGTGTCGATCAGCTTTATAAGAGCAGTTCTTACAACAGCTGTAAAGCTGTTATGATGTTTGCGCTAAGAGAATGACACTGCAGTGCTTTTATGCAAAATTGGACGCGCGTCCCCCAGACAAAGATACTCACATACTTTTTTTATTGTATTCTCGTATAGTTTCTTAGACAGTTGACACTATATGGAAAATGCCAGAAATAGAGTTTGTTTTTTATTTAATTAGGTACATACTCGTACTAGTTTTTTCTTACTCTTTTAAGTTTCTATGTTCAAACGTTTATTTTATTTAATACTGGCATGCAGTGCTTACCTAAGCATATTTTATACTGTTAGTCTTTGTTTATTTACTGACTGTATCTAGCAATACTGTATATTTGATGGTAAATAAATAAATCAAGAAAATACTTTGTCGGCCGTATTTTTCAAGATTTCTCTTTTAACATTTATGTAAGTATCATTTTTTTACCAACAAAGGCATTAAAATCCTTAAAACATTCCCTCAGTAACAAATAACCTAAAGCTCTCCTATAAACATCAAGGCACACGAAATAGACGACCCTTACCTATAATTGTATGTATAATTTAAGGCCTGTATAAACATCTGTTGGTATACCTAAGTGATTCAACAGCCTTTTCAATAAAGCTCTCTCTGAAGGGAAAAGTTTCTTTGAACCGTAATTTAGTGATGCAGACAGTGGTATCTACAAATGTCGATAAATTATCATGTTTTTGCAGCACTTTAGTAAAAATCACAATTATATCATAATAACTTTTTGGGTATGTCAAAATTATCGATAGTTACTAAAAAAAGATATAATAAATTAACTTTACTACATATGAACGCGCTTGATCATATGTTTTTATTAAAAGGTAGATAATTAATTTTAAAAAATGTTTTGATCTTAAAGTTAAGGCGTCATGTTTTTTGTTTCTATCGCAAGTTGTAAAAAAAAGTCAGCAAAGCCTGTAACAGGTGGATAACCTTGAAAATTAATCAAACGATTAGTCATATTTGTTTACTTCTATAGTCGCAGAGTTGAGTATTTAGATTAAGTTAAAATATTACTATATTTAGCAGGTCTTCCCAGCGTGATTGAAAATCAATTTAGTTATAATATCATCGAAATTGTCCATCGGTATAATCTTTTCAAACTATCTTTTCAAAATGCTAAAAATATAATCGGACTATATTGATGTTTTCTGAGACTCAATTGTAAAGTCTCTCACCAAGCCTTCATCAACATTATTTAAATAATATCTAGGTACATATTTTTTATGACATGGTTTGTTTAATTCCTCGAACCGAAACAAAGGCATTAGGAATGTCTGTATTAGCACTACGACTATGTTGGGGAGACCGGGGCTAGTTGAATATTGTGATAGGTTGACTGAGGTCACAAAGCTTATGTTTTTAATGTTATTATTTAAAAGAGAGTCGTGTTGGTTACACCACTTATAACTTTGGAACGGTTGATATGATTTTGGTGTTTATGGATTTGTCTTTGCCGAGAATAGGATAATATGTAAGTATGAAAAATGTTGGAAAATTGAAGTAAAAAAAATCACTTCTTTATAAATATTTCCAACCATGTCATATTAATAACGACGACAATTTGGATCAGCGGTAGTAAACGCTGCTTCTGATCCATGGGTCGCGGGTTCGATCCCCGCACAGAACAAATATTTGTGTGCATGAACATGTCTGTTTGTACTGGTCTGGGAGTTTTCTGTGTATTATAAGAATGTATTTACAAAAAAAAGAATATAGATAAATTTATCGGTTGTCTAGTACCCCATACGACAGGGTACTTTATAGTACCTTAATTTGGGACTAGATGGCTCTGTGTGGCCCAGTGAGGCCTGTCTCAAATAAAAATATTTATATTTGATGACAATGACATCTGAGACGTCAAATCCAAATATTACTCTGAATTTCTAAGGCGATACGAAGTTCGCGGGGTCTGCTAGTAAGGTTATAAAGATAGTATGCGATTTCACGTTCCCAGTTACATCTAGTGCGAGGATGGAGGAACACACCGAGTTTACATACCAAAATTTTAATCACTCAATACTCTGAATCAGGTAAAATTATTGACAGGTCAACCAATAACTAATAGTCAGCTATCCCCGGTCTCCCATAGTGTGAATGTGATGATAATTCGATATTAAATAATTTATCGACAAACAGCAAAACTAGTAAAGCTTCATTGTTTATCGAGCTGAAGCTGTGGATTCGTAAAGTTTTATTCTAGCAACAGACGGGCTGGTTTACCTAGTTGCTTGATCTAGTTTCAATTCTCATTTGTAGGCAGTTTGCTATGCCAAGGAGACAGGTACACTATTCTTACATTCTGTTTAATGCTTAATATGACGTTTGAATTATTTTCCATTTGTCAATATATAAACAGATTTGAGCTTCCATGGTCACCATCACTGGAGTAAGTTCATTCGGAATTTACACCATGTATCAGTATATAAACTTGAAAAATTTTCTCTCAGGCGGGACTCGAACCCGCATCTCCTCGCATGCCGGGCGGGTTAAGAATATGCTAGAAAAATTCGCGCTGAGTCGCAGTGTCTCGGTGGCTTAATGGTATAGCGCCCGCCCGGCATGCGGGGAGATGCGGGTTCGAATCCCGCCTGAGACAATTTTTTTAAAGTTTATATACTGATATTATAATTGCAATTTAATTGCTAAAATATCAAATAATGTAAAATTACACCATGTACCTTGTTTTTTATGTTTCCGATATTTCTGCACTGTTGCAATCGCCATGTTCACTGAACAGCAAGGTACCTAAATGATATTTGTAAACTTAATCTTATAGGGTAATAAAATAACCCGAATTAATAAATATAGAAGGTATAGTTAATTAAGGTTATTATGTATGACGTGTTTATTTTGCCAAGTAACACACGAGTAAACAGCCTCTTGTAAACATTTCTTGCACTGCTACTTCTCGGCACTAGCCCAGACTTCTTCCGAAGCAGTAATAGGTTCAAGTATTGGAACGTGTAAAAGCACATGGGGCCTCTTTGCTGAAATTAAGCTGTTTTTACCCCACCGGAACAGTCTTGTCATTAACCTGTAGAGGTAATTAGACACAAAAGTGGAATAGTAGGGCATAGCGTAACCCGAGTACTTAAATATATTAGCATTACTTTAGTAAGAATATTCTGCCAACTCAAGTGAACATAGAAATAAATAATTATGTTCTGTAATAGAAATACCTTTCCATGTTCTGTGGAAATACCTACCTAATTTGGTTTTGTACGTCAGATAAAGATAAGAGGGTAGTTTTCAAACAAATGACTTACACTTAACACAACAGTCCGGTAAACGTTATATCCTTAGATTGTTCCTTAATAATGTTATGAAAACAAAATTGACATACCACAAGATTTACAAAGTTAGTTGTCCATGAGTCCGTCCGTCCGTCGGACTGTTTATCAAGACCGTTTTATCTCGAGTACCTATGCGTGAAGGTATCAAATTTAAATAAAAAAAATTTGCTCAGGCTTACAGTCCCTAAAAACTGTGTGAAATTAAAAACAAATGAATGATTTTTTGAACTAGAAGTTCCTCGTTTTTTAAATGTATTTTCCTCAGTTAAAAGATTAATATTCTTGTACGAATTCCATGCGGAAAAAATCGCGTCACGCCAGTTCAGTACGAAAATACTAATGAAAAATATTTCGTTGATACTGACAGACAACAATCACTTATTACTTTACTGCTAAACAACCGCAAATGAAAACAAACTGACTCAAGAAAAACCTAACATTGACAAATGATTTATATCCGAAAACTACACATCATACTTTCTCAATTTTCCTCGTTTCTCTAAAACAAAATGGCGGTCCGGAGAATGATGGAAATTCCATTTCGCTTGGTATTTATTTTAACACCTTTGATTCGCCCATCAAAGAGTATGGTGATTTGTATGTGAATCAGATAAAAGAGTGGATTTTTCCGTAAAGTAAGCTTTTGTTTCCTTAGGTATTCACTGGAAAAGAAATAGTTATTTTAGAATTGATGGTTTCAGAAGAAATTTGATTTTAAAGTATCATTTACATGGCTGCTTTTTATGTTATGTAAAAAAAATATTTTTTGTTGTATGAACCGCATGACACATGACATAAAAATGTAAAAAAAGACCACAAAATAAGCTTCTTATTTATGTGTTAAGGTTATTCATGTTTCTTTTTAGAATTAAGTGGGCCTTTGGACCTAAAACGAGGTATCTGGGTCTCACAATAAAGCTTAAAGGTCGCTCAGCGGGCCCTGAAGAGAGCATGCGCTTAGAATTTCCCTGTGCTATAGAATCCTAATGAGAAAATCCGTGAGAAAACTAAGATAACCGACATTGCTCAAAGCATTGTTCAAAGCATTGCGTAGCTGAAGTGGCAGTTTACACACACACACACAAAATACACAAAAAATATATGTGTACTTCTCATATGGATACACAAAGCAGCAAATCTTGGTGTAGGTACATTGGGGCGTTATAACATGCACACGTTTTTATGAATAATAAATATTGCATCTCATTACCTTACTATCGTGTATAATATGAGATGAAATCCCTTGTATAGGACTAACGATGCTTGCAACAGTGCTAAAATATCGGAAACTCATAATAAATAAGGTACATGATATAAACCCCATCCCAAAGCCAAAATCAAATAACTCTAATGATAGTGACCATGAAAGTTTCAATCAGTATGTTTCTAGCGTTAATCGGTTATTTGATTGAATAACGGAACTCTAATTCGATTAAATGGACATTTTAACACCGTCTGACAGTTCTGATGGAATTAGCATAGCTTTTGGAGGATAAGTGCCTCAGGTCCATTGGTATCGGTCAGTGCCCTAAGGAGCTTACAGGTTATGTAGGGCCTAAGATTTCGTCACGAGTAATCCTCTTGAGTACGTCTCGGTTATCTGCGTTACAAATACTTAAGTAGATAGATATTCTTTCAGAAATCATTTTGAAGACCTCCATGGCTAGAGTGGCTACCGGGATTTACGGTTTTTAAAATGTCGCTTGCTCCAAGCTCCTTAGTTCTCTTCCCGGACGGAGGGGTCAATTTTAAAAGCAAACATTATTTTTCTATATTATCTCAGGTCTGTATGGTACCTTCGTTGTTTCCGATTTTCACAAGGTTTAAATTGAAATTAATATTTAAAAGAAATACAAAGTAATCAAATTTTGATGTTGATTGTAACAACAGACCGTGCCAAAGCAATTAGTATTCAGTTCAGAAGTTTTGAGAGTTGTGAAACAATAGAGCTTCAGTCATGTTTATACTTGAGAAAATATTGACGTTATTTAATGGAATTGCCAGTAAAATGAAATTTGATATTAAAAATCTATAGACTAAACCACAGAACATTGAAAAAGGTTAGAATGGCTGTCATGCGCCATTTGTATGAGCACCAATGTCGCCGCTTGCGCCCCAATGCACTTGAACGAGTTCAAAAGAACGCCAATCAAGCGAATTCATATGACGTCGCGACGACCAATAGGATCGTCGCGACGTCATGAGAAACCAATCACAGCGCTCACTTACAAGCCTTTAATGCTCATAACCTCTGTGGCGCGCCTGCCCCGCCTGCAACCTTTTTAAGGTTCCTTAGCCGAATGGCAAAAAACGGAACCCTTGTAGATTCGTCAAGTCTGTCTGTCTGTCTGTCTGTCTGTCCATTCGTATGTCACAGCCGCTTTATTCTGAAAGTATTAGCATTACACAGTTGAAATTCGGTAGATAGGTGTATCCTGTTAACCGCTTTACGATTTTCATACAAAAAAAAAAAGATATTTAAGGGGGGATTCCCATATATTCCCATATTAAATATATGGGAATCCCTGTTTCTATTGAACTAAAACAAAAAAAAAATTTCTACTCTAACCTTCGCGTATGGGGTATCTATAGATATCTTTTAAAATGACATCTATAGAGGTTTCTAAAACCATTTTTTCCAAAAGTCTTACGTTTGGAAGATAGACGCTTCCAAAGTGGTAAAATTAGTGTCCCTCTAACTTTCAAACAAAGCAAGTGAAAATTTTGATAAAAATACATAATGTAGATCTTAACAAATACTTTCAACGAAAATTGGTTTAAACGAGATCAAACCAGTAGTTTTGGAGATCTAATACATTTTCAACAACTGCAAATATAACTTTGTCTTTCATACAAACACTATAAAAACAAAGTTTTTTTTGCAGTCAACAAAATACTGTGATATTTTAGTAAAAGTTGGTACGGAACCCTCAGTGCGCGAGTCCGACTCGCACTTGGCCGGTTTTTCCATGTTCTGTGACTGAGACTATTATGAGTTTTTTTTTTGAGATGTCTACCATGTTACCTTGTTTTTATGAGTTTTTGATGTTTCGACACTGTTGCAAGCGCCACGATAAAGGAAGAACTAATGTAAATACGAGTGGGTGGTTGTTTCAAGTAGATAAATCGATCTACTCTCCGTCGTAGTTTTTTTATTGCACTTGACATCAGTACTATTATTGTTTGCAAACTCATTATTCATTCGTCCTCGAAACAAGTTTATGTAAAAAGATTGATAGGTGAGTTTTTCCGTGATCATGGTGCTTACGACTTTACGATAGTGCCGAAATATCGGTACATGTGAGCCAAACGCAATATTACCCACATAATAACATAAGTATTACAGTACAGATTTGAGCAGTATAGATACAGGTTTATAATAATAAAACCTAGTAAAAAAAGTCGAAGAAAGAACTAAATAACAGATTCAACTTTTTTTTAAAGTCAGGTCGAAATAAAAATCACCACTTACTATCTATACAAATATAATACACACCACAGTTAAAATTTCAACTTGCATAGGAAATCAGGAGGGGACTTACTTGCAGCGGCTTCGGTATACAGACTTCTTACTTATTCTCATTTGAATCGTCTTCGACGGATGGGCCCACTTATCTTTTATTTTTATTGGCTTACGGCCATTTCCAATAACCTATCTATCTTCAGTTTTGGCATATCGGAGATAGAAAACAACTTCTGTCTTTGTTTCTCTGGACAACAAAAACAGAGATAGAAACTGTTTCCTATCTCCGATATGCCAAAAATGAAGATAGATAGGTTATTGGAACCGGCCGTTAAGGATTGTTGTAAAACAGACTGAATGCTAAGTTGCAGCGCTGATATTTTAATGTATTTTATATTTCGATTTCGCACATCTAGGTAAATACAAACACTTGTACTAGGAATAGCTAATTAATGTTAAACAATAGTATCAATCAAAAACCTTAAAAAATATAATATAACTAATAACTAAAATATATTACTAAAAGGAGTTTTATATTTTTATATTTTTTATATTTATAAATTTTTAACGTAGAAAATAAAGCATACAATGGCGAACAGTGGACGACAAAAGCGGGACTACTAAGGTAACCTGAGATTATTTGGTTTTTCACCAATTCGAATTTTGAACTGCCCGCATTCGGTGCTGCCATATTTAAAAAGATTTGAAGCTGGATGGCAATCGGAAAATTTCATTCAAACTGTAAGTAGGTACATGGTCAAAGAAAATAAAGATAAACAAGAATGCTGATGTCTAAGAGACGCGAGAGTCATTACCATAAATTACGTTAGATGGCGTTACAAGTTTCGCATTTAGCTCGCATGTAAAAAAATGTTTGAAACATGCAAAATATCGCATTATTATATTTTAGTTTGTCATGCTTACTAATATTTTAGTTCAAAATAGAACTACCTGTGATTATAAGAAGTCTAAAATACAATTTCGATTTTAGCTAGTTTTATTTAAAGATGGTTTGAACATCCCGATAAATAGCACGTTTGAACATCAGTTTTAATTGCAAACATTTATACTAACATACGCTAGATGGCGCAAACTTGTTATTTTGAAAGGACGCAGTGTTATGATGTTTTCGATAAAATTATGCTCGTTCGCTGCCCAGAGTTCAATTAACTTTCGGGTCAGGGTTTTTTTGGACATTTTTATTTAGATTTCAGAATTATATTTTCTGAAAACTTAAAATACGTTTTCAATTTGTTTTGAGTTTTAAGAAATTAAAAATAATAAATGAAATGATTCTAATTATAAAACGCAGACGTTTTAAAATACTGTAAGCATTATTTTTAAAAACCAATCATTACATTACCATAAGCCATACACAGATTTAATAAATTGACGATTTGATTTGGGCACAAACAAACAAATTGAATTAACCTGTAGATATAAAAGATAATAAATAAATAAATGTGGACAACATCACATACTTACATTGGTCTGATCCCAATTTGAATAACAATTAAAAGCATTCGTGTTTTGGAAACCAGGACCAACGAAGGAACCATTAACATCCAGACACGTGAAAATGTAGAAAAACACATTTTTTCTACATTGACCCGTCCGGGAATCGAACCCGGGACCTCGGAGCAGGCGACACCTTGAAAACCGGTATGTGCGCCACTCCGCCACAGAGGTCGTCAAAAGATATAAAGAACTAAATAGGTAGGTACTTACCAACTTTTACCTAGTTTAAGATTTCAAAAACATGTTTTATTTAGATACTTTAACAGGTACCTACATTGTTATGTTGCATTATTAAAGTGACTCGTCATTTAGGTATCAAGGAGAAAGATTTATTCCAGGAATACCTACTATCAGTATTGAGGTTGGGAACAGTTAGTATTAAAAAGTTAAAATACTAAATTAAAACAATGTTGCGGCTTATGACTTAAGTGCTGCGCGATTTTAGACTTAATAACTATTGACACGACGACGGATTCAGATGAAATTATACAATGTGACGTTGCCAATTCGGCAAAGTTACAATGCGCATTGCGTTCTCCTACTGGTGCCATTATACCTATAAGTACTTTAATTATACACCGTGTAACAGAATAAACGCACACTGAGAAAGCAGTTTGTTCAAAGTCAGTACTAAATCGAATCATATTTTAAATATGTTTTTTTTTCTCAAAAATATCTAAAATTAATTAAAATACAGTCTTTATGCACATAGAAAAGACAAAGTTAATAGACAAACGAAAATAAAACCTAAGCCAAGGTAATAAGACTTTTTATAATGTCAATTAAAAATTTGTTAAACAAAAGAAAGGACATACATAACGCGTTCTAAATCCGTAAATTCATCTTTCATTTCAGTGTATGTGTTCGCGTAAACTCAAGAAAACAGTAAAATCAAGTAAGCTTTATTTCAAGAGCATTAAGACTGACGAAAACAGCCGCATACACAATCGCACACAACAATAGGCACGTGCCAAAATACAATCATAGTTCCTTCATCCTTACGCTATCTCTTTTTCGCATACTCAGAACGGTGAGAAAGAGCGAGATAAAACTAGCGTGTCATCCGATCTCGGCAGTGCCCGGACATGGTCAACACCCTTGTTGATCAAAGTCCTATACCTCAAAGTCCTCAAAGTCGATTCGAATTCACTTAACCTCGGTCATCGACTTTGACCTCGGTCGGCGCCGTCTATCTCTTTCAGTTCACCGCTTACATCGAAGACAGATACTAAGATGGTCGAATGTTAGACAAAGTGAAAACAATTTGCGTAGTAGTACCCCTAAGCGCTTGCGGCGTAAACAAACAATCTCTCATCATGCGCCGGTTGTAACTTGGGCATTTTTAATTTCAGTTGCTTGAACGAAAATGTGACTTTGAACAACTACAGTCTAAAAATAGAAATATCATTTGCTTAAATTATCTGATATAAAATTATGATTTATTTAATTCTCTAATACAAGGGGCGGCAAACCGCAGCACGCGGATGTCTTACTTGCGGCCATCGAGTTAAATATGTTATGTTAACATATAAATCAATGCTTGCGGCCTATATTTTTTTTACAAATGAGTTCTAAATTCCAAATTAATTGCATGAACGAACCATGATGAGAACTTGAGTGCCATTCTTCGAATTGCAACTACAAATATGACAGCTAACATACAAAAACTAGCCTGCATTTCGCGCGGGATCTCAGACATAACATTATTTATTACTAGCGGACCCGATAGACGTTGTCTTGTCTTAACTATGAATATTGATTTCGAATCGGTATAGTTAATAATTAAAAAAAAAATCAGATACTTAGTTTACAACTTTATTTTATCGACATGCAAATTTATGCTAACGGCACTGGAAATTGTAACCGTTTGCAGCACGCTTCCTGTCAATGTTGTGTCAAACGCCATAATGATACACTTAAAAAGTTTAAATTGTCAAAAGGGCTAAGGTTACATTAAAAATAATTTAATATGGTGGTTACGTATTCTTAAATTTTCTAATTATCTGCGCAATTTTCTTATTTTTTCTTTTTTAAGAACATTCTCCTAACAATAACAAACAAACAAAAAAGAGTTAGCGAAATCGGTCCAGCCGTTCCTTTATTTTAGCGGTTAAATTGGCAGCACTATTTGAAAGTCAATATGCTTAAAAATTAATTTTATGTTATAAATCTACATAAAACATGCTATAAAATAGAATAAACAACATAAAAACACTGTCCCACGAATTTGCATGTAGTGGAATTCCACTATAACGTGACGGGCTAATTTTTCAACTTCCTCTACGAATTTTACAAAATAATGTTTTTTTTTTTTTATTAACGGCTACATTCCCAAATCCACTAAAGCTAGTGTGAGCGTCATCAGTGTAAAAAAATACGCTGGCACCAAAACCATCATTCCGCATTCGTGACACAAATTTTTCAAGTAAATATTAATTACTTTTTTATTACTAAAATATTTTTTTCTAATACTGTAATATCTATAGAATGCGAAAAGGTTTGGACTGATCATCTAATTGCATTCCTTAACGATGAAAAGTATTTCTAAAATTTTTATGCATTCATTCGTCACATCCATATCGTCACGTTACGTATATGCGGATCGCAAAAAGTGACAGCAGTTGTTACACGCATAATTCACACCTACGGTTTTTAAGTTGAAATAATGACAATGGCAGCACAGGCTAGTAAATGAATTTTAAGAACAAATTTCCAGGATGTATTATTGAATTAAACTAAAATAAATAACTTGTGTTTTAGACGTTAAAACGTAAGTTGTTTATTTTAGTTTATGTACCGAATTATTTTAAAAATATGGAGTTCCGAATCTTTAACAGAGCATAACAGATCCGCGAAAAAACATCGAAGAAAAAATGAACCTCCCACACATTCCACAGATCAGCTGACCGAGTTTCTATGGGAGGTTTAATATTTTTTCTTTGATTTTTGCTTTTTTTCTGGTGGAATTGTAGTCTGTTAGAAATACTGATTTCCATTATAAGAGGTTATTAGTGATTTTGATATAACCCTCTTGTATCTTTAGGTATCAAACAAAACTGTCAAAAACATATAGCATGAATATAATTTGGTTTGCTTTGTGCTTTCGTGTGAATATGAATATTATAATGTTTGTTTCATAGATGTGCTTATTGCTTGAGCTTGAATGCACATGAATAAATAACATTTTTTTGCAGAAAACTATGGTTTAAAGCAGTAGAACGCGCTTAACGATACAGAGACAAGGTGAAACAAAAGCCGAAAAAATATAAAGCGCATAAATAGACGATAATATAGTATATATCCCGCGATAAATGTAACGTTATGTTACAAATGATTACTCTCTAAATTTTTATTCAAAATAAAATTAAAATGAATACGTGAGAGTATTTCATAATATTTATCTGCCATGTACAACCTACCTTACTTTACTTATCTCTCTATCTATAGTCTCAATATTTTGTGAGTATAGTCTTAATATATCTTAAGGAATGCCGCATACATTGTAAAATGAAAAATAAGGAATGGTTTGTACCGAAAAGTGACGAATTGGATCAATTTAACAAAATATCGTTGTAGTTTAAATGGTGCTATTTTATGTGATAGTGATTTTAGAATGATAACTTTAGTTTTCACTTGTTTATTCAAATCTTACGATCACCTTTATTATTTAACAGCCCAAAACATTTCGTGACGTTGCGGAACTTTGAATGATACACATAACACAACAATAGCAATTTATTTAATTTTATTAAATATTTGCTATAACATGCATAATATATTTATGTATTCTACGTTTATCTCTTCTCATTTCTAAGTTAATTGTAGACTAAATTAACGTTATTGTATTTCGTCACTTCCGCTGCGTAACAAAGCAACTGAAATTAAAAATGCCCAACTATCAATGTTTAAAATAATTAGATCGCGATGGCTTTTCGGTATTCAAATCTACTGCAGATTGACACACACAGACACCGAAATGGTGAGAACATTGGCAGTATGTGATGACAATGTGGCTCTTGCGTGCAGAAATCCTTTCAGCAATTTATATAAAAGAAAGAAAGGAAAATAAAAGTGTGAGACAGGTAAATGATATAGATGACGATAGCATGAACACTTTAACAAAAAAGGTTTTAATTTCTTTATTCAATAAATTACCTCTGTTAATAACCATCTAATTCTATGTTGATTTAGACTAACATCACATAAAATATTAAAAAATAATTAGAAAAATACGAAACCGACCAAAACTCAAACGCATTCACTCTACTTCGAGCGCGCTAAACATCATTGAATTCGCCGAGTAATTCACCTGCGCAGTGGAAACTTATTCTATTACTTAGTATTCTTTAGTCACGTGTCTTGCCTTTTAACATCCCGACCCGCGCCCCACACCCGGCCCTTCGAACTTCTACCATAGGAATTAGGATCGCTTTTTGCATATTCAGTCACACGAGGGGCGGGCGACGCAGCTCGGCCGCGCGTCTCCCGCGCCGCATCCCGCTACCGTTTTACTACACTTACCAAGAATAATACGCATGCGCACTAATGTTTTCAAAATTTATGATTTTTATTGGAAATTCCAAAATTTCTAATATCGGGTGTAGTTCACTAATACACACACTTATAGCAATTGTTTTAGGTACAAAATACACAGTAAATTTTTCCACTCGGTAAGAAAAGTCACCCAGTATATGATTAAATATTATGTACCTACCTATACTGTTTGTGTATATATCCTTTATACTCAGTACCAAACACAAAATAACCTAAATGAAATCAAGTTGACAATTAATTGTTAAAATAACTTCTGTTACTTTCTTTCTTCCTTTCTATAGTCGGAATGCTATTTCAATATACTCCCTGACTAGTTTTTTCGTTAGCTTGGCTTAAATATTTAAAATTCTCAAAATACATGGTATTAATTTTAAGAATTCAATTATTTCACAAAATAATTTGTTTCACATAAAAAACATCTCTAAGTAGGTATATCTTGTCAAAATAATTCAACAAACTAATTTAAAATAATTAGTTTTTTTGATAAATTGTAAAAGTACCTTCAACATTTTGGAAAAATATAAAACCAAAAATTATGTTATTATTATTATTATGTTGGTCATTTTCCAATCACGGGACTATGGAGCCCCGGACCTTTGGAAGGCATACGGGCGGTCGAAAAAAAAGACGCGGAACCCGGAATAAAATATGCGCGCGTCTCGCGTTGACTCGAGTCCGCCCGCGGCGCAGAGGGGCCTCTTGATTGGTGCGCTTGCGTCTTGGCCGTGGGGCCTGGAGCTGCGGAGTCCGGACGCGGGGCTAGCTTTTGCTTCTCATCGAGAGAAGGCACCCGATAAAACCTAAAGATGCACGGAGTGTCACTAGCATGTACTCATAAAAGGTCGCGCTATTCTAGAATGCAATCAGCGTGGAACAGAGTTTTGTAAGTAGTTATTTTTCAGAGGACTACTAGCGAAGGGGTGCTCAAGCCCTGCTTTTTCTGGCACGCGGTGTATCAATTTTTAAAGTATTAATGTCGTTGTATCATCATCATAATAACTAAACTACAATAAAAAAAAAACACTCGTTTAGGAGCTACGTTATCACATACTGGTAATGTAAACATATACCCGTCAAGCTAATAACCCCCCTTGGTGGGGTTAAATAAACTGAAAAAAGTGTAAAATAATGTATTTAATTAGCATTGTTTCAGTCTGATTTGAATTCACATATTTATCAGGAATTTAGGACGTTCGAACCATTAGGCCAAACGGCCTCATACGATATCGACGAATTTTAGTGTCTATTGGTACTTGTGACACAATTAATTTGGATGTCATTTCATGAAAATTCGTCCTAATGCTGTTTAACGCCATCTCGTGACTCGATTTCATATTATCTTGTTAGGTGTTGGAGCTGTATCAACTTATCGTTAGATGGCACCGGATATTTCACACTTCAGCGTGAACACAAACTCCATCTATTATATTAAGTCGAACCTGGAGGTACGAGCGAAGATAATAAGTTTTACGCGAGTTTTTTCATTTGTATGACATTAGCATTCTTGTTTATCTTTATTTTCTTTGTACATGGTAGAAATTTCGATACAACTAACTTAATTATAAAAAAAAGTAGGATAAAAGGTACACCACATACATAAGGCTCAATCTTCCGACGAAGGTTTTAAGTACCTTTGTAAACACGACCGAATTATCACGGTCCGTTTGTCAATGCTCGTTTGAGTGTCGCCTACTGATGATAGCAGATCCCTTCCCTTTACCCTTGGATAACGGTTCTTTGGGCAAATATGGGCGTTTTGCTTGAGAGCAATGATATTTTAAAGTATAGATAATTGTTACCTTCATACTATTTCGCGTATTAAATCTGTTCCGAGCAATCCAGAACTGCACACATTGACAAGTTTCATGGATAAGCAGAACAAAAGATGCGAAATTGCACGCAAATGAAAGAGATGACTATAATTTTTAATGATTGCCGATTTAATCCCTCAACCCCCAGGCGGCACGCGCGTGCCGCGATAACAATTGATTTCAATTGTGTCTGGAATAACTCACGATCGAGGGATTAATCCCTCGATCCCTCGAACTGATGACTTGTAATATCACGCTTTTCATTAGTTCGATTTGTTTGTAAAAAAAAAGTTTGTTTAGTAGGCAATCATATTTTTTAAAGTTCCGGGTTATTTAAAAAAACAAATGGCATCGACTTTGAGCGATGTCATAAGTCGGATCTAAATTGGCCTATCTGGTAAAAAGTTATGTGTGGTCATGTCTACATAAATCACCGGCAAAGTGCGAGTCGGATTTGCGCACGAAGGCCAAAAACACGGGTTTGATACATAAGAGCCCCGCTTGAATATTTATTTTATTTTAATTTTAGTATTTTTTGTTATTGCGGCAACAGAAATACATAATTTGTGATAATTTCAACTGTCTAGCTACCGCGGCTCTTGAGATACAGCCTGGTGACAGGCAGACGGGCACACGGACAGACAGCGAAGTCTTAGTAATAGGGTCTTTTTTATCCTTTGGGTACGGAACGGTACGAAAATTATCACCTTTTCCTTTTTCAACGGTTAAAAATTATACATTCATATTCATTTATTTACCTACATTGAATTTGTAAATAAAGTTATAGTTATGCCAGTAATTTGGTGTCAAAAAAAATGTTTCGTCCTCACAGAGCATTTAAGGCGACTGCTAGAGCTTAGTTCTGCCCAAATTGATTTAATTTTATTACTTCTAAACAAAATCAATACTCAAAAACTAGAACAGTATCATTTTAACAAATAACCTACCTCTAGTATTTATTGAATCGCAGTAAACTTTTCATTTAGTTGTCTATGAAGTCGAATCTGTCGCTAACGCCAAAATCGGCCGCTTTTAGCAATAATGTACAAAGAATGCCAGAATGAAAAGCAGCTACCTAGCAGTGATTTTGTTTTGAAGTAATAAAGTTAATTCAATGGGGACTACCGTTTCTTTGCTCACCAGTTGGCGCCACTGTAGACTGAGGTCCGTAGGTATAGCTGTCAAAGGCGATTGGCGCCGAAACAAAGTGTTATATCTTGAATCTAATTAAGGTTATATTGTTTATAAATAACTATCTTGATATCAACAAACTAACTTCTGAAATAGTTGCTCTTGAGGCCGCCTATTTTTGTGCTTTTTCTTAATTCCGCTTTTAAAGCGTTCACATTAATCGCCAAATAATCCATATTTGCGATATTTTACGAAGGAGATTACTTTCCAGCAGGTAAATTAAAGAAATATGTTTGCGGAATTTGTCGCAAAATAATTTATGCGACAAATTCCGCAAAAACCAGTACAAAGTGAATGATATTGGACCTCACGCGACACTTGCGCCTCTAGTGGCAAATTCACTAGCGATAGCCCCCATTGGGGGCAGGACTTAACTTTATTAGTCCCCATAACGAAAATCTGCGTGCTTTTTATATTAGTTGCATTAAAGTGTTTCTCTCTATTTATGTATCTCGCCATCAGTATTATCTAAATAAGGCTCCAACTATTTTAGCCGTTACCCGCAACAACGTATGCGTGAAATTTTGAATTAAAACTGTGTATTAAAATTATCCCACGGTAACCGTACCTTTTCCCGGGATAAAGAGTAGCCTATATGTTATTCCAGCCAATAAACTAACACCGTGCCAAATTTGATTCAGATCCGTTGAGTAGTTTTAGCGTGAAAGAGTAACAAACATCCATACATTCTTACACACTTTTGCGTTTATAATAATAGAGGTTAAAGTATGAAATTGCCGATTATTTTCCCACTTTTTATTTTGTTTATAGCTCTTAAGTATAGTCATATTATTGCGTAATTCTTTTTGTATTGTATCAAAAACTAAATAAAGTAACTTTTGACTAAAAAAAAAAATGCAATACTAGTGCCTATTACTGCAAAGGAAGTCGTTGAAAAGACCCCTTACGATGTGTCAGCTGACCTTCTTGCTTCAATAAGTATATTTGTATTATATACTTTGATTTTCAGAAATTTAAATACTATAATGCGTAGCTTTACAACCATCTAACTTTCACCTTTAATTGCATCGAAAACGGTTCAGGCGTTTTTAAATAAAACAAAAAAATTGTTAGTATGGAAAAATGACTTTTCTCGATTTCGTCCATACAAAACGGCAATTTCATATTTTAACCCCTGATATTAATAGGATATAATATTATCACAAAACTTTTTTTGTCTTAGTAAAATCAAAACTAAAGACGTTAGTATTATTCCTTGTGTTGTACCAATTTGTTGAGACGAATTGATTTATAAATTTATCCAGCAAAATCAAAAGATTACTTCGGAACTGCCCTTAAGCCGTAGGGATTACTCAAACGGGACTCGAAAAGGTTGTAGATAAAATGGAATAATCAAGAAAAGATTTGGAGCTAGTAAGGAAGACCTAGTATTTTATTGAAGATCCGTCTTCAAAGTTGCGCCCTTATCTCAATCGATTCCATGTTCTTTTTTACTTTTATGTTTTTTCATGAACGCACTTATTCTTTTGCCAGATGTATCGATATGAATATTTTTAGGGTTCTAAAGGAAAAAAGGATTTATAGGTACATATTTTGTTTTCATCTGTCATCACCTCCATGGCCTCTCTGTCTATCCGTAAAATCCTTCATGTTTTATGAAATAAGATACATCAAAGATGTCACAAACCGCAGGCCCAATAATTAAAAGTTATCTAAATTGACTCTATCAAAATCGAACCCAGGACTTAAGAACTAGCGTTAATTTAAAAAGACTACATTGAGTGAAAACCGTTATTTTGGGCAAAATCTTTACAAATTGCTTTATTTTGTAAAATTACTATATTATTTAAATATATATTTATACGGATATCCGTATCTATTGGGGCTCGTTTTGGTTTATGTAAAGGGGACGTTTCAAAAAATGCATCTATTATCATCATCCATATAATGTACTTCTAACATTACATAGCACAGTGTTTGTTAAAGCTTGAACGATTTTTATGAAAGTTTTGTTGCATATTTTGCCATTCTGAGAAAAGGTCACAAGATATTTTTTAGCCCGAAAAAAATGTAAGTTTTCCATGAAATAGTTTCAAACTCAAAACGCGCGGCCAAAGTTGCAGGTAACAGCTACTTTTTTATTCTTTTTACGTATTTCATCAAGTATACAATGTTTTTAAGCTATTGCATAGCTTCTATCGCGGGCCTTGAGCGTGGAGACCGAATCCAGAAATTCCGTAACGAAAATAACCTAACTTAACACTCGGGGCGAGGCACGATCGAACAATTTTGAATTTCCGAAATTTAAAAGAATTTAGGAGAAAATAAGGATTTTGACAGTATGGTTGCCTATGGTAACCATATCTGCCAAAATAACATAAAAACTTAATTACAAAAGTCAAAATTATAAAATACATAATATTATAAAATTAAGCTATTGCATAGCTTCTATCGCGGGCCTTGAGCGTGGAGACCGAATCCAGAAATTCCGTAAAATAACCTAACACCCCCCACTCCGACCGGCACAGCGGTGATACTTTTTAGTTTTATAATTGCATAAGTTGATAAAAAATGCTATGCAATAGCTTTACCGCGGTAGTCTCCGAGTGCCACACGTCTTTTTTTTTTGTAGTAAATATGTCACTCAAACGTTACTCCGTTTGTTTTTTTTAAACTATACTTGATGACAGTAATATTGGTTACGAGTATAACGATAAAACATTACAATTCATGTTTAGTTCAAGTCAAACTTCTGGTGTCAAGCGTAAGTATTTAAAGACAAAAATGGCGACAACAACAACACACACACCGGCGCCCTTAGACAAATGGCTTTCTAAATAATATACAAATCGAATCTGTTCAACGCAAGTTTCTTAGGTATGTCAACTTTAAATGCTTCCATTCTAGATCTTCGTATGATATTCTATTAGATAAATACTCACTTGATACACTACAGATGAGAAGGTCACTTCTGGGTTCGATGTTCTTATATAATTTGTGTAATAATATGTTTGATTGTATTGATTTAATTGACTGTATAAATTATCAAATACCTAGTAGATCTGAACGCATTCAACAAAGATATCATCATCGATTGTTCTCACTTCCCCGATGTAGGACCAATGCAGGAAAGCGAGCTCCTGTTTATAGGCTATTAAAGCAATACAATACAGATATTTTTGATGTTGACATTTTTGCTCTCTCTCCTACCTCATATAAAAGGTGCGTCATTCAAAGGCTGTCAGGTAGTGTGTAATAGTGTGTAATAGTAATAGGTTTGACGGATCTATTAATAATATTACCTTTGATAGGTGGTATTGTTGATGTATCCGTGATTATTATTGTTACTTATTAATGTAAAATAATAATGTATCTAAAATAACATTTTATAGGTATTCATTTCATTTTGATTTGCTTTAAGTTTTTATTTTTTTATTACAAATTTGTAGGCAGTAGTACATGCACGTTCATAACCTTACTTTTTTATAAAATAATATGTGGATAAAGATGTTGGTTGTACAATAACATAGTATATTTACTAACACTCTTAAGTTAAGTGGAATTGTACAATTGTTTTTTGTCCTTAATAAAATAAAATAAAATAAAATAAAAACGTTTACGAAATACGAATAGATATCAAATGTATGAAAATGACATAGGCTTACGATCGTTCGATCGTTTGTTAATGTCATTTTCATACATTTGTTATTCGTGTGGTGTAAACGAATATAAGAAAGCCACTTGTCTACGGGCACAGTACCGCCAATAGTCCTTTCCTCTGCCGATACGAATGCAAACCAGCTTCACTAAATTCTCAAAGGGCACCTGCCCGTAACATTAACTTGTCACTTAAATGCCCAATTAGGAGTAGCGGCTCTCATTAATAAGGATTCGATTAAGACAACCACGCTTCCGTATACCCCTTAATTGATATGGGGTTCCTTCGCTAAATCGAGTGGAATCAGACGTTGCTTATCTTTAACTGTTATACGCGGTATAATCACACTTAGGCCAAGTTTCAGCCCGAAACTTAGCCCCGAATATATCAAATGGAGCCCCGTAATCAAGATAAGGAGTTTCCGGATGTTTCTGGCATTTATTCTGATGATATCAGCTAAGATTTGGTAGTTCATTTTATATTGTGGGTAGGCTCAAGCCTTTTTTGGTCTCTTTTCATGAATGAAGTATACTGTTTCTTTATCTACAATACGAATGCTTTTAATAGTCTCTCACTTTGGAATTACGATAATGTATGTGATGTTGTCCACATTTATTTTAAAAAAAAACTAGATGCACAATCAGCATCAAAAGTTTCACAACTGAATATGCACACATCTGACACAAGGGTGCACATTTACGACCGGTCCCAATAATCTATCTATTTTCAGTTTTGACATATCGGAGATAGAAAACATCTTCTGTCTTTGATTTTGCCGTCCAGAGAAACACCGGAGGCAGGGCGCTAGATACGATCCGATCACCGCGTATGTCACAACAGCCAACACCGCCTTAAGCACTTCAATTACTGCACAACACAGCAGTGCTCCACACCGCACCCGTCGGAGGCGGGTGCGTGGTCCCACCTTTCATTTCGGCCGACACAATCATGTGACTGGCCGCTTCTCACCTGCCCCCCCCCCCCCCCCCTCGGACGGCGACCCAAGCCGAGGTCCGAGCCTACAGAGGCGCCCTTGAGGTCGCTGTCCGATCCCCCCTCCCAGATCGGGCCCGCCAGAATGGAGCCCGACCGTGATCATGCCACGGCATCTCCGGTTCCGGCGGCGCCACCACTGGTGGGTTCGCCATTTGGTAGGGTGCCTTTAGCACCCCACACAGGCCCGATCACGCCCGCTAGTATGGGCCCTGGTCTCTGGCCTCACCCTCAGCCGCACTGGGACACCGCTAGCGTGGCGGACCTAGGCTGAGCCCCTTAGCGCTCGCCACACTCTGCCCGGTTTAACTGATTAAAGCCTTCCATATGAGGTTTCAGTGATAGGTCCGTCAAAAATCCAAAAATCCGCGCAGGGCGTAGCAGTGCAGCGCAGCGCGTTGAAAGCGGTTGATGAATATTGTATTTTTTTACAACCGCATGATGGATACTAATGAAAAACTAATCGAATTAGTACGTACAAATAAATGTTCATATGATTTTAAAGATAAACCTTATAGAAACACAACATACAAGCTGCGATCGTGGGAGAATATTGCACTGAAACTAAATATGACAAGTAAGTAAAACTAGAAATAAAAACAAGTAAATAAAACAGGCAATAATTGATGCAGATCTTCAAATGAACTTCTCGACATTCGAAAATATGTGAAAAATTTATCCTCATGACTTTCTAACTCCCTGCATAATCGATAATATTCCCCATATTCTCCTCTTCTTGTATTCATGAACCCAAATTCTTTTGTTTCGTCTTAGAGCCAATAGCAGTAGGAATTCTTCTTCACCCGAGTCCGTGTAGTTCCATATCTTGCAACGTACTGCCTGCCTAACCCGTCATACTGAACGCGGTTTAAACGCGGGCCCGCGTTGCAACTGTTTTGAAACTGCCGCTGCCTTCAGTGTGCCTACTGCCTCGCTGCAACTGACCCGCACTGCTTCTGACCCGCGTTTGGTCTGCCAAAGCCTTTAGGACCGGCCGTTAGTACAACCGTCAGATCATATAAAGAAAGAGATATGAAATTACTCGTAAATCCTTAGCGAACCCGTGTCTCCCAATTATTTATGTGTGCAACGCAACTACAATAACACTGTTGTAAGCATAAGGACCACACTATATCAATTTTCTATAGATGAGAAGTACCTATACGTTTTAATAATATCTTTTGTTCACTTTTAGTAAACTTAGTTTCTCGTTACGACATATTTACTTAATGACAGAATTTGAACAGTGTGCAATAAATAAATAATATTATTACTAATGTAAATAAAGTATTTAAACAACTTAATTTAAAAAATAATAATCAAAAAACTAATGAATGTCGAACATACGAATAGCATATCAAAAAGCAAATAATAGCGTTAATAATGGCTAGATAACAGACAATATACCTATTTAAAATATTTTTTGTTAATATCCATAACTCAAATTCAATAGCTAGTGCTTTTGTCTCTTGAGAGATTCGAACCCGCAACCTCTTGTTTGATATAAATAGCTGCTAGCTTTTTGGTAGTTGAAATCAATTGGTAAAAGTACCTACTTATTGAAATAATAGGTAATATTAATAATGGCAACTTAATCACAATAATATACAACGTGTTCCTTTTGATATCCCATAACTCTAAGGTAATGTTCTATAGGTAAAATTAATATAAATCGCCCTAGAACAAGTGATTCAAAAATCAATAGTTTCGAATTTAACATCAATTTTAGTTAAAATTGTTAAAAATATGTAACCAGTATGGCGAATCCTTAGTTTTGCGAGACGTTGGCAAACTTACACTAAAGTGTAGTAGTAAAGTAGCGGGAGATCGTAACTTTCAAAAAACATTGACGTGGGTGGGTGTTTCATTGATAAGTAGGTACGAGTTAATCGTTTTCATTCAAAAGTTCATTCATAACAAGGTAAAGGTGTTTTACATAAACAGTCGTGGCTTTTTAGAATGATTTTGTATGAAAAAATTAAACAAAAATATATTAATAAATGAAAAATAATTCATATGCAATTTGATTCTTTACCATGATCTGTTTAATACCCTAGAGTTATGGGATATCAAAAAGAACACGTTGTATATATAAACTCTTCTATATATGACTCAAATGATCTGAGGTAAAACCTATATCAATCAAATGGGACATACTTACATACATAATAGATATTACATGACATAAATATCCATACTATTGAATGTCGACATAATATGGATCGGTTAAAAAGTTGACTCCATCCAATCCAATCAACGTCTATGATTCGAAGACAGTTTTAGGTGTTCTTATCGTTCGTCGGCAGTGGGAAAAGTGCTCAGGGAGGTCACAATTATTTTATAATTAATGTTGTTACGGCCTCTAATCATCCCACGGCAGGGCAAAGGCCTCCATCATTGAATTCAAGTTACCACAGCAATGATGGGTACAGGCATAATCACCACGCTTGCCAAATGCGGGTTGGTGATCACAAACCCGGGCAACGTTCGAAAATTTGAAACTTTTTGTTGCCCGACCTGGGGATCGAACCTCGAGACCCCGAGATCTTGGCCTGGTATTTAAACCACTAGACCAACGGGGCGTTCAATATAATTAAATTTAAATTCAAATGTTTTTTTGCATTCTATAACGTTACAAAAGAGTTATAGTTAATTCATTATAGAAATATGAATAGTAATGTCATCTCTACACTTTATTATCATTAAATACTATTATATATTAATTTTGGAAATCGAATGGAATTAAATTGTTTTGGAAATCGATTAGATTAGCTCGAGGCAAAACATCAAACTCGGAGCTATCTAAAATCAGAAGTAAGGATGGGAATATTATAAAAGGAGAAGAATGTGTGCTGAGAAGATGGAAGGAATATTGTGAAAGTATTTTTGAAAGAGAAGAGGGCCTAGCACAAATGCAAGCACCTCCTCTTGAAGTGAACGAGAGTGAGCATGAAAGCGATATTAGTATGGAAGAGATTAGGAAAGCATTGAAAAGTATGAAATCAGGTAAAGCTGCGGGATATGACAGGGTTTCCGTCGAAATGCTGAAGGCTGGACAGGGAGTAGTAGCAAGTCAGTTGTACTGCCTTTTCAACTTGTGCTGGAGGAACGGTCGGGTACCGGGAGACTGGTGCAAGGCTGTGATCGTGCCGTTGTACAGGGGAAAAGGGTCACAACAAGACTGTGTAAGTTACCGTGGAATAAGCCTCCTCAGTGTTGTCGGCAAACTGTATGCTAAAGTGATGATTGAAAGAGTAATGTTACAAACAGATGAGAGAATATGGGATGTACAAGCGGGATTTAGGAAGGGAATGGGATGTACGGATCAGGTCTTTTCCCTACGATGCATTACGGAAGGATATTTGGCAACAAACCAAAAAGTCTTTTGTGCATTCGTAGATTTGGAAAAGGCCTATGATAAAGTGGTGAGGAATGAGTTGTGGTCGGCGTTAGCTGTGCATGGGGTAAGCAGTAAGCTGATACGGGCATTGAATTCCCTCTATAAGGATTCTAGTGCTTGTGTCAGGATAAACGGAGCGTACACTGATTGGTTTAGTATCCAAAAGGGTGTTAGACAGGGATGTGTAGCGTCTCCGTGGCTGTTCAACCTTTTCATGGATAATTGTCTGACAAATCTGAAAGAGAGTGATTTTGGCCTAAGAATGAATGATTTACGCGTCAAATGTCTCTTTTACGCCGATGATCAAGTATTACTTGCATCGACGGCTAAGGATTTGCAAGCGATGGTGACTATTATGAATGAAGCTTTGGAAAGAAAGGGAATGAAAGTGAACACAAAAAAGACAAAAGGTATGGTGTTTGAAAAGGAAGAGAGCATGACAGAAGTATGTATTCGGATTGGTGGTAATGAACTGGAGCAAGTGAATGAGTTTGTATACTTGGGGTCGGTGTTTACTAGGGACGGAAAGTATGAAAGTGATATTGAAAGGAGAGTAAATGCTGGTAACAGAGTGAATGGTGCGCTGCACGCCTTTGCAAATAGCCAGAAGATTTCTATGAAAGCTCGTCTGGCTGTGCATAGAGGGGTGTTGGTTCCGACACTCATGTACGGAAGTGAAAGTTGGGTATGGCAGAAAAAGCATGAAAGTAGAATAAATGCAGTGGAAATGAGAGCGCTAAGAAGTATGTTAGGAGTGAAATTGAGTGACAGGATAAGAAATAGTGTGATAAGAGAACGTTGTGGTGTGAAAGAAGATATTGTCACAAGGATTGAGAAAGGGATGCTTAGATGGTTTGGACATGTAGAGAGGATGAATGAGAGAAGAATGACTAGACAGATCTACAAGACGAGTGTGAAAGGGAACGTTGGAAGAGGAAGGCCTAGACGAACCTATCACGATCAAATCGGGGATGTTCTGAAGAAAGGTCAGGTCAAGAGTACTCTAAACCGACGAGCATGCATGAAAAGATTGATGAATGTGGAAGAAGCGAAAGATGTATGCCAGGATCGTAGTAAGTGGAAGGCCTTGGTCTCTGCCTACCCCGTTGGGAAGGAGGCGTGATAATATGTATGTATGTATGTATATATTAATCACGTAAATACAATTTTGGAAAATAAATTATTTAGTTTTTACATTTATGTTTAATTTTTTTATTAATAATACAATAAGTAAATCGTATTGGAACATAATAAAAAAAATATAAAACATCTTTGTGTAAATTAATACATAGCAATAATTATAGATAACAATCAATCAGCATATTTTTATTAACTTATTAAATCTTCGAGTATGTATAGAAAGTTTTAGATAAATGGATAAATAGTCAAGTACTCTTTATTGCACTCAACACAAGCAGACTAAAATATTACAAACTTGAGAAAATTTACAATAAGGCGTTCTAATCAAAAATGAGGCGACCTTTGGGTACAGGAAATAATGTTTGTTTAATAAATTTTAATAATTTAGGAACAGAATTTTTCACCCGTCTTTTTTGCCAAGAAGTGCAAGTTTGTATGTTTGTAAATTTCTTCGTACCGACGTATCTATCACACGATTATAAAAATTTCAACAATTTTGGTATCGTTAGGTTCGTCTCAAAAACCAAAATGTTCTTAGATAGGTCATTTGAAAAAAAAAAGTTTATTAAGAGTCTTTCCACCAGACAAACACCTATGGGCGTCATCAGTTATCATACCGTCAACACACCTGAGTGCGTAATATGTCAAATCATATCCTTAAAAGGGTTAGGTGATATGTCATCGCATTGGTAATACTTACGCATAAACGAGCGCAAATGGATGTTTTTAGCGATCCATCTGGAGGTGATGGATTATGAGTAAGCTCACGTAAACTCGATTACTTATTAATACGAGAAGAGGCAGAATATTCAATATTTTCGTTAAATTTCAATAGCCCAGCGTAGATAAGACACATACCAAAATATTGGGCCATTTAAAAGGCGTCTATTTGCAGAAATAAAACTGATTCTATTGATTTACTGATTTTACTAAGAATACGGAGCTGAAAGGGTTCTGAAATGGCGACCTTACCAGTCTGGCGAAGGTCGCGGGAAGCCGCTAGATGCGGGTAGCGCGGGACTTAGGGGATGATATAGATGTTTGGTTGAGGTCCGATGTCCAGATGGGGCTGCCAGATCGAATTTTTCTATTTTCGGAATAAATAAACATTTTGTCGGGTTTTCAGGGCTTTGATCGGGAGTAATAAAAAAAACATGTAAATAATATCAAATATATGAAAACATTATTTCTGCATCGTTCACTGTCGATAAAGGAACCAAATGGCATATTATTTTTTGTTGTGTAAGTGACTCGGTAAAAGACAGCTGCCTGCTACGTTTTCTCGCCTAAACTACCTTAAGAAACTACACAATTTGCTTTGTGTCCTACTGTTCATCACAGGTTTCTCCATGCGCGCTATTACGTGTTCATGATTATTTAAAATTTTAAATGATGGGAACGTAATATGTCATTAAATAATTGTCCTAGCTCGTAATTGCATAAACTTTTTGTTAATATTGATATAATTATAAATAGTATACATTATTTTAGAAATTTAATTGCAATAATAATATAAGTATTTAAACATGAAAAAATATGTCTGAGGCGGGACTCGAACCCGCATCTCTAGCATACCGGGCGCAGCGCTATACCATTAAGCCATGCACCGAGACACTGCGCGAATTTTTCAAGCATATTTTTATGGCTGGAAGCCAGTGTCGTTTCATCAAATGTTAAGTATTGGGTTAATTAATGTACTTTTCAATGTTAACTTAACATACCTAAGTACCTATGTTTACAAACTTCTATCCAATAAGCAAAGGCAAATCCAACTTGAAAGAAATTAAACAAAGTAGGTACTTGCGCTCTTCATGTTTCCTTTTGAGCTCAATACGTCCACATCTTTCAGGAAAAAGGAATTATTCATACGTCAGTTGTCTGCCACAGTCAAGAATGGTGCAGTATGTGGACTTCGTATTAAGTGCGTGAACTTGGTTGGTATCATATTAAGCTTGCAATGTTAACAGGGGTACTACGAAGCTAAAGGAAATTCAGGCCCCATAAATTTTAGAGACATTTTTAAAAGTGCACGCCAACAAAAAAATGGTACGTCTGTTAAGGACTTTCTCCTTTTTTTTTAGTCGCTTAATAATAAATACATAATGCGTAAATTATAGCGCTGTTTAATTTACTGTAAGTAACTATACTGTTTGCAAACTAACCTATTGAGATATTCATTGCTTTCATTGTATAGTGTTCAATAATTAAAAATCATAGCAGTTAACGATGACATTATCATCAATGTTCTCATCTCGTACAATAATCCAGTTGTGCTAGTAAAAACGATTGCATTAAAACACTAACTACTATATGCATCTATACTGTGACTGACATCACCCTGCCTCACCAAATGTAATGAACTAGCAAATTTACATAAACCGAAGCATGATTTATAAGGCACTTACCGTGTTTCAGCCACTTGTTCAGTGGAGCGAAAGTACTTACGCATGTTATCTGCAGGTGAAAATCCACTTAAGATAGGTATATGTGCGTGCAATGATATATTAGTATTGCCAGCTTATGGCGAATACGTGCTTCTGAGTGCCAATAGCGATTTGGATATATGATATAATCTATGTGTGAATTTTTACAACTTTTTCGGGTGTTAGAAGAAAGCATAGTCAGGAAACCTGTACTTTAACCACCTTTTTTTAGGTGCCTTTTGCTTTGGGACAGCGTGGGCTTTCAAAATATTATTGTGTTGGATAGTTAATTTATCGAGGAAGGCTTCAAGCTATATAACATCACGCTGCAAACAATAGGGGTGAAGTATCAGTAAAGAATGTTGCAAAAACGGGAGAAAAATATTCATATTAAACGCGGTCATAATAAAAGAAATTGACGCGGACGAAGTCGCGGGAAACAGCTAGTGTTAAATATTTGGAATAACATTTCTTTCGAATGTTCAGGTTAATAACCTTAAATAATAAATATTAACTAATCCTGAAGGCAACTGAAACTTACTACCTAATTTATCAATCAGAAGGTTTTGCGATTAAGGATAATAACAACCAGATCTTGAAATGGTGTATATTCGACTATCTTTTATAAAACAGCGGCGGGCGCAGCCGCCGCGACGCACACAAGGACATTCATAAGAATATCTAAAAACTCAATGTTACTTGAACATACATTAAAAAAAACGAAAATTTTCAGCGTACTGAACACCTACTCTAAACATTACGCTATCAACAATTTACCATACAACATTGATGAAACAACGACGGCTTACAGCACTTATAAAAAAGGCAGAATTTCCGCGACAACTAAATAACGTAAATAATGTAGAAAAATATGTTATTTATTTAGTAAAATTATAAGTCTGCCTTTAAATTCTTTTATTAAGTAAATAAGCGACAAGCTTCTTGGAAGTTATTTGAATGTTTACCTACTGATTAAATTCAAAAGACTTCGAGTTTGCTATCATGAAAATAATTTTGCATAGAATTTCCTCTTTAAACTGTTGAAGTTAGATAATAAAATCGCAAACTTTATGACGCGTCTATTTACGAAGCGGTGATCTAAAAACTATTGGAAATTTAAAACTTATAACTTTCCACTTTTTACTACCTTCTCCATGAATTACTATAAAATTGGAACTCTTTATGACGTTCTTAATTTTTATGTAATTATCGAATAAATTGGTATGAAATATTTTATTTACGAAATATTTCATTTTGGAATTATTTTACCAAGTGAATTTGTTAATTTTTCGATGTTTTTTGATGCTTTCATGGTTACCATCAGCAGCCTGATCAACAGTGTAGACGAAACGGAGAGTAACAATTTTAATCATATCCTACTGAACGAAAATGACCAAGGAGAACATTCGGGTTATGACGGAAATTTTCGGCTTTTTAGCAAAGTGCCGGTCAACAAAAACTAAAAACCTAAAAAAATATAATATAAAAATAACTAAAATATATAATTAATATGAGTCCCTCTAGGCAAGGTTCCAAAGGTAATGGCAAAGATAATGTTCATTGTATAATAATAATGTTTTTTTTTATTTCTGTATAAATATGCCTAACTTTTACTTACAGAAACTTCGCAAAAATGATTCTCGTAAAGAGTCATTTGGCACAATAGTTAATATGGGACTAAAGTTGTTAGACTGCTGTGAGCCAAGTTATTGAAGTCGTCATTTTCATAATTTTTTTTCATTTCTGGAAGCTTGAATGTTACCATCTCGTGTCGTATTTAATCAAACTTTGAAAAAAGTCCGTTTTATTTCTGCAAATAGGCCCCTGGAGGCGCTTTTACACGTCCCAATATTTAACCTACCACTGCTTCGGGACAAATGTGGGCTAGTGCCGAGAAGAAGCAGCGCAAGAAACTCGGTCACTATTGTCAGCCTCTTTTTAAATAAACATGTATACATAACATATGTCCTTTTTATTATATATTTGTAATACCTGTCTTTCATAAACATGTGCCACTTGTCTCTCTGGATAGTTTACATTCAACGCCACGAACCCAGTTCAATGGTCTGCAAATGACTTGGTAAATGACTAAGTTATTTCCAACTATTCAGACCGTTTAGTAGAGGACAGCCTCCACCGTTTGTGCTGCATTCAACTTACCTCCCATTCAGTTGAGGCAGTGGTTCTCAATGTGTTTTATAATGCGAGTAGGTATTAGTAATATTCGTTTATTTTTAGTCCTTTAGTTCTGCAATTTAACAAACATTTTTAAATGCATTTGAAGATTCTTGCAAATTACATATTAGTACCTGCTCGAATAAGTAAAAGAATTTGGTGACAGAGCTAAATCGTATTTTCGTTATGTAAAAAGAGTTTGAAGAAACATATATATCAGTTTCAAATGTAAAATTACAATTACTTCTATAAACGCTTGTAGACTTTTTGGGGGGAGTTGACCCCATTTAAATTGTGTCTGGGAAAAAAGTCTACAAGCGGATAAGGCGAATATTACTTTAGTCACCTGTCAATACGAATACTGTAAATGTCGGAATTAAATCAAAATATAAGGTCAAACCCTAATAAACGAAAGTTTAAACTGTGAATTTACTTTTTTTTATAATCAATGGGCTTGCTCTGGACTACATACCTAACTCAACGGTTAAGAAGAAGCCTAAGATGGAGCGAGCTTACCCAGAAAGTGGAACTGGTTCTCCCACACACTAGCGGAATACAGCAACTGTTTGGCGCTGGACTCCAGCAGAAGGGGGTAGCATCACGGCAGCCTCTTCCGAAGCCTACCACCGCAGAGGGATCTGTTAGCCGTCATCAATGACGTAGACCTCTTGGAGGTAGATCCCACCACACCGAAGTTCGATGTATAGTGTTTCAAATTGTTTTGTAGCTGTACTTTTTTAGTGGCCTCTTACGACACACATTAAAATGTGTAGGATTGTTACTTTATATGACATTTAGGCAATTTATTTGCAATTAAAATATCAGGAATGTTGTTTAAAACGTGATCTACCAGAAATATTTATTTTGATTACGTTGATTAATGTTGCCAACCAGCACTTCGAGAAACCGTGACTTAGGTGGTTCAATTACGGTGTTCGGTTCCAGGTCCTTCCGTGATATGTTTTAGAAACTTTTACATTTAGGCTTCTCTAATAACTCGTGGTTAAATCTTCTATACACCGTGCTTTTTGAACCTCCTGCCTACAGCCTCCTGAAAACGGAGCCCACGTTATTCGACCATTAACAACATCATACAGACAACATCATGGCAGAGTTATTAATTTTTTGACTACAAAAAAATTTAAGAAAAATATTAAATTTAGATATTAGACTTTTCGCGCGACTGACCGCGTCTTGCCAAACGTAATATAGGACGCCCTCAGGCCAGGTGGAGTGATGATTTGCGCAAGGTGGCTGGCAGGAGCTGGATGCGAGAGATCGACCTAAGTGGCGTGCAATTGGAGAGGCCTATGTCCAGCAGTGGACTGTGATAGGCTGATGATGATGATGATGATGATTAGACTTTTAATTTTGTAACACGCTGTGACGCGCGCAGACTAATTATTTTGCTGCGGCGGGGTTTCGGATGAATGGACCTTACACAGCTACATCTGTGCGCGTCACAGCGTGTTTCAAAATAAATAGCTAAACCAAAATTTAATGTTCTCATTAAAAAATATTTTTTGTAAAAAAAATAATAACACTGCCAAGATGTTATACATAATGGTAACATAACGTGGGCTTCTTTTAAGAACCGAGTTCACCAATTCTTAAACAGCCGGTAAACATAGATTGACGATTAATTTGACACCATACCCATAGAAAATATGACAAATAATAATTTAAACGCTGTTTAAAACTTAAACTTCTGTTGGTGAAGGGTAGAGCCCTTACAGGTGGTTTAAAATGCACTGTGTTTAAAAAAAGAAAGTCGTGTTAGTTACACCACTTATAACTCGAGAACGGCTGGACGGATTTTTATGATTATGGTGTTTGGATTTTTCTTCGTCAGGAATTGGAACATAACTATTAAAAACATTGAAAAGTTAACGTCACGCATAAAATGTATAAATTTCTATAAAATTCTTATAACTTTTTTTTTCAACCACGCTATATTTGATAACAGTGACATTTAAGACCCCAAAATTAAATACTATTCAGATTATAGATTTCTGTATTAAATCTATAATTCAGATGATTCAGAAGCGATACGATGTTTACGAGGTCCGCTAATTTTTCATACAAAACACCATACCTTAACAACAAGGGTATTGCATCCTGGTAAAGCGATCTTTTAGGGTAGATCCTTAAATCCCTTTGTTCCATAAATCATGTTTGCTACGAGGGCAGCACTGAAAATTTCGGGAATCAAGGAAGTGACACAACATTTTTAGCTAACTTAGCTTAGTACCTATTCAAGTTTTAATTTGATATGTTAGAGACTTGTGATCCCACAGACAAACTATGTAAATAGTTTTGTGGGACAACTGTATATTTTACTGAAAAACTCTGTTTGTCTAATAAATAAATAAATAATAAAAAAAATACTATTTAAAAATGTATTTATTGCTTTTCAAAGTATTCTCCGCAAAAAGAGACGGCCGAAAATTGCCCCAAAGTCGTTTTGTGTTTGTTTATAGAAAAACTTACGAAGACCTGACAATATTTTTTTGAAAATACTTAAATTAAATTAAAATTGCAAAACTTATATTCAGATTCTTCTTATGGGATATAAAACTACCACGAAAAGAGGAATGTAAGAATCTAAAAATGATCAACCATTTCCGAAAACAAAATATAATGTCAACATTTTTACGGCTCGGACAACCAGACTTTCAGCCAAAGGTAAGTTTCGTTAAAAATATCTTACATGGATAATAAAGATAAACACATTTAAATAACAAAATAATTCTAATTACAGATTATATGTATATTTCTCACACTTAATAAAAAGTATTCGCCTTTAATTATCAAATAAAAACAAATAAAACGCGTAAAATACCGTTACTCGGTCGTACAGAAAAATGCCTTTGCTATATTATTTCAGAAAGGTTAAATGTTAAGTATTCTCTGTGACCGGTCTGTCTAGCCTGTCATAATAAAGAATTTTGTTGGTTCAATTTGGATAATTAATAATTATGTAATATAAAATAACTTGCACCGACATTGAGTCAATTTTCAAATCATTAGTGCCCATTTACTACATCTAAACACCATTTCTCGTTTGTCAATAAGTCTGTTGGAGGTGATAGCTTTAGGAACATCCCAAATAAAACAGGCGCCATCGTATTATGAAGAATACCTACATTAGAGATGGTGGTTTGTTTAGCAATGAAATTATTAGGAATTGGAAGTACCTGATAGCGATGACGTATTTAACCCCTTTAATTCATGGTCGTATTAGTTCTCGGCATTTCCGTAAAGTCTATTTTTTAAATTATTATATGTCACAATTCAGTAAGAACAGAACACACAGAAGACAGCATTATTGTAATTGTAAATCGGGTAGCAGGAGTATTGGGTGCTAAGACGTTATGGTTATCTATGTTTCTTGTCTTGGCGAACATTAAATTCAGACGGACTAAGTCCACCTGCGACTTTTTCTTGACAACATTTTAATTGACAACGATTTAATAAAATAAATGATATTTCTTCAAACGGCATTTTATTTTATATCCCTATTTAATTGTTTATTAAGTTACGATGATAGTCGATCGAGCGGAATATTATTTATTATGCACATAATTGCTCATAATAACCAAAAACAACAACTTAGATATACTTAAGTATCTGAGTGTATTACTTTGATACTCAAAATTGTTAGTTTTGTTAAGATTTTAGTTCTAAACTTGCTTATGTTGTATAAAATTATCTATGGCATTGACTAACCTATCAATCTTTATAATATCATTTAACTTTAAAACCCCACTATCTACGGCTCGAATTACTATATATTCTTAAATAAAAATTAAAAACAAACCCAGAAATCTAGTTTTGGTCATGACGCATGAATTTTAACTTTTGGGGCAAACAATGTATGGAGCCTCGGCCGTTTCCTTTGACACATTTTTCCATACGACGGAACCAATCATTGAAGCAACCATTCCATTCGGAAGTTTGGGTCTCCAAAATGGCCGTTTTGTAGGCGTCCACAGCTTCTTCAGGTGATGAAACTCTTTGACCACGCAATTTTATTCTTTATTTTAGGAAAAGTATAGAAATCATTAGGGCTTAGGTCGGGGCTGTACGGCGGATGGTCTAATAATTCTATGTTTTCTTGCTCTAAAAACTCTTTTGTTCTGTGCGCGGTGTGAGAACTCGCATTGTCGTGATGGAGGATGATGCGGCGGTTGCAGTTCTTTTTACGGAGTTCAGAAACGACCTGTGGCAAACAAATGCTAGCATACCATTCTGCATTAACCGTTCTTTCTCCTTCAAGAGGAATAGTCGCAACATGGCCGGTTTTGGCGACAAACGTGGCCACCATTTTTTTTTGCAACACTCCGTGAACGAACAATTTTTGTTGGCTTTAACTCATTTTCAAACACCCAAACTCGTGACTGGTTTTTTGTTTCGGGTTCGTACGCGTATATCCAGGATTCTTCACCTGATACGATGTTGTATACAGCATTTGAGGATCCTGCGTTGAATCTTTCGAGAGTTCTGATGCACCAAGTAACGCGATCCGCTTTTTGCTCTTCACAGAGCATGCAATCGGGAAAACAACTTTTTACACCTAATTGTTCATGCAAGATTATTATTAGTATTTGACTCATGCCAACGTCTAAAGTTGCCTGAATTTCGCTGTATGTCACATGTCGATCTTCCTCAATCAGCTTACGCACAGCATCAACGTTTTCTTGGGTGACTGCAGTTTTTGGACGACCTTGACGGGGATCATCACTGAGCTTGACACGTCCACGTTGAAATTCAGCAAACCAGCGATAAATTGTGGTTATGGATGGGGCTTCATTACCAAATGCAGAAATCATCCGGTCAACACACTGTTTTTGTGTTAAACCACCTCGAAAGTCATAATAAATCATCGCTCTTGAATTTTCTCGAGTCAATGGCTAGTGAATTTGCCACTGCCTATGTATACATGACTAATTTTTATTTTATTATATCTCGAACCGTGTTCGCTTCAGCAAATAAAAATAAAATTAACAATATCGTCGTTTGATCCGGAGTAAATCTAGCGTTATATTTGTCAGTGCGTTTCTGTTTTCTTTTGGAAATGGCTCGGGTTGTTCATGTCGAAAGAGGGAATAATAAAAATACCCTTTGTTAAAAATATCGTTTACTATTCTCATACGGGTATTGTATTTCTACTAAATTTAAGGGTACACTAATTGACCAATGCCACGTAATCTATTTCCGAACAACCTATTTTCTAGTCTATTTAAAAAGAAGAGCAAAAGCAACAGCCTATAATCATCCCACTGCAGAGAAAAGGCCTCTATCATTGAATTCAAGTTACCACAGCAATGATGAGTACTTGCATAATTACCACCCTTGCCTGCGGCTGCGGCTTGGTGATCACAAGCCCTAGAAATGTTCGAAAACTCGAAACTTTTTGTTATCCGACCCGGGGATCGAACCCGAGACCCCAAGATTTTTTCCTAGTATTGGCGGTCCGAAAAGCACCGAAACTAAAACCTTGTTATCATTATATCATCATACTCTACGTAGGTATGACATACGGCGTACGCCGTTCTTAAGGTGGTAAAATTATTCTATATCAGCTCCTGGCATCAGTTGGCATGTCAAGATGTGCTTTTTATTTTATATTGTTTTAGGCTATTTTATTACTTAATTATGTAACGCTTGCGCGATCCAAATGCTTCCAACGCCATCTGTCGACAGAACTCTAAAACTAAATTACCTGATTTATTATTCCAAAATGGATTTCAACCATCCTGTTAATAAACAGATTACTAGAGAACTTTAAATCGTAGAAGCCGTTAAACTGTCTTAGTTCCGCATTATATTGGTGGAAATTTTCAATAAGTACGCAGGAAGCGTACTATTCAGGCCATAAAACGGATAAACGCAGTAAAGGCGACGATATAGTTTTAAATTACAGTAGAAAGGTAGATATTTCACACAGCGACTCTGTTAAACGGTGCTGTAATGCAATGGTGTTTTTACCATTTTCGTGGAACAATAGTGTCATTGAAATTGAATTTTTTATTCAACTTTTTTTTTTCCAAAAAAACTGAACTGACAAAAAAGTTATATATTTTTGACACCAACTTAAATTAGTGGTGTATTTCAAAACTTTTTTGTAATAGTGATTTTCTCTGTTTATACTTACACTTCGAGCTAACTCTTATCGAACAAAAATATGATCAAACATCGCCTATTTGGGCACAACATTAAAAAAAGACGCACTAATTTGAGAATCTCGTATCTTACGTCAACATGATCATAGTAATATTAACACTATCTACACAAGGAGCTGTAACTGTTGTGCAAATGAATTCTATAATCTAATGAAAACACATCCAGGAACAATATAGCTGGTTTATTAGTAACACGCGCGGGAAATACTGGAAAAGCGAGCGAAAGTTTCGACAGCTCGAGCCTTTTTCATACACCACAGAATATTCTACAAACAAAATGAGAACTGTTCCGAACTAACAATACTAAACTTAACTAAAGATATTTTATGAAGTCGCTTTTGTTAAGACAGTTCAGAAAAGTGTATATTACTCTTATATGCGGCTTCTTACATAGTAAATGTCCACGGAAAATCATCGTTAAAGTATCTTTTTGGGTTTATGACATTTTTGCTCAATGCCGGTCAATTCGGATCCACAATAACTCGTTATTGATGTCATGAGATGTGTAATAAATTTAGACAAGGAACAATCATTTGCTATATCTATTTCTATTCTTGCAACAAAAATCAAATGCGTTATTTTGTTTAATGGGTGTATTAAAATATAGCCCAGAAACCGGCGTCTAGTCGAGACCACGGGTCGGCTAACCATGTTGTATAATCAAAAACCCAATAGTAGTATTAAAAAAAAAATTAAAATCGGTCCATTCTTTTATAAGCTACTGTGTTATACAGACTGATACCGACAGACACGTCAAACTTATGTCAACCACCTTTTTGCGTCGGGGGTTAAAAACGGGTACCATAAATCCACATGCACTCTGAATAAGCACTTAGTGCTATCAGGAGCTATAACGAGATATTATTATTAATAAGTAATCCTAACAATTCGTACCTTAATCTTTGTCAGTTGTCAGTTTAAAATTTTTGTGCGAAACCACGTAGCAAAGGAATAATCAAACTATTTTCAGTATCTTTAAAGCAATAACAGTGAAATTTAAAATGAAATGGTCGCCGTTATCTCAAAGAGCTCGCTGGCAAGTATTGGCTGAATTGGCAAAACCTATTGGAGTTTATCTATTAGCTCATATGCTATTTCAGTCTATAAACCTTGGCAAATTTTAGCTAAATCTGTTTAGACCTTTTTGCTTATTTGAGTAACAAAAATTTAGGCATTAAAACTTTCACAATTCAGCGTTCATAGCGTTGAAGAAAATATTAATGTGAAAGCATACTATACTTAACTGAGTATTTTAATGACAAAATTTAATAATTCAATACCATTGACATTTTTATTATGATTTTTGAAATTACTGATTTTTAATCGTGTTTTGTTTTTGACATAGTAGCTTAGTTGACATATAGTATAATGATAACTGAATGACATATTGTAAAATTTTTGTGACCACTGCACTGACACTTTTTTTATTTGATTGAAATTCTGATTGTAAATAAGATAATTTATAATGATAATAATATGTATAATCACGAATACCTCATTAAGGTCATAATATAATTACATTAACATCTACATGCCTGTAATGTCTGCAAAATTATATTATGTAGTGAATAAATGAATATAAATATAAATATGATATGCTATGGTGTTCTTTATCTGTAGAAGGTTTCTTTTATTCTAATTACCGCCAGTGAAGCCAATAAATTAATTTTTCATTGCAACCACAATCAATCGCGTAAATACTTTATTTGATATTTTAGCAATTAAATTGCAATTATAATATCAGTATATAAACTTGAAAGATGATGTCTCAGGCGGGACTCGAACCCGCATCTCCTTTGAGTCCCGCCTGAGACATAATTTTTCAAGTTTATACAGGTTGAAATTTTAACCACTTTCCAAAATTTTTGTAGGCGTTCAGTATCGTATTTAGAGCCTATTTATGAAGTAAAAACTGTAAATCAAGTTGTGACCAAAAAATATTTTTCGCGATATAGTTTTCAATTTTTAAGGTCCTAGACCTGTTAAGGTATAAAGGGAAAATCAAAAACTTATGAATAGTATCGTAATGAATGAATGATATGCGCAACGCGTGAAAAAAGTGTTGCTAGGCGGCCGAATCAATAATTTTAGATTTTTGGCGGACATTTTCTAAGTGCTTTCTCTTGACATTTTTGTACTGGGCTAAACGGCTTTGCTGCCATCGTGCGCAAGCGCTGCGCCTCCTTGTGGCGCCGCGCGCGCGACAGCCAGCCCCAACACTATCCTGCGCGCGTTGATGGCCCGCTGGGACTCTCCGGTGCTGGCGCACTGGATAACACTGCATGCAGTTAGGTAGTCCTGGCGCCGGAGAAAACCCGAGGTGCTTGTACCTCGCCTTATAATTTAGTTGTTTTTATTATTTTTTCTCTTTTTGTTTAATATTTTGTATGTCTTTTATTGTGTACTAACACTAGCCTTAAGTTACTCTGTTACTAACAATTATGGATCTAGATGTCCGAAATAAATATATTTTATTTATTTATTTTATTTATTTATTTATACCAAAAGAAAAATACGTCATTTGTTTTTTGTCTCGTAGATTGCTATATTAAAATTTGGAAGGTGGTTAAAATTTCACCCTGTATACTGATATTACAATCGCGTAAATTCAAGACAACAAGACGTGTCGTCATCTTAGATGAACACCTTGAAAACCGATCCCTTGCCATTTTAGTCGACATACATATCTACAATATTACTTCGTCAGATACCGCAAATGTACGTGTAACAACTAACTATATATTATCTCTCTGAAAGATCGCCAAACACAAAGGATTTAGGTCTGTTGACGAAGTCCAATGCGGGCCAAGCATTAAGATCACTTACTTAAACAGAAACTTGCCATTTTGGGTTTTTTTAAGTTCATTTATTGATTTATATAAAAATCTCATCATTACTATGGTAAATTGAATAAAATGATGGAGGCCTTTGCCTTGCAGCAGGATATAGGCTGTTACCTACTTTAACAGACTTCAATCTGTTTAGTTGTTAGTAGTTAAAATAATAAGTGACGACCATTTGGATCAGCGGTAGTTAACGCTGCTTCTGAGCCATGGGTCGCGGGTTCGATCCCCGCACAGTACAAATATTTGTGTGCATGAACATGTCTGTTTGTACTGGTCTGGGTGTTTTCTATGTATTATAAGTATATATTTACAAAAAAAATAGTATATAAGTAAGTTTATCGGTTGTCTAGTACCCCATACGACAGGGTACTTAATAGTACCTTAATTTGGGACTAGATGGCTCAGTGTGGCCCAGTGAGGCATGTCTTAAATATTATAAAAATAAAAAAAATAAAAAAAAATTGTAAGTAAGTAAACAGGTTTTAAAATAAAACGTTTTTCTTGTGTTATTTACCTAGTACTTCTTAGTGAGTTTTTTTTAAGTCGGTTCTATTTTTTACATAATTTATTTTACTCTTTTTGTGTTAAATAAATTACACAGTTATTAATAATCTGTTGGTAGGTAACGGTCCCTAATTAAAAATAGTGATGACCACTTCTAGATGAAAATGTATGAATTATTTGACAAACTCATCATCGCTATAGAATCTTAAGAATCATCCTTCAACTCCTAACTGCTTAGAACTTTGACCTTCCATCATCAGGTCACGTGAATAACCTGAAAGAAGACCACTGTCTGACTATACGCACCGCGAATTTATTAAGGTGTTGTACCTTCCATCATCAGCATATCAACATAAAATGATGAGTACCAAACGCGATTACTAAAAACCATAAGAAAGATATGCAAAAACGTAATACGTGCTTTTAAAATTTGAGGGTTTCCCTCGATTGCCTAGGATGGAAAATACAGTTGAATTGAAAACCTCCTCCTTTTTTTTTGGGGCGTTTGATAAATGTTTAACCGTCCGTTTAACAGTTCAAATAATAGTGTTTTATCACGACATCAATTTGTTTATGTTACATACTCGTATTTCCTGTCATCCCTCAAGCAATATACAATACTTAATTGTTATATTGATAATAAAAAATAAAACATGATTGAACTTTTCTATTACACTATTTATAAGATTTCCGAATACTCGTGATTACTCGTAATAAGACTTTAAAAGCTTCACTTAATTAATGTGTTCATGGTTATTTACATGTAATCATTCTAGTATATAAACACTTTTACTTTTCCATGTAAAATAATGTAGAAAGCAAATTAAAAGAAGCCGTGTGAAATACTTGTTCATAATTAATTTTACTGGCTTCCAGTTCTCCAGCCTGTCTATACGCTGGTATATTCTATTAAATTTCGAGGTGTTGCCAGCAACTTTGCGCGCATAGAATTTTAAACATGAGTTTATCCCACAGGCTGTAATTGTTACTGTTTTAAGAAACTTTTACTTTTTATTTTATTTTTTTAACTTTCACCCATCATTATCATCATCCAAGCCTGTATCAGTCAAGTATCAAATTGTACCCAGATTCGTTAAGCCGTTCTGGTTTGAGTAAGGAGGACCAAAGATCCATACAAACTTAAAAATTTTTTTACAATCACAATTTAGAAAAGGAAATTTAAAAATCAGTTTATAAAAATTGAGTAACAGAGAAGTATAATACTCGTATTATGCCTTCCATGCTTTATGTTTTCTTCTATTGAACAATAAATCCTGAAAGGTCTACTGACAAATGAGGATTTCGCCATGATCATTAGAACTGGCGATCGCACTTTGGCCAACAAAAAAAGGTGCTGCTTTTCGTCAGCAATCACATACTAGGTATGTAATGACATTAATCTGGTGGTTCGGTTGATGACGGAAAGTAACAGCCTATAATCATCCAACTGTGCACTGCAGGGAAAAGGCCTTCACCATTGAATTCATGTTACCACAGCAATGATGGGTGTACTGGCATAATCACCACGCTTGCCAAGTGCGGGTTGGTGATCACAAACCCGAGCGACGTTCGAAAACTCGAAACTTTTTTTTGTTGCCCGACCCAGGGATTGAACCTGGGACCCCGAGATCTTGGCCCGGTATTTGAACCACTAGACCAACGGGGCGTTAATATTCAACCTTCTTCTTCACATCGTGTGATCCAAGACCCTTGCGAAGTAGACGGAACACCGAACCACAACGTCATTGTAGTCTTTCTAACTAAAACCGGCACTTGAATTACTTTCATCCAGACTCTTGACTGTTTAACGTAAATTATCTCGATCCTTCCCGAAATAGATTACGAGCGCACGATATATTTTATTCACGGGATAAAACCATATCGTGTAACTTATTACATTAATCAAATAAAGAACTGTCATGTGTCATTTATCGATTAAGTTTATAAATAGCACCCTGTCCTGACTTCGCACGGGTTATTCAATGAAGGTAATGCAAGCAAATATGTTTATGAACATATTGTTTACCCATTAAAACCTTTTCATGTAGATAGTTTGCTTTTTTAAACAATTAACATAGTTATTTCAAACTTTCTCCTGACAAACATAACGAAAAGATAATTATCACATTTGGTTCAGTCGATCAGAAATTCGGAAGTTATTCGCGTACTTAAGAGTGATTTTTTTATATAGATAAACAACAAAAGGTTCTGGATAGTTATTAATTTATACGCCTAGTACATATTTTAGTTAGCTTTAGTGTTATTAATATTTTTATTGGGATAGAAAATAGTTAACAACGTTATAGGTAGTTGATATTGCAACTACAAACTTTATTCATTGGTACCTAGTAACAACAGATAAAAAACTATAAGCTAGGGGTGTTACTGTGATATATGTATACTGGCTGTACCAGAGCATAAAGCAGCTGAGGATATAAAAAAATGAAAATACCACTGGGTTACAAACTTACTAACTTAAAATTCCAAGCGACAGCAGCTATTGTTTTAATAGGTTATCCTAAATGTTATGTTATTAGAGGCGACTGCGCACCTATGTACCCACATGCAGAACAATGTTTGCTCGACGCCAAGTGACTTTCACTTGAGCATTCATATACAGGCATTTCAATGATTTGTGTAAAATTGTTAAAATGTGTAGTACCGGCTTGAAGTCGACCCTTAAAAACAAACTTGCTGAGCTAAGTTACAACGACATAGAGAGTATTTTAATATCTTATAAATAGAATTAATATCAGATAGGTGTATATAAAACTGTGTAAGTGCATAATATGATAAGTGTTTCTTTTTGCAATGTATTCAATTTCTCTAATACTAATAATGTGTGTTTTTTTTTGTATTTATTGTGTGAAACTAGTTTTTTACTGATTAACTGTATGGGGTGGAGGGTTAATATCCTGAACAACAGGAAATCTCCTAATTCAGGTATTAACCTGGCACAATCTTCATTGTGTGCATGGGTAGGTAGTTTAATTCTTAACTTGTTTGTACGAGTATTGTGTTTACAACTTTTTTAGTATAGCCGCCCATGCATTATTTAAACATATCAACTGTGTACTGATTGTGATGAGAAATAAACGTTTATTATTATTATTATTATTGTTATTATTCATAATGATACCTCATTAAATATTTGGTACAGATATATTATTGTGTATTATGTGTATTGTATATTAGATATTGGTATGTAGGTATATGTGTATTGTATTTTAGTAACATGTATGTTATTGTATCTGTTATACATCGCTTGTCTTGCACAGTGCTACCCCTACTCTACCAAAACTAATTTTCCTCTGCCCAAAGGTTGTCTGGTAGAGATCGCTTAAAGCGACAAGGCCGCCTATTTGGCCTATTTGTACATTAAATTTTTTTTCTTCTTTATAATTTGTTTTTGTTTTCTGGTGTTTTGTGCAATATATCATCATATTATAATGACCGTAATCACTGAATTTCCTTTTGACTTATACTCATTAATGAAACATAGATTTTCTAATATCTGGGAAGTCTGTGTTATGTGAAAGATATCGAGATCTTTCAGTTATTCTCAGAAACGTCCTTTCTTCCATTTTCCGCGAAATCTCCGATCGTTTTGAGCACGACATTTAATCGCATCGTTGCATTTAACGACCGCGCTGCATCCCTGGATTGTTTAATCTTACGCGAACCGCCGTTTAAAAATAAATCCTAACTTCAGTGAATAAAGTTTATTTTTTAGTTGTATCAACTGGCATAGCGGACTTACGATTTTATGCTTCCTTTAATAAAATGTTGGTGTTAAAAGCGGAATTAGTTAACGCCTAAACTAGTGGTTAAGGTGTACGTAATAAAATTAGTTCCGTCATAAAAATGTCATCGCGAAGATAGAAATTTCAAATTCAATTGATTTACATAAAAACAGAGTACCTACAACATAATGGTTGCAAGTAGTTTTTGCAAAGAATGGAAACCATAAATAATACATACTACCATTTTATGAAAGTCAATCGAAAAAGAATGGACTTGTTGAATATAAAAGAGTTTAACGGGTTATTCATAATAATAAAGCTATTATAAATAACAGTCTTTTTTCTGTTTGTTTGGTTTATATACTAAACAAAGATAAATAGGCCAAGTGCGAGTCGGACTCGCGCACGAAGGGTTCCGTACCAAAAAGGCAAAAAAAAAAACGAGTTTGTTGTATGGGAGCCCCCCCTTAAATATTTATTTTATTTGTTGTTATTGCGGTAACAGAAATACATAATTTGTGAAAATTTCAACTGTCTAGCTATCGCGGCTCTTGAGATACAGCCTGGTGACAGAGCGATGGACAGACGGACAGACGGACTGACGGACAGACAGCGTAGTCTTTACCCTTTGGGTACGGAACCCTAAAAACGAAATTCAAAAAATGCCCATAAAAAAGGTTGATTTTAACTGAGGTAATATGAAAACAGATACACATACAAAAAAAATAGGGGTTAAAGTATGAAATTGCCGATTATTTTCCCACTTTTTGTATTGTTTATAGCTCTTAAGTAAAGTCATATTATTGCGTAATTCTTTTTGTATTGTATCAAAAACTAAATAAAGTAACTTTTCACTAAAAAAAAAAGCAATACTAGTGCCTATTACTTCAAAGGAAGTCGTTCAAAAGACCCCTTATAATATGTCAGCTGACCTTCTTGCTTCAATTAAGTATATTTGTATTATATACTTTAATTTTCAGAAATTTAAATACTATAATGCTTAGCTTTATAACCATCTTACTTTCATCTTTAATTGCATCGAAAACGGTTCAGGCGTTTTAAAAAAAATTAAAAAATTGTTAGTATGGAAAAATGACTTTTCTCGATTTCGTCCATGCAAAACGGAAATTTCATACTTTAACCCCTAATATTACTTCGAACTGGCCAAGTTTAAATACATCTAATGTCATAAATATGTCATATCTACCGTAATGAAAGAGTAATAGTTTTAGTCCTTAAAACTATCTCTTTTATGTAAAAGTATGTATTTCCACATTATAACATTTCTTAATTCGGTATACAAAAACAATAACCATAGCAAAAAATGTAAGTGTTTTTTTTTTATTAATAATAGGCTTGCTCTTGCCTACTTAACTATACGATTAAGAAAAAGCCTAAGATGGAGCGAGCTTACCCAGAGGAACTGGTTCTCCCACACACCAGCGGAACACAGAAAAACTGTTTGGCGCTGGACTCCGGCAGGAGGGTGGTAGCATCCACGCGGCCTCTTACGAAGCCTCATTGGTTAGAAAACCAAAGATGCCGTTGCCCTGGTTGGATCACTAGGAGGTAGATCCCACCACACCATGGGTCTAGAAAGAGCGATATTATTGGAAAAGCGATTTATCCAGGAGTGCGATACAGCTGATTCCCACGCAGACGGAGTCACAGGCAGAACACTAGTGTTAATACAATCCCTTTGATGCCTTTGTGGTCCGCAATCTAGTACTGGATAGAGATAAACTCTGATTTGATTAAACGCAAAAAAAAAACCTCCACCTTTTTAGACGCTTTTGTACGGTCACAATAAGCCTAGTGCTTGATAAATTCCGGTTCTCTGTAGAGCTTTGAACGTATTGGTTCGGGCTTTTGTTTGTGGTGATCAAAGATACCGATAACCTAGTAGTTAAGATTATTATATTATTAATTCAATTCAAAGCGTTTATTTCAGACAAACACTGGTCCATAGTTTAAACTAGAATTACACAAGTCAGCTTAATACAGAAAACAAAAAAATGCAACAATAAATATAATAGCATTTAAGTTGCGACGTGTGGCCGAACCCATCGCTTCATAAATGAGCAATCTACTCATCATCAGCCTATCACAGTTCGCTGCTGGACATAGGCCTCTCCAATTGCACGCCACTTAGTTCGATCCTCGGCTTCTCGTATCCAGCTCCTGCCAGCCACCTTGCGCAAATCATCACTCCACCTGGCCTGAGGGCGTCCTACACTACGTTTGCCGAGACGCGGTCTCCACTCAAGAACTCGTTTACCCCATCGGTTGTCGGTTCTGCGGCTAATACGGCCAGCCCACTGCCACTTCAGCTTGCTAATCCGGTGGGCTATGTCGGTAACTTTAGTTCTCTGCCGGAGTTAGCAATCTAGTCGCCCAGCCACAATTAAGTCATATTATTTGACACTAGCTTTTTTAAATATCAGTATATAAAATTGAAAAACTATGTCTCAGGCGGGATTCGAACCTCCTCGCCATCCGGGCGCGGCGCTATACCAAGCGCGAATTTTTAAGCATATTCTAGTCGCTGTAAGCCAGCGTTGTTTATACCTACTGATATTATAATTGCAATTAAGTTGCTAAAATATCAAATAAAGTATACTAGCTTTTTGCCCGCGACGCTTCTCGCTTGAACTACATGTTATACATGGTGCTTTTATAACTGCCTGAAAAACAAAGCTCACGTTGTATAACAATTACGTATAATATCTTGGAAGTGTTATTTTAATTTTTATATAAAAATAATCTTAGTAAAAAATACAATATTACTTCAGTTATTCATTTGGAACACGCTGTGATACGCACGGACGTAGCTGTGTAAGGTTCATTCGCCCGGGACCCGGCCTACACAAAGGCCAATGCTGGGTACTCAAATCTAATCTTTTTTTTTTTTAATTAAATGTGGACAACATCACATACATTGTTCTGATCCCAATTTGAGTAACTATTGAAAGCATTCGTATTTTGGAAACCAGAAACAACGAAGGTACCACAAACACCCAGACCCGAGAAAATGTAGAAAAAAATTTTTTTTTCTACATTGACCCGTCCGGGAATCGAACCCGGGACCTCGGAGCAGGCGACACCTTGAAAACTGGTGTGTACGCCACTCCGGCACGGAGGTCGTCTAGTGTACTCTAATCTATTTGTACAGACAGCGGCAGGTCAACCTACCCAAAAAGTTAAAAGTCATTGAATTGATTTTCAACTTTAAGTCCAACAGGTAGAGATCAATATTAATTGAGAAAATTTGACGTTTTGTGGTAGGTTGACGTGCTGCTGTCTGTGCCTTTCGTTAAAATCAGTTGAGTATCAGTATTTAAACATGTTTTTTTTTTGTTGCAGCCGGGAATCGAATCCCCGTGCATACCGGGCTCTGTGCTTTGTAAATTTAAGCTAGCAAAACTTTTTCAATTTTTAAAGTTTGAAAACTGATATTTTGATACTTGACATTATTATCATAACTTAAAGGAAAGCAAACATAAGTCGCAGAGAGACAGCCCTAGTATAATTAATAGTATCAAGCATAAATTGTTCTGTGAAAATCCAAAACTAAATTATGAATTACTAACGAACTTATGAACTAATATAGCTTGATTGTTAAAATTAAAAGAAAATAATTTTTAATTCATTTCAAACTGTGTAGAAAAAAGAAAAAGAAAAGAGTTTCACTTTTCTAGTGAATGCTTTTCGTTAGAAAATTCAAAGAAGCAGAATATTTGTTATTCATTAAACAATTCCAACGAAAAACGTGAAATAAGCCCCAATTTCAAATTGGAGCTAAATAAAAATATACAGGATGAAATTTTAATCACTTTCCAAAATTTTTGTAGGCGTTCAGTCTCGTATTTAGAGCCCATTTACGAGTATGAAGTAAAAAATGTAAATCAAGTTTTCACCCGAAAATATTTTTCGCAATACTATAGTTCTAAATTTTTTCATTTTTATGCCTGTTTAGGTATAAAGGGAAAATCGTAATGAATAAATGTGATGTGCATTGCGTAAAAAAAGTGTTGCTAGATGGCCGCATCAAAAATTTTAGATTTTTGGCGGACATTTTCTAAGTGCTTTATCTTGACATTTTTGTACTGGGCTTTACCAAAAGAAAAATACGTCATTTGTTTTTTGTCTCATAGATTGCTATATTAAAATTTGGAAGGTGGTTAAAATTTCACCCTGTATAGATATTTACCACCACCGACTAAAAACAGTAGCCGTAATAGTTTTTGTAATAAATGAGAGGTTTTGACAAACAATCGACAAGACGTGATCTTATGAATAAATAAATAAATAAATAAATATTTTAAGACATGCCTCACTGGGCCACACAAAGCCATCTAGTCCCAAATTAAGCTACTATTAAGTACCCTGTCGTATGGGGTACTAGACAACCGATAAACTTACTTATATACTTTTTTTTTTTTGTAAATACATACTTATAATACATAGAAAACACCCAGACCAGTACAAACAGACATGTTCATGCACACAAATATTTGTACTGTGCGGGGATCGAACCCGCGACCCATGGGTCAAAAGCAGCGTTAACTACCGCTGATCCAAATGGTCGTCTAAGATCTTAAATCTATTGCTTTCATTTTAAATTAAAAAATTCCAAAGATGATATTATGTTACCCACTTCTCTAAGTAATATAGTAACCAGAACCCTAGTTCAAGGTTCTTACAAACTACAAACCCTCTAATCTCAAACTACTTGAAACTACCAACTCAAACACCAGTTCCGGACCGAACAACTTCCGAACTCAAAGCTCAAGTAGAACAAACACCACATTCTCAGCGCGTATAACCGTGGACTAATCTAGGATTAGGTTGACTTCAATGTGTTGGAACTTTGCTTTGCGGGATGTGGTTTTTAAAGAAGGCTATACTTTAATGCGTTGTGAATTACTGTTCCTTTCACTGTATCATACCAGCTAAGAAATGTTTTGCATTGGATGTCTGCACCAGCGTCATTTTTTTCTTCTTATTTATTGAAAATCTGATTAGAAAATCATACCTATTTTTTCTTTTAACTTTTGGGAAAGGAAATTGTCACAGTAAACACTGTTACGTATTTCCCTTTTTAAAATTTAAAGAACAAATTGAGAAGAAACTTTAGTGACTCTTATATTTTCAAGGAATCACAAATAGAAAAAACGATCTATCTATGTGCAGACCATTTGTCATGCTAGCACATCAGGCAAGCACTTGGGCACGATGCCATTGAAATAGGTGTGATTTTGCTACAATAGTGTACAGACGCCTCTGTACTTTTTCATTTTAATATGATCTTTAGGTCCCATATTGTTCTCTCCATCTGTTTCGACATTGGTTTACATTTTATTTGCTTACACACCATGCGGAGGGGCGACACTCGCTTATGTAAGACAGCTGCCTGTCAACGATGTGACATTACTCAATCACTCGAAATCAGAATTATTAATACGATCCCAATGTCCGTTTGTTTGTTTTGAACGCATGTTTTAAATTTGAATCGAAGTTAGGACATGCCTCACTGGGCCACACAAAGCCATCTAGTCCCAAATTAAGCTACTATTAAGTACCCTGTCGTATGGGGTACTAGACAACCGATAAACTTACTTATATACTTTTTTTTTTTTGTAAATACATACTTATAATACATAGAAAACACCCAGACCAGTACAAACAGACATGTTCATGCACACAAATATTTGTACTGTGCGGGGATCGAACCCGCGACCCATGGGTCAGAAGCAGCGTTAACTACCGCTGATCCAAATGGTCGTTAGTTAAAACAGAACAGTTGACTCGTTGTACTTACTTACACTGAGCATGAATGATTTGTTTTTATATCATCATTGGTACGTTAAAAAAAAACAATTAAGTACTCTTTACGATTTTTATATGGCAGTTATATTCTAGTATGTGCATAGAAATACTGATTGTATATGGCTTTATTATTAGATCATTTTTTTAAAAGTACCTTTATCAAATAAATAATAGTACAAAAAAATACAATTAGTTGCTGTATAAATCGCAAATAATGTCGGTGCCAGAATCGAACCCTGAACCACGCCTCTGTCCAAACTAAGCCTACCCGACATGACCTCCCTGCCCTTGTGTTTGGAATGACGGACCTTTTGACCTCGATTTCGAAAGTATGAGCTAAACCATGTGCATCAACCGTATCAACCGTATTTTCAATGTGTGCTTACTGTTATCTTCATACTACATTTCAGATAAAAAAGAAATCGTTCTGTCTTCCCTGACGTAAACATAATTACTTTAATGTCAATGTTAACATTGAGATTGTCCGTTCACAAGTCCGGTAATGTATTCCCGCGGCTGGTCGGGGTGCTGGTAAACAATGCTTTGATATACGGATTAGGGCGTTAGGGCGTAAGCGGTAGCGGGGGCGACAGACCTGGACTACGATTTTCTTAGTGCAAATGTCTTAATAACTTTGGTTATATCTTTAAAGACTTTAAAGATCCCTATTAAGATCGTTTAGTTAGAAATATGACATGTCGTATTTAATAAAACTTAGTATTTCCACAAAAACTGTTCAATCAGATTACACATGTATGTTCGTTAGACCCCGACTACGCAAGATACTTACAGAACATTTTTTTAAACAGAACTGAAAGAATATTCGTAAATGCGCATAATCAAAGTAGATTTTTACATTTTACCAACATTTTCTATGATTTAAAGTGATGTCTTTGTCTAATATACCGCCTTTACTAGCATAGCTGTTTATTTGCATGACTGTTTGTTGCCTTGAATAAATTTAAAAAAAATTATAACGCCGCCGTAGTGAGAAAGACTTGTCATCATTTTTTGTAAGATTTTTCAAAATTAAAAAATGAAAAATGTTGGTCATTCTATTTATATCTTTGGAAAAAGCTATGCCGTAGTGCAGTGTTTCCCAAACATTGTTCTGCCATGGCCTGGTAATTTTCACACTGCCCCTTTGTGACCCACTTAATACTTTTAAGTACATTAAGTAAAATAATATACTTTTTATATCTAAATAGTGTATAATATACACTATTTATTCACTAAATTTTAGAGTGAAGTATGGAGCTGCTGCTTATTTTTTACTTACTAAAGAATCCAAGTTCCGGGAAAATGACGAAATAATTTTTCTATGCGTCGATTGATAGGTGTTTTTTTTAAAACAAAGCGGGAATGTTACGACCCGGTATTTTATTTTGATGGCTCTGTACCGGGTCGCGACCCGCAAATGGGAAACGCTGCCGTAGTGCATTTTATTCAATTTTATTAATCGCTTAACCTCACAACTCAGACCACACATCGTGAGCATTTACGTAAACAGTTCTTGGTGGGTTTCTTACAATCGCAGTTGGGTGTGCTCGCCGCGTCTGATGGGACACAGCCGTCGTAAGCAGAAGTGCTACAAATAGTTTTTTCTCCGTTACCCTTGTTGGGACGGCGAGCTGAGCGAGCGATGCGGTTGCTAGTTTGACCAACAAATATAATTAAATGTGTTGTTGATAATATGAACTATGTCATATTTTCTCAAAAAGTTAAGAAATGTTTTCTAAGAAAGTAAGATTTCTTTAAATATGTAATAACCATTTGATTTTTATTGTTTAAAAAATAAACTAGGTTGTAAAGAATAAGTACATGTGCTCGGGTTTGAGATTACCATCCCTTATTCGGCAGGCGTGGTGATTATGCCTGTTCCAATCATTGCTGTGGTAACTAGAATTCAATGATGGAGGCTTTTGCCCTGCAGCGGGATGATTAAAGGCTGTTACTTGTTACTTGATTAAATAGTATTTAATATTCACCCTCCAGCAAAACAAGGAACATTGCCGGAAAACTAAGTAAATACATCTTATTAATTAACAGTTTATCAGAGATAGACCGTACATCTTCCGGGTTCAGGATGAAGTAATAAATCTTCGGAACGTTTCTGGAAGGCTTCGAATCCGTATCAGAAGCTCGTGGTAAATAGTATCGGCTATGCGGAATTTATTTGGTAGACAAATATCAGGCGGTTAAGTTCAAGTGTATACGTTAGGATATTTTTGTCTGAGTTGTGTGGAACCGGCACATATTATACGGTATAACACCACCCTTCATCATCCTAAGGGTGTTTGTTGGATGAAAGGTATTCTATTGAAGTACAGATAGACAAAGATGACGCGGACGGAGACTCAATTACATAAAAAAAAAATGTGGACAACATAACATACATTGTTCTGATCCCAATTTAAATAACTATTTAAAGCATTCGTATTTTGGAAACCAGAAACAACGAAGGTACCACAAACACCCAGACCCGAGAAAATGTAGAAAAACACTTTTTTTCTACATTGACCCGTCCGGGAATCGAACCCGGGACCTCGGAGCAGGCGACACCTTGAAAACCGGTGTGTACGCCACTTCGCTACGGAGGTCGTCGAAATTACATAATTCTAAATACCACGTACGAAATCACGGTCTAAATACCAACCATTATTCTGAATCTTATTATAAACATTGTATTTGCCGCGCTAAAAATTATAAATGACTTAGGAACAAAACAAGATGGCGTCAGCTCCGCTCCATTAGTTCGCCAAGGAAATTATCTTGCGCCGCTTTTGATGAATGAATGAATGAATGAATACACTTTATTGCACACCACAAAGAAATTACAAAATTTAATTTTTACAGTAAGATGTACAACTAAGGCGGTCTTATCGCCATCAGCGATCTCTTCCAGACAACCTTTACAGGAAAAACTGGAAAGAAAGGGGAAGGTGGTGCTAAGTACTAAGACAAAATGTAAAATTAATACTACTTAAGTTAATAATGATAATGATGGAATTTAGTTAACAAAAACTTATTATTACCTATGTATTAAATAAACTTAAATACAACACAACTACATAAATAAATAAATATAAATACATATTTAAACAAAATACACTACATACACTTAAATACATACTTGATATGAACAAGAAACCGTCGTGTCTAGGTGACCAAGAAGCGATTTGATGTGAGCAGTGTGATTTTGGATCCAATATGTTGTAGCCATAAACAAAGAGAAACACGCTTGATTTGATAATTATAAAATGATTTTATCAAGCCTGAATAAGAGATTTAGAATGAGTTTTGTGTGGAGCCGGCACCTAAAAATAATAGCACCACACTTTAAGATAAGAAATCGTTTATTCTTTCTCTTCCTATGGGTGTTGTAAAAGGTGACGAATAAAGTACTACCAGAAGAGGACGTGCAGCAGTGTCTTCTCTCTATCACTGGCCAAACTGTGATCGAAAACCCGCCTGCTAAGCATGGAAATAAAAGTAAAATTCTCCTTCTGGGGAGGTTAATTCCAGCAGTGGGCTTATATTGGATTTTGTTCATGAGGATGATTATAGATGCAACAGAAACCTATTTAATTGTCATTTGCCACTGATCTTTGCTTAAACAGACGACCTATTAAATGATTCATTGAAATTTCTTCATTGATGTAACTAATACTTAAAAAATAAATACACAACCAGCGTCGAAGAAGTGTCTCAAGTAAATGTGCACCGATTTGACATGGGGGTGTATATTTAGTACAACCAATGTCAATCTAATATAATAGGGGTTAAAGTATGAAATTGCCGATTATTTTCCAACTTTTTATTGTGTTTATAGCTCTTAAGTATAGTCATATTATTGCAGGCACTAGTATTGCATTAAAAAAAAATTGGTTGTTTGTAAAGTAGGTTTACGATCGAGATGTTTACGTGATAACGAGAAAATCTCCATTCGTTTGTATGCCGCTAGAGTGAGAGAGACGGAAGATCGGTCCACTCACTCGAACGCTATGCCAGCCTCCGCTCGTGAGGATTCCGCGTGACAAGTTTCACGGAATGACTGGCAGCGCTCGAGATGAGACGGGAGATCGGTCCGTCTCTCTCTCGTTATACCTGCGATCGCGCTCGTGAGGTTTTGGTGTGACACAAGTTTCTGAACATGTCACCCGACTAAAACGATTTTAAAGACGTTATCACGTCAAAAATGCAATACTAGTGCCTATTTCTTCAAAGGAAGTCGTTGAAAAGACCCCTTACAATGTGTCAGCTGACCTTCTTGCTTCAATTAAGTAAATTTGTATTATATACTTTGATTTTCTGAAATTTAAATACAATAATGCGTAGCTTTATGACCCTCTAACTTTTACCTTTAATTGCATCGAAAACGGTTCAGGTGTTTTTAAAAAAAACTAAAAAATTGTTAGTATGGAAAAATGACTTTTCTCGATTTCGTCCATACAAAACGGCAATTTCATACTTTAACACCTAATATAACGTGTTCCTTTTGATATCCCATAACTCTAAGGTATTACACAGACCATAGTGAAGAATCAAATTGCATATGAATTATTTTTCAATTAAGTATTAATTATTTTTTGTTGAATTTTTTTACACAAAATAATTCTAATAAATCACGACTGTTTATGTAAAACACCCTTACCTTGTTATGAATGAACTTTTGAATGAAAACGATTAACTCGTACCTACTTATCAATGAAACACCCACACACGTCAATGTTTTTTACAAGTTACGCTCTCCCGCTACTTTACTACTACACTTTAGTGTAAGTTTGCCAACGTCTCGCAAAACTAAGGACTTGCCATACTGGTTACATTTTTTAACAAATTTAACTAAAATTGATGTTATATTCGAAACTATTGAATTTGAACCACATGTTCTAGGGCGTTTTATATTATTTTTACCTGTAGAACATAACCTTAAAACACGTTGTATAAGGTGGTAAAACATGACAAATATCCATACTATTAAATTTCGACATAATAGGTTGGGTTATAAAGTTGACTCTGGCATGAAATCAACGTCAATGATAAGACAGTTTTTGGTGTCATTTTTGTATCGGACCATGTGGGTAATCTTTAAGTATTATCCACAGACCATCGCTTTTTTGACTTTATCTCCGCATCAATGATGAAGTGCTTAAAACCAAATTAAAAGGCAAGGGTTTTGGCGTGACCTTCACCTTTGCTAGCTTAGTGTACTTTGTTCCAAATCCTAAAACAACTTTAGCCTAATCCTACCAGACACTTATCAGTTTTATCGTTAAATTTTAAAAAACAACAAATAATAAGGGGGAGGGGGATAGTCGATGTTATGATAGGTCGTAGTACCTAATATTAAAAAAAATATATAATTTTATGTGTGAAAAGCGATGCCTTCAAAATGATTGCAGTTTTGCTTGACGTGATTTTTATTGTAGGTATTTCAGATTTTCGTGAAATTATACCTACAAAAAAGTTTGAAAAATGAGTCGTAAAAAATGTGAATAAGGCAAGGCAAGTACAAGCAAAGCATGGCAAGCGTGGTAATTTTATGCCAGTACCTATCATTGATGTTGACTTGAATTCAACGATGGGGTCTTTGCCCTGCTGATAACAGGCTGTTAATTAACTGATTTATTATAGCTACAAGTAACCCATTTACACTATTATATACTGAAACAGTGATAGTATATTTTAAACTTTATTAACTTGGCCTTCGATTTAAATAGTCGTATATGATAGCTTTTATTTATTATTTCACACTAAAGACTAAAGACTAAAGCAATGGTCGAAGTTGACTAACAGGATTTATTTCAATTGTAAAATGTCCGTACACCAAATGTCTAATATTGTTTTCTTAAATAATCCGGTTTATTTCGAACGCAACTTGCTATTTGGAGAGTCGCCCATTCTCCATTCACGCACAATATTTGTTACAAATTATAACATAACACTTCGCAACCAGCGTACGACTCGGCAACTTATACTCCCGTCACAAAATACATTTTGGTGCAGAAGTCAATCTATGTACATACAAAGTGTGATCGAGCAACGCACGCATAGGCACTGCTCACAGACGCGATTTCTCGGACTAGCAGTTCGATTCTTATAGTGCAAATGTCATATCAGCTTTGGTTTCAGCTACTGTAACAGCAATAAACGCACATTTGGTGTTCTCCTTTAAGAGGAAACACAAGGGCCGTTTTTCCATACAAACGTAGTCCCCTGTTTCCTCCCTGGATAAAGTCAGTAGAGCAATAATTTTTATAAAAATAATCTATGGCCACTATTAGCATGTTTCTATATTTTCTGATTTTTCATAAATCAATTAATAAAAAAGATACGAGCCCTCAAAAATCGAAAAAATTCGCCAGATTTTCCGCTGTGTTCAAACATCCAGAAAACAAATTTGGCTAAATTTTAGAAAAAAAGGAGAACACACGAACACGGCCAAAGCCTTTCTTTAATTTTTAATGAAAAAAATATTTAAATCGGTCTAGTTTTCGATGAGTAATCGGGGGACTACGAAACGTTGATTTGGTGTGCTTTTAGTAGGTATTTTCGGTCCAAGAAGCAGTTGTCTCTATCACACTCTGCGGAAAAGTCGTTTGGCACTGCGCGACAGCAATAGATTTTACAAATACCTATTTTTCAATTCTCTCGCCCGTAGTGTTTCCTCTTAACGCTGATCGACAACAGCGGTCGATGTGACGGCCGAGACATCTGTGATCACAGCCACAAGTACATCGAAGAATCGTACTCGTATTTAAGAAAATGTAAGGGCAGTTCGGACCATTACAAGCGTGAATGCCATCTGCTTTAGACACGCGTTTGTGAATTTTTTTGTGCAAAAACCGAGCAAGCTAACTAAATACTGGTTTATATTTCTGTTTTCTTTCTTTCATTCGCCACAGTAAATCTCGCAACTAGATTGGATTTAGCGATGCCGATCGATAGTCGACTATCGATAGTCTATCGATAGTTGACGTCATATCAATAGTATCGATAGCCTATGGATGCTATCGATACTATCGATAGCTTAGATCCAGGCAATACTATTGTATGAAGGCAATACTATCAATACTATCGATAGTATTGTTGGCCACGCAGAATAAACTATCTATAGTATCGATACTATCGATAATGTTGTTCCTCGTAAATAAAAAACTATCGATAGTATCGATATTTTTAAACTATCGATATTCGTTTTATTTTCGATACTATTGTTTATAAATTATTGGTATAATGGTCACTATTGAATGCCGAGTAAAAAGAAAAAAATCAGGTTTCAACTCGGAGTAGGTACGTAATTTTTGATAGTTATGTACATCTTGTATACTTTTTATAGTTGGCAACAGTGGTGTAGGTTTTTTTTTACGGTATTCGCAGACGTTAATTACTAAAACTCCATTACTTCTCTAGCGGTAATACTGTCTAATTTAGTTTAACCTAAAACTCTAGGTAATACTATCGAAAAATTAGGAACTAACCATAGCTTAAAACTATCGATAGTATCGATACTATCAATACTATCGATAGTTTACTCGCCACGAACGAACAGTAATAGTATCGATAGTTTGGTGATATCTAGCCATAATACTATCGATACTATCAATAGTATTGCAAGTCATCAATAGTATTACCCCAATTTGGGCTATCGATACTATCTATCGTATCGATAGTATCGATAGTCGAAAATCAGTTATAATATATAACTGATTTTCGAGGTCAACTATCGATAGCGAAACTATCGATAGTTCGGCATCACTATACGAGTGTTAAATACCATGTGTTACATAATAGCGCTAATTGAATCCCTTGGTCACTTTATAACTGGCAGCATTAAGCCAGCATCCGGACTTTAGGTTAGGCCAGCGATCGTTGTTCGCCTTCCTCGATCGATCACTAGCAGATGACCCGTACGGTTGTGAGAAGCCTTTAAAAACGTTGTTATACAACGTGTTCCTTTCGATATCCCATAATTCTAAGGTTATGTTCTATAGGTAAAAATAATATAAAACGCCCTAGAACATGTGGTTCAAAAATTAATAGTTTCGAATATAACATCAATTTTAGTTAAATTTGTTAAAAAATGTAACCAGTATGGCGAATCCTTAGTTTTGCGAGACGTTGGCAAACTTACACTAAAGTGTAGTAGTAAAGTAGCGGGAGAGCGTAACTTGTAAAAAACATTGACGTGTGTGGTGTTTCATTGATAAGTAGGTACGAGTAAATCTTTTCATTCAAAAGTTCATTCATAACAAGGTAAGGATGTTTTACATAAACAGTCGTGAATTTTTATAATTATTTTGTATGAAAAAATTAAAAAATAATAATTAATAATTGAAAAATAATTCATATGCAATTTGATTCTATACCATGGTCTGTTTAATACCCTACAGTTATGGGATATCAAATGGAACACGTTGTATAACGTTAATAAGGTTATTATATAAACAAAAATCAAAGGCATCTTTATAGAGGTGGGATTTATACAATCTACCCTCCTTCTCACCATGATAGTTATTTGTGCATAAGTCAAAGCGGTGAAGTAACGTGAGATTGACTTCTGCACATATCTGGTTTGTGCTGCCGTTCATGTTATGTGAGAATTGAAATAACAATATTATCCAAACAGCAGAAATTCAGTCATCCGAATCGTAGCTTACAAATGCGAATGTTGCTTTCTGACTGGTACGTTTTTACGCCTCAACTAATAAACCATTTCTGCTTTATTTTGGTATAGACAGAATAGGGCTTTAAGAATGTAACTTACTTGTTCGTATCTTCGTTATAGGTTTTTGTGGGATTACATACATACATACATACATACATATTATCACGCCTCCTTCCTAACGGGGTAGGCAGAGACCAAGGCCTTCCACTTACTACGATCCTGGCATACATCTTTCGCTTCTTCCACATTCATCAATCTTTTCATGCATGCTCGTCGGTTTAGAGTACTCTTGACCTGACCTTTCTTCAGAACATCCCCGATTTGATCGTGATAGGTTCGTCTAGGCCTTCCTCTTCCAACGTTCCCTTTCACACTCGTCTTGTAGATCTATCTAGTCATTCTTCTCTCATTCATCCTCTCTACATGTCCAAACCATCTAAGCATCCCTTTCTCAATCTTTGTGAGATTCATTGGTTAAATTAGGGTTTAAAATACTGTTACTTTCGATGATAAATAAAAATGTGGTTACCATTTTTAGGGTTCCATAGCTGAATGGAAAAAACGGAACTCTTATGGATTCGTCAAGTCTGTCTGTCTGTCTGTCTGTCCGTCCGTATATCACAGCCACTTTATTCTGAAAGTATTAGCATTACACAGTTGAAACTTAGTAGGTAGGTGTATCCTGTTGACCGCTTTATGATTCTCATGCAAAAAAAATGATTCCCGTACACAAAACTAAAACAAACAAAAATGTTTTTAATCTAACATACGCGTATATGGTATCTATGGATAGGTCTTTCAAAATGACATACAGGTTTCTATAACCATTTTTTCCAAAAGTCTAACGTTTGGAAGATAGAAGCTGCCAAAGTGCTAAAATGGGTGCCCCCCCCCCTCTCCAACTTTTAACTAAGCAAGAGAAAATTTTGTAAAAATTACATAATGTAGCACTTAACAAAAATTTATAACGAAAATTGGTTTGAACGAGATCAAACCGGTAGTTTTTTAGAAATATCACATTTTTAACAACCGCAAATATAACTTTGTCCTTCATACAAACACTTTGAAAAACAAAGTAATTTTTGCAAAGTGGGTACGGAACCCTCAGTGCGTGAGTCCGACTCGCACTTGGCCGGTTTTTCTATTAAAGTACTTAATCTTACAATATCCAAATTCCTAGAAAACTAATCATAAGATCACGTTTCAATAAATTGACTAAATATACTTAAACGTTACTTTATTTGATATTTTAGCAACTTAATTGCACTTATAATATCAGTATATAAACTTGAAAAATTTTGTCTCAGGCGGGACTCGAACCCGCATCTCCTCGCATGCCGGGCGGGCGCCATACCATTAGGCCACCGAGACACTGCGACACGGCGCGAATTTTTCAAGCATATTCTTACGCTGTGAGCCAGCGTTGCTTCATCAAATGTTAGGAGTTTGCACCCTTAACACCCGAAAGAAACATCTTTGCAGATGTTTGACAGTCAGTTAAGATGAAACAGCTATTTATATACTTTATTTGATATTTTAACAACTTAATTGCACTTATAATATCAGTATATAAACTTGAAAAATTTTTTTTAAAAATTTTGTCTCAGGCGGGACTCGAACCCGCATCTCCTCGCATGCCGGGCGGGCGCCATACCATTAGGCCACCGAGACACTGCGACACGGCGCGAATTTTTCAAGCATATTCTTACGCTGTGAGCCAGCGTTGCTTCATCAAATGTTAGGAGTTTGCACCCTTAATGCACCTTTATTGCACCTTTATGGCGCCCGCCCGGCATGCGAGGAGATGCGGGTTCGAGTCCCGCCTGAGACAAAATTTTTCAAGTTTATATACTGATATTATAAGTGCAATTAAGTTTGCTAAAATATCAAATAAAGTATATAAATAGCTGTTTCATCTTAACTGACTGTCAAACATCTGCAAAGATGTTTCTTTCGGGTGTTAAGGGTGCAAACTCCTAACATTTGATGAAGCAACGCTGGCTCACAGCGTAAGAATATGCTTGAAAAATTCGCGCCGTGTCGCAGTGTCTCGGTGGCCTAATGGTATGGCGCCCGCCCGGCATGCGAGGAGATGCGGGTTCGAGTCCCGCCTGAGACAAAATTTTTCAAGTTTATATACTGATATTATACTTAAACGTTATTATTATTCGCCCTCTTTTAGACGTAAAAAGTTTGAAGGTTGAGTGAAGTTTTTCAAGGCAGAGAGAGAGAGAAAAAAGTTCATGGGTTTTCGTAGGCAGCGCTGAGAGCTACTCTCATTGTTTTTTTATTTTATTTTTAACTCTTCGTTATCGGCGTAGTGATTCTGTGTTCTGCTAACAACGCAAGGGTCCCGGGTTCGATACCCGGTAGTGTCCATTTAGGAAATGATCATATTTCTAAATTGGATTGGGTGTAGAAGGGCTGAGGGCAAAGAAGAGTTGCCACTCGATCGACTTGATTGCATGCGTAGTAGTTGTTTAGTAGTTTAGATATAGCATACGCTTCATTTTGTCCGCGAAAGTAGTTGCGGGCATTAAGTACAAGATACTTGATCTAAAAAGTTAATTTCTCTAGTACTGTATATGTCACCGAAACTTCGTCAGTTCATAATTAAACGTCGATGGATAACAATCTAACGGTTTTTTTTTGTTTACGCAGGAAAAAATGCATTACGCATACCTACTGCTTCAGGGGCAGCAGTAGGTTATGTGGAACTCTCTTGTCGGTATCAGTGGCATAAGAGCCACTGTTGGCCCGACTAGCATACCTACTAAAGAAACCCATAAACCGCCAACATTATGTTGGCGGTTTATAGATTGCCTTAGGATGCCCTCCATGCACCGCCTACGTTCGGCCTATGCCGGGCCTCAGGCATAAAGTATGGGTAATCCTGTACACCAGAAATCACCCCCCAGTCTGGCAAGCTGTGCAATGCGAGCCCCCCGGCCGGCCCAACGCTCACTAGCCTGCTAGAGGGGGGAAGTTGAGTTCGGCGTATACCTTCTCGTTCTCCCCCATCGCCAACGCCGACCCGAACCGCGGCCACCCTTTGCAATGACAGTGCATGTCGTTGCAAGGGGCCGCCAACGTCTCACGCCCACTCGTCGCCCACCATACTGGGAAGCGAGCGACTACCGTCCGCCGCGGGGCTGACGCCCCATAGGCAACACCGCCGTCACGCCCGCCAGCGCGAAAGGACACAACAGGCCACGGGCCAAAGCCCGCTACCACCGTCTGGCGGCACGGGCAGGAAGTCACCACCCCCCCACCGCGCGCCGCCGTTAAAAATCAGTTAAAATCAGTTAAAATCAGTTTTATTTCTGCAAATAGGCCCCTGGAGGCGCTTTTACACGTCCCAATATTTAACCTACCACTGCTTCGGGACAAATGTGGGCTAGTGCCGAGAAGAAGCAGCGCAAGAAACTCGGTCACTATTGTCAGCCTCTTTTTAAATAAACATGTTTACATAAGATATATGCACGCCGTGCCGTTACGAAGACACATTCAACAGCGGGCTGCCCAAGCCCACTGGAAGCGCCTCACTTGTGTTTTGGTCCACGCCAGCCAAATGGCCGGTACCCTCCATATCTGAGGGCGTTCCCTTATCCGCCACCTGGGAACACGCCCGGTAGGAGACCCATAACTCCCTCGGGATAAAAACCTAACCTAACCTAACCCACCGTTAGTTCATAATCTCACGCGTTGTTTTGTAAACTGACAGATCTCACAATTTAACGGAGACATAATAAAACATTGTAAACGCCTGTCGTATCCATTGTGATTTAGGTCGTCGTTGTGATATTCCGACATTTTTATGTTCAGCAACAATTGCGGAATAGAAAGCCTGCTGTTGACAGTCGGATGGACTTATAGCAATACATTGGGTCTCACAATTTAGTACCTATTTATTTTATCAGTATCAAAGATGAAAAATAAGAATTGAAACACAGACCCGAGTTCACCAACATTTAAACAGCCGGGTCAAATTAATCGTCACAAAGAGTGACGATTAATTTGACACAATTCCCATACAAAATATGTCAAATAATATTATTTTAAACGCTGTTTAAACTTAAACGTCTGTTGGTGAACTCGGGCCTGTAGTCTCATATAAAATATTCGCGTTTGAATCAACACAGCGTTTGTTATGTTTTATACCTGCCTTGATAGAAACTCTACGTAATGAATGGCACAAGGTTGAATGCTAATAAGTTGAAAGGTAAATCTTCATGTATAAAAATGAATCCCTATTTCCCTTGGTTGCGGCATCACGCGTTAACGGCTGGACTGATTTCGCTAATTCTTTTTTTGTTTTGTTTGACGTTGACAGGATAAGGTTCTTATAATAGAAAAAAATAAGGGAATTGCGAGGATAATTAGAAAATTTAATCGCCATACTAAATTATTTGTAATGTAACCTTATCGCTTTTGACAATTTAAACTTTTTTAATGTATGGCGTTTGATATTACATTGACGGAATGCGTGCTGTAAACATCGTCAAAATATAAGGGGGTAAAAAAAACTGAATTTTGCATATGGCCAGTAATATATCGCCTGTTACCGTGTATGAATAATACCAATTAATAATAAAATTTACATACCCGCCAAAAAAAAACAATGAATGTTGTATCTATACAATATCCATACCTATAGGTATCATAAAGCATATTAACAATAGACAATTGGTAACATTGTTTCTTGTATCGTAGATTGTTGTAAATTTGGAAGGTGATAAAAATTTCATTCTGTGTATCCCGAAAAAAATTACGGTTCCCATGGAGTAAGCTTAACTTCACATTCCGTTCGAACGAAGTCACTAGCAACAGTGGTAATGTCATAATAGATAATGTATTAATCAATTCCCACATCTCAAATTTCGCCCAACTCGCGACCAGTCAAGCGTGAATGGTCGCACGGTGTTCTCTCACTGGGAGAACTGTATGCAGCCGGCATAGAGTATCAGATTTCATGGTAGATATATCTCAAAGTTTCAGACACATGATGCATGTTAATAAACTTGATAAGGTTTTTTTATAATTGACAACAAAGTAACCAAAAAAGATGGCAGTTCGACGCATATATGATGTTTATGTAAGGACTTTCAAAGGGTTCGATTTTTTTTTAAGTTAAGATATAAATTCAAAGTTGATCCCTCTTAAATTGGAAATTAAAACCCAAATTTTATTGGGTTATACCTTTGGACGGAAAGTTTTTGGAATGGCAACCGCGGACCTGTCGATGATCTGTGGAAAGGCTCACCAGATTGACCATAGAAATATAAAATACAGATATCTATGATGTAGACCGACGATCTGGTAAAAGTCACGGGACTGAACCTTTCAGAGATCCTAAGAAGACACCTATATCCAGTAGTAAGCTTCGTTTGGCTGATAGGATAATGATAAAGATGTCAAATTGAAGGAACATCGTCAAACGCAGTCTCGAAATAGGCTAGTTTAATGCCTAACTTTTGGTTATTTTTAACATCAAAATTGAGTCTAAATGTGATCCTACTTTGCATCTTATAGGTGCTGAAGGAATCGGCTAAAGGTACTTACTGCCTCAGACGATGCATTCCTACCCTTCAGGCAACCGTGGCGATATTGGTCAAAATCCTGTTATTTAGATGCCCAGCACTGGGCTGACTATGATGATGGTAAATAGGTACATCAATTAAACTACATTGTGTTAAAAAGTCAAAGTTATTTTTTTTTTAATATTAGGCACAAATTCAAAGAATATACGTTCTTAATTTTCAGGCACATGTAAAACCCTTTCTTAATACATAAACCAATATTAAATTGCGAACAAACTAAGGATTTAATTGCAAAATTTGTCTTGTTTGTTCAACGAGTTTGCGATTTGCGTTTGTGTTTCTGATTTGTGGACTTAATTGATGGTATCAATAAACGGAGTCACAAGCAACTTATATTTATCAAATTATATGTTATATTATCTAATAATATATTTTAATTTATATACCTAAAATCCAAAGATCTATCACTATATAAACTTAAAAAATTTGCTGGGCGGGCATGCGAGGAGATGCGGGTTCGAGTCCCGCCTGAGACAAAATTTTTCAAGTTTATATACTGATATTATAAGTGCAATTAAGTTGCTAAAATATCAAACAAAGTATCCAAAGATCTAGTCCATCTAAAAAGCAGTGTGATTCATATCTGTCAACGGAGCAGCGCCTTGCAACGGACGCTGTTTGTCACGCCCTAGATCTAGTGCCGGGACTTGCAGACAATTTGTCTTAACCCTAACATATCATTTACATAGTTAAACTGGGTAATAGTGTTTTATTTTAAACAATAAATGTTTTTATAAATAACAGCCCCCTAATTCGCGTAACCGAATCGTATCACAATCGTACCTAATTAAACGACAGGTTTTTGACAGTTCTAGTCAACTAAATGTCAAAATCGTCCAATTTAATCACGATCGAACTGCGATTCGGTTACGCGAATTAGGCCCCAGTCCATTTTTAGAGTTAGTTGTTTCGAGATTTCTACCATTTTTTATTAAATGTCTAGGTATATTTCGGCACTGTAGCAAGCCATGCGCTCGGTGTTATCAAATTTAAAATAACAAAAAAGACGTGTGGCACTCGGAGACTGCCGCGGTAAAGCTATTGCATAGCATTTTTTATCAACTTATGCAATTATAAACCTAAAAAGTGTCACCGCTGTGCCGGTCGGAGTGGGGGGTGTTAGGTTATTTTCGTTCGTTTGATTTGATTTGGCTACCACATAGTGACACACCAAAGAATGAACAAATACCATTGGACATACTCTAATATTCTATATGTTTAAATTGTGATTTTTGAAATTCATTACTACGTCTGTTTTATCTTTAGATGTGGACTAACCACTGGCTGGTGTAAATCTATATATGTAAAAATGTTCTGTTGGTTTGTGTACCTACGCTTAAAATACTCAAAAAGTTCTGCACCGATCGAGCTAAAATTTAAGCATGATATATAATCCGCATCGAGGATTGTTTTTATCTATTTATCTGCGACCGCAAAAAACCATAAAAAACAATAAAAAACAAAAACCATTCAATCACAGTGTGCCACAGCGAAGCGTGGCAGGGAACAGCTAGTTGAAAATAAAATTACTCAAACAAAAATTTTGTCTCAGGCGGGACTCGAACCCGCATCTCCTCGCATGCCGGGCGGGGGCCATACCATTAGGCCACCGAGACACTGCGACACGGCGCGAATTTTTCGACACGGCGGTGGTATGGCGCCCGCCCGGCATGCGAGGAGATGCGGGTTCGAGTCCCACCTGAGACAAAATTTTTCAAGTTTATATACTGATATTATAAGTGCAATTAAGTTGCTAAAATATCAAATAAAGTATACTCAAACAAAAACTTCAACTTCGTTAGGCGAGTCTTGAACATAACTAACTAAGTTGTCGGTTCAAGTCATTCGTACTTTTTTATAAACACATTAAATTTTGTAATAAACGTCTTTTAAACGCTTTGATTATCTCGTTATTTGAAAATTTTATGATTAATTATAATATGAGAAACCTAAATTATCAATCACTTGATAATACTGTGTAACTTACCTAATGGCAGCATGCACGTTGTAAAAATATTTCGATAGCAAAAAAAGCTTAGTTTTTTTACGTCTAAAAATGAACTAAATTTATGTAATTCGATATTGCTTCACTATTCAGATTAACCTTTACTTGTTTAAAATAATATAAAACCAGCATTTTTAAATAACCTTTTTTTATTTGAATAACAAATACATAATATGCTTTTGTTTTTTCCGAATAAAAATACCGTCTGGCTTGTTAATCAGTTAAAAACCAATGAAAAAGATTAAAAAGGTTTTTATCGAGTATCAAAAGAGTTGGTATTTGAGGTAGCTTGAGAACGTCCATCGGCGGCGAGATGTTGCCATAGCCCTCGCCGTCCACCAATCCGCACTAGGCCTTAACCCCTCTCCATATAAAGGAGAGAGACCCGTGCTCAACAGTGAGCGAAATGGGTTGTTACTTTTTACTTCCGTTTAGAGAAGCCTTTGTCATTATTTCTATACTGATATAGGTTTGTGATGATGATGATATTTTCTTGTTTCAGTTCCCACGGCTCATGTGCAGGGTGTCCTCGGTAAGAAGGCTGCACTGCCATGCGATATTCTGCCTCTGGCTGTAGAAGACCACGTCTCCATGGTGCTGTGGTTCAAAGAAGCTGATGGAGAACCGCTTTACAGGTAAGCTGATAATCAGCAGATCTCAACTAGAGCTGAACCATCCCAAGTTTTTACTAGCTCCTTTTTGAATTAACTTACGAATAAATAAGACCGGTCAAGTGAGAGTCGGAATCGCGCACGAAGGATACGGTTACGGTTACCAAATATTATGTAAATGCAAGCGTCTATCTGTCGCTTCTATGGGTTTGTCTCCATCGATCCCGTGATCAGATCGTATTGGACATGGAGCATGACAAGTAGTTTCCATAGAAAACGCGATCTGGTTTCCTTACAAACATTACATAATGTTTATACATCTATGTGTCACAAATCTGCTATCGAAGTGTATACCTTATCTTTCATAGGATTGCCTGCCAAATACACATTTCACTTACTTTGTACACAGAGCTTTTAAACGCTAGTTCCTGTAGTCGAAAATTCGCTAAGACCGGTGTTTTGTGTTCATAGATAGCAGTTTTGATTTGTAGCTTCATACCGCGTTCGGGGGAAATGTAGTAAGAATGTTATGAGCATAATAAGTATTTATTATGATACACCTTCTTTGTGGAAATAAAAAATAATTTGGTTGTCCACACTCTTATTACATTTTTGTGATATCAAACTTAGTAGTTGAATTGTGAAAATAATTGTATTTTGAATAGATATATTTTGAAGTAGTAGTAACGTAGTTACTTACTAGTTGCTTTCTTTATCCAATTATATTAGTATATAGCTTCAATGAGTTGGTTGGTATTTGTATTGTTTTTTTTTGTGCTGTAAATGAGATCTATTAATCATTGTTTAATTTAATTGTTATTGGCTATACTTATAATTAGGAAATCATTGTCAAATATAGTAATATAACGCTGTTGGTTTTCTAATTAAATAAAATAAAATAAGATTTATGTCAACTAATTAAAGTTTGACCCTACTTTGATACAAGTAGTATAAAAGAACTAAAACTCAATCCGATACAAAAGTGACACTTAAAAACTGTCCCCAATTAAATGACTGACGCTGATTTTATGTCAGTGTCAAGTTTATAACCCGGCAAAGTTATGTCGGCATGCAAACGTATTGGTATATATGTCATGTTGTAACTATTCAATTGATATAAGTTGTACTAAAAGTGCACCCTTATGTTAAATGGGAGCACTTGGGAATTTTTTAACCCTGATTGAGTATCCAATTTTTTAAACTACATCCATGGACTCTACCCAATTAAGAATAGAATAGAATTTTATTTGGCATTTAAAAAGTTAGGAAAATTGACAAAATAATATTAATGTGCCAAAAAGGCTCCCACTCAGCATTGGTCGCAACATCCAAAAGCATGCTGCGAAACTGATTTTCAGTGAATTCAGTATAGAATATTTTTTTCTCTAGCTACGACGTCAGGGGTCGTCTCGCCAGCCAGCCGAAGCTGTGGTCGTCGCCGAATGTGTTCGGTACCCGTGCCTACTTCAGGGCAGCGGCTGTACCCGCTGTTTTGTTCCTGGACAGTGTGGGCCCAGGGGACGCGGGGGTCTACCGCTGCCGGGTCGACTTCAAGAACTCCCCGACTAGGAACTCTAGGCTCAACTTTACTGTGATAAGTAAGTACTTGCTTTTGTGATCAAAAATTTATATATAAATCTGCAAAAAGTCGCTTTAAATTGCAACAGTGACAAGTTTGATTTAATTTTATTGTGTATATTTATTTTAAAATTATGAAAATAATTTAAAAAAAAACACTATCTCTTTACGTCCTATGACGTAAAAGGCGAATAAAGAAATACTGTCAGAAAAATATGGGCGTTGGGCAACTGTGTCTTCGCTACACTATTGGCCAAACAGTGATCGCCAACCAGCTTGCCAATCGTGCCATTTATGTTTAAAGTATCCCTTTGAGGACTTATGGAGGTTCATGACGATCTCTGTCCAGCCTGTTTTGTAACCATGGCAACAGTTTTTGTTTCATCGCTCATCTGACTTCAAAGTAGATCTGAGCAACTTTAAGCCTGTGCTTCAAGAGGCGCTTTTATACGAAGGATTACCATTACCCGCCCCACAAACACTTCTAACATGAAATTCGCTTGATACATTTAATTGATAGTAAAGTCTAAAAATCTGATCTGAAATATTAGGGGTTAAAGTATGAAATTGCCGTTTTGTATGGACGAAATCGAGAAAAGTCATTTTTCCATACTAACAATTTTTTAGTTTTTTTAAAAATGCCTGAATCGTTTTCGATGCAATTAAAGATGAAAGTTAGATGGTTATAAAGCTACGCATTATAGTATTGAAATTTCTGAAAATCAAAGTATATAATACAAATATACTTAATTGAAGCAAGAAGGTCAGCTGACACATTGTAAGGGGGCTTTTCAACGACTTCCTTTGAAGTAATAGGCACTAGTATTGCATTTTTTTTTAGTCAAAGGTTACTTTATTTAGTTTTTGTTACAATACAAAAAGAATTACGCAAAAATATGACTATAACAAAATAAAAAGTGGGAAAATAATCGGCAATTTCATACTTTAACCCCTATTATACAAATAAAGACAGAAAAAGTAAAAATGTAAATCATTTCATTTGGCCAGTGGTGGAGAGATGTGATTGACTACTAAACGTTGCGTTGTGGTTTTTCATGTTATAATTTATGTAAACACTTTTATTTTATTTAACAGATATAAATATACTTGCTGTTGCCCGCGACTCCGTCCGCGTCAGTTTCTGTTGTAATTTTTTTTTTTCATTTAAGTCAGGCAACAGATATGAATACAGGCCCATAAAATAAATACCTTACAAACTAACATACATACAAAATAACACATATAAATTACACTAAGTATTAATACACACTATTTTGACGGCGTTGTGTTTCGCAACTTGGTGTCAAGTAACCGTCCACGAAATCGACGATATACAACACCCTTCAGCCAAAATTCTGCCTGCATGGTCGACAGCTGTTCAGTCGGAACCCTCACCACAAACGAATTAAAGTTCGTGTTGTGTCGAGACTCCAACCGTTCGACCCTCAGTGTACATCTGGTCTTCACTCGGATGTACTCTACAATCTCTTCGACCTTTGTAGAGTAATGGAGCCGGGACACGTATAGCAGTGTCACTGGAACTGCGGGCCGAAGTAGGTGGTTCGTTCCAGTCGGTGCGTTGCCGCACTGGTTGCGAGTGGAGGGCTTCCTTTTCTTCTTCTCGACCTTCGTAAAGCCCTCCTCATCACACTGATCTGCCTGTGATGCCAGCGTCTTCGGAGCCGCCATGCAACTGCTTTTCCTAGCGGTTATGATCGCAACTATTTTTGCAACATTTTTCACTAATGCTTCGCTCGTATTAGTCGCAGCGTGATGTTATATAGCCGAAAGCCTTCCTCGATAAATGGACTAACCAACACAAAAATAATTTTTCAAATTGCACCAGTACTTCCCGAGATTAGCGCGTTCAAACAAACAAACAAACTCTTCAGCTTTATAATATTAGTACAGATTCTAAATGTCTTCTTGTATCAGTATTTCTTGAGTCGCCTCTTTCGTACCATTAGCGTAAGAAAGCGTTGTGCTTTTCCATTTGACGACAGACCACTCGACCTGATTATGTCTTATTGACTAATAATGTGTTGTGTCAACTTTATTATTAAATAACCAGCCAAGTGCGAGTCAGACTCGCGCACGAAGGGTTCCGTACCAAAAAGACCAAAAAAACTGGTTTGTTGTATGGGAGCCCCCCTTAAATATTTATTTTATATTGTTTTTAGTACTTGTTGTTATTGCGGCAATAGAAATACATAATTTATGAAAATTTCAACTGTCTAGCTATCGCGGCTCTTGAGATACAGCCTGGTGACAGAGCGACGGACAGACGGACAGACGGACAGACAGCGAAGTCTTAGTAATAGGGTCCTGTTTTTACCCTATGAGTACGGAACCCTAAAGTAACCGCCTATAATTATCCCACTGCGGGGCAAAGGCCTCAAACATTGAATTCAAGAAACCATAACAATGATGGCTACAGGCATAATCACCACGCCTGCCAAATGTGTCTTGGTGATCACAAACCCGAGCAATTTTCGAAAATTCGAAACTTTTTGCTGCCCGGCCCGGGGATCGAACCCGGGACGCTGGGATCTTGGCCCGGCATTTAGACCACTAGACCAACGGAGCTATTACTTGACACTAATTGATTCATTATAATCTGAAAGTGTTTTCAGCTTATAAAAACACGTTTCCACTTCGCCTTATCTAAAAAAGAATTGCTTAAGCCTTGAATGCCATCTAATAAGTGTTTAGCCATTCCAAAAGTCATCGTCTTCTTATCGGGGCAACAATCAGTCGTAATTTTGTGTCAAAATATAAATGTTGGGGTGGAAATGAACATTTTGAGGGCACAAGAATGAACATTTTCAGCGTACTAGAATAATATAAAGGTTGTATGCTGTTGTTATTTCTGAAGCCTTTAACTGCCGAAATACTAGACACAATTGAAATTTTATTGTTTGGAGGTCATCGGTGACCCTCATGGCGCTCAATGTGTTAAATCACGAAAAGGTGTTAGTTAGAACAGAGGACTATTACAGTCTGTTATTACTTAATTAAATATTTTTCAAGAGAGTAGTTGTTAAAAATTAACGTAAGTAAAATTAGCGATACATTTTTATATAGCTAAACGCCAACGTGTTTGGAAAATCTTTTACTTTCTTCGGCTGATTAACAACGTTTAGCAATGTGTTTGTTTACCATTTTTAAACGATCAATTGGGGATTTACACATTAGGAAGAATGATTAGTTACAATACGAGTACAATTTTGCCGAAAACTACATAAAAAAATATTTATACTATAAGATCACTTTGTCGTCCGTCTATGTTAATCTCTCTACAAGAACTTTTTATCTGAAAATCTACATTTGTAATTAAATCATAAAAAAATAATCTTTAAATTACGTAATCAATCATCAAAGTTAAGGAACGGTATCCACACTTATAATATGTAGCTACAAATTTGTACGGAACCGTCAGTGGGAAAATCCAACTCGCAGTTATCAAGTTTTTCATATCAAATGATATTTTCCTTCGTCATGACAAAACATTTTCCCAGTAGCAACAAAAACAATGAATCAGCATGACAATTTAAAAATCGTTTCATTTGAGGGCACGAACAAAAGCTTTCAATACCGCAACACCATTACGCCGAATTCAATAATATTCCGAAATTAGTTTCCCGCCCGGTGGCAATCGCGATACGAATATAAAAAAATGCGTTTTCTTTTTCTGCGCCCCGGTTCCGCTTTTATTCTCGCATTTTTATTTATGGCCAGTTTGTGCTCAACTCGGACGATGGGCACAGATTCAGTAAACGCTAAAAGTCCTTAGGATGAGCACAATTTCCTATCGGTAAATGGATGTCACCCTGAACGTAGTTCGGTTAAAACAGCTATTCCTCGTTAATAAATAAATAAATAAATATTTAGGACATGCCTCACTGGGCCACACAGAGCCATCTAGTCCCAAATTAAGCTACTATTAAGTACCCTGTCGTATGGGGTACTAGGCAACCGATAAACTTACTTATATCCTTTTTGTTTTGTAAATACATACTTATAATACATAGAAAACACCCAGACCAGTACAAACAGACATGTTCATGCACACGAATATTTGCACTGTGCGGGGATCGAACCCGCTACCCATGGCTCAGAAGCAGCGTTTACTACCGCTGATCCAAATGGTCGTCAATGATAGTAAAAAGTAAAAAAACTATTTATACTATTTATACTATACTAAAATTTAAATTACTAAAGCAATGATGGGTAAAAGAAGTACAAAAAAAGACGTGTGGCACTTGGAGACTGCCGCGGTAAAGCTATTGCATAGCATTTTTTATCAACTTATGCAATTATAAAACTAAAAAGTATCACCGCTGTGCCGGTCGGTCTCCACGCTCAAGGCCCGCGATAGAAGCTATGCAATAGCTTAATTTTATAATTTTATGTATTTTCTAATTTTGACTTTTGTAATTAAATTTTTCTGTTATTTTGGCAGATATGGTTACCATATATTACATGATAGGCAACCATACTGTCAAAATCCTTATTTTCTTCTAAATTCTTTTAAATTTCGGAAATTCAAAATTGTACGATCGTGCCTCGCCCCGAGTGTTAGGTTAGGTTATTTTCGTTACGGAATTTCTGGATTCGGTCTCCACGCTCAAGACCCGCGATAGAAGCTATGCAATAGCTTAAAAGTAATTTGAAAGGATTTATCATCATCATCATAACTGGTGTTGGACCACCGCCACCATTACGCCAACGAGGGTAGTAGATTTGCTTAAAGTAGTAAAGTAAAGTAACAGCCTATAATCATCCCACTGCAGAGAAAGGCCTCCATCATTGAATTCAAGTTACCACGGCAATGATGGGTGTACTGGCATAATCACCACGCTTGCCAAAATGCGAGTAGGTGATCACAAACCCGAGCAACGTTCGAAAATTCGATACTTTTTGTTGCCCGACCCGGGATTCGAACCTGCCCGGTATTTAAACCACTAGACCAGTGTATCCCAAACATTGTTCTGCCATAGCCTGGTAATTTTCACAATGCCCCTTAGTGACCCACTTAGTACTTTTAAAACTATACTGGTTCCACTAAGTCAAATAATACACATTTAATCACTAGATTTTTGGCGAATACTTCGCACGATGCAAAGCACGCTGCCTATGTTTTACTAAAGAATTCAAGTTCCCTGAAAAAGCCGAAAGTTTAAGAAGAATAGTTACCATGCGTCGAACGATAGTAGGTATTATTTTATAAAAAAGGTGGGAATGTTGCGACCCGGTATTTTGTTTTGATGGCCCGGTACCGGTTCGCGACCCGGCAAATGGGAAACGCTGCACAAGATCAACGAGGCGTTTCTTAAGATTTGCAGTTTTTATGAGTTTTGGTACCTATATTGGAACTGATTCTAGTGTCATGATGACGTAAGAAATTTTTAAAGCAAGGTAGCAATGAAGCCCTTTCATTTGTCAATAGTGACATCTGGACATACGTATACAAAAACTCTACAATATAGGGAAGTTTGAAGTAATATTCAGCATCATAAAATGTTATTCTCTTGCTATACCTACAAGTATTGGCTGATCTTACTTTGGGGTGGTGGGATCTACCTCCTAGTGGTCCACCCTGGGCAACAGCATCTTTGGTTTTTCAACCAATGATGACGGCTAACAGATCCCTCTGCGGTGGTAGGCTTCGTAAGAGGCCGCTTGGATGCTACCACCCTCCTGCCGGAGTCCAGCGCCAAACAGTTTTTCTGTGTTCCGCTGGTGGTGTGTGGGAGAACCAGTACCTCTGGGTAAGCTCGCTCCATCTTAGGCTTCTTCTTAACCGTATAGTTAAGTATGTAGTCAAGAGCAAGCCCATTATATTATATATAAAAATAATAAAAAAACAAGTAGAGGTATTAAACGACACTTTTTGAGGACAAGCGTCTTGAGTCATATTAATACCCGATATCAAATCCACCTTTATTTTGAGAAACTCAAATTCAGTTAATATAATGTTGATTGCGATGAAATTATTGATGCGTGACGAATTGTTAGGTATTGAGTTTCCTCTGTATTTGAAGTGAAGGTCAATTATTTTTGTTCGTGATGTAACTTTAATTAAAATTTGATAGCTTTTATACTCAAGTGTTTGCAGAATAAAAGGTTTCCTTCCATGACGATTTTAAGCGAGAAATTAATTGTATCTGTGACAATGTCTTTGAGTAGGTATCTCGTGTTGTAAATAATAAAAGATTAGCTTTTGCCTGTGGCTTTGCTCACGTTAAATTCGGGGTAACAATAAAATTTCACCCCCTCTTTTAACGAGTTGGGGGCGGATTTTCAAAAAAAAATCAGCACTATTTTTTGGTTAGTCACAAATAGTCCGCATACTAATTTTTAGCTTTCTAACGTTAATTCGTGTCTTCGTTTTGCCGTGAAAGACGGACAAACAAAGAGACACACACACTTTCCCATTTATAATATTAGTATAGATTACTGCTAGCTTACGTAATACTGAAATCTGAAATACTTAATTAAATAATATCTTGCATTTTGTATTCTAGATATTTTGTTTAGAGTATCTTGTACATTACTGCATTTAAATTATAATCTGAAATTTTGGCTCTAAATGCAGTACCTACTCCTTTAGTCGCTTCTGACTTGACCCATTGGGTGAGAAGGAGTAGGTAATGCTTTTCTTTGTTGTGCCGGCACTACATACCACAAAAGCATATGCACTCATAGCCTTCATCAGGCGATATATCATCTAAATGATCCTTCATTTACAGGCAGTAGGAAATGTAGGCCTCATGAATAGACCGACATTTGTCTGTGGCCACACCTGTCTTATCTATACCCATTATTTCAGGCCAATGATTCATTACTTGTTATCAGCTGCTTATCATTCTAACCATTTGCTTGTGAACTCGTAAATTGCTTGAAAGAACGTAGTAAAACGATTTTCGAAATTATTACAGTCGAGCCGAATCCTAAAGTTACGTATAAAGTTTGTCATACGTAACTTTAGGATTCGTCAATTTGGCATTACTAGTGATGTATCTAAACATACTCTATACTTGTATCGCTGTGACTATTTGATACTAAGTACGTAATTAACAGGTTATTTTATTTTATTTGGCTTTTTTTATTTTATTTTGTTTTTATTTTGAAGACCAACTATTATCTATACTAATATTATAAAGCTGAAGAGTTTGTTTGTTTGTTTGTTTGTTTGAACGCGCTAATCTCCGGAAGTACTGGTTCGATTTGAAATTTTTTTTTATGTTGGATAGTCCATTTATCGAGGAAGGCTTTAGGCTATATAACATAACGCTGCGACCAATAGGAGCGAAGCATCAGTGAAAAATGTTGCTGAAATAATCGCGTTCATAATAACAGAAAATGACGCGGATGAAGTCGCGGGCAACAGCTAGTTTTCAATAAAAAGGCAAATCAAATGTAAAAACAAATTATACTATTATTTTCAATATTGACAGGATTCTATTACTACCATTGTACTATACTGTTATTTGAGATGACATCACTAGCAATTTAAAAAATATATGCGTCCGAACGATATAACCTTGCAGGAGCGTTTTACAGTATGAGTAATTAAATGTTTTCTAGCATTTAAAATGATAATAATATTAGGAAACATTTTTTTTAGGTTAGAGTTATCATAATGTATATCTTTAGTTTGTAATTAGTTAGAGAGATATGGTATTTCTGAATTTTGATTTGAAAAGATGACCTGTGGTTGAGCTGTCATACGTAACTTTAGGATTCGGCTCGACTGTAGTGAAACAGCTGTTTTTCAAAGATATTGTAATAAAAAAGTTTCCTTAGGGTGTGATCATTTGTCAATGTCTTTGAATCTGTTGGCAGTTGGAAGGACAGTTGCCCGGGTTGTAAAAAGTCATCGGATACCAGTCCATTTTTTCAAGGGTATTTTTTTTAGAATGTACCTTTGATTGGCATTGAACTTTTGTTTTGATTTTGATCAAAATAGAGGCAAAATTGGGCTAGAATAAATTTGATATAATGCCTAGCTAAAAAAGGCCTAAGAGGTTCCAAAAAATAAAACATACCGATAAAAAGCAAAATCTACGGTAAAATTAAAGTCGGTGGCAAAACAAGTGTGAACTGACTCGAAGTATAATGGTCGGTTCGCCTAAAATTTAAAGTCCTAATTTCATTTGGCCGAACCGTATTGGCCTAAACTTATAACGTATAATTATTGTCTAGTCTAACAGTTGTTTTCGCACTATTATAGATTGGTCTAAAAATTGAAAACCCTAATTTCAGTATGTCTAATATCGAAAGCACTAAAATGTATTAGCATCTTTTTTTGACATTACGCTCTATTTTTTTTAAACAGAAAAGTTTAAGAAACGAATCGCTCACAAACCGACCCCAAGCAGTCTTGTCTGCCCTACCCCTAGAGTGTAATTCAAAAGCGCGTAGGCGCGGAGGGGCGAGGCGGCCCGCGGGCTGAGGAGCAGGAGGCTGTAAGCGAGGCGCCGCGGCTGAGGCTGGCCAGAAAGCCGAAGCTGCGGTGGTGAGCGTAAGCCATCTGCGACGATAAGCACGCGTGGGACCGCCGGAGCCCCGCAGCGCCGAAGCCGTCACAGAAGTCTGATTGTTTGGATGCATGCATGATTGCTTGTTTGCATGCATGTCTGCTTGATTGCATGCATGATTGCTTGTTTGCATGCATGATTGCTTGTTTGCATACATGCTTGCTTGCTTGCATGCATGCTTACTTCTTTGCATGCATGCATGCTTGTTTGCATGCATTCATGCTTGCTTGCTTGCTTGCTTGCATGCATGCTTACTTCGTTGCATGCATGCTTACTTCTTTGCAAGCATGCATGCATGCTTACTTCTTTGCAAGCATGCATGCATGCTGATAAAGTTTTTAACTTTCTGCGAATAAAAATTTGGAACTGCAAAAGGGTAGGTGTTATGATATATTCGGCGAAATTATAATACGGCGATATAAAGTTAAGCGTAGTAAAAATAGGCTAAACACGTTTAGGAATAGTAAAAAAGTGCGAAAAAATTTTAGGCTAATAGTTTGTGCGCCAATGACAATTAGGAGTACAAATAATTAGGCATCCCGATATATACCCCTTTACAATCAAATAGTTTTTGTAACCTTATGTACGTAACGCCCCCGTTGGTCTAACGCCCCGTTGGTCTAGTGGTTTAAATACCGGGCCATGATCTCGGGGTCCCAGGTTCGATCCCCGGGTCGGACAACAAAAAAAAGTTTCGAATTTTCGAACGTTGCTCGGGTTTGTGATCACCAACCCGCATTTGGCAAGCGTGGTGATTATGCCAGTTCCCATCATTGCAGTGGTAACTTGAATTCAATGATGTAGGCCTTTTCCCTGCAGTGGGATGATTATAGGCTGTTACTATGTACGTATCGTCAAAATCATCACTAACATACGTTTCAAACTAAGCATACACTTACGAAGTTTTTTTTACCACGCTACGAATCGCTACTAAACCAGATTGTTAGCTTTGATGATATTATACATTAAAAATTCGGCTTCAAGGGGCATATTTAGTAGGAATACGATCATACGAGGCTATTGTCACGAGATAACTGTCGTTAAGCCCTGTTGGGGGCCTTCGGGCGGCTTGAGAAACGTCCAACGGCGGGGTGATGTCGCCCTCGATTTCCTCTGTTATCGCTGGGGTATTATCACAATTAAGTAAGTATACTTTACGTGTTTCTTGCATTCGTTGAAAATAGAACCACACTTCTCCTCCTATTAGTGTCGGAAGTATTTATTGAAGTACCACCAAAAGAAGACAGCAGGATCTTGTCTCTGCCATTGGCCAAACAACCGCCAACCCGCCTGCTAAGCGCGGCGATTGAAAATAAATCTGTTTTTTATTTAAATTCAAATGTATGAATTTCTTGTACTCATGTGTGTATTCGTTCACAGAAGCATGCCTAGTAAAATCTATACTAATATTATAAAGCTGAAGAGTTTGTTTGTTTGTTTGTTTGTTTGTTTGTTTGTTTGAACGCGCTAATCTCTGGAAGTACTGGTTCGAATTGAAAAATTGTTTTTGTGTTGGATAGTCGATGTATCGAGGAAGGCTTTAGGCTATATAACACCACGCTGCGATCAATAGGAGCGAAGCATCGGTGAAAAATGTTGTAAAAATGATCGCGATCATAAAAACAGAAATTGACGCGTACGAAGTCGCAGGCAACAGCTTGTACGAAATAAAATTGTATCTAAAACAAACACAATTTAGGTAACCTTTATGTAATCTTTATGAGATTTATTTGTAGTCTTAAAATTTGATACGAATAAAAATATTTATGTTATAAATAAAGCTTTTGAAGGAGCCCGTGCTTTGAACTACGAGTATACTAAGGAATAGAAGTTGGTAAATAACTTAATTCATAATACTTTTATCAAACCTCAATGTTCTGTTTCCTTCTCTCGTAAAAAATACAAAGAAAGAGGGCTCTTATTACTTATAACGGTTCATAATTTATAATTTTAAAGCAACCTCCTAGTGGTCCACCCTGTTCAACGGCATCGTTGGTTTTGTAACCAATGATGAACAGATCCCTCTGCGGTTGTATGCTTCGTAAGAGGCTGCCTGGATTGGATGCTACCCTCCTGCCGGAGTCCAGCGCCAAACAGTTTTTCTGTGTTCCGCTGGTTGGTGGGGAATCAGTGCCACTTTCTGGGCAAGCTCGCTCCATCTTAGGCTTCTTCTTAACCGTAGAGTTAAGTATGTAGTCAAGAGCAAGCCCACTGTATATAAAAAAATTGGTTGTTTTTAAAGTAGGTTTACGATCGAGATGTTTACGTGATAACGTCTTATTGGTGATATAAGTTTTTGGGAAGTTAGGAATTAATGAAGATAACAATTTTTTCAAATTTTAAATTACATCTTAAACATTCAACGAAAACTTAACCGCACGAGAAAATCTCCATTCGTTTGTATGCCGCTAGAGTGAGAGAGACGGAAGATCGGTCCACTCACTCGAACGCTATGCCAGCCTCCGCTCGTGAGGATTCCGCGTGACAAGTTTCACGGAATGACTGGCAGCGCTCGAGATGAGACGGGAGATCGGTCCGTCTCTCTCTCTCTCTCGTTATACCTGCGATCGCGCTCATGAGACACAAGTTTCTGAACATGTCACCCGACTAAAACGATTTTAAAGACGTTATCACGTCAAAAGAAAAAACGGCATAAAAACGTTAATTATGTATGTGGCTGTTTAGCGTCATATTCTAGACTGATTACTGCTCGCACCATTATCTATACATAAGCCACGTTTTTGAGAGCTTCGAAGCTTTCCATTATTTATGGTGCGGCGAGCTTTATTCCAAAACTTCAGAGATAATAAAGTTATTCTGCAACTTTCTTTATGACACCGAAATTTGGAATTGGCTGAGTAATAGCAATTAACCCTAATTGCTGATTAGTAGCAAGATTTAATAATACCCCTTATTCAAGTATAATCTCTAGAAAGACGTCTCTATTGTGTCTTTCATTGCATTCATGTTAACAGTGTGATGTTCCAATTAGAGCAGTTTGAGGTATTTTTTTCTATGTTAAAAACAAATAACAAAAGTTTTTATTCCACATTACAACATATTTTTAAGAATTAAAAGGTGTTCAGCTTTGAGTCATCAATTATCATCATTGTAACCAGCCTGCATTACTGACCATTGCTGGACATATGAGTCTCTTACAGAAGAATTTCGCCTTAACCGCCCGCTCGGCTGGTGGTTTGGCTATCGAAGTTTGGTCAACGATGGAGAGAGAATGCTATGAGTTCTTTTCTGGCAGTATAACATGGCACCCATAGGAAGAGAATAAGTGGTGCTAACACAGTGTAATTTAAGATATTATTATACAGTAATTTCTGTATTAGCTACACTATAGTTAAATCGGAATTGTCGTTCCTGTCATGTCATACGCTATCCTATTTTGATAACGTAAGATTTACCTCAAATTGTATAATGTTTAACTAAATATCCTACATGACAGGTTAACCCCTCCGCGTCATGCGGTAAGACAATTAGCAGGGTAATAAATGGGACAACTAACATTGTGTAAAATTGTAATAATATGCATGTTATATGTTAAGTTTGCTAAAATATTTACTGTATAACAGTCTGTATTTGTCTTTTTGGCTATCTAAGAGCCCAGTATAAAAATAAGCGTGGCAGTGTGCCCAGTTTCGGTGTACATACGGCGGCACGTCAGACTATACATGTTGACCTTAAGACCGCCTTTATGCCTTACGTAATAAAAGCTGTTATCGCAGTTCAACTGTTTAACTTGATGTGCTGTCGAGTGTACTAAACGGTGTAGCAACTTCAAATTGGACCGCAACACACGTAGTATTCTACTTGACAACGTTAAGATAAAACCCTTGCACGAACTAGACAAACGGGTTTAAATCGATCATGCCTTATCATTTTGCTTCACGTTTCTGACTTCCGTCAACATTCCAATAATCATGTAAGGCGAAAGTTGAAAAGTAGTATAAATGAGTTATTGTCATTGTTAATATACCGTTCATCGCACTTAAACTTTAGTAGTAACTGATAGGATATTTGAGCCCACTGTTGAGCACTGGTCTCTCTTAAAAAGAGGGTTAAGAGGAAACACAAGGGCCGTTTTTTCATACAAACGTAGTCCCCTGTTTATCCCTGGATAATGCCAGTAGAGCAATAATTTATGTAAAAAAGATCTTTGGCCACTATTAGCATGTTTTTATGTTTTCCTTTTTTCCTAAATTAATTAATAAAAGAGATATGAGCCTTCAAAAATCTAAATAATTCGCCAGATTTTCCGCTGTGTTCAAACATCCTGAAAACAAAATTGGCTAAATTTTAGAAAAAAAGCAAAATATACGAACACGGCCCAAGCCTTTCTTTAATTTTTAATGAAAAAAGTATTTAAATCGGTCAAGTTTTGGAAAAGGAATCGGGGGACTACGAAACGTTGATTTTGTGTGCTTTTAGTTGGTATTTTCGTTCCAAGATGCGGTTGTCTCTATGACACTCTGCGGGGGAGGTGATTGGGCACTGCGCAACAGCAATAGATTTTAAAAATACCTATTTTTCAATTCTCTCGCCCTTAGTGTTTTCTCATAAGAAGGAATTAGTTCCACCACGCGGCCTGGTGCGGGTAGATAGACGGCAAGATTATTTTTCAACGACTGTTATCTCCTGTCAACAACCGGGACCGACGGCTTAACGTGCCGGAAGCGCTCATGGTATGACACCACAAACGGTCACCCATCCAATTAGTGACCGCTACCAGCGTTGCTTAACATTCATAATAGAGGCTGATCACTAAGAAGCATTGGGCTATGAGCACTTCAACTGAAATTTTAGGGGTGTTCTCCCTTACTTTGTCAAAGCGTATTGATACATGTTTATTCATTTGTCCATTTGTCCCACAGCACCACCCGCCAGACCGGTGATAATGGATGCTAAAACAAGAGACCAGACTCGGCTGCTAGAACCCTACAATGAAGGTGACACATTGGAGCTCATCTGTGAAGTTATGGGGGGTAAGTTTTCAATACTTCATACCTGATCTGTTTTGCTTTACCATGTTGATCATAACTTTAGACAGGGGAGTTATCGCATAATCTTTTTAATCATAATAATATGATTTGCCATAGCAGTATTGCCATAAAGATTAGTAGCATAAATAATACTTAACTATTAAATGCATAAGTTTGGCATCTCAGTACTGGCCAAAATGTATTGCCATGTTATGGTAAGTAATCGTTTTCGTAAAAACATTTTAGGGGAACAAAGTATGCTAAATAATTTATTATTGCATCTTCAAGATATGCTTCTTTAATCTATGCAACCAATATGGACCCGATTCAGATGAATACATTTGTGGACCTGAAAAGTCTAAATGTACTATTTTTACGCTCAGTGACGTGCTGTTGGAAAATCCTATGCCCAGCAGTAGTGAAATATTTCCACTAAGGGTAGTGGTGATTATGAGCGCCATTTATAGTTACTTAATTTTCAGTATTTTGTTTTCCTTATGAAAAGTATCAAAAGGGCGAAACTGATTTCATATTATTCAAAGTTACCAAAAGCTAATATACTTAGAACCTGCGTTTGTGTAACTTGACGCTGTAAGCCGACCTGACACATAGCTATGTCTCTTCTTAGAACAGGGTAGCAACAAGGCTTCGAACAAACTTTAGAGTATTATGTACGGGTTGATACTTAGAGAAGAGGATTTACACTTGTTTGTTTTTTGTAATTCGACTTTATGGCAAATCAACAATAATGCCTGATGATTGTAATAAAATATTATTGAAGTATGTTTTTTGAAAGTACTGTTAGCCTTTCTTACATATAATGACTCTTGATGTGTAGCTATAGTCAAAAATGAGCCAGTTTCAATCTAGCCGGCCAGGACAAGGGCCTTGAGATGGTAGATAAACCAGAATATTATTTAAATAATCTAAAATCATAGGTAACAGATTTCTAATTTGAAAACAGATTCATTTAAAACTACCACTCAAGTATTATTTATTCTATGATAAATAGATTCGTCTAAAAATCAAATTTAATATTATATTGATGAAAGAACTAACTCTAGTAAATAAAAGGGGCTTAAATAAGAATATAACTGTTCATGAATAAGGCTGAACAATGTGATAACAATGGAAATGAAATGAGTGGAGCTCGTAACAATATTTTTCTCATCGCTATTTATTTGCCTGCGATTTTCTAGGCGTGGAGAAGCTTTCCCAAGCAACCGTACCTTTTTTGCGTTTATATTTTATCTCCTCACTTAATTTTATATAGAACCGCATAGCCTTTTAGCGTGATCGAACAATAAACGTCCATCCAAACCTTTGCTTCTTTAATATTAATGAGATTAGTAAGATTTACATAATTACAAAAAAAAAAATTTGGAACTCCATCTTGAGTTTATTAATTTTTTTGGAAACAACCAAACAGTCATTAAGAATGTATGGAAACATTCAAGACCAACTTGCCAATTGAAAGAAGACTAAACTAACTAACCTTTTCCAGGGGATCCCAGGCCTCGTCTGACCTGGTACCTGGAGAACACAGTGGTCGACGACTCGTACTCTTACAGGGCAGATGGCACCACTGTAAACGCTCTAACGTTCCCCAGCGTTGGGCGGCAACACTTGAACGCTAGACTGGTGTGTCAAGCGTCCAACACAAACTTGACTCCGCCGGAGGCTAAGCTGCTGATACTGGATATTAATTGTAAGTATTTCATATCATTTGTGGAACTAAAACAACGTGTCAAGTACCTATAATCATCACACTGCAGGATGAAGGCCTCCATCATTAAATTAATGTAACCACAGCTAAGATGGGTATAGGAATTATGCGAGTGGTGACGAATCCGAGCAACGATCCCAAGATCTTGGTCCGGTACTTAAGCTACGAGTACTAGGGCCAAAGGGGTATTAAAACAACATTTACACTACTTCTTCGTCTAGTCATAAAATATGGTTCAGTTTAATCTGGGATAGAAATTTTTCAAGCGACAGAACTCCATGCGACAGAAGGCTACTAACTACTAACACTTCCCCAACATCACATCAGTCAACTCCTGGACTCCTGGCATGAATATAAAGTTGCAGACTCAGGTTTATTTAGGAAACATAAGATAAAAATTTCTACACCGTGAAATTTTAGTGGTTGTTTTCCCGCATTAAAATGATTCTATCTTAGTAGTACAATAGATTTGTGCAGTTTTTTTTATTCAAATAAAAAAATAGCAGTTTCACGATTGTGATAAACGAAACTCGAAAGCAACCTCGAACCAATGGTACCAGCCGCGCCGCAGCCGGTCACCGGCCGGGGTCATTGCCCCTCGCGCGGTGCAGTTTATGCTGTATTACTTAGTGCGTAGAGTTTCTTTTGCTTTGAACATTGATTTCGTGCGGCAAGCAGTACCCAACTACGTCACATTTTGTAAAGATACTATCGTATCTCACGCTTTTGAGTTGATGATTATTTTTTTGATTAATTGAGAACAACGATATGTTTATTTTCAAAAAATAACTCGCACGATTCGATGGTGCTACTTAAGGTAAATCGTTCTGTTGCGGGAAAACAACTACTAAAATTTCACGGTGTATAAGCGCATATTGGCATTATTTCTTATTGTAATCATAATTATTTAAAATAGTAAAAAGTTTATTCTGATGCTTCTTCTAGGCATTATCCCATTTGTCCAAAATCGGTGGTAAATTAAATATCAGGATAAAATAAATAAGGATAAAATAAAATAAAAATAAAAAACTGATTCTTTTTATCATGTGAAACAATACAGTCTCACATTTCCCTGAAATTGTCTAACAAATCTCACCCAAGCGAATGTCCTCTACATCTTAATAGCCAGGTCGATGTGCACAACGCTACCAACTAAACCTTGTTGCAGTAAGGCCACTCACCGTGCAGATCCTCAACAAGAGCGCTCAGGTGTCTGCTGACCGCCGGTATGAAGTGGAATGCAAGACCACTGGCTCCAGGCCTGACGCCATCGTCACTTGGTGGAAAGGCGACAGACAGCTTAAGAAGGGTGTTAAAAATGTAAGTAGATTTAAATTTTCTTGATCGTTTTCACATATGTTAGTAGCTTCGACATTTCAAATGAGTTTCCAATATGTCAGAGAAGCGATCGAAATTAAATAACTTCAATTAGGTATTGACTTTAAATTGTCTTGTGTCTTTAAACCGTTTAGCTATCTTAGTCTGTGAGTGTTATAATAATATGATGACTAGAGTGAGTGATAGTAATTTCACAAAAATTAGTGCAAGGGCACAGTGCAACGAAAGACTGGGACGGAGGGTAGATCTCTTTAGCTACTCGTCAACCATTAATTAAGTCGCATTGACATCTTCAGTGATCATGGCGACAGTGCCGAAACATCGGAATTTTATAAAAAACGGCACATAGAAGACATTTTAAAGCAACTTAGTCATTAATCAGATAGCAATTTTTACCAACTCTTTGATGACTGAAAAAAGTTTATTTTATCACATGTATATTACAACATGTAGAAACTTCTTGACGCTAATTTTTTATCTATGTTTCATATTACATTAATGAAGTTAGCCCATTGTCTCTCACTGTCGATATATGAAACATAATAATTTTATACTGTGTATCCTGTGTTCCAACTTGCATTTTTTTATATTATGTAATAGGGGTTAAAGTATGAAATTGCCGATTATTTAACCACTTTTTATTTTGTTTATAGCTCTTAAGTACTTATAGTCATATTATTGCGTAATTATTTTTGTATTGTATCAAAAACTAAATAAAGTAACTTTTGACTAAAAAAATAATGCAATACTAGTGCCTATTACTTCAAAGGAAGTCGTTGAAAAGACCCCTTACTATGTGTCAGCTGACCTTCTTGCTTCAATTAAGTATATTTGTATTATGTATATACTTTGATTTTCAGAAATTTAAATACTATAATGCGTAGCTTTATAACCATCTAACTTTCACCTTTAATTGCATCGAAAACGGTTCAGGCGTTTTTTAAAAAAAAACTAAAAAATTGTTAGTATGGAAAAATGACTTTTCTCGATTTCGTCCATACAAAACGGCAATTTCATACTTTAACCCCTAATATTATAACGAGTCACGACTCTGAACTCGACCTTCCAAACGTCCGTTTATTAATATTTTACGGCCATATTTCACCAACGTTTTATAACGCTAAGACAGCTCGTTATAACACAATAGACGCTTTCTTCGACGTTATTCATCTTTATGTGTCAGTCAAATAAATTGTTTATGTCACTTTTGTAACATGTAAAGTGCTTAAAATTTTGTTTATCAATTTTAAATGTCATTAATATCTTGTAAATTGATAGATTAATAAAAAGTTAATTGTGCACGGCTTTAAATTATAACTGTTAGAAATATGCAGTAAAATGAAACAAACTGTTTAAAGAAACATTACCTTTAGGTATAGACCAACTAATGTTAATCCCTCAACCCCCAGGAGGCACGCGCGTGCCGCGATAACAATTGATTTTAATTGTTTCTGGAATAACTCACGATCGAGGGATTAAAAATATATATATACAATACAATTGAAAAAAGAACTCCTTATTCACACTTCCACCATTTTCTCAACCCTTTTAAGGGATGACTTTATGGACTAATATTACCTATCGTTTGTAATTTAAAGAACTATTATCATGCTAATTTTTTTCTAATACGGGCTAGAAATATGGTCGATTGCTTAAACGAACTTCTAGTCCCCTTTTCATTTTTCTTTCGCGTAGCGCATTAAAGTCAAAGATTTTTCCTAGAAATTCAAACAGATATTTTCTGTAAATGCTATAAACCAGCATTTACAATAATGACGTGTTATTATAGAAAACCAAACAATATCGAAAACAAAGAGCCTGCGGCCATTGTTGAATTGTTAGAGACAATACGTGCCGCTATAATTAATTATCGTGATGAACTTAGGAATATTTGGGAGATCAAGTATGGCTGCCATCGCTTTGAGTGTAGCTTGTTTTGTTTTTCAAATGTTATACTTTTCTAAAAACTGCACACTTACTTTACTTACATTGTTTATATACTTTATTTGATATTTTAGCAACTTAATTGCACTTATAATATCAGTATATAAACTTGAAAAAAATTTTTTTTTTGTCCCGCCTGAGACAAAATTTTTCAAGTTTATATACTGATATTACATTGTTTATTTGTGCCTACTTAAAAACCGCATTGAACAATACTAAGAATAGGTTTAATATTTCTACAATTTTGAAATATGTTACTTTAATTTTATCAGATCTGTTCATCAGTATGAGTCATGATTTTTTTAACATGAACCCCACCTCTCCGTGCATACCCAAGACGGAGTACAGCGGCAACGGTTTAACTACAAAATAATTTGATTAATTGCTTTGATTAGATAAATTACATTAAGATTAGAAGTATTCAAATAACATTTAGGTATAAACAAAACTTTGCTCTCTTATTGTTGAACATAAATACTGCTTGACAATTTCTTACAAATCATTTCGACTTATAACTGCCTGAATGTAACATGTAACAAAGATAGATAGATCCGACATTGGACATTCATAGCAAAGCTGAAAGGAATTTCCAATAATAAATGTTCACTCGAAGCGAGAATTACTTCCTAACATAGTCAAGTTTTCGTGGAAAGTTACAGGAAAATATCGACACATGAGAAAAACGTAATACAAATTGTCACGCTCAAATAAATTTTGTTATTGGCAAAGATTTAGTTTGTACATCAGTACTTTGGTACTTGTTGAGTTCTTGCGTGGGATTGATAATTTTGGGAAATCTAATAATATTATCTTGCCTTTTGCGACTTAGAATCACAAAGTATGTTAATGTTAGAACAATTATTAGCCTAGCAATACAATAATGAAGCTGCATTCGATCCCGTTCAATAGTTTTTATGTTATAACGTACACTTGAATAAATTCAGAAAAACAGACCTAAAATATATATTCCTAAAATCAGTTTTTTTCGTAATGTGGCGATAGTGACAATGCTGAAATATAGTAAACACATAAAAAGAAGGTGCATGGTACAAGTTATATGGAATTTAACCAGCACGCTTATTACATAATACTTTATGGATCCCCGTGACATTGAGCGGTTTAAAATGTTCAAAACGTTGGGATTAAATCAAACAAAGTAGTACAATCTGTGGGATCCTTATAAACGCGTAAATAATAGGGGTTAAAGTATGAGATTGCCGATTATTTTCCCACTTTTTATTTTGTTCATAGCTCTTAAGTATAGTCATATTATTGCGTAATTTATTACATTGTATCAAAAACTAAATAAAGTAACTTTTGACTAAAAAAAAAATTCAATACTAGTGCCTATTACTTCAAAGGAAGTCGTTGAAAAGACCCCTTACAATGTGTCAGCTGACCTTCTTGCTTCAATTAAATATATTTGTATTATATACTTTGATTTTCAGAAATTTAAATACTATAATGCGTAGCTTTATAACCATCTAACTTTCACCTTTAATTGCATCGAAAACGGTTCAGGCGTTTATAAAAAAAACTAAAAAATTGTTAGTATGGAAAAATGACTTTTCTCGATTTCGTCCATACAAAACGGCAATTTCATACTTTAACCCCTAATAATATCTTTCATTTCAAATTGCTTTTAGACTCGTTTTGGCATGTAATACCATTTACATAACAATCTGTAAATACCTCTTTTTTCGTTGTTTAAAAATAAATGGAACCTAATTTAAATGCGTTTTTTCGTAGATCTTACAATGATATCCACGCGAACCTTTTTACTGGTCTAACTTGCAATTCTTAAATGAAATTAAATAAGTTAAATGCTTTCAAATAGTTACAAATTATATAAGATTTTATTGTTTTTCGATGGACTATAGTAATAGTTTACATACATACATACATATTATCACGCCTCCTTCCCAACGGGATAGGCAGAGACCAAGGCCTTCCACTTACTACGATCCTGGCATACATCTTACGCTTCTTCCACATTCATCAATCTTTTCATGCATGCTCGTCGGTTTAGAGTACTCTTGACCTGACCTTTCTTCAGAACATCCCCGATTTGATCGTGATAGGTTCGTCTAGGCCTTCCTCTTCCAACGTTCCCTTTCACACTCGTCTTGTAGATCTGTCTAGTCATTCTTCTCTCATTCATCCTCTCTACATGTCCAAACCATCTAAGCATCCCTTTCTCAATCCTTGTGACAATATCTTCTTTCACACCACAACGTTCTCTTATCACACTATTTCTTATCCTGTCACTCAATTTCACTCCTAACATACTTCTTAGCGCTCTCATTTCTACTGCATTTATTCTACTTTCATGCTTTTTCTGCCATACCCAACTTTCACTTCCGTACATGAGTGTTGGAACCAACACCCCTCTATGCACAGCCAGACGAGCTTTCATAGAAATCTTCTGGCTATTTACAAAGGCGTGCAGCGCACCATTCACTCTGTTACCAGCATTTACTCTCCTTTCAATATCACTTTCATACTTTCCGTCCCTAGTAAACACCGACCCCAAGTGTACAAACTCATTCACTAATAGTTTACATTGGGCCATATCAAATTATTGTTGCAATTCCCAAATTAAACCCACAAGGACTCTTGGTAACCACTGATCATTCAATACATAATCTACTTAAAAGCTCTGTGGCGAGTGTGGTTTTAAAATTTACTATGAAACGCCCTGTCACAATTATGTTCAATCAAACAAATTCGTATGAATGCTGTATTTTGCGCAAAGGCACGCATGAGTAGGTTTTTTAATTTCAAAGCGGACATTTAAAATTATTTTCTGCGAAACAAATTGTTTGCAACTTGAATGCGACAAGTTGTCTAGCTCAACATCAAACAAGCTGTAACAGAGCTGTTCCTATTCCTGGATTCAACTCATACCTAAATAAATAGTTTTATGAATCTGCTCTAGTGCCCCCTCTGGCACTATTAACAAATAAAAGAGTACAACGCCTGAAATTTTTTAGCACTTATATCTGTAAACTAGCTGTTCCCCGCGACTTCGTCCGCGTCAATTTCCGTTATTGGTCCGTAGTGGTAGCGTGATGTTATATAGCCTAAAGCCTTCCTCGATAAATGGACTATCTAACACAAAAAGAATCTTTCAAATCGCACCAGTACTTTCTGAGATTAGCGCGTTCAAACAAACAAACAAACAAACTCTTCAGCTTTATAATATTAGTATAGATGAAGATCCCAGAGCCCCCAGACGTTACTTATTTTCTCACAAAGAATAAACATTAGGATAAAATAGTGTTAGTACTCGTAAATACTTTGAGTGTGTGCATACCTGCTAGCTTAGGTCGACGGCCATTTTATAGACCGTACCAGGTGCTAAAATGATGATGACTATAGTAATCACTTTACTTAAAGTCTCAATTCAATGCTGATTTGAATTGTCTAAACAAATATTAAATACGGCAGAACGGTATACACAAAATGCCATGCAAAAAATGCGAATTTGTGAAAACTAGATAAATGCACAAATAACAGCCTAAATTTACAAATAATGAGGGGATTGTGGGCGTTAGTATAGGCGCTAGTATCCGCCCACACCTTCTTCGTAATATTTTTTTTGTTCTGGAAAAATAATATAAATCTGAAAAAATATAGCCTGTCACATTCTTTTGTAAAAGTTTTGCACTGAATGCGTCATGCAAATATTTTATTTTAACCTTTTCAAAGTTGACTATCTGAACCGTTAATAAGAAGAAGCAATTTAAAGAAGGACCAATAATAAAGCTACTGCCATTTACAAAAACATTCCTAACTATAAATGAACCAGGAAAACAAAAATGTAAAGAGATCTAAAATTGATCAGAAAGTATCGCATTTTCAAACGTTACTTACATATCACATTTTCAAATATTACCTATGTTTGAGAATGTGATACCTTTGACGTTGTACGCAAATAATTTTATGCAAACATACCTACCAATATGCACAAATAAGTACGAGTATATCAATATTTGCTGCCACCAATCATCAGACCGATGGGTATGCATATTACTCTGTCAAGTAAAGACATGATGGGTCCAATAATTCTTAGCACGCATCTTAATGTTAGGAAAAAACATAGGGTCTTATAATAATATAAAAAATAGGGTCTTATCTGTTAAATCGTTTTTTTTTAATTATTATGAATTGTCATACCGAGCAGTAAGTAATATGAGATGAATTATTATTAAAAGAAGGAGAACTTGATTGTGTCTAATTGATAAGAGTAAAATATAAATCGGCGAAGTGCGAGTCGGGCTCGCGCACGAAGGGTTCCGTACCAAAAGGCCAAAAAAACAAGTTTGTTGTATGGGATAATAATTATTTTATTTTGTTTTTAATATTTATTTTATTTTGTTTTTAGTATTTGCTGTTATTGCGGTAACAGAAATACATAATTTGTGAAAATTTCAACTGTCTAGCTATCGCGGCTCTTGAGATACAGCCTGATGACAGAGCGACGGATAGACGGACAGACGGACAGACAGCGAAGTCTTAGTAATAGGGTCCCGTTTTTACCCTTTGGGTACGGAACCCTAAAAAACGATTTACGTGATCCTATGCTATAAACGAATTTCCACTTGCTTAAATTAGATACTATTACAATGGCAATAGAGCAAAGCCACGGGAAAAAGCTGGTAGTAGTAGTATGGATGGATACAGCTTTGGCAATACAAAGTTATTATTTTTTTAGCAATATGCGAAGTTTTAGCGTAACAAAGCTTTGCTTATAAACAGCCTAAAGAAGGGAATCTCTTATAAATGATAATTTTATTGCCACGACCTGCAAAACAGATGGTCAGCGATGCCGCGAATGAGATCAGGTAACAAAAATTTTAGGTTCTTATGAACCTAATAATTGGACAGGTTTATACCTATATTACTTTTTTACTAACAATCTTTTACTTATGATTCCCATAATTATCTTCATCTCAGTCAAGCGACGCTTACTGCTGGACTTCGGTCTGTCTCCTCTAAGGATCTCTACAAGTGACTATAAGCAACGGTCGGTCAAGCGCCATCCCTAAATTAGAAAGAAAGAAAGAAAGAAAGAAAGAAAGAAAGAAAGAAAGAAAATATTTATTTGACACAACAACAAACATAAAGCGCAAACATTTAAAAAACGGAAACAAAGAGTCAAAAAGGTTCCCGCTCAGCATTAGTCGTGACGCTAGAGGCGTAGGCAGACATAGGCAGTTAGACCCACCAGGCCACTATCGTATCCCCCAGCCATCCCCAAAAGCTGTACCAATAAATACAGGTCCGAAGTCTGATTTTAGAAGGTATCTGAAGAAGGCGTGATGCTACTTACTAGCTGTAGAAATGCGAGGATGCTTAGGATCTAAAAGTACCAATTTCAAAAAAAAAAAAACAAAGATTTACCATATGTTTTAAGCCTTTTACAGTGAATATCCGAAAAAATCTTTTTAGAAAACCAACAAATCATCCAGCTAATATTTTTGATTCGTGTTCCGATCATAATCATAATATTTGCTTAGGACTCAATCAACGCCCGACCAATACTGTGTTATTGAAAACCGATTCCCGACAAACAAACAAACTAACTTCCGAAAATGGTTCAGCAATAAATCACGTGAGCTGTAAGTACTAATACCAAGATAAGAAAGCAGTAGGACTATTCTTAGCGAGGCTGAACTCATCTCTGGAGGAGGCCCTTACCTTTCAAGGAGAAGGTTCTTGCTAACAAAATACAAACCTTTACTATATCTAATTAATCAAATTAATGTATTTATAATTATATTCATTACAACATTAATCCCTATAAATTTTTCATTTTTACTAACTCCAAAATTATGATTGTGATATGAATTTTATTTAAATTGTTAAATTATTTTATTAAAATTTTTTAAAGTTTTTAATTATACTATTTCTTGAAATGAAAATGGAATTAATTACAATCAATACCATAATTATTTGCTAAACACCAATAAAATTAGGTTTTAATCATATTATTTTCTTTATTTTTAAATGCATTAAAATCATATAAAATAATTCAAAATTGTGAATAATTTTGCATGCACATTATTATTGAAATTTAACTATGGAAAGCAAGAAATAAAAGGCTTTTTTATTTTTATTTATTTATTCTTAGGAAAAAGTTATAATTTCTGTTTATGTTTATTGCTCGGGACTATGTATTTATAAACTAGTGTCAAATATTTTAAAGGTACCATAAACGGTCATCATCATTTACCAGTCCTCTGACACAGACTTCACCAAAAGGAGGCTTTCGCCACCATTTTTAAGCTTGGCAGGCGGCTGGTTTTACCAATATTTATAAGAAAAAAAAAAAAAAAAAGAAAAAACTAATTTCGAGTGAAGAAGTCCAAAAAGCGCCCGCTGCTGGACAAATACCTTCCCAAGGATCTCTACAAAGTACTTATTTTAATATTTTAGCAACTCTATTACAATTATGCTATCAGTATTTCAACTTGAAAAAATATGTCTCAGGCAATGATACTCGTATTACAAAGAAATAGATATGTTACTTCGCGGCTTAAGTTAAGAAGTATTTTTGAGTCAATTGACACATTTCTCAATCAGTTTGCGTCAAACAAGCTTCAGAGCGAGTCACAGTGACAGATTAACAAAAATTTGAAAAATGCCGTCTTGTGTATTTCGATTTTGCACAAATTATTGTGCTAAAATGAATAAATCTCAAGGGATCACATATCACATGTAAGTTTATAAAAATATTTGTTTTATACTACGTGTTTTTAATTTTTAAGTTTCTTTGTAAGTGCTGAGACGACGACATAGATTAAAAACTTCAGATGCGACAATTTAGGTATCACTATATCGCGTTATCAGCAAAACATATTCACCAAATAAAATATCCAATCACGCGCTAGTCCGGGTGCCGCCTGAATTAATCTTATGCAGAATCGTTACAGCGTGTTTCAAAATAAATAGTCTGAACCATTATCTAATATTTTTCTTACAAATTATTTATTGAATAAAAAAATACCTTGCTTATAATATTGGGTAGATTATTTATGTAACATCTTTTTGTTAAAATTGTACATAAATATTTCTGTTAAAAATTCTAACTTGTGTAACTCTCATAATTCCAATGTATGTTTTATGTTACGTACTTACATAGTAAAAATATTTTTTTATATAACACAAATACAACCTGTTTTATTTCTCTCTATTTTCTGCCTACTTTCAAATATTTGTACTGTCTGATTTTGGTTACAATTCCTAATCTATGTAACTGTCATCGTGCAGCGCCGTGAAGTTTTGCGATCGCAATTTAATATGAACATAACATATCTATTTCTTTGTAATATCATTGGTCTCAGGCTAAACTGATAAAGCACTGCGCCCGGTATGCATAGCGATGCGGGTTAGAGTCCCGCCTGTCCCCCCATAGTTTTTCAAGTTTAAATACTGTTATAATTGCAATTAAGTTGCTAAAATATCAGAGTATATAAATAGCTACTTTATTTGATGTATAAATAGCTGTTTCATCTTAGCTGACTGTCAAACATCTGTAATATGGTTCCTACCCACAGATTTTTGTACGGTGTGCGGTCAGAAAAATATTAAGAACTAAACAAACCCACTGGTTGTCTTCTAACTGTGATAATAAGCTATGAAATCCAGACTATATAAGCCACTTTGGCCAACTTTCTGAACTCTCATCAAATATTCACGCACTTTTATAAGAGTAATCCATGCGAAAACAGAAAAAGAGATCTGACTGGTGAAAGTAGTTAGGGAAAGTATTCGGAATATATTAGACGTTTATATTATTAAATATACACTTTTTATGTAAGAGATAAATACATCGTAAGTCAGATAATGTTGAATCTAATAGTTTTTAGGGTACGCACCTCAAAAAACAGATTTCTTATACAATAACTTTGCTTTGCTACATCCTTCCGTTTTTTTGTCAACATCTTATATTTTCAAATGCGCTTAGATATCGAGTTGTAATCAAATCTGTAGTCCCTTGAAGCTGTGAAAATATCAAACATCTTAGTTAATCTAAAAATAATTTAGGCTATATATGTCCTTGCTTAACATTTTCCTTGTCAGCCTTTTTCTATGAATATTGTTAACCTTGTTAGAGCTAAAAAAAAAATGTTAAAAAATATTAACTTTTTGACAATATTTAAACCTATGAAAAGCTTAAACTAACGAAAAAGTGACAATTGTTGACTACCGACTCAAAATGGATAATTTACGCTTTAGGTCTTCTCAATTTTTAGGTTTCCGTACCGGGACCCTATTACTAAGACTTCGCTGTCTGTCCGTCTGTCCGTCGCTCTGTCACCAGACTGTATCTCAAGAGTCGCGATAGCTGGGCCCCAATTCTGCTAATTTACAAATGGCGCAATGGCATCGCAATCGTATATTTTGACATTACTATTATACAAAATGTGTCAAAATATTCAATTGCGATTCTATTGAGCCAATTGTAAATTAGCAGAATTAGGGGCCTGGATAGTTTAATTTTCACAAATTATGTATTTCTGTTACCGCAATAACAACAAATACTAAAACCTAAATAAAATAAATATTTAAGGGGGCCCCATACAACAAACCCGTTTTTTGGTCTTTTTGGCCTTTTTGGTACGGAACCCTTTGTGCGCGAGTCAGACTCGCACTTAGCCGGTTTTATTGTATATTCATTCTTTTTGCATCTTACGGGAACCAGTATATTCAAAGGTTTTGTTAAATTGTCAAATACATACGTATTTATAAAAATGCTTAAAATATTATTTATTCTATTCGTTACCTTAAACAGTTCTTGGAGAACAACGCAACCAGCAGCATACTAAGCTTGGAGCCGATGGCGGAAGACCACGGCGTGACCCTCGTCTGCCGCGCGGAGAATCCCAGAGTAGTCGACTCCGTTATAGAGGACAGGTGGCGGCTGAATATACACTGTGAGTTCTAGAAATAGGTCTTTAATCCTGTTTATTTACACAACAAGAGTATTTATTAGGGCTTGTAAGTCGATTCAATTTATCCATCAATTCCATCCATTTTTTTTGAAGTCACATTCCACACTGTGCCACACAGAGCCATCTAGTCCCAAATTAAGCTACTATTAAGTACCCTGTCGTATGGGGTACTAGACAACCGATAAACTTACTTATATACTTTTTTTTATAAATACATACTTTTAATTCATAGAAAACACCCAGACCAGTACAAACAGACATGTTCATGCACACAAATATTTGTACTGTGCGGGGATCGAACTCGCGACCCATGGCTCAGAAGCAGCGTTTACTACCGCTGACCCAAGTAGTTACAGGTCTATTATCATTATCATCTTCGTCATTAGCCTATCGCAGTCCACTGCTGGACATAGCCTCTCCACTTGCACGCCACTCTACTACTCTACTCGTCTATGGATAACGTAAATCCACGCATATAAACTCACAAGCCTTAAAATTCATAAAGGATATGATTGGAATCTTAAGTTACTTAATAAAATAAACGTTTTTAAATTAACAACAAGCAACATATATTTTTTTAAATTAAAAACCGATTAGAACTCCTCTTCTTTTTTATGAAATGAATAAGATTTTCTTTTATATCAAAATTCTCTTGGACACCTCTTATTTCATTCGACTTTGATTTGAATTCACGAATAGTCTACAGGAAAGCGCCTGACGAGATTCATTTGAAGTATTTCAATAAAACTAGGCCAGTGGTGGATTACAATGTGATTACAGAGTTATGTAAAGAATAAGTTTTCTTTGAGTTCCAAATAACTTAGTAAAGGATTACAAAAGGTCTGCATAATTTTACTTGGACTTAAGTTGCTAAAGTGGGTTCTTATAACATTTTGTCATTAGTGTAATTTATGTAGCAGCTATATGGGTAGCAGTTGTTTTGTGGCTCAAAGCTAAGTAGTGACTGTGAGATGACGACCAGTTGGATCATTGCCATTAAACGCTGCTTCTGAGCCATGGATGGTTCGATCCCCGCACAGTACATATTTTGTGTGCATGAACATGTCTGTTTGTACTGGTCAGAGTGACTTCTATCTGTGATATGTATAATTATATTTACGAAACAAGAAAAGGATTTAAGTAAGTTTATCGGTTGTCTGGTACCTATTACCCAAGCTAGTTAGTAGTAGCTTAATTTAGGACAAGATGTGTGTGGCCAGTTAAAGGTAGTTTCTCTATGCAGATGTCCCGATCGTATCTCTGAAGCTGGGAACCACTCTCAACCCTAAGTTCATCAAGGAAAGAGACGACGTGTACTTCGAGTGCACTGTGAAGGCGAACCCTAAGAGTCACCGGCTCACTTGGTATAAGGGGGTAAGTCTATATTGGTTTTTTGAATTTACGCGAATTGATAATTTGAAATCAGCTAACCAAATTCGATGCTAAGTGTTTGAAACATTGGGCTTCGGATCATTAAGCTTATACAGTAAAATATTAGGTTACATATGAAATTAGCGTTTGGTGTGGGTGGAACATAAAGTCAAATATTTTTTTAATATAATATATTTATTTAATCAAAGTATGTACCATTGTTATCGATGAACTTTTGCCATCTCAGGGGTAGTTCATTGATCCCTTTACTAAAAAAAACATTCGGACGCAATCAAAAAATCTTTGAAGGCGGTTTGTACTGCCTCATCGGAGTTGAAGCTAGCTTTTCCGTCATGGTTTGCAATTGCTGACAATAGACATCTACCGTAATTTTCTGGCCAGATTTGAGAAAGCTGTAATGAACGACACCGGCGCTAGTCCACCAAACGCTCACAAGTAACTTTTTTTGGGTCAATTTTTGTTTGGGCAGGATTTGGCTGGCTCGCCAGAAACAAACTATTCAGCTTTATACATACATACACACATACACTCACGCCTTTTCCCGGAGGGGTAGGCAGAGACCACATCTTTCCACTTGCTACGATCCTTACAGACTACTTTCGCTTCATCCACATTCATTAATCTTTTCATACACGCTCGCCGGTTTAGGGTACTCTTGACCCTGACCTTTCTTTAGAACTTCCCCGATTTGATCAAGATAAGTTCGTCGAGGCCTTCCCCTTCCTTCCTCCCCCTTTATAATATTAGTATAAATTTTATATTTATTATTTGGGTTATTTATTTTAAATATTCTCTGACTCATTTTAGTTAAGACTCTTACAGTACATGTTTGGTTCACAGACAAATGAAATCCACCATAACGCGAGCGCAGGCATCATCCTGAGCGACCAGAGCCTCGTCCTGCAGGTGGTGAACAGGTCAGCTGCTGGCGACTACAGCTGCCTCGCTTCCAACACCGAAGGCAGCACCACCAGCAACCCTGTGTCTCTTCAGATACGATGTCAGTGATTTTTTCTGTTGGAGTTCAAAATTTTCACTTTTAGCAATAAATAATTTTTTTAAAGTGTATGTTTTGGGGCGCATAAATATTAATGCCAGAAAACATGCATTAGCTTGTTTTCTCAACCATTGATCTAACCGCGATCGCCAATTTGACTGATAAGCATTACAATTATAGCAAAACACTCTTTCTGAGATGGTGTTCCAATCTATGTTCTCTTTCTTGAGTAAATTGATGTTGATGAAAATGATGAATGTTTTGTGCTTTTATAGTTCATTGTAATGTTCGGTCATTCTCGGTCGGTCAGTACTTTACAGACTAAAAAAAGGGGAAGCTCCTAATTCTTCTAATCTTTTTATTAGATTTCACCACGCTTAAAATAGGAGGTCTACTGATTTTAAAAATAGTTTTTTGTTTCATAGTCATCAGCTCAAACCAATCTATTGCGGGTTTGGGCATCTGAAAGTCAGATTTTGCAGTTTTTATCTTTTTAATTTCTTCACAATACTGCAAAAAAGTGTCCTAAGGGGTACTTGTAGACACAACTAGCATTAGCACTAATTTAAGCTTACATTACACCATAGACTGTAACAATATCAAAATCATCCTTCATCGGAATCGAAATTTTCCGGTAATTCCGGCTCGCTCGTATTTACTCTTGCATTTGTCTCTCAGATGCCCCTCTTTGCAAAATATCCAATGAGGGTCAGGTATACGGCGCCCTCAAGCAGGAGAGGGTGCAGCTCCACTGCGAGGTGGACTCCAGTCCTCCTCCCACGAGCTTCAGCTGGACCTTTAACAGCTCAGGGGAACAGATACAGATACCAGCTAAGTAAGTAGTTTGAGTGATCTTTCTAAATAGTATTACATTTTACTCGACATAAAAGTTATTTCACAAAAATAGAATTAGAAAAAAACATAAAATAAGCTTAGATGTTACTTAAAAAGCTGAACACACAATCAGTGAAAGCAAAATGTCCTCTCCGAATAAGGACTAAAGCTTTTGGGTGCTCTGTCAACTAAATGGCATTCAAATTACATGCACATAAGGTTCATTTTCAGTAAGGGCAGGTATGAAACATTACATGTAGCTACGTAGATTTAATCAAGAGACAAACGAGAGAGTTTAAAAGACTGTGTGTCTAATTATTTCTGTAGTACTGAACGCTACGCTGGCTGTACCTAATTCACAGTGCATTATGCATGATGATTGCCAGTACTTGTTTGACACTGATTCAAAATGTATGTCTTACTTCACGCTTTTCGTCGAATTCATTTAAAATGAAATAACACTTGTTTTTGAAGGCATTAATATACTGACTTTTTCATCATCTTCAAAAAAAATATATCTATAAAGAAAAAAATGTAAATCATATTTTCACCCAAAAATGTTTTTCGCACCAGTTTTCAATTTTTACAGTCCCAAGCCTGTTAAGATAAAAAGGAAAAATTAAAAACTTTTGAATAGTTTAGTAGGTACTGAATGAATGAATGGAATGCACATCGCGTAAAAAAGTGTTGCTAGGAGGCGGTATCAAAGATTTTTGATTTGGTGGACATTTTCTAAGTGCTTTTTTTTGTCATTTTTGTACTGGGCTAAACCAAAATTCAAATTACGTCATTTGTTTTTTGTCTCGTAGATTGTTTCAAAATTTGGAAGGTAGTTAAAATTTCATCCTGTATATCTCTTGTTGAAGGAGTGTGGCTTGTGTAATTTTATACCCTCTCTTGAACATGATCATCTTCATTTCGTACAGGTATTACTCATCATCCGGCTACACATCCACGCTCCAGTACACTCCGTCTTCGGATTTAAACTTCGGAACTATCTCGTGCGCCGCCAGCAACTCCGTGGGGAGCCAGGAAGCGCCTTGCGTTTACAAATTGGTCGCAGCTGGTAAGGATTCTACGTGAACATGATATATGACATTTTAATGATATGATTATGCAGAGAAATGAAAGATATATTTACGTATTGTCACGGGTAGCCTACAGTAACCACCAACGCTGTTAAGTATTCAAAACGTCAGAATAAACTATAATATCATTTATCACCCTTAAAAACGGAAGATAATACCGTAAAATAAAGTTAAATAACAGTCTCTAATTATCACACTACTTGGCAAAAGTTTCCATCATTGAATTCAAATTAAATCGTGCACACTGTATGACCATATTTGATCACAAATTAACCCGAACAAAGTTCAAAATTTTTGGATCCTGTGATCTTCCGTCCGGTACGTTTAGCACTCGAATAGTGGCCCAGTGGGTAAAAAATCTTAGTCAAGATCTTTTATTTTAATTCATAGTGTTCGGGTAAATCAGTAATTAACGAAAGCATCAGTAACTCGACAGATGATAAGAACTGACGACGACTGTATTCCACCATAGCAAATCGCATAATTTCAACTTAAAGATCATTATTATTTAAAACATTTTTTGTTTGTTTAATAATAAGCTTGAGTGTACATAAGTGGTGCCATAGTAAACGATCTAATAGAAAGTTCAGCCCGATCTCAATTATTTATAAACATTTTCGAATTTGACACATTCCAGTTTGAATAGATGATCCATATTAGTTAGCAAACCCTTTATCTATTAAACTCAGAACTACCTACATTGGCGCCCAATATAAAGTCAAATGCGACACAGTATAGCTAGATGTAGCAGGTTTAATTATTTTTCCTCACAAAAGTACTTATAGTTTTCTATGAATTTAAGTGTAATCAAAACTTAAAAGAATGTAATTAGATATTTTTAAATGTGTATTTTAAATGTAAAAATACAGGCGTATGTTTTGTATGGTTAGAATGCGTTCAACACGTACTTTTGATGGGCTGTCTAATATTTGACAGAAACACAACCAAGTTTTATGATTTTATAGTGCAAAAGACAAAAAAAAAACCCAAAAGCCAGTGGACAAATATTATTGAGTACATCAAGAGAAAACGCAGAAGATTTAGTTTAGTTTAGTAACAACACTAATGGACCATATTATAACGCCACAACAAAGCCAACAGAACTTTTTGGACTTGGACAGCTATGAAACAAACCTAAATTGGAAATCACATATTCAAAAACTGTCTCAAAAACTCTCTTCATTTATATACGCCTTATATGATTTAAAAAAGGTCACTAACCTAAGGACAGCTCTTTCAGCTTACTATGCTTACGCTCACTCCAGGCTTTCTTACGGTATTATCTTGTGGGGAAATTGTACCGACCTCCAAGGCATATTTGTGCAGCAAAAAAAATGCATACGAATACTAGCCAACATTGACCAGATGGAGACCTGTAGACTCACTTTAAAAGTAATTTTATACTAACACAACCGTGTATTTACATCTACGAATCCTGCAAATTTGTGAAAAAAAACCTTAACCTGTACTCTCTCGTTAAATGTTCACACCCGAAGAGACACAACCGAGGTGCTAATACCCTTATGAGACCTTTTTCAAAATTATTTACATCGGGTCCACATACTGTGGCAATAAAAATATATAATAAATTACCAAACTATTTAAAGGATATCAAATCCATTCCCTTTTTTATAAAGCACCTGAGATTATATTTAATAAATAAAAGCTATTATAATATTAATGAATTTTTTAACGATAAACCAATGTAAAATGGAAAATGTGTTTCAATTACTTTGAATTTAAATATAAGTTGAATACCTAATTTAGTTTTAAAATAATACAATTTAATTTTAATTTTAATTTGCAGTTGATATTATTATATTAAATACCTAATCGTAAATATTTATAGTTTAAAAAAATTGATAGTTTTAATGTAAAAGATGTTTGAAAATGTATTGAATGTATTTTTTTTTATTTTTTTTAATACTTAAATACTTATTTTGTGATACATTATAATTTATAATGCATGTTATACAAAAATGTTGCAATACCCTCGCAGGGTTTATGTATAGATCTAAGCTCTTATAACATCCTATGTACTTCATGATGCAATGAATAAATTGAATTGAATTGAATTGAATTGAAACCAAATCATCCTTGAAAAATAACCACACGTTAAGAAGATGCCACTAATCTGGCTAAACATTGAGTGTCGGTACACCTTACTAACCATATTTATACTGCGGTATATCCGAACATACGGTCCGAACCAATTTACACAGAACAGCGCTTGTTGGAATAGTTATTGTGATTATTATTGTAAAGTGCTTTTGTGGGCTTAATGGATCCCAGTACCTCTAATGATGTACCTCGTGGGTGTTTCAAATAGGATTGAATAGCCACGGCGAGGGATAATGTAAGCCTGAACATTGTTTTTGGTATCGTATTCGGTAATTTCAGGACAATTTCACGACAATATTGATAACTGCGGCCTTAGACAAGTTGCTTTCTGATATCTTGTACGCTAGACAAATAGATAACAAATGTATGAAAATGATATTAGCATATGAAAGATCGATCGTTTGTTAAATTCATTTTCATACAGTTTTTATCTATTCGTCTAGCATAAACGCTATAAGAAAGCCACTTGTGTAAGGCCGCAGACTATGCAATAGGATGCTTAGTAAGTCAAGATGAGATGCATAAGACGTATAAACAAGTAACGGAATGCATTGTACACTGTATTTCAATCAAATTAATTAATAATTCCTTGCAATTACAAAGATTTTACTAATTGGTCACAGCTATTTAAATAACTAAGCGTATCTGTGATGCAATATCTCGCATATGTTCGTTCAAATCCATGCGAACCGGTGCGTTTTTAATATTGAAATAAGTACAATATCTCATGAGAACTTCATAAAAACAACTAGAAATGCTACGGCAACGGCTACTTGTTACTGCATATGTTTAATTGCCATAACTTCGTTTTATAAAACTAGTTATTGCCTGATACTTTGCACGAGTGAAATTTTGAATTTGGATCAGTCCCAGAGAAACCGTAAATTTTTTCGAGATCAGAGAAATCATAACGATATGTATGCTCAAGGCTTAGACGGGTCAGGTCACACTTTTCGATAACAAACACTGTGTGTGTGTGTGTGTGTGTGTGAGTGTAGTGAGATTTATAAACATTAAATGAATTTATTTTGTTTTGCACTGACAGAAGCTTCTGAATTATATTTCCACTGTAGCTACCTGTAAACGACTTATGCCTTGTTATTTATGTGCATTGTTATATGGCAAACGATAAAAATAAATCTCCTTAGGCCATCCGATGTCGCTACAAAACTGCTCGGTGTTGAACCACAGCTTCGCCGGCCTACAAGTGCGTTGCACCGAGGGATTTGACGGTGGTCTACCGCAGATCTTCTATATGGAAGTCTATGAACTGCCTTCAATGACTGTGAGTTTTGAAACATTTTTTTATTACCTATATTTTGACTTTGGCTACCTCCACGGTGGAGTGACTTGGTGCACTCCTGTTTCAAGGTTTTTGCTCTCTTTTTGTATTACACATTGTTGTAATGATGTTTTGTGTTAAACTTAATTTGATTGACAATTCAGTAATTTACAGATAAAACGACTTACCTTACAAAATTAATGTGTACCTATAAAATCTTAATAACATATAATAATGATATAAAAAAAGCCCTAAATAATATATATATATATATATATATTTGATTTAAATGCAGTTAGTTAATTAATTTTATTCATTTGATTTACCTAATAAGAATACCTAGTATTGCACTTGATTAGACTCTTGTTTATAATTTTTAGACTATGCCTGAAATGCAGGTACTCCTAGTTCAGGCTCTTAGGTTATTTTTGAACACATTGTATTTGTAGAATTAAAGTATTTGTTGACTTAAAAGGTTTAAATAAATAAATCTTGAATTTGAATTTGAATTTGTAATATACAAACCAGATACACAAACAAGAGTGTCACGACTAAATGTGCACTTCTCTTTGAATTCGAACTTAACCACACTACCTGAAGGTTTTCTAAATAAGTTTAGTTATAGCTAAATTTGTGCAATTCTACTTCATTCTTTTTTAATGTAGTTTACAATATAGACTATCTCTAAATCTAATAGGTTCGAGCAAATATCTCCTCAAACTCGACGCCCGTCTTCGAAGTACCAGACCTGGACAGCTACATCAGCTACGCTTTAGTGTTGTACCCTGCCAACGCTAAGGGTAGAGGAGAGGCGACCACCCTTTACACTGTCGCCTTAAGGTCACCGGACAAGTATACTGGTTAGTTTTGACCGAAAAAAAAAGTATATTTCCTTACTTCAATGTCAATTTGTGTTCGGGGGTACAGAATTATGTTTTTAGCTTTAGTATGTTAGGTACTTTTCTGTGTAATAGTGAGCTTAGAAAAATAGAAATGATAACCAATTATGACATCGCCTAGTGGCATAAAATTTTTTTTCAGTACAGTAAGATGATCGTAATGAAATCAGATCATATGTGTCACTTGTGTACTTTAAGTACGAGACATGCATGATAGTTTGTACTTTTGCATATTTGAAACGAATAACTTCGAAAATACTTTTTATCTGTATATAAAGTATTTGACTTGCTAATTTAAAAAGCAAATAGCTCATAAATATCTGTTCCTAGGTACCCACAACACGTCAGTTCCGTTGTCTCCAATGCTGGTCTCGTTGCTGGCAGTAATAGCGCTTCTCTGCACCGGGGTGTGCGGCGTAATCACCGCCCTCTACCGGCGGCGCAGCGCCCGAAGATTGGATAATGTTAAACAAGTGCCTTCTGCGTAAGTCTGCTTTTTTATGAAAATAGAGACGGTTAGGTTAGATTTTTCTTTGTTGAATTCTAGGCGGTGCCAGTGTCGTCGTGCATACCAGAAGACATTAATTGACAGATTCAGAGCTACCGTTAGTGCGCAATTGCAGCAAAAGCTAGCTCTTCAAGAAATCTACCCAATCTTCCTTCGTTCTCTTCCGCTGGGCTGAGGCTGCGAGAACGTGCAAGAATCGCTTTTTCTTCAATCTGACCGGAGCAACCATGCACTGACTGCAGATGATTACCCGGGTTAGAACGACCTGAGTGTCAACCACCTTCCGTGCCCCTCGGTGCTGTTCAGTAACTGGAACTACGAGTTAGCGTCCTGGGTCATGTAACTCCGGAATAAGTATTATCCAAATCAAACGTTAACGTGCCCGTTTAGGTAAACTGAAGGAAATCGACCCAAATCAACTAAATTCACCTGGGTGTGTTGCTGCGTCAATATTTAGGTGGCTTTATCCGGAACAGAAGGGCCAAGATCCAAACTGGATTTTCGTGTGGTGGCAAAAACACAAAAACTTAGCACCATCATCCCCTGTCGTCCAATAAGTGTCACAAGAAAAGACTAAAGAGTACCGCTGGAAGAAGACTGACAGCAACGTCTTCTTTCCACTGTTGACCAAGCTGTGATCGCCAACTCGCCAGCCAAGCTTAACGATAATGGAAATTTCCTTTTGCAGAGACTTTTGTCCGGCAGTAAACTAACGTGTATGTGTGACTTTGTTGGTTGATGATGATGATAATTATGGTTCAGGATAGGATTACTAACTAATCAATAAAACCTGTGCATTTGCCTTCTTAGAGTCCTGTACAATGAACAAAGCCTGGATTCTATCACAAAGCAAGACCATGCAAACACCTACTGCGGATCTCCTAAGCTGGATTACTGCAGCCAGTATGAGCTGAAGATAGAAGGAGAGGTTGAGGAGACGGACCCTGACATCATACCTTGTAACTATGGTAAGAATATAAAGGGTATTTGTCGATTTATAAGGTTGGTTTGAGTGTCTGTGCCTTGTCAGACTAGAACCCTGAGTGCCAAGAGTAACGGTCATGGAGACGTAATCTTTAGTTTTCACAAAGTGCCCAAATTATGGCATTCATAGCCTCGTCAGTTTTTTTTATTAATGCCTATTAATACAAAATAAAACATAAGTTAATGACTTTAAATGCCAGTTTTTTTGCAATTAAATTAAATGGGAAACTTACTGCAGTGGCCGCGATGCTTATCTGTATACCCAAGATTCAAGGGTGAACTCTCACCAGTACCCTGAAAAACTTGAAGTTCCATGCGCCAAACAGTCTTAGTAGTGAATATACAGGATGCACAATGCACATAGCATATCGAAACAAACAAAACAACTAAATCGCAAGAGCCCGGGCAGGTTTTTCTATTCTCCTTTGACAAAACTGCCACTGCCAACCCTATTGCAATTATGGCAAAATTAAAACTTTTTGAGGGGCCTATATCTAGCTGTGGACCGATATGGGCTATCAATTATTTTATTATCATCACAGCCGAACTACGCCCACTGATTGACATATGCCTCCCCCAAGGATCTCCACAACGATCAGTCCCGCGCCACCCGCATCCAACGGCTTCCCGCAATCATCATCAGTCGGTCCACCTGGTCCACCGGTGCGCGGTCGCCATTTCAGAACTTTCCATCCTAACGGCCATCAATTTTATTATAATGATGACTTAACTACTTATCAGATAAAAAATCTATTGGAGACTTCAGCAAGCTGCCAACCCCTGGTACAGACACAGAGACCAGTCGGGTGTACAGTGACAGATCATCTGGCTTTCCCACTAGCACTGTAAGTTGTTTTAATTCACTGTTTCAAATTATCCATATTACTTTTAAATATGACAACTATCTAAGCATTACCGATTCTAACGTTTCGAAAGACTTTTTTTCTTTATAAAAAAAAAAGATTGTCGGTCCTGGAGGATTTTTGACTTTCAGGTTTCCTATCTTCTAATAAAAACAGAATATTAAAAAATACAATGATAATTTAGCAAGTAAGTATGTCTTTCACAGTCTGCATCAAGCATATCCGTAGTCAATCGCGGCGTGTGCGCACGCAGCGCCGACATCAGCGCCGCGCGCCATCTTGCGGCGAACGTACGCGAGAGCTGTATTTAGGTAAAAGTTAAATTTAATAAATTAATGTTAAAAAGATTTTTTGGGGGTGTGACCTGAAGATTAAAATAATTTAGTGTTTTATGTGAATTGTGTTTGCATCATATAAATAAAAAAACAGATAATTAGTCCCAAACATTTTTTTAATTTTATGCCGCTGTTGTCATATTTTATACCTAGCCTTAATGGAAATTATATTTTACTACTTTAGACACAAAGTTGAATACCTTAAAATTTAAAATAACACCCTGATGTAAATACAGCCTCGTTATACAAATACAAAAATCGTCTTTACCGAATCAGCGCCCACTAGGTCGCTCAATTTGTTAAGACGATTTTGGTATACGTTACGTGTATCTTTTTTTTAAATTATATTTATGGATTAAAATTGCATGCTCTGATAGTTATATTAACTAAAAATGGCTCCCAATGTATAATTTAAGGTAAAAGTTAATTATGGTGCGAATAAAAAAAAAACATCTTTTATAATGTGAAATAAAGTAAGATATTATTAATTCACTCTACAAGAACAATGAGTTATTGGTATTGTGAGGCTAACTGAATTCCGACTTAAAAAAACAAGTAAAAGAATATAGGGTAAAAGGTGTTGAACAGTTTTCAAGCCATAATTTTATGTTTGATTTCATTGCTAATTATTTCAATACAATTATTATTTTAACAAGCAGAAATCATAAAATATTTTTCTAAATTAATATTTAATTATGGATTACCGCACAGTATCGCCTGAGGCTATTCTCCCTTATGAATTTTAAATTTTTTTTTGAATCCTGTAAATAACAGATTTTTTATAGGACCTAATAAGTTAAAACTTATAACAGTTTAACGATCTACTAGTTCCCTAAGAAGAAGGGTGCAAATCTAAATTTTCTCTAAAGATCTTCGCATCTTAATACGAGTACGTTGCACTATAAATTCCATGAACAAAATATTATAATTAACTCGTAAGTATTGCCTAAGTGTTAAGTAATTAATGTTGAATGGTGTCCTACCTATTTAATATATGATAACGAGTGGATCCGCCCAGGTAAGAACCCAGTTGTTTATAAGTAAGCATTAATCCCTCGATCGTGAGTTATTCCAGACACAATTGAAATCAATTGTTATTGTGGCACCCGAGTGCCTCCTGGGGGTTGAGGGATTAATATAATCGCACACTTGGATGAAAATAAATGCACCTCAAAAATATAAAAAGCAGTTTTTGGCTCTAAATAAGTGCAATAATCAAGTAAATCATTTAAAATTTTCTTTGATGAAAAAAAACTAACATATTTCGTTATTAGCTATTAAATTTAACAGATAAAAGTAAAAAACCGGGAAATATATACTTTGTTGATATTATTTATAGTTTGCTAGTGGCATGTGTATATGACAAAGAAATTATATTATCTTAAGTGATAAGTTTTTTAGCACACATACATTAAAATTTGTCAATTATTTTTTATATTCATAGGAAAAAAGGTTTAAATGCCATTTTAATGTAAAGTAGTTTCCTTTATGTAAAATGATATTGATATTTACGATTATGGCGAATAATCACTTAGATCACAATAAAATTGTTGTTTTTTTTCTTATTTGTACTTCTAAATTAACAGTTCTTCTGAGTTGCATCAGTTTTAGTCTACATGTGCGACATATGCAACTGACTTTTTAGGCATCTTTTTAAAAAAATGAGTAAATTTAAGCTTTGCTTTAAATGTTCATTATATCCATTCCAATTCAAATTCTTTGCAAGCATTGCCTACTGTACGACCATGTGCTTTTAAATTACTCCCATTTTAAGCGAACACGTCAAAACTTCTTTAGGGTAACACGCACGCACTGATCAAAGACGTCGTTCCGTCTTGAGACATTGGGGCAATTCATCAAACAAAAGCGAGTCGAATCGTGATAACCCTTAAAAACACTTTACATCTATACTAATATATAAAGCTGAAGAGTTTGTTTGTTTGTTTGTTTGTTTGTTTGAACGCGCTAATCTCATGAAGTACTGGTCCGATTGGAAAAAATATTTTTGTGTTGGATAGTCCATTTATCAAGGAAGGCTTTAGGCTATAGAACATCACGCTGCGACCAATAGGAGCGAAGCATGAGTGAAAAATGTTGCAAAAATAGTCACGATCATAATAACAGAAATTGACGCGAACGAAGTCGCGGGAAACAGCTAGTACAATATACATGGCTCAGAAGCGAGATCGGTCAAAAATTCTTCAAGGTTCTGCAGGAAAATCACCAACAGACTTTAAGAGAGTGTGAGTGTTATGCTCTCATTAGCTGTTAGTTTGTTTGTGTTAAAAGAACAAAAGTCGAAACGGTTATTGTATAATTGATATTTTATCAGTATATAAACTTGAAAAATTTTGTCTTAGGCGGGACTCGAACCCGCATCTCCTCGCATGCCGGGCGGGCGCCATACCATTAGGCCACCGAGACACTGCGACACGTCGCGAATTTTTCAAGCATATTCTTACGCTGTGAGCCAGCGTTGTCTGTTGCCTGGCGGGTTCGAGTCCCGCCTGAGACAAAATTTTTCAAGTTTATATACTGATATTATAAGTGCAATTAAGTTGCTAAAATATCAAATAAAGTAATTGATATTTTTCTAGAGTATTCGTAAAGTGGAACAATAAAATTAATTTCGGAAAACTCGTCACGTTTTTTGGCCCTTTCGTGAATGTTATTTAAGAGATAACTCAGATGACATATTTAAGTTTGAATTTTTTTATCCCATTATTTTGACGACCATTTGGATCAGCGGTGGTTAACGCTGCTTCTGAGCCATGGATCGCGGGTTCGATCCCCGCACAGTACAAATATTTGTGTGCATGAACATGTCTGTTTGTACTGGTCTGGGTGTTTTCTATGTATTATGAGTATGTATTTACAAAAAAAAAAAGTATATAAGTAAGTTTATCGGTTGTCTAGTACCCCATACGACAGGGTACTTAATAGTACCTTAATTTGGGACTAGATGGCTCAGTGTGGCCCAGTGAGGCATGTCTAAAATATTTATTTATTTATTTATTTATTTATTATCGTAAGGTTCGATTAGTACAGGTATTTTTTGGTGGTGCCTCAAATTAAAAAAAGTGTAGTTAGTAAAAATCCAAAAAGTAAAAAAATACTATCCTAAAGTAAATTAGTCCAATATGACCCAGTATGTTACTGTGTAAATCAGTATTTTACTGATTTTTATGACTCAAGAAATATTTTAAGGTTACTATAAAACAAATAAAAATTGTGTCCCTTTATTTCAAATAACGTTAATAAATTTTTACAGCTGTAAATTATCATGTCAGTATGTATGTATCATATAATTATGTATGTAACTTATGTATGTATCATAAAACCCTAAAATCAGTCGAATTCTGATTTCCGATTTATTTTTAGGGTTTTTCTTGCCGCTGTGTATTATAATATTACACCGCCATTCATATTCAAGATATTTTTTTTAATATTGATTTTTTAGTAAAAGTAAGTTGCATTAATTAGAACAGTGAAGATGTTTTATTATGACAATAACATATAACGTTTTTGTGCATAATTCAACAACTCGTTTATTTACGACAGTTTTCGTAAATAAATTAACAATAAAGGAGTTGTCCCAAGTTGTCCAGAACCTGTACATATTGCCAAAAGTTAGGGCAATATACCTACAACACTTTGTTATTATCCAAATTCTTTAACACTTTGACGATCGGATATTCCAGACACAATTAAAATCAATTGTTATCGCGACAACCGGTTGTCGCTTGGGGGTTGAGGGATTATTGACAAAGGAAATCTGACAGCTACTGACATTTAGAGTTTATGGTTTATCTTTTTTTTCGTCAAACGCCATCTTGTATGCCTAATTGAGAGGGACATTTAAGATTGTATTTATTTTTGAACCGCTAAAATGTACGTATTATACAGTTATTTGTATTTTTTCTAAAGTCAGTAGATTATTCTTAATTTTTTAGAATATTGTACAATGTCTGGGCCTGTTACGGGACATCTCTTTTATAAAAGTAATCCTTATGAAATTCACAAAATTATATAAAATAATCTTTGCTGTGATGATTTTTAAGTAATGTGTTACTCAAAATACTGTAATTGTTAAATAATGACGAGAAACTAATTTTTAATGTTCGAAAAAAAATCTTTACTGTGGTAAATAATAGGGGTTAAAGTAAGAAATTGCCGATTATTTTCCTACTTTTTATTTTGTTTATAGCTCTTAACTATAGTCAAATTATTGCGTAATTATTTTTGTATTGTATCAAAAACTAAATAAAGTAATTTTTGACTAAAAAAAAATGCAATACTGGTGTCTATTACTTCAAAGGAAGTCGTTGAAAAGATCCCTTACAATGTGTCAGCTGACCTTCTTGCTTCAATTAAGTATATTTGTATTAAATACTTTGATTTTCAGAAATTTATATACTTTAATGCGTAGCTTTATAACCATCTAACTTTCACCTTTAATTGCATCGAAAACGGTTCAGGCGTTTTTAAAAAAACTAAAAAAATTGTTAGTATGGAAAAATTACTTTTCTCGATTTCGTCCATACAAAACGGCAATTTCATACTTTAACCCCTAATATTATAATAGATAAGTTAACTTAATAGTTAATCGCAGCATGTGTGAATTTATTGTTTTAGTTTTTATTGTGAAATGTTTTAAATATTTGTTGCGAATTGTCCATACAGGGTGGCTACTTCAAATATATCAATGGTTTTTAAGGAAGGTCTTACAAATCATTACCAAATCATGGTTTATGTTATAGAGTTTAATTACGTGAAATAGTTATGAAAATAAGATTTTTTTTTCGCATCTAAGTATATCATGCTGACCAACTACTAAAGCCTCTTTTAATTAACCACCCTGTATTTATGTTCTAAAAGCTAACTTGTTCATAAATATTATTTTTAAACTGCGAAATAGAATAGGTGCAATGTGCAAAATTCAAATGAAATGTTAAAATAATTCCTGTTAGTTGTTAAAGAAGTTTTCTATAAGATGTTGTTTTAGGCGAAACCCGACTGAAATTATTATAGTGATATTGTAACAATGATTGTGAATGTTTTAATAAAACAAATGTGGGATTTGTGTTTTTTATTTATATTAAATGATTTTAAACTTTCGCGATTTGAACACATATTATTTATAGTAAACTAACGGGTTAACGACCCGTTAGATCAGATAAATATTCAGTCGGCCCGTGACCACGGCTTGGTGCAATCCAGTCGAAACGTCAGGTAAATAAATAAATAAAATAAATATTTTAAGACATGCCTCACTGGGCCACACAGAGCCATCTAGTCCCAAATTAAGGTAGTATTAAGTACCCTGTCGTATGGGGTACTAGACAACCGATAATCTTACTTATATACTTTTTTTTTGTAAATACATACTTATAATACATAGAAAACACCCAGACCAGTACAAACAGACATGTTCATGCACACAAATATTTGTACTGTGCGGGGATCGAACCCGCGACTCATGGCTCAGAAGCAGCGTTAACTACCGCTGATCCAAATGGTCGTCGGTAAATAAATAGGTATTTATACCTTCATAATATTTAACGCGATAACGACCCGTTAGTGTACTATAAATAATATTTATTTATCTTATCTTGCTTTGTGGTAACTTATTTAGGGATAGAATACACGATTCATTTTAAACCACCTGGAAAACAAGGCCAAGTTATTTGACCGTTATGTATGACATCATGGCAGTGTTATTTAATTTAATAAGTTTTAATAAGTGACGACCATTTGGATCAGTGGTAGTAAACGCTGCTTCTGAACCATGGGTCGCGGGTTCGATCCCCGCTCAGTACAAATATTTGTGTGCATGAACATGTCTGTTTGTACTGGTCTGGGTGGTTTCTATGTATTATAAGTATATATTTACAAAAAAATATATATATATAAGTAAGTTTATCGGTTGTCTAGTAACCCATACGACAAACTACTTACTAGTAGCTTAATTTGGGACTAGATGGCTCTGTGTGGCCCAGTGTGGCATGTCTGAAAAATATTTATATTTATATTATTTATAAATGTTTAATTTGAAACAAACAAATCTACAAACATCGACCCAAAATAATAATTTTTTTTTGTTTTATTACTTTTTATGATTTAAAATATTTTACATTACCTAGATGGTCGATGTCAATATTACTTAGTAGTTATTGCTGCTATAGAAAAAGTAAAAGTTTAACACTTTTAGTCAAAAGTAAAAATAATATCAAATGCAAACCCAAGCAATTCCAAAAAAAATTCTAATTAACTTGAATAATGGCACAATGAAAGAAAAAAAAACGTTCATTTACAAGAGAAAAGGTGGCAAAGGGTGCAATTTGGGAGATAAAATATCAAAAGCCTTTTTAAGGCAGGTTTTGGGTAACAAAGGGTGCACATTTATTTATTTATGTGCAATGATAAATGTTGTAATCTTAGTAAATAAGGCGACGACCATTTGGATCAGCGGTAGTTAACGCTGCTTCTGAGCCATGGGTCGCGGGTTCGATCCCCGCGCAGTACAAATATTTGTGTGCATGAACATGTCTGTTTGTACTGGTCTGGGTATTTTCTATGTATTATAAGTATGTATTTACAAAAAAAAAAGTATTTAAGTAAGTTTATCGGTTGTCTAGTACCCCATACGACAGGGTACTTAATAGTACCTTAATTTGGGACTAGATGGCTCAGTGTGGCCCAGTAAGGCATTTCTTAAATATTATTATTATTAAAAATAAGGTGAAATAGAAAAACCAGTTAGTAGAGGATAGCATGACGGAGTGTAACATATTGATAGGAGATGAAAAAGTGGAGCAAGTGAAGGAATTTGTTTATTTGAGATCAATGTTTACAGCCCATGGAAGGTGTAATAGTGATATTGAAAGGAGAGTAAATGGTGAATGGAGCGTTGCACGCTTTTATGAGTTGTCAGAAGGTGTCTCCTCGCGAGGAGATGCGGGTTCGAGTCCCGCCTGAGACAAAATTTTTCAAGTTTATATACTGATATTATAATTGCAATTTAATTGCTAAAAATATCAAATAAAGTAGATATATATGGCGAGTATGAATGGAAATGTTGGAAGGAGAAGGCCTCGACGAACTTATCTTGATCAAATCGGGGAAGTTCTAAAGAAAGGTCAGGTCAAGAGTACCCTAAACCGGCTAGCGTGTATGAAAAGGTTAATGAATGTGGATGAAGCGAAAGTAGTCTGTAAGGATCGTAGCAAGTGGAAAGATGTGGCTCTGCCTACCCCTCCGGGAAAAAGGCGTGAGTGTATGTATGTATGTATAAAAACCAGTTTTATTCCTGCAAATCGGCCCTAGAAGACAATTTTACACTTTTTAAAATATCACTGCATGGTTCAAGAGTTTTTACATAAAAATATACCCATACCAATGTGAGCCAGTACAATTATTGCCACACATCATAATACAAAATAGCATTGTAGCCATTTCTGTAAAATTACTTTAACATACGATTTCAGTCCATAAAACTACCGCGAGTTCAAATATGTAGTAATTTGTTGAAAATGCGAATGAAATTTTCCATGGACTTTCCGCAGTCAACTTGGAAATCCAAGTAGTTAAATAAAATAATAACAGAATTAACGCAATCCGATTTATATTATATAAATAACTAGGTACTCAAAAGAAACTAAGACAATCGGTAGGTAATTCAATTACTGGGTACCTACTATGTATAATTTATACAACATTTTCTTTAATGGGCAATCAAATTTGGTTTTGAATTGTTTAAACGTATAAGGTAAAAGAAAAACAACACGTTGGTCTAGTGGTTTAAATACCGGGCCAAGATCTCGGGGTCGCGGGTTCGATCCCCGGGTCAGGCAGCAAAAGTTTCGATTTTTTAAAATATCTTGGATTTGTGATCGCCATTGATTATGCCTGTACCCACCATAGCTGTGGTTACTTGAATTCAATGATGGAGGCCTGTGCCCTGCAGTGGGACAATTATAACCTGTTATTTTAATGTTTTACATATAAGAGAGTATAATAAACTACTGAATGAACGCAACAAATTTGTGTATCCAAAATAGAAAAAAAAAAAGATTTTACTTTGTTCATTAGCTGTCACCATCATCAATCTAGATCAGACCACCGCTGGACAAGGGCGTCATTTAAACGAGGATCATACTACAACCGCTACGCTTTGCAGCGGGTTGGATATTTGCAAAGGCCTTAGACAAAATGCTTTCTATTATAGTAAACGATCGACGAATAGATAACAAATATAAGAAAATGATAAAAGCCAACAAATGATCGTTTCTTGATCTGATGTCATTTTCAAACATTTGTAATCTATTCGTCGAGCGTTACTATCTTAGAAAGCAGCTTGTCTAACGCCGCCGTCTGCCTTCTCTGGCACTTTCGTCACTTTAATTGTGCCGTTAAAACAATTTCTCAATAATAGTATCAATAGAATATCATATTATATAAATAAATAAATAAATAAATGTGGAAAACATCACATAGGTACATTGTTCTGATCCCAATTTGATTAACTATTTAAAGCATTCGTATTTTGGAAACCAGAAACAACGAAGGTACCACAAACACCCAGACCCGAGAAAATGTAAAAAACTCATTTTTTTTCTACATACTCGTACATTTACATACCCGTCTGGGAATCGAACCCGGGACCTCGGAGCAGGCGACACCTTGAAAACCGGTGTGTGCGCCACTCCGCCACGGAGGTCGTCAATATTAACTTATAACGCAATCTCTCACTTCGAAGAATTGAGAATCTCCTCCTTTTTTAGGGTTCCGTACCCAAAGGGTAAGAACGGGACCCTATTACTAAGACTTCGCTGTATGTCCGTCTGTCCGTCTGTCCGTCGCTCTGTCACCAGGCTGTATCTAAAGAGCCGCGATAGCTAGACTATTGAAATTTTCACAAATTATGTATTTATGTTGCCGCAATAACAACAAATGCTAAAAACAAAATAAAATAAATATTTAAAAGGGGCTCCCATACAACAAACCCGATTTTTTGGCCTTTTTGGTACGGAACCCTTCGTGCGCGAGTCCGACTCGCACTTGGCCGGTTTTGTTAAGCTACATTACTGAAACGATACAATGATGGGTACAGGCATAATTACCACGCTTGCCAACTACTGATGCGACTTTTTATTTGTAAGTTAAAAATGATTAATCGATGTTGGATACACAAAGCTATGTTATCTCTATTATCTGTAATATCATAAATTAACACATAAGTTTGCCACATACGTTTATAGAAATCAAACCTAATAAATAAACATTTTTGCATCAAATTGTTTAATTATATAATGAAGTTGTATCTAGAGTAATTTAATTATACTCCTACCGTGTTTTAGTCTGTTTTATGTTACTACATTTGATGAATTCTGATAATTTTGTTATTACATAGTTAATTTTATTTGCCGGTTCAGGTTTCAAGCTGCGAAATGAGGGAAATTCAATCATAGGGAATTGCATTGACATTTTCATATTATTACCATAGTCAGTTTCTGAAATCCCTGTAATATGTATATGAACTTACATCGTATGTTAAGTAATTTTAATGAAAAAGGCTTAATCAACTACTATTCTTTAACCTTACCATAAATGCGAAGGTACTTCTGTCTGTCTGTTGCACTTTCACGCTAAAACTACTAAACCGATTTTGATGAAATTTGACAAAAGGATAGGTTACGTCTTGAAAAATTATGTCAGCTTTTTATACCACTGAGAACACCACAATGTGTAGTTAACGCGATTAATGATAGAAAATATGGTACCTTCGTTACTACCGATTTCCACAATACGAGTGCTTCAATGATAATGATAATGATAATTTATTTATTTGCAGAAAACATGGTATAATTTTAGTTCTTAAAAATATAATATGAACAAGCATGTTTTATCGATTTATCGATATGCAAACATTTAGTCATCATGCAATTGAATTAACTATTAGTAAATAAATCAAATAATATAAATACGAATTCCAAATAAAAGTAATATTTCAATTAAACTAAACAGTAAGTAAAATATGTACCTACTCACTTTGGGATAAGAATAATGTATGTGATGTTGTCCACATTTATTTATTTATTTAAAAGTTGTTGACCGAGTTTCTTGAGCTGCTTCTTCGTGGTTCATCATTCACTAGCCCTGTTCCCAGGTCATCTGGGGTCGGCGCAGTATGTTTTCCTCTTCCATACAATCCTATCAGTCGTCATCGAGTCGTTTAATCCCTTCTCAATCATATCCTTTCTAACGCAATCAATCCATCTCTTTTTAGGTCGCCCTCTACCCGTCCATCCATCAACTGCTTCTTCGTGGTTATAAAGGTTAAATCATTCTGAATTAAATCTTTACTTATATTTAACAGGAACACAAGTATAACAAGAAATGAAGGTAAGTATAAAGACTTTTAAGTGCTATCTAGACAAAAACGCCAGTCATCCAAAATTAAGGTCAACCGAACAAGGGCTGTAGCCAAACCTTTTACCTTACAAAGATCACTTAAAACATTAACAGTTGATTAATTAGTTCTTCTTCATTAATGGCTAAGTGGGTTTACTTCAAATCACCTCATTCTAAACTAATATTGTCATTGCTTAAGTGATTGTGTCAGTCTATTACGAAGAGCCTTAACCTAAAGTGTCTGTGTATGGTTTTAAAATGAATTTTCTTTAAGCACATTATGTATCTAAAAAAAAAACTTGAAAATATTTCGACTGCCTTAAACCCATAATTTTCAGCTTAACGGCTTTAACTTATTAATGTTTTAAAGGCGCACCAGCAATTTATTTGCTGAAAACTAAACTATGTTTACTGTTGTCTTGAGTTTACGGGAAATCAGTTAAAATCAGTTTTATTTCTGCAAATAGGCCCCAAGAGGCGCTTTTACACGTCCCAATATTTAAGCTTACCACTGCTTCGGGACAAGTCTGGGCTAGTGCCGAGAAGAGGCAGCGCAAGAAACTCGGTCACTATTGTCAGCCTTTTTTTAAATAAATTTTAAAAAAAGGTTTAAGCAAGTACAAGCTGGGACAATTTAATGCCATACATTTCTATCGTTGAAATAATCATTAACAGTGTAGTAGCCCTTCTTCATTAAAACTACTTTGACATACGTTAAATTACATTTAAGTTTATGTACGTACAGGGAGTTCAGCAATACCCTGTGGTAATTTGTTGAAAATACGAATACAAAAACCCATGAACGATTTTCCTACTTTTCGCAGTCTGAAGCCTGGAACGGCGAGTTTATCTTTATTTCTGGTATTGAAATTGTGTACGTTACTTCTCTTAAGAAATAGATGTATGTTCTTACGAAAGTAAATAATATTCTCGAGAATTTATTGAGAAGACACTGTAAGTATATTAATCTCTTTGAAGAGCTCTATCAGCGAGTCACGAAGTCGAAGGCCGTAAATAGCCCGTACAGAACGTTTTTGTAATATAACAATTGACTCAATATCTGAAGCTGAGCTCCACAACAGGATTCCGTATGACATTATGCTAACAATATACATTGGAATGAAAGATATGTTAACGGATGTACTGTACGCGTTTATTTTGATTTAAACCGACGTTTCAACCCTTTACTTAGAGCGCTTATGCTGGGCACGGTCAAACTGTTTTCTTTATTTCTCATAACAAAACTATGTTTGATTTATACTGATTTAAATTTCATGGTCACTATCACTAGAGTTATTTGATTCGGGATTTATACCATGTACCTTATTTATTATGAGTTTCCGATATTTCGAGAGTTCTCCCGTTATCATGGCGCTTGTAACAGTGCCAAAATACCTTTATGGAAGACCTATGCCCAGCCATATGCGTTGTTTGGGTAAGATGATGAAGTGATGGAGCTAATAGCAAATCACAAACAAAAAATAAGTATGAACTTTTTCTTTGACTAAGAACTTTTATTTTCTACGTGTGAATGACAGGTTTTATAAAAAGACAGATGAACGATTTCTTTCTGTTCTTTGCTATTGTCAAAATTAACAATTAAAACCAAAAATATAGTGAATGAACGGCTAACCCTCATTCTGTTTTATATATTTTAAGGCGTTTTATAAATTTAGTACCTACCCAACCTATAGGTTACCTCAATGCTTAGGTACCTACTTTACTTTTGCCTATTTCTGTGTAAGTGAACTTAAATTGTGATTCGTTTTTCTCTTTAGGTACCGAGCCATTTCCACCATTCGTGACATTGACGCAGTTGTGTTAGCTATATTATTATTGTGTAAAATACCTACTTGCTTTGCCACGAACCGAAAGAAAAAAAGCTTCATTGCATAGTTCAGAGATAAAAGAATACACAAACGTTACTGAATAAGTTTCAACGAATTTCATATTAAAATGTAGAAGAACGTTAAGAGCTTGAAGAGACATGAATGCCTATTGTGGAATTTAGTACCAAACCTTGTGTTTGTCTATTTAGTGAGTGTGATTGTGGTAGCGGCTGGTATTGGTGATCCATGGTATGGCAAAAGGTAGGTAAGTGGATCTTGTATATTTTTACTAATATTATTTTCTAACATATAATTAAGAGTTTCGGGTAGCCCGGCCGCACCGGGAGACCGCTAGCGAGGCGGACCTAGGCTGAGCGCCCTCAGCGCTCGCCAAATATCTGAATAAAGCCTAAATTACTTCTACAACAATTCCTCATAATAATAATATGTACGACAAAACAACGTTTTCCAAGTCAAACAATACTTACGTATAGTAGCAAATCTTTAGACAACTTTGTTAACAAATTGTAAGATAATTTTAACTAAAACAGTATTCATACCATTGTTGAGTTCGTACCTATTCTGGTTGCAGCGGACCAATATTAGCACAAACATGTATAGTGCATACAAAGAAAACATCGGATAATGTACCACGACGGAGCAACTACTGAAGTCATACAAGTGTTGCAATCTGCTTTGCGGTTACATATGACTAAGGGCTGCCACCGATATATTTTTTTTTCCATTTATTTTGGCACAAACAGTCATATTAAAAATAGTTTTACATTTTAAGACTTAACACACAAAAAGACAAAACAGTGCCGAAAATTAATCACAAAAGTTACAAATACTAATACGAGCTGTGTAATACTACTAAAAAGTATATAATGGATATACTAACTGATATACTATTTCTTAAATACTTCAGACATAATATGTTACAATTGTAAATTTTGAATACCTATTAACATTTGCAAGTTTAGCACGATATATTCTAATAAAACGTAAGAATAATATATCAACAGAGGTATACTTAGGTTATTATAATTTTAGATAAAGCGAGGTATGTACTTATTAACTACTTCAATTTATCAATAATTTTTCGTTTAAATGTAACCAGAGAATTATTGAAAAGATCGAGTTCTACAAATTCTTTGTTATACATGTTTAAGCAACGGTGGAAAAAGCCATTTTTGGTATATTTGGTAGATATCCAGACGAAAAGCATTTAAGGCTACTAGAAGAGCTAAGTGCTACCCCCAGTTGATTTAATTTTATTACTTCTAAACAAAATCAATTCTAAAAAAACTAGAACAGTATTATTGTAGCAAATTACTTCTAGTATTTACACGCTCCCGATCAGGGTCCCTGCTGAAATGACCGTCATGATACCTATGCCTTTTGTCACTTGTTTCCTTATTTAATATTGGGCCAAATAAATATTTCTTTCTTTTTTTCTTTCTTTAACCTTTAACTGCCGACCTGGTCTAAACGTAGCACTTACACCGATGTGACGACTGAGAGACGTCAAAATTTAAGTAGTGAAATAAAAAGTGTATTTGCATGCTACATTTTTCTATGTTATGCATTAAAACCATTATTATTTGAGGTAAGTAAACTACAGGATTTCAAAAAAATACACATTATTTTTTAGGTAAAATCAACATTTATTGGAGAGATCACAATTATTTGGCACTTAATTATAAGACTTACTTCAGTCTTATTTTTTTCTAAAATTAAATAATAAACAACAAATGAACTTAAAATATGTTATCTTCTATAAACAATTGTCAATATAAAACATAAATCTTACTTCTTAGTTAAAATATAAAAAAACTGACAGCACTTGAATATTTGGTACATTCACTACGTACGTTTGCAGTCACTGCATATTTGTAAGCAGCAAGTAAGGCACATTGGTTTCTTACATTTGCAGCAACAGTACTTCGTTCGCCTTTTCAACCGACTAGGACAGATTGCACATGTCTTTCTTATACCTGGATCTGGATTTTGATAAGGTTTTGGTGGTGGAGGCTCGGGCATATCGGCGGGTCCTATAACTCGCTCGATACTTAGTCGCAATTCTCGTGGGATTCTATTATTGTAAACCCGTAATTTCATTTCTGGGAGGACTAATTTACGTGCGAAAGTAAAAATCGGCCACGACTGATCTCGCCCTTGTTTATGCATTTGTTGTATAACACATAAGCATTAACACCGCTCATGTCTATCAACCTGTAAAATAAAGTCATGGGCCAACGTCGAGTCCTTCGAGAGCACGAGTAATTCGAACATTTCTTGTCCACCTCATCCACCCCTCCTTTTGTCTTGTTATAGTCAGTTATCATGATAGGCTTATTAGATACAGAATCAGTCTCTTTGATATGGTGCATAGACGACAGAAGTAAAACCGCTTTTTTGGGCTTAGGCACATAAGACAGAATAGTATTGTCTTTCGTGAATCCATACAACGAAGAACCAACCACTCTATCTTTGTAAGGCTGAAATTCTGGTGGTATCTCCCTCTTGATTTTCTTCATAGTGCCCAAGTAAGTAAATCCACGATCTTTCAGTGCTTGCACTAGTTCTATAGAGGTAAACCAGTTATCTGCTGTTATATTTCGGTTACAGCCCTCGATCCCTTTACAAAGATGTAGAACAGATTGTGTGGGAATTGAAAAGCGTTTCTCTGCATCACTGAGACCATTGCCATCAGACCTTGTGCCATAATATACGTAAGCATTGTATATATAAAAAGTTTGGGCGTCAACCAGAAGAAGAACTTTTAATCCATACTTATTTGGCTTGTTTGGCATATATATTCTAAATTTGCAGCGCCCTCTAAAAGCTACAAGCATTTCATCTACACAAACGTAAGGACCCAAAGTGTAATTTTTCTGGCAATTACTGATGAACTCATGAAATAACTCTGAAATGGCAGCAAGTTTGTCGCCTTTTAATCGTTCAGTTCTTGTTAGAGTATCATCGAAACGCAAACAGTTTAACAAGGCAAGAAATCTGTTTTTGGACATAACGCAGCGAAAAATGTCCCGTCCTGTGCCATCTGTTGCAAAAATAAAGTCAGCATTTTCGTGATTTGATTGGAATACTGATGTATAAAACAATAGCCCAATTAAAGCCTTTATTTCTGTCTCATTCGTTGAGCCTAGTTCAGATCTGCTATTGTCTTTATACTTAGCTCTATAGCTATCTAGTTTCTTGTTAGTATGATTTACTATCTTTTCAATCATGTGATCAGTAAACATCAGTTTCCATAATGCCGTAAAAGATTCGAATTCACTTGGACTTACTTGAGATGGTGCATTGACAATATTGTGCGCGCGTACTCGATTTGTTCGGGATGGTTCCGCCGATGCCCATTTGTACCTATTCTTCCCATAAAAGTAGCGCGGCGGCTCTTCTGTTGATTCTTCATTTGGCTCCTGTTCTGTTCTAAGATCTTCACCAACCTGGTCATTTCGCGTCTCTACTGCGATGTGCTGTTCCTCTATGACCATTATCAATTCTTCGCTCTGTTCTATAATGCCCTGGCTTCTATCGGCTTCTCTTTCGTGTTCTTCTTGGTAAACTTCTCAGTACGGGGATACGTGACTTCATCATCATCCTCATCGGATTGTTCGGATTCCGTGTTGTGATCGCTCTCCCAAAATAAAATCAGGATCGCCTACATCGTCATCAAAATCACTACAGTTGTCGTCACTCTCGTTCATAAGATTTTCACATATCTCTTTATCTTCTAAACGCCTATTCTGTTTTCGTAGTTTCGTAGGCTTCTCGGGAACTGAACTGTCATCACTTGTTGTTGTTTCCCGCTTACTGGATGTGATGTTTCTTCTTTTAGGCATTCTGCAATTTAAAGTATAATTTTAAAGCCGATGTGACGTCAATCAGACACTATTAGCTAACACGCATGAACACCGAGGTGACGATCAAGAGACGTTCGAAATTTTGTACATAAACACCGTACTTACGTCTGTGAGACGTCGATCGCTTCGATATGGAGATGTGTGAACTCGTCGCGAGCGCGGCGTCAACTGGTGGCTTGCGACGCGGAGGGACGAAGGTAGCGGGAGGGGCGACGCCGAAGGTGGCGTGATTTTAGAAATATTTCAAAATTAAAGGTTATTACGTCTGAGAGACGTATAGGTCGGTAGTTAAAGGTTAAACAACAAAATAAGTTTATTTTGTACAAAACAATGTTCGATAATTCGAAATTTTCGAACATTATTTGGGTTTGTGATCACCAAACCGATTAGTTTTTGGTGTTTATGCCTGTACCTACCCATCATTGCTGTGGTAACTTGAATTCAATGATGGAGGCCTTTGCCCTTCAGTGGGATGATTATAGGCTGTTACTTTACTTTCAGATAATTATTACATAAAACAATTACAAGTAATACTAGGAAAAATTTATCTATTCCTTTCTAATACAAAAAACTAATTAAATACCAATAGGATTTGTTTTTGTCGTAATTAATTTAATACTCCGAACGAATACCAAATTTTAAAAATTTTATTTTATATTTTGGGATTCATGGTATTCAACGTTTATAATAATAATAAATAAATAATAAATATTTAAGAGATGCCTCACCGGGCCACACAGAGCCATCTAGTCCCAAATTAGGGTACTATTAAGTACCCTGTCGTATGGGGTACTAGACGACCGATAAACTTACTTATATACTTTTTTTTTAATAAATACATACTTAAAATACATAGAAAACACCCAGACCAGTACCAACAGACATGTTCATGCACACAAATATTTGTACTGTGCGGGGATCGAACCCGCGACCCATGGCTCAGAAGCAGCGTTTACTACCGCTGATCCAAATGGTCGTCGATGAACGTTTGAGTTGGTTTAATACTCAAAGACGTCAACAAATACCACTGGTATTAGTTTTTAATATTAGAAAGGAATGGATCGAAAAATTTACAAGAACTGAAATGGTGCCCGCTCAATGGTATGGTCGCATGCTCGCAAGTCGCAACTACTAGGAGTCATAATGACCACTGCAACAGTAATGTCTATGAGTTTTGATAGTTCTTGATCAGGCCCCCAATTCCGCTCATTTACAAATGGCTCAAAAGATTGCAATGGCATCTTAATCGTATATTTTGATATTACTTCCATAATAAATGTCTCAAAATATACAATTGCGATTCTATTGAGCCATTTGTAAATTAGCGGAATTGGGGCCCAGTTAGATCATCTTGTTTTCTTTACCTACATTCCACATCAGCTCAGCGCCTCTAGCGGAAACTATTACGAACCATAAGTGGCAGTATATATTGGTATTTTGCAGATGTCAAATAGTATCAGGAAGGGGGAACGCAACTCACACCTAGATATCCTTAAAAGTATAGCAAATGCGAGAGTAACTCTAGTTGCTCGACCCGGAGATCGAATCCAGTACTTACCCCGAGATCTTGGACCGGTACTCAAACCACTAGACCGATGAAGCGTTGAAAACATAATTATTATGATACTTTAAATTGACGACCTCCGTGGCAGAGTGGCGTACACACCGGTTTTCAAGGTGTCGCTTGCTCCGAGGACCCGGGTTCGATTCCCGGACGGGGCAATGTAGAAAAAAAGTGTTTTGCTACATTTTCTCGGGTCTTTGTGGTACCTTCGTTGTTTCTGATTTCCAAAATACGAGTGCTTTAAATAGTTATTCCAATTGGGATCAGGATAATGTATGTGATGATGCTGTCCGCATTTATTTATTATATTTATAAATTACTAGCTGTTCCAATTTCCGTTATTATGATCGCGATTATTTTTGCAACATTTTTCACTAATGCTTCGCTCCTATTGGTCGCAGCGTGATGTTATATAGCCTAAAGCCTTCCTCGATAAATGGACTATCCAACACAAAAAGAATTTTTCATATTGGACCAGTACTTCCTGAGGTTAGCGAGTTCAAACAAACAAACTCTTCAGCTTTATGATATTAAGTATAAATTTATAACTTAAATTGCAATTATAATATCAGTATTTCGACTTGATAATGTCTTAAGCCACCGCCAGGGGCCGCGCCCACTATGCATGAAGATGTGGGTTCATGTCCACGCCTAACACATTATTTTTCAAGTTAAAGTACTGATAACATATTATTATGAGAGAGTAGGCTTGGGAGAGTAGGTTAGATGCTATAGGTGTTTTTTGTGACCTCTCAAAGGCATTTGATTGTGTGGACCATAAAACGTTAATTAAAAAACTCAGACATTATGGTGTTTCGAAAATTCGAATAAATTCGTTAGATTTAATTAACTCATATCTCACAGGTAGAACACAAAAAGTTTGCATTGATGGAACTGAGTCTTTAGGGGCGGCCCTTATCATGGGTGTCCCTCAGGGATCAGTATTAGGACCCTTGCTATTTTTAATATACATTAACGACCTTCCATATTATATGTATAATCTTTGTGAGATGGTATTGTTTGCAGATGACACTTCAATAATTTTTAAAATTAAGAGGGGCGAATTATCGTTTGACGATGTTGACAATACCCTCTCTAAATTATTGCATTGGTTTGCTACGAATAATCTTTTGCTTAATGCAAGAAAAACAAAATGTGTTAAATTTACTTTGCCTAATGTAAGGTTTTCCACCACAAATGTTATTAGTAAAAGATGAGCCATTAGACACAGTAGACTCCTCTACCTTTTTAGGTATAACTGTAGACTCTCGACTGCAATGGGGTGCTCATATCAGGTCTCTGTCTGGAAGACTTAGTTCTGCTGCTTATGCTGTGCGAAAGATAAGACAATTGACTGATGTTGGAACGGCAAGATTAGTATATTTTAGCTACTTTCACAGTATAATGTCATACGGAATTTTGTTATGGGGCTCAGCGGCAGATATCGAGTCTATTTTTATATCGCAAAAACGTGCTGTGCGGGCTATTTACGGCCTTAGACCCCGTGACTCTCTAAGAGAGCTATTCAAAGAGATCAACATACTAACAGTTGCATCTCAATACATTTTCGAAAACATTATGTACGTCCGTAAAAACCTCGAATTTTTTGTCAAAAATAGTGACGTACACAATTTCAATACCCGAAATAAAGATAAACTTGCTGTTCCAGGATTCAGACTGCGAAAAGTACTCGTAGGTAATTCGTTCATGGGAAGTTGTATCCGTATTTTCAACAAATTACCACTGTCAATTGCTGACATCCCTGTACATAAATTCAAATCATATATCAAAGTTGTTTTAATGAAAAAGGGCTATTACACTATTGATGATTATATAAATGATAGGAACGTTTGGCTTTAAATTGTATCAGCTCGCACTGGCATATACCTATCTTATGTAAACAGGTTTATTTAAAACAGGCTGACAATAGTGACCGAGTTTCTTGCGCTGCTTCTTCTCGGCACTAGCCCACATTTGTCCCGAAGCAGTGGTAGGTTAAATATTGGGACGTGTAAAAGCGCCTCCAGGGGCCTATTTGCAGAAATAAAACTGATTTTAACTGATTTTATGATACGCGACGTCGTCCGCGTCAATTTCTGGTATTATGATCGCAATTATTTTTGCAACATTTTTCACTGATGCTTAGCTCTTATTAGTCGCAGCGTGATGTTAGATAGCCTAAGGCCTTTCTCGATAAATGGACTATACAAAAAAATGTTTTTTTCAATTCGGACCAGTATTTCCTGAGATTAGCGCGTTCAAACAAACAAATAAACGAACTATTCAGCTTTATAATATTAGTAGGTATAGATTATTTCGTAACGTGAATGAAGTGGCAACCCTATAAAATCTGGTATAATACGGGATCAGACATTTCCACCCGAAGGTAGCGAACATCAACACAGATATTGCTTCTATTAAAATTAATATTCTTGAACAAACACTTACATAATGCTATGTATATTATGTTTAAAATAATAACGTACAGCAACAACTTTCATTAAAGAGCAGAATACCAAAACTGTCACTATGCTATTGCCATGCTAGCGACGTAGACGATTAATTGAACTAGGTACTCTACAATTAGCAGAATTATGGTCCAGATTACAGAACATTTCATTTAACACTGGGGTATCTTATGTAATTGATTCATTGTCGAGATTTTACTATGACAATGTTTACCATGAGGTGCTTGCCATTGTATTGTGATTAAAATTTATGAGGAAGAAAGAAATAAAGAAAGAATACTTATTTTTTACAGTTACGTACTTATGAAGAAAAATAATTTTCAAATTGGTCTAGGTACTTGTCTCATGAAGTACCTACAGCTTTTATCGTCACAAATAAATAGTATGCAAGTAGTGCGATTATGACATTTACGTTTTCATGTATACATATATATATATGCAATTTTAATATTTTCCTTAATAAGTACATATTTTACCGGAGCAAACCCGGGGCGGACTGCTAGTTTATACACCGTGCAATAGATAATGACCATAACCAGGCCCAGATTGCGTCTTTGTAGTTTATATTTCAAAAATCTCTTTTGAAATTATAATTGTACTGGTATTTTTGCTAATATCAAATAAATAGGGGTTTAAAAGAAACACTTAAATAGTTGCAAATACATTTCCGGTGTAGTTCCGAAATGAGCCAAAATCGATATTATCGTGTACACACGGGTTTAAAGGCAAGGAACTATGAATTTGGAAATTATTTGAAGTACGTCAAAATCGATAATGGTTTAATTCGGAATGAAGCGCCATTTATGCCCATTTGTAATAATGGGGACTACCGTTTTTTTGCTCACCAGTTGGCGCCACTGTAGACTGAGGTCCGGAGGTATAGCTGTTGCAACGTGGAATTTTGCAAGTAGGTAAATAAAAGATGAAAAGTATAGTAATTGAATATATTCGAGGCAGAGCACGGGTGGGTCACACACACTTAATTCAATTCCGTACCAAATTAGAAAACTACTGTCCTGGTGGTAGTCGAAGAGATGAGTAGTCCTGGTAGCAGCCGACGCAATTCAATTTCGTACCACTGGTACGGATTGGGAATTTTAGTGGTGGTCGCGCAGCATCGACGTACACGTAGCTGGTGCTTTTGCGATAAGATTGGTAGGTGGCGTAAAAACCCTGAAAGGCCACAAATCGGTATTTTATTTCCTGCAATTTATCCAAGCCGGGCCGCAACATCCGATCGCAGATACCATGAAACCCCAAAGCACAAGTAGTTTCTAGAAGTGATCAAGATGAGGCAGCCCAGGCAATTTTAACAATAAAAAGGGTAGTGTTAGATTATTCTAGTCCTACGAGTAAATTTATATTTAATATTCTTCTGGAGTTACAAGGGGGTAGGTGTAGGTACTACATACAGCTTACATAATTTATTAAGTTATTCTACTCAGACAATCTCCTGTCGATATTATATTCAATTGGGTAAATGCACGAGCACCGCCCTTATGCATTGACACCAAAAACTATATACGCTCATCTAAAAATATTAATGTGCTTACTTAACGATAATAGCAATAAGGCAGTTTACGGAACGGCAACAATGCTTACCGTACTTATACTATTGTAAAATAATTAATTTACGAGTATTTTACATAATAAGACTTAATAGAAAAAGAACAAGGACGCATTTAATAAAACAAACTATTCTAAAAACACTGAAGGCGCACCCAAGCATCTATGTGATTCATTAGGTACATACAAACCAACTAAAGGCCGGCATGCGAGGAGATGCGGGTTCGAGTCCCGTCTGAGACAAAATTTTTCAAGTTTATATACTGATATTATAAGTGCAATTAAGTTGCTAAAATATCAAATAAAACAACTAAATATAATTTATTTGGTTTGTACGTAGGCCACACAATGTCAACAATGTAGGTACAATTGAATTTGATTAGCTGAAAGCTCTTAAGCAACTAAATCTAAGAATATGTCTTACAACACTTACCTGATACGGGGTTTCACTACACTTATATGCAGATTGTAGATTATTTGATTTTAAATATATACGGAAACATAAGGAATTTAGTATGTAAGTGCTAAGCGCAAAATATAAAGTTGAACTCGGTTAGTTGAGCCCGCCGCTAAAAGTGTCGTTCCCTGTCACCGCGCCGTGCAGTCTATCCGTTTGAGCGATGTGGGAGAAACAACAAACCGGTCCTACGCAAGTCGCGTTCCGAGGTGCGTTAGTAAAATCAAGATGTTACACTGTCAAAGGCGATTGGCGCCGAAACAAAGTGTTATATCTTGAATTTAATTAAGGTTTATTATTTATAAATAACTATCTCGATATCAACAAACTAACTTCTGAAATAGTTGCTCTTGAGGCCGCCTATTTCTGCGCTTTTTCTTAATTCCGCTTTCAAAGCGTTCACATTCATCGCCAAATAATCCATATTGGCGATATTTTACGAAGGAGATCACTTTCCAGCAGGTAAATTAAAGAAATTAGAATTTATGCAACAAAGCCCGCAAAAAGCGGTGAAAAGTGAATGATATTGAACCTCACGCAACACAAGCGCCTCTAGTGGCAAATTCACTAGCGATTGCTCCCATTGTCTTAAGAGGTATATTATGTAGGTATCAATCACTGTCAGTCATTCGAGCAAAGCATAAATTCTGTCTCCCGATTCCGTTTTTAACAACAACAACAGGTTGTTGCGCACACATTACGACAGTGGTTTGTTACCTGAGCTAGGATCGCTTTAATGACATCCAGGCTCCTGCTCCATTTTTAGATTTAACTTTTTTGATTAGGGTATATAATGTTATTAAAATAATAAATATGTAAAACATACACTAACAAATACCTACCTATATTTTGAATAACCTATAACCTATTTGTTTTACTTCACCTGTCACATACCTTTGTAAAGTATAGCCTGATTTTGGTGCGAGTTGGATAGAGTTCTACATTAGCATAACATAGCTTAGGACTGTGACTTAAAGAAATGAATGTAAGTATAATAAATTCTGGCTCCAAAAATCAAGCTTTTTACAGACTTAATTTATATGTGCCTCATAATTTCTTGTGCCTACTCTTTAATATATTTCCTATTTTTTCCCTAACTTTTTGTAAAGAAGCATGCTGACGCAATGTGGGCCGAGGATCTATAATTTTTTAGTCAATATCCTTTAACCATCTGTAAAACGAAACCCACGTTATGTGACTATTATGAGTAACATCTTGGCAGTGTTATTTGAATTTTTTTATCAAAATATTTAATATCGGTTCAGCTATATATTTTGAAATACACTGTGACGCACACAGATGTAGATGTGTAAGGTCCATTCAACAGAGACCCCGCCGCAGCAAAATAATACGTCTGATGGGCGCGTCAGTGTGTTACAAAATTAAAAGTCTGAATCAGATTTTAAAATTTTCCAAAAATGTTTTTAATAAAAAATAAATAACACTGTCATGATGTTATAAATAATGGTCCAATAATGGCGGGCTTCGTTTTCCAGGTGGTCCAAAAAGCACGGTGTATAGACACAAGTGTGATAATCCCCTGACAAAGCCAAATGTGTATTTAGATTTATCACTCGACCAAAATTATCGAAGTTATACAAGATGTTTCATACAAAACGATGTTATAATATAAAGCCTTATTCTTCTTTGCATACCTACATAGAATAAAAATTGCTAAAACTTAAAGGCTATTTGAATACGTCTTTAGTTGATAATAGCTGTTCCCCGCAACTTCGTACGCGTCAATTTCTGTCTTTATGATCGCGATTATTTTTGCAACATTTTTCACTGATGCCTCGCTCCTATTGGTCGCAGCGTGATGTTATATAGCCTAAAGCCTTCCTCAATAAAATGGACCATCCAACACAAAAATAATTTTTCAATTCAAACCTGTACTTCCTGAGATTAGCGCGTTCAAACAAACAAACAAACAAACTCTTCAGCTTTATAATATTAGTATAGATTTAGTGGCGTACACACTGGAAGATGTCGGATACTCCGAGGCACCGGGTTCGATTCCCTGACGGGTCAATGTAGAAAATAAGTGTTTTTTCTACATAATTTGAGGGTCTGGGTGTTTCTGGTGCTATTATTATTTCTGATTTCCACATTACGAGTGCTTTTAGTTGTTACCAACTATGGGATCAATACTAGTGATGTCGTCCACATTTAAGACATTTAAGACATTTTAAGACATTCCACACTGGGCCACACAGAGCCATCTAGTCCCAAATTAAGCTACTATTAAGTACCCTGTCGTATTGGGTACTAGACAACCGATAAACTTACTTATATACTTTTTTTTTGTAAATACATACTTATAATACATAGAAAACACCCAGGCCAGTACAAACAAAGATGTTCATGCACACAAATATTTGTACTGTGCGGGGATCGAAGATCGGGGACAGAAGCAGCGTTTACTACCGCTGATCCAAATGGTCGTCAATGGTATTTATTTATCTATACTAATATTATAAAGCTGAAGAGTTTGTTTGTTTGTTTGTTTGAACGCGCTAATCTCAGGAAGTACTGGTCCGAATTGAAAAATTATTTTTATGTTGAATAGTCCATTTATCGAGGAAGGCTTTAGGCTATATAACTCCACGCTGCGACCAATAGGAGCGAAGCATCAGTGAAAAATGTTTCACAAATAATTGCATTCTTAATAACAGAAATTGACGCGGACGACGTCGCGGGAAACAGCTAGTTTCAAATATAATTATAAGTATTTTAAAAATGAAGCTGTAAGTTTTGATTGCGTCATGCTATTTTTATTTATGGTATAAATTATTAATATTATGCGTAATAACAATATGAATTAAATAAAAACTGGTTAACAATGTACATTTTTTATCAATTTTTAGTAATTATTGTGATTGTAAAGTTCGATAAGTATTGATATCTTGATAATCTTCAAAAGAACGCTGCGTAGATCTGAAAAATAACCATAAGTTACTGTAATAATATAAGGCCCGAGTTCACCAACAGACGTTTAAGTTTAAACAGCGTTTAAACAGCGTTTAAAATATTATTTGACATATTTTTTATGGGAATTGTGTCAAATTAATCGTCACTCTTTGTTTACCGGCTGTTTAAGTGTTGGTAAACTTATCAATTACAATATCTTTTATGTAACCGTGTGGTGTGCCAACTGCCACCCTAAAGACCACTACACACAATGCCGGCGGTAATTGCAAATGCCATCTCCCCGTTATGCATCAAAAATCCATCTTATGGGGAGCCACCGCGTTTCGCGGCATGTTACCTTACGAACCGGCGGCCATTGTAAGTAGGAGCCTAACTCCATTCATTCCCGTCCTATGGGTGTCGTTAGACGCAGCTAAAATAAATCTGCACATAGACAGCACCGTCTTACTTCCATCATAGACTTAACTGACTTGTCTGCCCGCTTGCCAAGCGGGACAATAATATCAAATTCTTCTTTTGCAGACTTAGTCAAGCCCAGCAGTGGATGTGGGGTGATGGTCGTCGTTAAAATAGAACATTATTAGGAAAACATTTTCCTAAAAAACAAGCAACCAGTTTAAATGACAGATGGCGGCAAATTTTGATTTAGTTGTTTTCGTCGAGGTTACGCCCGTGTGCTTTGCAAATTTATTTTGTGTTAGCCCAAAATATGAAAACCCATAAAGCAACATGAAACAGTACTTAGTGCGGGGTGGGTTCTCTTGCAAGTAGGCTTACAGTGCTTTTGCCAGCAAGGGTAGAATGATGTTTTAAGGTTCTGGCTTTTTTAGGTAGATGGCGTTATTCAATATTTTACAAAAAACCTTCGGAAATTGTATAGCACAGAACTATTTTTTTTTTAAATTGTGGTTATCATCCACGATTAAAAAAAACACATTAGAAAAACTTTTTATTCTAGATAAGTAGGTTTATTTTTTCAGTTTGGACTTATTGACAAATGATTATCTTAGGTCTGCACGTATAGCCCACACAAAAAATTTAGTTGTGTTTTAGCTGTGTGTAGGTATTGGTAGAATTATTTTGAATACACAAACTAAACGTTGAAAATGAAAAAAAAAACAATTTTTTTCCCGTTTTTGTTTCTAAGTTATTGTGTTGATTGTTATATTACGTGTAATAGATATATCTAGTTATATAATTAAACTAGCGGCCCCGAAAGACGTTTTCCTGTCTTTACTATGAATATTGATTACGAAATGGTTTAATAAAAAAAAAAGTTACAAATTGTTTTTTTTTGGCGTGTATATAAATAGTTTTGTTGATATTCCTTCACGGTAACAGGTGACATATTACTGGCCATGTGAAAAATTCAGTTTTTTCCCCCTATTTGACGATATTTGCAGCTTTGCAGCACGCATTATGTCAATGTTATGTCAAACGCTAAACATTGAAAAGTTTAGTTTGTCAAAAACAGATAAGGTTAGGTACATTAAAAATAATTAAGTATTGTGATTTAGTTTACTTAAATTTTCTAATTTTCTGCGCAATTTTCTTAATGTTTTCTTTCGTAAGAACATTCTCCTGATTGTAAAGAACAAAACAAAAAAAGAATTAGCGAAATCGGTCCAGCCGTTCACGCGTGATGCGATGACCAAGGGAAATAGCGATTCATTTTTAAATAATTAAATAATATATCTAATTTAAGACGTCAAAATCGAATATCTGAGGCTATACCAAGTTCGCGGGTCCGCTAGTTTAAAATATAACCCTTTCAGTTTCCTATGAATAAATTAATTTAATATCAGTATATAAACTTGAAAAATTTTGTCTCAGGCGGGACTCGAACCCGCATCTCCTCGCCCGAGGCCGCCGAACCCGCCCGGCATGCGAGGAGATGCGGGTTCGAGTCCCGCCTGAGACAAAATTTTTCAAGTTTATATACTGATATTATAAGTGCAATTAAGTTGCTAAAATATCAAATAAAGTAAATTAATTTAAATTTGAATTTGGAAGTATCTGAATTTCACCCATTACACCCACAGACATTGATAGGCTAGATGCCCCAAGTATACGTACTGCGCGTGTCAAAAAAAAATTTTTCTTGCTTATTTCAAAAGTTAGAGGTTACACTCATTTTACCACTTTGGAAGCGTCTATCTTCCAACTGTTGGACTTTTGGAAAAATTGGTTTTAGGAACCTCTATGTCTTTTTAGAAGACCTATCCATAGATATCCCATACGTATAGGTTTGAGTAAAAAAAAAAAATTGTTTTAGTTCTATGTATGGGAAGCCCCTATTAAATATTATTATTTTTTCTTTTTTGTATAAGAATCGTTAAGCAGTCAACAGGATACACCTACCTACCAAGTTTTAACTGTGTCATGCTAATACTTTCAGAATAAAGTGGCTGTGACATACGGACGGACAGACAGACAGACAGACAGACTTAACAAATCTATAAGGGTTCTGTTTTTTGCTATTTGGCAACGGAACCCTAAAAAGGTGAACATGTTCAACTTTTGACCGCGCTTGTTATTGAAATGTGCGTATTACATTTAAAAAACAATTATTTTATCTTATTTGTGTCTATCACTATGTAAATACATGTACCTGTGTGCATACTACATGTTTAAATTACATTGCTGCATTTAGTTTTAAAGGTGTTGTACCTGTTCATTGAACAAGCAGTGAACGCAAATTTCGGCACGCGCGGGTTTTATAGAAATGAGTGCATTTGTGCATCTAGGCCTATCCATGTCTGTGGTTACACCCATACAAAAAAATTAGACCCGTTTTTCTAGGTGTGGGATATCAAGGAGCAATAATACAAAGGGCGCATTACCTGAACTATAATTAGCATGTAGCCGATGCCCAAATCGATTATCTGCAATGGCACAGCCATGTCGATTGATATAATCGATTCCGTGATGTACTTGGGACGACTTTCGTTTATCCTGGTCAACCAGCGGGACACTACGATGTGAAGAGATGTGTTTTAGTGGATGCAGAAGAGGGCTGGTTGGCTAATGAAAACACTGCAGTTCTTTGTCAACTTTAGTTGTATTAATATTAATAACACGGAGATACACACACAGTTTATTCGCAAGCACCACAGATTGAAGTAAGACAAAAAAATGATGTCTGTCACATTCAAAAATTAGATTCTAAAGTTATTCTATTTTGAAGTTTTACATTTTTGGTTGGTGTTGCCAACATGCTGGGGGCCCAGTCTAGAATGCTAGAGGCACATAGGTATCTAATAAAAGGTAAGTATTACTAGCTCAAAATTAACTTGTATAGAAATTAACTACAACCAGCATATTGGTATTACAATATAAGAAATACCTTTTTTTTTTAAAGGAATTAAAATCTTTCTAAATTAAAGAAAATGTTTTTTATTTAACTTATGAAATTATAAACTTTAAACAATTTCTACTTTGAACCTAAATAGTAGTAGAATTTATACTACATTCATTTTCAGAACAATTTTATAATTTTCTTAGAAACAATTTTAACTTTAACCTTTTTCTACATAAAGCATATTATATTAAAATACTAGCTGACCCGGCGAACTTCGTACCGCCTAACAGTCAATGAATGTCGTGTTACTTTTTAGCTGAACTAATTTAGGCTTTGATGAACGTTAAACAATGATACAAAATAATATATTTACATAGATATAAAAAGACATTTACACTTTTGTTAACCTGTAGATTTTTTTTCCTAAATCTTATAACTTTTACCAACAGATTTTTTATTCCCTAAAGTCCGTTCCTTTCCGATGATTTTATGTTTTTACTGTAGAATAAATCTTAGGAATTATTTTCGGGAATTAAAAATTAAATAATTAATAAATAATTTTCGAAAATTAATGTCTAAAACAAACAAATATAACAGTACCTGAACTTTGTAGACATTTTGCAAAAAATAAATTTCTGAACGCACACATGATGTCTTCAGAAAAAAATAAAGTTGTGGCTTAAAGGTCTCAGCATCCAGGCCATAAGCTCCAAAAAAAAAAGACGTGTGGCACTCGGAGACTGCCGCGGTAAAGCTATTACATCAAACAGCACCCACCTCGTTATACAGCACCCCATCTGTCAAACAGCACCCACCTCGTAAAACAGCACCCGCTCGTCAAACAGCACCCACCTCGTTAAACAGCACCCCACCCGTCAAACGGCATCCACCTCGTCGAACGGCACCCACTTAGTTAAACGGCACCCACTTCGTCGAATGGCAAACGCCCCCCGTTCGTCGAACGGCACCCACCTCGTTAAACAGCACCCCACTTGTTGAACAGCACCCACCTCGTTAAACAGCACCCCACTCGTCAAACAGCACCCACCTCGTTAAACAGCACCTCGCTCGTCGAACAGCACCCACCTCGTTAAACAGCACCCCACCTCGTTAAACAGCACCCCACCCGTCAAACGGCATCCACCTCGTCGAACAGCACCCACCTCATCAAACGGCACCCACCTCATCAAACGGCACCCACCTCGTCAAACAGCACCCACCTCATCAAACAGCACCCCACTCGTCAATCAGCACCCAACTTGTCGAACGGCACCTGCCTCGTCGAACGGCACCCACTTCGTCGAACAGCACCCACCTCGTTAAACAGCACCCCATCTGTCAAACAGCACCCACCTCGTAAAACAGCAACCGCTCGTCAAACAGCACCCACCTCGTTAAACAGCACCCCACCCGTCAAACAGCACCCACCTCGTTAAACAGCACCCCACCCGTCAAACGGCATCCACCTCGTCGAACGGCACCCAACTTGTCGAACGGCACCTGCCTCGTCGAACGGCACCCACTTAGTTAAACGGCACCCACTTAGTCGAATGGCAAACGCCCCCCGCTCGACGAACGGCACCCACCCCGTTAAACAGCACCCCGCTGGTTGAACAGCACCCACCTCGTTAAACAGCACCCCACTCGTCAAACAGCACCCACCTCGTTAAACAGCACCTCGCTCGTCGAACAGCACCCACCTCGTGAAACAGCACCTCATCCGTCAAACAGCACCCACCTCGTAAAACAACACCCGCTCGTCAAACAGCACCCACCTCGTTAAACAGCACCCCACCTCGTTAAACAGCACCCCACCCGTCAAACGGCATCCACCTCGTCGAACGGCACCCACCTCATCAAACGGCACCCGCCTCGTCGAACAGCACCCACCTCATAAAACAGCACCCCACTCGTCAAACAGCACCCAACTTGTCGAACGGCACCTGCCTCGTCGAACGGCACCCACTTCGTCGAACGGCACCCGCTTAGTTAAGCGGCACCCACTTCGTCGAATGGCAAACGCCTCGTCAAACCGCACGCACCTCGTCGAACAGCCGTATCACCGCTGTGCCGGTCGAAGTGGGGAGCGTGAGGTTTTTTGCGTTACGGAATTTCTGGATTCGGTCCCCGCGCTCAAGGCCCGCGATAGAAGCTATGCAATAGCTTAAAAAAAATAGTTGTTACACTATTTGACAGGATTGGACAACAAATGTTTGACATGTAATAAACAAATCAGCATCTATTGAAATGATTAAGTATTCATTACACATATCGAGTTTTCATTGTTTTTAAGATGTATTCTGCTATTCGGGACGGAAACAAATCCAACAAATCAAAAACCATGGCAATCGGTCCAGCCGTTCTCGAGTTATAAGTGTTGTAACAAACACGACTTTCTTTTATATATATAAAAGATTTAACTGAGAAGAAACAACTTATACAACTCTTTAAAATAAATACCGAGTAGTTTTCAAGTAGGAAGTATTTAGAGTAACCTAGATTTTTAGCTAAACTTAGAAATTTCTACTTATTTGAAAAGCAAAATCTGAACTTAAAAGGCAATGTTATTACATTGTACTTGTTACACAGTATAACTTAATTACCTAGTTACATTAAATAAAAATATTATAATAACCTATTCAAAAGGTAATACTGAAATGCCACTCAAAGAGCGCTTATATACCTTTTTACTAGGTGTGATGACATCAACCACACGTATTTTAGTATCCTGACCAGGATAAACCTTAATAATTCTGGCCATAGGCCATGTTAGGGGCGGAGAGTTAGGTTCCCTAAGTATCACTAGGGAGCCTATTTTTACATTAGGTACACTATCTCGCCATTTAGGACGGGATTGCAGGACGTTTAAGTAATACCTATGCCATGTATTCCAAAAATGACTCTTAACTTTATTGCAAATTTCCCAAAACTTTAACCTGTTTGTCGGTATATCAACCATATTTCTTTCGGGAAAAGAAGTCAAAGCAGTGCCAATCAAAAAATGTCCTGGTGTAATATAACTAAAATCATTTATATCATCAGCTGTTACAGGCAATAATGGTCTTGAATTAAGAACAGCTTCAATCTGACATAATATAGTGCTTAGCTGTTCATATGTCAAGATATAATTTTGTATGATACGCTTTAGATGGAACTTCGTGCTTTTGACAGCTGCTTCTGCAAGGCCAGCAAATACAGGTGAATAGCTTGGAACAAAATGGAAGGCTATGCCCTGTTGTGCTGCATAATTTTGCACCTGTGCTTGATGATCTTGGGAAGACTTTAACTCATACAAGCGAACTAGTTCATTCCTTGCCCCCCTGAAAGAGCCCCCATTATCACAGAACACGTCTGTAGGCAAACCTCGTCGCGCGATAAACCGCTTAAAGCAAGCAAGAAAGCAGTCTGTAGTAAGATCTGAGGAAAGTTCGAGATGGACAGCTTTAGTCACAAAGCAGACAAACACACATATATATCCTTTTGTCTGAATAGCTCTTCTAACTCGAGAGTTTTTTACTTGAATCGGTCCCGCATAATCTATGCCTATTTTTTGGAAAGGCCGACAGGCCGTCACTCTTTCAGTTGGTAAGGAACCCATCAGTTGTTTCGCGCATTCCGCCTTCATTTTATAACAAAGTAAACATTTATGAATTAATTTTTTAACATGTCTGTAACCGTTTACAATCCAGTACTTTTGGTTTAAGCTAGACAGTAACAATCTAGGAGCAGCGTGTAACAACCTAATGTGCTCATGGTGAATAATAAGATCAGTTATTCGAGATTGTTTTGGTAGGATTATAGGGTGTTTTTGCTCAAAAGAAACGTTAGAATTTTCAATTCTGCCACCCACTCTTAATATATTTTTATTATCAAGAAATGGATGTAGCGATTTTAATGAACCATTTACATTTTCATCGTTAGAATTTAAACTTTTTATTTCGTCTTTGAAATGGATGCTCTGTTCATGTTGTATTATTTTATGCAAGGCATTTTGTAACTCGAGAGGAGATAGCGATGTACCTATTTTACGTGCATTTTTGTTTTTTAAATTATAACAGAATTTGAGAACGTACCCCATGACACGAGTCATTTTATTGAGATCTGAATACTTGTCGAGAAAGTCATAAAACTCATCCTTTCTTTGCGCGACAAGAGAGACCTTGGCATTGGAGACTGCGACTTGTTTCTTCACTTCAGGTAAGTCATCTGTGGATGGTAAGGTAAGCTTTTTATTGAAATCATACTTACTGTCGCGCAGGAAATGTGGTCCTTGCCACCACAACTCACACTGAATCAGCTCGTCTGGATCAGTCCCTCTGCTTACGTAGTCTGCGGGGTTCTCGCTGCTGGATACATACTGCCAGTGCCATCTAGCTGTTTGCTCTCGAATCAACCTCACTCTATTTCCAACATACGCGCTAAGCTTCATTGGCTCAGTGGCCAGCCAAGCAAGGGAAATTTGCGAATCAGAAAATAGAAAAACATCCTGTACATTTACTTTCAAAGCAAGAGTATCATAGACTCTGTTAATTAATTTTGTTAATAAAAGCATCGCATTAAGTTCCAATCGCGGAATGGTGAGTGCATTATTGTTGCGGGGATTGATCCGAGATTTAGAGCAGAGTAAAAAAGCTGAAGCTTTACCTGTCTCGTCTACCACCCGAAGATAAACACAACAACCGTATCCGGTACTGCTTGAAGCATCTGCAAAGCCGATGAGTTGAATCGCAGCCGCATTTTTGGGAATATTAATGTTTCTTTCAATGTTTACAGGTTTCATTTCAGATAATTTTTTAGCAAATAAAAGCCATTCCGATTTTAAAGATTGTGAGGGAACGTCATTCCAACCTAAATTCTCAGACCATAATTTTTGCATGAAGGCCTTGGCTTTCACAATCACAGGCGACATAAAACCAAGTGGGTCATATATTTTAGAAATGAAACTTAAAATCTGTCTCTTAGTTGGTGTTTCATATTCAAAAGTTTCTGGACAAGAAAAAACAAAACAGTCTTTTGTTACATTGAGTGTCAGGCCCAATGTCTTCATAAAAAGATTATTCTTTTGAAGATCTAAATCATCAAACTGTTGCCTATCTGGTGAAACGTCATTTAAAATTTTTTGACAGTTTGATGCCCATTTATGAGTGTAGAAACTTCCCTTACTAAGTAATTCACAAATTTGCCGTTTAGCCTCAATCACAACATTAAAATCAGGGTGTGAGTAGCATGCGTCATCAACATAAGTGCAGTATTTTAAAATATAAGAAGCCAAAGGGTATTCCATTTCGTATTTATCTGCAAGCTCTTTTAAGCAACGCGTGGCGAGAAAACTTGAACTCTTTTGACCGTAGGTTACAGTATCTAACTGCATGCATTTGATTGGTTCGTTTGGGTTATTTCTCCACATATTTTGTAAGCTAGCATGCTTTGGATTAATATCAACGCAACGGAACATTCGGCGGATGTCAGTGGAAAACGTGTATTCACCTAAGCGAAACAAAAGCATGATGTCGAAAAGGTCTTGTTGGACAGGTGGCCCATTAAGCAAAATATCATTAAGCGATAATTTTTTGTCAGTTTGCATGGATGCATCGAAAACCACACGCGTCTTTGTGCTTTTACTATTTTGATTAATGACAGCATGATGCGGCATGAAATACAGGGGTTCATCTTTAAAATTTAATGAACTCAAATCAATATAGTGACCATGTCCTAACTCAACATATTCATTAATAAACTTGTCATATTCTGAGAGCAAATTAATATCTTTTTGTAATTTTTTCTCAAGATTCAAAAATCTATATAATGCAAAATCAAAAGAGTTACCAATAGCATCATTAATTTCGTCCAAAGGCAATTTCAATGGCAAATCTACCTGGAATTTATCATTTTTGTGAATAGTTGTGGTTTGAAAAATACTTTCACATAATTCTTGCTCTGGAATGTTTTCAATAAATTTTTCAGGAATGCTCTCCGTCTTCCAAAACTGTTGCATAGTACGATCTACATTTGAGTCACAGTTAAGACATAAGAGAGACACCTTACTTGTTTCATGATTGTTGTTTGGCAAAGCCCCCGCAATAACATGGCCAAACCTTGTGTTAACGAAGCGTGGTTGTTGGTGCTGCTCAGCAGATTGCAGTGTAGTAGCTCGTTGGTCCGGAAGCAGCGCCTGGAAAAATATGTCAGCTCCGATCAGCATATTTATTTCAGACGGGATGTGAAAATCACAATCCGCTAAATTCACATCTGAAGGAATATTAATGTTTGCCATTTCAATCTTATACTGCGGGATTCTGCATGTGATATTATCAAGCACATGGCAATTCATGGTTACCTTGTAAGGTGTAGCCAGAGAGAAGACTTCCAGGGGGACAGAGTATCTTGCTGCATTACTTGTGTTGCTGACCCCTATAATGGATGTGTCATCTTTGTTTGGAGTAATTCCTAGGATATCAATTACCTTACTTGTCACTAAGGATACTTGTGATGCAGAGTCGAGGATCGCCTTAATATGGACCTCCCTACCACTGTTAGAAAAAAGCTTAACTTTCACAGTAGGTAATAAAATCTTATCGGTGCCTGTATTTGAAATTAAGGCTATATTTTGTTTGACCGATAATGAGTCATCATGCAGCAAAGTATTGTGCGCTTGCTTGCATGTTTTGCACCGAAAATGGAACCTGCATTTGCCACGGTGATCATTCATACATACATTACATAAATCCTTATCTTTAACAAACTTTATTCTGTCTGCGGAAGGCATGACTTTAAAATTTTTACATGAAAACAATCTATGTTCACTGGACTTACAGTATGCGCATGAGCTGGCTCCTGATGTCGTAGCAATGTTCACCACTGCCTTATTAATCTTGCCTGAAACTAACGGCTCTGCATTCTCCAATGCCAAGGCTCTTTTTTCCAGGTACAGCAGGAACTCGACCACCGTTGGATCAGCTTCATCACTTCGCTCTAGTTGGTAAGCCCGAGATGTGTAGGAATCTAATTTACGATACAAAATAGATAAAATGATAGGGTCCCACGATTCTGTCTTGACATCTAGATTTTTTAAAGCAGCTAGACATTGTTTAACATGGGAAACAAAGTCACGCAAGTTACTAGGTGTGGATCTGAACAGAGCATTCATGTCAAGCAGGGAATTTATGTGTTCATTTATTATTTTAAATCTATGATTATACCTCTCATCTAAAAGTCTGAGCGCTTCATTATAACTTTCACAGCTCAGAGGAAGGTTTTTGATTAGATCAAACGGTTCTTTTTGCAAAAATGATCGAAGATAATACAATTTCTGAACATTATCAATAGATTTATCTTTGTGAATTATAGCACTAAAAAGATTAATGAATGGAGTGTAATCACTATATTTACCTGAGAAACTTTGTATTTGTATCGTAGGTAATTTTGTTCTGTATGCAGGAGTAGTATCCATTTGTGGCATCGGTTTAGAATTGATTGCCTCATTTAACACAGTCAGAATATGAAAATACTTTGATTCACAATCCGCGACATCTTCGGTATCGCTATCATCGTAACAAATTATTTCTTTGTTATAATTTTCGTATTCAACAAACAGCTCTGTGATTCGCGACCTCTTGGATTGCAAGGTCGACAGAGTGCTAATTTCGACATCTTGTGTATTAGAAACAAACGTATAAAGTCTAGTAATAGAGGACTTTACATAACCTCTTGAGGAACGCAAGCGTTTTAGCTTTGTAGCTAAATCCTCCTCTTTCGACATTGTTGCGACTTAAAACAATGGTTGGCAACAAAATATATTGCTTTAACAATTAAATTACTTATTCTAACCACTTATATTAGAACTTACAAAAAATTGCAACCAGGTGGAAATAGCGTGAAAATACAAAATGGAGTTACACACCGTCACAACAACTTCTTTTTTTGAATACAATTCGAACCATAGGGTTCAACAAAACGAATAAAATATGATATACTTGGAGTTTCGACCAATCACGTCGTTGCGTTGCACGGCGTCACAAGATGGCGGCTGAGCTGATTGGTTCGCAGCTCAGTGTTGCGTCATCATCGGTGTGAAGTTTGCGTCGAAAGATTTTGCTCTCACGTTGGCAGGGTTGAACATGGGTCTAACCATAGATTATAGAACCATTGTTGAAAGGCTATATTATTCAATATGGCGCGATACGATGTTGATTGTTGAATGTTGTATGAAGCACGACGTATTGATTGATGCTATGATAAATGCAATGTATGGAATTGCAACTTCAATTTATTCGACGAAATATCGTAGATTTCTTACTGTCGCTCGCTGTGGGCTTGATTATCTCTTATTAAAGCGTGTCACTTGTAGAACGAACAAAATTGACTCACGGTCGTTGCAGAGTAACCTGTACCACGTTGTCAATGACTCCGTCGTATTTCCCACGGTGATGAAGGACCATATGAAGAAATGTTTTAGTGGATGCAGAAGAGGGCTGGTTGGCTAATGAAAACACTGCAGTTCTTTGTCAACTTTAGTTGTATTAATATTAATAACACGGAGATACACACACAGATTATTCGCAAGCACCACAGATTGAAGTAAGACAAAAAAATGATGTCTGTCACATTCAAAAATTAGATTCTAAAGTTATTCTATTTTGAAGTTTTACATTTTTGGTTGGTGTTGCCAACACGATGTATTGGGACGACTTTGGATCTATAATATACACAAAAACTATATAGCATAGTAATTATGCTGCGTTTAACAAATTTCATGACTGGTTATGCCTTCTCTACAAACTATGTTTCCCATTTAATAAAGTCAAATTAAATACAAATTCATACTTGCAGTGGATATCAAAAGGAATTAGAAAAAGCTGCGCTGCAAATAGAGTTCTAAGGCTAAATTACTACAGAAAGAGAACTTATCAAAACAAATATAAATTTAAAGTTTACTACAAACTATTAAAAAAATGCATACTATGTGCCAAAAAAAATACTTATAACAAATTCCTGATAAAAAGCAAAAATACGTGCAAAGCTACATGGAAGGTCATTCAGGACGAAATAGATATTAAACCGCAATATGATAATTACATTGATTCTATTGAATGTGACGAAAATATCACTTATAGTCCAAAACAAATCGCTAATACTTTCAATAATTATTTCATTGATTTGACAAATAAAGAAAATAAATTAAATATTACTAACTATGACCAGGCCAATCTAATTCTATATAATTCTATTTATCTTAACCCTATTGACGACTGCGATATAAATAAAATAATAATGACCTTAAACAATAGTAACTCCGAGGGATATGACGACATTTGTACCAAAGTTATTAAAGCATGTAGTAAAGTATTAAGCAGGCCTTGGCATTTTTAATAAATTTGTCAATGGTTTCAGGTATTTTCCCTGAGAGACTAAAATATTCCTTGATTAAGCCATTGTTCAAAAAGGACAAAAAAACAATTTTAGACAACTACCGTCCAATAGCGCTAGTGCCGATTTTGTCTAAGGTTTATGAAAAGGTAATGCAAGCTAAACTCATCTCTTTCTTTGACAAGTATCATGTCCTGACGAGCAACCAGTATGGTTTTCAAAGAGGTAAATCTACTACGCATGCTGTATTTGATATGATAACTGAGACTCTAACATGCCTTAATGCCAATAATTACACAACTGCACTGTTCTTTGACATGTCAAAAGCCTTTGATTTTGTATCACATAATTCTCTTCTGGAAAAGCTAGAAAAGTGTGGCATTAGAGGAACTGCTTTAAGTTGGATTAAAAGCTACTTGCAAAATAGAAAACAATCTGTAGAAATTAGCAAACCTGACTGTAATAATGTCATTCACAAATATCAATCTGACTTCAGGGAAAACAGATACGGAGTTACACAGGGTAGCGTGTTAGGCCCACTGTTATATTTGCTCTATATCAATTATCTTCCAAATTTGACTAAACACAAATCTATTTTATTTGCTGATGATATATCTGTGATAGTTAAGACGGATAAAAAATTTACATTACAAAACCACATTGATGACATTAACAATACAGTGAAAATAATAATTGAATGGCTTAAAAATAATAATCTTCTTATAAATCTTGACAAAACCTATTTTATGAATTTTAATGACATATTATATCAGACAATGAATATTAATTTCGAACAACAAAAACTCAAAAGTACAAACAACACAAAATTCTTAGGCATCTGGATAGATCATAAACTAAATTGGAAAAACCAAGTCGAAAATGTTTGCAATAGAATTAATAGATTTTCGTATGCACTTTATAAATTAAGTAAAGTAGCCACAAAAACAACAGCACTTACTGCATACTTTGCATATGTGGAATCCGTTCTAAGATACGGACCCATTATGTGGGGTTATAGTACGGACGCGAACAGGGCGTTCATTGCGCAAAAAAAATGTATACGGGCAATTTGTGGTACTGCACCTGAGGAGCCCTGTAGGCCACTATTTAAATCTTTGAAAATACTTCCCCTTCCATGCCTATATATCTTTGAAATTGCAAAGTTTGTAAAATTAAATATGTTTTATTTTAAGCAAGCTAATAAGGTATACATGCGTAATACCAGAAATGGTCAAAGACTTGTTTCTGAAATAATACCAAAAAGTGCTTCAATTCAGAAAAAACTGTTACTGGATGTGTATGCTCATATTCAATAAAATACCTCAGGATATTAAAGACATGCCATTTAATAGGTTTAAAGGTGCCTTAAGTGGGTGGCTAAATCAACATTGTTTTTACACTGTAAGTGAATATCTAAATCTGAAATAATGATCTAATTCTGTGTTTCGTTTCTCTATGTACTACTTGACATTTTGACAATTTATTTTAATTATGCTACATTATTGTGATTGATGTTATTGATTTTATTGTTTTATACGATTTGAACTTTGACATCCCAAGAAATAATTAATTTTAATCGCTTTCATAATGTAATAATACTTGTATTTGCATGCTATTCATAGATGGCTGAAAAAACTGAACTTCTCATGTATAACCACCTAAATGTACCCTTTTTCAAGAGCAAATAAATGATTATCTTATCTTATCTTATCTATCTAGAAACGGTATATAATTATCCCACTGCAGGGCACAGGCCTCCATCATAGAACTCATGTTACCACAGCGATGACGGGCAGGTACAGGCATATTCAGGCTTGACAAATCCGAGTCGGTGATCACGAACCCGAGCATTCGAAAATTGAAAATTTAAAATTTAAAATTGAAACTAAATACACATACAACGACCAAAAAACTAATTTTAATTTTGGGATTGTGGGATCTACCTCCTAGTGGTCCACCCTGGGCAACGGCATCTTAAGTTTTCTAACCAATGATGACGGCTAACAGATCCCTCTGCGGTGGTAGGTTTCGTAAGAGGCCGCCTGGATGCTACCACCCTCCTGCCTGAGTCCAACGCCAAACAGTTTTCTGTGTTCCGCTGGTGTGTGGGAGAACCAGTGCCACTCTCTAGGTAAGGTCGCTCCATCTTAGGCTTCTTCTTAACCGTCTAGTTAAGTATGTAGTCAAGAGCAAGCCCATTGATTATTAAAAAAAACCGCTTGGGTGCTTTTTCAACTTAGTAAAATTTAACTTTATCTCATGTAGGTGTTACTCTTATTGATGAATTTCAATAAGGTATGGAACACTACAACACAGAACTTGTGTTTTTAATAATTATTTAAACAAACGAACAAAACTAATAAACTTAATCCTTTAGCAATGGAAACCAAAAATACAGAAACTATATTGAGCTAAAAAGCGAAAAAAATAACATACTCGTACTTCTATTTATCCTCGGGTCCAACAAAAGTTTGCTTGCCAAATGAAATACAAGTCTCTGAACAATACTTTTTGATTCAGCTGCAGCAGAACATAACATCCATGTGGTATATAAAGCCTTCAATTCTCGGAATGCCAGGTAAATAGCCAGCGGTGTAATCTGCAATGTAATGGTTCAAATACATATCGTACACATAGATCTAAATACCTACGTAACACTGAAAATGTTTAGAAAATGAAAAAACGGCTTAATGTAGAAAGTTGCCAATACTTTTATTGTTTTTCGAAGTAATCTCCGTTATTCTCTACTCATCGTCGCATTCGATGGAACCATTGAGAAAAACAGTGGGCCCATTCTTCTCCAGGGGTCTCTTCTATGGTATTTTCGTACGCTTTGACTGCATCTTCAGGGCTCGTAAAGCAAATACCTCGAATTTTATCTTTAGTTCTTGGGAATAAATAAAAGTCGCAGGGCGCCAAGTCAGGACAGAATGGCGGATGACTCATTATCTCGACACCTGCCATAGTCAAATATTCAACAGTCCGTTTTGCGGAGTGCGCTGAAGCATTGTCGTGGTGAAGGATGATGATCCTGCTTTGAGGGAGCTGCTGTCGAATTTTTTCCAAGACAACACGTAAACAGCGATTGACATACCAGTCTACAGTAACTGTCCTTCCATCTTCTAGCACAACAGTCGCGAAATGACCTTTCCGACCAAAGAATGAGGCAATCATCTTTTTTCCTTGACTTCTTCCTTTTTTTACCTTAGTTGGCGGATCCTCGAAAGAAAACACCCACTGAGCTGGTTGTCTTTTGGTTTCGGGTTAGTAGCAATATATCCAGCTTTCATCACCTGTGACGATGTCAAATACAGCATTTGAGTCAACGCCGTTGAACTTATCTAACATTTGGCGACAACAGTCCATGCGAAGGTGTTTCTGGTCGTCGGTTAAAGTATGGGGAATCCATCTGGTACAAAGCTTCCTGACGCCTAAATGTTCCTGTAATATTTTTTAAACTTGACTCATACCAATGCCTAGGCTTGCCCGTATCTGCTGATAGGTCACTCTCTTATCTTCCTCTATCATGCGTCGCACAGCACTGATGTTCATCTTCAGTAGTTGCTGTTAAAGGACTTCCCTCACGCGGATTATCATTGAGATTGCTATGTCCACGCTTAAACTCGTTATACCAATTGTAAATATTGGCACGAGATGGGGCTTCATTAAGATATGCTAATCGCAGCCTATCATAGCTTTGTTGCTGAGTAAGCCCACAACGAAAGTCATAATAAATCATCGACCGAAAATTTCCTCGCGTTAGGTTTATTTTCACGTGTAACAAGAGTAATTAAGATTTGCCTCCAGTTCACAAAAACAAATGACAAATGAATGCAATATACTACATTAGGTTACCAAAGAGTTCTAAAATTGAAATTCAAAAAAGTTTTAATTTAATGAGCAATGTTTCTAACTGGCCAGTTCTAAACATTTTCAGTGTTAGCCACGTATATCTTATTTGGACTACCTCCGTGGCCGAGTGGCGTACACACCGGTTTTCAAGGTATCATCTGCTCCGAGGACCCGGGTTCAGTTCCCGGATGGGTCAATGTAGAACCAAAGTATTTTCCTACATTTTCTCGGGTCTGGCTGTTTGTGTTCCATTCGTTGTTTATGATTTTCACAATACAAGTGCTTTAAATAGTATCTCATTTTGGAATCAGAACAATGTATGTGATGTTGTCCAATTTAATTTAGAAAAAAAAAACAGATGTAACTCAAAAATATGCTATCTTGTAGACAAAGACATATTTATGTTACACGCTTCAAATATTTAAAATCTTCCTGAATATCCATATTAATAGACCATTAAAATACATCTGTTGTCTTGTTATTTTTTCATTTATACTGTTATTCTATTTACTTTATTAAGATAATTTAAAATGATAATATGTATAATCACGAATACCTCGTTGAGGTCATAATATAATTTAATTACATCTTCATGCCTTTATTGACTGCAAAATTATATTATGTAGTGAATTAATAAATATGAAATATGAAATACTTAATCGTTGGAACAATGGTACTATATTCGACATGTTTAAAAATACGTTTTCGACGAAATATGGTTCAAAAGGCTTCTCCGGGCACAAATTTGATATGACGTTGATATTATGTCATAAACAGGCGATAATGAGCATCCAGCACATACTTCATGCATGCAAAATGAAGCATCAAACTTAACTAGACAAAGTTACCTTGAAGGTAGCTTGAAAAAAATATTTAATATGAACTTTATTATACACGAAAACAGGTCAAGTGCGAGTTGGAATCCCCCACCGAGTGTTCTGTACATATTTGTAGGTAAAAGTAGCGGCCTATTAATCTACCAGTGGAAATGAAAAATAATAAGTTGCACTCACTGCGTAGTTGGAGAGAATGAACATAACCGTGTAAATGATCGTTTTGAAAAAAACTGCTGCCACCATCATGACCACCTGCAAGTGTAAACTTTAACGTTACTGGGAAATGAGCAGCGGCCTTATTCCCTATCATGTATCTTTTACCAAGAGCTTGCTGGTTTGCATTTAAAAATAAAGCTGGTTCAATTATAACAGTTACCATAAAACACCTGATTAATTTTCTTAACTTACACTTGCTGAGAATTCCGCACTAAGGTTTGCAGCGCACATAAGTATTTCTCCATACAATTTTGCGCCAGCAATAGGATCTTGTTTATCCAACAATGCCAGTCTTAAATTGAACCCTTTTATTATCAAAGTAAAGAATATCATTTCAGCGTCATGTGCTGCAGTTGCAAGAAAAACTGTCAAAAACAAACTCGGTGTAACACTTATTGCAAAAAAACCAAGAGAATCTAACAGTGTTGCCGTTACAAAAAAAGCTATTCCAAAAGAAACTTCAGATTTTATTGTTGTAACAGAAATGTTGTAATTGGAATATTTCTCATCAATAATATCCAGCATCAAAAGAGATTTTTTCAATCTGGCAGCGTACGCCAGGTTGAATGTTTCCCATGCTAACAAAATTTGTGCTATTTTATAAAAGATGTGCGTATCGGCTTCTGGGTAAAAGAAATCAAATATAAACATGCATAGAGTACAACATGTGACGGTGATGAAGACCACGTTACAAAAGATCCAGGTTTTAATGTCAGTGATGAGGAAAGAACGGTTGATAAAGAAAAAGTGTTCAATTATGATGAAGTTTCTTAACATGGACGTTGTTTTCATTTCGACAAAGTCACTTTTCTGATATATCACATAATACTTGACAATCTGGAACGTTTGAACACTACGAACAATGGGTAGAGAATAATGTTTTTTAGTAATCAAACTAAAACAAATAACAGTGACGTCAGACAGGCCGTTCAGTTTAATTTCCCTTTGGAATAACCGCAAATTAATTTGAAACGATTAAGCGTCAATTTCATTTCCAGCTTTTTCAATTAACTAAAATACGAGTATAGAGGGGTGATTTACGATTTTATTTGAACGGCGCTTTTAAGTCAGCTTTTAAGATCATTATACGGCTCTATGGTCAAAGTCTTTTCTTGCATAGAACTTTTATTGTTTGGATAACATTAGATATTTATAGATTAAATAAAGAAGATCAAACAGAGCATCTAGGGTTTGCAGGAACGTTTAATTCTACTGATTAAGTTTCAATTAAAAATAGCTATGTTTCCCTTTTTTACAAAATCTTACAAAAACATTGCCCCATGCAAACAAAATGCTAAATACATAAAATGAAATACCAGTTGTCTGTCCTGGCGTACACAATTAGAAGAATATTTTACTATGTCATAATCACTCACTACTTAACCATTTCGTTACATACTTAATTCATCTTCTTGTTGCGTAGTTATTCTTCAAATATGATTGGGTCAGCATTTAACAATCCGCCGCAATCTGGTCTTTGTCCAATATTTTTCAATCGGTTAAGATTCATCTTTACACATGTTTTGAGGCAGTTTTTTGTATAGTCAGTCTGAGTTCCACTTAAGACAGTCGATATTTTTTTAAGGTATGGTATTTCAAGCTACACTATCAATTTATTTGCTTAAAAACAGTATCTAAGCGTTATTGTTGGATGAATTTATTGAAACGTAAATAAATTATGTTATAACGTTACATAATTTGAACATGTAACTTTCTTTTCACACACCCCACGTGTATTTCTAAGCATATTCAGTGAAGGCGGTACCAGAAAAACTAAATTAGGTTGTAAATTGGTGGGCTTTGAGTGGCGTCCCTTCTGTATGGAAAATTAGCACCTTTCAGAGCAAAATTGCGTTAAGCTGGCGCCTCGTGTTTACGGAAACATTTTATATTCTTAACATCTCAAGGTGGATATGGAGTTGTGCAAATAATATTAATATTTACGATTTAACTTCTCATTGGTCGAGTGACTTAAATACTGGGCAAAGATTAGTGCGATCCCGAATCAAATTGCTCAGGTTTGTGACTACCAACCCGCGTTTAGCAATCGTGGTAGTTATGCTTGTACCTACTCATTATTGCTGTGGAAACTTGAATTCAATGATTGAGGCCTTTGCCCTGCAGTGGGATGATTATAGATTGTTATTTGACTTTACTTTTTTTAACGATTTTTGTTGGTAAAAAGGAATACCAAAACCCTTTGTTGGGTATCCTAAGAAGCGATAAAAGAAAACTTCCAGAAGGAGACGGGCAGCAGCATCTTCGATCACCACAAAGATTAATGTAGGCTGATCTATCTTAGGTACAATCAGTAAAAGCAGGGTAGGTAGCTAAACATAATGTTTTTAATTGGCTGGTTTATGAGCTAATTGAAAAAGAAAGAACGAAGTCAAAATTTCCTTAGTAAAGATAACTCCTAAGTTATTTTTTGTTCTTTTAACTTTTTCCGTCATACTGCCAAGCCACCAATTTTGAGTTCGAGTAGGGATTTTGGTCAAGCAAATTTTTGTGAAAAAAGTTTTCAAAGTCTTAACTATGCATCTAGTATGACGGCATAACCTTAAAATACCAGGTCTTAGTTTCCTTACTATATGTTCAATCTAAACCAACCATACCCCTAAAGTTATTTTAAGCTAACAAAACCACACTAAACTCCTTCCTTTATTCACTCCACTTCACACCTAACACGACGCATCTCAACGTTAAGCTGCGTACTCACTAGGGCACATTCGTCGACCGATATTTGTGTTCAGAGTTCAGAGACATCGGGCAATATCGCGGAACATCGCCCTACGTCGCTCGATATCTTGTCGCCGTCGCCAGTCTAGTTGGTAGAGTGACTTTACTTTACATGATACTAGCTGTTGCCCGCGACTTCGTCCGCGTCAATTTCTGTTATTATGATTGCGATTATTTTTGCGTGACGTCATATGGCCTAAAGCCTTCCTCGATAAATGGACTATCCAAAACGAAATATTTTTTCAATTCGAACTGTACTTCCTGAGATTAGCGCGTTCAAACAAATAAACAAACAAACAAACTCTTCAGCTTTATAATATTAGTACAGTATAATATAATATAAACTTGAAAAATAATTATATCTCAAGCAGGACTCGAACCCGTATCTCATCGGATGCCGGGCATGCAAAGAGTGATTTTACTTATTCGAATGTGTAACAAGCGACAAGACACAAGTTGCGCGATATCACGGTACATGTCGGGTGAAGTGTGGCAACGTCGCGTGAAGTCCCCCGAAGTCTTCCGGGACACGAGTCGCGCGACATTTATCTCCTAATGGGTGGGTACGCGGCTTAACCTCTCAACTAAAATCGCAAACAAGTCAGGCTACAACGCTACAGCTTTGTGATGCAAATTCGCACTCTTCAGCCGCGGGCCTGAACTGGAAAAGACATTCGGGACGCGGCGTGAATGTTAATTTATTTATTGTACTTGCATGTGGTGCTAGGTTTGGACATCAGAACTTGATTTCAACAACAAATAAATTTTTAAGGGGGGCTCCCATTCAAAAAACGCCATACAATGTTGCCTATTTTTGCTCGATATCAATAAATGGTAACAGGTAGGCACTACATTAACTAAAATGTACTTACCTACTATTGTTTACCTAGTCAATGGTACCCTTCTCAGATCATATAAAGAAATAGATATGAAATGGGGTCGTGATGCGTGCGAATCCAATATGAGCAAACAGAACTATTGCACTTCGCGGCGAAATATTTAATGAAAACATCCATGTAAGAATAACTATATCGGCACAGTATACATTGAAGGCTTGATACTAACTAGTAACTTAGTACTCACAACACATTGTGAGTACTATGCGACTGCGCAATGTATCCAGGTTTAATCGAAGCGTTGACTGCCCGACGTGTGCGTCGCGACCACACTTTGTAGCGACACACTAATCTGCACACACCAAATGACGCATTGTGTAAGCGAGTAAGTGGTAGCCGCTGTGATTGGGTCCATGTTTGTGTGCGCACCAATGAGCATTGTAAATTGATTTAGTGTAATCCTTATGCTTACAACAGTGTTATGGTAGTTGCGTTGCACACATAAATAATTCGGAGACGCGGGTTCGCTAAGGATTTACGAGTAATTTCATATCTCCTTCTTTATTTGATCTGAGGTACCCTTCGTGCGCGAGTCCAACTCGCTTTTATAGAAGTCTCTGTCCAGCTATGTATGATGATGATGATGAAAATTAATCTTAAATCCTCTTTTTTGTTTTGTTTCACAACATTTTAACGTCCATTATAATGAATACCCTTGCAGACTACAAAATACAGATAGCTTTTAACAATTCATCGATTCTCTATGATACTCTAAAATTAATCGAGAAATATTATAAATGGAAGCGAAAAAATGCCTAATACTTTAAATTCCGGGAATCGTTCTGTAACGTTCTGAATATTTTATGCAGAAAAATGAGGTAAAAGGATTTTCAGATATGAAAAAGGTGTATCGATAGATAAAAAACGTTTTACCCGCATTTTTTAATGAAACTAGCTTTCCGTCCTGGCTTTACGCAGAGTTTAACAATAAAGGAGACAAAGCAAGTAGTTTTTTATGACCATGTTAACTCACTATTCATGATTATGGATAGTTGTAAAACATCATCATATTTGTCAAACAGATTTTTTTTCATAAAATTATCAAATATTTTCAACCATACAAACCTTAGACCATTAGACAAAATAATTAAGTATATAATATACAATGATCTCGTGGCCTGGGGTCGATCTCAACTTAAATTAGGCTTGCCCTGCAGTGGAACGATTAAAGGGTGTTACTTTTTTTATCTTTAAATAAATAATGTCTGACTGAAACACTGTGCCAATCATTCTTTAGGGGACCTTTTAAAACCCCATCGGATATTTTTGTGAGTAATTAGCAATTAATTTTGTTCACAATTAGGTAGCACATTAAAGCTCAGTTTGAAGCGGAGTTCTAGAACATATTTTAGAGTTTTGCGTTGTTTTTAGTGTTGTGTGATATCAACATTAGTATCTATCGATATTTTTTTTCTGTCTTATTGTTAAAATTTTTTTTCTGTTTTGATGTTGCAATGCCTACAAAACATTTCTGTGTATCATAAAGGTGGACTGGTAGCGAATATAATAATTACTAATCTTTAACACTACTAAATAGATAACATCCACTTCCTCCTCGCTTCGTGCTTCGTTGTGTTCCTCAGTGCTAAGGGTCGTTATTTCCCTTCTACATCATCAGGTAATAAAAATTAGGAAAAACTTAAATCGAAAACATTTACGATAATTTTTAATTAAGCAATCGAACATAGCCCATCTCTATTCCACAGTTTTGTGCGGCCACAACAACCCAACGAGTGTTTGATGTCGCGAGTTGTCGGCGACGTTTTGTTCCGCTACAGCGTCGTATTATTTGTTTATAATTTATTGCAACGCTCTTGTTCTGTGGTTATTTTACATTTACTTTTTAAATGATGTTTTGGCATCAATCAATAACAGCCATTATACATTTACTACTGGATCTAGGCTTCCTTCAAGTTATACCACAAATCTGTGTGTTTTACCCATGCAGCCGCTGCCAACAGTTCTTCTAAGGTCATCTGTCGCAGGGTGTCCTACACTACGCTTGCTTAAACGCTTTCTCCACTCCATAATTCAACTGCTTTAACCAAAAGTCGTCGGTTCTACGGTAGACGTCACTATCCCATTGCCACTTCAGTGTGCTATTCCTTCGAGTTATGTCAATGATTTTCGTCCTTTGACGAATATGCTCGTTTCGTATCTTGTCCCTTAACGAGACACCGTACATAGCCCTCTCCCTAGCTCACGAGCGACTTTGAGCTTGTGTAAAGGTTCATCGATAACTTCTAATTTAGCAATCGACCATCGCCCATCTCTATTCCACAGTTTTGTGCGGCCACAACAACCCAACGAGTGTTTGATGTCGCGAGTTGTCGGCGACGTTTTGTTCCGTGAAAGCGTCGTAATGTTTGCTTACAATTTATAGCGACGCTCTTGTTTTGTGGTTATTTTACAGTTACTTTTTAATGATGATTTGTTACTTTGATTTAGTACTTAGAATCGTGTGGTACGGGGCTTGTTCATGGTTTCATTTACAAATTAATGCAAGCAATTTTTACGGTAGCTTAATATTTTATTTAAAGTAACGATTTTTGATATACCACGGGCAGGGCAATGGCCGCTATCATTGAATTCAAGTTACCACAGCAATGATGGGTACAGGTATATCACCACTTTTGCCGAATGTGGTTTGGTGATCACAAACCCGAGGAATATTCGGAAATTCGAAACTCTTGTTGCCCGACTCGGGGATCAAACTCAGGACCCCGAGATCTTGGACCGGTAACTTAATCACTAGACCAACAATTATTTACTAAGCGTTAAAAATTTACGATTAAATATCCGTATTTAGTTGCGTGCCATACTTACTCACTAGGCTAACCTGAAATAAAATGTTCTCTACGTTAACCTCTTCCCGTCCTGTGGCTAGTAGTAAATAGTGCTAGAGAAATACATTGAGCTGTCCGGGAATCGAACCCGGTACCTTCGAGCTGGTAACTCCTTCAAAACCGGTGTTTAACCCACTCAACCGTAACGGTTCTATATTACTTCCGTCATCATAGTTTCTATAAACAAAATGGTGCAAGGCGAAATACTTATCCCCACCGAGATGTAGGTATATTACGTAAGTTAATACAAGACTATAGTCCGTTGCGGAGGTATGCATACAATATTTCCCTAAGGATGACCACGCGTCCATTGAAGCCTGACCTTCCTTTCCCTTCCGCTTTTATATAAAATCTTAAACCTAAGCGGAAATTGTTAAAGGAGCTACGGGTCTGTTTAAATGGTTGTATCTATTATAATCATACGGCATGAGTTTCGGAAGATGATAGGAAGGAAATTTTTATGAAGACCTCAGTTTTTTTTTTGCTCACGTTTGATGGATGGAGCGCGGTGATATTAATAACGGCAGAAATTTTTTAAAAACATTTTTCAAGAACAAAAAAGGATGATTCTGAATCTATCATTTTCTTTTCATAATTTTATTAGACATTACAGTTTCGCTACAGAAATAACGTTAAGTTACATTGAGAAATGACGACCCGGTTGGCGTAGTGGTTGGACGGGTTCGACTTCCAGTCGGGTCAGCTTAGGGTTTTATATATTTTCAATTTGCTTGAATCTGGAAGGGGAAGGGGGCTATAGATCTGCTTCTTAAAATTGACATTTACACGCCCGCTAGTGCAATGTACACTGCTTCATTCTGTACAAGCCAATTTATTGTAAATTCAAATTATTTATTAACAAAATACACGTAGTATTTTGTTAATAAATAATTTGAATTTGAATTTAGGAGCTGGTTTCTGTCGCAAGATGATAGTCAAAAAAACAAGTCGCATCAGAGGTTGGCAAGCGTGGTAAATATGTCTGTACCCATCATTGTATCGTTTCAGTAATGTAGCTTAATAAAACCGGCCAAGTGCGAGTCGGACTCGCGCACGAAGGGTTCCGTACCAAAAAGGCTAAAAAAAACGGTTTGTTGTATGGGAGCCCCCCTTAAATATTTATTTTATTTTGTTTTTAGTATTTGTTATTATTGCGGCAACAGAAATACACAATTTGTGAAAATTTCAACTGTCTTGCTATCGCAGCTCTTGTGATACAGCCTGGTGACAGAGCGACAGACAGACGGACAGACGGACAGACGGACAGACGGACAGACAGCGAAGTCTCAGTAATAGGGTCCCGTTTTCACCCTTTGGGTACGGAACCCTAAAAATCAGATTAAGAAGCAAATCACTCCAGAATGCTAGTGCTAATTTTATTGATATGAAATTTTAGGCGAATATACTCGTAGTTTGAGTCTTCCGAAACTACTAATTAGGATAGTCTTAGAGCCCTTCCATACGAGCGATTTTAATCGACGATTCTTGGGCGGAGCGAGTCGCCGCGTGCTGGGGCACGGTACCGAATACCAAGCGCGAGTTCGCTGCGTACTCGCAGCGAGCACGTAGCATTATAGCGGCGGTTAATTAACTCGCGGTGATATCGTTGCGTGCACGCCGCGAGCCGCGCCGCGTGCTCGCTGCGATCTCGCTCCGCCGAATAATCGCCGATTAAAATCGCTCGTGTGGAAGGGCTCTTAGTCCATGAAATGCATGAAAGTGTGTTTACGGAGTCAACACTTTTTTGTTATGGTGTATCCCTACGGTCTATCTTTTATCCTAATTGATTTAGCAATGTAAACGTAAAGTGGTTACAAACAGAGTACAAACAGACACTTTCGCATTTTATAATATTAGGGGTTAAAGTATGAAATTGCCGTTTTGTATGGACGAAATCGAGAAAAGTCATTTTTCCATACTAACAATTTTTTAGTTTTTTTAAAAACGCCTGAGCCGTTTTCGATGCAATTAAAGGTGAAAGTTAGATGGTTATAAAGCTACACATTATAGTATTTAAATTTCTGAAAATCAAAGTATATAATACAAATATACTTAATTCAAGCAAGAAGGTCAGCTGACACATTGTAAGGGGTCTTTTCAACGACTTCCTTTGAAGTAATATGCTCTAGTATTGCATTTTTTTTTTAGTCAAAAGTTACTTTATTTAGTTTTTGATACAATACAAAAAGAATTACGCAATAATACGACTATACTTAAGAGCTATAAACAAAATAAAAAGTGGGAAAATAATCGGCAATTTCATATTTTAACCCCTATTACATACCTTAGTAGTTGAGAACTTCAGACTATTAAAAATAAAGATATCATGATGACGTTAAGGATATCAAATTTTTAACGTTATTCAAAGCCCCGATTAAGAATTCACGAGTGACGAGAAAAAGGTTAATATCCGCTTCTGATGCCTCACTCTGCGACACGAAGCTCGTATTTACGGATATATCTATCTCTTTCAGATACTTTAAGACATCGGTATGAGTAATAGGGACAGATGAATTCGATTATACGCACATTGTGTTGCGGAGTAAGGCCTCTGGTGCGAGCGCAAATTGACTTATATCCGTTGCCCGCGCTAGATTACACAAGCCCTTTAGAACGGGGAGGATATGACATGTTTACAAAAGGTGGCTATTTTAAATACGAGTAACTAACATTGCCCGTGACTTCTTAAGAGTGAAATTTGACACTTTTAACTTGCTTTTTCCGGGATATTAAAGACTGTGTTATAGGACCCATTGTTTACGGGTTATTATGGTGCCTATATGCTATGTCAGTAGGTATATATACTATGTCTACGCCAAATTAAAGTTAGATTTGTTTACCCGTTTTGATTGATGGATAGAGTAACAAACAAATATCTATACAAAATAGGAAGAGACCCATCCAAACTTTCACATTTATAAAATAAGAAAGATAACTTTTGACGACCTCCGTGGCGCAGTGGCGTACACTCCGGTTTTCAAGGTGTCGGCTGCTCCGAGGTCCCGGGTTCGATTCCCGGACGGGGCAATGAAAAAAAAAGGGGTTTTTCTAGATTTTCTCGGGTTGGTTTCAGTTTGTGGTACCTTCGTTGTTTCTGGTTTCCAAAATACGAGTGCTTTAAATAGTTATTCGAATCGGGATCAGAACAATGTATTTAACGACATTTATTTATTTATCATTTATTATACAAGCCTATTCAAACTGAGGACAATTAGTAAGTAGTAAGTAACGGCCTTCATCCCACTGCAGGGCAAAGGCCATCATCATTAACTTCACCACGCTTGCGGAATGCGGGTTGGTGATCGCAAATCCGAGCAATTTTTGAAAATTTTTCTTGCCCGACACGGGGATCGAACCCGGGAACCCGAGACCTTGGCTTAGTATTTAAACCACCAGAGCAACGGGGCCTGGCGCTGATCATCTGTGATTTATAACTATTCAATTACTTGTTTAATTTAAGGAAATTTAGATTCTCGATTCATTAGTTTCCACAGATAATTAATCAGCTTTGCCTAGGAAGGCAAAGCTATAGACATTAAATAAGTTTAGGTCCACCTGCCTTGTGAAACCCATACAGGGTTAATCAAGTTTGTAACTGTTTCTTTCTTTTTTTTATATTATATACGATAATTTTGGTTTCTTTTTAAATTAATATTGCTGTTGTCTTCTATGCATGCAGTTGTCACCTATAATTAAGCTTACATTTAGCATATGATCTTAATTTTAGTGTTACTTAAGCTGTTATAAGCTATTGTAATATATAGCTGTTGTAAACTTGTTGGTGATCTAATAAAAAAAAATAAAAAAAAAAATTTTCACAGAAAAAAAAGGCTATTTTTAACCATATCTGTGTATTCCACGCTCTATATGCAAATTTTGTCCGAATACGAAATTGCGAGGGGTGAAAATGGGCACTGGCCCTTCTCTGGTAATTAATGCGAAATTTGAAGGGTTGACATTTTTCTGTTAATATAATTCTGGCCGACTACCCAGTTGGTGTTGAGCTGTGGTGGTCTGCCCATTACGCAAGAGTTTACGGTTCGATCTCCAGTCGGATAAATTTAGGAAAATGTGTTAGGTTTGGGTGCGGCAGGTCAACTTACCCAAAAAGTTAAAGGTCATTGAATTGATTTTCAACTTTAAGTCCAACGAGTAGAGATCGATATCAATTGAGAAAATTTGACGTTTTGCGGTAGGTTGACGTGCTGTTGTCTGCACTTTAACCATAACACATACCTAGTCGTGTTTCGTGAGGTACGCTAAGATGTTAATCTCGGTTTTGTAGAAAGATGGAAGTCCTCAAGGCAAATATTGTCAGAGGCACGCAATAGGCACCTAGGTGGCTTGAAAAATACACTAACACTAGATCACCCTTGAATTGAAGAAACTCAAACTTCAATCAATCACACAGTATCGGTAAAACAGTTTTAGTTGTGGTCTAAGATAAGACGTCTATTTAAGAGGAAAACAGTTATATATGTTTGTAAAATAGTTCATTTCTCCACTGAGTATAGAGTCTTTGGGTTGAGGTTTTCTTATGATGTTTTACGTAGTGGCGTTTAGACCATACATGCATAAGCACTACATACCCTACCCAGAATTGCTGTGCCACGCCCCTGGTTTTACGACATATAAGGTAAATTGTTCAATCCTTCCTAGAAGGTCTAATCTCTTTGTAAGTTCCTTACCAAATTTTACTAAATCGATTTAGTAGTTTAGGTGAGTACGCGCAAAAACATAGTTAAGAACTTTCGCATTTATACAGGTGACTTTTTCATAACCGTCAAAAATTTTTATAGCTTTAAGTACCGTATTTAGAGCCTTAAAAGGTCTTAAATGTGCCTTTAAGCATACAATTGGTTAGGATTCCCCCGACTCGTCTACACTTCAATTTTATCACATTAATAGGCGACTGCAGACTTTTTAAAGCTAAAAAGCATTGAAAAGACTCGATTTATTCATCACACGCTCTTCGTTAGCGAAGTCCGGCTGTTAATAATGTAAGGCTGCGTTTTAATGAGGCTGCTGGCACAATGCGAGCGTACAATGCGACTAACGACCTACCTACGGATCAATCGTAGCTCGGTATGATAGAAACTGGGACAGGTTTAAAGAGTGTTTCAATAACGACTTTTGACAGTTAAAACATACTGTAACAGTAGTAATATTGCGTACCCGTATGAACTCGTTACTTTGACAAAGAGTACTCGTTACTTTCGTATCGTTACGTTACTCGTTACTTTAATAACACAGTGCGGAATAACAAATCGAGTAGTATTCCGTACGAGATATCATACATAAAGTATGATATCACGGAGTCGCATCAATCGTAATATGTAGATAAAATACATCTAAATTACTTTTTTTTTTAAATAACCGAATTAGGCACGAATTCATAAAACATACGATCAGCAAACGTTACAACACACGCATCAATGATACTTTTGCGACCTAATACGGAAAATGCGAGCAACGAAATGCATTCGTGAGTAACGTTTCGTTACTAGGTACTACACGGAGTACCCGTTACTCAGTACCGAATACATACGGTTTGTTACAGCTCTACTTTACGTTATATTTTGTTGAATCCGACGACTGGTGAAGGTGAGTTTTGATGTACGTGTTGTGGTAATTTGACAAAACTTAAGTTTGTATGCGTAAGTAAGTAAGTAACAGCCTATAATCATCCCACTGCAGGGAAAAGGCCTCCATCATTGAATTCAAGTTACCACTGCAATGATGGGAACTGGCATATTCACCACGCTTGCCAAATGCGGGTTGGTGATCACAAACCCGAGCAACGTTCGGAAATTCGAAACTTTTTGTTGCCCGACCCGGGCATCGAACCTGGGACCCCGAGATCTTGGCCCGGTATTTAAACCACTAGACCAACGGGGCGTTACGGTGTATGCGTACTTTGATAAAATTAAAACGCTTATATAGATGCTCAACTACCAGTTCATTAACTTACAATCATTCGAGGAAAATGCCCAAACAAAACTTATATCTCTCATAAATCCTTATAATATAGTTTTGAATTTTTCGCAAAATGACGTCGATCTAAATTATTTCAAAAGAATAATAAATGGCGAAATAGCCCGTCGTATTATTGCCAAGGAAACTAAATAAAGCTGAAATATTGGCTACAACTACCGTATCCTTCCGCGAGGCCGTATTAAAAACCCCATTTTCCGTCTTCGCTGAGGAAAATGCTTTATAGTGGACGGGAATGTTATGTTTACGCTGGAGAAATTATTTTGCGCTGCCAAATGCTGTAGTAAAGCGGAAAAATGTTTAGCTTAATTAAAACTTGAGCGTTATGGCGCACTAGTCCCCGTGAGCAGTTATAGAGCAGGGGCCAGTCTCGCTTTAACGTGGAGGACGAGAATTTGAATCATGATATGTAGGCACTTGCGGGAATTAAACATTATATGTTTGCCTATAAAACCGTTTTTTAAACAAATAAATTGCTTAAGTACATTTAAAATGCTATTCCTTGAGTAAAAATTACAATTGAGTCAGGTTGGACTTCAAAAACAGTTTCAGAAATATACTTACAGGGTGTAAAAAAACTAAACGCAGACCCTGAAGCTACGCAATCTGAAAAGCAAACCAGGTCATAAATTACAAAATATTATTATTGGGAAAAGATTTTTATTTTTGGGAGAAAAAAGAAAGATATTTCATAGCTCGCAATGTAAAGCAGCCGGAGCGTGGGCCGCTGCGCTGGATGCTAACTCTTAAGTTCAAAATTTGTCCACGCTGAGCCGTACATTGCGTATTGTAATTATAAAAGCTTTATTATGAACGAAATATAGAAAAAAAACACTGTTTATACGAAGAAAAGTTTTTAAGTAACCTTTAGCAACAGTTTTTGTAATAAAATGGAAAACAAAATTGTGACTTGGACCCTCAATATCTTCGGAACCAGCTGTTTCCCAGGTATGGTTCTAAATAAAACAATGATCCTAGTGATGAGGACAGTACGTGGTTTTCGGATCTGCGTTTGGTTTTTTTACACCCGTTATATAAAACTCTTTTATCTTACCAGTGTTTAAACTTGAAAAATTTCATCTTAACTGATTGTAATATTTATTTATTACAGTATTATTGAAGGCCTTTGTTTAGGACAATTAGCTAAACCGGGCAGATATCGTTTTTGGCCCTCGAATCGAATCTAGCCCAGTGATTGATCAGGTCCGTAGTATAGCCTGAAAGTGACCTTAAAAATAGAAAACACTCTAGTTGTGGATCCTCTTGGATCTGTTCCTGTGAGGAGAAAGACAGGTCACATTTTCGTACCGGATATCATCATAGAGGGTGAAAATAAAACCGGCCAAGTGCGAGTCGGACTCGCGCACGAACGCGTTTGTTTTATAGGAGCCCCCCTTAAATATTTATTTTATTTTGTTTTTAGTACTTGTTGTTATTGCGACAGCAGAAATACACAATTTGTGAAAATTTCAACTTTCTAGCTATCGCGGCTCTTGAGATACAGCCTGGTAACAGAGCGACGGACAGACGGACAGACGGACAGACGGACTGACTGCAAAGTCTTAAATAAATAAAATAAATAAATAAATAAATGTGGACAACATCACATACATTGTTCTGATCCCAATTTGAATAACTATTCAAAGAATTCGTATTTTGAAAACCAGAAACAACGAAGGTGTGGTACCTTCGTTGTACACCCAGATCCGAGAAAATGTAGAAAAACACTTTTTTTCTACATTGACCCGTCCGGGAATCGAACCCGTGACCTCGGAGCAGACGACACCTTGAAAACCGGTGTGTACGCCACTCCGCCACGGAGGTCGTCAAATAGTCTTAGTAATAGGGTCTCGTTCTTATCCTTTGGGTACGGAAGCCTAAAAAAGGGAAAGAAGTTTTTTTAATTTTCCTGTAAGTACCTACTTTGTCTTTAGTGCAAGTAGTTTTCTAGCTTCAACATAATATTGTATGAACACTTATGGAAATCTATAATTAGCTGTTTCCACAAGTAATTAAGAAACAGAATGTAGTTTTATATTGTATCGCCGTTGATTTTCTAAATAAAACTAAAAAAACTAAAATTATCAAAATATTCTATAATAGGCATTATTATCGAAGTTTTGTTAAAATCTATTGTAGTATGAAATTTTGTTTCGGCATTAATAAATAATAATAAATAATTAAGACACGCCTCACTATGCCACACAGAGCCATCTAGTCTTTTTTTTTTTTTAAAGGACCTATGCTGTGGCAGGAGGCCGCTGCCATCTAGTCCCAAATTAAGCTACTATTAAGAACCCTGTCACATGGGGTACTAGGCAACCGATAAACTTGCTTATATACTTTTTTTTTGTAAATACATACTTATAATACATAGAAAACACCCAGATCAGTACAAACAGACATGTTCATGCACACAAATATTTGTACTGTGCGGGGATCGAACCCGCGACCCATGGCTCAGAAGCAGCGTTTGCTACCGCTGATCCAAATGGTCGTCTAAATGGCATTATCGAGGGCTAGCGTAGTATACGAGTAGGTAGCTATGAAGCTACCTATACTACAAATTATAAGCAGAAGAAAAGTTTAGTTTTAAACAAACTGTTACAGTGCCTTATCAATTGAAATCGGCATTTGGAATGTATAGTTCCAATTATTATTGAAACGCCGCACCCCGTATCTTCACAAAGAGCTTTACAAGTAGAATGTTTAAGAAAACATTTCCAATTTCCCAACCGGCTCCGATATGCTATAGTATAGGTATGGTCAGTATGACTTGTCTTTGCTTTATTATTAGGTTTTAATTTTGGGTCTTATTTAATAAATAAGTAAAAGGAAAGTAACAGCCTATAATCATCCCACTGCAGGGAAAAGGCCTCCATCATTGAATTCAAGTTACCACAGCAATGATGGGTGTACTGGCATAATCACCACGCTTGCCAAATGCGGGTTGGTGATCAAAAACCCGAGCAACGTTTGAAAATTCGAAACTTTTTTGTTGCCCGTCCCGAGATTCGAACCTGGGACCGAGATCTTGGCCCGGTATTTAAACCAATAGACCAACGGGGCGTTAATAAATTAGTAAATTAATATGAAATTATAAGATAAGCTTACGTTGAAATATTTTATTCCAAATCTACTCTTAAGACGATTTAACCTAATGCTTTGCCTTTGCAGAATTAGCTTGAATCGTCTTAGGAGTAACAGAATATCTGACCATGATGCGTCATTTGGCAATATTGTTGAAGTAATACTATAACTGGAATCAGTTTAAAGAAAATACTATCAGCTCTTGGATTTTTTCGAAGATAAATCATTGTTTGATCTACTTATACAGAGGTTTAAGAACGAAAAGTTTTAAATTTTCCTTTAGTCGAAAATAAGACTCATCACTAAGGAAATTAGACTAATGGTAGTTAAACTACATATTTTTAATAGTTCAATATCTTGAAGGCATTGCACTGCGGAAAAATGCGATTAGGAACAGATAAGGATTTTTTATATATTTTATGTAGTTTAATAAATTGTAAATTAAAGAAATGGTTCAATGTGAAGCATACCTTCAATTAATGTTTCTCTTCCAAAGATTCAAATTAATGTTTCAGGTCTCCCTACAGCTATATTGGTGTTCCAATCAAACTACTTTTTTGGAGTGGTGGGATCTACCTCCTAGTGGTCCACCCTGGGCCGTTGCCCAGGTTCTTCAGGCATTGTCCAGGCATCTTTGGTTTACTAACCAATGATGACGGCTAACAGATCTCTCTGCGGTGGTAGGCTTCGTAAGAGGCTGCCTGGATGCTACCACCCTCCTGCCGGAGTCCAGAGCCAAACAGTTTTTCTGTGTTCCGCTGGTGTGTGGGAGAACCAGTACCTACCTCAGGGTAAGCTCGCTCAATCTTAGGCTTCTCCTTAACCGTGTAGTTAAGTATGTAGTCAAGAGCAAACCCATTATTTGTTTAAAAAAAATCCTACTGAAACCCTGATACAACCAAAGACAAAATTGAAGCAGAGTTTCTGCACTCGCCTATGGTGTGGTTACGGAATAAAAAAATAAAATAAATTTCATTCCGCCGTTCCCTTTTGTAAGGAAACAGTGGTATTTAGTGCGGTAGAGTGGAAATATAGTGTCTAAGTTATTTCTGTACCCACTCTACCTCTTTCAGTTTTTATTCAAACTCGTATGTTTACAGGAAAATAACGTTTTGAAAATATTACACTGTAACCCTATCATCCGCGTCTTACTCTTGACAAATATTATAAATACTTTATATTATGATATTTTAGCAACTTAATTGCAAATTGCAAATAGACCCTATGTATGTTAGCCGGATTTTCGTAGTTTACGAGATAATGATATTTTTATTAAATTTTGAATATTTTCGATCAGATTAGTTATAAAAAACATTTTCTTCACTTTTTATAATAAAATGTCTATTTTTTGCAGTATGATCCCTATAAATAAAACTTACTTAGACAACATTATCAGTTTGCTAAACTAACAAAAGATTACAAAAATGGCGGCATGTCTTAAATATTATTATTATTATTAATTTTTAACTTATAATCATAAAAAGTGAAGATTATATTTTTTGAAATTGATAAGCTCGAATATTTATTATTGACAAAATAAATAACATCTTGAAAACAACGAAACCTCGGCTAACATGCATATTTGGATAGGCCTGAATGTAAGGACTCAAAAAAATAATAATTGGACGTCTCGTTTTGGACCACCCTGTATATGGATGTTTTTGTAAGATGAATCCAAATAAACACTGTTGCAATAGAACTGAGAACAATGCTGTTTGCTTAGTAGAACCATGAATTTAATGTTCGGCATAGTTTGAGCTCTCGGCCTCCAGAATGGCCGCCCCCGTCACAGACAAACGACGTTTACTTAAACACATGGAGTTATCCCCTAGGCATCATCTGTTTGTATTGAGACACGCGGCCTTTGGGAATAGGCAGCGAAGATCTTAAAATATCACCAGCTTCAGCTACACACTAACGTACAGTAATGAAATCAAATTACTCTTTTTCTTTGTCGTACTAGTAAACAAAATATTTCGATAAAATTATTTCTTAAAACATATTCACACATTATTATACCCGCATGCAAGCATGGTGTCAAGTAGTACCAGCACATTAAAAGGCACACCCCTTGTGAGTATTGTAAAAGGTGACTAAAAGAGTACTGTCAGAAGAAGACAAGGCAGCAGCGTCTTCTGTCAGCCTTTGGCGAAACGCGATCGCCAATGTGGCGATTAAGAGAAAGCCTCCCTTTAGTGAGTTTTTTTATTGTTGTGTGTAACGATCGTTAAATAAATGTAAGGCAAAATGGCAACGTGAAAAGGAAAATTTTTATAAAATACTATTCAATTCAGTTATTTTAGAGAGAAGCTGAACTCTTCTTTGAGCAGTAGTCGCCTCTTACGACACCCATAGACACAGGAAGAGTGTTTATATACAGAATTTCTAAAATACTTTTAAAATTAGAGAGAAGCTGCTGCCAGTCTTTTTCAAGCATGGTCCCTTCTTTCACCTAAAGAAAGATAGTGATATCAGTATATAAACTTGAAAAACTTTGTCTCAGGCGGGACTCGAACCCGCATCTCCTCGCATGCCGGGCGGGCGCCATACCATTAGGCCACCGAGACACTGCGACACGGCGCGAATTTAAAAAAATTAGGAGTTTCTCTAACATTTGATGAAACAACGCTGGCTCACAGCTTAAGAATATGCTTGAAAAATTCGCGCCGTGTCGCAGTGTCTCGGTGGCCTAATGGTATGGCGCCCGCCCGGCATGCGAGGAGATGCGGGTTCGAGTCCCGCCTGAGACAAAGTTTTTCAAGTTTATATACTGATATTATAAGTGCAATTAAGTTGCTAAAATATCAAATAAAGTATATAAATAGCTGTTTCATCTTAACTGACTGTCAAACATCTGCAAAGATGTTTCTTTCGGGTGTTAAGGGTAAACTCCTAACATTTGATGAAACAACGCTGGCTCACAGCTTAAGAATATGCTTGAAAAATTCGCGCCGTGTCGCAGTGTCTCGGTGGCCTAATGGTATGGCACCCGCCCGGCATGCGAGGAGATGCGGGTTCGAGTCCCGCCTGAGACAAAGTTTTTCAAGTTTATATACTGATATTATAAGTGCAATTAAGTTGCTAAAATATCAAATAAAGTAAAGATAGTGATGTGAATTTTTTATTTACCACACAACACGAGCTCAGTTAATCCTTAATTCAAGATGCTCGGCTATCTAACCGAGATGGCCGTGTGTCCCACCACGTTATCGCGCGACCACCGCTCGAGTGAGCACTTGTGATGACGTCATAATCTCGCGTATCGCGCCGCACACTTTACCTAACGCGATCACTTTTGGCGGGATTCTTATTAACGATCAACTTTTGGCGCGCATTTGTTTTGGGTGTAGGTTATGTTTGTTGATTGATTTGGAATGTTTAGATAGAGTTTTACGGTGATAGTCGAAGTAGAATGAGGTGGTGGTCGTTGTGTTTAAGGATTTTTGAAAGAAGAATATTTTTATAGAAGTTAGAAAGATAAACACTATATTGGTCACATTAAAGAGAAAGGTAAAATCAATGGAATAGTCTTAATTCGAGCAATGTAAGTAGACTTCTTGAGAGTGTCGCAAGAGGCATCTAAAGGAGTACTGCCAGAAGAAGATGGGCAGCAGTGTCATCCCTCCACAATTTGCCAAATTTCCAAGTGTGGAGATGTTGGTGAAACTAAAATCCTCCTTTTGAAAAAGCTTGCGTCCAGCATTGGAATAAAATAGACTGATAATAATGATGACGAAGTAGACGTAGACTGATTGTCCGTGTGCTTGAATACGCGCAGTGACTTGACTTACTATTTGCTCCTAAGTCAGATCTTCCAGTCTACTCCAATATTTGATAGTTCTCGACTTTACTTTCTAATAGTTGGCAGTTAATGATTTGTTTTTGTTTAAGAATGACCACTTTCCAATATTTGCAAACTAAAAAAGTACACTAACAAATTGAATTTTTTTTTTCGTATCTGACAAAGCCGTGACTTAAAGCCGTTTTGGAATACAAGCCATCTTAGGATTTTTTCCACTAACATCTAATTTAAACTAACTTAATTTCTTAGAAAATAACTACTTAAATTTGACTTAGGTGCCTATTGATGTGTTAAGGAAATTCCTCTTACTAACTGATAGTTTGGTGTCTCGTTTCAAAAAGATACAGATCGAAATGTTCATCGCCAATGCCTCACTAAAATCAATAACAAACTTACATTGTTTACCATAATTTACGACAAAACATTCATCTTCCTAACTCCCAACAACTAAAAGATTACCTGTAAGTTACTACTTAAAGGACAAAGTCCCAATTTCCCAATACACCGATCGGTTACCCCATCGATCTCCAATCAGCAAAGTTCGCTATACTTAAACAACTATTACCTGTGCTTGAAATAATTCCCAGAAGCGAGGCAAAATGACCCTTAGAAACTAGTTGAGAAGTTGGCTTGGTAGGTAATTTGGCATACAGGTAAGCATGGGTAAGCTGAGGTCCTACTATGCAACACAAAGCTCGATTTTATTTTAAAATGTATTAATATATTTTTCCTTTTAATCAATGGGCTTGCTCTTAACTACATACATAACTCTACGGTTAAGAAGAAGTCTAAGATGGAGCGAGCTTACCCAGAGGCACTGGTTCTCCCACACACCAGCGAAACACAGAAAAACTGTTTAACGCTGGACTCCGGCAGGAGGGTGGTAGCATCTAGGCAGCCTGTTACGAAGCCTACAACCGCAGACGGATCTGTTAGCCGTCATCATTGGTTAGAAAACCAAAGATGCCGTTGCCCAGGGTGGACGACTAGGAGGTACATCCCACCACATTATATTAATAACGCTCCATAGGTTTATGTAACGGCCAAGATCTTGGGGTCCTAGGCTGCATCCCCGGGTCGTGCATCAATGGTTGCGAATTTTGCTCAGGTTTGTGATCACCAACCCACTTGTGTTATATATGTACCAATCATTGCTTTGGTAACATGAATTCAATAATGGAGGCCAATTACGTAAATCTACCTACTTATACGAATATCGCTGACTCCTAAACCTCTAAGGAGGACACAACCGAATATTGCAAGATGACGAAATCGCTGATGCAACTCTCGTGCAAATTCAACGTGACCACGCCATCGCGCCACCAACCCCGAGATCATCATCATCGCCGCCACTTCGTATCCAACCTCGATCGGGTCAATTTGTAACTAGTTGTAATTTAATTATTAATAAATTAGTTTAAAAAATTAATTTCGGTTTTTTTCGAACCTCCTGCTGTCGCTTCTATATTTGGCGCAGTCGGTAGGATTCTCGCGGTCGGTTTCGCGCTTCATCACGAAGATTTCCGTCATAACGAGCCGCCCGTGTGGCTATCAAGTCGCGTTCGAGAATCCAGAACCAGAAGCCAGCCAGCTAGAGGGTATCCAGACATCGATACACAAGAAAAGCCGAAATATGTTCATGTAAGTGCACTTGAATCATTCTCGTGTTTCCTATCCTATCCTATCTTTAGTCCCTAATTTTAATCACAATTTTTCATCCAAGAAATTCTGGATCCCGTGGGTCTGCATCTAGCAGGCAACGCAGGGAACATTTGCTAGACTTAAATAGGTTATTTAGTTTATCAGAAGAAATGGAAATTGATCCCGATAGTATTTACAAGGCCTTACGCCTTGTTCCCGATTTTGACGGGAACCCCAACGTCTTAACTAGATTTATTAATATTTGTGATAGGTTATGTTCAGACTATTTGCGAGATGATCCCAATAGTCAACTTAATAATTTGTGTCTCCTAAACGGCATCCTGAACAAAATCACGGGACCCGCCGCTACCATTATTAACTCAAATGGCATCCCAGATAACTGGTTAGGGATTAGAAATGTCTTAGTACATAATTTCGCTGATCAACGGGACGAGACAGCACTCTATAACGACCTCTCCCTAGCTATGCAAGGCAATAGTAGCCCACAAGAATTTTATGACCATTGTCAAACTCTTTTTAGCACGATAATGACCTATGTTACATTACATGAGACACTAGGAACCACTATAGACGCTAAGAGGGTTCTGTATAAAAAGTTGACCATGCAAGCCTTTGTACGAGGTTTAAAGGAACCGCTTGGATCTCGTATAAGGTCTATGAGGCCAGACAGTATAGAAAAAGCTTTAGAGTATGTGCAAGAAGAATTAAATATTCAATATCTTCAGCAACGTAACGAAAGTATTCCTAGACACCAACTAGCCCATCGCACACCAGTTGCCTTACCTATAGCCTCCTCAATGCCTAAATTTAATAACTTTAATAGTATATCTAATTTTAATAATCAGGCAGCGCCGAGATATAATCCGCCGCCGCCTCCGCTCCGCTTATCAGTGCAACCGCAACCTTTTAAATTTAACTCGCCTAGTATCGCACAGTCTCAACAGCCGCGTATGACCCGCACACAGCAAATGTTTAGTGCACCACCACCGCAATATAATGCCCAAAGTAACATGTTCAGGTTACCACCTAGGCGTCAGCCTCAGTACCAGCCGCCTCCTAAACCTATGAGCGGAGTACAGCAATTCACACCCAGACCTTTGCCACCAACTTCATTTGGACACGATTGGCAAAGATTCGGCAATCCCCCACCAAATAATTACTTCAAATCACGCGAAGTCAATTTAAATGAATGCGCATACGACGATCCATACTACTCAGATTACTACTACGACACAGAATATTATAATGACTTAACTGATTGCAATAATTACGACGCATCTTATGACTATGACTATGCCAATAGAGTTCAGTATTACGAGCCCACTGGTCACAATAACGTAGAGTCAAGTAACGAGCCACAAGCATCTAGTTCCACAGAACAGGATTTTCAGATAGCCCGCCCGTCAGACAAGTTAAAATAGAGTTGAATATACAAACGCAACGGCAACTTCCTTACATTCAAATTTTAAACCCGCCGCTTAAGTTATTAATAGACACCGGCGCAAATCAGTCGTTTATTAGTCCCGAATCTGTTGAGAAATATTTCTGTAACTTTCCTTTAGATTACGACCCTTTCGAAGTGACTAACGTTCACGCAACCAGCCGTAATGACTACTCTATAACACTACCGTGCTTTCCCGAACTAAAATCCCAAGATAAGATAAAATTATTTGTGTACCGTTTCCATAATTATTTCGACGGTCTTATAGGCCTAGATCTACTCACTAAATGGGAAGCGAAGATTGATCTTAAAGATCAGACCCTCTCAACCCAGTTTGCTGTCAATCCTATTAAGATGTACAACTCGCTGAACGTCAACCTCTATGAAGACATTATCCCGGCAAACTCTTCAAAAATAGTTCGAATCCCAATTAACGCCCCGGATGGTGACGTCCTCGTCGAAGAGCAAATTATCTGTAATTGCCACATTTCCGATTGCATTACATCCGTTAAAAATAGCCGCGGAATCTTAGAAGTCTATAATCCTACAAATAACGATATAATATTCTCATTAGACCACCCAGCGCAGGCACAAGTTTTTAATATCGAGTGCATGCGAACTGAGTCCGTGCCTACGTCACGCGCACGCGCCGTCATTTCGCGCCTTAGGACAGATCATATGAACGCCGAGGAAAGAGCTAATATAGAGACTTTATGCTCGCGTTATGCCGACGTATTTTATTCGGAAGGCGAACCACTAACATTTACAAACCAAATTAAACACTGTATTAAAACGACAGATGATGTTCCGATTTATACTAAAAGTTATCGCTATCCTTATGTACATCGACAGGAAGTCCGTGATCAGATAAATAAAATGTTAGACCAGGGAATAATTAGACTTTCCACGTCAGCCTGGAGCTCACCCATATGGGTTGTGCCCAAGAAGGTTGATGCTTCTGGTAAAAAGAAGTGGCGTATAGTTGTGGACTTTCGTAAACTGAATGACAAGACAATAGACGATAAATATCCAATCCCCAATATAACTGACGTCCTTGACAAGCTTGGCAAATGCATGTACTTCACCACACTCGATTTAGCATCTGGATTTTACCAAGTGGAAATGAATGAGAGCGATATACCCAAAACAGCCTTCAATGTGGAGCATGGGCATTACGAATTCTTGCGTATGCCTATGGGTCTTAAGAACTCACCTTCTACGTTCCAAAGAGTGATGGATAACGTCCTCAAAGGCCTACAGAACGAAATTTGCCTGGTATATTTAGACGATATAGTCGTGTTTGGTTCTTCGCTCCAGGAGTCCATAATTAACCTTGAAAAGGTTCTCCAGCGGTTACGCGAATCCAACTTTAAGATTCAGATGGATAAGTCCGAATTCTTAAAGTTAGAAACAAGTTACCTTGGTCATATCATCACCAGAGACGGCATCAAACCGAACCCAGATAAGATTTCTGCAATAGAGCAATATCCCATTCCAGAAACTCCCAAACAGATCAAACAATTTTTAGGTCTTATTGGATACTATCGTAAATTCATTCCCGATTTTGCTCATATCACAAAACCTCTCACTCAATGTTTAAAAAAAGGTAAAAAGATAACGTTAGACTCAAACTACGTACAAGCATTTGAAAAGTGTAAAAAACTCTTGACAAACGACCCTATACTACAATACCCCGACTTTACTCGTGAATTTATCTTGACCACAGACGCATCAAATTTAGCTATTGGGGCCATCCTATCCCAAGGCCCAGTAGGTTCAGATAAACCCATCTCATTCGCATCCCGTACTCTCAACGATAGTGAGATAAATTATAGTACCATTGAGAAAGAGTTGTTAGCCATAGTTTGGGCCACAAAGTATTTCCGACCGTATCTGTTTGGACGTAAGTTTAAAATACTTACCGATCACCGCCCACTTCAGTGGATAATGAATCTCAAAGAACCTAACTCGAGATTAACTAGATGGAGGTTAAAGTTAAGTGAATATGACTTTACTGTTATTTACAAGAAAGGCAAAAGTAACACAAATGCCGACGCCCTGTCTAGAATCGAGATCAATAATGAAGAGATAAGTAGTATAACCGCGAATCCCTCAGAGAAGCCAGCATCTCTATCTAACTCCGACACTCTAACCGCTCACACTAGCCATGAACACCCAATCCTCGAAGTCCCCATTACCGATGAACCTATAAATAGATTCCAGCGACAATTGCACATCACTATTGTAGGTGACGTCAAACGACGGCCCGTAATAACAAAGCCATTTGACACCCATACTCGTATTTCGTTGCAAATTAGTGAATCGAATTTAGAATCCGACATTATAAACGCAATTAAAGAATATGTGAATCCCAAAGTTAAAACTGCACTTTTAATAAACCCACCTCTCGCCATGTACTCTGTGATCCCAATCATTCAAGATAAATTTAAGAGCTCATCTATAAATCTCATACTCTCTAAATCTGAAATAGAAAATGTTAAAGAGTATCTCAGGCAACAAGAGATCATTCGTGATTACCACGATGGTAAAACCAACCACAGAGGTATTAATGAGTGTTATCTGGCACTATCTAAACGATACTTTTGGCCTAAAATGAAGGAACAGATATCTAAATTTATAGGTGAATGTTCCATATGTGGACAAGCGAAATACGATAGACATCCAATTCGACAGAGATTTAACGTAGTACCGCCAGCAACAAAACCGTTTGAAACCGTTCACCTCGATTTATTCACAGTTCAGAATGAGAAATACTTAACATTTATAGACGTCTTCTCTAAATACGGACAAGCATATCACCTGAAAGATGGTACAGCAGTCAGTATCCTCCAATCCTTATTACAGTTTAGTTCTCATCATGGCCTTCCGTTTACAATAGTTACCGATAACGGAACTGAATTCACTAATCAATTGTTCGCCGAATTTGTTCGATTACATAAGATAAATCATCACCGAGTTCTAGCCCACTCACCAAATGATAACGGAAACATAGAGCGTTTTCATTCGACTTTGCTCGAACTTCTCCGCATATTAAAACTACAGAAAAAAGACGAACCCATAATAAACCTTATGCCATATGCTCTCATAGCTTACAATAGTTCAATACATAGTTTTAATAAGTGTAAGCCCTTCGATTTAATCACAGGACACTTTGACCCTAGAGATCCTATTGATATAGACCCAGTTCCTCACTTATTACAGCAGTACCTTGTCAATCATAAAGAACAGATGAAAACCGTGTATGATTTAATCAATGACACATCCTTAGCAGATAGAACAGCCCTTATAGAGAGTAGGAATAAATCCCGCGAACCAGAAATAGAATATATTCCGGAGCAACAAATTTTTATAAAAAACCCTAAGGCCAGTAGACAGAAAGTAGCCCCAAGATTTACCCAGGACAAAGTTTTAGCCGACTTACCTATCCACATTTATACCTCCAAAAAACGGGGACCAGTAGCTAAGTCTAGACTGAAACGAATTCCTAAACATGCTAAATTGCTGCAGAATTCTGCCAATACTGATCCTGACGACAACAGCCCAGGAGATAAGACTTGAAACATTGGATGACGGACCAGGACTTTTACCGTTCAAACTGGGACCAACTAGACTCATAACACACTACCACACCTTTTTACAACGCATTCAGTTAAATGATGTCGAAGATAAAATCTTACAACTTCAGAATCAAATTCAAGCTTACGAGACTAGACTTCCTAACGAAACTTATGCTTTATATGAACTCCAGATTAATTATTTAAATTCTAAATTGAATATAGTATTAGAACAGTTACATAGCTTAGAGCCCAGCCGAACTAAACGAGGCCTTATAGACGGATTAGGATCTGTTATAAAAAGTATATCGGGTAACTTAGATCATTCAGATGCGATTAAATATGATAATGCCATTAAAACACTTCACAATAATGAGAATAAGATTTCATTTGAGTTAAATAATCAGATAAGCTACAGTAAAGATTGGATGACGAAAAACTTTGGTATTCTCTCTAAATTAGTCAAAAATCAGCGTATTATTAACGGAACTTTAATTTTTATAATGAATAAAGAAAGTCAGCATTCTGAGACTTTAACTAAATTTGCAAAGTTTGCTCAGCTACTAGTTATAATTACTGAAAATATAGATGACTTATTAAGTGAGTTAATTACAGTAGAAAATACTTTAGCATTTATTCGTGCATCGAGCACACACCATTCAATGCTAAAGATTAACATCTTAAGTAACATGTTAATTAGATTAAAAAATATATACGGTAGAGATAGCATCTTAGATTTAGAATTACGGGAATTTTATGATCTTATAAAGCCCGCTTATTACTTTATAGATAAAGAAATAGTTTTAATATTCAAATTCCCGATTGTGACTAAAATATCCTATGACCTATATAAACTATCAATAGCACCTAATAAATATCATCAAGCCCTCATACCTACTTATCCTTTCATTGCTACCAACGAGAATGCATTCGTGTACATAGAGGCAGAATGTCCGAAGTTATCTCACGGCTATCTCTGTGAAGAAAACATCAACCATCAGATCCGTACCGTACCTGACTGCATCCAGCATCTCATCTCACAACAATCTCTGGAGAAGACCTGCAAATTTACAAACATCACTCTGAGTAAAGAAGCAATGGAAAAGCTAGACGACCAACACTATGTTATCTCGCTGCCACATCCCACGAAGATTCATCTTATCTGCGGCCGAGAAGACTACACTCAGCTTCAAGGAAGTTACTTTGTCACTATCCCACTCACCTGCCAACTACGCACACCCGAATTCACTATAATCAACGATAGTGACGAGATAAAAGGTCAACCTCTTAAGATAATGAAGATACCGAATATTGAAATGCAAGCCACAGATTCATCCCGCATTGATTTGCACTCAATCAACCTGCAGAGCCTTCACAGCATCCAAGATAAAATAGCGCTCCAAACGCCTGTACAAATCGACACACCGCCTGCCGAGATATTATACCACACTACCATACCATTCTATTGCGTACTATTAAGTGCAACTGTACTCATCTTCGTAGTCTTGCTACGACGCTACGAGATACTTACCTGCAAACGTACCAGTAATCAAGAAAATATGAAGTCCGAAACTCACGAATACGAGAGCCCGGATAAATCTGTAATAGAAAGAGAAAGAAAACCGGGAAGCAGTCATATTACCATACCAGCAACATTTCCTCTCAAAGTTCTCAAATAGTTGCTGATCTGTGGGCGGAGGAATTACGTAAATCTACCTACTTATACGAATATCGCTGACTCCTAAACCTCTAAGGAGGACACAACCGAATATTGCAAGATGACGAAATCGCTGATGCAACTCTCGTGCAAATTCAACGTGACCACGCCATCGCGCCACCAACCCCGAGATCATCATCATCGCCGCCACTTCGTATCCAACCTCGATCGGGTCAATTTGTAACTAGTTGTAATTTAATTATTAATAAATTAGTTTAAAAAATTAATTTCGGTTTTTTTCGAACCTCCTGCTGTCGCTTCTATATTTGGCCTTTGCGCTGCAGCTTTGGTATTATTATTATACGTTGATTTTAAGACGCTGACATGAGCCAAATTGAGCTCAATGAAGATTGTTTTGCTTTAAGCCTATGGCTCGTATTGTTGCCAAATTCTATGTAGTTGTAATTGATCATATTTTCGACCAGGTGGCTGTTTCCAAAACACGATTTTAAAATTTTTTCTCGATAGAAAATAATCTCAAAGTAGCCTCTGAAAATACATAAATTACCATTTTTCTCAGCAGTCCGTATAACAGTGATAATAAAATTTTGCTATATTGTATATAACATGTTGCTTAAGCAAATGGCTGATTTAGATTTTTAATAAAATGGCAATTTTAAATTGCACAACGAATTTTGTTGTTTGGCACTTAGGCCCTTCTATTCCATGCGCTTTTTCTCTGTCACTCCTACGAGAATCGACAATGATAGCTGTGGCGCGTTCCAAAGAAATTCAAAGACGAATAAATTTGTGGGCGTGTTCATTGCTCAAGGTCATCGGCTGCAGTCAGCGTCTTAAGTTACTTTTTCATCGTTAGAATAATATTTGTTTCTTTTTAAGGTTGTAAAAACTGGCATTTTTCCTAAACGCGAATAATTGCAAACCGTAAAAGTAACAGCCTATAATCATCCCACTGCAGGGAAAAGGCCTCCATCATTGAATTCAAGTTACCACTGCAATGATGGGAACTGGAATAATCACCACGCTTGCCAAATGCGGGTTGGTGATCACAAACCCGAGCAACGTTCGAAAATTCGAAGCTGTTTGTTGCCCGACCCGGGGATCGAACCTGGGCCGGTATTTAAACCACTATACCAATTTTAAAGCTACACAAGTATTACAAACGCACAAAAGAATACGAAACTAATGAAAAAGCTAATTTTACTAGCACTAGTTAAAGTTCAAAAGTAATTTGCTAGATGGCGCCTGAGGCGGTGCCTTTGGCGGCCGGCGTCTGAGGCCCTACCACGCAAGACTAAGTTCGTATATACGGTTATATCTGTCCCTTTCGAATACTCTAAGATGTCGGTATGAGTGAGAAAGACAGATAGAGTCAAAAATAAGGACAAAGTGTTACGGAGTAAGGCCTCTTAAGTTGGAGTTGGCCAAGTTAGCAATGAACTTCTATACCTTGCCGGATTAAGAGAAGTGTTACACTGGGATGCCATGGCGACTGTGTTGGCAACGATCTAAAATCCTTAAGTATCATTGACTCTATCAAATGACTTAAGTGTTTATTTGTGATTAAATTAATACGTCACACTAGATTCGGATTTAGGGCTATGACACACTAAGATGCAATGGCTACTTTGCTGGCGATATAAAAGGCCTTATGTACTCGTATCTACGATTGAATCAAATGACTCAGATGACAATTTGTGAGGAAATCCTTGGGAGTTTAAATCACAATATATTATTATAAAAAAAATTTACCATAGCAATATGCAGCCGATAACCTTTTGATATTTTTAAATGTTTTTCTCAACAGCCACTGCTAAGTATTGTTTAACAACATGCTACGCCATAAACATTTTTTTATCTTCAAATAAGAGTTTAAAATTATATCCAAAAACTATAAAGGTATATACATATTTATAGATAAATCTGCCGCTAAAAAAATATGTAGACGTTAGGACTATTACTTTGTGTGGGTAATCCAACACTAACACTTGGCTAGTATCAAGTAGTAAAGTAAAGTAAAGTAAACAGCCTATAATCATCCCACTGCAGGGAAAAGGCCTCCATCATTGAATTCAAGTTACCACAGCAATGATGGGAACTGGCATAATCACCACGCTTGCCAAATGCGGGTTGGTGATCACAAACCCGAGCAACGTTCGAAAATTCGAAACTTTTTGTTGCCCGACCCGGGATTCGAACCTGGGACCCCGAGATCTTGGCCCGATATTTAAACCACTAGACCAACGGAGCGTTTCAGTAGTATCAAGTAGATAGCAACTCAATATCATGATTTACTGTTACAAAATAAATTTGGCGACGTTACTAACCATGGCATCCAAGTGAGACGTAACCTTAAGCACGGCATGGATGAAACCCTTTTAAACTAGAAATTTATTCTCTTGTAAGAGTGCAAGAGTTATTGGAAATATTCTTCGTCTCTTGTTTCAATGACATTGAGAAATATCTGAGATCTACTTGTATTTTTCTGCACTTAAGAATGGGGTGGAAATTGGTCCAGAACTACCTACTCGTGGTCCACCCTGGGCAACGGCTTATGCCGGCCAAACGTTCTTGACTGTAAATCGGCTCACCGAACTGTTCCTAGTGAATCTCTCTGTGCTTTCCCTGCGAAACTATAATGCACTTAAGAATTTATTATAACTGTAAGCGAATAATCTTAGTTATGATTTAATTAACATTTTATACAGGATGTTGACGACCCGACGGTTTAGTGGTTTTAGTACACGATGCCATGATCTAGAGGTCCTGGGGTCGATCCCGGGTCGGGCAACAAAGGTGTCGAATTTTCAAACATAGCAGATTTGGCAAGCGAAGTGATTATGCCTGTACCTATCATAGCCGTGGTAACTTGAATGCAATGATGGAGGCTTTTTTCTTGCAGTGGGATGATTATGGGCATTGATAAAGTACATACCTTTTTGTTATAATCTCACGCATTATATTGTAAACTAGCGGCCCATTCCGGCTTCGCACGGGTGGGACCCGTTAAGCTTTAGTGAGGATCCCTAATCTTTTCTAGCAATAAATATAGCCTATGTCACTCAGGGTGAATGTAGCTTTTCAATGGTGAAAGAATTTTTGAAATCGGCAAAGCAATTTTTGAGTTTATTCTATACAAATATACATACACACAAAAATACAAATCTTTCATCTTTATAATACCTACTAGCTGTTCCCAGCGACTTCGTACGCGTCAATTTCTGTTTTTATGATCGCGATTATTTTTACAACTTTTTTTTTTGATGCTTGCTCCTATTAGTCGCAGCGTGATGTGATAAAGTCTAAAGCCTTCCTCGATACATGGACTATCCAACACAAAAATATTTTTTCAATTCGAACCAGTACTTCCAGAGATTAGCGCGTTCAAACAAACAAACAAACAAACCATTCAGCTTTATAATATTAGTATAGATTAGTTTAGATTGACGAAGCTCGCAACTTTATATGACTTATACATACACAAAAACAATCTATTAATTGAAAATTACTCATTCAAATTGCAAAACAGACACCAACAAACCAATGTTTATCAAACCTCATAACTTATATCGTTCAAAATAAAAATCCAAAGCAAATGGAGGCAGGATGCAAAGCAGTAGCAAATTAATAGTGATGTTAGCATGCATATCGACAATTTATAATCGCGAGACGCTCAAGAGTCTAGTGAAGTGGGTGTAGGGGCAATTTGTATGCAAATATCGATGGAACTCGAGAGCGGAGCTGTGGGGGATGGCACGAGTGTGCGGATTAAGCGGAGGGTTGGTTTTTAATCGTTATTTAATTCTTGTATCGCTCGTTTCATAATATATTCATGACTGTTTTAGTAACCTGGCTGATTTATACAATTTTGTTTTATTTAGCTAGTAAGCTGACACGGTGACTCTACAAATAAAAGGGAAGACTACATTTTCTTTTACTTTTCATTTTCAATAATATTTTTGCACCGACTTTAAGTTGGTGGTTTATTTTATACGGTTAATTTTCTTACCGAAATATTTCCGCATTTATTTTGCCAGATTAAATATAAACTTAATAAACGAAAAAGAAAAACTACAGAAGAGGTGGTAAAAAAAACAAATTAGCACTGGGCATTTCAATTAATTCACATAACATATATATTTTTTTAAAGACTGGAGTTTGTCAACTCTGTTATTTAAAAAAAAAGTTTGTATTTTTAGGTAGGTATGACAAATTATCAAACAAAAACGAGTAGGTTTATCTTACTACTATGTGGGTAAGCAGATTTCTTTTTTTAGTGTTGTGCTTGCAAATTTTTGACGACCATTTGGATCAGCGGTAGTAAACGCTGCTTCTGAGCCATGGGTCGCGGGTTCGATCCCCGCACAGTACAAATATTTGTGTGCATGAACATGTCTGTTTGTACTGATCTGGGTATTTTCTATGTATTATAAGTATATATTTAGAAAAAAAAGTATATAAGTACGTTTATCGGTTGTCTAGTACCCCATACGACAGGCTACTTAATAGTAGCTTAATTTGGGACTAGATGGCTCTGTGTGGCCCAGTGAGGCATGTCCTAAATATTTATTTAAAAAAAAAAACCTTCTTTCACGTTAAAGTTTTTTCATTATTGGCTTTTTTTGTTGTCTATGAAGTCTATTTTTCATTGCATAATACAAAATAAATTTACAACGCAGCTGTTTCATCTTCATCGATAGTAAAATGTTCCTCTCGAATGTTGGAGCTGTATCACGACTATACTGGCTTATAGCGTAAAAGCTTTGAATAAATTGGTAAACACATATATATTTTTTTTAGCTCAATTGGTTAAAGCAGTCGCTTCGTAAGCGTAAGGTAGTGGGTTCCAGTCTCACCTTTCTATTCAAGGATTTTTTTTAAGTGGCCTAAACCTAAGTGTCGCAAAATTGCATCCGTGACTACATAAGACTGCGTAAATAATGGGAAATTTGTTTATGAGAATTCGCATTCATTGATTTGTGTTTTACACTTAATTTTACGGAAACAGTGGTTTATTTTTGTAACACTTTTTCTTTACTTGTGTTTTATGTATTTGTGGATTTTTCAAAAAGTTCAATCGCATGTTATATGAATTTTAATGAAAAAGGGCCATTCACTGTATGAACATCTAAACGATAAAATGTGTCGTGTGGTGCCAGCACATAAAAATAATAGCAATGACTCTGCTCTTCCTATGGGTGTCGTAAGAGTCGTCATGTAACTAGTAGGAACTGCCAGAAGAAGACGAGCAGCAGAATCTTCTCCCCACAATTGGTTAATCGCTGCGATTGCCAACCCGACTGGCAAGCGTGGCGATTATAGCAAGGTCCTCCTTCAGAGACCTGTGAAAATGATGGACTGTATGCTACTTAATGATTAAGCTAAAATAATGGGTCAAGTAGAAGAGTTCGGTGCTTATTTGTGAATTTTAAGGATTTTATAAATCCCACTTAATGTAGTTTGAGTGTTAAGAGGAAATACAAGTTTCCTCCCTGGATAAAGCCAGTAGAGCAATGGTTTTTATTACAAAAATCTATGGCCACTATTAGCATGTTTCTATGTTTTCTGTTTTTTTCATAAATAAATTAATAAAAAAGATATGAGCCCTCAAAAATCGAAAAAGTTCGCCAGATTTTCAGCTGTGTTCAAACATCCAGAAAACAAATTTGGCTTAATTTTAGAAAAAAAGGAAAACATACGACCACGACCAAAGCCTTTCTTTAATTTTTAAAGAAAAAAGTAATTAAATCAGTCTAGTTTTGGAAAAGTAATCGGGGGACTACGAAACGTTGATTTGGTGCGCTTTTAGTAGGTATTTTCGGTCCAAGAAGCAGTTGTATCCATCACACTCTGCGGTGAAGGCGTTTGGCACTGCGCGACAGCAATAGATTTTACAAATACCTATTTTTCAATTCTCTCGCCCGTAGTGTTTCCTTTTAATATTATTGTAACAAAATAACACGCAAGAAATATCGCTCGAGACGTTTGCGCCACGCGCACGCAAGATAAACTTTGTTCGCTGGTCATATATTACAACGCGAGTTATTGCCAACTCGCTTATTAAATTATGCAAATGCCATGTTTTTAAAATATTTTTCCGTGTTGTAGGAGAACTCTGTAATACTGCGATCGGTACTGCGGGGCCAGTAAGTTCTGGGTTCTGAAGGTTTTCTGGCGAAGAAAACGGCGGATCCACAGTCAAACAAGATCTTTCATAAAAGCATAATTGTATATACAATGTAAATATGTTTTTAATAGGGCTGAAACTTTAGTCAATTATTTACGCTGCAGCTGTCACACCAAATACAACTGTTATGTCATAGTACCGCGGTAATAACATATAACTTTGACATGAATTATAGCCAATATGCCATTCTGATATAAATTATTAGATTACGGGAAGTTTTCATCAAAATCCGTTAAGTAGTTTGTAGGAAGTCGTAATCATTATCCATACATACAAACTGTCGTGTTATTAATATTAGTAAGGATAATGTCTATACCCCGGTCGCCGGATAAACACTCATTTCATCGTTATAAGTCAAACTGAAATAACGTAATTTCCATCAGCTATTTTAACTCCATTGTAAGTAATAAATACCCAATCAAGATAAAAAAATAGGTTAACTATTCCTGCAAACAGGACACCGTATTAGTTCATTCCAACAACTCATCAACGTGGCTCGAATCCACTCAATGTTGCATTCTTAAATACAATTAATAAACTCAGGCTTTAATCCATATTTTGAAAAAAAATTTGCTAATGATTTCCGCTCGTTAACACTCCGACGACTTGTTGAGTCGTCGGAGCGAAGCAATGGTTTCCTTGCTAGTGCTTGCTCATTCAGTGTTAGAGCGGGTAGTGAAGTGAAGGTGTGTAAATACTGAAGAATATCTTATTACATTTTCCATATTCATGCTTGCATTCTCTGAGTGAATTAACAACTGTCAAATTTGATATGTTTTATGTTTAACCTCTCGATTGTATGTTATTCCAGACACAATTAAAATCAATTGTTATCTAATACGACTAAAATCAGTTGATGGTGCTTATGCTATCGCATTAGGTTAAGTCCGTAATGATGAATATAAGTTTGGTTAATAAATAAGTAACCAGCCTTTAGCCAGACGGATAAAATGTCGTTGTACCTCTTACGTTTGATTGAAACCGACTCTAGACTACCTATTTTTTATTTATCTTTTATCTAAATATCTTTTTTTTATTATGGTAACTAAAATTTTAAGGCATCAACTTTGAGCTCAACTTAAGTTTACAAAAAAAAATTAAAGTTATAAAATATAGTGTAAAATTTTGCCTCAAAACTGTAGTGATTTTTCATATTCAAGTATTTTACCATGTGTGAAGAAGTATCCAGCAACCAAAAGGGCATTTGTTCCAGGAATTTCTTATCTCTAAAATAAACAGTACCCAGATCACGTACCAGAGTTTATCAGCCCCAAGTCCGATTGTTTCTTAAGTGAAATTTTTGTCCCATACATTTGTTTGGGCGGGAACGATTTGTCTGGGCGGCGGCCATCGTGATTCTGTATCGGCCGGTGATTGATGCAACGTTGGAAGGGTTATGTTGGGTTTCCACATGTTGTTTTCGTTTTGTATATGTTTGGAGGTTTGGAAAACATTTTCAATGTTCTAGATTTATGAATAGTTTGGTGTGTGGTACTTGCACATACCTAATAAAATAGTACCTATCTATGTAGAGAAGAGTCTACATATGAGTGTCCTCATATTTAGACACTTTTTTGAAGTTATGGGATCTACCTCCTAGTGGTCCACCCTGGGCTACGACATCTTTGGTTTTTCTAACCAATGATGACGGCTAACAGATCCATCTGCGGTGGTAGGCTTCGTAAGAGGCTGCCTGGATCCTGCCGGAGTCCAGTGCTAAACAGTTTTTCTGTGTTTCGCTGGTGTGTGGGAGAAGCAGTACCTCTGGGTAAGCTCGATCCATCTTAGGCTTCTTCCTTACCGTAGAGTTAAGTATGTAGTCAAGAGCAAGCCCATTGTTAAAATAAAACCTGCCAAAAATAGCGATTATGACAGATCCTTTGAAGAGACCTATGTCCAGCAGTGTACTAATGTGGAATGGTTATTATTATGATATTTTGAACATATAACCACGGTATTCGCCAGATTGGACAATTTCAGTAATTTTGTTCGATAGAAAAATTTGGTGTTATATATCAAAAACCAATATTATAAAACTTTTTTTTATAATTAGTTAATACTAAACACCTTGACTGCCTGAGATAGAAATTGAAACTACTACCTTCACTTTACCGGGCAACTTTTTTAGCAAATCAGCTACTCAGACATTGAGTGTAGACGAAATTATTAAAGGCTTAACGCTGTAAGCTCGTGAAGTATCATCAATGCTTTCAGTGAGAGTTGAGAAATATTTTGCAAACGATTAGGTTGAAACAGCTTTTAAATATTTTGAAGCTAATATTATTATAACATTGCTACTGTAAATTGAATATACAAATACCCCGTTCGTCTAGTGGCTTAAATACCGGGCCAAGATCTCGGGGTCCCGGGTTCGATCCCCGTGTCGGGCAACCAAAAAATTTCGAATTTTCGATAATTGCTCGGGTTCCTGCTCACCAACCCGCATTTGGCAAGCGTGGTGATTATACCAGTATCCCATCATTGCTGTGGTAACTTGAATTCAATGATGGCCTGGCCTTTTCTCTGCAGTGGTTTTATGGGCTGTTACTTTTTTTATAAATGTTCACTAGCAATTTGTTTGCAGAAGAATTTTTGAATAAAATATGTCTTTTTACTAACGTCATAGACTTAAAATCAAATTAATTAAATTAACGTAGGAAAGTTTAATTAGATCTAAGAGAGAGAAAGGAAGCGTCATAAAGAAGAAAAAAATACAACTGTTCACGTTACAAAAACACTATAAATGTGTGAATCTATCAATGTCTTTAGATACTAAATAACACCCTATATTATTGTTTGTTGTGGAGCGACCCCAACATTTCACCCCAAAACCCATATGAGTGATACGTCACTTGCATTCACTTAGAACACGATGGGTCGGTGTCTCCCGAATAAATCAGCTGTAGGGGGTCGTGAATTTGTTGGTCAAGAAATTGGTTGGAAGAGTGATATATGGATATACTCGCCAGGGTAATACCTGTTTGGGAAAAAATAGTGACCGGAAAGTATCCGACCTCAACTGTTTTAAGGGTTCCGGTTACTTGTTCCTTAAATTTACGCTTACTCTGTAGTATGTTTTTAAGCGTTTTTATCTATGTACGAACAAATCAAATACCAAAAAAAAAACGTGTGGCACTCGGAGACTGCCGCGGTAAAGCTATTGCATAGCATTTTTTATCAACTTATGCAATTATAAAACTAAAAAGTATCACCGCTGTGCCGGTCGGAGTGGGGGGTGTTAGGTTATTTTCGTTACGGAATTTCTGGATTCGGTCTCCACGCTCAAGGCCCGCGACAGAAGCTTAATTTTATAATTTTATGTATTTTCTAATTTTGACTTTTGTAATTAATTTTTTCTGTTATTTTGGCAGATATGGTTACCATAGGCAACCAAACTGTCAAAATCCTTATTTTCTTCTATTTTAAATTTCGGAAATTCAAAACTGTTCGATCGTGCCTCGCCCCGAGTGTGTGGGTGTGGGTGTTAGATTATTTTCGTTACGGAATTTCTGGATTCGGTCTCCACTCTCAAGGCCCGCGATAGAATCTATGCAATAGCTTAAAAAAAAGATTTTATGTATTTAAGTTACAGTCAAAACTCATATCTGGTGAAAACCAGTTTTGACTGCAAAAATCAGACAACAGTAGTTTTTACTGAAAACAGTTTTGACTAATTTTCGCAGTAGGAAGTTGTTTTGACTGATGCTCTTAGTACCTAGTCATGGACCGTATTGACTGTAAACATATTGAGTAAAAGTATTTGTGACCAAATTATATCGGTTAGAAGGGGTTTTGATTATGAACATCAGTAAAAACTACTTTGACTGAGAATGTTTACTATAAATCATAGAAATTACGTGATCATTTCATAGTCATTTTTTTGACACAATGCATAGTTCTAGTAATAATTTTAAGAAAATGTAACATTTTACAAAAGAGGCCTCTTGAGGATCATAAACCGCCGGCGGTCGCACGCCATTTTAATACTGGTCTGTCCGTCAAGGATCATAAGACCGCCGGCGTTCGCGCCTCCTCGGGCGACTTTAAACTCTTATACCTTTTGATACGTTATATTTTTGTATGGACATGTTAAGTTCACAGACAAACAGGATATATTGGTCAATGGTACCAACAACCAGAAAAACAATAAATGCCATCTTGACATGACATTTCAGTTTGAAAAAACTTGGATTTTTTCGTGCCTTGTGTTGTGGTAACATTGGATTTTAATTGTTTCTTGTCATGGTAAATACTTTTTGAAATAAGAAAACTATTCCTGATAGTTTTTATTCTGCGTTCGAAGTGTTAAAAAGAACTGAAACAACTTTATTATTCACTGAGAATCAGCGTCGCAGTATGCCTTCGGCTGTTGCGACTAACGCTGACGCCTTTTTGGTACATTAATTTCCTTTATTTATTCTTATAACATATAAATTACATTTTTAAATATCTTTATAAAAAATAAATAATTTTAAAAATATAAAAAATAGTTCCCAACCGGCATCGAGATCAGGGTCCAAGCTACCGGTGGTTAAGGCTCCAGAGACAGGAACCTCCTTACAATGCGGGCCGTGTCCAAGAGTACTGCCTTCTGTATCCTACTCTTGACCCAAGCGCCTAACGTGAGCCTCATAAGGTGTTTATCGAGGCTCTTAGCTATCAGTCGGTGGGCAGAGACGACTATCGGTACAATGACAGCTGAATCGACAGGCCACATGTCGACAACCTCATGAGCTAATTTAAGTCAAGATATTTACATTCCTTACCTTTTTCAGCCTTTAAGAGGTTGCCGTCATGCGGCACGGCGATGTCAACTATCATTGCATGGCGATCTTGACGATCTATCATCACAATGTCAGGCTTGTTGGCTACAATGGTCCTGTCTGTGATGATAGTTCGGTCCCAGTACAATGTGACACGACTGTTTTCGAGAACTGGCTCAGGCACGTATTGGTAGTAAGGGACCTCCGACGACACAAGGTTGTATTTCAGACCAAGTTGCTGGTGTATGATTCTGGCCACTTGGTTATGCCTGTGCAAGTCCTACTCGCCGTTAGCGAGACGCGAACAACCGGAAATGATATGCCTGAGAGATTCACCTGGACAGTGACATGCTCTACACATGTCAACTGTCCCATCTCGCAGGATATATTTACGGTAGTTATTCGTCATCACTACCTCGTCCATAATGTTCATTAATTATTATTATTCTTTGTAAATTAATTCCAATTTCGAAGTGCCAAATAAACATAATTAATATATTATTCTATTTTATTCTATTCTATTCACATAAAAACATGATAATATCTACCTAAATAACAAAAACAGCTTTTACAACAATTCTATTTACAAACATAATGCACTAACGCAGTAAAAATTTAAAATGAAGACATATACAAATTGCGACTGCCCGTACTGCATCCCACCTCAAGTACCTACCTAGTCGAAATTTTTATTTTCATTTTCATAATAAATCAAACTGAAAACCTTATAATGTTTTTCGGTTGAAAAATAAAAAAAAGTCGGATACTTCTCGGACAGCCATCTTTCACGTTTCGTCACCACAAACACATACTCAACGTACAGGCTAGCGATTTATGTATGCAATATTAGTCTTGATGAAACCGGATGTCCAGAGCCTTGAGGCTTCCGAGGCGTTTTATACGTAAAAAATAAGGGTGATAACCGGAGGACGTGACCCGACGTTTGTCAACGTTGGTAAAAGCAGTGATCCGTTTTTCGGATGGAAAACTTAAGCAAAATAATAAAAACTACACAATAACGCCCCGTTGGTCTAGTGCTTCAAATACCGGTCACATCTCGCGGTCCTGCGTTAGGTCACAGGGATGGGCAACAAGAATTTGGATTTTTCTAACATTGCTCGGGTTTGCGATCACCAACCCCCGCATTTGGCAAGCGTGGTGATTATGCTATACCTCACCATGGCTGTGGTAACTTAAATTCAATGATGCCGAGATGAGGCCGTTACATTTAGACAATTAGCAAAAGAAAAAAATCCACACTAAATAAGCATTCATTCTGTTTTTTTAAAGGTGTCGTGAAGGCGACTAGAGCAGTATCGTCAGAAGAAGACGGATAGAAACGTTTTTGCTCTACCATTGTCCAATATTGATCGTCAATCCGCCTTCCAACTGTGGTAATTATAACAAAACATCCTTTTAGACAGGAATATGTCCATCAAACTGGACTGATGATGAAAACGCGTCGGGCTAAGTACGAGGCAACAGCTGTGTTGATTCGCTCCGTAAAGAAATAACCAAAATCAGTGAAAAAAGTTGTTTTCCAAAACTGTGCGTATGTGTATTGCAAAGTTGTTAAACTCAAGTTTCCGGTGTTGTGATTAAAATTTCATTCTAACAAGTACTTACCGAGATATAAGCAAAATCATTTTAAAAATATTACCTAACGGATTCGGTCCCTGACCTACGACAACTCGCCAGTCGCCCGCTTCTCTGAGTCATCGCATCGCCGCTCCTCCTCACCGTGCATTACTGTTGTTGTGAGAGGCTAGAAGTACCTACAACTACTGCGTAAACATGACACCGAGAAAGGCGTCTTGTGCGGGATGTCGCGCGGTAGTAAGTGAAGACGGACCTTATATGAAGTGCACTAAATGTAAGCAGATTTTCGATATTATCTGTGCAAATGTTAATCCTGACATGTTTACTAAGTTCTCCATGGAGTTTAAAAAATCTTGGATGTGTGTAGAATGTCGCAGTAAGTTACCCAAAGGTGACAACTCACTTACTCCTGTACGTCAGCATCACACCCAGGATTACAAACTGACTAGTGATTGCCCTGATGCTTCGATGAACATCTCTATGAACAGTCCTGAATATGTGACACTACGCAGTGGGGCTCGAGCGGCTCGGGCTTCCAGCCGGGATACAGTACAAAAAGATGTATTACATGAAATGAAAGACGCTGTTATACAAGAGCTGAAAATAATGCAGGTCGATTTCGAAACACAACTTACTAGTAAAATTAATAATTTGATAATTGAACAGTTTCTTGCATTCAAAACCGAATTTCTGGATAAAATAAACCTGCTCACGAACAAAATATTAGATCTAGAAAAGAGGTATGACTCCAGTATCGCACAGATCGCCCAGCCTGCCCAACCTACACTAAAATCAAGTAATATGATTTCGGAAAATAAGGCTTCCAAGCGGAAACCTCTGTCAAACCACGAGCCTACTGTATCTAAACAAAAACCCGGTGGTTCAATGTATGCGGCAGCGGTTCTAAAAACCAAAATAACCATACAAGATGAACTACCTGCATCTAATCCCGCTCCGGCAAATGACAGTAGAGATGCTGAGGGATGGGAGGAAGTCCGTCGCAAGCGATCGCGCGCCTCAGCTCCTGGCGTACTTCGGGGTACCGCGGCACCTGGGTCTACGCTGTTGCGAGCTTCGGAGCGGTGGAGATACCTACATCTTTATTACGTTCAAGAAGGTACCACAACTGAACAAGTCTGTAACCATCTTAAGTCTATATGTGACAGTGACCTGTGTACGGTGGAGGAGCTTAAGCCTCGTGGCCGCTATGCATCATTTAAATTAGGAGTGCCTTCGAAATATGCAGAAAGTGTCATGTCATCTGGAAACTGGGCTGAGGACATATGCGTTAAGCCATGGCGGCAGAATTTTCGTGTCCAAGCCAAATCCATACCGTGAACTCAAATTAATTTATCAAAACGTCCGCGGTCTACGCTCTAAAACTTACACATTCAATAACAATATTGCACAGAGCGAATACGACATTATTGCGCTAACAGAGACCTTTCTAAATAGTTCTGTATCTGACGGTGAACTCTTCCCCACCGGATACCATGTCGTGCGTAAAGATAGAGCAGGTGACGTTGGTTGGGGAGGTGTATTGCTCGCAGTCCGTAATTGTTTTAATGTACGTGTAGTTAAAGACATTGTTAACGATGATAAGGAACTTTTGTTTGTTAGACTGTCCATTAAAAAAGTAAACATTTTGTGTTGTGTCGTATATCTGCCGCCTGACTACAGTGATGACCAATACCTTAATGTTTTGACCTGTATAGAAAACGTGATCTGTTTGTACCCTGACATGTATGTACTAATCTTAGGTGACTTTAATTTGAATTCGTGTAGTGTAAACGTTAAAACCCAGTTTGATTTTTTTTGCGAATTCTGCGTACTCCGCCAGCATAATACTGTGGTGAATAGTCATGGTGGTATGCTGGATCTGGTGCTGAGTAATTTTGAGCCATCTCAGTTAACAGTGTCTGTTGGCTTAGATCCTCTGGTTCAGATTGATCGGTATCACCCTGCACTTGATGTCTTGCTCAAGCTTCCATCTATTGGAACTGCTGCTGAACTCCCACAGCACCCGTCACCTAGGCCAGGGTCTAGCCCTGATTGGAATTGGCGTAAGGCTGATTTCCAAGGGTTATATGCGTCGTTATTAGATATAGACTGGTCCAATTTGCTTGAAATTGCTGATGTTAACAGTGCCGTTCAATTATTCTACGATAAACTTTATGAGACTATTAGTTTTTATGTACCCGTTAAAAGTAAACGTTCTAGTCATAGTCAAAGATATGTATATCCTAAATGGTATAATAATGAAATAATACAATATATAAGAAGCAAACATTTTCATCATAAAAGGTTTAAACAGGAAGGCAAACAATTTAATAAGGCTATGTTTATTTATTTTCGAGAACGGGTCAAAAAATTGATTGACAACGAATATCGGCATTATATTAAATTAGTTCAAAAGAATATTATTGACGACCCAGCAAAGTTCTGGGAGTATGTTAAAGATAGAAAAAAGGATAGAAGAAAGTTAGATCAATATACATACAGGGATACTGAGGTCGAAGGCCAAGCCGCAGCTGACGCTTTTGCCGGATATTTTGCCTCTGTGTTTCACGATGACATACCCCTGTTGGACCATATCCAGGCTGCCCAAGCTGCCCATGGCTGTTGGGATGCAACATCCGTCACTATAGCGGCAGTTGAGAAGGCCGAACTCAAGAGAGCAGTAAGACGCTTAAAGCCTCGGGCATCGGGTGGGCCTGATGGGATTCCCGTGTTTCTTGCTAGGGATTGTCTATCAGCGTTAGACACTCCGCTCTTACATCTCTTCAACCTCTCTCTAGGTCAATCTAAATATCCTATGATGTGGAAACTTTCGAGGGTCACCCCCGTACCGAAAGGTGATGGAGGAACAGACGTATCTTCTTTCAGACCGATCGCAGTATTGTCTGTTTTTGCAAAAATATTTGAGGCAATCCTTAACGAACGCATAACCAACCAGATCGGTCATTTGCTGCATAATAGCCAACACGGATTCCGGAGAGCCCGTTCCACCACTACAAATTTAGTCGCACACGTGGACTATGTGCAGTCTCAAATGGATCGTGGTGTCCAAGTGGACGCAGCCTACTTTGATTTTAAAAAGGCTTTCGACCTGGTTGACAACGACAAATTATTGCAGAAACTAGCCATAATTGGTTTCACGCCTGGGCTACTTAAATTTTTCTCGTGTTACCTTAGTGATCGCTCTCAGTATGTTCGATTAAATGGCTATGATTCTGATGTGTACTTTACAAGGTCCGGAGTAAGTCAGGGCAGTACGTTGGGACCAACCCTTTTCTTGGTATTTATTAATGACTTACCGGAAATGGTCTCTGCCTCTGAATGTCTGCTGTTCGCAGATGATCTGAAGCTAAGTCTGGGTATTGAAAGTAAAGCCGATGTAGTAGCTTTGCAAGGAGATATTGATGCTGTAGCTCAATGGAGTCAAGACAACCATTTACCTTTTAATACCCACAAATGCAAAATTATTACTTTCACACGCAAATTAAGACCCATTATGCATAATTATAATTTATTGGACGCTCCTTTGGAAAGAATATGTGACATTAAAGATTTAGGTTTAATATTAGATTGTAAATTAGATTTTCACGCGCATATAATAAGTACATGCAAGATAGCGCACAGGATGTTAGGATTTGTTTTCAGAACCGCGTCCCAGTTTACTAATCCAACAGTAGCAAAAGTCTTATTTTTTGCATACGTTCGCAGTAAGCTTGAATATGGAGCAGTAGTATGGGATCCTTACGAAGATAAATATATACTTATGATCGAAAAAATACAACGTAAATTTGCACGATGGGTCTATAAAAAGCTTTATGGATACTATCCATACTTGTATCCCTCTCTTTTCGTTTCGGGTATGGTTGGTATGGAGACTCTGAGGCTTCGAAGAGCTATGCTCTTAATAGTACAATACCTTTCGATAATTCACCTGAGGATCGACAGTCCACAGACATTAGAGAAATTGAACATCTTAGTTCCTACAATCCCGTGGGACTCAGCAGGCCTGGTGGCGCCGCGCCGCAGGCCGCGCCTGCTGGCCCTGCCTGCCGCGCGCACGCAGCGCGCAAGGCACGCGCCCACCAACCGCGCTTTGCGTGTTATCGGGGACATACTTGCTCAGCACCATGAAATTGACCTATTTGCGGATAGTTTCGGACACCTGTGCAGTCAATTCCGATTATTTTTAAGTATGTAAATATTATAATCTTGACATGCACATCACGCAAATAATTTGTTATTTTTATTTGACTCCTTTTTTTTTTCTATGACATATTATATTATAATTACTACTATTTTCTATTTGTATTGGTTTTGACATGGATTTTGTTGGACATTGTTTAGTTTTTTTTGACATTTATTGTGTAGTTTGATTTATTCTAATGACATCGTGATATTGTATTATTACGAGTATTATTATTGGATGTCATTTAGTCTTTTAAGCGCTTTGGTTTCTTTTTTTAACTGTTAGCTTTTAAGATGTTTGTGAATAAATATAAAACATTTTCAATTTAGAAACACTTAGCTTTATCTCATGTATGTAAGGTTCAATTCAAGTTAAGGCAAGCATAAAACAAGACAACAACTACGTAGACTCAAACGCGTATTATGTAATTCGAACTGTCATTTTTATGCTCTTATTTTACGTATAATTACATCTTTTTACAGGTGGGTTTAACTGTTTTGTGCATACGTCTATGGTTTTGAGACGGTTTTGCAAGCAAAAAAATTGGTGGTGTAAATTGAAAATATGGTACCTTGATTAAACATTTTTCGACTGTCTTAGAAGCTACTTGAAACCACAACTTTCTACTTATTGGTCGCCTGCTCTTGCCAATTGTGCTACTAAGAAATTTTTTTATATAAACGAATTGATTCAGAGCTCTTTACACTGTGAGCCAGCGGTATTCCATCAATGTTTTTGATTTATGTACCTCCGCGTGCAACGGCATAATTTTTCCGCCCCAACGGCCATCGGTTTTTCTTACGATGTGTTCCGCTCACTTCAGCTCCGTAATTCCTCGAGCGATGTAGATTATGTCTTACCGATTTACTCATTTCTAAATCTATCACGCAGTCCATTGTGTGACATTGTGCCTATAAATATTATTATGGAGACAGGACTTTGGGAAAACGACCGCCATACTTACTAAATATAGGTAGTTTGCCCGAGGACATACGATAGGAACCAAGTAAAAATATTTTTAAAACTATATTCACAAGATTTTCATGTCTTTTTATGTTAACATTTCAATATTATTAATATCTAGATTTACTTTGTATACCTGACTATTTATGTATGTATAATCAAATAATATTTAAATAAATAAATATGTAAAACACCTAAACTTAAAAACTCACAAACCTGAAAGTCTTTTGTCAGATACTCTACTTGTTCTTTAATATTAGCTACAAACATGAAAACATAGACCATACGATTCCTTATTTGGATTTATTAAATATTGGAATGAGTTTGCTCATAACTCGTTTACTGTAGAGGGACTTAATATGTTATTTGCCAATAGTTCGGACATTAAGCTTCTTTGCGGCCATTTCTATCTTAAATGTTAAATCATTGATCTTTTACTGTTTGTGTAGCTTATATATACATATAGATAAGGACTATAGATGTAGTTATAAGCTTTTAAGCAACCTATATTTGTGTACGTATCTCATGGTGGAGTGACGTATACAACTGTTTTCGAGGTGCATCCAGCTCTAAAGTCTCGGGTTAGATTCACGAACGAGTCAGAGTTTAAAATGCTTTTTCTAGATTTTAGTGTTTGTGATACCTTTGTTGTTTCTGATTTTCACGAAAATTGTAAGTGATTTAGCCACCAAGACTTCATCTAGCTGTCTTCGTTGTACAATCAGTAAGAACAGGCCCCTAATTCGCGTAACCTAATCGTATCACAATCGTACCTAATTGAACGACAGGTTTTTGACAGTTCTAGTATGGGCTAAATGTCAAAATCGTCCAATTCAATCACGATTGAACTGCGATTCGGTTACGCGAATTAGGCCCCAGTCATACGTTAGGCAAAAGATTGTCTTGAGGCGCATGCCTCATAGTTTTAAGTCATAACAAACGATTTTAAGTCATGTTTTCGGTCACTGAGTGTATATTTCCTCTAAATTAAAAATAACACAACTGAACTTTAAAACAATGTGTAATTAAACATTTAAAATAAATGTATCCACAGAACGAAGCAATGCCGTGGCAACCTTTAGTTAAAAAAAAAATGTGGATAACATCACATACATTGTTCTGATCCCAATTTGAATAACTATTTAAAGCATTCGTATTTTGGAAACCAGAAACAACGAAGGTACTGTAATGTGGAGTATAATATTATAGCAGGTAGGTAGATAAAACGCCGACTTACAGTTTAAACGTCTATATTGTCCGGTTCCACAATAATGTTTCTCACACAAATATATAAAGTTTAGAAGGCACAGATTGAACAAGAAAGTACATACACACGCGAAATATAGTTCAGAGAAGCACAGCGATAGATTTAACTAGAAATATATAAGACGGAAGAAAAGTATATAAGCGAGAAAGCAGATCGATAGCACAAGTATTAGCTAAGGCAGCGTGCGCTCCGCGTCGTAGTTAGATTTCGACTGGTGAGACCGGTGCGCGAGCGCTGCTGTTCGCGCATCTAGCACATAACCTTTATGTACGAATGTTCGCTAGGGAAACGGCGCAGTGGACATTTATATCGATGTCGATGTATCGATAAACTGGTGCACATTGACTACCGTATTTTATGTTGTGTATATAATTATTATGTAGCATACTAATATATAATTTAGATTAGAACAAATAAGTTTATTTATAAGTATACATATGTAATATGAAAATTGTGTAACTTAGGAAAATAATGTATTCTAACGTTATAACTAAATGTAAATAGATAGAATTATAATATTTGTAAATAGTTATGTGTGTGATGTGTGAATGTGAACTAAGTGTAGGATGGACGCCTACACCACCCCCCTCCAGAGGCCGTCAGGGACGATAATAATCTGGGAATCGTACACGACGTCCAGATCGTGTAATTTTGACTTCGTTTGGTATGTCTTGAGAGGGTTTTGTTTCATCGTTTCGGTCTGATAACATAAAAGCTGGTTTTATGCGATTAATTGAAACAGTAGCCTCCTTACCGTTAAGCATAATTTTAAAAACTTTATCCCCTCTAGCCAAAACTTTGTGAGGACCGGAATACGCCGGAGTAAGTGAACCACGCGAAGCATCTTCACGAAGGAAGATATGGTCGCTAGTAGCTAACTCCTTGTACACGAAGACTTTTTGGTCACCATGGCGTGAAGTTGGTACAGGACGTAATTTATCCGAAAAATTACGAATGCGCGCAATAAACTCGGAAGTATCAGTCGTAACAGGGGTATTAGGCTCAAAAAATTCACCTGGAAGTCTCAAGGGTTCCCCGTAGATCAACTCGGCTGACGAAGACTGCAAGTCCTCCTTGAACGCGGTTCTCACGCCTAGCAGGACCCACGGCAGTGATTCGGTCCACCTGCTATTTGCATGGCAGACTATTGCTGCTTTAAGTTGCCTGTGGAATCGTTCCACTAGACCGTTGCATGCTGGGTGATAAGCTGTCGTGCGCTTATGTTCAAATCCGTTCATCTGCGACAGACATTGAAATAAGGAGGACTCGAATTGTCGCCCTCTGTCTGTTGTGATGTCCGTAGGACAACCGAATCTAGCAATCCAGCACGACAGTAACGCTTTTGCAACGGTCTCCGCGGTGATGTCTTCTATCGGTATTGCTTCTGGTCATCGCGTAAAGCGATCAATGGCAGTAAGGCAATACCGATAGCCTTGCGAAACAGGAAGTGGTCCGATGAGATCTATGTGGATCTGTTTGAATCTGCCCCGCGGTAAGTGGTACGTTCCTAGTGGAGCGTTGACATGACGAGTGACTTTCGCACGTTGACAAGACAGGCAAGAGCGAGCCCAATCCCTGCAGTCTTTTCTGATTCCAGGCCAAACAAAACGTTCCGCTATCAATCTAGAGGATGCATTGGCGCCGGGATGACTCAGTGAATGGAGACTGTCGAACACTTGCTTGCGAAAAAATTTTGTGACAAAGGGTCTGGGAGTCGGTGTACTGATGTCACAGTTCAATGTGCTACGACTTCCAGGAACTTGTCGCTTTTCCAGATGCAGGGAAGATCCTCCATCAATCAAGTCTTTGAGCTCTTGGTCCGAGGCTTGGGCTTTGGCTAATAACTCGAGGCTGACAGGTTCGCTCAATTCTTCAATACGCGACAAAGCATCGGCTACGATGTTATCCTTGCCGGCTATGTGTCGAATGTCGGTAGTGAATTGAGCAATAAAGTCCAAATGTCTATACTGCCTAGGCGAACAGTTCGACTTCCTTTCATGGAATGCGAAACTGATCGGTTTATGGTCAGTATAGACAGTGAAGTGTCTTGCTTCGAGCATATGCCTGAAATGTTTAATAGCCTCGTAGATAGCTAGCAACTCGCGGTCGTAAGGAGAGTATTTTACCTGCGAAGGGCTGAGCTTACGGGAAAAGAAGGCTAATGGTTCCCAAGCACCATCGGCATTAAGTTGCTGGAGCACTGCTTCTAACGCCATGTCAGATGCGTCAGTGACCAGCGCTAATTTTGCCGAGCAGCTAGGGTGAGCTAATAAGGGGGCCTTGGAGAGATTTTCTTTACAAGCTTCGAAGGCAGCTAAGGAGTCTCCAGTTAAAGTGATGGGATGAGATCCTTTTACCGAGCCTGTGAGTAAAGCATGCAATGGGGATTGAACTTGAGCAGCTTGTGGAAGAAATCTCCGGTAAAAGTTCAGCATGCCCAAAAATCGCCTGAGTTGTCGCACGTTGGTAGGAGCTGGGAACTCCTTAAGCGCCTGAACTCTTGAGTCCAATGGCTTGGTGCCTTGCTCTGAGATCGAGTATCCTAAAAATACTACCTCCTTAGCCCCAAAAACACATTTTGACGTGTTAATAAGCATGCCGTAGTCTTGCAGCCTGGAGAAGATTTTGCGAAGGTGTTCCTCGTGCTCGATTTCGGTATGCGAAAAGACCAAAAAATCATCGCAGTAGCAGTAGACGAAATCGAGCCCTCGGGTAACCTCATCCACAAACCTTTGGAATGTTTGTCCTGCGTTCCTTAGACCAAATGTCATAAACGGAAATTCAAACAATCCAAAGGGTGTGGTGATTGCGGTCTTCTGTATATCGTCTGGACTAACCGGGATCTGGTTGTATGCCTTCACCAAATCCAGCGTGCTGAAGATCTTACAACCTGCAATGCTGTGGGCGAAGTCGTGGATATGCCTGATAGGATACCTATCAGGTACAGTGCGGGCGTTCAGCATTCGGTAATCGCCGCAGGGACGCCAGCCGTTATCTTTTTTAGGGGCCAGGTGCAGAGGCGAAGACCATGGGCTCTCCGAGGGTCGGGCTGTGCCGTTAGCTAACATGTCCTCGAATTCACGGCGAGCGATTTTTAATTTATCTGGAGCTAGACGACGCGGGGAAGAAGAAACTGGAGGGCCTGGTGTCGTGCGTATATGGTGTACCGTGTTATGTGAAGGGGTTGTGCGATGTGTACCAGCTGGTCGAGTGATATCCGGAAATTCAGCTAAAACCTTATGAAACCGGGACTCACCTGTCGAAACCTTAACTGAAAACACGTTTTTACACAAAGCTAAAGTAGCAGCAGCTGATATAGTAGTAGTATTATCAATTAATTGCTTATTGCGACAATCTACAATAAGGTGATAAAAATTTAAAAAATCTACTCCTATTATGGGTTTAGAGACATCTGCCACTACAAATCACCAACTAAAGTTTCTACGCAGGCCAAAATCTAAATTAAAATGAATGTAACCATACGTGGCAATGTCCGAACCGTTGGCAGCACACAAACGGAAATTAGTCCTGGCACGACGATCTCGTAGCGCCGATCGAGGGAATACGCAGAGGTCGCTTCCAGTATCAACCAGGAACTGCGTCTTCGAAGATCAATCGGTGATGAACAGGCGACCAGAAGTTGATGGGCAATCGTCAGTCGCCATTATCGACTGCCCATGGCATTTCCCGCATCAGGAGTTTTATAATCGCAGGGGCGAACACATCTCTGTGCTTGGTTGCCAAACTTACTATGGTACCAGCACAACGGGTACTTACGATAGTGGGAGTTCGACCGTTGTCTGGATTTAGACCTGTCAGAGCGTGGTTGCATTGAGCGATTTTGTGATCTGCTGCTTCTACCAGAGGCCATATTCTGAAGTTGTCGCCTTAATTCTGCTACTTCCTGTTTGAGGTCCATAAGCACGGAGCTGGGAACTGCATCACTGACGGCGGCAACTCTGGGCATTGAAGAGGCAAGATCGTTTACTCGATCCGCAAGATCGGCGAGATCATCGATAGTCGATGTCGATGGTTGTCCGGCCAACACTGTTTGAATGCCGTGTGGCAGCCTGCTTATCCAGATCGTTTTTAAAAATTCGTCTGGAACATCTATACCAGCGAGGCTTTTTAGGTGACGAATAAACTGAGACGGCTTCCGATCTCCCAACTCCTCATGCATCAGCAACTGCTTCAGCTTCTTTTCATTAGATGTGGTCAGCCGTTTAATCAATTCCGCCTTTAATTTCAAGTATTTCCCGGATGCGGGTGGGTTAATAATTATATCTTTTATTTCCCGGGAGTACTGATTGTCAAGTTGGCCGATGACGTAATTAAACTTCGTTGAATCACTCGTAATCCCGGAAATATCAAATTGGCCTTCTACCTGGGCAAACCATATTTCGGGCTCCTCTGGCCAAAATGGTGGTACTCGAGCAGCAACTTTGTAGACCTCCGACTGGGTTGGTTCAGCCCGAGCGCCATTTTGTTCACCGGGTCCAAAGTCCGTTGATCCGCGTGCGTCTTGAAATTCCTTGCTCATTTTAGTGTTTCAGCGGGGTCACCAATGTAATGTGGAGTATAATATTATAGCAGGTAGGTAGATAAAACGCCGACTTACAGTTTAAACGTCTATATTGTCCGGTTCCACAATAATGTTTCTCACACAAATATATAAAGTTTAGAAGGCACAGATTGAACAAGAAAGTACATACACACGCGAAATATAGTTCAGAGAAGCACAGCGATAGATTTAACTAGAAATATATAAGACGGAAGAAAAGTATATAAGCGAGAAAGCAGATCGATAGCACAAGTATTAGCTAAGGCAGCGTGCGCTCCGCGTCGTACCTAGTTAGATTTCGACTGGTGAGACCGGTGCGCGAGCGCTGCTGTTCGCGCATCTAGCACATAACCTTTATGTACGAATGTTCGCTAGGGAAACGGCGCAGTGGACATTTATATCGATGTCGATGTATCGATAAACTGGTGCACATTGACTACCGTATTTTATGTTGTGTATATAATTATTATGTAGCATACTAATATATAATTTAGATTAGAACAAATAAGTTTATTTATAAGTATACATATGTAATATGAAAATTGTGTAACTTAGGAAAATAATGTATTCTAACGTTATAACTAAATGTAAATAGATAGAATTATAATATTTGTAAATAGTTATGTGTGTGATGTGTGAATGTGAACTAAGTGTAGGATGGACGCCTACAGTACCACAAACACCCAGACCCGAGAAAATGTAGAAAAACACTGTCTTTTGTACATGGACCCGTCCGGGAATCGAACCCGGGACCTCGTAGCAGGCGACACCTTGAAAACCGGTGTGTACGCCACTCCGCTTAGTTGTGTCACGTTAGTGAAATGTTAGTTTTAGTGTTGCTATTATCTTTATGAATTTGTGTGATAAATAAATAAATAAATATTTAAGACATGCTTCACTGGGCCACACAGAGCCATCTAGTCCCAAATGAAGTACTATTAAGTACCCTGTCGTGTGGGGTACTAGACAACCGATAAACTTACCTAAATACTAATTTTTTTGTAAATACATACTTATGATACCTACATAGAAAACACCCAGATCAATACAAACAGACATGTTCATGCACACAAATATTTGTAATGCGCGGGGATCGAACCCGCGACCCATGGCTCAGAAGCAGCTTTTACTACCGCTGATCCAAATGGTCGTCATTATGTACACATCATCATCATCATCATCATCAGCCTATCGCAGTCCACTGCTGGGCATAGGCCTCTCCAGTTGCACGCCACTTAGGTCGATCCTCGGCTTCTCGCATCCAGCTCCTGCCAGCCATCTTGCGCAAATCATCATACCACCTGGCCTGGTTATGTACACGATACTGAAGAAATTGCTTTCTATTCTATTCTCAACAACAAAACGAAACCCACTCAAACTCAAGTACCGAATACAGAAACTTTGTTTATTGACCTAAAAACATTTACAGTTCGTAACTCACGTTAAGAAAAACGATAAGGGATTAACTCCCCCATAGTTTGCCTACAGCTCATTCAATTACCTCGGCGACGGCTTAATCCTTAAACATTTTATTCCTAAGCTAGCGTAGAACGATACCGGGCAAGCTGTGCTTTTAATAGAAACCGACTGTCACACCGTAAAGTAACGTACACGAAATGTTTGCGAGTGATGTGAATTCGTTAGCTGTGTATTTCAGTTGTTAGAACGCTGAGCCTTCTGTTTTAAAATGAGTGATTGAAAAACTTTGTTGTCAGTTTGAAAAAAAAAAACTCTTAAGATATACTCATGAACCTACACTTAAGTTGGACTGCGCAGTTTCTAAAAAAAAAACGAGCCGAGAGAGAGGCTCGAAAGTAGATGTGCGTCCTTTTTTTTTAATACGGTGTCCATAAAATATTATCCTCTCCGATAGCCTTACTGGATTGATAAATACTTATTGTATTAAAAACTATCTAAAACGGATTTTAAGCACTAATAGTCACCTGCTATTTATCTTTATTTAATTAGGTATGTTCTTCACTATTGTGGAATAGAAGAGTTACAGTGGATCGTTAAGTTGAAGTGGTAGTAGACTCGTTTGGGACCGAATCGGAGCAAAGGAAATAAACCAAGAAATTAATTACAAAAAAAATATTAGTAATTTAAACAATATTGAATAAATTCAGTATATAAACTTGAAAAATTTTGTCTCAGGCGGGACTCGAACCCGCATCTCCTCGCATGCCGGGCGGGCGCCATACCATTAGGCCACCGAGACACTGCGACACGGCGCGAATTTTTCAAGCATATTCTTACGCTGTGAGCCAGCGTTGCTTCATCAAATGTTAGGAGTTTGCACCCTTAACACCCGAAAGAAACATCTTTGCAGATGTTTGACAGTCAGTTAAGATGAAACAGCTATTTATATACTTTATTTGATATTTTAGCAACTTAATTGCACTTATAATATCAGTATATAAACTTGAAAAATTTTGTCTCAGGCGGGACTCGAACCCGCATCTCCTCGCTATCCCCGCCCGGCATGCGAGGAGATGCGGGTTCGAGTCCCGCCTGAGACAAAATTTTTCAAGTTTATATACTGATATTATAAGTGCAATTAAGTTGCTAAAATATCAAATAAAGAATATTGAATAAAATTGTTATATGCAGCCGTTGTCGCATCGTTAGTTTTTTCCTCGTCATTTTAAGAGTATCTTCGTTGGCGTACGTTTTTAATCTTAATTATCTGTTTGCGATACTTTTAATTAGTTCGTGTCTTGTTGATTCATTAGTAAGAGATTGTACTGGATAATGAGGAATATCATTTAAGCGAGGATAAAATTCATATTTTTTCGAAAAAAATTGTAGTCATTGGTGGGTAACAATTTTTTTTTCCAGATTTCTTTTCATTTTCCAGCAACAAATTCTTCCTTAGGCATCCTGTACAGCAATAAAATACACATAGAGTATAATCCATCCCTTTTATTTTAAATACCTACGGTAAAAGTCTAACTAAATATTTTTATTTAATAATTTATGAGCCCAATTGGCCCAATTAGAAAAATGCTTGACTCACACTATGAGGTTGCAGGTTCAAGTCCCAGCAGTGGCTTAAACTAATGATTTTTAATTAGTATTTAAATTCATGTTTGGATCATAAATATTTATCATACAACACAATAATATCACACATTTTGAGGATTAATTAATAAGCTATCATTATTAAACATCAACTATCAAATTAAGCAATTTTAGACAGTAAAAAAAATACCCGGTCATTTTTAAATTAAAAAAACTTATTATCATAAATTACTGACAGCGAGGAGACCCTTTTCCTCTTGCTTCGCTCTAGTGTTTGCCGACGCTGCGTCCCGGCTCCTTCCACGCGAACCTTTTGAGACAGTCGTCTGCGAATTAAGATGACCCTAGTTCCGCTTGCGAGGGGCGTCTCATTCGCTATTGTTGTTTTTATCCGATTAAAATTGTAAGTTGTAAATACCGCGCTGAATAATAAAAACGATGTGGTTGATATGCTTAACAAAAGATTCGGACCAGCTATTATTTTAAATAGCAGTCAAACAACTATTAATTATAAAAATATAATGTGAGTAAGAAACCAGTAAGTCAATGGTATTTATTTTACAAATGGAGTTTTTAACTACTTTAATAATTTAGTTTGTGTTTCTATCCGATTCTTTCTGATCGGTCTTAAATTCTGATTATCAAAATACGTAACGGTGTGAGTTGCGCCCTTTGTGCCATCTCGAGCGAGTCCTCCGCTGTAGTGTTTGCCGACGCTGCGTCCCGGCTCCTTCCGCGCGAACCTTTTGAGACAGTCGTCTGCGAATTTAGATGACCCTAGATCCGCTTGCAATGGGCGTCTCATTTGCTATTGTTGTTTTTCAAACGTCAAAATAGTTTTGATTCCATTTCGACACGACTTGTTTCGAGATAGACAGAATTTGCTTTATTTTATTTTGACAAGTAATGTACACCCCGAAGTCGGACTTACTTAAATTTCATTTAACTTTGCCACAATGAGTGCTGAAGAATAGGATAAAATAAATTTAACTGATTTTGGTTCGGTGCTAAACAAGCCATCGTTATTTTTGTTTTGTAGATTTTCAATATTTTTTTTACTTTCAGTGGTAGCGAATTTGTTATGGATGTTTCTTTAAAGTTCTATGTAATTATGATATTTAATTATCATTTAAAACAATTGGCCTTGTTGTAGGTTAATAGTTCAGTTATATGGCTTACATGGGTCTTGAAGGATGTTTAATATCGCACGGTGGGCAATAGAGAAAGCAATGGTTGGTATTTCTCAGCGCGACAGAATCATAAATGAGGAAATCCTTAAGAGAACCGAGATCTCTCGAAGAATTACGTAGGTAGCTGAAGTGGCAGTAAGCCAGACACATAGAAGAACCAATGCCCGTTGGGGCGGAAAGGTTTTAGAATGGCAACCGCGTACCGGACCGACGATCTGTTTAGGCTCCTCGCTAGGCGGAAGTCTTAGGAAGCTACTAGATGTTGGGGCCACCGGAACCGATCGTTATGTAGAGGTCTATATCTAACAGTACGCGTTGTTTACCTTAGCTCATGGCAAAGATGATTTGGCATACGGAATGGTAATAATAATAACAGTGATTCAATTTTTTTAAAATGACAGTTATCTCCTTTTGTTACGTGTCGTGTGTTAAAGCGGCTGCTAAAAAACCGCACTAACTGCTTAAGCGCTTTAAGCGAGTGAAACCAACTCGTCACGACGAGAGACAAAGCGCGATTGTGATGCTTATTGCGACCGCGACCGCCGACGGATTAGAGTAATGGGCCTGAATACCAAATGGAAACGGACTGGAGACTCGCCAAAGATTAATGTAGCAGAAGAGTTACGTGCAGTTTAGCGCAGCGGCTGCTGAAAAACATTGTAACAGTGCCGAAATATTGAAACCTAGCTGTTCACCCGCGGCACTGGCCGCATGAACTACACTTTATATCTCGCATGCGGAAACTTGTGCCTAACAGCGGGATACCAAATAGCCTATGTTACTTCTTATACCTCCAAAAATATGTGTACAAAGTTTCATGATGATCGGTTAAGTAGTTTTTGCGTGAAAGCGTAACAAACCAACTTACATTCAGGTTTATAATATTAGTATGTAATTCATAAAGAGTTATAGTAGTTAAAATATTTTTTCCATTATTGCCCTTATAATGTAAACGGTTTGGGTTACACCGTTTAAATGGTTTCATAGTAAGGTATACGCAGAAACAATTTTCCTTTTTAATTGTTATTATTTTGTAAATGATAATTTATTACTGTACAGGGTATTTTAATAACTCCGTCACGTAGTGGGCTGTGGTATCGTCCTATTATGCAGCTGCGTCTTCTCTACACCTCTAACCCTTTTTCCCAACCCTCTTGCAAAGTTTTGGCTATTATAAGAATATATTAATAAGCCCAATCATTTTATTAAAATCGAAAAACCTTAAGATTTATCCAAAGAAAACCACTATGTACCTAAGATGATTTGTGAAGCTATACAAATTACAAAACACCTTTATTATAATACAGAAAATTAAGTATATACTCGTAAACTTGAAAAATTATGTCTCTCAGAAAATTAATTTAAATTTACCAGCTACTTGACATGCATAGCACAACATCATTAATTTCAATTTATGTGTCGCGTAAATTCAAGAAAACAATAATTATATTTTATATCCATTTGGCTTACATATTGTCAACCTAAGTACAAAACAGTTATCACTTTTTATATATTCTACGACTGTTTAATCTATGACGACATTGAAACGCCGCGAGGCTCTCACGTACCCATCGCGAGGCGAAGAATAAACAGGATTACGTCGGCGAGTGTACCTTCTGTCTTCGCCTTTTTCCCAGCCCGTGTCAATTGGCTGGGCAATTTAATTGTTTCAGAACGTGTGTTTTTGAAAACTAGCGCGGAGAACAGTTCATGTTCTATGGAAAACAAGTAGATGAAGGCTGAAATAAATCTACCCAAATCGTTTCTTCCTATGCTTACTAATCAAAGTTGCTCAGCGAGCTATGTAGCGAGCTATGTATGGAGTATCTCTAAGGGATAGAATCCGAAATGAAGTTATTCAACAGAGAACCAAAGTTCCCGACATAGCTACTCGGATAAGCAAGCTGAAGTGGCAGTGGGCTGGTCACATCTGTCGCAGAACTGATGAACTGGAGTAATCGAGTTCTGCAGTAGAGACTCATGGGCAAACGTAGTGTTGGACGCCCTCCTGCTAGATGGAGCGACGATCTGCGCAAGGTGGCCGGTAGCAACTGGATGCTCAAAGCTCAAGATCGAGTAAAATGGCGTGCCTTGGGAGAGGCCTATGTCCAGGACTGCCGCAGGCTGATGATGATGCCTAATAATATTATAAATGCGAAAGTAAGTCAGTCTGTTATGCTTTCATTCCTAACTACAAAACCGATTTTGATGAAATTTAGCCGAAAGATAGATTAGACCTTAAAAATATATATAGTTTGTATCTCACTGCTGAGCACAGGTTTCTAACCACTCGACATAACGTGTTGTTCACGTGGGAGAAAAGCTACTAACGGCCGTTTTCAATATCCTATCTATCTTCAGTTTTGGCATATCCGAGATAGAAAACAACTTCTGTCTTTGTTTCTCTGGACGGAAAAATCAAAGATAGAAACTGTTTCCTATCTCCGATATGTCAAAACAAGCGATAGATAGGTTATTGGAAATGGCCGTAAATATACACGGTGCATTTTCAATCACCTGTAAAACGAAGCCCACGTATTATATATTGGTTTAGCTATTTATGATGAAACACGCTGTGACGCGCGTAGATGTAGCTCTGTAAGGTCCATTTAACTGAGATATTGCCGCAGCAAGATAATTCGCCTGTGCGCGTCATAGCGTGTTACAAAATTAAAAGTCTGAATCAAAATTTAATATTTTGCAAGAAAAAAAAAACACTGCCATGATGTTTTACATAAGCTTCGTTTGCCAGGTTCTTCAAAAAGCACGGTGTATAAAACACTTTTGGCCCGCGTCTTCGTCTGCCTGGAAAAGACACTTTGAGGAATTTCATCAAACAAGCAAGGGTGTTAATTTTGTATTTTTTATATAACAACCTCCGACTTTGCAAAGGTTTAGGGTTAATATAACCCAAATGGGTTAATTTTTACAACACCTATATTAGTTCCGAACTGCATCAGATTCGTACTAGTTTAGGTGTAAAAGCGCAACAGACAGTCTGACAGGCAAAGCTACTGTCAAAATAACATTAGTTAGAATTCATATAATATTCGTAACACCGTCTGTACCTAAAATCTTTTTCTTAATTTCTCCAGCACCTGAGCTCGCTTGGTGATTGTTCCAAGCATTTTCTTTTAACCCTGAGAGCCCATTAACGTCTTTAGTAAAGAGGTGTGCAAACAACCCGGAAAAAAAAATAATTTCAATGTAAACCCAACGAGAAAGGGTTAAACGTGCGGCCCGGATGCAAATTGCTCCCGGGAGTATAAGGGACCCCCCCTTTTGAAATAATACACAGTGGGGAGCAGGCTGTTTTTTTGCTATCGAATATCGGTTTCGTGTTTTAAAAGGTTTCCGGCAGGTTGTGTTTCGTGTTCTTTCTATTGGTGTTTTAGAATGATATTTTTAGATAATTTTTTAAAAACAATTTTAATAAAGGTTTTTTTTTTTGAATCTTTGCTTTTTTACTATTATATGGCTACGTTATGCTGTAAGATGAGAAAAAGGGGAATTTTTTTTCCCAAAAGGGACTAAAGTCCCTTTTTTTATATGACTAATTAGCTTTTGGGACTTGAGGGATTATAAGCCAATTGTGAAGGCCAACACTTGCTTTATGGTTTCCTGGCCTCCGTATATCTGTCACCAGGCTGCATCGTGGTAGATAGACAGATGAAACTCAGGGATAATTAATTGTTTCTGTTACCGCTCTAACAGCAATCACTAATAACATAAGACAAATAGTTACGGGGTAGCGCCTATACAACACACGTGTTTTCCAGGCACGGAACTATTCTTGCGCTAGTCTGTCTCAAACTTGGCCGGTTTTCTTAAAATTCTGTATCAAAGTTATACTGGCCGGGTACCCACTAAAAAGTTCGTTTTTTTAAATTACTACGTGCATCAAACTATGACTACGTACATACAAGATGAAATTTTAACCACTTTCCAAAATTTTTTAGGCGTTCAGTATCGTGTTTAGAGCCTATTTATAAAGTTAAAAATGTAAATCAAGTTTTCACCCGAAAATATTTTTTGCGATATAGTTTTAAATTTTTACGGTCCCAGACCTGTTAAGGTATAAACGGAAAATCAAAAACATAATATGAATAGCATCGTAATGAATAAATGAGATGCGCGACGTGTAAAAAAAGTGTTGCTAGGTGGCCGTATCAAAAATTTTAGATTTTTCGCGGACATTTTCTAAATGCTTTATCTTGACATTTTTGTACTGGGCTATACCAAAAGAAAAAACACGTCATTTGTTTTTGTCTCGTAGATTGATATATTAAAATTTGGAAGGTGGTTAATATTTTTACCTGTATATTTGTTTTGTAACTCCTAAAATTTTAACCAAAACGAAAGAAACATTTAAAATACCTATTCATAAGAAACCTTGAAAATAATCCTTTACAATGATGCCTTTTTTTGTTCGAAGGTGGGCCAATGAAGGATTGTAATTATCATAGTAGGTTATTACTTCGTCTACATGTGATCTGAACCAAGAATTCGAGTAGATCAACATCATAGTCTCAATCTTTAAACAAAAAAAAAATTTTTTTTTTAGTTTTCAACGTTATTAAATTATAAGTTTTTATGAAAATATGTGTAGTTTATTAATAAAAAGAGGAAACATAAAGCACTTCAGGTTCATTTTGCGCAGAAAAAGAATATCAACAACTATTGTCCGTCTTTGGGTGTCATGAGGCATTTAAGAATGAATCACTTGTACCTTAATAAAACATTGTTTGCATACACTCAGCTAGTAACGAATTAATTAATATGACTCCATTGTTTCGCACCGTCATTTTTTTCACGTTTTATATCGCTCAGTCTGTTAACGTTATATCTATTTTACTGGCTGTGTCCAATATTTGAGAGCTGTAATTGATCAGTTCAGTTATTGAAAGCTGCTCCAATTTCCACGCTGACTGCTTTCAGCTCGGTCGCCTGAAAGTAAGCTGTTGGCAAGCAATAATAAGTCACAAATATGTTTCGAATTCATCATCATCTTCAGAATTCTTTAATAGTCCACTGCTGGACAGAGGCCTCTCTTATCTCTTTACTTTAATTAATTCAATGTATTTATTCACCATTTCGTTATTAAAATTGGGTCATCAATTTCTCATTTTTTTTTAAATTACACCTTATTCGATAAAATAAAAAATACAGTAGTCAAATTATGAGTATATCAGAAAATGAACACCGCACTCAGCTTGACGATCACAGTTTGACAAATGGTTGAAAAAAAAAAACGCTGTTTTCCGTCATCTTTTAAAAGAATTTAGTTCTTTAGTCACGGCACCTATTATAGGAAGAGATTAGTTAATAATTTGTGCCAGCGCTACACGGTACTTTTTGGATTAATACTGCGGAACCGACGAAAACTAAATATTTACCAAGAAGAAAGTGTTGAACAATATTGATTACGGAAAAATAAAGTCAGAGTGAAACGATCGTGCTTTTCTAGAACTCTTTTCGAATTTGTTACTTATTTAATTACTCAAAAACTTTTTTAGTTTAAAAAGAAGTGTTATTGAAGCTTGCTATCTACTTATTTCCTGGATGTTTGTGGTACTCTCCTTAATTTTGATAGTAGGTATATAACAAGTAAATTTAAAATACAATCCTTGAATAAAAATTTGGAATGCTTGGTGTGGGACATATAATATACTCAGGAATATAATTGTTAAAGAGCAGTTTTCTAAACATAAAACAAGTACTTTAGTATTTTATTGTGGAATGAGAACAATGCCTGTTATATTATGTTCCGTCCATTTTAAATTCAGCAGTCCTAATTTGTGTCAATTTTCCAAATTCAAATAGTTTCTTTTTTCGATTTGAAATACGAATTCCGTTTCTGTTTTCGTCAATTATAATTTTTATCTCACAGATAACTTACGTTCCCGCAACCATTCGGACGCGGAGCTATCGAAAGTTTAATTAAAGCGAAACGAATAAGGTGTAATATTTCTCGCGATATCGCTCTGGCGCTGCCATGTTGGAAATGCTAGAAATAAAATACGTCACGACACTTTTAATGTATAAAAGACGAATAGAAATTTCGTTGCACTAAAGGGGCTAAAAAATATCGAGGAGAAATCGAAAGAGATCGCACCTTATTTTATTGCCTGACGCTTTATTTGCTATCAACCGTAGTGACAATCTAACCGTGGTCGCAGGCTGAACGTAGTCACTGGCTGACCGTAGTCACTAGCCGACCATGGTCAGTATGTCCCGCTCAAAATGTTAATGTGTGAAACCTTTCGTCCGCAAGATCAACACTCCTTTGTACGGGTTTTTTTGTACTTGACTTAGATTACAACTATCAAGTACGAATAATTTCAAATTCTCTACAATTTCAATATGTGCCATACTGAGATTTCAACTCTTTTACATCGACATTTAACTTTGACCATTCAAAACAAAGTTGTCAAAAGTCGATTCACGACATCTGCTCCGCGGTTTCACTCCACAACACGATGTACGTATATTGGAATTCATTTGTCTCTCTCACTCATACCAATGTCTTTGAATATCTGAAAGAGATAGACAGATCGGTGTAGGGCTTCGTGTTGCATAGTAGAGCCTCTGCGTTGGACGCTGGACACAGAACATGATATTATGTGCTGGCAACACAAACTAGAGCCGTAAAACTTGTAAAATAAAGTTTTGTTCGACTACAATCGTAGACGGGATACTTTTATATGCTCGTTTTTGAAAGTTTAACAAAATCACTGTGAAATACAATTCCTAGAATGAAAATGACTACCGTTTTATTCAAAAGAAAAATCTTTCGTTTTTCAGAACAATTAAGTCCATTATTTTGTTAAAAATCTTTAAAATAACTAAATACTTTGAGAGAAAACATTTTAATGCATAGAGTAATTTAAAATGATTTTTAGTAGACATAGAAAATTTATTTATAACCTACTTAAAAAGACTATAGACTTGAGCATATAGTAAGTCTTGTAAATAAATATTTCATATTCATTTCATTTATTCACTCATAACATAATTAGAACGGCAACAAACATTTAGGTACAAAAGATGGTAAAAGTAATAACATTATGATCTCGACGAGGTAATAGTGAATCATAAATCAAATAAAATAAATGCCAACTAGGTAATTAAATCACATTAATTTAACAATCAAATTAAAAATAATCTAAGTACGAAGTAAGATACTATGTATAAATAGGTATAGCTTTTATATCAACTCGTTAACTTCACGCGTTCTTGAGATAAACATCCATATGTCATAATAGACGGACGGACAACAAAATGGTATGAAACCAGACACATAGAATGAGAAGAGAATCAGATCCAATTATCGCTGTAAAAATCAACGAACCCAATCAATTCCATATCATAATCATGTAATACCAGTCTATGTTTCTACCACCATACATTTTACTATACGCTACAAAACTCATAAACGTGTACTAACATGAAACAGAACAGCATAATTCCCATCAAATAACTTCCAGTGCTGCTCTTTATCGATAGTTACCGGCGCTCGCGCAGTCGTCTTTACGCAAATGACTGTCGACAAACGATTTAGCCGGTTTATGGCGCGTCACTGCCCTACGAGGGACATCTGCGATACAGGTGTAGTGCGACCGAGGAACCTTGACACATGATTGTAAAAAGAATAAAAAATGATTTATTTTCAACTAGCTGTTGCCCGCGGCTTTGCACGCGTGGAATTTTGAATCCACTCGCTCAATACATACACACACACATTAACATTTACATTTCATTTTATTTTATTTTCTCTATATAGTTAATAATAAAAAAATATAAAAATTCCAACATAATTAGCTATGCAGTAACTTGCAGGCCTTTGTAAATGTTCCGTCGAGTGAAACCCTGGTGACCTATATAATACAGATTCTTTCAGAATCTACTGCAGGCACCAGTCTTCACAATACGGTATATTTTGGTCTAACGCCTTAATTGTATGTTATATAATAAGCCTATTGTGAAGATATAAAGATTTATTTTTTTATTTATTTAATTTCTTTATAGTATATGGATTCCACGGGAACCGTACCTTTTTCCGGAATGAAAGCCTCTATGTTATTCCAGCCAATAAACTAACAACGTGCCAAATTTTATTTAGATTAGTTGGATCGTTTTAGCGTGAAAGAGTAACGAACATTCATACATTCCTACACACTTTCGCGTTTATAATATTTATAGGATTTTAATAAAAAATGGTGATATTTTGCTATACATGGTGAAAATTTTAACCACTTTCCAAATTTTGATATATCAATCTACGAGACAAAACAAATGACGTGTTTTTTCTTTTTGTATAGCCCAGTACAAAAATGTCAAGAAAAAGCACTTAGAAAATGTCCACCAAAAATCTAAAATTTTTTATACTGCCGCCTAGCAACACTTTTTTTACGCGTTTTGCATCTCATTCATTCATTACGATACTATGCATAAGTTTTTGATTTTCCTTTTATACCTTAACAGGTCTAGGATCGCAAAAATTTAAAACTATATCGCGAAAAATATTTTCGGGTGTCAACTTTATTTTCATTTTTGACTTCGTAAATAGGCTCTAAATACGATACTGAACGCCTATAAAAATGTTGGAAAGTGGTTAAAATTTCACCCTGTATAGGCCGGGCTAAAGTAGAAGAGCCCCATCTCTCCTGGCCCTATGGATGAATAAGAGGCAAGAACCAAAACGTGCAGTGGTGGTGGCAAAGTCCTTATTTTAAAGAGGCCTACGTCCCATAGACTCATGTAGATTGATGGTGATACAATTTTTTTTTTGTTATTACTTTTCTGTCTGCTATTGTATTTCCAACTCTTTGGAATGTGTGGATTTTAATAAAATTTTAATAACTTCGATCGAATAATCCTATGTAACGCCCCGTAGGTCTAATGGTTTAAATACCGGGCCAAGTTCTCGGGGTCCCAGGTTCGAATCCCGGGTCGGGCAACAAAAAAGTTTCAAGTTTTCGAACGTTGCTCGGGTTTTTGATCACCAACCCGCATTTGGCAAGCGTGGTGATTATGCCAGTACACCCATCATTGCTGTGGTAACTTGAATTCAATGATGGAGGCCTTTTCTTTGCAGTGGGATGATTATAGGCTGTTACTTACTTTTTTACTTACAAGCCTATGTCTAAAGATTTAATCAGGTAATCTCGTAAAAACGTTGTTAGTTGCAAAAAGTAAACATAGCACTAAGAACCTTTGCTTTTTATAGTAGATTTTAAATGTTTGCAAATGATCCCCAAAGGTTAAAAATTGTTTAAAGAAAAAGCAATTTAAGGTCAAATTAATAGAATGCAAATGCAAACTGAGAAAATTATACCATCAACTGCGAAGTCCTCTCGGTCCGACTACAACTAAGTTCAGCGCGAAACATTGCAATGTTTCGTAAAAATATTCTAGTTTGTCTCGATGGCGGTATCAAATTACAGTTTTTCCAGAAGATTTACAGATGAAAATTAAATGTTGCATAAATAAAGATACGGGATATTTTGCTTTGTTGGAATAAGAACAAAAATTTCACGTAAAAATAAACATGTTTTACTTGAAACCTGCTTCGAAAAAACGACATTGAATGCACGATGAAAATAAATAATAAAATACTTTATCTATAAAATACCTATATGGTTGTATGTACACAGGATGTTAGGTAAGTACCTTTATCAGGCAGAAACTATCCTATGTTAACATATTATGCGCATAACTAGTATGGTACCGTCAGAAATTTCATGTTATCATTTGTTTTTTATTTTCATATAAAGTAAAATTTTGATTGAGATTACATTTTGTATTTTTTTTTCACAAATAATATCAAAATTTTGACTTCACCATAGTATTTATATGCGTATGTTAACATAGACTGGTTGCGGCTTGTTATACCATTTACCTAACACCCTGTATATCGCACATGTTACACAGGGTGTAACAAAAAGCTTAACGAAGCCTTAAACCTCGCATTCGGTTCATCAAACGAAATCGTATGTAACAAAAATAATCGCTGGCAAACGACTTTTTTTAGGGATTAAAATAAATTAAGTATCAGTATATAAACTTGAAAAATTCCTGCCGCCTGAGACAAAATTTTTCAAGTTTATATACTGATATTATAAGTGCAATTAAGTTGCTAAAATATCAAATAAAGTATATAAATTAAGTATTTATTGCCCGCAATGTATAGAGCGCTCGAAGCGCTTCAGACGAGGATTTTGACCTAACTTCATACAATGGGGGCTCGCTCTTCATACAATCGCTAGTGAATTTGCCACTAGAGGCGCTAGTGTCGCGTGAGGTCCAATATCATTCACTTTGTACTGGTTTTAGCGGAATTTGTTACATAAATTATAATTTCTTTAATTTACCTGCTGGAAAGTGATCTCCTACGTAAAATATCGCAAATATGGATTATTTGGCGATTAATGTGAACGCTTTAAAAGCGGAATTAAGAAAAAGCGCAAAAATAGGCGGCCTCAAGAGCAACTATTTCAGAAGTTAGTTTGTTGATATCAAGATAGTTATTTATAAACAATATAACCTTAATTAGATTCAAGATAGAATACTTTGTTTCGGCGCTAATCTCCTTTGACAGCTATACCTCCGGACCTCAGTCTACAGTGGCGCCAACTGGTGAGCAAAGAAACGGTAGTCCCCATTAGATGTGCTTGCGTGCGGTTCATTGCGGGTTGCTCTCTTTAAAGCGTTTTTTTTATGAAAAAGTTCTAAAAAAATTTATCATGTTTCTAAAGAAAAAAGTTTTGTAACAACAAACAGAAGATTTTCATGAAAAAATCTTGAATAAAAAAAATTCACTTTGACCCTCAATATCTCAGTAACGATTCATTTCCCAGGTATGGTCTGGTCTATTAGAAAAAAATATCGTACAAATGGGTGGAATACGTGGTATTCGGCTTTGTTAAGCCTTTTGTTACACTCTGTATAGTGTCAGCCCCGAAAAATCACTGCAAAACCCCTTCTTCTAACGGAATGCAATCAGAAAAAACAGTTTTATATCTGCAAATAGGCCCCAGGAGGCGCTTTTACACGTCCCAATATTTAATCCTACCACTGCTTCGGGACAAGTCTGGGCTAGTGCCGAGAAGACGTAGCGCAGGAGTTCGTAAGAGGTGGCTTAAAGGGTGTCTCAAGAATACGGACAGCAGCGTATCACAATAGCCTGGTGAAAGAGTTTTGCAAGGTGTATAACATTTCGTCATTACCACTATCGTAACTGGTTTTTACGACATCCACTTTGCAACAGACACCGGATAGCACGTAAAGGCGTTGCGCTGAACGTGCTATCTGCCAAGTCCTCCCTCAAAAATGAATGCATTAACTACCACCGATATAAGAAAAACCTAAGACGTTTAATTATAAGGAGAAACATTTTTTAAATTCATTTTATGTTACAAATTTTCGCAAAGTAATGGGTCTATTAATTTGAGACTATAATCCGTTATTATTTTTAGACCAAAGGAATATTTTTTTATGTTCTAGTTTGGATTTGAACCCGGTTTGCAATAAATACTAGAGGTAATTTGCTAAAATGATACTGTTCTAGTTTTTTGAGAATTGATTTGTTTAGAAGTATAAAAATTAAATCAATTGGATGCAGCACATACCTCTAGTAGTCGCCTTACGGCCGGACCTAATAACCTATCTATCTTCAGTTTTGGCATATCGGAGATAGAAAACATCTTCTGTCTCTGATTTCGCTGTCCAGAGAAACAAAGACAGAAGTTGTTTTCGATCTCCGATATGCCAAAATTTAAGATAGATAGGTTATTGGAACCGGCCGTTAATGAACAAAAAAGCTTATTTCAAACGAAACTGTTGAAAGTAAATTGACGTGGCGATATGAAAGATCGCACTCATATTTCTACGTCATTGCCCCTCCAACGAATATAAATTTGAATAACTGTGCGAAGGGATTTGTACTTAATTTGAAATTAAAATGTAACGGGAAAATGTAGCCCCGTGAAAACAGAGAAAAATGTACCCATCCAAATATAATTAACATAAAAAACGTTGAAATAAACACGCTTTTTGGATCGACGATTTTTTTGTTTTCGCCGAACTCGTGCAGTTGCCTTAATTTCTATTCCAAATGAGATGTTCGATTCGGTCGTATTTAATTATTTCATACATCCATACGACAGGGTACTTAATAGTAGCTTAATTTGGGACTAGATGGCTCTGTGTGGCCCAGTGAGGCATGTCTTAAATATTCATTTATTTATTTTATCCATAATTATAAAGCATGAGAGTCTATATTACAAAAGTTGAGAACCTAATATTAAATGGATAATTGATATCTAATTCTAAAATTCTGACGTTTGGTATGGATGTCTGTTACTTAATCTAGCCAAAAATCTTAATTTATCTGAATAAAATTTACCACAGACATATATGACAGACTTTAATAGCACCTATGCTACTTTTTGACTAAAAAAGTAAATAGAGATAGTTCCTCAACGCGTACAAGTCTGAAAGCAACAGCAAGTAGTATTATACATGCGGAAGTCTGAATGAATACTTACTGAATAGTTCCTAATTCACGCTTAAGCAGCCAAATCATTCATGCTAAAATTGTAGAACGGATTTTGATAAAAGTTAATAATTGATATAGTTAAGCCTTTAACTTCCGAAGCACTAGACACAAATAAAATTGTATTGTTTGGGGGTCACCGGTGACACCCATGGCGCCTCATGTGTAAGCCTGGCATAGCATAGGTACATAAGCCTGGAATAGCATACATGTTACTTTTAATCCCATAAAAAAGTGCGGTTTCTGTTAGATAGATTCAAAATCTAAGCATTTGAAGTTTGAGGAAGCAGCAAAGTACTTATAATTTAAAAACACACTAACATTTTAAATCACACTTTTAAGGCTTAAAAACCCGGATACAGACACACATTGTTTTCTCTTACTGATAGTCAGTCTACTTTTTAATAATTTAAAATAAGTCGCATCGAATTTATCTCATTTTTTCTTCGCTTCAAAATAAAAATACTAACTTGACTTTTTAATAAATACCTACATTGTCAAATACTAGCTGTTGCCCGCGACTTCGTCCGCGCTAATTACTGTTATTATGATCCCGATTAATATGAATAATTTTCCCCGTTTTTGCAACATTTTTCACTGGTGCTTTTTCCTATTGGTCACAGCGTGATGTTATGTAGCCTAAAGCCTTCCTTGATAAATGGACTATCCAACACAAAAAAAATGTTTCAACTCGAACCAGTACTTCCTGAGATTAGCGCGTTCAAACAAACAAACTCTTCAGCTTTATAATATTAGTATAGATGAAAGGAAAACAAATGGGTTTCTGCATTGATAAATGTATTGTTAAAGTTTTTTATTAAAGGATCCTTATAAAAAACAAAAAACCCTGTTAAAAAGTGTTTTACGCCAGTAATTATTTCCCCCTTATTACTTTGCTATAGCTTAGCCGCTGTTGCAGTTGTCATAAACCGTTTGTAAGACTCCATTACGTTCCATTATAATAAAACAATTTTATTCCTAACAAAATCACAGTACAAGTTAAACAGACAGTTTTTATTATATTTTTATTATAAGAAATTAAAAAAAATATATTAGTCATTTATTCTGGAAATTGGCATATTTGATTACTTTTACACAAGCTTTTGCCTGTGACTGCATACGTGTAATAAAAATTATCACATGGGAAAAGTACTTTTTATCGTGATAAAATTAGCCTATGTACGGTAAAATTAGTCTATCGTCTACCATCAAGTCAACAACAGCATTGATTTTCCTATGGGAAAATATTTTGACAACTACTAATAACTTATCTATATATACTAATATTATTAAGCTGAAGAGTTTATTTGTTTGTTTGAACGCGCTAATCTCAGGAAGTACTGGTCCGATTTGAAAAATTCCTTTTATGTTGGATAGTTCATTTATCGAGGTAGGCTTTAAGCTATATAACATCACGCTGTGACCAATAGGAGCAAAGCATGAGTGAAAAATGTTGCAAAAATAATCGCGATCACAATAACGGGAATTGACGCGAACGAAGTCGCGGGGAACAGCTATAAGTCATAACTGTGAACCTTTTTCATTTTTAAAAGGTAAAAAGTCAATGAGTTCTACCTTATTATACTACTTTACTTACGGCCGGTTCCAATAACCTATCTATCTTCAGTTTTGGCATATCGGATAGGATAGGAAACAGTTTCTATCTCTGTTTTTGCCGTCCAGAGAAACAAAGACAGAAGTTGTTTTCTATCTCCGATATGCCAAAACTAAAGATAGATAGGTTATTGGAAATGGCCGTTACTTAATAAATTATGACAAAACTGATATAGCACTTTCTTGGCCTACCGTAGGTACTACTCTAGCCGTTTGGTTGTTCTTGCATGATTGACTAACTAACATCCATCCAATCTTTTGCTTTTGTAATACTAGTTCTATTAAGATTTGTTTTAATTTTCAATAATCATGATTATCTTGCTTAAGCTGATGTGACAATTTATGAAAAATGACTTATTTGTTTTATAAGTACGGGTGTAAACTTAAATGTATGGCAGAAATGTTGTCTTTGACGATGAGCATATTTAAAATGAAAGAAAGAAAGAAAGAAAAATATTTTATTGGTACATCATCACACAAGTTAAATAGGTACAAACAACATTGCTGCGATATGTAGCCTAAATTGTTCCCACTCAGCGGTAGTCCACGGCAAAAGTAGCCATGTCGCTGGTTTTCTGTGGAAAACATAGAAATTAACAAATTATTCCAACATTTCGTAGCAGCGTAGCGAAAGCTGCTATGAAACGCAGCCGTACCGCGCGCGCTGTGGACACATCAAGCGTGGTGCTATCCTTATCGCACGCTGTGAAAATTTTAATTTTTCATGTAGATAAACTGGTTCTTGTGTTTTAATTACATCAAAAAGCACTTTTAACATTTAATTCTGATTTAAGCTTGCATGGACACTATCTCAAGAGTTAATTTATTCGTGTCTTATACCTTTATTATTATTTTATTTAAAACTTGATTGCACAAAAAAAATATAAATGTACAATTGGTGGACTTAATGCCATGTGGCATTCTCTCCCAGTCGACCATTGGGCTAAGCAGAAAAGTTGTGTAGGCGGTGCGACAGACAAAACTAAATGAGACTAAAGTAAGAATAATTATAAGTTAAAAAAAGGGCAATAAACTACACTTAGTACCTTTCATAAATAAACTAAGTAACTTTTTGCCTTATCTTAGTGAGTTTTCAATATTTTGGCACTGTTTCAATCGCAATGATCGCGTATGAATTGGCTTGCGATAGTGGCAAATATTGAAGACTCATAGTGTATAAGGTACTTATATAAAAGATAACTCTAAATAATGAATAAACTTTTATATGTAAGACCGTTTGATCGAACAGTTAAAATCATCACCATCATCAGCCTATCGCACTCCACTGCTGGACATAGGCCTCTCCAGTTGCACGCCACTTAGGTCGATCCTCGGCTTCTCATCCAGCTCAGAAGTTAAAATGTAATTCTGAACGAAATGAGATGGCTTATCTTTCTTGTATATAACGTTATGCCATAACAATGCTTTAAAAGTTGTTCACTTCAAAAAGGAACTGTTTATTAATCCTATAATTAAGATTGCGAACGATGTTGTTAAGGTGCTGAGTGATTTTCGAACTTCTGTAGATGGGTCCCGATGTAATGGTGGAGTGAAAAGTTGAGTAAGTGTTTTTTCATGAAAATTATTTGATATTTGTTGAACATTGATGGTAAATATATTGTCTTGCCTTTAAATAAGTTTTTTCCTGGTTAAGTCTTTATTCTTGGTCGTTAAATTTTAAAGTAGTACTTTATTTGATATTTTAGTAACTTAATTGCAATTATAATATCAGTATATAATCCCTCAACCCCCAGGAGGCACTTGGGTGCCACGATAACAATTGATTTCAATTATGTCTGGAATAACTCACGATCGAGGGATTAAACTTGAAAAATTATGTCTCAGGCGGGACCCAAACCCGCATCTCCTCGCGATGAGAGCGAGACAGAGAGAGTTGCTTACCAATATTCGCGTAAAGCGTACAAGCGTAATAATTACCACGTAAATTCTTCCGTGTCCATGGTGCGCATAGCAAAGAACAAAATGGTTTTAACCCCATGGCAAATAATTCTTGTGATAGCCTCCATGATAATTTAAATTATGAATGTGTACTTAAAATTTTATTAATATGATAACTAAAAAAAAAGTTGTACAAGAAATCTTAGATAATCATTATTTAAGTAAGACGGTAGGCACTTAAAACAATCCACAATTTAATAGACGCACGTTTGTTTAACATTTGTAAAAAGTTAAAATGTAGGAATATATTCCATTTATAGTATCTTGTCTTCAATATCCCGTCTATAGAACACGCAGCCATTCAGACCATCGGCCAATAAAGATTGCTTGCTTAGGACAGGTCGTATGAAGTTGAACGAAATTGAAAATCAAAGAACAATGGCGGATGTAGGATGTTCGGACACTCTAATGCGACCTCTGATTTACTTGAAGAGGATTCTCGGCTTTAGTTTATTGGGTTATATTAACGCATTCAGTTCACTAATCGCAATAATCGCAAGTAAGTTGATAATCGTAAAAGGAAAACTACTATAAAACACAAAATAAATAAAAAAGTTAAACCGACTTGAAAAAACATCCGACAAGATCTATCTCTCTACGCCAAAACAAAAGATAATAAGAAGAAACTATTTTAGGTATGTATAGACAACAGTACGCCAAACTACCAAAAAAAATAGCAAGTTTTTTAAATCGATATTGATCTCTATATCTTGGATTTATTGTTGAAAATCAATTCAATGACCTTTTACTTTTACAGAACAGAATCAGCAAACAAAACAGTTACCGTTGCATCGAGGAGTGAGACAAGGGGACGTCATTTCACGTTAAATTGTTCACAAATGCAATGGAGGATATGTTCAAGACGCTGTAATGGAAAGGACGAGGCATCAACATCAATGGCGAATACATCTCTCACTTGCGATTTGCAGACGACATCGTAGGACGCCCTCAGGCCAGGTGGATTGATGATTTGCGCAAGATGGCTGGCAGGAGCTGGATGTGAGAAGCCGAGGATCGACCTAAGTGGCGTGCAATTGGAGAGGCCTATGTCCAGCAGTGGACTGCGATAGGCTGATGATGATGATGATGACCTTTAACTTTTTGGGTAGGTTGACCTGCCGTTGTCTGTGCCTACTGATCTCTTTGCAGTCGGTGCCAAAGCAAAAAGATAAAGTCGGTTTCCGCTACATCACATTCATACCAATAAGCGTTTTCGAGCACTCGCCAATATTTTGCCCGAAGCTGACTGATCCGACTGGCAACGCCTTGAAGCAAACCAGTTGGGACCCAGAATAGTTTATTATTTGCTTTTTTGTTATGTAGAGAGCAGCTGTTCTTATTTGGTATTAGAATTTTTAAAGTAGGTTTAAATTAAAGGTTATGCAGAAGCGCATATTCTATCTGTCTAGGGATCTTTGGCTTGATATATTTTGTTTAAATCGGTTTAATTTATTTACCAGATTTTTTTTCATGCATTTTAAATAAAAAAGCATCTAATACAAGTTAGAATCTTTTATTTAAGTACATAATACAACAAATCTGAAGAACTTCTCAGTTATGTTTTTAATACACATGTCGTGGTAGCTGTGATCAGGGCAGCCGCCCAGTAAGCGAAAAGTTGTCAGTTCGAATATCAAAAAAGGTAGTAAACATTTTTGTATAAGAAAACAATATATTTTCAACTTAATAAGTACTTAGTTATCTACATCAGCTAATGATAAGGGTAAAATAGCCGTACGAGCCCACATTAACCTTACAATACTGGTAAAAAATATTTTAAAAGTGTTACGAAAATCCCGAGGAACGACTGAAAAAAGCCTCTTTTTACAATACGAGTATCAATCAGTGTAATAAAAAAGCATTCAGGTTTTACATTATTAATTTTTGCGCGTAATCTGACGAAAAAGCTGGACGCCATAATGTGCGGTTATGATGACGTCCTTTGGAAACTTGAATAAGCAATGTATGAATTTTTAAGTACCTTTTATCGAATTTAAATAGATAAAAATATATATAATTGATTTATAAGTGAATTAATATACGAGTAGTAACACTGATGTTTTAGTATTCTGCAACTCGGAAAAATAAAAAACGGCATTTAGAACAAAAAAATAATGTTTTATCATCCAACCATTTTATTAGTAGTTATGAACATTGTCCTTTTGTGAATCCATCTTACATTGTAGCATTTTGATTTTATTACGTGTTATTTTACGGCACTACTGTTTTCTTGAGTTTACGCGAACACTATACATTGAAATCTATACTTAATATTATAAAGCTGAAGAGTTTGTTTGTTTGTTTGTTTGTTTGTTTGTTTGTTTGAACGCGCTAATCTCTGGAAGTACTGGTTCGAATTGAAAAATTCTTTTTGTGTTGGATAGTCTATGCCTCGAGGAAGGCTTTAGGCTATATAACATCACGCTGCGACCAGTAGGAGCGAAGCATCAGTGAAAAATGTTACGAAGTACGAAGTCGCGGGGAACAGCTAGTGAAAGATAAATTTACGGATTTTTGTCTAAGCAAAGATTTTTTATTATGAATTGACTTTTTTGGTCTTTGGCATGTTAAGCTGTTTTGCACGACTTCTATCACAATACATGAAAAAGTCATGGCAGAGGCTTGTACGTATCTTGGAGCATCAGATACCTAATTTGTACACTAATATTATAAAGACGAAAGATTTGTATTTTTGTATTTTTGTGTGTATATTTGTAATTAGTCAGGGATACTATGCTTTAGTCAGGGATACTATGCTAAATTACTTGTCCGGTAGTTTAGGTATAAGTAGTATACGGGTATGCGACCCCGGCTTCCCGAGCTGCTACTGTCTCAAACCCATCCTTCCGAGGGAGTAATGTCCATTAAACCTTGTTTCCTATCCCAAGTCCTAAATGTCCTATATAGTGCCGTATTTCCATTTCCTCTTCCTTTCTCCCTCCCTCTCCACCAATCCAAGGTCTGCCGCGCCTATGGATGCATGGCTAGGGGCGAGCCTAATCTCAAGCGTGCCGATTGCCCTGGGACCGGGCGACCCCAGATTAAGGCTAGCCTTGTCTTGGCATGCGGGGCTCTGTCAGGATCGACATGTTTTTTTTCCCCTAGCTACTCGTGGGAACGCATTGATTTCCAAAAAAAATGTAAATCTATATGGTGGCGATGTTGTTCGCGACTCATCACGCCACGTTTCTGTCGGGAGCGGAAAGCGGGCTACGGAAAGCCGCTTTGCTACGATGAATGTTAGAGGAGGAATGGTAGATAAAATAGACGAAGTATGCCAGATGATGAATGAAAGGCATATAGATGTATTGTGTGTGAATGAAACAAAGAGGAAAGGACGAGACACGACCAAACATGGACCCTACGTTGCGTATTGGTCTGGGGAACCCAGTACCGATCACGGAAGTAAGGGAGTCAGTGTATTCCTTTCCGAGCGAATGGCTGAATGTGTGACTGAGTTTGAGTGTGTGAGCCCTAGACTTCTCTGGATTAGGCTGAAGGTCGGAATTACTCGAATCTTTGTCTTAGGCGTCTATGCACCTACTGATGTGGGTTCGAGTGGCTCCACAAAAGCTAAAAAGGAAAATGAGGAGTTCTGGAATAGTATGCGAGATGTACTGAAAATCTGCAGGGCAAATGAAAGGATTATCATGTTAGGCGATTTTAATGGATGGGTTGGGGTGAAGCGAGATGGGTATGATAAGGTTCTTGGTGTGTTTGGTGACGAAAGATTAAATGAGAATGGAAAGAGTCTGTTAGAGATATGTTTAGAATGGGATCTTTTTGTCTCAAACACAATGTTTCAGCATAAAAAGATTCATGTGTATACAAGGGAAGAAGGTTCTAGTAGAACTATGATAGATTTTGTGATAGTGGATGGAAGATTGAAGAAAAAAGTCATGGACACTCGTGCTTATCGTGGTGCCAGTATCAATACAGATCACTTCCTGGTGATATCCCGAATATGCGGTCTCTTCAGACGCTGGCGCCATAGGAAAACCGAGCCTACTAGTGTCCTGGAAAGAGTGAAAGTAGAAAATCTGCAAGACAAGGATGTAAGAAACGAATATGTAAGAATATTGAAGGATGAATTTGGTAATTTAGATGAGATGTCTGATATTGAAGAAGGTTGGAAGGGACTCAAAGAAGGAGTTTTGAAAGCTGCTACAGAAGTTTGTGGAGTTTCTAGATGAACGAAAGGAAATAAACAGAAGAGTGCATGGATGAGTAAAGATGTGCAAGAAATTGTTGGGAAAAAGAAAAAAACATGGTTGGATTGGTTAGCTACTAAAGGTAACCAAAGAAATCAAAATGCGACAGATCTGGATGTAGAGAAAGCACGAAAGGAGTATAAAAGTTTGAAGGATGAAGTCAAGAAAACTGTGGCTCGAAAGAAAGATGAGAATAAGGATGAGTTTGACAGAAGGCTATCGGAAAACTTTCGTTCGAACTTGAAAGTTTTCTGGAAATCTATAAGGTCAGCTCGAGGTAAAACCGCATCATCCGAGTTGAGTAGAATGGTAACATAGGAAAAGGTGAGGAATGCGTGTTGAAAAGATGGAAGGAATATTTTGAAAGTTTGTTTGAAAAAGACGAAGCAGCACAAGAGTTGAATATACCAGAAGTAGACTATAGTGAGAATGACATGTGACAATGATAGAAATGGATGAGATTCTAAAAGCGTTGAAAAGCATGAAGTCGGGTAAGGCTGCAGGGTATGATAGAGTATCAGTCGAGATGCTAAAGGCTGGCGAAGGTGCAGTAGCTAATCAGCTGTACTGCCTTTTCAACTTGTGTTGGAGAAGCGGCCGAGTACCAAGTGATTGGTGCAAGGCTGTTATAGTTCCGCTGTATAAGGGAAAAAGGTCACAGCTAGACTGCAAAAATTATCGCGGTATAAGCCTGCTTAGTGTCGTTGGCAAACTGTATGCAAAGGTATTGATTGAGAGAGTGACGAAAGAAACTGATGAGAAAGTATGGGATGCTCAGGCAGGATTTCGAAAGGGAATGGGATGTACGGATCAGGTCTTTTCCTTGCGGTGCATAGCTGAAAAATCTTTGGCTAAAAACCAGAAAGACTATTGCGCATTCGTGGATTTGGAAAAGGCCTATGATAGAGTGGTGGGTGAGGAATTAATTGTGGTCAGCACTATCCATGTATGGGGTGAACAGTATTTTGATACAAGCACTGAAATCCCTATACAAGGATTCTAGTGCTTGTGTCAGGATCAACGGGGCGTACACTGAATTGTTTAGCATCGAAAAAGGTGTTAGACAAGGATGTGTAGCGTCACCATGGCTGTTTAACTTATTCATGGATAGTTGCTTGAAAAATTTGAAAGAAAGTGAACGGGGACTTAGAATGAACGATTTGATCGTCAAATGTCTGCTCTATGCTGATGATCAAGTCTTACTCGCATCGTCGGCAGAGGAGTTGCAGGAGATGGTAAATATTGTGCATGAAGATTTTAACAAGAAAGGAATCAAAGTGAATTTAAGTAAGACAAAAGCGATGGTTTTTGAAAACGAGGATAGCATGACAGAGTGTAACATTTTGATAGGAGATGAAAAAGTGGAGCAAGTGAAGGAGTTTGCTTATTTGGGATCAATGTTTACAGCGGATGGAAGGTGTAATAGTGATATTGAAAGGAGAGTAAATGCCGGCAACATGGTGAATGGAGCGTTGCACGCTTTTATGAGCAGTCAGAAGGTGTCCGAAAAGGCCCGCCTGGCTGTGCATGGAGGGGTGTTGGTTCCAACACTGATGTATAGGAGTGAAAGTTGGGTGTGGCAGAGAAAACATGAAAGCAGAGTAAATGCAGTGGAAATGAGAGCGTTAAGAAGTATGATTGGAGTCAATCTGAGTGACAGGATTAAAAATAGTGTGATAAGGGATCGATGTGGTGTAAAAGAGGATGTAGTGACCAGTATTGAAAAAGGAATGCTTAAATGGTTTGGACATGTTGAGAGAATGAATTAAAGCAGGTTGACTAAAAAGATATATATGGCGAGTATGAATGGAAATGTTGGAAGGGGAAGGCCTCGACGAACTTATATTAACTCAGGTCAAGAGTACCCTAAACCGGCGAACGTGTATGAAAAGATTAATGAATGTGGATGAAGCGAAAGTAGTCTGTAAGGATCGTAGCAAGTGGAAAGATGTGGTCTCTGCCTACCCCTCCGGGAAAAAGGCGTGAGTGTATGTATGTATATTTGTAATGAATAAACTCAAAAACTACTGTGCCGATTTCAGAAATTTTTTCACCCTTGGAAAGCTACATTTACCCTTAGTGATATAGGTTATATTTTAAGATTAGGGATAAAAGATTAGGGATCCATACCCAAAAATCTTGTGTCCACCCGTGCGAAGCCGGTACGGGCCGCTAGTTCTTTATAAAACTACTTACATATAGATCGATAAAAATTCATCAATTTCATTGTTGATTGTATTCTTTCTCCCTGCATACGATGTCTGGTTCTTCCTTCCACTAACCTAACCTAACCTTTTTTTTTTTTTTTTTTTTTTTTTTTTTGTTTACGCAGGAAAAAATGCATTACGCATACCTACTGCTTCAGGGGCAGCAGTAGGTTATGTGGGACTCTCTTGTCGGTGCCCGACAAGCATACCCACTAAAAAGACCTGCGGTGTACCTTGCAACGTATGTTGGCAGTGTATGGGTTTCCCTTAGGATGCCCTCCATGCACCGCCTACGTACGGCCTATGCCGGGCCTCAGGCATAAAGTATGGGTGATCCTGTACACCAGGAATCACCCCCAGTCTGGCAAGCTGTGCAATGCGAGCGTTGAGCCCCCCGGCCCAACGCCCACTAGCCTGCTAGAGGGGGGAAGTTGAGTTCGGCGTATGCCTTCTCGTCTTCCCCCATCTACGACTTCGGGTCGGGTCCGCAAGCAACCTCGCCGACCCGAACCGTGGCCACCCTTTGCAACGACAGTGCATGTCGTTGCAAGGGGCCGCCAACGTCTCACGCCCACTCGCTGCCCAGCATGGCTCAAACCATACTGGGAAGCGAGCGACTTCCGTCCGCCGCGGGGCTGACGCCCCAACGGCAACACCGCCGTCGTGCCCTCCAGCGCGAACGGCCACAACAGGCCACGGGCCGAAGCCCGCTACCACCGTCTGGAGACGCATTCAACAGCGGACTGCCCAAGCCCACTGGAAGCGTCTCCCTTGTGGGTTTTGGTCCGCGCCGGCCAAATGGCCGGTACCCTCCATGTCTGGAGGGCGTTCCCCTATCCGCCACCTGGGGACGCGCCCGGTAGGAGACCCAAAACTCCTTCCCTGTGAAGGGCGGGAACCTAACCTAACCTTTTTTTTTTTTTTTTTTTTTACGCGAGGAAAATGCGTTGCGCATCATCACCACTGCCCCGGGGGAGGGCAGGGCGGTATGTGGGACTCCCGGCGCCCTGAAAAGGGCGCTGCTCCTGGGAATGGGACCCAGGGGTATACCCACTAAAAACCTCGCGTCGCCCGCCGCGCTGACTGACGGCAGGGTCTGTGGTTACTCGACAGTCCACGGACCCCGCCAGCGGCCACCTCCGCCCTGAAAAGGGCAGACCTCCTCAGAGGGGGTGCTGAGACGGCACCCCACTCCTACCTCTGGACGACGCGCTGGGCGAACAGCGCGTCGTCCTGGTCCCATGTGCTAGGCAGCTGGTGCCCCCGCACCTGCCGCCCGGGACCCTGGCGGGGCCTACCGCCCCGCCTACGCCGACGGAGGCGGAGAGAGTGCGGATCCCGCTCTCTCTCCCTCTCGGCGACCTCCTTCTGCGACATGACGTCGTCGCAGAAGGCGGCCACCGCCTCCCAAGCCTGCTCGCTGCGGACCATCTCCGACATGATGGCCGGCAGCGAGAGGACTCCTCCTCCCAGGGCCGCGGTTAGCACTGACCGCGGCCCACTCCACGCGGGGCACTCCACCAGCGTGTGGTGCGCGGTGTCTTCCGCGCAACCACAGTGGTGGCATCCCTGGGTCGGCTCCTTCGCGGCGACCAGACACAGATATCTCCCGAAGCATCCATGCCCCGAGAGAATCTGCGTCATCCGGAAGGAGAGCGACCCATGCCGCCTCTCGATCCACCCGCTGAGGATGGGGTGGATCGCCTCGAGGATGCGGCGTCGGGAGCCAGCTAGTGAAGTGCCCAGCCGCTCCTCGATGGACCGCGTCCACCGGTCCAGGGCGACCGCGTGGGCCTCCCTCCGCCACCGCACCACCGTGTCGTGCAGGGGCTGGTTTCCCTGGCTTCGGGCATCCGCTGCCCGCCAGTACACCGACCCCTGTACCTCCGCCTCCAGGTCCCATGGAAGGGACCCGGCGAGTGCGCACGCCACCTCGTGCGAGATGGTGCGGTAGCCCCTCACCACTCGAACCGCCATGACCCTCTGTGCACTGTGCAGGAGGGCCCTATGGCGGTTCTTAAGGGACGCCGCCCATATCGGCGCCCCATAGAGGGCCATGGACCTCACCACCATCATGTAAAGACGGCGGCAAGAGTCCCCAGCACCCTCTAGGTTGGGCAGCAGGCGGCTCAGTGCGCCCGCTGTCCGCACCAATTTGGGGACCAACGCTGCGAAGTGGTCCCCAAAGTCCCATCTGCTGTCAAGAATGACGCCGAGGTATTTCAGCGTCCTCTTGACAGGGATGGGAGTGCCGCCCACCACGATGTTGGCGCCGGCAGGTGGTCCACGCCGAGGCCCGTGAAAACAGATGGCCTCGGACTTGTGGAGAGCCACCTCCAGCCCCAACCGCCGGATTCTGGCCACCACCGCCGCAACTCCGGCGGTGGCCAGCACCGTCGCGGCCCGGAGGTCAGAACCCCGGGCCGTGACGAGGGTGTCGTCGGCATAGCACGACACGTCCACGCCGCGCAGATTTGCGCAGCGTAGGACGTAGTCGTACCCGATGTCCCAGAGCAGGGGTCCTAAAACTGACCCCTGTGGGACACCGCACGACATCTGCCGACGACCACTACCCTCCATGGTGGGGAAGACTACCGCTCGCTCAGAGAGGTAGTCCCCCACCAGCCTCCTCAGGTAGGGTGGCACTCCATGATAGTGGAGTGCCTCCAAGACTACCTGCCAGGGTAGGGTGTTGAATGCGTTTGCGATGTCCAACGACACCGCGATCAACACCCCACCCCCGGAGACCACCTCCTCCGCTGTGTCCCGCAGACGGCCGATCGCATCAATGGTCGATCGACCTCTGCGGAACCCATACTGGGCATCGTCCAGGTTCGGCCCGACCTCCTCCAGGTGCTCGACGAGACGGTTCACCACTACTCTCTCCAGCAGTTTACCCGCCTCGTCAAGCAACACTATGGGCCGGTACCCGGACGGGTCATCCGCCGGGCGGCCCTCCTTGGGGATGAGGACCAACCGGCCCTCCTTCCACTTCCGAGGGAATCTGCCTTCCCGGAGGCACCGGCTGTAGAGCCCCCGAAGCATGGGCTCTAAGGGCTTGTGCTCCCCGCTGAGGGCCAGGACCCAGGCTCGGGCAGGAATCCCATCGGGCCCGGGGGCCGTTTTCTTGTCTTTTATACGGAAAACGGCCACCCCCAGCTCTACCTCCGTGACCTCGGGTGCCACCTCAGGCCCAGGGTCGTGGGACGAAACTCCCATGGAGGGGGGAACGAAGTCCGCCCCTCTTTCGGGAAACAAAGTCCCTACGACCCGCTCCAGGACCTCCGGATCCAGGCTGCTGGAGACTGGGGGAGCCCAGGGGCGAAGCTTTTGCCGTACTAGCTTGTACGGCCTGCCCCAGGGGTCCCTCTCTAGGGTCCCCAGCAGATCCTCCCAGGCCGCTGCCTTGGACCGCGCTATTGCCAGCCGCAGGGCTACCGCCGTCTCCCTGTAGGCAGCGTACAGCCGGTCCAGTTCGGCCTCCACATGATTCCGCCGCCTCCTGTACCGCTGGAAGCGGCGGCGCTCCTCTACGCACCTGGAGCGGAGAGTGGCAATCTCCGGGGTCCACCAGTAGACCTGGGTTCGGGGAGAGGGGGCTCGAGCGCGAGGCATCGCCACATCGCAAACTTGCGACATGGCCTCGATGAGCCGTGCGGCTTCTCCCTCCAGGTCCACTGGTGGTGGCTCCGGCAACCACGCCTGGACCAGTGCGGCCTCCTGCAGCAGGTTTCGGTCCAGGCACTTTACCACCCACCGTGGGCCCTCCTGCTGGGACTGGCCAGGGCTAGCCGGGGTGGCTGGACCGGAGACGCAGAACCGGATGTGCCGGTGATCCGACAACGTCTCCGGGTCCGTCAACACTCGCCACCCTCGGACACGGCGTGCGACGGCGGGCGATGCAAAAGTTACATCGACCCGCGAGCTCCCATTGCGTCGCACGCACGTGGGCACGGTGCCGACGTTGAGGATCGCGAGTCCACACTCCACGATCCACTCCTCCAGGACTCTCCCCTTCGGATCAGTAGTCAGGGAACCCCATTGCGAAGATTTCGCGTTGAGGTCCCCGAGTACGATTACTGGAAGGGGAGAGCAACGTCCCACCATGGCCCCGACCTCCGCCAGATATTGCTCGAATTCGGCGAGCGGTCTATTGGGGGAGAAGTACACTCCAATAATGACCAGCTCACCGATTCGAGCCGCCGCGAACCCGTGACCCCGCCACACGCATGTGAGCGGGGGAAGGCCAGACGCCCCCCGTCGGTGTATTCCGACGGAGCCGTCCAAGTCCCCGACCCAGTCGGAATGGGCCGGGATGCGGTATGGTTCTGCCATAACCGCAAGGTGCACTTGCCACTGCGCTACGTCCTGGAGCATGAGATCCTGAGACGCGGCGCAGTGGTTCAAGTTTCCCTGAAGAAAGTGGAGGTCCTTATGCATGTTGGACCTCCATTTCAACCTCCGGTGGGGCCGCTGCTGCGGGCGGACTCAAGGGCCGCGGCTCCGAGGGCTTTCTCGGAGGTGCGGCGCTCCTCCTGCGCGCACTCTTCTTCGGGGGCTTGGTGCAGGCCTTGCCCCCGGGTGCGTGACCTGCCGCTTTCCCAGCTGTCTCACAAATGTGGCAGTGGGGAGCGGCAGTACAATCTTTGGCCTGGTGGCCCTCCTTACCGCAGCGGCGACAGTTGCCACTGCGGTCCACCTCCGAGCGACATTGGGCCCCAACATGGCCCAATGCGAAGCAGCGGAAGCACCGCTGCGGGAGTGGGGCCAGGATCTCAACCCTGGCCGAGGTCCACCCTACCAATAACCTCCCTACTGCCACCTGCTTGGCCGCCTTGAGGGGGCACTTAACGACCGAAGTGCCCATGCCTCGTGGCCCCTTCCGGATCGCTCCGACCCTGACCTCCTCAGGCGGACAGCAACCGGTTTCAGCCACCGCCAGTCTGACCTCCTCCGCCGTGACGGAGTCATCCAGGCCGGAGATCCGAAGGTCTGTAAGGATGGTCGGCCTGACCACCCTCACCTCCTCCGGATTTAGGACGCCCTTGAGCTTCTCTGCGAGAGCGTCGGCTTTTGCCCCGCTGGTTGCTCCAGGGATCTCGATGATCCGAGCCCCGGTTACACCTTCGCGGAACTTCACCTTGTCAATGCCGAGGCCCTTAAGGTCGATCTTGGCCTTTGCCTCGGCAATTACAGCCGCGTAGGTTTTTTCCGCCCCCTTTTGCAGTGTCAAGGTCACTGCTGACGAACGTGGGGGGCGGAGACGCGGTGCCTTCGTCTTGGATTCCAGCTTGTGGGCTGGGGTCGAAAGGGGCTTGGCCTGCTTGGCGGGTGCCGAAGCTCTCGGAGCGCGGCCCTCTGGTTCCGTGCGCATTTTGCCGCGACGACGCACCACCTTTGACCAGGAATCTGGCCCCTCGCTGACTGGCGCAGGCTTAGCTGACGGTTTGGCAGCGGGCTGGGCAGCGGATTTCTTGCCCACGCCTTTGCCCTTGTTGGTGGGCGGGGCGACAGTCGGCTTAGGGGCGTTCTTCACCTTCTTTCCCTTTTTGCTGGCGGTGGGGGGGAAAGGTGTCACCGGAGGAACAGCAGCCGTGCGGGACGTTGAGGGGCCGGACAGAACCGACAAGAAAGAGGGAGCCGGTGTTGGGGCAACAACCTCTTCACGCCTGCGATCGGCTGCAAGTGGAGGGCGCAGGCGCTTCCCCGGCAACAGGCGCCCTTCAGCCTCGAGGCCGTCAAAGCGGGCGTCCACCATCCGCGAGAAGCGCGCCACGACTTCTCGCAGTGCCTCCTCGTCCACCCTCCCGGGAACGGGGGCCGCAGCAGCCGCGACCTCAGTTTCTTCGGAAGGTCTCCTCACTTCTTCGCGGAGCGAAGCCAGTTGTGAGCGGAGCTCCTCCATCTCTGCTCTAAGTTTAGCGTTCTCCGCTCGGAGGCGGGCCGTTTCGTCGGAGACGGTCCGGAACTCCAGCTCCGCCACGGACTCCCGGATCACCTTTGCGGAAGCTTTTAGGGCACTCGTGAAGGTGCCCTTCAGATTTCCCGACTTGGTGGCGACCATCTCGATAGTTTTAAGACTAGAGTCTAGTCGCTCACCCAACATAGCGGCGGTTACGTGCTCCGCGTCGCGCCACGATGACGCGGCAGCCACATAGCGGCTTGCGGAGTCAGGCTGAGCCTTGCGGGGCTTCGCCGGAACCTCTGACTCTGAGAGCACCGGAGATTTCAATGTCGACTTCAGCAAAGCGGACTTATTCGCCGCGATCATTGACCTGCCACGGCCGCGCTTAGAGGTCCGCGACGACCGGGATAGCAACGACATTGTAGGGGACCTCGATTTGACCGAATCTGCGCTCTCACTATCTGACCCGCTCCGTCGCGAGTCGCTCCTCCTCTTCCTGGCCTGCCAGAGTTTGGACAGACCAGAATTCACCGACCTCAGACTCATTGCTGAGTCCGAGTCGACTCCACTGCCAGCGCCGCAGATGTCCTGCAACACCACAATGCACTCCTTGACGCCTTCCGGCGCGTCGACCACCAACTTCTCGCAAACGCCCGACTCACCAGCTGGTGTGGTCTGAGAAGGCGCTGCCGCTTCGCGGGAACAACCCGCCCCATTTGTTAGGTCGTCGAAGGACGACGACCTCTTCGCGGACCTCCCGCGGACAAGGGAGTCTTGGTCTGAATAGACCTCATCCCGCCTCGAATCTTCCAACACTGCGTGTCCCCCTCCCACATTACGAGGGGACATGCCAGCCGAAGCTGGGGGGATTGTCCGGCAAGCCGGCTTTACCCCGTGGGTAGTAATTTTGCGTAGTGTGTCCATGTCATTTTTGTTTGCCTGTTGTGACCCTGAGGGGACAGGCTTGAGCCCCAGGGTTTTGCCACTCACTGTTCGGACGACCGCCCCGTCGTCCTCCCTCCTATACGGGAAGGTCCAAGCCGCCGTGGTCACCAACGGCCCAGTCTTTAGGGATTTTTATAGAGGTTTACTCCTCGCGCGCCCCTGGAAGGCACCCAGTCCATCCGCACAAACGGAGATGGGTCGAGCAACTTCCAGGAGGGGCCCGGTCCGCCCTAAGAAGGGCAGATTACGGTGTACGGGGGTTTTTTAAAGAGGTTTTCCTTCCTCGCGGCCCGGGCAAGAACCCCGACAGCCCCCGGTCCGCCCTGAGAAGGGCAGATTACGGTATACCCCCCGTGAGGAGACGCTCAGTGCGCCCCCCCACCCCCTGGGTTTTGGTCCGCGCCGGCCGAAGCCGGTACCCCCCATATCTGGAGGGCGTTCCCCTATCCGCCACCTGGGGACGCGCCCGATAGGAGACCCCAAACTCCTTCCCTGTGAAGGGCGAGAACCTAACCTAACCTAACCTAACCTAACCTAACCTAACCAGATGGCTTTTTAAGATATTTCAGCAGCTTAATTACAATTATAATATAAATAATAATAAATGTGGACAACATCACATACATTGTTCTGATCCCAATTTGAATAACTATTTAAAGCATTCGTATTTTGGATACCAGAAACAACGAAGGTAACACAAACACCCAGACCCGAGAAAATGTAGAAAAACACATTTTTACTACATTGACCCGTCCGGGAATCGAACCCGAGATTTCGGAGCAGGCGACACCTTGAAAACCGGCGTGTACGCCACTCCGCCACGGAGGTCGTCAATATCAGTATTTAAACTTGAAAAATTATGTCTCAGTAGGGATGCGGCATCTCCATGCGTACCGGGCGCTGCGCATACGAACCCAAAAACTCTGTAATGTTCCTTAAAAGCTAAGCTCAGTGACCCACGTACTTTTATCTGAACAACTAAATGGTGCATTCGTTGCAAATTTGAAAAATAATATAAAACCGGCCGAGTGCGAGTCGGACTCGCGCACGAAAGGTCCCGTACTAAAAAGGCCAAAAAAACGGGTTTGTTGTATGGGAGCCCCCCTTAAATTTTTTTTTTAATATTGTTGTTAGTATTTGTTGTTATTGCGGCAAAAGAAATACATAATTTGTAAAAATTTCAACTGTCTAGCTATCGCGGCTCATGAGATACAGCCTGATGACAGAGCGACGGACAGACGGACAGACGGACAGACAGCGAAGTCTTAGTAATAGGGTCCCGTTTTTACCCTTTGGGTACGGAACCCTAAAAAATAACTGCCATATCCGTATTTTATTACCGAATATAAAGTACTTTTCCCCGATCGATTTCATAAATCACAAAGAGAATGGTTTTATTTACGCACTCACCGTCAGAAAATTAAGTCGGGACACATAAAAAATATGAATGTTTATTAATCTGCTGAAACCGAGTTCAACGACTGTAATTTCGGATTTAATGCGCTTGCTGACTGTACTGTTCCGACACGATTTCGTAATAGACATGAAAAACAGTAGGTACCTATGCTTACTTACTTAGTACTTATTTCTAAAAAGTGGTATAACTTCAAATATTATAAGCTGTTCCCCGCGACTTCGTTCGCGTCAATTTCTGTTTTTATGATCGCGATTATTTTTGCAACATTTTTCACTGATGCTTCGCTCCTATTGGTCGCAGCGTGATGTTATATAGCCTAAAGCCTTCGTCGATACATGGACTATCTAACACAAAAAGAATTTTAAAATTCGAACCAGTACTTCCAGAGATTAGCACGTTCAAACAAACAAACAAACTCTTCAGCTTTATTATATTAGTATAGATTTATTATTATTAAGTAAGCAATATAATTACAATTATAATATCAGTATTTAAACTTGAAATATTATGTCTCAGGCGGGACTCGAACCCGCATCTCCTCACATGCCGGGCGCCCTAAATACTGAAGTAAATACAGTAGTTTTTTAGTTCTGATGACCTGGTTGGTGTAGTGCTTCGGTTGTTCCGCCTACTGCGCAAGGACCCAGGTTCTATTAAACAGCAATGATGGGTACTGGCATAATCTCCACACTTGCCAAATGCGGATTGGTGATCACAAACCCGAGCAATGTTTGAAAATACGAAACTTTTGGTTGTCCGACCCGGGGATTAGCCTTAAAAGTAATTTAGGGTTTCATCTGAATAACAATATACTCGTATATTACATTAATTGCCATGGTATTCATTCTTATACATTTAGAAAATGTATACATGTCTTAATTTCTTGAAATGGGTGTAGGTACTGTATATAATTTTATTGTAACAAAGCGGAAGGAAGCAGTTCGAATTGGTTAAATACCGGTAACCAGAACGAATGAACAGTTTCGAATCAAAGCATTACAGTATGAGTCCGCTACAGAATTTCAGTCGAAACTTTCGGCTACTTCTAAGACTGTAAGTTAGCTATAAAAGCCTCACATCATTTGTATTTAAATTGATATTACAGACAAACAGGTCCTGCTCAATACACAAAGTTTCGATTCTCGGTCGGGTAAATTTTGGACACATTTTTTTTTTAATTCACTCGAGTTTAGAAGGGGTACCTTACCCTTACCTTTACCCTTCGGTAGGCTTCGTTGAGATGTTGTTCTAGCCCCTGCTGCTAGATGAAGACAAGTCGTAAAACCTAGTCTCGATACTATCAAAATATTTTTTAAGTAAGCAGAATTTTTGACCATTTTTTTATGAATAGTCCCATCAAAATGTTTAAAAATAGGATAAACACATTTAAAAATAGAAATAGATTCAATCCATTTTCAGATAGAATAAATTTTTAGCAAAGAGACAGTGTCGATTTTCTCTACACCAAATTGCGTCTGCAAGACTTTATTCGGCTCTATTCACATGTTTTCACGAAAAGGTGAAAAAATCCTCTCAAAACCCAATACAATTCCGTGTTTAATGACAAAAACGTAGGCCGTAATATTGGCCTCAAATTACCTTCATACAAGCGTCACGTCCATCCACGCCGCGCTCCCTGCGGGCGAGACGCGTGACTCCATTTTCTTAGGGTGTGTCTTCAGTGACAGCGAGTTTCCTTTTTAGAAAAAAAAACGTATATTTTTCCTTATAAATAAAAAAAACAGTTTTGGTATTCACGTCACTGATACGTTTAAACTTCAATAGTCTCATCATAATAGCGGTTTTGGGGCTTCCAACATAGGTATACATTGTTTTTATTAGTTTCCAAAAATAAAATTGTAATGTTAAAGTAATGATCACGGAGGAATTGATGTCAATGCATCCATATTAAAAACAGTGCAAAAATATTGGATCATGGCGGATGCAACAGTGCCTAAATATTGGAAATTCATCTATATTACTAATATTATAAATCTGAAGAGTTTGTTTGTTTGAATGCGCTAATCTCAGGAAGTACTGGTTCGATTTGAAAAAATATTTTTGTGTGGATAGTCCATTTATCGAGGAAGGCTTTAGTCTATATAACATCACGCTGCGACTAATAGGAGCGAAGCAGCAGTGAAAAATGTTGCAAAAACGGGGAAAATCATTTATATCATTTGACGCGGACGAAGTCGCGGGCAACAGCTAGTTAATAATAACAGTAAACTACATACAATTTATATTAGATTGTTTTAGAATACTGCTATTAGTCCATTGCTGGACACACTCAAAAATAAGGGTTTCTCCAATTGCCATACTTGACAAGCGGTTCAGCAATTGCAGCTTGGACGATCGTGGAGTTCTTCCGGCTCTACTTGTTAAGGTGAAGCGCAGACGGCACACTTTTTGTGTGATCGAATCTGCAGCGCACAAAAAGTCGGCAAGGCGCGCAAGAAGTCGGTCGCGGATTTTTCACAGACACAACGTACACGACGCAGATCTTCGATTATTCTTTCGGCACCCCTAACGAATGCAGATTGCAGACTAAAGTGTGCACCGTCTGCGTTAGCGCGCGTTGAAGCAAACGTTCAATTGTTATCGCACACTTTTTGTGCGGAGCTGCGCGGCGCGGTCTGCCCGCGCGTCGTGTGCGTTAATGCATAAAATTACAAATGTTCTATTTTCACAGACTAAAAAGTGCGTCACAGATAGTTTGTCGTCTGCGCTGCACCTATGTTTAATTTAAGAGCGATCGGATTAATAGTACTATTGTTACCTAACTTTTTAAACCTTACGTTGGTACATACTTCAACTTTTAAACAGTAAATTAAAAACTTTAGATTTTTGCGTTACGAAAAAAGTAAAGACGTGTTTTGTTAAACATACTCATATCAAGAAAGTATCCCGCTTTCATTGGCACCCCACCCAAAACCCGTACTGACAGTTTGCAGTAACAATACACGCGAAATAAGATGAACATTATAAAATATTATATGACTACATTAACATCGTGGTATCGTTTCAAATGAAGTATGTATTAAAATACCAATCTTAATCACAAACTAATAACATTAACAACCGTTTTATATCTCATCAAGTTTTGAAGTGGCTTCGATTACATTATGTTTTGGTTCCAATTGAAATACACAAAAAATTGCATATCAACTCTGTTTTACATCTATACTTAATATCTATACTAATATTATAAAGCTGAAGAGTTTGTTTGTTTGTTTGTTTGTTTGTTTGTTTGTTTGAACGCGCTAATCTCAGAAATTACTGGTTCGAATCGAAAAATTCTTTTTGTGTTGGATAGTCCATTTATCGAGGAAGGCTTTAGGCTACATAACATCACGCTGCGACCAATAGGAACGAAGCATCAATGAAAAATGTTGCAAAAATAGTCAAGATCATAATAACAGAAATTGACGCGGACGAAGTCGCGGGCAACAGCTAGTAATATTATAAAGCTGAACAGTTTGTTTGTTTGAACGCGCTAATCTCTGGAAGTACTGGTTCGAATTGAAAATGTATTTTTGTGTTGGATAGTCCATGTATCGAGGAAGGCTTTAGGCTATATAAATCACGCTGCAACCAATAGGATCCAAGAATCAGTGAAAATTGTTACAAAAATAATCGCGATCATAGAAACAGAAATTGACGCTTACGAAGAAGAACAGCTAGTTTGATAATAATTATGCAAGCTCAAGGGAAGGCAATGCTTAATCAAGATTGCGGTTGCATGAACTTATAGACGAAAGTCTGTTTATTGTTTTTAGTTGTTTGAGTAAGTTTCTGATCTCTCGTCAAATTAAACTCAGATCAGTCTACGAAAAACTTTTCCCGTCAAAACTATCTCAGAGTATAGAGGCAATTGTTCGATACACACCACATAGACTTGTGTTAAAGTAACAAATAAAATCGTTTACAATTCCGTTTTATATAAAATCGTAACCGACTATTTCTCATCTCTTCGAGAATAAAATCAGGGCCTATAGTAAGGTGTATTGCGAACCCAAAGACGTAACTTATCGAAAAAACTAACGCGTCACATGGGTAAGTCAACACATACACACTTTATGTCTGCGGCAGTACCTACAGCTGGACTTGGATGTTCACACGTGACCAAAATTTGAATGAAACGACAGTTAAGGGTAAAACCTGCCTAGTTCGTGTCAGACGCGCATAAGGGTTTCGCTGTGGTAAGACGCAAATACCTTGACTGGTTTTACAATACAATAGAATTACACTTTTGTTGCATAAAGACAAGATACAAAAAAAAATGAAAAACAAAAAAATGGTACAATAAAGCGGTCTTATCGCTGAATAGCGATCTCTACCAGACAACCTTAGGGTAGTGAAAAACTAAAATTAGGTATGAAAAATAGGGGTGACGCAGTGCAAGAATAAAGACACCATATAACGACAGTATTTATGCAAAATATACATTCATACATTTAAAAATACAAAAAAAATTTACCTAGCTACTTAACTTAAAAAAAATACAACCACCTATCTACGCAAACCTGAACCGATACACAGCATCAGCGTGACAGGAATAGTGACTTGACTCTATTCTTAAAGTACTTTATTTGATATTTTAGCAATTAAATTGCAATTATAATATCAGTAAATAAACTTGAAAAATTTTGTCTCAGGCGGGACAAAATTTTTCAAGATTAAAGATTGGAAGGGACTCTAATTCTCTAAGTGGTAAATAGTTCCAAAGTTTGTTAACCTTAACACTATAAAGAATTATCTGCAACCGAATTAACTAAAGTAAGAATGTAAAGCAAGGGCCTAATCATCCCACTGCATGGCAAAGGCCTTCATCGTTTAATTTAGGTTACCATAGCAACGAAAAGCGGGTTGGTGATCACAAACCCGAGAAATATTTTAAAATACGAAAATTTTTTTGCGCGACCCGGTTATTGAATCCAGGACCTCGAGATCTCGATCCGGTACTTAAACTAGATCAAATGGGTGTTAATTTACCAAATTAACTATTTAAAAGTAAATAGTAATATGTGCGGGTAGAAAATGAACTTACCTTGTAATTGACCCGAACGCCGACTACTTTTTTTTGTTAATTCAATATTTGAACTTTGTTTTTATCTATGATAAAAAAAAACTAAACTTGTCAACACATGGTAGGAAAACCGCGTTGATAAACTAAAATATCTGTAAATACCAAAATTCTAGTATAGTACGTCACACAAAACCGCAGTCGAATGCTTAGCGCGTCCCAGATGAAGGCTACGCCGTCATTATATGGCGACGCATCCTTCAAATACTCAATTGTTACCCCTGAACCTCATCCGGAATATCTGACATAGTCGGCTTCTGCACACAGTTTGGGTTCGGTTTGTGTGTAACCTTAATTTTTTGTTACTGGTTTCTACAAAAACATACGCTTTAAGAGACGAAGCACAAAATTTACGTAGTTATTTACGACGTACAAACGCCCCACACAAAAGATTTTTTCGTACAAATAGTACTTTAAAGATTACTATAAATAAGATCTGGGCCACAAGCAATTCTTCTAAAAAATAATTAAATGCAGATATTCCATGAGAAGATACATTTCAGTATGGAAAACAAAATTGAATGATGGATCAAAATGATATTTTCTACGTTTAAACTTTGGCTCATTTGCAAAATGTTGCAACCGAGTGAAATAAGCGCTTTCATGAAAAGTATTGCCAAATAAAATTGGACCTTATACAACATATTCATAAGAAACCCAGCGTAAGTTGCTGGCCACATCTAAATGCAACTTCGAAGCAATCAACCCTAAGCAGAAGCACCAGCTTGATTCGTCATTACATAAAACACTTTACTGCTCAATCTTTACGGTTCATCGTAAAAGATCTAGATTAGAATGAATGTATGAAGGAACACTGTATCATCAGGCTCATACTTCATAGCGACGGTTTATCTGTCACTTTTGCTTGGTTTAACGCCAATAAAAGAATAAAGTTAGCTGTGGAGGATCTGTAAATCTTTGTCAAGTGAGAAGCGCGTTTAGAGGTCACGACTTGTCGTGCCACGTTCGTCGTAGTTAGGTCGTCTAACATCACTGAGATCGTCACAAAAAGTTTTTAATTTTATTTTACGATTTTATAGTCAAATGTGTCGTCAAATGTATATTCATATTTATGGAAACAAAGTAGTTATAGAATAAGTAACGAAAATAAATTTGGAAATGAAGCGAACTAAAAGGCGCCTAAGCTACATAAAAAAATAAAGTTTGTTTGCTATACCTAAACTGATATATTGATCACGTATGGAACTAAATTTAAGAAGGACAAAAAAAATTAGGGATCTTGAATATTGCAAATATGTTTAGTATCATTTATATCTTTTTACCAGTCGGACCGTTTTTGATGTTTTTTTTTTGATAGGACCAGCCCTATACATTGTGAAAGATAATCTGTCCGGAAGGTTAGGAAAATAGGGTTCCGGGACTGTGACTAAAATATTACTTTTTCTCTGTTGAAAGGTAGTCCAACAGAGAAAAAGTTATATTTTAGTCAAACTGATCTTACTCAAAGCATGGAATAAGCCATCAATTTTAAGTCAGTGCCAACCGAGAGATCATCGACAATCATCATGCTGCGACTTAGAATTGTTGTTTATTTCATATTTCAAGCTTTTTGTCGGTAAAATTTTAAATGTTTAGCATTAAAAAAGTTTTAGTTCTGAAAATTAAAATATTTCAAAATCTGATCGTGTAGTCTAAATACTATTTCGTCCTCCGCTGAGTCGACGCCGAAACGCGTGTGCTTTACGACGGTCCAAAATATCCGTCCCTTTCAAATCGTTATGTTATCATCGGCAGAGGGCGTTGTTGGTTACCGAAATTTTATCTTTCCTTTTTCTAGAAAGTTTTAGAAGTTTTACGCCCTGAAATTTAAACACTTAATTTATATTGTTTTCTTAGGCCTTGATCATTAATTTAGACACTACGTTAACGAATATTTTTTTTTAATAAATTCATATGCTGGTGTAAATTATAAAGTTAGTTGAAAAATTTTGAAGACAACAATATAACTCTTTTCACTTAAAATATAAACGGCATAAAGCTTGAAACAAGCCAGTAATTAGATGTATTTTTACAATAAACTATAGTTACATTATACAAACAAGATGAACCAGCTGTTAAATGTTAATAAAACTGTGTTAATTGTTAATACTATTTCTTGAATAAACATGTTTTTTCTTAAACCAAAAGAAGGTTGCTAAGACACACCATAACATGTAACCTTAACTCTCAAAACTTAGCAATACAATTTCCTAGCCCTCGTCTAGCATTCCCCAGTATACACCCTTAGAATTTATATCGAAGTACAGACGAGAGCACTTAAAGTTCCACACTGAGGCATCTTAACCTCATTGAAATAGGGGCTAGTTTGCATTAAAAAGGAATAGCCTTATGTGCAGGGTATTGTCCATAAATTATGTTAGATGCCAGTGCTGCGGTGTGACAAATTCAACCATGTATCATACGAGCATCTTGCGGCTTCTTTATTACATTACACAGTGAAGTATTCAGTGTATTCACATTAATTATAATTAAATCGGTTTGGAACTAACACTAAGTTATGTTGTGAAAAATTTAAGGAACTATCTGACTTTAGTTATGAATGAATGAAATTGTGTTGGTTATGATGGCTATCTTTTTTAATGGAGGAAAAAAGAAGTTTTCAACTGTCGCTGAAAATATATATAACTTATAAGTATTTGTGTTATGCAGGTTGACAGTTCTTTTTTTAGGGTTCCGTACCCAAAGGGTGGAAACGGGACCCTATAAGGTACTAAGACTTTGCTGTCTGTCCCTCCGTCTGTCACCAGGCTGTATCTCAAGAGCCGCGATAGTTAGACAGTTGAAATTTTTACAAATTATGTATTTATATTGCTGCAATAACAACAATTACTAAAAACAAAATAAAATAAATATTTAAGGGAGGACTTCCTGAGATTAGTGCGTTCAAACAAACAAACAAACTCTTCAGCTTTATAATATTAGTATAGATAAGGTATACCTCATCAACTATGAGCTAGTAGAGGTTGGCGATCGCGGTTGGAGAGAAAACGCTGCCTGTTTTCTTCTGGAAGTACTTTAGTCGCCTTTTACGACACCCTTAGGAAGAGACGAGATGGTTCTATTGTTTTAATGTGCTGGCTCCATACGACACAACAAACATAAATCTACTCGGCAAAAACTTGAAATGAGTGTTGGTTAGTGCCAATACTCAATCAGGGTATATATCGGATTGCCGAATTATTTGTACTTCTAATTGTCACTGGCACACAAACTTTAAGCCTAAAATTTTTTCGCACGTTTTCACTCTTCCTAAACGTGCTTAGCCTATATTTACTACGCCTTACTGTATATCGCCGTATTATAATTTGCCAAATGCGACATTTAGCCGAATATATCCTAACACCTACCATTTACAGTTCCAAATTTTTATTCGCAAAAAGTTAAAACTTTATCAATATTTTAAAAAAGTAAGCATGCATGCATGCAAGCAAGCAAGCAGGCAAGCAAGCATGCTTGTAAACAAACAAGCGTGCATGCAAGCAAGCAGGCGTGCATGCAATCAAGCAGGCGTGCATGCAATAAAGCAAACATGCATGCAAATAAGCAATCATGCATGCATCCAAACAATCAGACTTCCTTGACGGCTTCGGTGCTGCGGGGCTCAGGCGGTCCCACGCGTGCTAATCGTCGCAGATGGCTTACACTCAGCACTGCAGCTTCGGCTTTCTGGCCGGCTGTGCCGGCCAGCCTCAGCCGCGGCGCCTAGCTTACAACCTCCTGCTCCTCAGCCCGCGGGCCGCCTCGCCCCTTAGCACCTACTCGCTTTTATATTACACTCTAGGGGTAGGGCAGACAAGACTGCTTGGGGTCTGTTTGTGAGCGACTCGTTTTTTTAACTTTTTTGGTTTTAAAAAAAAATTATGGCTTTCATTACTTAGCGTTATGCCAAAAGAAAGATGCGAATATATTTTAGTGCATTCTAAATTATTAGACATACTAAAATTAGGTTTTAAATTTTTAGACCCAACTATGATAGTGCGAAAACAACTGCTAGGCTGGACAATAATATACGTTATAAGTTTAGGCCAATTCACCGGTTCAAAATTGGTAGCTTCATTATTCTCCGTTTTTAGGGTGCCGTAGCCGAATGGCAAAAAACGGAACCCTTATAGATTCGTCAAGCCTGTCTGTATGTCTGTCCGTCTGTCCGTATGTCACAGTCATTCATACAAACACTATGAAAAACAAAGTTATTTTTGCAGTCAATTAAATCAATATTTAATTGACTGCAAAAATAACTTTGTTAAAATAAAATACCACATGTGGTATTTTGGCTAAGTGGAAGTAAGTGGACCCCTAACTCAGTTAAAGTTGGCACGGCACCCTCAGTGCGCGAGTCCGACTCGCACTTAAAAAAGTGGTTTTAAAAAAGTTGTTTTATTTATATGATCCAAAAACTTGTCAAATATAATTAAAAGTATCAGCCTAAACGATCTCACAGTTGAACGACACTTAAACACCCTACTTACCATACCCCATAACCCACTGACCATCGCTTTCAAAATTCGAAACCAAAAACTTTCAATCCTCAACCCTTCAAAAGACAGGGGCGAGCACATAATAATTGCCAGCCCTTATAAAGGCTATTATAGTCCCATAACGCGCAGACCCTCCATTCTGACGTAATAACTGACCTTTTTGACCGTTTGAATTAGGTTTTTATGGACATCGCGACAATGTGATAATGGTCGTTTTGTGTGGTTTAATAACTAAATTGTGAAAAAACTTCCCATTGGACTGACATATTACATATGATTCATTGGATCATGTAGCAGCATTCCTTATATACCTATAAAGCTTAAAGCTTTAGAAATACTTTATCAATAAACTTACTTAATATATAAGTCGAGATTTTATATATTGGGTGGGTTTGTTGATGAAGTATTTAACGTCAGTAAGTTTATTTAAATAACTTATAGTTAACCTTAATAACTTGCAACCTAATGTTAACTTAATAATATACTATATATAATATTGTCAATTATACGAGATTCGTTGTTGTGGGAACAAATTTTAATATGAAATTAATGTACCTAATGATAACAAATAAATAAATAAATAAGTGTCTTTATATGTCCGTCCGTATTGTACATGATGTGGCCGCCTTAAGGAGATTTAAAGAGCCTTATTAAAAAAATATATACATATAATTTACCAATATAAATATCCCTAGGCAGTCCAATGTATCAAATAAATAAAGTGTCGTAAAAGTAAAGTAAGGTAAGTAAGTGACAGCCTTTATTCACCACCCACACCAGGGCAAGGGCCTATATCATTGAATTCAAGTTACCACATCAAGGGAAAAGGGTACAGGCATAATCACCGAACTTGCCAAATGCGGGTTGGTGATCACAAATCCGAGCAATGTTCGAAAATTTGAAACTCTTGTTGCCTGTCTCAGGAACCGAACTTAGAACCCCGAGATCATGGCCCGGTACTGAAACCATTAGGCCTTGCAACGGCAATTGCAAGCAGCAGCGTCTTCTCTCCATTAGTACAAAACTACAATCACCATCCCGTCACTAAGCGTGGTGGTCCGGCATTCCACCATCCACCCAGGGCCATACCAACCTCGCTGTTATACTGGCCGAATCGCGAGGGATACACGCGGATTTTGCATCTGCTAGGCAGTGTGCACTTCACCGCGTGTAATTCTTGACTCTCTACATACTAGTTTATCATCTTTATCCATGTCCCTCTTTAAAAAACTCTCCCTTTAAAATTAATAGACTCTGGCGTTACTTTGCAGAAATCCATAAGTAAAATGGATTATGAAAATTATTTTGCTAATGATTTTCGCTTGTTAATTCCGGCCTAGGTACCTTCACCACACTGCCCGCACTAACACTGATTGAGTTGAATTAGTCGTCAGAGCGCAGCGAAGGTGACAACATCTCCTGAGGATGCTACGTGAAGTGGCGAAACGCGTCGAGGTTTTTCTTATATCGATGTTGGGTACTAATAATTGCATTAACTGTACTGCATCATTTTTGAGGGAGAGCGGGCGGTTTTATTGCATGAAATAGTGCTTGCTCAATCAGTGTTAGTGCGGGTAGTGTGGTGAAGGTACCTAGGCCGGTGTTAACAAGCGGAAATCATTAGCAAAATAATTTTCAAAATCCATATTTAACTCTCCTCTTTCTTTCTGGGGCTGGCACTGCCACAGTGTGGCCTAAGGCACCGAGCAGATCTTGTCCAGCTGTGGACTTATGCAGGCTGATGATGATAAATCGATAGACTATTACAACAGTGTAACTGGTACAGGCGAATTAGTGTGGAACTAAGCCGGCCGATTCGCGAAATGTGAATTTAATAACATTGCGCTGAGAGTGACCACAAGTTGTCGGAAAACAGCCAGCACATTTTCAATGTGTACATTATGTTTTATTTTATAATCTGTTGCTACTCTTGTTACTAACACTTACCTATTATTGCACATAATTTTATTTGAGGAGTCATTTCGAAACATAAAAATCGTCATTTACCTATAATCACCAGGCTTAGTTTCATTGAAGTACATATTGATCTATGTTGTTACATTTAAGCTGTGTTTTCCTTTAAATAATAAAATTCAATTAAAATAAATACATAATTAAATCATTTCATATGGCATACATCCTGCGTGGATCATACATGGATGTCCAGGGCTTTGAGCCAACTTGCGGTAGCAGGTGTGCATTTATGGACTTCCGACATTCCACCAGGAAAACTGCGAAAAGTGCATTCGTTTGCCACATGGGAAAAACTTGGATCAGATGCTCTGCAGTCGCACTGTGCTGGCTCCCATAATCCCCATTTATGGAGGTGGTGGTTAGTCCTCCCGTGGTTGGAACGGAATCGGTTAAGTTGGTTAATTAATATCATAAAAAAAACTATCCATATTTGTAAAATGGCAGAAAGAAGGCAATTTAATGTTTCTTCTAACAGGACTCCTTTACTTTTTACGGTACCCATAAGACAAAAAAGTACTAATCTGGCACCATTGCTAAAAAAATCTTAAGATTAAACAATCAATGTAAGAATAAAACATAATTTGTCCTGTTAATTTTAAGACTGATCGCCAGTGAGTATGGCTTTGTAACCAAGAAAGTATGTCAAAGGTCGAAGGAGTAATACTCGTAAGTGGTATTGTGCAAGTTACGAAATAGATATCGCGATCAGTCCCTTTTTTATTACAATTATAATGCAACGCAAAGGTCTGACATCCCATGTCATGTCTTATTGGTTTGGGCTGTGACCACGTTTAGAGCTAAGGTAACGAGCTTTGAGTTCATTTGCATGGAAATACGGTTTTCGACTGTCGTAGCTGCCACCTAGTTGGGTCGATAAAAATGCGATAAGATGGGATCTGCCGGAAGGATTTTCAACTGAAAAAAAAAAAGATATCAATGCGACGCTTATCTTTTTTTGTTTTTATATATACCTATATAAGTTTCAGTCGGGTTGAACGATTTATGGTTTTCTTGATATTTGTCTTATCATCACACTAGCTGTTGCCTGTTGCGACTGCGTACGCGTCAATTTCTGTTATTATGATCGCGATTACTTTAGTGCAACATTTTTCACTGATGCTTCGCTCCTATTAGTTTTATAATTATTATATGAAGATTAAGATCGAGAAATATTAGAAAGATTATTAAAATCAATCAAGGTACCACAAATACGTAGAGATAAAAGTAAATAAGGCCTTTTCAACATCAAACAGCTAGGTACCTATATGAAGTTTGAAATCTGGAACTTAAAATTTATCTTTATACGACTTATGATCCTGATCCATCAATAATCTGAATCTGATCAGAAGAAAACTAACCCTTATAATAATAATAACATCCCTTTATCCCTTCCCTTTAAGGAATAAATCAGTATATTCTTTACACCCTTGATATTTTTCCTTTTAACCTAAGACCCAGTATTCCCATTTACTGGGGAATTCTAAAAATCAACCAGTAAAAGTCTCCCGGTAAATAGTGTTTTGTGAGAGCTCTTAACTTAAGGAGTCGGTTCAGGGTTCTGTTAAAATAGAATTCTGGAGAGTTTTATGATTTTCAAGAAAATGAACTGAGGTCGAGAGGGTATTTCAGATTTTTTGAAAAGTTAAGGGTTTGATATGAAAACTGCAGTAGCAAAGATTTAAGATTTAGGTAGTACTAATAATCTATTAATTATAATAAGGCATCATCATCACCAGCCCAAATCATCAGTAACTGATCACTATATCATATGATTGCCTAAATAGCTGGAAACAGGCCTTTTCATATGTTCTTGGCTTGGCGAAGCACATAACGGCACTTTTTGGGCATTCTTCATTTTATATTTTTACTAGCTGTTTCCCGCGACTTCGTCCGCGTCAATTTCTGTTATTATGATTGCGATTATTTTTGCAACATTTTTCACTGATGCTTCGCTCCTATTGGTCACAGCGTGATGTTATATAGCCTAAAGCACTCCTCGATAAATGGACTATCCAACACAAAATTAATTTTTCAAATTGTCTCTATACTTACTTCCTAAAATTAGCCCGTTCAAACAAACAAACTCTTCAGCTTTATAATATTAATATACATTTCATTGTGTATGTGCCTTTTCTTTAACGCCCCGTTGGTCTTATGGGTTAAATACCGGGCCAAGATCTCGGGTTTGATTCCCGGGTCAGCGTAAAAAGTTTCGGATTTTCGAACATTGCTCAGGTTTGCGATCACCATCCCGCATTTGGCAAGCGTGGTGATTATGCCAGTACCCATCATTGCTGTGGTAACTTGAATTAAATGATGGATGGAATGATCAAATGCTGTTACTCTTACTTTTTCTATGTTCTTATTTTCAATTGGATGTGTTTTTTTTTGTATATACGTTATTTTGTGAAGACTACATGTTACAACTTTTTTTAATATGACAATTTGGTGTTTTTTTAATGTAGTTGTGATGTCCATTATCGATAAATGTTTAGAATTTCTGAAATGAAGGATTTTGCTCTAATCGCCATAATTGGCAGGTAGGTCGGCGATCCCTCTTTGGCCAATGTTTGAAAGAATACGCTGTCAATCTTCTTGGGCACTTCTTTAACAGCCACTCACGGCACTCGTAGGTTAAGAATGGATGGTGTTATTCTATACGGTGCATTTTCAAACACCTGTAACACGAAATCTCTGAAACCTTTATGTATAACATCTTGGCAGTGTTATTTTTATTTTTTTATAATTTTTTTTTATTGAAAAATGTAAAAGCTGAACCATTGTTCAGCTTTTTATTTTGAAACACGCTGTGACGCGCACGGATGTAGCTTAGTAAGGTTCATTCATTGGGGACCCCGCTGCAGCAAAATAATACGTCTGGCTGTGCGCGTTACAGCGAATTACAAAATTAAAAGTCTGAATGAACATTTAATATTTTTATTGATAGATTAAATAAACTGCCAAGATGTTATATATAATAGTCATACAACGTGGGCTTCGTATTCCAGGTGGTTTTTAAATGCACCGTGTATACAGGATGAAATTTTAACCACTTTCCAAATTTTAATATATCAAGCTACGAGACAAAAAACAAATGACGTATTTTTTCTTTTGGTATAGCCCAGTACAAAAATGTCAAGATAAAGCACTTAGAAAATGTTCGCTAAAATCTAAACTTTTTGATACGGCCGCCTAGGAACACTTTTTTTACGCGATTTGCATCTCATTTATTCATTACGATACTATTCATACGTTTTTGATTTTCCCTTTATACCTTATCAGGCCTAGGACCGTAAAAATTGAAAACTATATTGCGAAAAATATTTTCGGGTGAAAGCTTGAATTACATTTTCTTACTTCATAAATGGGTTCTAAATACGATACTGAACGCCTATAACAATTTTGGAAAGTGGTTAAAATTTCACCCTGTATTTGGCCAAAATTGTGTAAGTGCTATTACCTATTCCTAAAGAATATTTCAGCTCTTCGACGGTCCTAGTGATACGCCAGACTTCTAGGTTTTCCTATGGACACAAATCCCCTCTTGTAAGACCCCTGGGATTCCCCGCCTCGTTGCAATCATGGACTACGAGCTAGCGATTTAAAATATATTCCCACGGGAACTGGCAACTTTAGAGCGAAAATTGTTGCAACACTTATGTATAAGACAGATATTTTAAAAGTATGTTCAATCGATGACGACCATTTGGATCAGCGGTAGTAAACGCTGATCCAAACTTCTGAGCCATAGGTCGCGGGTTCGATCCCCGCACAGTACAAATATTTGTGTGCATGAACATGTCTGTTTGTACTGGTCTGGGTGTTTTCTATGTATTATAAGTATGTATTTACAAAAAAAAGTATATAAGTAAGTTTATCAGTTGTCTAGTACCCCATACGACAGGGTACTTAATAGTAGCTTAATTTGGGACTAGATGGCTCTGTGTGGCCCAGTGAGGCAAGTCTTAAAATGTTATTGTTATTTTGTTATAATCATTCGAAATTGTTTTTTTTTTTATTTTCAGGAGAGCGTCATTATAATTATTAAAACTTTTAAACTCGTAAGTCAGTATAATTTTTATAAACCACTTCTTCAATTACATGAAATTATATTAAAAATTAATACTTAAAAAATTTTTTTGATATCATAATGTAACTATATAAAACGAAAATTAAAGTAAAAAGCTCTGAAATATTAATAAAAATGAAATATTTTAGACTTGCAACTGTTACCCTTTAAAATGTCTGAAGGTAGATTATTGAAAATTTTTAAATAAAAGAAATAAAGTTATCGACACTTCATTCATAGAATAAAAATACTAAATTAAAAATATTTGCTATCATTTCTGTGGTTTAACATTAAGATCGAGTCATACTTACGTACTCTATTTATCATCTCGAGACCCGAGTTTTTAACAATTACTTAAAAGTTAAGGCCTAGACTAAAGAGGCTCAGCCAATAATAGATAAATTTGTTTTTTTACTTAATTGTAATTGTAGGTATTTCAGCTAGCCATTAAGGCTTAATTCTTAGTGTAAGGATGTTCACAAACAAGCGGCAACTGAAAGAAAACTCATTTGAAATATTCAGAAGCAGGTTTGGGTTTCGAACGCTACGGTTTTTTTTTGTCAACATTTGTGTAGGAACAGTTCTTAAGTGATATAAATAGCAGTGTTTAAAGTTGTTAATTATTACAAATTAAGATAAGTTAAATTTATAGTTGTCACCTTCCTTGTCGTTGAGTAAAATATGATTGCAATCACAACGCCTGTTGATATTTTTTTGTAAAATTACTTGTACAAAATGATTAAAAGCAAGCGCAACTAAGATTTATAATAGGTATGTATTTACGCTTAGTCTTACAAAAAAAATGTTTGTTGCCAAAAGACATTTTTTTTTTCTACTCATTGTTTTTTTTTATTATTTCATAATGACCTATTTTCAGCTGGACACAATCACAAAAAAAACTGCCTATAATCATCCTACAGCAGGGCATAGTTCTCCATCATTGAAAACGAAACTACCACAGCGATCCATGTGTGTGTCAAATGCGGGTTAGTGATCATAAGCCCGAGATACCTATATTCAAAACTATTGTTGCCAGGGTCGGGATTCGAAGGGGCCCGGGAGGCTTAATACACAAGCCACTAGACCAATGGGACGTTGCTTCATTAATTTACAAAAGATGTATCAGATGGAATCAAAGCACCACTTTTTGTAATAAAAAACGGGCCTGCCTACAACGCTATCCCGTGTGTTTTCAATCACACTCGCTGGACTGGATCTTGGTGGGGTAATTCTTTTAATTGCCCCGCGTCCCCCGGGTGGGGCGGGTCTAGAAATTGGACCCATTTAAAGTTTTTCGATTTGCTCTAGACATGTCTGGGTTAACACACTCGACTCGTGATCTCGAAGATCTGACGATTTGTAATGCATTAGTTGTTTGTAGATTGCTTTTTTATTGCTTATACTGGAATTATACTTTGAATTAGTTTATTTTCTCTTTGGTATTAAAGCCACAAAAAAAGCTATTACTTTGTTGTAATTATTTGTACTAAAAAAAACATTATCGTTATACAACTACTTAACTTTTTTTTCAGGCTATAACAATGATTTCTTACTTAAAGCCATTAATCTGACACGAGGCACTTTTTACGGACTTAGATATTTTTGGTTGGAATATGTCTTTATTCATTCGAATTAGAAAAAATAATGCACCTCTCAGAGGTTTTACACTCAGGTTTTTTTCTTCTTTGTGGGTCTAAAATCACCAGGAAACTATTTTAGTTCAGGCCCTTACCACTTAAAAAATTATCTCTACGTTTTACTTATTACAATCTGTTCAAATATCAATAAGAATTCTTCTTTTTAAAAAGTCATCTCTGGATCCTTTTTCTTTCCCAAGACGGAAGTTGGAATACAGACAGTTTAATTATTTAAAGAAAACAATTGAATTTATGTCCAAACCTATCTTAAATTTGCCCTTATACGAGTATATACAATAATAATTGTGATAAAGTTATTACCCATTGTTTGTCAAATAGTTAAAAGTATTGGACTAATATTACTCTTGTTGCCGACAGAACGAAGTCGAGTATCAAGAGTTTAAAAATTTCGAATATTGCTCAGGTTTGTGATCACCAACACGCATTTGGCGAGTGGTGATTAAAACTGTACCCATCATTGCTTTCGTAACTTGAATTCAATCATGGAGGCCTTTGCCCTGCAGTGGATTGATAAGCCGTTACTTAATTTTAACATAATACAACGTGTTCCTTTTGATATCCCATAATTCTAAGGTTAATGTTTAAAATAATATAAAACGCTCTAGAACATGTCGTTCAAAAATCAATAGTTTCGAATATAACATCTTTTTAAGTTATATTTGTTAAAAAAATGTAACCAGTATGGCGAATCCTTAGTTTAGAGACGTTGGCAAACTTACACTTAAGTGTAATAAAGTAGCGGGAGAGCGTAACTTGTAAAAAACATTGACGAGTGTAGGTGTTTCATTGATAAGTAGGTACGAGTAAATCGTTTTAATTCAAAAGTTCATTCATAACAAGGTAACATTACATAAACAGTCGTGACTTTTTAGAATTATATTGTAAAAAAAAATTAAACAAAAAAAATATAATTGAAAAATAATTCATATGCAATTTGATTCTTTACCATGGTCTGTTTAATACCCTAGAGTTATGGGATATCAAAAGGAACACGTTGTAGTTATACTTCTACGCAAAAACTATTAAAAAGTAACTAGTGATATTTTACAGCCGCTGAATAACACAAAACTTTGAATGGTGCATTATTACAAAACTGACAACTAAGTACACACAGCAAACTCATTCCCACCGGATCCCGCGCTTACATATCCAGAGATCGGCTCCTTGTTGCCGTCTACGAACTTAGCGCCGAAGTTGCTGCTTAATTAACTTAGAGACAAGTTATCCGACCTTCAATACAATGCACTGGAATTTCATCTGCAGTAGTCTACCAGATACTGTTGTTATGTTAGTTTGACAGCTGGCGAAGTAATTTAGGGAACTAGAGTCAAGTTGGATGTCTATGTGAATTTGAAACGTATTTTATGGACAGATTGGATGATTGAAATTGTTGATTATGAATTTACCTGTTGGACTTACATAATATACAAATAGTTTTGTTGGCAGGGTAGAGGTTAAGTTTATTGACATAGGTATTTTTAATTTCTACAACTTCTTATTTAATTTCATACGTTTTTAGGGTCCGTACCTCAAAAGGAAAAAACGGAACCCTTATAGGATCACTTTGTTGTCCGTCTGTCCGTCCGTCCGTCCGTCTGTCAAGACCCTTTTTCTCAGGAACGCGTGGAGGTATGAAGCTGAAATTTATATCAATTACTCAGGTCTACTGTCCCTTGAAGCTGTGAAAAAATCAAATTTCTAAGCCAACGCAATCAAAAGATACAGCCGTTTATGCCGCAAATTTTCGACACTTGCAAGGGAATCAAAACCTACAGGGTGCTTCCCGTGAACTCAGAATCTTGAAATTTGGTACGAAGCAACGTTTTATAGCATAGATAAAGGAAAAATTACGAAAACCATAAATTTTTAGTTACATCACATAATATATATTTTTTTAATAATTTTAAACTTACTACCCATTTCCTCATAAACGCGTAGAGGTATTAAATTGAAATTCATACCAAATACTCAAGTCTATAATACCTTTAAGCTGTAACAAAATCAAACTTCTATGTCAACGCAATCAAAAGAAACAGCAATTTAAGCTGCATATTTTGAAACTCGCAAGTACTCGCAAGGGAATCAAAACCTAAAGGGTACTTCCAGTCGACCTAGAATCTTGAAATTTGGCATGAAGCAACGTTTTATAGCACACATAAAGGAAAAATTCCGAAAACCTTAAATTTATGAACGAACTTTGTAAACCTTGCAGGTTTGTACGGAACCCTCGGTGCGCGAGTCCGACTCGCACTTGGCTGGTTTTTAAGTTTAATTTAAAAACGGATTAAAGTTTTTTCTATTGAAATTATTATCTTACATACACTACACTTAAAATGATTATTTTCTAGAAAAAATTTAGGCTCAAAAAGAATCAAATCTTTAATATCTAGTTTGACTTCACTTTAAAGTGTAAACGAATTACGCAAACCATGTGGCCAAATAAATACTAGCAAAGTTAAAAATGATAAAAAAAATAGTGGTATGATTACCAACTTAAGTTCTCGGAGGGTTTTTTCTTGTGAACATCATATTATTATATATTAACAATAGGATATTATAATATATAGCTATTGCCCGCGACTTCGTCCGCGTCAATTTCTGTAATTATGATCGCGATTATTTTTGCAACATTTTTCACTGATGCTTCGCTCCTATTGGTCGCAGCGTGATGTTATATAGCCTAAAGCCTTCCTCGATAAATGGACTATCCAACACAATATTTTTTCAATTCGGACTAGTACTTCCTGAGATTAGCGCGTTCAAACAAACAAACAAACTCTTCAGCTTTATAATATTAGTATAGATTAATTAATGTAGAGGTTTTCAATTTAAAGTAATTGTTGAAACTTTTCTATAACTCAGTTACTAACATTAGTAATTTAAAACAATTAATAGTGATTTATTAGCTCTTTGTAATATATTTTGTTCAAAACAATGTACCTAAGCATAATAACGAAATTTCTGTTTTTAAACAGTTACTCAAAATCAGGGTATTCCATTGAATTACCGATAAACACAGTATATTAAATTCTTCATAACATAGCCGAATGCATTGATACTTGCGAATTCAGTAGCACTTTATTGAGCCAATACCGGTATTGGATATTGGAAGTACAAAATCACGCTAAATTAGCGACTGGTGAATAATTTGTTCAATTTTGAGCTATAATACAAGTGGTGTGGTAATGGTCGATAGAATTGTATCGATATTTTATAGATATTTTTGTTACATACGTTATTTTGAGCGGATTTTTTTAGAATACGTACTATTAAATCTCTTTTTTTTTTGTAGCTAACATTTAAAGACCAGTTTTAAATCATAGTGCGATGATCAAAGATCACATTCATCAGTACTCTTTTCGTGGTCTCGTTTTACATTTTTAACATAAGTCTGACGCTAAAGGGTCGTCATCATCATCATCATCCAATATCAGTCTATCGCGTGACATTGACCTCTACGAACAGGCGAACATATTTCATTGATACCCATGCTTGGCATGCGTGTTAGCGATCACAGTTTCACCAATGGTAGATATAAGAATCTGCCTTACCAATAATCTTAACGGTTTGTAATATCTTACCAATGCCAGAGCCAACGGCGACACGCTAACCGAAAAGGAATTTTACACGCGCCGGGCAGTTATACACGAGGTAGTCTACCCATCAGCCAAAGCGTATGTCCTGGTCAGCGAGGGAGCTAATGTGGTAGACTCCTTCAATAGAGAATTGGCTGTTAGGGAACGCGCCAATAGGGTTGGAATTCTGCAGTCTATTATTTTCATCCGCCACTTCACAAAAGGTGGTTTCGAGATATCAGGATATATAGACTACGCACATCGCCTCATCACGGAAAACTGGGCTCCGTTCTTCAGATCTACTAACAAAATGCTTTGGCCGAGAGAAACCGACCTTGGATATTACCACTGGCGACATGGCACAGTAAGGAGCAATATGAGCAGAAATTATAAGCCCGTGATGGATCCAGAAAGAGGTCTATTGTTTCAAAACCGGCACGACCACAAAATTATATGTCCCGACCCTCGGCAAGACCCAGGTCAGAACACTTCGAAGCAGAGATTGTACTCACCAAAATACACGCAGATTGAAATTTATGACCGTCAGAAGAAAGAGTTGAAGATCTTGCAGACTATACTTCTCTTATAACTAGACGTTCAGAAGGTCCAGATGAAAGCCAAAGAAAAGATTAGCAATAATGGTTTAAAAACAAATCATTAACAAGTAAAAAATTGTTGTATTATGTGTACATAAATACCTAATTGTTTTTTGCGGAAAGCCTTACCAATTACCAAACTTATTTGTAAAAATTAAAAGTTTTACCTAAATAGGAAACACAAATAAAGTATTGAATTGCCTTAAGCCTTTTTAATAGTACAATTAATTTTAGTCGACGACTCCTACGATACGCGTAAGAATAAAAGGGTTGGTGCGACATTATAAGCTTGCACCAAACAGCTGAACAGTTTAGGGCATTGGTAGGTAAGCTTAAAAACTTTTGCGCCTAAACCTATGCGAGATCAGCATTTTTTCAAGCTTTTAGTATTGCAGCCTTTTAGTTTACAACATAATTTAGTTGCATTTCACAAAAAAAAAGAAGAAAAAAAAGAGCGTGTATGAAAAGATTAATGAATGTGGATGAAGCGAAAGTAGTCTGTAAGGATCGTAGCAAGAAAGATGTGGTCTTTGCCTACTCCTCCGGGAAAAAGGCGTGAGTGTATGTATTTCACAAAATAGTTGCACCCAGCATTCGAATATTTAAAATTTTATACACATTTTTCCAAACTTCATAAACTTTTCGACTCTCTTTCGAATATTTTATCGACATATCGACAATTCACTTAACGGACAACACTATATAAAACTCGATAGAAATTGTAGGGTTATAAGCATAACGAGGTGTCATTGTACGGGAAGATTGATCGTGGGCACTGTCGAATGAACGACACAATCGCGAAACGTGTTAGATGACGGTGTATTATGTGAAATATGCCCGTTTTATGGCATTCTTATTGAAAGTACCTAGGCATAATCAATCAGTCATAATCCTAGGACCATTGATGCTATTTTTTAAATATTTAACGCATGTTTTGGGATACATACTCTTTATAGCGCCGTGCCTTCTCGACCCATGTGAGCGGCGACTTAAGAAGTACGGAAGATGAGTAGTTTCTATTTGAACTAATGGCTTAACTGCGTTGGCCAATCTGTTAAACATTTTTGGCAGAGTAATTAACCCTTAGAAAAGACAAAAAGCGGACTGAAATTAATATTAGGAGATGATGAAAATAAATTTCCAGAGGTGCGCATTGCTGATTTTTTGTTTGGCAACGTCTTATTATTATTGTTCGCTAGTTTCATAGTGTTCGTTAAGTATTTCTTGGCAAATAGTGTGTTCTGTGGTAAGTGACTTTAGTAACCTTACAACATGTGTTTATAATATCAGTATATAACCTTGAAAAATTATGCCTCAGGCGGGACTCGAACCCGCATCTCCTCGCATGCCGGGCGGACGTTATAACATTAAGCCACCGGGACACTGCGACTCAGCGCGAATTTTTAAGCATATTCTTAACGCTGTAAGCCATCGTTGCTTCATCAAATGTTAGGAGTTTGCACCCTTAACACCTGAAAGAAACATCTTTGCAGATGTTTGACAGTCAGTTAAGATGAAACAGCTAAAAGCTTAATTGCTAAAATATCAAATAAAGTATGTGTTTTATATGTCATTTGTTAAGTTACTTAAATGTCAATGCTTTTGATAATTGTATGCATATACTGCCCCTATCGCCTCTACCCTCTATTATCGCATGGAATTCTTTCTTTATTCATAATAAATTATTCTTAACTATATAAATAAGTACCTCAATAATATTTTTGTCCCAAAGGTCTTTTTTTTTTTCAATCAATCAAATAGCTGTCTTTGAGATACGCCTCTTATCTCGTCATATTTACGTAAACAATATGCGTCAAATTAACAGCGAGTTCATGTTTTGAAAACTTTTTGTTTGTTTCTCACCCAATAATGCTGATTCATATTTTAAATCAAAATGCGTCATGACTGATCCAAAAATTTGTTTTTGCAAATAAACGAGTTTTTTATTACCCAGTTCCGTGAATTCTCGCTTCACATCATAAAGTGTACGAACACAATCAGTGTTCGTTCGGACGCGTTCCAAAACTCTTGATACAGAGGCATTACTTCGCAAAAGAACGTCGGTATATTTGATTGCACTTACCTCTCTCACTCGTACCAACGTCTTAGAGTATCTGAGAGGGACAGTTATATCTAATATTTGCTTCGCGTTGCGGAGTAGGACCTCAGAATCGGGCCGTTAAAAACTCCCAAAGCACACGTCGGCTAAACTTCATCGCTTAACAACTCGACTTGTGTGCTCGGGGTTTGTTGTAGGGCTCTCAAACATGCTGTCGAAATAATGTATAAAATACACGAAAAATCAGTTCTGTTCCTTCAAATGGGCTCCAGGATGCGCTTTTAAAGGTCCCGATAAAATTTGTCCAACTGACTACTTCGGAATGATTTTGGAGCTTGTGTCAATCAGAAACAGTACAAGAAGCTTTCATCTTATTGGCACATGCAAGCTATTTTAATTTTGCATGGTTATGAAATATGTACTAGATGATGCGCTAAGCACAGGTAGTATGCTTCGTATGTTGTATCTATAGTTAAGAGTAAGTGGTGAACTCAAGAGAAATTGTACATTTTCGAGATGAAAAGTAGCTTATGTGCTATTTCAGCTTAATTTATCAAAGCGCAATTTTTTTTAAATTTAATTTTGTTCCGTTAAATTGTTCTAAAGTGAATTGAGTTAAGAACATATATCCAAACATTTGTTATAATATTAAAAAGATAATAAAAGCTAAAACTAAACAACTCATGAGATAAAAAAAACTTCAATCGTATCATTAATCGTATTTTGTTTGTTTGTTTTTTTTTTTGTTTTTTTTATCAAGTGGAAATGTCACTGTGCCTCACAATTCATGGCTTTGTACTTGCTTTGAATCTCAATTTATTCAATTAAAAAATTATGTAACAGCAATTTAAGTTACTTATGAGTCAATAAGATAAAATAAGTCAGATTGGGATCCAACTAAGTGTAACATGTACAATGTTCTAGCATTATATCTGCACTAAGAAAATCTGTAATTGGCATTACATTGTTTTACTCAATAACTATGTAATTAGTCTGTAAGAACATGCTGTAGATTTTCTCTAAAAATAAAATAAAATAAATAAAATTAGCTTTTCATAAGTACCTAGGTACTTATGTTCTTTTAAAACATGGCATTATAAAATTTTCGGAAATTTTCCGTTCATACATTTTCGACCACCTACCTACTTACAACTACTTACAAAATAAAAGTAAATTATACTAAAGTGACCACCTTTAATCATCCAACAGCAAGGCTAAGGCCCGAGTTCACCAACAGACGTTTAAGTTTAAACAGCGTTTAAAATATTATTTAACATATTATTTTGTATGGGAATTGTGTCAAATTAATCGTCACTCTTTGTTTACCGGCTGTTTAAATGTTGGTGAACTTGGGTCTAAGGCCTCCATCATTAAATTGAAGTTACCACAGCAATAATGTGTACTGGTATACTCACAAGTTTAAAAAGTGACGATCTATTACCAAAAAACCTTTGTAAGCTTTTGTTCAGATCAGAGGTGCTCTTAATATAATTTTTAATTTAAACTTTTAAAACTAGTATCTGCAAACCCTAACTGGACACGTAACTCATTTTTCGCCAAACTCGCAAACCGACGCGTCGCAGAATCGAATTAACTGGGGTCGCACTGTGCGCAGACTACTTTGTGTAATAGACACAATTGAGGCACATGTTACTAGCTTAAACTGATCTGATACGATGCAAAATTTTAATTATTAAAGTGATTTATTGTTTGTAATTATTATAATCAGTATCACATGCCTATTAGTTTATTGGATATGCCTTCCCAAAACGTTTTTTTATAAAATAAATAATCATGGCAATATTTTCTCTGCCCGCTGAGCAAGCTGGCTGGTAATCGCATTTGGCCAATGGTTCAGAAAGGACGTTACTGTTCAAGTTCGTCTTTTTACGACAGCCACAAAAACTCTTAAGACCAAATTTCTTGAGGTTGAGCGTGCTCAGAGAACTTTGCTAAAAGTAATGTTCTTTAAAAAAAGGCGTTTTTCTACTCAACGTTTATATTTGATTGCAGACTTACTTACGGTTAGAAAGCTTTATATACTGAACACTATTTAAAAAAAACACAAGTCTACGAAGAAAGGATAAAGTAGCTCCAATAACATATGTTCACACTCAGTTCGCTAAGTATCAGTTCACACATTTATCATCAAAAATTTACAACAAAATAAATAAAATTCTAAAAATCTACTCGCTGACGACAAAAGAATGCAAAAAAGAAGTTATGAAATGGCTAAAGAGTCTAGACTATAATGAGACGGATAAAATCTTAAAATCATGTTCATGATCTTGATCTTGATTAATTAAGTTATTTTACGCACGAATTCTCTGTTTGTTTACAGATGCCCTTTAACATACACACATACACACCAATCACACACACACACACACGCACATTTGCACACACACACACAACACACTGATATGTATTTTTTTTTTGCTCTTACATATTTTTGTAATTTATCTGTAATAATTAAGGTGTAGGTTAAGTTAATACTAATTAGTTAAGGAAGAGTGACTCCCTCCAACACAGGTACTTATGTACTTAATAGAGGAAGTCCACACTTAAATTGTTGTATAAAATATTTGGACCGAATAAATACTTTTATTTATTTATTTATTTTTTAAACTATTAAATACGAAAGTTTTTTTTTTTTTTTTTTTCACACGGACTTTTTTCGTTTCCTATTGAAACGATCGCTCGAACGGCAACCCTCCCACGGGGGAAGGAGGTGGTGAATCCTCATGGATACCTCACAGCCGGCTGTGAGGTTATGTGAGACTTCTACTCACTAAACACCACCCTTATTCGCTACCATCAAAGGTGCCGTAGCGTATCTGAGGCGACCACACCCCATGGGGGAGTGTGGCGCAGGGCGTTTCTCGCCTAAGCGGTTTACGCACTGAAGGAGGCTGGCATTCGGGAGGAATGTGAGCCTAGAATAAATTAATTTAAGGAGCCGTTGTTCGTAATGAACGTAGGCCTGAATTAATTATTTACTTATCGACTGACTCCCAGAAGGGGTGGCAGCCGATTTAGAGGGCTGGGGGCGACCTGAAGGGTCTTATGGGGTGGGTTTAATTAATTAATCTGGGGCTTGAGACTTTTTATGACTCTCAGACACCTTTCGTGGTGACTAAGTGTCATAATAATGTCTCGGGTGGAACGGGCATTTCGCAGTTTGTTTGCGATTATATTTATTTCGTCGATATCGATATTATCTATAAAGTCGGACACCAAGGTGAAATCGTCGTCACTATTGTGTGAACGCGATTTTTGTGGCGGAATTAGGACCCTCTCATGCGGGGTGAAGGGGGGAGGTTTAGGAGCTGAGTTGAGGGGTTTCCTCCAGCTCCCTGCCGGCTTAGTGGCCGGGGCTGCCTCCCTGCCGCCCGATTTCGGGAGAGCAGGGAAGTTGGTGAATGAATGGGTAGGGGGGCCAACCTGCGACCTCATGGGAGGTTGGGGTTTCGGGCGCGGCGCGCGTGCACATCCCCGCCAGTTGGCAGGGTGGCCAAAAAGGCCGCAGTTCACGCACGCCGGTTCCCCGGGGGTGTCGCGCGTGCGTTCGCACTCCCTGGTGGAGTGGGAGCCAAGGCACTTAACGCACCTTGGTGGGGCTGTACAGTTAGCCGCTGCGTGCCCATAAAGCTGGCAGCGGTGACATTGGCCTGGGACCCCACGGCTGCGCGGGGGTTCTACCCTGATATTGGACAGGCCGCAGACTACAATCTCTTTGTGCCTGAACAAATCACGGGCGCGGGGACAGTTGGTCATGACGACCAACATCAGGGGGAAACGGCGTTTGCCCTGGCCGTACATTGGATGTACAGCTTCGACAGGGAAACCTTGTTTTGTGAGGTCGGCTTTGACCTCATCCATGTGGAGCTCTACCGGGACTCCGCGGAGGACCGCGCGTACTTTGCGCTCTTCAGGAAGAGCGTAAGTGTGATAAGGGAGTTTGTTTTTTGTTAGTAGCTCGATAAGGCTACGGAAGTCTGAGATGCTCGGCACCTCTATTTTTATGGCTTCACCCGTGTTGGATGCACGGGTGTATTTAATTTTGCCCTCGATGCAAAGCCGGGACACTTCGGTCCACTTTTCTTTGCATCTTAGGAAAATGGGTGGGGGCGCCTTTTGTTTGGCGGAAGTGGGCTTAGACCGTGAGTCTAGGCGAGCAGTGGGAGCAGGGGACACCGTTGGTGCAGTCCCTGCTCGATGCAGAGGGATTGAGACAGCGGGGGTGGCCGGGGTGGCCGGGGATGGAACGGGGGAAGGGGACGCTGGTGACTCAAGTACCGGAGAGCCCCGGTTCTTGGCGCGTTTACCGCGCTTCCCCTTTCTCGAGACAGGCTGGAATGCCTCATCAGAAGGGAGAGACGTGGAGGACTCCTGAGATAAGGTCGGGGAAGCGGACCTGTCAGACAGGGTGCGCTTGAGAGTGGGTGGTGCTGAACAGACGTCCATACCGTCTGAAGACTGGGCGTCCTCGGGAGTTGTAAGACCAGATGGGGTCTTGCTGGTTGAGGGGGCAGTTTTACTGAAGAATTTGGGACCCTTTAGGGTGGTGGCATTGTTGTGCCTTTCAAGGAGCTTGAGGAGCAAATCCAGGAGTTCTGGATTTTCGTTGATGGATTCTAATAGTCTGGCCTTGCGGTCAGCCATATTGTGATTGGTATACTTAGTCGTATACGAAGACGAATTAATAATTTAATTTTATAATAATTAAACAAGAGTAAAGGGACACCCCCCGCCAAAGGCAGGGGGGAGGGGGGGCGGCGAGTGAACGGTATCCCTAGTGGATAGCCGTTCTTCCCTTCCCCTTGGGACTAGGCCCAAGTGCAGTGGGTCCGGGACTGCGGTTTTGCCAGGGCCTGGAGGCCCCGGAGAGCGAACCGGGTGCGCTCAGTTGGCTTCGTTGCCACCGTAAGGTATCAACCAACTCAAACGCGATCGGTTATTTAAAGTATCACTGTTTTGATACAAACAGTGAGTACAGTTAATAACGGATAATTGCACAACGATGCAAAATAATGCGAGTGCGAGCGCTGGTGTATGGCATTCGCCTATCACCGGAAGGAAGGGAGGGGCGCACGGGCAGACGGACGTCTGCACCGCACGGAGTGGAAATGGAGAGTGATACGAAAGTTTTCATCTTTCGTATTTAATAGTATTTAAAGTTTTTTTTTTACTTGGATTGTTTTTAAAGTCAATGTTATATTAAACGTTTTTCGTCTGTGAAAGTATTGGTTTTCGTCTTTTAAAGCATTGCAAGGCTTTTTCGATAACTACTTATAGATAATGCTTTTTTAATACAGACTGCATCTTATTTTTTATGTATCTTAGATATCGCCTGCAATTAGAATACATTTGTACCATTATACTGACATTACTATTTTCAATCTGTTGAATACCATCTAAATTTTTTTCTTTAATTTTTTTTATAACTTTTATATAGCTTACACGTAACAACATTGATTATTATGCATTTCTATATATAAAACTAAGTTAAGAGTTTTCATCTTTGGTAAATCATCTATCAGTTTTTTTATATTTTTGTTCGGGCCTCGTCGACCGCGCTGTCTATATTTACGTCGTTGTCTGTCAGTTTGAACATCTCGATGGCGCTTACACGCTGCTTACCGCGACTTGGTAACACAGTTACGAGTTGGGACCGCGTCGCGTGACCGTAATGGCCCAGAGACAATCTCGTTGGCCATCGTTTGCTTGGAACTTTGGCCTTTTATGCTCCAGCCAGTAGGATGGGAGGTACTTAACTTGACGTCAGGTTAGAGATGCATAAAAATTCCCCATTATGATCAGATTAATTTGGCCATCATCATCGTCATAGATCAAATCTCGCATAGTAACGGACTACTATCATCCCACTGCAAAGGCTTGTATCATTGAATTCAAGTTACCACAACAATGATGAGTACAGGTATAATCACTCAGGCTGATTCCAAATCCCAGCAACGATCAACAAGTAAAAAATCGTTTAGCCCGACTCAGTGATCCAATCTGGATCTCCGAGATTTTGACCTAATTTAACAAACAACTATACCAACGGAGCGCATAGACAAGACTTATCCAAAAGAAGGAGTATGTCATAATCAACACGCTTGGCAGTGTACAAACTACTAAGATGTTCAACAGTACTCAAGTGTGTCGCGAGGATTTCATTGCATACAATTTACTATTTATAAATCTTACGTCATACTGTTTGTTGACTCCATCAAAACACATTGACATTTTTGTGTATAAATATTACACAAAAAAGGAAGGCCTGAGAATACATTTTAGTCTTTATCAGTTCCAAAAAAAAAATGACTGTTTTCAAAATTCTATGCAAACGAAGTTGAGAGATTTTAGACTTTAATAACTTCTTTAGTTTTGATATAATTCTAGCACTTGTTTGCAAGACAATTCTGTATTTAACTGCGCTCCAGTCGGAAATATGCATGAAGACAATTACGCAAGTCAAGAACTTCCAAAATTGAGACTATTCCGATGTTTCTCACATACGAAATACAGCTCTCAAAGTGGTTCGGCATCGCTAGTTCCGGCATCAGAATGCACTAATTTACATTTTGGCTTCTAGATGTTTAATAGCGTCCCCAACTACAAGCCTTGTAGTCTTTTCCCTGGCCAGTTCAATGGGGACTACCGTTTCTTTGCTCACCAGTTGGCGCCACTGTAGACTGAGGTCCGGAGGTACAGCTGTCAAATGCGATTGGCGTCGAAACAAAGTGTTATATCTTGAATCTAATTAGGGTTATAATGTTTATAAATAACTATCTTGATATCAACAAACTAACTTCTGAAATAGTTGCTCTTGAGGCCGCCTATTTTTGCGCTTTTTCTTAATTCCGCTTTTAAAGTGTTCACATTAATCGCCAAATAATCCATATTTGCAATATTTTACGAAGGAGATCACTTTCCAGCAGGTAAATTAAAGAAATTATAATTTATGCAACAAATTCCGCTGAAACCAGCACAAAGTGAATGATATTGGACCTCACGCGACACTAGCGCCTCTAGTAGCAAATTCACTAGCGATAGCCCCCATTTTGTTCGTTCCATCGTGAACTGGATATAACCGCACTGTTCTTCCATTTTCTTAAATACGATTCGTCGCTGCGCTTGTGGCTGTGAACACGAATGTCTCAGCCGTCACATCTAACACAATTATCACGGCTTTTTGTTTGGTAGCTATGCGACGCTAGTGTTGAAAGATAATGCCATTCATACATCCATTGCTGTTACAGCAGCTAGCTGTATCCAAAGCTATTATGACATTTGCACTAAGAGAATAGCACTGCTGGACCGTTGCAGATTATAGCGGCTTAAGACGCTGACATGAGCCAATTCAGCTCAATGAAGATTGTTTTGCTTTAAGCCTATGGCTCGTATTGTTGCCAAATTCTATGTAGTTGTAATTGATCATATTTTTGACTAGGTGGTTATTTCCAAAACACGATTCTAAAAACTTTTCTCGATAGAAAATAATCTCAAAGTAGCCTCTGAAAATACATAAATTACCATTTTTCTCAGTAATCCGTATAACAATGATAATAAAATTTTGCTATATTGTATATTACTTAAGCAAATGTTGTTTAATATGTTGCTTAAGCAAATGGCTGATTTAGATTTTTAATAAAATGGCGATTTTAGATTGCACAACGAATTTTGTTGTTTGGCACTTAGGCCCTTCTATTTCATGCACTTTTTCTCTGTCACTCCTACGGGAATCGACAGTGATAGCTGCCGCGCGTTGCAAAGAAATTCAAAGGCGAATGAATTTGTGGGCGTATTTATTGCTTAAGGTCATCGGCTGCAGTCAGCGTCTTAAGTGTGAAAGTTGGTTTTCGTGATTTGGAACAGCAGTTATGTTTTGGAACAAATGCTTAACACATATTAAAAATAATACCACACTTTAAATAAAATTTATGAAAAAGAATCATTGTATATTTGTATGTTCGAAAATAATTCTAATCGCAAATATAGTGAGGGTGTCTTACTTAATTTAACTTTATTAAGAAGATGTTTTGTGATTAAAAATTACAAAGAAGACATTCTGTTTCTGAAATAATCCTCTAATATAAAGAGGTTTATAAAGGCTTAATTTTTTTTTTAATTTTAAATTGTTCCCTTATGTTTACAAGTTGCGATTGCAAACATTAAAACGGCATATAAACGAAACTGCGATTTAGTTAAAACAATATTTTTTTTATTTGCAATAATTTTAAATTTATGGCCTTATTAGAAAATATCAAAGTTGTTTCATAGTTATTTTTCCGCTATAAAATTAACCATGAGATGAATATTCATTCAAATGAAATTGTTCTCCCGTTTGTAACAAACAATTTGCGATGAGAACAATAATTTCTCTCAAACAATTCACAGTATGTACCCACAATGTTCACGTACAAGGGCTTCATACAAGGTCTCAGCTAAGTCCATTCTTGTTCAAATTAATTTCGTTCGCGTTCTACTTAATAATAGACCAGCTTTCACAATTATTTCCAAACAAAGGGAACGTGTAATCTCGACGTACCCCAGAGCAAAGTCACACCGCGCGAAAACTTGCAAGTTCAAAAGTGTACACAATAATTAAAACTGTTCACTGTAGGGATGAGTGTTGTGAATAATATCGATATTTGAAGTCAACAAACAAAACAAATAGAAAAAAAATACGTGCTATTATTTTTCCAAAAACATAAAAATGTCTCATAATAATCAGTGAAAAGGAAAACTGTGTATGTATAATTTATTTATATATACAGTTAAAACATTATTCGAGCTTATTGTGATGATATAAAAACTGGCTATTTTAATCAATCATAAAAAAAAATGTCACATACATTGCTCTGTTCCCAGAGTAAATAATTATTTAAAGCGCTTGTTATCGTTCGTGAAAATCAGAAATAACAAAGGTATCAAGACCCGAAAAAATATGTTTTTATTATATTGATCCGTCCAGGAATCGAATCTGGGACCCTTGGCCAGGTAACAAACTAAATTAATAATAATTATGTTTGTCTTTGTAGCTAATCGTGATACCGTGGCAAAATTTTGTTACCTGAACTAATTTCCTTAACCATGTTCATAACTAGTCTCAATAAAGATTTTGTTCATAACTATTCTCAAAAAGATTTTGATTCTAGTTAAACGCGGTGTATGTATACAATATATACGAAAAAATAATTTAAAGCTTGTAAAATTATCGTGAACTTTATTTTAAGTGTTGATTATCCTATCCCTAGTCCTCTCTACCCAATTTAAGAAGCGCGCGGTCGCTGTAACCTTGTTTAGGCGTACTTTGTTGAGGTTAACGTGTTCACCGCTAGGTCGGCAAGTCGCTAGCAATTAGTCATACGAAATAAAGTTTACTTATTTATATCCGTATTTTTTGGAAGGCTTGCGTTTCAGTAAAATAATACTGAAGGTATATTGACTTAAAAAAAAAACATTTTAAGTTTGTAACATATTGTCATGAAAACTTAATCTCTTGATTAAAATTTCGACTACTTCTGATTGTTGTTGGTTCAAGTGCACATCTAAGGAAACAATATTAATTATTGACCATGAAATCATCATCAGATTCTCTAAGACTTGGGCGGCGGATGCCTCTTTACGCCGGAGAGTCTTGAGATACTCTGGGAACCAGTTAAGAAGAAAACCCTAATAAGTTATTTAGGTGTGTCTGTCTGGCTTGTTATCCTTAGACTAGTATGACACTCGTCGCCACTCTGCTCGGGTTGCACTCAACACGTCGCGCGTAATGAGTCGCACGTTAATCATCTGCACTTAGCGAGCGAGTAGGAGATAGGACACGCGTTTTATGACGAGTCCGGGTTGATGACATGTGAGTATAAGCTAACAGAAAATAAAGACTGAGATTAATTGAAAACTAAAAAAAAGATATTTGAAGTATTTTTAAAGGTTGTTTTGTCATATAATGTGGCTGATGGCTGGTGGTAGATTACCTGTGACTAATTACTACAGTTTTCTTTATAGATCAATATCATAATTTATTACTTATATTGTATTCCAACTTTGCCCCGATGGTTGACTGTTTGAAGTGTGGAGTCCTATGTTTGCACTATTTTCATTTATGTAATGAAAAGTGAATAAAATAAAATATAACATCGGTTTTGTCTTCGCAGCCGGTTAAGAAGAAACTTACTGACATCGATTCAAAAAACGACTGCATCACAAACACGAGTAAATTATACAAATTAAATTCACAAACTCAACATCCGGTTAAAAATTTAATTTCATAGCTGTAGCTCAGAAATTATTTCCATTCGAGTTTCGCGCCTTGAGACGGGATGAATCAAGTTAGAACACAGACAGCCGAGCGTCATAGAAGCAGCTAAAAAAAACTACCAAGTAAGTACAGACAACGGCAGGTCAACCTACCCAAAAAGTTAAAGGTAGAGATCAATATCAATTAAGGAAATTTGACGTTTTGTGTTAGGTTGACGTGCTGTTGTTTGTACCACAAAAAATACTATTTTTTAGTATGGTTCTTATTGTAAATGAAACACTGTTAGTCAAGTAATATAGAAATCTTTTTGTATTCGCTGCTATGCTGTTTTCGTGGCGCGTGTCTATCCCAGTGTTGCCAATCTCGTCCATTGATGTTGCCACAACTTAACAAACCAAAAACATAATATTACCATATCAAACATCCCCCTTAAAGTTGAACAGTTTACTATTAGTATAACTCATAATCTTTTAGATACAATGGCTGTTTAGTTACACGACCTGATCTCGTTCTCCTCTCAGGAATAATTCCTACATAAGCAGTATCTCTTACATTATCATCAATAGTCTATGTGATACATTATTTTGTAGTCCTTGCCCTATATCCTCCCTTTGGTTTTTAATCAAATTATCAGTTGCACTATCATGTCTAACAATAAACTTATTTTTACTAGGTCTTATATGTCTTTCATTTCTTCTCACCAAATTACCTTTTTCATTTTTACAAGAAAAGATGTATTAGAAATTAAGATGTTTTGTATTATTACATTATCCTCCAAATTAAAAGATTTCTTATCCCTTGCAGTTTTATTATATATGGTCCTAGATTTTTCCTTGTTTAACATCAATTGCTCTTTTACATTTAGTGGTACTCTAGGTTTCAATAATTCATGTGTACAAGGTAAGTTACTCCTTAGCAACCTACTCATCAACAATTCGGATGGGCTTTACTCCAAGCCTGCTACTGGGGTTGTTCTGTAATGTAATATGGCAGTTTCAAAATTGGAACGATCTTCTAAACATCTTTTTAATATGCCCTTTACTATACCTACTGCTTTTTCTGATAACCCATTAGATAGAGGGTATCGGGGACTAGACTTTATCAACTCAATATCAAACTTTCTAGAAAACTGTATAAATTCAAAACTACCAAAAGGCATATTATCACTTACTATATACCTAGGAAATCCATGAGTACTAAAAATTTATATATTTTTTTTTATTATATAGCCAGCTGATTTGTTTCTTAGATAGGCAACTTCTATCCATTTTGAATAATAATCTACCAGCACAAGAAAGTCTCTTCTTGCAAAATGAGCAACATCCATACCAACTTTATTGAATGGTAGGTCAGGTATCTCATGAGACAACAAGGGTTGCTTAGGATTGGATGGTCTGTATTTCTCACAAGCTCCTGACATACCTGGCCAATATAACATTTTTCTGGTACGTTTTTTACATTTAACTATTCCGGCATGCCCTGAATGTACAATTAAAATCATATTTTTTCGCAATTGCTTAGGAATAAGTATTTTATTTTTATAATAAATGAGTTGTACTTTTACCACTAAACAGTCTCTTAATTTGTACAATTTTTTAAGTTTAACACCTTGTATATTTTTATCATTGTTTGGCCACTCTGAACTGTACCATAACATTATTTGTTGAAGATTGGCATCTTTAGCCGATTCTTTTTTTAGTTCCAGTAACTTATTATTTGAAACTTGCAAGTCAGTTTCTAAGCCATATACTACTTCAGAATTTATACTATGTACTAACTCTTTTAACAATGGTAATAAATCTTTAAAATAATTATTTTTCAATGGGAGCCCACCTTCGTTGACACGTGTCTATCCCAGTGTTGCCAATCTCGTCCATTGATGTTGCCACAACTTAACAAACTAAAAACATAATATTACCATATCAAACAACTACACCTTGAATAAAAAAAGACGTGTGGCACTCGGAGACTGCCGCGGTAAAGCTATTGCATAGCATTTTTTAACAACTTATGCAATTATAAAACTAAAAAATATCACCGCTGTGCCGGTCGGAGTGGGGGGTGTTAGGTTATTTTCGTTACGGAATTTCTGGATTCGGTCTCCACGCTCAAGGCCCGCGATAAAAGCTATGCAATAGCTTAAAAATCCAACTGTCCTAGGTAACTTTCAGAATTGTATTCTCAATTCTCGCTAGCAATCTGCGTGATTATAAAACTGTTACAAAACATTAATAAAGCTGTTTTATCTTATCTAGTACCTACTGATGTAACCAATCGTAAAATGTTTGTAAAAATATTTCTCACGGATGGTGAGGTACACCAAAAACATTTATGAAAATCAGCTGGCTTACTTAATTCGTCGACACAAACCATAATGTCTTTATAGCTCGATTGCTTAGAGCAGTAGCCCGACAAGCTAAAGGTTTTAGATTCACGTCCCACCAAAGACAGTTGAAAAATGTTCATTCAAGTCATCGTGATATGCATTGCGTTTACGTATAATGAAGTACTCTTTTGTAACAGATTTTTAAAAGCTTTAAATATTTTAATTAGATTAAATATAAAGTAAGGGTAACAACTTTCAACTTAAGTCTAATCAATAACTATTGTATATTTCAATTCGCAACTAACGACCACCATAATTGTCTATGTAGGCGCAGTATTCGTTACGGTGCCTATATAACTAAGTTGTCTCTGAATTACTCGCAGCAAATACTGGCAGATGGTAGCTTCCTAGTAATTATACGACTGAACAATTACCCTTCGGGACAAATTTTAAATGAAACAGTCCAGACTCGAACGCTTTAGTTTCTTGAAATATTAAAATGAACGTCACAGTTTTGTTCACGCTTCCAGTGGCGGTTGTTAATGGAAGGAATTGCTCGAATCCGCTGAAAACGGCTAATTGGGTTATTGTTGCTAACCGAAATTAAGATTTCGGAGGAAATAACAGTTGAATGTTGGATGTTAATTATAAACTGTAAAAGCGACGGTCATTCAGTAAGCAAAATGAATAAAGCAACCGTGAGGAATAATTTTGCAATTGAGTTTTGAAGATAAATTCAAATTCAAATTCAAATTCAAATATTTTATTGCGTTCTATAATGTTACAAGGATGTTATAAAGTATGATGTAGACAGTTCATTATAGACCCTGTTCGGGCACAACAATACAATTTGTAGTAGACGGACAGAGAGGATGACGCCATAATTACATAATATTTCAATACAAAAGAACAAATAAACACCCATTATTACTACATACATACTTTACTTACTTTCTAAAATTGACTTTATATTCAATTTAAAGATATCGACTAATTTTGTGATAGTTATCTAAATATATATATATAAAAATGAAAACTGATTTAATGACTGACTGACAGACATATCAACGCACAGCCCAAACTACTGGGATTTAAAATCTGAAATTTTTCACCTTGCTTCCTTTTATAGTGTAGGTGAGCACTAAGAAAGGAATTTTAGAAATTCCGCCTCCAAGGGGGTAAAAAGGGCCCCATAAGTTTGTATGAAACTCCGTCAGTTTTAAAGCTAAGTCGATCAAAATTGGTATCCAGTTACCTGATTAAAAATTAAGAATGACGTCTTTCAGGATTTTTGAAAATTTAATCTTTAAGGTTATATAAAATGGGGGCAAAGTTTGTTCGGTTCCGCGTCATATCCATACTCTTTACATATTTGTACTCTCTGACTTTACTTAGTTTGTTATGACATTCAATGTGTCAATCAGAAAATAAATAGGTAATTTCTTACAAACAGAATGGCATTATTTTAGAATTAAATAATTGGCGCCGAAATGGATGAATTAACTGAATTAAAACGTGTAGAACTTTCATTAAAGGCTGGATTACAAAATTCGGCAGCCAGATACAAAACCTACGAGAAATTTCTGATTATGATTTAAAATTAGTGAGTGATCCGCTGGTGAAGTGACAAATGAACAAATTTACCAAGAATAATTTGGAAGAGATACGACTACAAATAATATTACTGATGCCCCACAGTTGGAAACTGAGATTGAAGAAAAAAATAACCTTCAGGGTATTACAACACAGCTTAAACTAAAACTGCAGAGTTTGAATTCGATAGCACGAAACAATTCCATGAATGCAGATGGTACTGAGGAGCAAAGGTCGGTCACAAATCTTAGGACATCTAAATTAAACTCAGTACCATTAGACAAGGAAGAAACATTCAAAAACATCATTAAACGGTTGGATACGTACTTAAAACTGAACAAATGTGATGATATCGATACAAGGAAATACACGTCAATCATACTTCTTTGAGCCCAGAATTACATCAGAAAACGTATTATATTATATTTTTGTGCTCCACGGGATCCTTGTGAGTTAGAATTTGAAGAGTTGGATAAAATTCAGTTAGTAAATTATCAACAACTCAAAATTGGACAGATTACTAGAAGATTTAACAATGGTGTTTGACGGAACTCTTGTTTGAATATCAAACTACAAAGCTCAATTAGTGCTTCAAGAAAATGTGACACCAATTTTCATCTAGCCGCGACGTATTTCATATGCCCTGAAGGACAAAGTTGACGAAGAAATAAGGAGGCTATGTAACGAAAAGACAAAACTTGAATATTCCTATTGGATGTCTTATCTATATGTATATTGGTACATATTCAGAAAATAAATATCGGTACTTACCATAAGAATGGTATTATTTAGAACTTAATCATTTTTAGGGTTCCGTACCCAAAGGGTAAAAACGGAACCCTATTACTAAGACTTCGCTGTCTGTCCGTCTGTCCGTCTGCCTGTCACCAGGCTGTATCTCAAGAGCCGCGATAGCTAGACAGTTGAAACTTTCACAAATTATGTATTTTTGCTACCGCAATAACAACAAATACTAAAAACAAAATAAAACAAATATTGAAGGGACAAAAATAGTTTTTTGTCCTTTTTTGTTTGATATTAATAATGGCAACAGGTAGGCACTTGAAATACACCGTGAAATTTAAGTGGTTGTTTTCCCGCAGTAAAATGATTCTATCTTAGTAGTACAATAAATTTGTGCAGTTTTTTTTTATTCAAATAAAAAAAATAGTAGTTTCACGATTGTGATAAACGAAACTCGAAAGCAACCTCGAACCAATGGTACCAGCCGCGCCGCAGCCGGTCACCGGATGGGGTCATTGCCCCTCGCGCGGTACAGATTATGCTGTATTACTTAGTGCGTAGAGCTTCTTTTGTTTGAACATTGATTTCGTGCGGCAAGCAGTACCCAAACACGTCACATTTTGTAAAGATACTATCGTATCTCACGATTTTGAGTTGATGATTATTTTTTTGATTAGTTGAGAACAACGATATCTTTATTTTCAAAAAATAACTCGCACGATTCAATGGTGCTACTATAGGTAAATCGTTTTGTTGCGGGAAAACAACCACTAAAATTTCACGGTGTATTTACAAAACACTCAGTTATATTTCTAACTTTAATAATCAATAATTAAATTAATATTTAAGGGAGGTTCCCACACAAAACTTGCTTATTTTTGCTTGATATCAATAAATGGCAACAGGTAGGCACTACATTAACAAAATTAATGTAGGTACCTACTGTTGTTTTCATAGTAAATGGTACGGAACCCTTCGTGCGCGAGTCCGACTTGCACTTGGCCGATTTTTGTTTATACGGTAGAGACGAATGTTGGGAAATCGAAAAAAGTGTATAGAATTACACTGTTGTACCTTATGACATTATCAACTATATTAAGCAGTACAAAAATAATTCCTAAACTGGGCATAGACCCGTATCTCAGGCAGAAAAAGGTAACAGGTGTGTTGCAACAACACTAAGCAGCTGACTGGTGGGTTAAATCAATATAGACAAGCTTCCATTTAGAAGATAATTTGAAAAACTTCAATTTAGTAACGATTTATTTTTTCTAGGACGCACCGCTTTTGGGGGCCTGGCAAAGTTTGTTTAGTGAAACTGCCTTTCTAACGCATCCAAATTATCTTTTTATTTAATATCCTCCATATTTAAAAAAATACACTTTTAAAACATGAAAATAAAACGTTGAAAAAAAAATCACCTCACTTCATAATTCCGTGTTGTTTAACTTAGGAATAGCAACCACCACACACCCACTAATGACCAAGCAGCAGTAATTAATGATGTTTTGCTGACATCATTTGAAGCTGAAGAAATATAAAAAACTAGCTGATACCCGCGGCTTCGCGCGCGTGGAATTTGATCTGTTACAAAGTTTTCGTCATGACTAAACCCCATTTCATCCACTTTTTTCCTTCACTTTCTTTGCCTACAGCGCCGGGGGTGCCCATCACGGGCGAGGTGGTGTTGGGTACTTAGTGGGAGCCGGTACGTCGTTGTCGGCATACCGGGGTCCGTTACGCTGATACAATAGTTGGATGAAAGGGGGTGTTGGTTCTTTCAGCGTACCGTGGTCCAAGCGAGCTCGCACCACATCTGTTTGCATTTTCATAAAATTTGAAGTCTAATATAATTTGAAGATTTAAAACTGTCAATGCTGTAGTACAACAAAACCATTCAAAGCAGCTTGCAAGGCTTTATTCGAATATGATCAAGCCTAGAGCCCTGGAAGAAGTAGTCCTGTGTAAAAAACCACATTCCTTATTTCCAACCAAGTAGGTAAATCCATTTCTCGATCCATATGCGTTGTAAATGCGATTTCACAAATATAATTTGCTTCCCTTCCATACTACGTTTGGATAAAAGACCTAGATCGGACGGTGGACGACGGACCTAGAGGGTGTAGTACCAGCATCGGTGTAGAGCTCTGGAAAAGACAGTCCTATGTCATTCTCCCTTCATGATCGATAGACAAAGTTTCGTTTTATTGTCATGTTTTAAATGGGTCATTTTTAAAATATGGAGAAAATTTAATAAAAATATAATTTTGATGCGTTAGATAGGCAGTTTCACTAAACAAACTTTGCCAGGCCCTCAAAAGCGGTGCGTCCTAGAAAAAAAAATCGTTACTTAATGGAAGTTTATCAAATTACCTACTAAATGGAAGCTTGTCAAATGGTTTACCAGTTTATATTGATTTGATCCACCAGACAGCTGCTTCGTGTTGTTGCAACACACCTGTTACCTTATTCTGCCTGAGATACGGGTCTATGCCCAGTTTAGGAAGTATTTTTGTACTGCTTAATATAGTTAATAATATCATAAGGTACAACAGTGTAGTTTATAAGATTCGATATTTCATTTACCTACTTATTACATTTTAACATACCTTAAGTTTTGCATGCATATTGCATGTAATGGAATTAGGCGTATGTGTAGTATTGGTTGTACAAATAAATAAATTCACTCACCAATTTTATTCGATTTCCCAACATTTTTCTCTACCGTATACAAAAATCGGCCAAGTGCGAGTCGGACTCGCGCACGAAGGTTTCCGTACCATTGATTACGTAAACAAGAGTAGGTACCTGCATTAATTTAGTTAATATAGTGCTTACCTGTTACCATTTATTAATATCGAGCAAAAATAGGCAAAATAATGGACTTTTTTTTGTATGGGATTAAATATTCATTTTATTTTCATTCTGTTATTTGTCGTTAAAGTTAGAAATATAACTGAGTGTTTTGTGAATATTTCAAGTGCCTACCTGTTTGCATTATTAATATCGAGCAAAAAAGGACAAAAAATCGCGTTTGATGTATGGGAGCTTGGGAGCCCCCTTTAATATTCATTTTATTTTGTTTTTGATATTTTTGGTTATTGCGCTAACAAAAATACATAATTTGTGAAAATTTCAGCTGTCTAGCTATCGCGGTTCTTGAGATACAGCCTGGTGACAGGAAGACGGACAGACGGACACAGTAAAGTCTTTTAACATGGAGCAAAAAAGGACAAAAATAGCGTTTGATGTATGGGAGCCCCCTTTAATATTCATTTTTTTTTGGTAGTTTTTGTTATTGCGGCAACAAAAATACATAATTTGTGAAAATTTCAGTTGTCTAGCTATTGCGGTTCTTGAGATGGCCTGGTGAAAGGCAGACGGACAGACGAACACAGCAAAGTCTTAGTAATAGGGTTCCGTTTTTACCGTTTGGGTGCGGAACCCTAGAAATGAGTTAGTTCTAAATAATACCAATCTATTTGTAAGTACTGATATTTATTTTCTAAATATGGACCTAAATATAGATAAGACAACCAATAGGAATTTTCAAGTTTTATCAAAAGTTTTCGTTACATAGCCTCCTATTTTGTCGTTCATGACGTATGGAATACGTCGCGGCTAGATGTTACATCTTCTTGAAGCTCTTATTGAGCTTTATAGTTTGATATGCAAACAAGAGTTTCGTCAAACACTATTGATAAATCTTCTAGTAATCTGTCCAATTTTGAGTTGTTGATAATTTACTAACTGAATTTTAACTAACTCCTCAAATTCTGACTCACAAGGATCCCGTGGAGCACATAAATATAATATAATACGTTTTCTGATGTAATTCTGGGCTCAAAGATGTTAAAAACGTGTATTTCCTTGTATAGATATTTCAGTTTTAGGTAAGTATCCAACCATTTAATGATGTTTTTGAATGTTTCGTCCTTGTCTAATAGTACTGAGTTCAATTTAGATGTGCTAAGGTTTGTTTGTGTTGTGACCGACCTTTGCTCCTCGGTCCCTTTTGCATACATGGAATTGTTTCGTGCTATTGAATTCAAATTCTGCAGTTTTAGATTAAGCCGTGTTGTAGTTCCCTGAAGGTTATTTTTTTCTTCGATCTCATTTTCCAAGTGTGGGTCATCTCATTAGTAACACCATTATTTGTAGTCGTATCTCTTCCCAATTATTCTTGGTAATTTTGTACATTTGTGACTGGTCACCAGCTGGTCACTCACTAATTTTAATTCATAATCAGAAATTTCTCGTATGGTTTGTATCTGGCTACTGAATTGTGTAATGCAGCCTTTAATTGAAGTTCGTGTACGTTTTAACTTAGTTAATTTATCCATTTCGGTACCAATTCTTATTAAATTCTAAAATAATACCCTTATATTTGCAAGCAATGATATTTATTTTCTGATTGACACATTGAATGTCATAACAAACTAAGTGACATCAGAGAGTACAAATATGAAAAGAGTATGGATATGAAACGGATCCGAACAAACTTTGCCTCCACTTTTTATCTCTTTAAAGATTAAATTCTCAAAAATCCTGAAAGACGTCATTCATAATTTCTAATCAGGTAGCTGGATACCAATTTTTATCGACTTAGCTTCAAAACTGACAGAGTTTCATACAAACTTGTGGGGCCCTTTTTACCCCCTTGAAGGCGGAATTTCCAAAATTCCTTTCTTAGTGCTCACCTACACTATAAAAGGAAGCGTGGTGAAAATTTTCAGATTTTAAATCCCAGTAGTTTGGGCTGTACGTTGATATGTCTGTCAGTCAGTCAGTCAGTCATTAAATCAGTTTTCCCAGTAGGGTCCCGTTTTTACCCTTTGGGTACGGAACCCTAAAAAGGCCTAAGGTCTCACAGAGCTATGGAGAGAGCAATGTTAATTGCACAATAAAAATTCAAATTCATGTTTCTGACTTTGATTTTACGTAAATAAATAATAAATTAAAACAGTGGTGTACATAATTCAAATTATAAGTTACAGAGCTCAAATCTTTTGACGGAGCTTACAGAGGTATCGAGCTTTCAAAAAGGCACGAGCCCTGAAAAAGACTCCCGAGTCGTCGAGCGGTATAAAAATAAGGCGAGCCCTGTAAACGGCACCGAGCTCTAGCCAAAAGGACTCTGATGCCTCGAGCCTTGTACATCACTAGTAGTAGGACACATGCTAAGAAGTACCAATGGCCATTAGGGCAGATAGGTTCTGGAAGGGCGACCGCGCACCGGACGACGATGTGTGGGTAGGCCTCCGACTAGGTGGCCTAACGATCAGGCGAATGTCACGGGAAGCCGCTGGATGCGATCAGATCCGATCCCTATGTTATTGAGATCTAAGGATCTCTTTATCCACCAGTTGGAGTCGTTTGGCTAAGATGATCATGTTGGTTATTGTTAACCCCAACAAATGTTCAATGAATACATTTGTGTCTAATCATACAAGTGTTCTCGTAACATTCGAAAATATATGTTCTTTTAAAAAAAATCTTAGGAAATCTTTCAACGTATGTACAGACAATAGACAGACGGCAGGTCAACCTACCTAAAAAGTTAAAGGTCATTGAATAGATCATCAACTTTAAGTCAAACAAGTAGAGAGCAATATCAATTGAGAAAATTTGACGTTTTGTGGTTGACGTGCTGTCTTTACGTGATATTGTTCACATTTTTCTCTTGCAATATCAATCAATCAATCGACAGCCATTGTCCGTCCACTGCTAGACTGTGTAGGCCTCCTTCAAGTTACGCCTCAAATATTAACATAAACTCTTATAACTAGTACTTCTACGTCTAGTAATAAGGAACACAAACGAGCGATTATTGAAAGCGTTTTCCAATAATTAGTTGACTCTGAATATCATTTACTTACAAAACGTATCACTTCTCACTTCGGAAACGGATCCATTTTGTTTGGGAACACGCACTCACTTAAACAGTTGGTTATTGAATTAACCGACTGAATAGTTGTACAATGCAAACAGAGTCAGTAGAATTATTTGACTCGGGATTTATACCATGTACCTTATTTATTATGAGTTTCCGGTATTTCGGCACTGTTGCCAGCGCCGTGATCACGGGAGAACTCTTCCGTGAAGAGAATAAGTAGATAAAGATATAAGACAGTATCCCCTTTAAGCATATTGTGTATTCAATATGAAATCCATTTATTGTGCGATTTGCGTTCTTTCAAAATATGGCCTAAAAACGGTAGGAAGTAATTCATGCGTGATAGCCTTGAGCTTTTAAAATGTAAATTAATTATATTTAATAAATGCATTGTTCCGTGCTTCGGAGGGTACGTTAAGCCGTCGGTCCCGGCTGTTATCATGAGATAACAGTCGTTAAGCCCTGTTGGAGGCCTTCAGGCGGCTTGAGAAACGTCCAACGGCGGGGTGAACGTTGCCACAGCGTCGCCCTCGCCGTCCACCAACCCGCACTAGGCCAGCGTGGTGGTACTAAGGCCTTTAGCCCTCTCCATAAAAAGAAGAGAGACTCGTGCTCAGCAGTGAGCGAAAATGGGTTGTTAGATAAATGCATTGTATGTTTCAATATTAAAACAGACTTACTTGATTGCGTTTTTGTAATAAATTTATATTTTAAACTTTTTTTAAGCAATTTGGCAGCAAGCAATTAAAATAAAATTGTTATTGAAAACACAATACAATACACACAAACTTTCGGCTATCGGGTGACTGTATTAGTTAATGCATTGTTTGTGTCGACAAACTTATCCATGGCTTGACTTACAAAGTCAGCCGGTGAAACTCCAACAATGTTTTGGTAACGAATGTACACCTCAAAATCCTTCTTAATTTTTTAATATTCTAGTAATATTAAAAATCAATAAGAAGCAATGCGATTTAATGGCAATAAACAAAATATTATGATAATATCGAAATTTTCAAAGTTAAACCTTTCTACATGAACTTTTCAAACAGTGTTAAAACAAAATAAACACATTTTTTTATCAAAACCGATATGAAGGTACCATGTATGAAGCATTTTTTTTTAAATTTGTATACCGGTCAGGATAATTAAACAGAGTAAGCTTACTGCACCTTTCTGCATAACGTCAGTCGGTTCGTGTTCGGAAGTGGGTTAAACTAAGCGAGGAGCAAACCTGACTAAAACTGACTCCAGAATTTGAGACTGAGCTTGAATAATTGAACGGGTCAAAGAAAAGATCAAGTTTTTAAAAGAATCCTTGAAATTGTAAGAGGTAAAACGCTTTTTCGTGAAGCTCAAAAGAAAAGAATTTAAGTTTTACATAGAATTTGATTTTATCTTTTTATTAAATGCAATAATTTTATCTTTTCATTAAAATGTTTAAATGCATTTACGGAATTCCATAAAACTACCTAGTCAGGTCATAAGTTCTGTCACATGTGTAATATGAAATAATTTAGACATGTTTATTATTTATGTAACTATTTATATAGCAAAATGAACTTAATAAAACATAGATTCATATGGTAATAAAGTTTGTTCAAAATGACCCCCGCGATTTTGAATACAGGCCTTCAATCTGCGCGGCCAGTCGTCTATCGCAGTTTTATGGTACGACAAACGAATCTTTTGGTTATATTCAAATTTTTCAGTAAGTCGAAAATCTGAATTGGCGCGTAACCGCAACGATGCAACGCAATAACCGCGACACGGTCTTCTTTAAGTGTCCACTCCATATTTAGAAATGAGGAAAATTCTAAAAAGTACACATTTTTATTTTCATGAAAAATTCGAAATTCGATTTCAATAAACTTTTTTGTGGCCAGCATTCTAAATTCAAAAGTTTTTATTGTGTGACAGAACTTATGACCTGACTATGTACATAATTATGAATTAAAAACGAATTTATTTGTCGGAACGTAGCGTAGGCGAGCACATCTCTTGAGGATGCCACGTGAAGTGACGAAACGCGTAGAGCTTTTTCTTAGTCATTGTTACAGTTGGATACTGATAATTTCATTATCTGTCTGCATTATAAAGCACTAGCTGTTGCCCGCGACTTTGTACGCGTCAATTTCTGTTATTATGATCGCAATTAATATCAATAATCTTTCCCGTTATTTCAACATTTTTCACTGATGCTTCGCTCCTATTGGTTGCAGCATGATGTTATAAAGCCTTCCTCGATAAATGGACTATCCAACTCAAAAATATTTTTTTAATTCGATCCAGCGCTTCCGGAGATTAGCGCGTTCAATCAAACAAACAAACAAACTCTTCAGCTTTATAATATTAGTAAAGATTGAATCAAAATAAGAAACTTATTTGTGGGTTCAAAAAAAAGTTTGAATAAAATTCAGTTTTATCACTGCTGGTTTATGATATATTATTGCTTGATATCGTCTTTTGCCATTTTCATTTAGTTACTGAAGACCAAGTTAATATTATGAACTCACTGTAACACTAAATAACTGTAATGTTATTGACTAGTTCAAATAAAACAGTTAGTTTGAATATTTTTTAACTTTTTTTATTATTTAGTACCTATAGTTGTGTCTTCTTAAAAAAAGTTTGATTAAAATCCTCCATGGTGAATCCTTCTGATTTAATTAACTGATATTGAAAACTAGCACATAAAAATCTATGAGATCTTGTTTGTCATGTCAACGTTTTGTAATAATTATTTTAGCCTGTTTATCAATGTTTTCTTTGATAAATCATATCTCATACAACAATAGTAAATATATGTTTTTTAAGTATCCACTCACAGCATTTGCAAGCGCTTCTGAATTTTCAAGTTAAGAGTTGCCAACTTTATAACTGGGTGGTTCTGACCACCTATTTGTAGCGCTATTAATATCAGGAAGAAGTCAAGATTCTCTCAGTATCATAAGTTACTGAACACTTTAGTACCATGTCAAAATTAGTACATTCCTCTGATACCAAAGTAAAGAACTACTTAAAGGGCTTTTTTATTGAAATTAGAAACAATGATAGTATCACAAAGACCCAAATGCGATAAAATATATTTTTTTTATCTACATTGACCCATCTTGGAATCGAATCTGGGTCCTTGAAGCAAATGACACCTTGTTAACTGGTGCGTACGCCACTCTGTTACGGAGGTCGTCAAGTGTCATAAGTCACTGGCTATAGTACCATGTCGAAGTAACAAGCAAGTTTTTCAGTAATGGATTCCCAAAGGAGAATGGACAAACGAGGCTTCGTCATAGTAGTAAAATGTTTAGAGACTTTGAATGCTAACCACACGAGTGGAATAAGCTGACTGTTCTATTCAGGCTGTAGTGCAGGCAATGTGAAAGGCGTGGTTTGGCGGGGCGACAAATAGGGGCACAAATCAAGCCGGGCCGCACCGCCAACATGCGATGCAACAATACATTAAAACAATGATTTGTGCAGTTGTGTTAATGCACTGGATCTACACTTGTATTTACGGCAAAATTACTACTAATTACAAATACTTGAAGACTCTTTGCTAGCAGCTCTGTCCTCGTGAACAGCACGTTCTGTAGCGCGGACGAAAACCTATGTCTGGCAGTGGGACATAAAATCGTCTTTGCCCTTTCTCAAGGCCTAATCTGTCTATATGCCAAAGTCTCATTAAAATCAGTTCAGTAGTTTAGGCGTGACAACGTAACCGACAGACAGACAGAGCTCTATCGCATTTTTTATATTAGTAAGGACAACTAGCTGTTACCCGTGAACGTACCTAAAAAAATGTCAAAAATAGTAGTCCTATATTCGGATATTTAGGTTACATTGCTTGAGATGTTTTTGTAAAAAAAGTAAAGTAAACAAATCCCACTGCAGGGAAAAGGCCTCCATCATTAAATTCAAGTTACCACAGCAATGATGGGTGCTGGCATAATCACCACGCTTACCAAGTGCGGGTTGGTGATTACGAACCCGAGCAATGTTCGAAAATTCGAAACTTTTTGCTGCCCGACCCATGGAATCGAACCCGGGACCCCGAGATCTAGGCCCGGTATTTAAACCAATAGATTTTTTTGTAATAATTACTTAAGAAGAAAAGGTACCTATTTAAATCTTCACGTTTCGTTGTACAAACCAACAAAATTTTAAACTCAAATGAACATCCCAAATGCTAATCACCTAAGAATGTTATTTGAATGTTTTTCCGCGATAAATGTTTAACGAATCGCCATAAAAACGCCATTAAACTCTCCTTATTAAGCTCAGGGAGTAAACGGTCTCTTAGAGTCCCATTAAACGGAATTGGCGTCTTGATGCTTTTCTTGTTAGCTGCGTAAATATATGGATTGAATAGTTCTTTGTTATATCAATCGAGAAAAAAGGGAATTTAAAACTGACGACACAACTAATTTAATGTTTGTAGTCGTTCGGCAGAATCATAAGTGATTGAACACTTAATACTATGTCAAAGAAACATCTCCTTTATTTTAATTCCCTTTAAGATTATTTCACAATCATACAAACTTCTTACTTTTACATAATACTAAAGTGTACAGAAACTTATACGAGTAATACTGGCAGTATTCAAAAATCCAATATTCAATAATAAAAAAAAACATCTAATATATATAAAAATGAATCCCTATTTCCCTGGGTCATCGCATCACGCGTGAACGGCTGGATTGATTTCGCTAATCCTTTTTTTTGTTTTGTTTGTTATTGTTAGAAGAATGTTCTTATGAAAGAAAAAAATAAGAAAATTGCGCGGAAAATTAGAAATTTTTATAAAATTTAATCACAATACTAAATAATATTTGTAATGTAACCTTAGCGTTTTTGACAGTAAAAACCTTTTTTAATGTAACATTATGGCGTTTGTTATTTATTGACAGAATGCGTGCTGCAAACGGTTACAATTTCCAGTGTGGTTAGCATTTGTAATGTCGACAAATAAATTTGTATTTGAAATATTTTTTTAATTAATTAAACCAATTTGAAATCAATATTCATAATTAAGACAGGACAACGTCTGTCGGGTCCGCTAGTATATTACGCGAAAGTTTGTAAGAATGTATGGATGTTTCTAACTCTTTCACGCTAAAACTACTCATAGTCTAAGATCCCACCATACAACGACCTTCACCGAGCTGTTTATTGGATGAAAAGTATTTTATATACAATTAAATATGCCAAAAAATATATTGCAAATGGGTTGCCTAAAAAATTTCAGTTCTGAGTAGTATTTTTAAAATTTGACAACCGAATTTCATGACTTTTTTTTTGCATTCAACCGTAAACCACCGTGTTCATAAATGAATAATATTTATTTGTATTTAACTTTATTTAATTAACCAGACCGGTGCAAGTTACTAGTTCAATTTACCTGTTTATATCAGCCTGCTCAAGAGTTGTGACGGGAAAAAAATTATCAACCTAACGTTTGCATATTCTTTGAGCTTCATATTTTCGATTGGTATGAAATTTGTCTACTAACCAAATCAGTAAAAAAAATTCAATTAAAATTAAAAAAATAATTGTTAATTAATCATACTCTGGACTGAATTTTTTTAGTCAACCCATTTGCAATATATTCGTTGGCATATTTAATTGTATATAAAATACTTTTCATCCAATAAACAGCTCGGTGCAGGTCTTTGTATTGTGGGATCTTATACTATCAATGAATCCGAATGAAATTTGCCACAGTGTTAGTTTATTGGCTGGAATATCAAAATAGGCTATTTTTTATCCCGGGAAAAGGTACGTTTCTCGTGCGATAGATAATTTTTATACACAGTTTTAAATTCATAAATCCACGCATACGAAGTTGCGGGCAACAGCTTGTATATAATATTGCAAGACTTTTTACGGGGATTTTTATTATAACGTCACTAATTAAGCCGCCATTATTATGTTACAATTGTCGATAATTTCTTAGGACCCAAGAATGTCGGAATGAATAAAAATATAATGTAATTTTTTTCTTATAAAATCATAAAAATATTTAGGAAAGCGTTAGCTCTTTCAACGCTTTGAATACTTTGCAACGTTTTTGATATATTAATCCCGAGTTAAATCTTTAATTTTTTCCAGCTTTAGCAAAAATTTAAGATAGCAATATAAGGTTTTATACGTTAAAATAATAAAGCTGAAAACCTATGTGCGGAAATTTCTTTTTAAACACAAATGTAATTCTTTTTGAGTTAGTTCGTTATACTGAAAAATACCGTCCATTCGAAATAAAAACGCGGCAAATAAACAATTTAATCTTCTTTGTTTATGTGAAAAATGGGTAGCGTGGCATCTATACAGCCAGAGTAGGATAAAGTCGATATTAATTTTACATCAGTTAGCTTCAACAATTTCAAATTTATTCTCACAAAACTTTACCGACTCAGTAAAAGATAGCTAAAGGATGTTCATTTACAGTCGGTTTATTACCGAAGTTTGTTTGTTTCCGCGAATTGACGGATAAAGGTCCAACCACACCTAACGTATGTTTTGTGGCACCGGCACATTAAAATATTACTACCATTTTTAATGATAGATAATGTTTACGGATTTAGTAAAAAATATCTATCATTTTAAAAATGGTGATATTATTTTAAATCTAAAATAAACGCGTACTAAATCCGTAAACATATTTTTCATTGCAATGTAGTGTTCGCGTAAACTCAAGAAAACAGTACCACCATTTTTCTTCCTGTGTGGTCCAGTATCGTAAGAAGCGGCTAAAAGAGAACCCACCGCAACGACAAAATCTTCTTCGTGTCGATAACGAACTCTGTCATATCTTACAGGCCCAGTATTCTGCTACTTTGACGGCATTATCCGTGGCCTCCATTAGCTCCTCCTGAGTGCAGGTAGTCGGGCACATGGGGCAAGATAGTAAATGGGCCATGGACTGCGGATTATAACCGCACTGGCACCCCAGATCCTGGCCCTGCGAAATTCCCACCTGAAGCGATTTGCTTTGCTCCGGCCGACCTGAGTTCGGAGCCTGTTAAGGGACTTCCATGTCGGCCTCGGCAGCTTATGTCCAGGCGAAAGACTTTCCGATATCGGAACAAACAATTAAATGGGCAGCAGCGTCTTCCCTCCATCATTGGCCAAACTGCGATCACCCGCCAAGAGTGGAAATTATGGCGAAATGCTATTTTTAACGAGGCTTGTGTCTAGCAACACAAACTTCTCCAAAAGGAGGATTTGATGGACTGAAATAGGCTGGTAATAATGACAATGATGACCCTAAACGGCCCGTTTCTATGTGATCAAAGGCACAGACTCGGCCAAATGTTCGCGTCCGGCAGGACGTCGACGCTTACGAACGTATCCATTGCTGCGTCTTGTTGTACTCGTATCAATAGTTTTAAGAGGAAACACTACGGGCGAGAGAATTGAAAAATAGGTATTTGTAAAATCTATTGCTGTTGCGCAGTGCCAAACGCATTCACCGCAGAATGTGATAGAGACAACTGCTTCTTGGACCGAAAATACCTACTAAAAGTACACCAAATCAACGTTTCGTAGTCCCCCGATTACTTTTTCAAAACTAGACCAATTTATATACTTTTTTCATTAAAAATTAAAGAAAGGCTTTGGCCGTGTTCGTATGTTTTCTAAAATTTAGCCAAATTTGTTTTCTGGATGTTTGAACACAGCGGAAAATCTGGCGAATTTTTTCTATTTTTGAGGGCTCATATCTTTTTTATTAATTAATTTATGAAAAAACAGAAAACAAAGAAACATGCTAATAGTGGCCATAGATTTTTATAATAAAAATTATTGCTCTACTGGCATTATCCAGAGAGGAAACAGGAGACTACGTTTGTATGGAAAAACTGCCGTTGTCTGTATTTCCTCTTATGGCTGTTTTTTTAAGCAAACAAACTGAAGGTGTACATTGAAAATACAATTCTTTAAATAAACATTTTACGTCTGTCTTGGGTGAGACTTGAACCGACAACCTTCCACTTATCGGGCCACTGCTTTCACCAATTGAGCAAAATAGACATTTTGTGTCGACGAATGTAAAAAGTTGAAAAAATTATTATTTGTTATAAGAGACACCTTGTGGTGTCTAATTTTAAACTTTTCATACTTAAAAAAAAATCTGCTGTAAAGCGAGAGGCCCTTTGCATCGCGAGGCGTATCTTGTTCACACGCCTCGCGATTATCATTTAATTTTAATTTTATAAAATTCGTTTATTCACTGTTCATTTTAACCTCCCGACATACCGACAAACGAATTCCACATTATGTAACCACGATGTATATATAACATCATTGCAGTGTTTCTTTTTTTATTTTTTATCAAAGAAATATATCTTAAAAAAAAATTATTCAGCTATTCATTCTTAAACACGCCGTGATGTACACGGACGTATCCGTATTAGGTTCATTCATCCAGGATGCAGTCGGGTTGCAGCAAAGTAATACATCCGTGCGCGTCACAGCATGATTTAAATAATAGGGGTTAAAGTATGAAATTGCCGATTATTTTCCCACTTTTTATTTTGTTTATAGCTCTTAAGTATAGTCATATTATTGCGTAATTCTTTTTGTATTGTATAAAAAACTAAATAAAGTATGTATTGACTAAAAAAAAATGCAATACTAGTGCCAATTACTTCAAAGGAAGTCGTTGAAAAGACCCCTTACAATGTGTCAGCTGACCTTCTTGCTTCAATTAAGTATATTTGTATTATATACATTGATTTTCAGAAATTTAAATACTATAATGCGTAGCTTTATAACCATCTAACTTTCACCTTTAATTGCATCGAAAACGGTTAAGGCGTTTTTAAAAAAACCTAAAAAATTGTTAGTATGGAAAAATTACTTTTCTCGATTTCGTCCATACAAAACGGCAATTTTATACTTTAACCCCTAATATAATATAGTCTTAATTTTTTACATTTTTCTGAGACTATTTTAGTTAATAAAAATAACTGCTAACTAAGATAACATACATAATAGTTATATAACCTGGGCTTCGTTTGTGAGATGGTCAATATATGCACGGTGTATTTTACGCGTTGCGGGCCGTTTAGTGAAGTTGGACCTTTAAGCTGCATCAGAAACTTTCCAACGAATGTTTATCGAGAAAATGTTATAATTACAAGTTGAGTGAAAACATCCCTTGAACGAAGTTTAAAGTAAATAAAACAGAGTTTCCGAAAGTATTTTATAAATTAAATAACATGTTTTTTGTAACTTCCACTTGCAAACATTTTTACAGGAACTCTTTGCGTGGCTTTACTCGTGGTGGGGGTGATATAATAAAATTCAAGCTCATAAATTAACATCATTCTAGCAAAAAGAGATCTGTTGTGTAAGTAAATATAACCCGTTGGTCAATATGTCGGGATCCGGGAAGATTTCTGGGGTTTGTGATCACCAACCCGCGGGCGACTGATCTAAGCCCTTTTTAGGGTTCCGTACCCAAAGGGTAAAAACGGGATTTTATTACTAAGACTTCGCTGTCTGTCCGTCTGTCCGTCTGTCCGTCTGTCCGTCGCTCTGTCACCAGGCTGTATCTCAAGAGCCGCAACAGCTAGAAAGTTGAAATTTTCACAAATTGTGTATTTCTGTTGCCGAAATAACAACAAGTAGTAAAAACAAAATAAAATAAATATTTAGGGGGGATCCCATACAACAAACCTGTTTTTATGGCCTTTTTGGTACGAAACCCTTCGTGCGCGTGTCCGACTCGCACTTGGCCGGTTATTTACATTTTAGGACTAAATTTCTAAATATAGGCTTAGACAAAGTTGATCAACGAAAGATTGCTTATAATAAACAGTTATTTAGCAAGATTTTCAATAAAGATATTGTTAAATATTTTTTCATTTAAATACACTTTACGCCCCGTTGGTTTAAATACCGGGCCAAGATCTCGGGGTCCCAGGTTCGAATCCCGGGTCGGGCAACAAAAAAGTTTCGTATTTTCGAACGTTGCTCGGGTTTGTGATCAACAACCAGCATTTGGCAAGCGTGGTGATTATGCCAGTTCCCATCATTGCAGTGGTAACTTGAATTCAATGATGGAGGCCTTTTCCCTGCAGTGGGATGATTATAGGCTGTTACTTACTTACACTTTACGTCCTCTTATTGTTACAAAGATACTGAGTTTACTTAACCTGCTTTTAGCCACTAACGACAGTATCTTTAATGACACAGCAATGACTGTCAAACTTTGAAAATTCCTCGTCACTAATCATGTTCCACTTGTTTTGTGGTAATCAAAAAACATCGAATATAACTTCCCGGCAAAAAAAGTGTCAGAATACAAAAATACCTGTTTCGAAAAAATGTAACTTTAATAGTTTTGTGTTTATTTAGACGTCAATAATTTAAAAACTACAATAGTCAGATTGCTGAAATTTTGAGTGTAAATAGCTTATTTATATATTTATTATAGGGTTTTAAATTTAATAGCAAAATTGTATTTCTTTTTAACTAACTTATAAGAAACTTTTAATTTGATGAATAATATGACACTTTTTTTGAATAAAATTTATGTAGTTTAAAAAATAATACGCATTATAATGTGGGTAATCAACATTACTTTTATTATTAAAAGTCTATAATATTAATTAAAAATAAAGAAAAAGTAACCAAATTATAATCTTCGCATTAAAATAAAATAAAAACATCAAAAAACAACTTCTTAATTATAAAACTTAAACTTTTGGCCTAATTAACAATCAGTCTTAAGTCAGCATTAGTCTTTTAAAATGAGAAAAAAATCAAAACTCTTTTATAGGTAAAAATATTCTTTTTTACGTGAGCTTACAATCTAAAAAAAAACTAAATACTCACTTAAGAGATTTATAAAAAGACTCATAAAAGGGTGGAATATGATTATTTTGTAATAAATCCAATAAATTCTTCAGTTTGTTTTCTTTAAGTTTGGGTTTAGGTCATTACCCTTTTTTGAGGCATATTGAGCTTTTTTTTCGCGTTAAAACTGTTTTGGAGAACTGATGATCTTTAAAAGAGGTTTTAAACAACAGCTTCGTAGGATCGTCCTGCAACAGTTTGAAAATCTTCACCTCAGATATTTTGAAAGACTTTGCTGTAGTTAACCCAATATCCTCAGACAGACGCTTCAACGTATAAAAATCACTAGATGACATTTCTGTCACAGTATAGGGATTACCTTTCTTTTTAGCGCATTTAATAGCTTCAACGTATTGACTGGGTACATAAATTGGACCTGACCTGAGTCTTCTTTGTATTTGTTTTTCTATTGTCGAATGAACAGAGTCAGCTTCATTTTGTGTATGTCCAGTAATAAGGTACTTATGTGTTATTGACTTTATTATAGGGAATTTCAACAGCGCATACAAATAAATCGAAATTATGCATCTGTTTTTGTTCTGACCACAACAATTGTCAGAATAGAATATTAGATCTAAGCCTTGTCCATCGTAATTTACCACGCTATTTTCAATAAACTTGAACAAGCAAGATCCAATTTCATCAGCTCCGCGGTTTGCTTCTCCCTCATGCCAATAAAAACAATCGGTTTTAGCATCACCAATTAGAGACACAGTAAAATTTAAGGTATTGAGTTTGGATTTGTAATAAAAAATAGATGTATTGCCTCGTGGAAGTGGCAGGACTGCTTGCAAATCATAAATTGCAATAATTTTATTTAGACCAGAGCTTTTTTTATCAGCGTCTTTTTCAATTCGGGAAAGGTCCTTCTCTTCAAGGTGTTTTAAATACTGGACCTCTAAGTCTTTCTTTGTATCACCTTGGGCATTCTCATAGCGTACACAAAGTTCACATCGGTCTTTTTTCGGCTTGAAGAAACTGATATTAAATTCACCATTGATAATTCTTGAGTACAAAGTTTCATTTGCACAAGGCACGTTATTAGAGTCACACAAGGTTTTATAATCTCTATAAAGATCACTGAGCGACTTTCCCCCATCAATATATTGCCTTTGAGAGTTTTTTCTTATGTAGTGAGATTCCATTCTAGGTATTGAATTGATATGATCTCTGACACCCTGGCGAATAGATTCTGCAACTTTGTTATGATTGGCGTGTTTGCCCCTCATGTCTTGTTCAAGAAAACCGTCTTTAGATTTTTCAAAACTGTTCTGATGACACGATCATTAATATCTAGTGTTTCCCTGAAAAAAGTTTTGCACACACGAATAGGCTCTTAATTAATTTGGAAATAAAAGCTATGGTTCAGTTTTTGTGGTTGGGTTTTCCCGGTAAATCTAAACGCAGGTATAATTGCTTTCATGTTCTTATGAATAAAATTACGTTGAGCAGCCAGGTCTCCTAATTGCCAATAGTTTTCAAATATTTTAGATCTAAAATCATTATTTATTTTTTGGGTACATTTTAATTTGCATTTTTTACCACACGGAGGTTTCAAGCATCTCTCAGACATTTTTTTTTGTGACTTGAGAACGAGAGTTATATGATTTTCCGGTGTTTCTTAATATTTTTGCTTTATTTGACAACCATTTATTTACACAAGATTTACGTTTCTTGCTAGATTTACGCACTGGACTCGTATCTTGCTCAGGAACATTATTGTTAGGTACGTTTCTTTCTTGGTTACATGGCAGAGAGGATAATACTGCATCATTAGAACTACAGTGAGTTTCAGGTGATCTAGACATAGAAATAGCATTGCTGCTGCTGATACTGCTGCGACTGCTGCTACGGCTGCTGTTGCTGCTACCGCTACTGCTGCTACTGCTGCTGCTGCTACTACTGCTGCTATTCGACGAGGAAGTTGATGAAGGGGAATTCGAAGATATGGACCGCTTGCGCTGTGGAATATTCTTAGAAGTAGAAGGAGTCACAGCCACATTCTCTGGTACACCAATATTTACGTAAGGTTGGATTTGATGCTTCTCTGCCGATAATATTGGTGAATTCCGCTTAACACGTTTTCTTATAGTCGGCCGACCAACGCTACTGCCTGAGGTAGAACTCTTATACCCACAGTCAATTTTAAAATATGGGTCTTTAACACTGTCATCGCTGTCTTCGAAATAAACATTTTCTTTATCTGATGTTGTGCTTCCATCTAAAACAATGAGAGTAATTTGATTTATCAAACCTTAAAGTAGGTAAGAGTACAATTTAAATTTCAGTTCAATATTAACAAACCTGTACAAAAACGTTCTCTTATATCCTCTATAATACCTGGACTTGTAACTTGCGTATGCATTATGTTTTGATCTTCGGTTTCGTACTGGTTATTTTTACATTTTTTCGAAGTAGATGTGTCGAGATCTGAAAAACAAAATAAATAAGTACGAGTATTCTAGGACAACTGACATGCGGCCGTCTAATTCCGTACTGTATTATGGTAATCAAGCTGATAAAAATCGAACCCAAGACCCCGAGATCATGGTTCGGTACATAAACCACTAGAACATCGGGGTGTTATACCTACATTACAATATACGGCGTTATACCTTCATTACATTTATTTAAATTTGACTATAATGTAAAACACAAACCTTGCAATAAAACATCGTCGTCTTTCAAAGCATCTTGATTACAAATATTTTGTTCCTTAAATTTCTCGCTAGCCAGTTGTATTATTAATGCTGCCCGACTATTATTATTCATATTGATCCTAAAAAAATAAACAATTAGTAAAGACTAGTACATACTATTAAGTAAATAAAATACGCGACGTTGCATTAAAATTGAGTTCAATTTTATATATACCTACAGAAAAAACGACCGAACACAACATAAACTCGTGATAATTATAAAAGTTTACAACAAAAACGACATTACATGTGTTGCGTTTTTGTAAATACCCTTAAATCGCGATTTTAGATCAGAAACAGTAACAAAAGCGACCCTTTACATGTTATGTCTGTTTTTTGTATGATCTGGCAGAATTTACAATGCTTTATCGTCAACAATACAGTCATAACACAGATTGTGCCGCCTTTTTAGTAACAATTCTAATATTTAAATGTAAAACTTACCGAAAAAAAGTCACATCACACGTTAAAACACTTTTCTGGCGACACAGTACACATCTACTCTGTATTAACACAAATGTGACACTGTTCACGCCGGTGTTCGAAGCGAAACGGCTCCGTGAAAAGGAGTACTTAGTGCCATCTAGCGGTAACCATGCGCAACATAATAACGACTTTTTTGCAGCCGGACAAATGAAATACGCGCTATTTAATGCTGTGATTATGTCATTTTGTACATTATATGTGTTGTGACACTTTTCTTGCCGGGAAGTGATATCAAAAACATCCAGTCCCTAGAAAACATGGAGAAACAACTTTTTCTAACATGTGACTGGAAATCGAACCCTGATCTTTAGGGTAGGCGACACCATTAAAACTGGTGCGTACGCCGCTCTATTACGGTGGTCGTAATTCAAGTACTTTATCTATGTAATTGTTATTCTCACAGGGGTTCTGTGTTTGCTCAAAACAGCAAGTTCCTAATGATTGCTTTCCAGTTAAAAAGTAAATATCGGAAGAAATTTGCCTGCATTAGTTATGGAATTCTGCAAAGTAACACCTAAGAATATTAATTCCATTTATGTTTGGCATATTTTATGTTGTAAGTAATTTATGTTGTAAGTAATGTATGTTGTTAACTATTTATCTATTAAGCAAATTACTGGTGAAAATTTGTTTGTTGATCTTAGTAAAAAAATGTTTAAAACGTCGGTAATATATTATTATCCAGGGTAATTTTTTTTTTCTAAATTAGGTATAAGCTATATGTATAATATATTTAAATACTTTAACTATACCTATTTTTAAAATCTGTCCTGTTTAAAAAAAACATTGATATGGGTTGAAAAATAAAGTAGGTTTAGGATGCGGACGATACGAATTAATTACCTGACCAACATTTTTAAAAGTATTTACTAGATATGGGTATTATGGGTAATATACTCGTAATTGAATTTGTTATTTTTTCGATTTAACATAACCATGTTGTCAAGCAGCTGTTCCATGCTCTTGTTTTGTTTGTGTATCACTAAAGTTCCTAGCTGTAAGTAGTGCACAAACCTTATTAGGGGAGGCGTGAATTCACACCGCGATACTATCTCTCGTGCAGCGTTGAATAACGAAGCCTTCCGAGCCGGCCGTTTATTGATTATCGTACACTATCACTCTTATAGTTCTACTTAGTTTGATACCTACTTATATGTTGTGAAATAACGATGGAAAGAACGTATTGGAATGAAGTTCTTTGGAACGTTAAGCCGCTGGTCCCGGCTTCTGTCGTAGGGTGAAAGTAGCGAGAAGTTAGGTGGAAGGTCCGCAATAGGGCCTTTGAAAACTCTGTCATCGCAGATAATCCTTGAAAGATGATACGACAAGTTTATGGCAAAATCCTTGCGTGTGTACCACAACCCTCTGCTGGAGACAGGAGAAGGGTTTTTTCTTCTAAATACGGGTGGAGTTCGCAGCTCAAGTGAGTTTCAGTAGCCATAGGTAGAACTGCGAATGATTGCTCAAGGTAATCTGACTGGGGTGCTACCCCGTGGTTCCAACTGACTAATGGCAGTGGCGGACACGGAGGCTGGTTTAGTAGATAGGGTCAGCCGTCATCGGTCAAGGCCCGTATGCGTAAAAGAATTTTCCTGCCTTAAGGAAATAGATATAACATATCTATACTAATATTATAAAGCTGAAGAGTTTGTTTGTTTATTTGTTTGTTTGAACGCGCTAATCTCCGTAAGTACTGAAAAATTATTTTTGTGTTGGATATTCCATTTACCGAGGAAGGCTTTAGGCGATATAACATCACGCTACGGCCAATAGAAACGAAGAATCAGTGAAAAATGATTCAAAAACGGGAAAAATTATTGATACCAATCGCGATCATAATAATAGAAATTGACGCGGACGAAGTCGCGGGCAACAGCTAGTATTGTATTAAAGTAACGGCCTATAATCATCCCACTACAGGACAAAGGCCACAGCAACTATAGTACAGGCCAAATCACCACGCTTGCCAAAGGCGGGTTGGTGATTACAATTCCGAGGAATGCTCGAAAATTTAAAGCCAACTCTTGTTGTCCGGCCCGATCAAACTCAGGACCCTGAGATCTAGACCTGGCATTTAATCCATAAGATCTACGGGGTGTCACATATTGTATAATAAGTAATATATTCAATAAGAGATAAGAATGCAATGAAGTGGAACTGTAGATGACTGCCTGGGGCGTTAACCCGTGGTCCCAACTTACTACTGGCACCGAAGGACACGGAGGCTTGTTTAATGGGGTCTGCTGACGCTAGTCGAGGCCCGCATGACCCTGTAGTAGCCCCTGCCATTGCAAAGTATCGTTCTTACGCATTCCTTCGCCTCAAAAAAGTTTATTATTACTACGTTGTGTAATTTTTCCAGTAACAGATAAGCAAACAGCGTATAACAAGTTTCCAACTTAAATAACGTACTAACAAAGTCTGTGGCATCGCTACACAGAATCTCCTTAAAAGACCCGGTTGAAGGCACTATCCTGCCACTCGCGTTGTCGCCGCATCTAATTGGCTTTGAGCTATCTCAAAAGAGGTTGTGCGATACGAGCCGTTTTCCATTTGTGTCGACTACATTTGAAAACGAAATGTTTGTGACGACGCGTTTGGGGTTGCTAGGAGGTTTTCGTACTTCGCAAGACGCGATTGCTGGTCCTGGAAATCAGTTAGGTTTGATTGCCGAGGTTAGGTTGACAAGCTAAACTGTTGATCCTGGCTTCTGTTTTAAAATGGAAGTTGTAAAACGAGTGATATCAGAAGCCTGTAGCTAAAAGCAGCCTGACAAAATTGAAAACCAAACTATCGTTTTAAGATGACCGTGTACCATAATGTTTTTGTAAACCAGATTTTAGGTGTAGAAATTGTGGCTTCTAAGGGAAGGTACCGTCTTTGGTCCCAAAATCAAAGTCTTAAAAATCAGCCACGTCAGAGCCTTCAGAAAGCTCTATCACTAGATTGAACCAGACTTCCAATGGGCTCTGGAGATTGAAAAATTAGTCCGCAAAGCATACCCATCTGCTGATGCAAAGATGGTGGACTCCACCATACTCCAAGCATTTGTTGATGGGATCAGGGACATGGAGATTAGGGCTGCAGTGGGGCTGCGCCACCATGCCTCACTGAAGGAAGCTCTAGCGCACGCTCTGGAAGTAGAAGCCCTGAGGAAAGATGTTCGGCCAACTCACAAAATACGAGAGGTGATTGAAGAAGTACAGGAAAAGAAGACATCATTTCCTCCTAAAAAAAAACAACTGGATCTATGTGCTATAAATGTGGAGAAAAGGGTCATCTGCAATTCACCTGTCCCAAGACCGAGACGCAGCAGACAGCTAAACTTGCTGAAATGATGAGCAAGATGTTCGAGGAACGCCTGGATATGTTAAAGAAGCAGGAGACCCCATCTTCTGCTGGGAAGCAGGGAAACAAGTGACAGCCAGAACTAGGGGGCGGGTGCTGGCTGGAACGGAAGAAGCCCCGACGATGATTGTCTCCCAGGCATGCAATGGGAACAGTTTGATGATATTTGGCTCGGTAAATGGAACTGACTGCAAGATGACGGTAGATACAGGAGCCTCTAGGACAATAATCAAGCCGAGACTAGTAGGGACCGCGAAGAAGCGCAACAGCGCCTTCAATATTCGGCTACTTTCCGCTTCCGGCTAGCAAATACCCGTCCTAGGGGAACTTTCGGTCACATTACAAGTAGGTGAAGCAACATATACTCACAACGTCATCGTGGCCGAAATTATGGATGACTGCGTATTGGGCCTCGACTTTATGCAAAGATATGACTGCAAAATTGATGTCACCAATGGCATATTTAAGTGTGGTAATGAAGAGCTTTTCATCCTGGGTGGGCCCGAAGGGAAAGTAACATGCCTAAAGAAGATCAACATACCCGGAAGAACACAAGCAGAACTGCTGGTGAAGCTACCACGTGCTAAGAAGAATGAGAAGAATAGGTGTGTGTTGATCGAAGATAAGATGCGAAGAAGCTGTTTGGGTGAGGAAGTGCCAAACAACTTTGAGTAAGACGATAACCAAGGATAATTCTACCATCGCAGAACTTCTTAAAGGATGCAAAAGTAACTTAAGTTATTCTCAAAGCATGAAAGCCAAAGACCTGCTTCAGCGATTTTCAGACGTTTTTTCTTCAGAAGAAGGAGAAGGGGAGGACATCCTTGGTACAACACAAGATAGACACCGGAAATGAAGGACCTATCCAGCAACGAGCAAGGCGAATACCGATTGCCAAGGAACAAGAAGTTGAGGATATGCTGCAGAGCATGAAGAAGAATAAGATCATCGAACCTTCGGCAAGTCCTTGGTGTTCTCCTGTCGTCTTACTTAAGAAGAAAGATGGAAGTACAAGGTTTTGTGTGGACTATCGACGACTTTACGACATCACGAAGAAGGACAGCTATCCTCTACCGCGCATTGACGATTCCTTGGATACCCTGAGTGGCAAGACGTGGTTCTCAACACTTGACTTGAAACCTTAAATGACAGGCATACGACAAGATTGAACGGTTATTTTTCCAACATAGTAATAGTCGTTTTCTAAAAAAAAAAAAGATACATTCCAACGTTTTTGCAATGCACTTGTTTAATAGTCGGTGTAGAAGACCCTATTATAAAAAGGAGAAAAACAAATTTTTTTCTATATTTTTTTTTATAAATGATAGGATAACACAATTACATTTATACATTACCAGTCATTCTGCCAAACTAAAAACAAATAACATCACAAAATCGCTTCCAAAACCAAACATTCATCTGAAACGCACTCCGATTATAGGCAAATGGAGAAGCGCGCCGTACACTTAAGTCTTCATTGACGTCTATGAGCCCATTCATAGCGCTCAAAATATTGACAACCCCTTTCAAGCTCGCTTGAAAAGCGCTCGAAAGAAAAAGGAAGGAGGCCCGATTTTTTCCTTTCTGTTTGAAAGGAACGCACAAGAGTGCCAAATAAGTCTCTGCACTCGCAGGGCTTAGAATGTTTTCGTTGCAAATTGCTAGATAGCCCTCTTTGAGGCAGACTCGGTTTCGGTTTTACTGTTTGTTTGTTCAACTATTGGAGTTTTTTGAGAGGGCTTCTCTGTTTTTTGTTGGCTAATTTATGTGAATGTGTGTAAAGTAATCATCGTTTATTATTGTTTATTTTTAATTATTCAAACTATGATACTACAGATGACTAAATGTTATGCCATAAGCTGTCCTTGTAACGAACAGAGACATTTTTGCCACATACGAGTAAGGTAATGTATAATTTTATTGTTCTAAATGAAATTTCTTGACTTAGAATCAATAATAATATTCTTATTTATGTAAGTTGAGTGGTTCTTATTTGCTAATAAGCAGACAAAGTCCAAAGCTGCCCATTTACAAAAATGTGAAATTTAAAAGTCTGTCAACTGTTTGATATAGTTTTTTCGCTAAAAACAGTGACTAATGATCTGAAATTTTGTCGAATGTTAAAAACGACAAAAATATTGTTTCTAACTCCTTTAAATTGTAAAAATGGGGATGAAATGTTGTTTTAAGAATCAAAATAAGTGTTTATTAAGATAGGTATAGAGATTGTAGCAATTTGCTATGGTGTTTGTTAAACGCAATTTGTCGAGAAACACGATGTTAAAAATAAAACATTAAAAATAATAACGATACAAAAGCTGTAGGCACATACAAATCCCAATACTAAAATCGGCTAGTGATCGCAGCATTTGATACAATGGCGACGAAGCTCGGGCCCATTATGAAGCGCACGCTTGCAGCACAATTGATCATTAGCACAAATACACACGCGGCGCTGCAGCGGACTGCTTTAAGGGTGGGAACACTGTTCGCGAGACTGCGTTCTATTAAATGAGATATTTTAGCCACATAAAAGAAATAATAAGAGAATTTCGTGTTGTGAATCGTGGGAACCGACCAGGAGGAACGACGATCTGATGAAAGTCGCGAAAAGCCGGTGGATGCGGGTAACGCGGAATCGATTGTTGAGATGATGGTGAATGAATGAAGTAGTGCCAGCACGTCGAAAGAATATCACCATACTTACTTGTCTAGGTGTTGTAAAGGATGACTAGAGGAGTACATTACTGCCCAAAGTAGACGGGCAGCAGCGTCTTCCCTCTGTCATTGGTGAAACTGCGATCGCCCATCGGCCAAACGTAGCGGCTAAAGCAAAATCCTCTTTTGGAGTGGACTGGAATGGGCTGGTGTTGATAAAGAAAACACTATACTCGGATTTCCACACATATCACATTGCGCATAACAATTAAAACATAAACGTTACTGAAGAAAGACGGGAATTAAAAATGCTTTTGGCAGGCCTTTGCAAATTTTTACAAAAAGTTAGTAATAAATAAATAAAACCAATCCATGTTCTCCCGGGCATACATGGAAAGAAGTTAAAAGTTAAATTGTTTTATGAGATCATGGTTAGTTTAATAATCAACATCTATACTTAATATTATAAAGCTGAAGAGTTTGTTTGTTTGTTTGTTTGTTTGAACGCGCTAATCTCTGGAAGTACTGGTTCGAATTGAAAAAATTTTGTGTTGGATAGTCCATGCCTCGAGGAAGGCTTTAGGCTATATAACATCACGCTGCGACCAGTAGGAGCGAAGCATCAGTGAAAAATGTTGCAAAAATAATCGCGATATTAAAAACTGAAATTGACGCGCACAAAGTCCCGAGGAACAGCTAGTTAATATTATAAAAGCAGGTGACAATAATATATATTTTTTTATTACATAATGCTGTTTTAAAAGACATGTTTTAATAACATCTTTTTAAGCTATTTCATTGCTGAAAAAATTAAAAATTATGTTAAGCATAAATGAAAACTGATAGATAATTTATATTATATCAATTGGTATATAATAGGTGTGCGTACCTTGTCTATATTATAAAACGAATATTTCCTAATCATTTTGTCGATTATTTGTAAGGAGGCTTTAGGTAAAAAAGCATCCTGTTTTCTGCGCTCAGAGCTTAGTTTATTTTTGTACGATATTGTTATCTGTGATCAGTAGAAGATGCTAAAAGGATTTTTGTTAGCTTTATCGAGTGAAATATGTATTGTGTGATAAACTACCTATTATTTATTAATATTTTATCCCTCAACGCCCCGTTGGTCTAGTGGTTTAAATATCAGGCCTAGATCTCGGGGTCTCGGGTTCGATCCCGGGTCGGGCATCCAAAAAGTTTCGAATTTTCGAACATTGCTCGGGTTTGTGATCACCCATCCGCATTTGGCAAGCGTGGTGATTATGCCAGTACCCATCCTTGCTGTGGTAACTTGAATTGAATGATGGAGGCCTTTTCCCTGCAGTGGGATGATTATAGGCTGTTACTACTACTATCCCTTATTGTCGACCTTATCTAATACAACATTATGCACATAGCACCTACCTTGTTTTCATAAAAAGACTTATCTGTACTGAAATCTATGCTGTTAACCTAGGTAATAATTGTTTTCATTAGGTTGTAAGTGATGAGTGGTCGCTTAATATGGGTCTCATCAAAAGCGTTAGCGACTAATGACTCCCAACCTCTCGCGAAGCTGGACAAATCGTCACACCACCTCTTTTTAAATCTACCCCCTTGCCGGTATAGCCGTCTAGTGGTACCTATCCATCGCGTGACGATTTGGGTCCATCTATCCGTATGCATTCTACACACATGATACGCCCACTCCCATTTAAGTCTAGCTGTCTTTTCGCCTACATCAGCTATGCCAGTTCTTAAGCGTATTGTGGTATTCCGGATCTTATCAATCCTTTTAATACCCAACAGACTCCTTTCCATAGTTCTTTTGCAAACTTTGAGTCTGGATTTTTGACTTTCGGTCAATGACCACGTTTGCGCTCCGTAAGTAAATAAGGGGAGGATGCAAGTGTCAACGACTTTGCATTTCAGTGTGGAAGATCTCCCTTAGTATACGCTTTCAAAGACTAGAAGCTCTTCCAGGCGTTATCGATAATTATTAAGTTATTCCTTGTTTATTTCGAACGCTTCACAGCAATCACAGCGATCGTGGTCACGTTTTGAAACGGAGAACGGGCAATGTAATATCTAGTAATATTATAATTATTATTAATGCGAGTACAAGTGCGATACCTAGTTTCACCTCGCGGTACTAAGCTTACATTCTACAAACACATTTACTTATTTTCTAATAATTGACGACCTCCGTGGCGGAGTGGCGTACACACCGGTTTTCAAGGTGTCGTCTGCTCCGAGGTCCCGGGTTCGATTCCCGGACGGGTCAATGTAGAAAAAAAGTGTTTTTCTACATTTTCTCGGGTCTGGGTGTTTGTGGTACCTTCGTTGTTTCTGGTTTCCAAAATACGAATGCTTTGAATAGTTATTCAAATTGGGATCAGAACAATGTATGTGATGTTGTCCACATTTATTTATTTATTATTTATTTAATAAAACATAAGTACATAGGCACGTATTAAAGAGCTTTTAAAGCATTCAAACATCATGCGTCTTTACAATATACTTATTTATTAAAAAAAAACATTATCCTTATTTATTATTTTAAATAAAACATTTACAATATACTAAGTAACTAAAGTATGTAAGATCATTTGTATTATAAATATGAATAATAGCTCAAACCAGAAACCTAATAAAATAATTCAAAAAGAAAATAACGATATAAAACACAAGGAAAGTTCCAATCTTAAATAATAAAACCAAGTTTGGTCATTCTGAAAATGTAAGTATTCTATCACTCATTTCGATTAGGTAAATTTTGTAATCCGCTATCGCTCAAGTACAAAACGAGAGGTGTATAACTAATTCCGAGTTTGCATCGTGACAGGTGCACCCGTTGATGACCAGAGTAGTTGATGTGGCCTTAGTTCAGCAAATTTAGACATTTTCAGTTGATATTCCGAAGGATTTACTAACTGGCGGATGAGGTTTTATTAGAGCACTTTGTCAATTATTTTCCAGTGGAGTTCAACTATATCATGCTCGTTATTGATTATTATTGTCAGCAGCTTGTATCAGTCCACAGCTGTAAAAAAGCCTGTCTTAAAGGATGATTTTGCTATAAATAAATAGATAAATAAATGTGGACAACATCACATACATTCCCAATATAATAACTATTTAAAAAACTCGTGTTTTGGAAACTAGACACAACGAAGGTACCACAAACACCCAGACACGGGAAAATTTAGAAAAACCCTTTTTTTCCTACATTGACCCGTCCGGAAATCGAACCCGGGACCTCGGAGCAGGCGACACCTTGAAAACCGGTGTGTACGCCACGGAGGTCGTCGAATGCTTTGCAAGCTATGCTTGGCGATCGCAGTGTTGCCAGTGGTTGCGAGAAGACGCTGCTGGCCATCTTCTTCTGGAAGTGTTCCTTATGTCGCCTCATATGTCAGAGTCTTTGCAGTGTTGTCAAGATGTTGATGGTATGATGGAGTCTCAAACAGCTGGCATTTTCCTTATATCTTCTCTATAGAATTAGGATGATTTTTTATTTCTATCGGTTCTTGAATTATTCTAGGTAACAGCGGTTTTCTATGGCTAGAACTTGAGGTATGTCAAATCTAATAAAATGATTGAGCTTTTGTAAAGGCGTGACCACAGACTGCAGAGTTCTGCATGTATGTTACATGAATAAACCCTCGCACGTAACGTTGTATCGCCATCACAGAAATAATACGAGTATTAATCAAAACAGCTATTCACCCAAAGCTTCCATACCCGGCGTTGTTTAACAAGTACAACAACAGTCTTCTAACAAGCAAGGTGCCTCTGTCGATACTTAATTAAGTGATAGCTCAACTTGGTCGTCGCCTCGGCCTTCGACGTCCATTCAAGCCGCGTTTGGCTCCGAATTTCCAACACTTTGGTAACAAATAACTTTGGAGGATTAGCTGTGTTTCATGATACTAAAGTTTTAGATACCTACAGATAAATCGGCAGTTTTAATAAATTTTGATACTACCCCTTTTTTATTTATCTTTTTTCATTTTTCATTCATACCAATGATATTTAAAAAGCATAGATAGGTTATGCCCTTACAAAACTATCGAAATATCTGTGCCGCTTGCGAACAACTGCACACATGCGTAATTCCTATTTTGTCCTTGTCATACTAGTGAAAAGAACAATTACTTTCTCTTTCGCCTTGGCATCCATATTGTATGAAGACATATCTATCATCGCATGTAACATATCTATTACTTTTTAAATATCATTGATTCATACAAATGTTCATTTATTCACTCATATCTTTAATCATTCATCAAAGAAGTAACGGCATTTATCATTCCATTGCAGAGAAAATACCTCCGTCACTGAATCCAAGTTATCACAGCAATGATGGGTAGAGGTATAATCACCACGCTTGCCAAATGCGGGTTGGTAATCACACACCCGGGTAATATTCGAAAATTCGAAACCTTTTGTTGCTGACCGGGACCCCATGGCCCAGTATTCAAACCAGTAGAACAACGGAGCATTAGGGAGTAAGGGTATTACAACACATCTTCCCTATTTTATGCTTAAAGTACGTATTTCTTTTGTAAAAAAGAGACTATCCTCAAACAAAACAAAGCCAATGAAACACTCAATCTTCAGTAAGACAAACATTAAACGCTTAAAACAATTTCTCTTCAGTTGGACGTTAATAGGCTAACTTTAGGACTCTTAGTCGACGCAAATCCATATAATATATATACCTTTTTAACTAACTTTCCGGTTTCACGGGCCTTTTTGCGATCTCCAGACTTGGCGCCTAATTAGATGAGCCAAGATTGATTAGTGACGGAATTAAGTTAAGCGTATTTTCGCGGATTTAAAATAATGCGGATTTGCAGAATTTACTGCTTCCTTGTTTCGTCGTGGGCTATCGGTACGATGATAGCGACCCCACGAACCTGATTTCTCCCGGGAGTATCCCTGTTCCTCACCTATGGCTTGCCTTCATTGGTTGGCCGGAGTGAACACTGACGAGGAACATATCTCCCACCTCTTGCTTGCCTTCATTGGCCGGCTTCAGTGGAGAGTCGCTAGAGCAGAAATGCTCGGAGGAAGGAAGTATTGCAGTAAGATGCTTGTAGGGTTCTTTAACGGATTACCGGGATTGTCCTGAGAGCCGTGTAATACTTCTCCACTCCTCAAGCACCTCAGGCTATGTTGCCCCCTTGTCGCTACGTCACTATGTGCTAGCGGTCGTTTTCGGGGGCCCATTAAACGAGTGTGCGAATCACCCCCTGCCATTTCATCCGTGTGAGTAACATAGGTCAGGCAGGGGCCATAGTCCTTCCATAGCCCCAGTTACCCAGTCCACTAGCACCCAAACCCATAGCCCAGTATCCTTTCTATACATTTTCTGCAATAGTCCTGCACTAACATTTAATATAGTGTGTACAGGGATAATCGTCGGTTGGTGTCACATCGCATTATAAGATAAATGTCGTCTAACGGGCCTCTGCGAGTTGGCTTCGGCCCCTCGTACGCCTTCCAAAGGTCCGGAACTCCCGTGATTGGGAAAAGACCAACATAATAATAATATTTAGGACATGCCTCACTGGGCCACACAGAGCCATCTAGTCCCAAATTAAGCTACTGTTAAGTACCCTGTCGTATGAGGTACTAGACAACCGATAAACTTACTTATATACTTATTTTTTTGTAAATACATACTTATAATACATAGAAAGCACCCAGACCAGTACAAACAGACATGTTCATGCACACAAATATTTGTACTGTGCAAGGATCGAACCCGCGACCCATGGCTCAGAAGCAGCGTTTACTAACGCTGATCCAAATGGTCGTCAAATAGCAATACACTTTTTCCTTTTATGCTACTTCATGTATGTAAAACTAAGTTTCTTTTCTTATTAATAATGGGCTTGCTCTTGACTACATACTTAACTATACGGTTAAGAAGAAGCCTAAGATGGAGCGAGCTTACCCAGAGATACTGGTTCTCCCACACAACAGCGAAACAAAGAAAAACTGTTTTGCGCCTGACTCCGGCGGGAGGGTGGTAGCATCCAGGCGGCCTCTTACGAAACCTACCACCGCAGAGGGATCTGTTAGCCGTCAGCATTGGTTAGAAAACCAAAGATGCCGTTGCCCAGGGTGGACCACTAGGAGGTAGATCCCACCACCCCGAAAAAAACAGTGAAGTAACGGCCTATAATCATCCCAATGCAATGCAAAGGCCTCCATCATTGAATTCATTCGTTACCACAGCAATGATGGGCACAGGTATAATCACCAGGCTTGCCAAATGCTGAAAACCACAAACCCGAGCAAAGTTCGAAAATACGAAACACTTGTTGCCCGACCCGGGAATCGAACTCAGGACCCCGAAATCTTGGCCAAGTTGACTAACGGGGTTTGGCTGATGATGATACTGATGTTTTTGAATAATATGAATAAAAAAACGGTAAAATAAAATGGTGATGCATTATTTTGAACAATTTCTAGCGGTTTAAATTCGAATTACCGCAACTCACGAGCGGAGCCAAAACTTAATATGCAAAATGGTGCAATATGAAAGAGCATTTGTCATAGACGCAAACAAGAGGCGAGGCTAGATTAGGATCGCTTCCCGACAGTTTCATTTGGCGAGGCGTCGAGACAGCCACCTTGGACCAGCTACAACCGGTTCAGACCGGATCAGAAGGACAAAATGGCCCCTACATTGTGGAACATTCGACTGTTTTAAAATAAGTGTTATAATTATAATATTTAGAAATTCTGCATTTATTTAAGAAAACAAAAATGAAACATCGTTAGACATAGAAGTACCTATAGACACTTTCAACTGAAAAGAACTTATTCACTTTACTATAAATAGTAATACATTTTGTTTAGCTTTTGCTTCAATAGTTTAAAAGTGAAATATTTACATATTGTTTCATCATTTTGTTTCTTCATTTAGGAGTAATCAATTTCTATTTAGAAATTTAGTTAAACCGACTTTTTCAAACAGTCGCACAGAGAAATTATGTCGAAAATTTCCACTAACTTCGAGGTCCCAAGTTTGATTCCTGTGTAAGGAATCAAAATTAAAACATTTTTATATATTGTTACGGGTCTGAGTGATTGTTGTACCTACCTTAGTTGTTTGAATTATTGCAAAAATATGGTGCTTTTTATTTGTTTTTTAATCAAACTATGTCAAATGTAATATGACGTGTAACACTTAGGTACATAAAGAAGGCAAAACCTTTAAAAGGCAAGACTAACACATTCATCTATTCAAATTGTAAACAATGCAATATCTATCTAAGACCAGTACGACTACAATTCAGTGGTAGCCCTGAATAGTGTGATCCAGTTTTAGCCGGACGAAACCGCTTCAAACCGGCTTGATCCAAGCAAAACGGCAACGCTCTGCGACTTCAGATAGCATAGCTTTGATAGTGAGAAATGCAATGCTCATTTCTTGTTTGTTTACTGTACTGTTACCCAATTCGGGAGTAGAAATCAATAAAGGTATATTTGCACTGAACGGTTTGAGTAGGTTGAAGCCACTATGAATGGTTCATACAATGATATTTTAAAAGTAACTTATACGAGTAGATAATATCTATAAGTACTTTAAAATATCAAAAACGCGAAAGCGTATTTGAGTCTTCACAACGCGTGCACTTATAACATAATATTTGCTTCGTTTTAATATAATAATAGGGGTTAAAGTATGAAATTGCCGATTTTTTTTCCACTTTTTGTTTTGTTTATAGCTCTTAAGTATAGTCATATTATTGCGTAATTATTTTTGTATTGTATCAAAAACTACTTAAAGTAACTTTTAACTAAAAAAAAATTGTAATACTAGTGCCTATTACTTCAAAGGAAGTCGTTGAAAAGACCCCTTACAATGTGTCAGCTGACCTTCTTGCTTCAATTAAGTATATTTGTATTATATACTTTGATTTTCAGAAATTTAAATACTATAATGCGTAGCTTTATAACCATCTAACTTTCACCTTTGATTGCATCGAAAACGGTTCAGGCGTTTTTAAAAAAACTAAAAAATTGTAAGTATGGAAAAATGACTTTTCTCGATTTCGTCCATATAAAACGGCAATTTCATACTTTAACCCCTAATAATATGTACTGGTTTTACGCTACTGCTTTTTAAATAATTAAGTAAAGAAAAGTAACAGCCTGTAATCAACCTACTGCAGGGACAAAGGGTCAGAGGGTATCCTACAAAGGCCTTCATAGAATTCAAGTTACCACAGCAATAATGGGTACCGGCATAATCACCACGGTTGCCAAATGCAGGTTGGTGCTGGGAAACCTGAGCAGTGTTCGAAAATTCGAAAATTTTTGTTGCTCGACCCGGGGATCGAACCCGGGACTCCGAAATCTTGGCTCGGTATTGAAACCACTAGTCCAATAGGGCGTTGGGAATAATTACAAGAAATAAATGCTGTCAATGACAGATCAGAGAAAAAAAAATGAATTATGTTTTTTGAATTAGATAGAGAAGAACATTTTTGTAGATTGATTTCTGATGATGACAGCATATTTGCCTTTTTTAATATTTCATAGTAATAAGACATAAGATTCTTATTTTTTGTTAAAACTCCACTTACCTATCAAAAACATTCTAGCTCATTTTGCATAGTAACCCCTCTATGTGAGTAACTATAGCTAAGTTCAAGTTTCCACCGTCTAAAGAGTATGCAAATATATTTAAGAGCGCACATGTGCTGAGACATCGCGATAAAAGGCTTGGGGTAGGTCGGGGCGTATCTTACTAGTTCGCACACAATTCCGAGTTAGTTTACTTCCTTTGCTGAGGGGTTTGGTATTTGTGCAGTTCTATCAATTTGAAGCAGATGTAAGAATTAGATATATTACTAGATGATCCCGCGATCTTCGTATCGCCTCAAAATAATATTCATTGGATTTTGACGTCACACAATGTCTTTGGCATCAAATATGGCGTTTACCTTACCATTGATATTACACAGAAAATTTGCAATAAAATAATATTGCGATTATAATTGAGATGTAAGCTATCCTATCTTTCAAGTTAGATCAAACTACATATGGTGTGCAAAATTGATTAAAATCGGTTAAGTAATTTCGGAGTCAATCGCGGACAAACAACGTGACGCGTAATTTATATATTTTAAGAAGATTAAGCCAAATTCATTCATCACACCATCAAAGGTTCTCTGGGCAAGGGTCTCTAAAGAAGAAGGGTTAGCCATTATCACCACGCAAGGTCATTGAATTGATTTTCAACTTTAAATCCAACAAGGAGAGATCAATATCAATTGAGAAAATTTGACGTTGTGTGGTGCGATAGGTGGACGTGCTGTTTTCTGTACTTTTTTTTTAAGTGTGTTAGTTATACATACATTAATCAAATACTATATTCATGTCCTATACTATACAGAATGACTTTTTTATCGCCTTCAATATTTTTATAGGCGTTCAGTATCGTAGGTATTTAGCGCCCATTTATGAAGTAAAAAATTTAAATCAAGTTTTCATTCGAAAATATTTTTCGCAACATAGTTTTAAATTTTTACGGTCCTAAGCCTGATGAGTTATGAATGGAAAATCAAAAACTTATAAATTGTATCGTAATGAATGAATGATATGCGCATCGCGTAAAAAAAGTGTTGCCAGGAGGCTCTATCAAAAATTTTTGATTTTTGGCGGACCTTTTCTAAGTGCTTTATCTTGACATTATTGTACTGGGCTATACCAATAGAAAAAATATGTAACTTTTTTTTTCTCGTAGATTGCTATATTAAAATTTGGAAGGTGGTTAAAATTTTATTCTGTATAAACGCCTCGTTGGCTTTGGTTTAAATACAAGGCCAAGATCTCGAGTTCGATCCCCGGGAAAGGTTGTAATATCCTTCTTACACACTTACTAAATAGTTTATTTTATTTACATACAATGGGGGCTATCGCTAGTGAATTTGCCACTAGAGGCGCTAGTGTCGCGTGAGGTCCAATATCATTCACTTTGTACTGGTTTTAGCGGAATTTGTTGCATAAATTATAATTTCTTTAATTTACCTGCTGGAAAGTGATCTCCTTCGTAAAATATCGCAAATATGGATTATTTGGCGATTAATGTGAACTCTTTAAAAGCGGAATTAGGAAAAAGCGCAAAAATAGGCGGCCTCAAGAGCAACTATTTCAGAAGTTAGTTTGTTGATATCAAGATAGTTATTTATAAACAATATAACCTTAATTAGATTCAAGGTATAACACTTTGTTTCGGCGCCAATCGCCTTTGACAGTTATACCACCGGACCTCAGTCTACAGTGGCGCCAACTGGTGAGCAAAGAAACGGTAGTCCCCTTCTGTTTATTTCACTAATCACAGCCAGTGCAAAAAATCATTTACTTTTTTCTGTAAACAGTACTTAGAAAATTGTAAAAAGAAAAATAACGTTATTCTATACAATAAACATGCCATACATGCCATGCCATACTGGGCCACACATAGCCATCTAGTCCCAAATTAAGGTACTATTTAGTACCCTGTCGTATGGGGTACTAGACAACCGATAAACTTACTTATATGCTTTTTTTTGTAAATACATACTTATAATACATAGAAAACACCCAGACCAGTACAAACAGACATGTTCATGCACACAAATATTTGTACTGTGCGGGGATCGAACCCGCGACCCATGGCTCAGAAGCAGCGTTAACTACCGCTGATCCAAATGGTCGTCAAAACGCATGAACAAAGCTTAGATTGGTAACGCAAATACTGACAGCCGACATTTTCTGAAAATGCCTTTTAAAAGACCCTCTAATTTATACGTTCTAATTTTAAATCAGCATTTGGGCGTTCTAAAACGTTTTTATAGCGCTAGATTTTATTCTGTACTCACAATAATAAAAAAGGTTTTTTCAAATCATTTACATGACTGATACTGTTTTTGCTAGCGTGAAATGTTTTTGTTTGCCATGTTTCTTTTTTAATAGCTATATCCAAAGCGTAGCGGATCTGTGGCTGAAGTCTCTTTGCCCGTTCATCATTAATTGTATGTTTGAATTTTTAGAATTGACTTACTAATTGTTTTTTAATTTTTCAAGCAGTTGAAATTGAAATACAGTTCCTTAGTTTTTAATAAATGTATCGTATTTCTAAAAACAGACATAATAAAATACGTTTCATCATAACGGGTTGTTAAATATTTGCAGCAATAGTTATATTCAGATACTTAGATTACTGAAGCCTGGAGTAATTTTGACAACACAAGGAAATGTCTTGGTAGTTCAACAGAAAGAGTAGTGCCCGGTAAGCGAGTAAAGTTGTTGGTTCGAATCCCACCTAAGTTAGTCGTAAATTTAAAACGTAGCCTAAAAAAACTAAACTAAAACTGACGGTCATCAATGATCAGGGCAAAGGACTCCATTTGAATTCAAGTCACTACAGCAGCGATACAGACATTATCACCACACTTGCCAAATGCGGGTTGCCGGGTTGGTGATCACAAACCCGAGCAATGGTCAAAAATTCTAAAATCTTGTTACCCGACTCAGGATCGAATCCAAGACCCCGCGATCTTTGTCTGGTACTTAAATTACTAGTCGAACGAGTCAAACGAATCTTATTTTAATATTACCCTTCTTGGAATTAGAACTCAAGGCTGTAGTTTGAATTGTACAACAATTCAAACGGCCATTTAAAACGCGACCAAACTCGGAACGCAAGAATTTACAAGCAAAGTTCGTGACATCATTTTCACGAACAAACAGATACCGCTATCGGCTCGGCCATCACACGAAACTCCCCTAATTTACATAATTGCATTACACCGGCGATGTTTCATGAAAAAAATGTAAAAAGGACACCTGCGGATGACTAACTTTTGCCCCTAAAAATTATTTATTTCTAACTTCTTTCATAAATCAAGATAAACTTGTTTACAAAGTAATTTTGGCGACCCGGTTCTCCGCGCGAATATATTACAAGAGCGTCGCTTACACACAGTGGAAGAGGGTACAGAAATCCTAATCCACAGAGACGGCCTGTTGTTATCAGATATGATTTGAGACTGTTTTTAATCAAATGAATTGTTGGTGTATCTTGAAAATAAAATTCCTTGAAAGCAAATTTTCGATTGTCTTAAGTTGGAATCAAACCAGGAATTTTATATTCATTATATCAAACATACTTTATCGTCGTCAGAGAACGATACAAAGTTGTAAGTCCAAAAAACTAACGGGAATCAGCTACATCGCATTCCCGGTTATGTCGCGTGCTTGGTTGTAAATAATTAATTAGTAATGCTCTAAACCAAATAAGAAAAATATTTATCTTCACACTTTCTTTCTTTTTCAATCCCTTTATGAAATTATTTTAAATATATTATAAATTCTTTTTTTACCTTCTTAAACTAGGTATGTCTTTTCCTGGGACAACAACTATCTCCACACTTTGATTAGATGAACTTAATCGGTCAAAAGGTAACAATCAATCAATTTAAAAAAGTTTTTTTTTTAAAACTTGTTCCTTACAATGAAGACACAAAACAGCACAACCATTTCTTCTTCTAATGGATTTTGCAAGAAGCAAATCAAGGTCCACCGCTAGAAGAATACGGGCAGCAGCGTGTTTTATTCCATCATTGGCTGAATTGTGATACGTGACGAACATGCCAAACTTATTGAGTGGCTTATACCCAGTAAACTAACTTAAGTTTAATATAATAAATATAGCTAAAAAATGTCCTTCGAGTTGTTTTTAGAGACACATTTTACTCTTACCCCTCTAAAGATGGAAAAAAAATAGTGATAAAGCTTTGATATAAAATATCTTGTTGGTGAACACGACTAGGCTTACTGGTCTATCATATATTGTGGCATAAACGAGGTTCAAACTCGGTTTTACTAGGTTACCAGCCAGATTTATCTAGTTATGTCACTACGGTTTTAAGAGCTGACAGTTTTGACGGCTGACTGGTGTCAGATTTGAGAGACTTTTAAAGTAAACATACTCGTATTTTCAGAGCCAGCTAGGAGTTAAATTTTTTTTATGATGAAAATAATTTAAGTGTGCTTTGTTTCAGGTAATTTGGAAAGCAGTAAAGTTTCCGAGCTTTTTACTTATAACTGAATGCGATCTTATGAGAATCCAATTAAATTTAATAAATTAATGATAACAAATACGATCATCTTTAATACATACTAGCTGTTGCCCGCAACTTCGTACGCGTTGATTTTTGAATTTAAAATCAGCATATATGTTATTCCAGCCAATCAACTAACACTGTGCCAAACTTCATACAGATCCGTTGAGTAGTTTTAGCTTAGCGTGAAAGAGTAACAAACATCCATACATTCCTACAAACTTTCGCGTTTATAATATTAATAGGATTAATAAATAAATAAATAAATAAATAAATAAATAAATAAATAAATAAATAAATAAATAAATAAATAAATAAATAAATAAATGAATAAATAAATAAATAAATAAATAAATAAATGTGGACAACATCATATACATTGTTCTGATCCCAATTTGAATAACCATTTAAAGCATTCGTATTTTGGAAACCAGAAACAACGAAGGTACCACAAACACCCAGACCCCAGAAAATGTAGAGAAACAAATTTTTTCTACATTTACCCGTCCGGGAATCGAACCCGTGATCTCTGAGCAGGCGACACCTTGAAAACCGGTGTGTACGCCACTCCGCCACGGGTGTCGTCAAAAGGATTAGGAATAGGAATTAAGGAAAGTAACATCCAATGTTATACTTGTAACCCGAGAACGGCTGGACCAATTTATATGATCCTTGTGGAAAAGGATAATAAATAAGAAAAACGTTAAAAAAGAATGTTAAAGAAAAAATATTTCTTCATAAGAAGTTCTCGGGTTTCGCTAGTTGTTAATAATGGAAATAGGTTACAAGATCAACTTTTTAAGCGAATTTATTTTTATATAGGTACACATTCTTGTTTTGTATCCTGCTTACGCTACTTTTAATAGCTAACTTGCCAGAAAAATCTAATTTAGTGAAAAAGTTTATAGGTCTTGCATGTGTAATTTGGTCAACCATTGCTTTTTTTAAGCATAAATGCCACTTGGCGTCGAATTGTCAATAATAATAATAATAATATTTAAGACATGCCTCACTGGGCCACACAGAGCCATCTAGTCCCAAATTAAGCTACTATTAAGTACCATGTCGTATGGGGTACTAGACAACCGATAAACTTACTTATATACTTTTTTTTTGTAAATACATACTTATAATACATAGAAACACCCAGGCCAGGCCCCCAATTCGCGTAACCGAATCGTATCACAATCGTAATTGAACGACAGGTTTTTGACAGTTCTAGTATGGGCTAAATGTCAAAATCGTCCAATTCAATCACGATCAAACTGCGATTCGGTTACGCGAATTAGGCCCCTGTACAAACAGACATGTTCATGCACACAAATATTTGTACTTTGCGGGGATCGAACCCGCGACCCATGGCTCAGAAGCAATGTTTACTACCGCTGATCCAAATGGTCGTCCAAATGGTGAAGTGACAATGCTGCTGCCCATTTCCTTTTGACCTACTCCTTCATTTGCTTTTACAACAAGACGAGTGCTTTATTATGTTTGAATTGTACTTTCTCTTGAAATAGGTATGTCTTTTACCGGGACAAGAACTATCTCTACACTATGCTTAGATGAACTTAATCGCTCAAAAAGTACCATTATGATGCTGACACAAAATAAAACAGCACAACCCTTTCTCCTTCTAATGGATTTTGTAAGAAGCAAATGAAGGTACACGTCCGCTAGTTCGAATTTGAATTGTCCTACTTCCTTCTAACATTATAAACGTGAAAATTTTTGAGTATGGATGTCTGGATGTTTCTTGCTCTTTCACGCTAGAATGACGCAAGTGATCTGAATGAAATTTGAAACGGTATTAGCTTATTGGCTGTATAACATATAGTTTACTTTTTACCCCGGAAAAAGGTACGGTTCCTGTGGGATAATACATAGTTTTAATATCAGTATATAAACTTGAAAAATTTTGAACGCTGGCTTATACCGTAAGAATATGCTTGAAAAATTCGCGCCGTGTCGCAGTGTCTCGGTGGCCTAATGGTATGGCGCCCGCCCGGCATGCGAGGAGATGCGGGTTCGAGTCCCGCCTGAGACAAAAAATTTTCAAGTTTATATACTGATATTATAAGTTAAATCAGTTAAAATCAGTTAAAATCAGTTTTATTTCTGCAAATAGGCCCCTGGAGGCGCTTTTACACGTCCCAATATTTAACCTACCACTGCTTCGGGACAAATGTGGGCTAGTGCCGAGAAGAAGCAGCGCAAGAAACTCGGTCACTATTGTCAGCCTCTTTTTAAATAAACATGTTTACATAAGATATATGCCAGTGCGAGCTGATACAATTTAAAGTCAAACGTTCCTATCATTTATATAATCATCAATAGTGTAATAGCCCTTTTTCATTAAAACAACTTTGATATATGATTTGAATTTATGTACAGGGAGGTCAGCAATTGACAGTGGTAATTTGTTGAAAATACGGATGCAATTTCCCATGAACGAATTACCTACTTTTCGCAGTCTGAATCCTGGAACGGCAAGTTTATCTTTATTTCGGGTATTGAAATTGTGTACGTCACTATTTTTGACAAAAAATTCGAGGTTTTTACGGACGTATATAATGTTTTCGAAAATGTATTGAGATGCAACTGTTAGTATGTTGATCTCTTTGAATAGCTCTCTTAGAGAGTCACGGGGTCTAAGGCCGTAAATAGCCCGCACAGCACGTTTTTGCAATATAAAAATAGACTCAATATCTGCCGCTGAGCCCCATAACAAAATTCCGTATGACATTATACTGTGAAAGTAGCTAAAATATACTAATCTTGCCGTTCCAACATCAGTCAATTGTCTTATCTTTTGCACAGCATAAGCAGCAGAACTAAGTCTTCCAGACAGAGACCTGATATGAGCACCCCATTGCAGTCGAGAGTCTACAGTTATACCTAAAAAGGTAGAGGAGTCTACTGTGTCTAATGGCTCATCTTTTACAATAACATTTGTGGCGGAAAACCATACATTAGGCAAAGTAAATTTAACACATTTTGTTTTTCTTGCATTAAGCAAAAGATTATTCGTAGCAAACCAATACAATAATTTTGAGAGGGTATTGTTAACATCGTCAAATGATAATTCGCCCCTCTTAATTTTAAAAATTATTGAAGTGTCATCTGCAAACAATACCATCTCACAAAGATTATACATATAATATGGAAGGTCGTTAATGTATATTAAAAATAGCAAGGGTCCTAATACTGATCCCTGAGGGACACCCATGATAAGGGCCGACCCTGAAGACTCAGTTCCATCAATGCAAACTTTTTGTGTTCTACCTGTGAGATATGAGTTAATTAAATCTAACGAATCATTCGAAACACCATAATGTCTGAGTTTTTTAATTACCGTTTTATGGTCCACACAATCAAATGCCTTTGACAGGTCACAAAAAACACCTATAGCATCTAACCTACTCTCCCAAGCATCGAATACGTGTTTTAGAAGTGCTACTCCCGCATCAGTGGTATTTCTACCTTTCCTGAATCCATATTGATTGTGATGTAATAATTTATTCAAACTAAAGTGCGATAAAAGTTGACTAAACATAATTTTTTCAAATATTTTACTTAGTACTGGCAAGATAGATATTGGTCGAAAATTAGCGGGATCGCATTTCTCGCCGGATTTAAGTAATGGAATAATTTTGCTAATCTTCATTAAAGTTGGAAACTGTCTATCATCAATACATTTGTTGAAAATTATTGCGAGATGAGGGGCTATTGAATTTATAATTGTATTGATAATATGAACGGATTTTCCCCAAAGATCTTCAGTTTTTTTCATATTCAATTCTCTAAAAGTTTTTATAATTAAATCAGGGTTTATATTATTATGTCTAAAATTAAATGAAAATTTGCACTCATCGACAGCCGACTTGAGAAGGGATTCAGCTAGATCAGCGGAAGAAGCAAGCCCTTCAGTAGTGGAGGAAGCTATGTTTGAAAAAAAATTCTCAAATGTATTCGCAACCTCTGTGCTCGTGTTTATTAACTTATCCCCTAATTTGAGAGAGTAAGCAGGATTGCTTGGTTTTAGTCTACATGTTTCTTTATTTATAATATTCCAAGTAGTTTTCGCTTTATTTTTGGAAGCCGAAATTAAATTATGAAGATAAATTGACTTTGCTTTGGCGCATACTATTTTAAATAATTTGGAGTATTTTTTAACATGGTCTATAATGTTGTGGTTTTGAGATTCAGCTTTTAGACTATACAAATCATATAATGTTTTTCTACCTTTGTAAATACCAGGTGTAGCCCATTCATTAAACTTACAATTCTGTTTGTTGATTTTAACTTTTTTCTGCTTAAAATGATTTGATCAACATTCTGACTACCAGGCTTTAGTAATTTAACACCATTTTCAATTTTTGCTTTAAATCTGTCTATTTTATTCATAGTAACCGGCCTATACACATAATCTATATACAATACTATGTTTGGGACACGATGGTGCTCAAATGATGCTTCCTGTCCACTATGGTCTGAAGTTAGACAATTCAATATGGTTTTTTTTAACACTTTACCATTACAAAAAATATTATCTAAGCAAGTAGCCGACGTAGGCGTTATCCTGGTAGGTTCATTGAAAAGATTTATTAAATCATATGACTTGAAGAGATTAAGAAATTGAGTGGACGTTTGTGTGTCTTCTAATATATTAACGTTGAAATCACCGCATACAACTACTTTTTTACACGATTTTGATAGCCTTCTCAGAGCCTCATCCTTAGTGGATTCAAAAATATGGTAATTAGATTTGGGGGGGCTATACACGCTAATTATTATAAATTGTTCCAGCTCAACACATGCTAGCTCAATAGTTCGCTCAACTGAAAGCGACACGATGTCTTTGCGTTCTTTACATTTGAATTCATTTTTAACAAGAATAAGTGATCCTCCTCTAGATGCAGACTCCCTTATGAGCGAACTACCGACTTTATAATTTTCAATGTTTAACATTAGTTCATGTTTTTTTATCCAATGTACTGTGAGGCAAATTACATGAACATTAAAATCTTTTAAAAATAATCCTAAACCTAACTCTTTGCCGGCCAGGCCTTGAATGTTTTGATGAACAACATTAAAATACATATTCGGCCTAGCTTTTGTCTTCCCTCTTAGTTTAAAGCCTCAGAGGATGTCAAAGGAAAAATACTTGGATTAGTACATTTACTAATCGGTTCACTACAAAAAGTTTTTGTTTTAATAACAAAACTGTTAATATTGTAAGCTAGCAAACTTGCTATTTGTTTTTTCATTTTAATTGCAATTCATAATTAAGTGCAATTAAGTTGCTAAAATATCAAATAAAGTATATAAATAGCTGTTTCATCTTAACTGACTGTCAAACATCTGCAAAGATGTTTCTTTCGGGTGTTAAGGGTGCAAACTCCTAACATTTGATGAAACAACGCTGGCTTATAGCGTAAGAATATGCTTGAAAAATTCGCGCCGTGTCGCAGTGTCTCGGTGGCCTAATAGTATGGCGCCCGCCCGGCATGCGAGGAGATGCGGGTTCGAGTCCCGCCTGAGACAAAATTTTTCAAGTTTATATACTGATACTAGCTGATACCCGCGGCTTCGCGCGCGTAGAATTTGATCTGTTACAAAGTTTTCGTCATGACTAAAACCCATTTCCTACACTTTCTTTGCCTACAGTGCCGGGGGTGCCCATCACGGGCGAGGTGATGTTGGGTACTTAGTGGGAGCCGGTACGTCGTTGTCGGCATACCGGGGTTCGTAACGCTGATACAATAGTTGGATGAAAGGGGCTGAATTATGCTATTGTTTGAAGGGATCCGGTGTTGGTTCTTTCAGCGTACCGTGGTCCAAGCGAGCTCGCACCACATCTGTTAGCATTTACATGAAATTTGAAGTCTAATATAATTTGAAGATTTAAAACTGTCAATGCTGTATTACAACACACATTACATTCAAAGCAGCTTGCAAGGCTTTATTCGAATATGATCAACACTGCCTAGAACCCTGGAAGAAGTGGTCCTGTGTGAAAAAACCCATTCTTAATTTCCAACTAAGTAGGTAAATCCATTTCTCGATCTATAAGCGTTGTAAATGCGATTTCACAAAGACAATTTGCTTGCATACTACGTTTGAATAAAAGACCTAGATCGGACGGTGGACGACGGACCTAGACGGTGTAGTACCAGCATCGGTGTAGAGCTCTATAAAAGACAGTCCTATGTCATTCTCCCTTCATGATTGATAGACAAAGTTTCGTTTTATTGTCATGTTTTAAAAGTGTATTTTTTAAAATATGGAGAAAATTTAATAAAAAGATAATTTGGATGCGTTAGATAGGCAGTTTCACTAAACAAACTTTGCCAGGCCCTAAAATGCGGTGCGTCCTAGAGAAAAAAATCTAAATGGAAGTTTATCAAATTACCTACTAAATGGAAGCTTGTCAAAGGGTTTACCAGTCTATATTGATTTAATTCACCAGTCAGCTGCTTCGTGTTGTTGCAACACACCTGTTACCTCATTCTGCCTGAGATACGGGTCTATGCCCAGTTTAGGAAGTATTTTTGTACTGCTTAATATAGTTAATAATGTCATAAGGTACACTGTTGTAAGTGTAGTTTATAAGATTCGATATTTCATTTACCTACTTATTCCATTTTAACCTACCTTAAGTTTTGCATGCATATTGCATGTAATGGAATTAGGCGTATATGTAGTCTTGGTTGTACAAATAAATAATTCACTCACCAATTTTATTCGATTTCCCAACATTTTTCTCTACCGTATACAAAAATCGGCCAAGTGCGAGTCGGACTCGCGCACGAAGGTTTCCGTACCATTGATTACGTAAACAACAGTTGGTACCTACATTTATTTAGTTAATATAGTGCTTACCTGTTACCATTTATTAATATCGAGCAAAAATAGGCAAAATAATGGCATTTTTTGTATGGGATCAAATATTCATTTTATTTTTATTCTGTTATTTGTTGTTAAAGTAAGAAATATAACTGAGTGTTTTGTGAATATTTCAAGTTCCTACCTGTTGGCATTATTAATATCGAGCAAAAAAAGGACAAAAAATCGCGTTTGATGTATGGGAGCCCCCTTTAACACTTTCATGCGAACATGCTATTATCTGAGCTCGATGCGATTACGCACATATTTTTTTCATATAAACTGGATCGACGCCCAGAGACGGTCTACTAAGAGCACGTGAATTTAGTGTTATGTTATAAAGCACTTACTTCATAGGACGTCAACGTATACATACGTCGTGCCAAAAAGTACAGATAAACATCTATACAATTCCCAACAACGTGTAATAACGTTGGCGTATACATATAATAATAAAGCCTTTATTTCCAAAATATTTACATTATACTGTGCTACACCTATTACAAAATGTATCTTATTTAGGCAAGCCTTATGGCAAAGGCCACCTTCAACTCTTTCCACTGATTTCTGGCTGCCGCTACTCTTATTTCAAGGTAATATTTAAGTCATTCTCTCATCTTGTTACTTTACGTCTTCTGCTTCTAGTGCCGTCCCTTGGGTACCAAGTCGTCACCTGTTTGCTTCACTTTTCCGTTTTGCAACGGAGCATATACGTATAAATACTGACGTATATTTACAAATATTGAAAATTAATAAGAAATCAATTACCATTGAAGTGATTTTAGAATAGTTACATTGTAATAACTACGTAAATAGTAAAAAAATTAGATTATGCGTAATATTATTCACTGCGGGCTGTGTGTGGACAGCAACGCACGCGCGCCTTCTCCTGCGGCTCGCACAGGTCAACGGAATGTATGACGTAACCTGCGCTGATTGACGTATAGTAACGTTGTGCATCTACAAGGAGCGAATCACTGCCAGTGTATGGAGTCTTCAAAGATGTGTAAAATTTCCGACACGGTGTAGCACTACATTTTTAAGAGTTTGATGCGTTGTCGCACAGCAACCGAACTAATAGAGATTAGTATGAACAGGCGCCGTGCTACTACGTTGTGCTCAACCCAACACTTATTAGCTGAACGTACTAATACGCTGTGGTTCACCACATCTACCACAATTTGACGTATACATACGTTGCTTGCGTGAAAGTGTTAATATTCATTTTATTTTGTTTTTGGTATTTTTTGTTATTGCGCTAACAAAAATACATAATTTGTGAAAATTTCAGCTGTCTAGCTATCGCGGTTCCTGAGATACAGCCTGGTGACAGGATGACGGACAGGCGGACACAGCATAGTCTTTTAAAGTGGAGCAAAAAAGGACCAAAATCGCGTTTGATGTATGGGAGCCCCCTTTAATATTAATTTTTTTTTTGGTATTTTTTGTTATTGCGGTAACAAAAATACATAATTTGTGAAAATTTCAGTTGTCTAGCTATCGCGGTTTTTGAGATGGCCTGATGACAGGCCGACGGACAGACGGACACAGCAAAGTCTTAGTAATAGGGTTCCGTTTTTACCGTTTGGGTACGGAACCCTAGAAATGAGTTAATTCTAAATAATACCATTCTATTTGTAAGTACTGATATTTATTTTCTAAATATGGACCTAAATATAGATAAGACAGCCAATAGGAATTTTCAAGTTTTATCAAAAGTTTTCGTTACATAGCCTCCTATTTTGTCGTTCATGGCGTACGTCACATTTTCTTGCAGCTCTTATTGACCTTTTTAGTTTGATATGCAAACAAGAGTTTCGTCAAACACTATTGATAAATCTTCTGGTAATCGATCCAATTTTGAGTTGTTGATAACTTACGAACTGAATTTTAACTAACTCCTCAAATTCTGACTCAGAAGGATCCCGTGGAGCACATAAATATATTATAATACGTTTTCTGATGTAATTCTGGGCTCAAAGATGTTAAAAACGTGTATTTCCTTGTATAGATATCATCACATTTATTCAGTTTTAAGTAAGTATCCAACCATTTAATGATGTTTTTGAATGTTTCGTCCTTGTCTAATAGTACTTGAGTTCAATTTAGATGTGCTAAGGTTTGTTTGTGCTGTGACTGACCTTTGCTCCTCGGTCCCTTCTGCATACATGGAATTGTTTCGTGCTATTGAATTCAAATTCTGCAGTTTTAAATAAAGCCGTGTTGTAGTTCCCTGAAGGTTTTTTTTTCTTCAAATTTTCCAAGTGTGGGTCATCTCATTAGTAATACCGTTATTTGTAGTCGTATCTCTTCCGAATTATCCTTGGTAATCTTGTACATTTGTGACTGGTCACCAGCAGCTGGTCACTTAATAATTTTAATTCATAATCAGAAATTTCTCTTAGGGTTTGTATCTGGCCACCGAATTGTTTAATGCAGCCTTTAATTGAAGTTCGTGTACGTTTTAACTTAGTTAATTCATCCATTTCGGCACCAATTCTTATTAAATTCTAAAATAATACCCTTCTATTTGCAAGCAATGATAATATTTATTTTCTGATTGACACATTGAATGTCATAACAAACTAAGTGACATCAGAGAGTACAAATATGTAAAGAGTATGGATATGAAACGGATCCGAACAAACTTTGCCTCCATTTTTTATCTCTTTAAAGACTAAATTCTCAAAAAACCCGGAAGGCGTCATTCATAATTTCTAATCAGGTAGCTGGATACCAATTTTCATCGATTTAGCTTTAAAACTGACGGAGTTTCATACAAACTTGTGGGGCCCTTTTTACCCCCTTAGAGGCGGAATTTCCAAAATCCCTTTCTTAGTGCTCACCTACACTATAAAAGGAAGCGTGGTGAAAATTTTCAGATTTTAAATCCCAGTAGTTTGGGCTGTACGTTGATATGTCTGTCAGTCAGTCAGTCAGTCAGTCATTAAATCAGTTTTCACTTTTATATATTTAGATTATAAGTGCAATTAAGTTGCTAAAATATCAAATAAAGTACATAGTTTTAAATTTAATATTCCACGTGTTCAAAGTCACTGGAAACAGCAAGTTTATTAATTATTTAAAAAGCTATTTATGTAGCGAAGTATTTATAAAAAAGACTTACAGGTTTGAAATTAAAGATCCTCATTAAATTTCCCAAGACGAATCCACAATATCCCATCGGAACATAATAACCACATCGTCCCAAATCTCACGCACAATCGCTATCTCATCGGGAATTCACCATCGGATGGAAACGAGAAAAAAATCCTTTCAACGAACAGGCCCCCAATATTATTCAAGAGGCCAATTTTATCTTTGAAATTTACGATTATTCGTAAAGTAATCCCTGATCTAGGCCCGTGGGGTTAACAAGGCGATGTTCTTAGTTATTCGTCCCGCAGGAACCCTCTTTTGTAAGGTATAACTAAAGTTTAGCCGGGTGAACGATTTGGCGCACATTGTACTTGGGGGCAAAGTATTGGGACGGTTTTTACTCTCTTTGATCACATAGACTTATGAAACGAAATTCATTGAGAAGACATAGAAACAAAAAAATTTAAAGAGAGCTTTTGTTTGCAAATTATAATTTGGAATCATACATCGGAATCTCTAATTTAAGTAAACCTTTAACAATACATCAATAAATACTAAAATTAATATCTACATAGATACAGTCGGTAGCCTGAAAAAAACTAGGTTAACTACTAACTATTATTATTTTATTTTTTTACATTTAAAGTTTATATTAGTTTGTGCTACGAGTAATGGTATTATTTCATTACTAGCTGTTGCCCGCAACTTCTTCCGCGTCAATTTCTGTTATTATGATCGCGACTATTATTGCAACATTTTTCACTCATGCTTCGCTCCTATTAGTTGCAGCGTGATGTCATATAACCTAAAGCCTTCCTCGATAAACTAAGGAATATCCAACACAAAAATATTTTTTTCATTTCGAACCAATACTTCCTGAGATTAGCGCGTTCAAACAAACAAACAAACTCTTCAGCTTTATAATATCAGTATAGATAACCTAACGCGTCATAGTGAAGAAAACAGTCAAATCTTAGCTCTGGAAAATGTATACTAGTAAAATACTTCAATATCGTGTAGTGTTTTCTTTCTCTATTTTGGGTAGACCACCTAGTAGACCGCAAACTGGTAAGTGTCGCGGGAAGCCACTATATGCCGGTGGTGCAGGATTGATCGGCGTGAAGATCCACGGGAGGCCTATATCGAGTAGACTTTAATTAGGCTGAGATTAAAATGATAGGTAATAAGTTTAGTATTAAAACAACATTGTTTAGCTATTTTCCTTAACGTAGTTAGGACCTTTTTTACAAGTAGTTGTGCTCTCAATTAATTTTGTCCGCAACTGCACACATTCTACCATTCAGGTACAAAGATCTTTTTTACAAGGAGTAACGTCCGCTTTTTGCAAAAATACATTTGGAAAAGTTCTAATTTAGAACACGTAGAAGGGTCTGTATTGAATCCTAAATAAGCCTTCCATACTTTCGATTGTAAGTTCCATTGTGTGGAAATTGAATTATCTTTAGTAAATTGGTCAAGGTTTCTAGACGCTTTAGTGGTTTACTTTATTCATACATTCCTCATTACTATTATAAATTCGAAGTAACTCAGTCCATCTGTTACACTTTGACGCCTAAATTACTAAACTAATTCTATTGTGGTACTAAGAAAAATTTAACTTGAGAAGGGTCATAGGCCATTGTCCTTTAGGCCCTGAAGTGGGATGATAATAGGTAGTTACTATCAATTTAGTAATAAGAAATAATCTCAAGAAGTACTGGATCGAATTGAAAAATACTTTTTGTGTTGGATAATCCATTTATTGAGGAAGGCTTTAGGCTATATAACATCACGCTGCGACCAATAGGAGCGAAGCATCAGTTGAAAATTTATTGATATTAATCGCGATCATATAAACAGAAATTGACGCAGACGAAGTCGCGGGCAACAGCTAGTACTTAATGTTATAAAGCTGAAGAGTTTGTTTGTTTGAACGTGCTATTAATCGAGGAAGGCTTTAGGCTATATAACATCACGCTGCGACCAATAGGAGCGAAGAATCAGTGGAAAATTTATTGATGTTAATCGCGATCATATAACAGAAATTGACGCGGACGAAGTCGCGGGCAACAGCTAGTACTTAATATTATAAAGCTGAAGAGTTTGTTTGTTTCAACGCGCTAATCTCAGGAAGTACTTGATCGAATTGAAAAATTCTTTTTGTGTTGGATAGTCCATTTATCCAGGAAGGCTTTAGGCAATATAACATCACGCTGCGACCAATAGTAGCAAAGCATCAGTGAAAAATGTTGAAAAAATAATCGCGGTCATATTAATAACAGAAATTGATTAAAATTTGCACTCATTTGAATGATTGACGTTGATGTTATGTCAGTGTCAACTTCACAACCCGGCCAAATTATGTCGGCATGCAATTAGTATGGATATTTATGTCATGTTGTTACTATTCGATTGATGTAGGTTGTACTAAATTTGCACCCTTATGTTCAACATTTAGTTGAGACAACTTTTTAACGCTAATTTGGGGTGGTGGGATCTACCTCCTAGTAGTCCACCCTGGGCAACGGCATCTTTGGTTTTCCAACCAATGATGACGGCTAACAGATCCCCCTGCGGTGGTAGGCTTCGTAAGAGGCCGCCTGGATACTACCACCCTCCTGCCGGAGTCCAGCGCCAAACAGTTTTTCTGTTTTCCGCTGGTGCGCGGGAGAACCAGTTCCTCTGGGTAAGCTCGCTTCATCTTAGGCTTCTTTTTAACCGTATAGTTAAGTATGTAGTCAAGGGCAAGCCCATTATTTATTTAAAAAAAAACTTTTTATATTACACCAATGGCCGTTACTTTACTCCACTTCAGACTGAGTGTGCGTGATGTGTGAAACGCAACCCAAGTTGTGCGGCGCCATGATAATTACCGTCCAACGGGCGTCAAACGGGCGTCGCGTCGGCCCGCAAACGCACCGGTGCGCATTAAACACAGCACTACGCCACAGATAACTAAATAGTCACCGTATAAAGTGACGAGTTTTGCACGGGAAATGGAAAATTCATAATTTGTTTAAATATAGAAAATGTCAGTTATATAATTAGAATCTAAACAAACATTAACCAATGAAATGTATGAACGCGCATAGCTTCCAATCGACTGCACAAAGTCGTGTATTTTGACGTGACAACGTCTTATAAATTGGTTTGCCGGGTGACACTTCAAGAAACTGCGTTACGCTCCGCTCACGTTATGCGCTCACAATGAGAGCGAGTGAGAGGCACGCGTCCCTTCCACTCGGGCATGGTTAGCCCGCCTAAGAGCGAGAGAGACAGACATAAAAAGTGAAAGGCACGCGTCCCTTCCACTCGAGCACAGTTAGCCCGCCTAAGAGCGAGAGAGACAGAGCGAGAGAGAGAGAGTGAGAGAGATAGGCATACACACCGGTTCATGTCTTGCGCTTCTATAAAATCCAGTTCAATAAAATTTTGTTAATATGAAATTCAGTGCGAGATTCTTTGTATAAATTAATGTTTTAAATATAATTCTTTGTATAAATAAATGTTTTAAATTGTTACTATTATTTCATCCTTCTTCCTACTATACGAATGAATATTCACATTAAAATTATTTTACCACTCAAAGTCGTTGTCACGTAAAACTTTCGCCCGTATACCGACTTTACAGGCAACCAATTTTTTTTATTGTGTTTGTACAAGAGCCTTCTGCGGCCTGTTTGCAAATATAAAACTCATTTTTCTTTGAAATATAACCCAGATAATAAAAATCATCACTGCAATAACATCGGATAACTAAAACTTTAAGAACCATCATTTTGACGACCATTTGGATCAGCGGTAGTAAACGCTGCTTCTGAGCCATGGGTTGCGGGTTCGATCCCCACACAGTACAAATATTTGTGTGCATGAACATGTCTGTTTGTACTGGTCTGGGTGTTTTCTATATATTATAAGTATGTATTTACAAAAAAAAATCGGTTGTCTAGTACCCCATACGACAGGGTACTTAATAGTACCTTAATTAGGGACTAGATGGCTCTGTGTGGGCCAGTGAGGCATGTCTTAAAATATTTATTTATTTTACATATTTATCACTATGGATTTTGATCTATCTCAATGTGACTATACCTATCTGAAACCATATGAGTATTTGAGGCATATTTAAATGGTCTGAGTGATAAAATACACAGTTCAGCGTGGGTCAGCCTAGCGGTAAAAACGCACTGGCGCGCACTAAACACTACGCTTCAGTTCAACACAAACTGAGGCACTAACTGTGATGCAATATAATAAAAAATTTGATACAAAATCAGCGTCAAAGAAAGATTAAAAAAAAAACTGTAAGGCGTCTACGAATATGAATTTAACATTTTTTTATCATTTCATGTATTGCACATTTAATTTTTGGTATACCCAGATTTTTGTCTGCTTTCATTTGATACCCCACTCGTAATTACTGCAAACTTGTTTTTTTTATTCAAAATATGTTGCTCTTTTAACATAACGTAGTCTATGTTACCCGGACTATAATAAGGAATCGATTGATTACCTCATTCACCATAAAACGGCTCAGTAGTTATGAAAAAATTTGTGAGCCACATATATGCCTATATACGAGGGCGGGTCAATAAGTCCGTGACTTTTTGAATTTCTGACCTCTTTACTGAAAAAGCAACACTACTCCTGTCAACAAGTATCTGTCAGTTAATTCCTATCAAAATTTGAACTTGCTGCGTCAGTTAGTTTGTGTTTGAAAGCTATTTTTATCAGACTACCCAGTAATTTGAGAAATAAATGGAAAAAGGTGAATTTCGTGTGCTTATTAAGCATTATTTTTTGCGAAAAAAAACCATTCCCGAGACCAAGGCTAAGCTTGATAAATACTATGGGGACTCTGCACCATCGATTTCAATGGTAAAAAAGTGGTTTACTGAATTTCGTTGTGGCCGTAAAAGCACTGAAGATGCCGAACGTCCTGGACGCCCAGATGAGGTCTCTACACCCGAAACAATCGAAAAAATTCACGATATGGTGTTGGCCGACCGAAGATTGAAAGTGCAAGAGATTGTGGAAGCCATAGGGATCTCGCATGGCTCAGTGGTTTCAATTTTAAAAGATCAATTGGGCATGAGAAAGCTTTCCGCAAGATGGGTGCCGCGTTTGCTCACAGTCGACCACAAACGCAATCGTGTAACAACTTCACAGGAAGGTTTGGCGTTGTTTAATCGCAATATGCAGAAGTTTTTGCGCCGTTTTGTAACCGTGGACAAAACATGGATCCATCACAACACACCAGAGACCAAACAACAGTCAAAACATTGGGTTTCTAAGGGTGAATCGGCGCCAAAGAAGGCCAAGGTGGGTTTGTCAGCCAATAAAGTTATGGCGACTGTTTTTTGGGATGCACGTGGGATAATCCACATTGACTACCTTCAAAAGGGAAGAACAATCAATGGGGAATATTATGCCAACTTATTGGACCGCTTCAATGACGATTTGAAAAAAAACCGACCTCATTTGGCCAAGAAAAAAGTTCTTTTCCACCAAGACAATGCAAGGGTGCACACATGTGCAGTTGCCATGGCAAAAATCCATGAATTGGGCTATGAATTGCTCCTTCATCCACCCTATTCTCCAGATTTGGCTCCGAGTGACTACTTTTTGTTCCCAAACCTGAAGAAATGGCTTGGTGGAAAAAGATTTGACTCCAATGATGAAGTCATCTCGCAAACAAAGGCCTATTTTGAGGACCTCGACAAATCATATTTTTTGGAAGGGATAAAAAAATTGGAGAAGCGTTGGACAAAGTGTATAGAGCTCAAGGGAGACTACGTTGAAAAATAAAATGATTTGTTTATCAAAAAATCTGTGTTTTATTCCAAAAGTCACGGACTTATTGACCCGCCATAGATACATAGACTGCTAAAATCATAACACTTCCTTTTGGATTTTCCGTAGTCGGGTAAAAAGTGCCTCAGCTAAAGGTGAACCAATTTGATATAAGGGTGCATTTTAAGTGCAACACATATATCAATCGAATGATACAACATAACATAAATTATTTTATACTATTGCATGCTGACATAATTTAGCCGGATTGTAAAGTTGGTAGTGACCTATTATCAAATCGAGGACAGTTTTAAGTATTTTTTTATATTTATTTATTTATTTATTTAATTCTCTTCCACAAAGATTAGCACTTAAGTCGAGTTACATTAATAGAACATATTTTATCTTTGTGGGAGACTGGTATCTGTACAAGGGTACCGGGGTACCCTGTCTGACCGATTACCAGGCTCTCACCTTCGGATCCACATTGAACATAACTAGTAATAGGGGTTAAAGTATGAAATTGCCGTTTTGTATGGACGAAATCTAAAAAATATTCTTTCCTTACTAACAATTTTTTAGTTTTATTAAAAACGCCTGAACCGTTTTCGATGCAATTAAAGGTGAAAGTTAGATAATTATAAAGCTACGCATTATAGTATTTAAATTTCTGAATATCAAAGTATATAATACAAATATACTTAATTGAAGCAAGAAGATCAGCTGACACATTGTAAGGGGTCTTTTCAACGACTTCCTTTGAAGTAATACTAGTGCCTATTACTTCAATTGCATTTTTTTTTTAGTTAAAAGTTACTTTATTTAGTTTTTGATACAATACTAAAAGAATTACGAAATAATATGACTATACTTAAGAGCTATAAACAAAATAAAAAGTGGGAAAATAATCGGCATACTTTAACCCCTAATATTAAATAAGAAAGTTTAGATTAGTAAAAAGACAGTAGAAATGTTTATACATTCCTCATCAAAAAAAGTGTGTGTTGTGTGTGTGTGTGTGTGCGCGTGTTTGTGTAATTAATTAATGAATGTGTCTCCTACACAAGAATCCCGAGAAGATCTTCAGTCTCCGAATACGTAAGGTTTTGTAGCCACAGCGTCAGTCGGTTTTTGCATTTGTAATTAGAGAGGTAGTAAATTGAAATATAAATGGTTGGAGGAGACTTATGGATCACCATTAGCGTCATCATGGGGGTTTTACTACATATAGTATATATAATAATATGTCTATATTCGAAGCGTTATCTACAGATTATTCATCATCAGCCTATCGCAGTCCACAGCTGGACATAAGCCTCTTCAATTGCACGCCACTTAGGTCGATCCTCGGCTTCTCGCATCCAGCTCCTGCCAACCACCTTGCGCAAATCATCACTCCACCTGGCCTGAGGGCGTCCTACACTACGTTTGCATACAGATTAGGTATTAAAATTCCTAAATTAAATGTATATTCTAGGATTTTAAACTATCTTTGTTGCAATTTTTATCACTTAAAACTTAATATTACACGGGGTTTACTGCAACCGAATGAATTATTTAAAGGTAAATTAGGGGTTAAAGTATGAAATTGCCGTTTTGTATGGACAAAATCGAGAAAAGTCATTTTTCCATACTAACAATTTTTTATTTTTTTTAAAAACGCCTGTACCGTTTCAGATGCAATTAAAGGTGAAAGTTAGATGGTTATAAAGCTACGCATTATAGTATTTAAATTTCTAAAAATCAAAGTATATAATACAAATATACTTAATTGAAGCAAGAAGGTCAGCTGACACATTGTAAGGGGTCTTTTCAACGACTTCCTTTGAAGTAATTGGCACTAGTATTGCATTTTTTTTTTAGTCAATAGTTACTTTATTTAGTTTTTTTTACAATACAAAAAGAATTACGCAACAATATGACTATACTTAAGAGCTATAAAGAAAATAAAAAGTGGGAAAATAATCGGCAATTTCATACTTTAACCCCTATTAATTTACCTTACCGACATCTCGATCCGATTGCACGAACCATGGTCGCGGGCTGATTGATTCGTGTAATCGGATCTAAACGTCGGGAAGGTGAATTATTTATTATATTTTAACTTTTAATAATTTATTCGGTTGCAGTAAACCCTGTGTAGTGTTAAGTTTTAAATGTATATTCTGTTTTGTGCTTTAATGATACTATCACTAGAGTTAATTATAAATTCTTGATAGATGTTTATCACACAATGACGCGAGAAACAAATAATGCGAATGCGAATTATTATTATGTTACAATATCACATCACATTAGTTCGTAGACGCGGTGTCTCATACCTAACAGAAAATCGCCTTTAACTCTCGAACCCATCAAAGTACATACACACAACCTTACTTTTAAAGTCGGTTATAAAATAAAATGAAAACACAAAACATTTCAAGCAACAAATCTCTGGACGAGAACTTAAAAGCACAAAAGCAGAGATATTTTAAAGGTTGTACATAATAGCGGGAGAGAGGTCAGTTTCGGTGTTTCGCGTAGAGAAATGTTCAGAACGGGTTTTATTACTTACTGGAATAGTCGAGGAATGTACTGTGGCATTAGATCTTTATGGCAGCCATTATGTGAATACCTTTCTAGTTTAGTGATATCACTTTGCATACTTTAATCCCTCGATCGTGAGTTATTCCAGACACAATTAAAATCAATTGTTATCGCGACAACCGGTTGTCGCTTGGGGATCGAAGCATTAATAAGCAATTTCGTTAGGAGAAAAACCATTTAGAATTTTACCTTTAGGCTTTGAATTTAATCTAAATACACAGTTTTGTATGTTGAATATTAAAAACAATTCAAAAGAAGAAGCTGTTAATACTGTTGTTTTTAATTATCTTTTTTTAATTTTAAGTTTTTGCTCCCAATTTCGTTTTAGTAAGTTACGTAATATGGCTCGAGAGAGAAAGGAAAATGTACAAAATATAAAGTATAAGCCTGTAATCATCAAGTCACCACAGCAATGATTCGCATAAGAATAATCATCCACTTTTTTTGTGCATCATTTTAGAAAAAAAAACATTCTACATTCCTTCTCTATATAAATTATAAGTGTACGAAAATTCATATTCCTCCGGCCGCGCAATTTCTGTAAATAGAGGTATAAACTTTTTCTTCACGAATTAATAAACAGACATTCAATTTCCTTGTTGCTTGAGTACAAGTATATTCCGCCATTTCTTCACTTCTCATCTAACACCAGATTGTTACGTCGGGCATTTGACTATCACTTTCTAAGAAAGTCTTCAGTACACAAACCGATTCAAGCCTGTAAATAAGACTGTGCTTGAGCCGGCAGGCGACAAATAAAATTTCCTTATTCCCACTAAAATGTTGTTTATTGTAGTGCAATGTAGTGTACAGTGCAAATGCTCGGAGCGGCGTAAAGTTGCCATTTACGTATGCGCTTGAGTGGTGACGAGGCAGTATCGATACATCTGTATCGAATAAATTTATCGATAATATTTAAAAACATTAATATTTTTGATACGGAAAAAGCTTTACACTAATGACTATCTAGAAGGGTTGCATAAACGATTTAAAAAAGATGTCAATGACTATGTATGGCTAATCAACATTTTCGTTATTTGGTGTCGGGAATAACAGATAGCGATTCGATTTGAAAATTGTGTTAGTATGGCCAAAAATAAAGTAATAAAGAGTTTTACTGATGTCAAAATTACTATCTAGAGTAAGGTACTCAGCAGGATAATTATTTTACACTGCTACATTGAGGTTATTGAAACTTTAAAATAAAACAAGATGTGACGTAATTGTAGTGCACTGCCCAAAAGTGACACTTCAAAGATATGATGCCTATTACAAAACTAAGTGACTTTTTCCTTTTTGGATATTGCCTCAGTTTGTCGAAGTAACAGTTTTTGAGTTCAAAATTGCTACATTAACTTACTTAACTTAATGTCCTAGGTCCCCAAGATGGGGCAGAGGGCGCCCACAGTAGTCCTTTCCTCCATCGCGATCGGTCTTGAGCTTTGGCGTTTAATTTCACTTCAAGTATTGCCGATCTTTTTCGCCTCATCTGCTACAGTGCGACGCCAAGTTTATTTGGGGCGGCCACGTTTACGTTTTCCTTGGAGATTCCAATCTAAAGCCTGTTTGGAAATATGATCGGAATCCCTCCGAAGAGTGTGGCTTATCCAGCTTGCGGGGCTTGATCTGCTGGTCGATCGGGGTTTCGTGGCAGCGTTCCAACAGGTTTTCGTTGGAAATTTTCTCACACCGAGTGGCGAAGACAGCGGTTCGTAGACAGCGGTTTGAAACCTGGAGTTTGTGCGAGATAGACTTGGTGACATTTCACCTTTCGCACCCGAATAGCAATACGGATTTGACGTTGGACCCGAAAATCTTAATCCTTCGAGTCAATTTCCGTGACCGCCATACGAGTCGAAGTTGCGCGAAGGTTGCTCGAGCCTTGGCAATGCGTGAAGTGATGTCCTCTTCTGTGCCTCCAGTTTCTGACACGACACTTTCGAGGTAAGTGAAATTGTGGACTCGTACCACATCCTCTGCACCAATCCATAGTGGTGTGCGATTTTCCACTCCAGATCGCATCCATACAGCTAATTTAAAACTGCGGAGGACTTAGTGTTACAACTTTTTACATAAACGTGATGCATAAAAGCGTAAGTCACTACGAATCTCAATTTCATAACACATGAGAGTTTTATCGGTTATGAAAGGCGCTGTTCGTCGTGTCGATAAGTTAGCAACAGTATGAACAAAAACAAAATTTATCGATATCTTTTCCTGGAACCACTATCTGCTCATTCCATTTGAAGCGATAAGTTGGCAAGTCGGGGGTAAATTCGAATGTTTTCTGTAAGTCGATTTGAGTTGGGAAGATGTGAATTGAGTCAACACAAAGATTCCTCGCAAGTTACTAAGTAATACTTTTTGTCTACAATTAGGTCTTCTGGGAATATGCTTTATTAGACTCCTACAGACCGCTTAACACTTCACTTCAAAGTCTAAGAAGTTTAAAACAGAAACTTAGTCTTTGTAAGTATCAAATTTTAATATTCGTTTCATTATTAAACATTTTATTTTCTTGATGGTCGAAACATTTGTTTTATACTTACGTTTTACCAAATAACTTGAGGATTAAAAGGAAAATATACTTTAGTACATTTATAGTTAACACCACTTCATTAATACTTTTTCTTATAACAATACACATATTATAGAGTGAGACCCTTTGAATTCATTATTTTATATGTAACTTAACATTTATATTTATAGATAATTAATTTTGACCAATCGGAATAACAAATTTATTATTATCATTGTCTCAATTTGCCCCCAAATCCAACATTACAACATTTAAAAATGAAAACGAATCTAATTACCCAACAGTTGAACATTTCAACAATCTCATTAGCACCTACGTTTACGATTACTTTTCGAGTAACATAAAGCGGTTTAAATCTTAACATTTTGCAAAACTGTGCTCGTGGAGAGCGCTCGAGACTCGGTGATTACACCCCCTCGACTCGCATTGTTCTGCGCTTGAGTGTCGCTGTGCCGTTAAACGGACTGTGTGCAAATAATACTACGATTAAAAAAAAAAACTTTATAGGATCGAAATTATGTGACTTTTTCAGCATTTTCAAAAATTATAGGCGTTCAGTATCGTATTTAGAGCACATTTATGAAGTTAAAAATGTAAATCAAGTTTTAATATTTTTCGCATCGTAGTTTTCAATTTTTACGATCCTAAGCCTCTTAATGTATGAAGGGAAAATCAAAAGCTTATGAATACTATCGTAATGATGAATGAGATGCGCATCACGTAAAAAGTGTTGCTAGGAGGCCGTATAAAATTTTTGGATTTTTGGCGGACATTTTCTAAGTGCTTTATCTTGACATTTTTGTACTGGGTTACACCAAAAGAAAGATACGTTTTTTGTATTTTGTCTCGTAGATTGCTATATTAAAATTTGGAAGGTGGTTAAAGTTTTATCCTGTATCTTTAAATCCATCGATATTATAATAGAGACTGGACACAGTCCCACACAAAAACGACACCCAGAACTGTCTTCGATTGAATTAACCATTCAATGTGGATTTTATTTTAGTGTCAACTTTATAACCCGGCCAAATTATGTCGACATGGAATAGTATGGATATTCATATCATGTTGTATGATATTCGATTGAAATAGGTTGCACTAAATGTCAGATGTAAGCACATTTAAGTAGGACACTTTTGTGCCGCTGATTGAAATCAGTAAAATCGACTTTATTTCTGCAAATAGGCTCCTGTAGCCTTTTACATGTTCATAATATATTTTAACCTACCACTGCGTCTGGACGAGAGTGGACTAGTTCCGGTAAGAAGCAGCGCAAGAAACTCGGTCATTATAAATTGTCAGCTACTTTTTTAGGGTTCCGTACCCAAAGGGTAAAAACGGGACCCTATTACTAAGACTTGGCTGTCTGTCCGTGTGTCCGTCTGTCCGTCGCTCTGTCACCAGGTTGTATCTCAAGAGCCGCGATAGCTAGACAGTTGAAATTTTCACATATTATTATGTATTTCTGTTACCGCAATAACAACAAATACTAAAAATAAAATAAAATAAATATTTAAGGGGGCCTCCCATACAACAAACTCGTTTTTTTGGCCTTCTTGGTACGGAACCCTTCGTGCGCGAGTCCGACTCGCACTTGGCCAGTTTTATTTATTATTATTTTTATTGGTTTTTTGCTTGGGCGAGATAGAACTGTTTAATGCCTTACATACGAGTATTAGGGGTTAAAGTATGAAATTGCCGTTTTGTATGGATAAAATCGAGAAAAGTCATTTTTCCATACTAACAATTTTTTAGTTTTTTTAAAAAACGCCTGAACCGTTTTCAATGCAATTAAAGGTGAAAGTTAGATGGTTATAAAGCTACGCATTATAGTATTTAAATTTCGGAAAATCAAAGTATATAATACAAATATACTTAATTAAAGCAAGAAGGTCAGCTGACACATTGTAAGGGGTCTTTTCAACGACTTCCTTTGAAGTAACAGGCATTGGTATTGCATTTTTTTTTTAGTTAAAAGTTACTTCATTTAGTTTTTGATACAATACAAAAAGAATTACGCAATAATATGACTATACTTAAGAGCTATAAACAAAATAAAAAGTGGGAAAATAATCGGCAATTTCATACTTTAACCCGTATTATTTAGAACCACTAGAAATGTGGTTTAAATACTGGACCGAAGATCTCGGGGTAACGGATTTGATACCCGGGTCAGAGAACAAGATTTTCGAATTTTGCAACATTGCTCGGGTTTCGTGACTCGCATGTGGCACGCGTACCTAGTGATTGTTAGTATACCCATCATTGCTGTGGCGATTTGAATTCAATGATTCCTTTGCCATCGGAATGATCATAGGCCGTATACTACTATGTACCGTACTACTTTTTTTGAAGTGAAAACTTCTTTAGCGGCGCTGAGCACTTTTTGTTGGATGGGTAAAAACTTCCAAACTCGCGTCAGGGTCACGTGATGCTGATCGAAAAAGCGTAAGATCGAGGGGAAGGGAGAGGAACTAGTATCTCCCACTCTTTCTACCGTGCCTGAGTGTGCTGTTTTCTATTATTTTTAAAGTGAAACTTCTTTATCGGCGTTGGAAAAAATTTACCGTCACGTTTTGCGTCAAATTTTCGTCACATTTTTCGGTTACGCGCCATCTTTTTCTTGCCCCTACCACGGTTGGTTCAGACGATAGCAAAAAGGTAAAGTGAAATAATATTTAACCAATTTAACCAATGTAACCAATTTAACCAATTTAACCAATTTAACCAATTTAACCAATTTAACCAATGTAACCAATTTAACCGATTTAACCAATTTTACCAATGTAACCAATTTAACTAATTTTACCAATTTAACCAATGTAACCAATTTAACCAATTTAACCAATTTAACCAATGTAAGAAATTGAAACAATTTAACCAATTTAACCAATGTAACCAATGTAACCAATTTAACCAATTTAACCAATTTAACCAATGTAAGAAATTTAACCAATTTAACCAATTTAACCAATGTAACCAATGTAACCAATTTAAACAATGTAACCAATTTAACCAATTTAACCAATTTAACCAATGTAACCAATTTAACCAATGTAACCAATTTTACCAATTTAACCAATGTAACCAATTTAACCAATTTAACCAATTTAACTAATTTAACCAATTTCTGGAAAGTTGCATGTAGATCATTTTTCGAAAAATAAGGCCATAAAGAAGTTTCACTTCTTACGTGTGTACACTAGTACACGCACAACTTTTTTTTATGATATTCTTTTCTTTTACGAGGTATACCAGCAAAATCTCTCTATAACCTGTAGAAAGTCATTGGCTTGGCCAGAACTGCAGTAAGTTCTATACTAAAGCGAGAGTCTAAAGCTGCATTAGCAGGTTTCCACCAGATTTGGCTGGGCAGGGAGAGAAACACGAGCAGTGAAGGTGAGTGTTGTTGTACGTCGGAAAGGGGCCCCTTAAACCTACGCTAAGAAGTTTGTCTCATATCATGCGTTATTTTAAGTCAAATGGACTGGTAACGTTTTAAATATTATCTGATTGAAGTGCAACTATCATATTTTACACGTTACCTGTAAGTCAATTCTTCTCACAAGTTCAATACACAATACTATTTAAAAAATATATACATGTTAGAGGTCTGTTGTATTTATTTTTTTCATAAAGGTGCAAAACAGA